>JARZZO010000008.1:58326113-59576113 GCA_030544215.1 Zantedeschia hybrid cultivar | reverse complement strand
TTTTAACATGAGCAGGACATCCCCAGACTTTAACATGTTTAAGGTCTGGTTTCCTTCCATTCCATATCTCATATGGAGTGGTCTCAACAGATTTGCTGGGTACCTTGTTCAGGATATACATAGCCGAGCTAAGTGCATATCCCCATAAGGACACTGGTAATTTGGACATACTCATCATGGATCGCACCATTTCCATTAATGTGCGATTTCTCCTTTCTGATACACCATTCATCTGAGGTGTATAAGGAGATGTAAGCTGAGAAAGGATACCATTATCCTTTAAGTATTTGATGAACTCAGTACTCAAGTATTCACCACCCCGATCAGATCAGATGGTTTTTATACTCTTTCTTGTTTGTTTTTCTACTTTATTCTTAAATTTTCTGAATTTCTCAAAGGCTTCAGATTTATACTTCAATAAGTATACATATCCAAACCTTGAGTAATCATCAGTGAATGTAATGAAGTATGAGAAACCACCAATGACTTGAGTTGACATAGGACCACATACATCTGAATGTATGAGTTCTAATATGTCTTTGGCTCGTTCTCCAGTTCCACAAAATGGAGACTTAGCCATTTTACCCATTAAACATGACTCACAGGTTGCATATGATTCATAATCAAATTGATCCAAATATCCATCTTTATACATCCTTTGGAGTCTATTTTCACCAATGTGTCCAAGCCTACAATGCCACAAGTAGGCTTTGTTCATTTCATACTAACTTCTTTTAATTGAAGAACCGATATGTAAATTATCATGAGACACATTCAATAGATACAATCCATTGGACAAAATAGCAGAAGCTATTAATTTATTTCCAAAATAAATTGAACAACTATTGTTCCCAAAATTTAAATTGTATCTAATTCTATCTAAACATGAAATAGAAATGATGTTCCTTATTATGCTAGGTACATAATAACATTCATCTAATAAAAATGTGTCTCTGGATGGTAGCTTAAGCTTCACTGTCCTCACAGCGATCGCCGCAACTCTTGCGCCGTTACCTAGCCTCAGCTCCACCTCGCCGGTCTTCAGCTTACGCCTTCTTGCCAGTGCCTGCACATAATTGTAGATATGAGATACATATCCAGTATCTAATACCCATGATGTACAATCTCTTATTGACAAGTTTACATCTATCATATCGATACCTGAAGCTTCCTGTTGCTTCACAGTTCCTTGAGCCTTGTCCTTGAGGTATTCTTTGCAATTCCTCTTCCAATGCCCTTTCTGGTGACAGTAGAAGCAATCACCTTTCTCAGCACTTTTACCTTTGTCTTTCTTGGTAACCTTTGCCTTTCTCTGAACCTTGTTCTTATTCTTTAGAAAAGCTTGGACTGCAAGTCTTTTTCTGTTGGTCTTACCAACCACTAGGACTTGGGGTTTATCCTTCACAAGGTTCCCCTCAGCAGTTTTTAACATATTCAACAGTTCAGCTAAGGTGGCCTGGATCTTGTTCATGTTAAAATTAACGATGAACTGAGCATATGACGGTGGAAGTGAAGACAGCACGAGGTCTATGTGCATCTCCTTGGGAAGTGTAATCCCAAGAGCATCCAGCCTCTCCACCCACTCAATCATCTTCAGCACGTGATTCTGTACTAAAGTTCCCTCTGCCATCTGAGCCTTGAACAGATTTTTCGATATCTCATATCGTTCGATTCTGCTCTGCTCACCAAATAGCTCCTTCAAATGGAGCATGATGGATCTAGCATCCATCTCTTCATGTTGCCTCTGCAACTCATTGCTCATAGAGGCTAACATGTAGCGTTGGGCCATGGTGGAATCTTCCTTCCATTTTTCATACGCTATCATTTCCTCCTCTGGAGCATCTAATGCTGGTTCAGCAGGAGGTTCATTATCCAAGACATAGGCAATCTGCTCAGACCTGAGGACTATCTTCAGGTTTCTGAGCCTGTCTAAGTAATTGGTGCCTGTCAAACGGTTGGCATCAAGTATGCCTCGCAACGGGTTATGGTGCGACATTCTCGCCTACAGGAGATAATCAATTGATAATTAGCAGATATTCAGATTAACTAAAACAAGATATGGTCTTTTATTATCTAGTTTTACTCCCACTAATTTTTGACGGACTGTATAACCTTCAGATATACAGAACGGGAGACGCCGATCTTCTCCTAGTCGGGATCAGAATCTCCAAGCATCACAGTATGACCTCGGGTAAACACGTAGTATCATACCGCTATCTCAGAGCAATCATCTCATGATAATTGCAACTCCTTGCAATATCCGATCATATTTCGGCTCCCAAGTTTAATGGTCCCGGGTAAACACAGTAGACCATTATCCTCGGTCTAAGCTTTACCATCAATACGTGACAGAGTAAAGTAGAAATATAGTTCCCGGATAAACACGTGGATAACTATATCGTTCCTCTACTCTTATCCAAAGGCATATAATGCCATGATCAACAGTTCTCTCATCAGTTAATGGCAAACCTCGAGTAAACACATAGTATTTGCCACCACTGAATTAAGTTCTATTAATCATATTGATGGAGAGCCACGCGGTACATTCTCAATGACTCGCGCTACGGCTTAGAGTTTGTTACAAAGGTTTTACTTATTTAGTTTGGTCTCATCCTAGGTGATAGTATTAAATATATCGAATATATTATAAATACTAATAACCTAGCATATATTTAAGCACACGCATCACATACATGTCATTAGTGTGGTCATGGACGGCATTCTGGTTTGACTTGAGCCAGACAGTCAAACGTACACACATACACAATATAACAACTTATATCATGAGTCTGCAAACCCATGGATTCAATGAACTCCTTCATTTTCATCTGGTCAGCAGTTGTGGATCATCATCGCTCCGCGCGCAGCCGCCTCGATCAAATTACATCGTAATTCTCAATTACATGATAATTTAAATGAGGAAATCTTATGGCGATTACATCAAGGAGGAAGGTAGAAGTACAATGGAATATGAGAGGGAGAGGTTCGCAGACCTCTATTTATTAATAAACAATAAACCACACAATCACATTCCACATCCACAATTAATGCTCGTCCATGACCATTATGTGTTTTAGTTAAACAAACCACACATGAATTGCACATCAAATGGCTAAATAAAATTTTCGAAAATAATAATAATTTCAGGTTTCATAAAACCAGGGACCAAACAAAATTTGGATTTAGAAATTTTTCGAAAAATTTTACAGTTTAAACATGCTAATTTAAATCAAATTCAAACACGCAGTTAACATACATCAAATGTACATAAAAATTCCAAAATATAACTTTCTAAAATATTCCATGCTAATTACAAATTAATCTAACAATTAGATTAATTAACTTATGTTATTTACTATTATCATATATGAATCTAACAATTAGATCATAAAGTTAAAGTTAATTGATCATTTAACATTTAAATAAATAATTAACCATAACTATTAACAACATTTGTTAATCATGATAATAATAATTAAAAAAAAAATTGTTATGAGTTTCCAGAAAATTAAATTGATTAAAACTTCAATTTCAAGACAACTTTTGAAATTTTATAAGTTTTAAAAAAATTTAAAATCAAAACCCAAAAAAATTTCAAGGTGACTCAGCCCCCCCCCTTTGATCTGGTCGAACCAGGGCTCAGCCCAGCTGAACCTGGGGTTCGGACCAGGGCTCCCTGGTTCGAGCCAGGGGGCGTCGAGCTCAGACCCGGTCTGAGCCCGGCCCGGTCCGGTCGGACCATGCGGCTAGGAAACCCTAGCCGCATGGCCCGAACCGGGCCCCTTCCTTCCCCCCCGACGGCGGCGCCTGCAAGCAGGAGCCGTGGGGGGAAGCGGTGGGGTGGCTGCCGGCGACCGCCCCGGCGCCGGGAGGGAGCCGGACCGCCACCAGTCACCTCGCCGGCGCCAGACGACGCTTCCACCGCAGTTAGCCCCCCCTTATCGGACCCCGATCTCTACGCATACCAGTCGGTTCCAAGGGGAAAGAAAAGCCCTTTTGGCGGCCGGAAGCCGTCAATCAGCCCATGCCGGCGCTGGAGGTGGTGAAGGCAGTGGCTAGGGAGGATTTTTGGTCACACCAAAACCTTAGCCAGACACATCACGACGCATGTGATCATCTAAACATCACCAAGACGACCTTGTTCTTCGTCCCATGAAGAACGCAAGAAACACCATAAAAAATTTGATTTTGCAGGAACGATATTAATCAAATTAATTATAGATTCATCCCATGAACATCGTTCTTCAAACAAAATCGAATAATATGCATGGAATATAACTAGAAAATTATATTTCGGAATCCGAAACGGCGAAGAACACAGTGGAACCTGGCTCTGATACCACTGTTAGGATCGATGTGTATGGATCCGATCCTAAAAACACAGCGGAATAAAAAAAATTCAGGATCGGATCTGTCCCGTTTCCCTCCTAGAAATAAAACCGGAGTAAATCGAATTTACCTTGCGCGGATTCGAATCCGCATCTGTTTTTCGATTCCGTCGGAGCGATGCCGCAAGTCGCGCAAATGCCTGACCTCTAGCGGTATCCACGCGGTTCTCCTCGCGATGGATCGTCCTCACTTCCTCGCTCGCTGCGGCGTTCGTAGATCCCGTCTGACTGTGCGTAATCCGCCGCGACATGCGGATTCGGAATCCCCGTCGAACGGAAGGTGGAGTAGTTGGGAACCGCACGCCCAGAGGAGAGAGTAAGGGAGAAAGAACAAATGACGGCTAGGTCAGGGTTGCTGGCCCCGGACGTAGAATCCGTTCTTTTATAATAAGTCAGTTTGCGGTTTTTCATAAAAACCCAGACTTATCCGAAATCCTGTCGGATTATCCATCGACTTGAAAACCATTTGCGTGTGACCCTCTAGGCCCAAATATCAGTCCAGTTAATAGCCCATTAAGTCCAGTAACCCTTTACTGATCCACTGAATTAATTAATATCCTTATATTCGATTAATCAGCCGAATTTAATGTCCCACAATAAATTCGAACGGACTGCCGATCACGTTGGATGCCAAGCAACATCGCGTAATCCTGGATGGCACTGGGGTTATCGCAACCCTCTATTGGAACCTTTCTGTCATCGGTTAGCGCGCGGATATAATCCTTCATCCGTGCAATGTTCCCGAATCGACCTAAGGCATGATTTACTGTTAAACCCTATTTGGTTGATTCACTTGAATCAGATGCCGCTAATTTGAATCTGATAACTCCATATCGATTACAGATTCCGCCCTGGCCAGGGACTTTAAGCGCATCGTTCCCGGAACATTCTCTCTTAAACTACCGAGAGCGGATGATCCCGTATTGAACACACAATTACCTTCGAGGGCATTTCCCTGAACCCGATCGCTTGACTTATTGATAACCCATGGTTAGGGATTCGTTCGTCAAGGTCAAAGCTCAGAAACCTACCAACAAGATATCTTTGGAGTCTCAAGTCCAAGGATCATCCATGCAACCGTGACAAATGAATCAAGCTGGTTAACAGTGAGGTGATTACCATCCAACGATTTATAGTCGGATCAGTTCAGTGAACACATTTACCAATGAGCACCTATAGGTTCAGCATAGTGTCTCCACACAAGTGACTTATGGGATCAGTCACCCTCATCATATGAGCTGAAGTAACCTATACTAGTCTATCTAGATGTTCGATGTCCTATCTCAAACATCCTATGACTAGGAACAATTAAGAACATGTGTTTATAAGTCTTCGGTCCCATAATCATGATCTCATCATAATCCGAAGACTGTTGCACATGTTCATGGACTTCATCGTTATACGATAAACACAGATCGAATTAATTACACACAATGAATTATTGCCATTTATTAATAATCTGAATAAGTACATAGTATCGGATTGACTTTGAGACCATCTAATACTAACAGTACCTTACAAAGAAATAAAGAAAACTAGTAAGAACTACTAGAGTGTAGAATATATTATAATCAGAATTTTAATCATGCAACTAAACAGAATCACTTACTTGTTTTGTAGTCTTTTAAAACCCCTTTAGTATATGGGTTGGAAATTATGAATGTTGCGAGTGTGTGAATAGCATGAAGTGATGATTACGAAATGAATTTAGAATACTAATGATGATGAAAACAAGAAGAAAGAATGAAGTTGAATGGCCCCTAGAAGCCTTGGTCTTGAATGGACTGAAAGAATGAAGAAGGGATGAAGAGGATGAAGCTTACTCTCCTTTGAATGCTCCTGAAATTCTTCACGTAGCGTTTCGATCCCGATTCTTTTTTCACTAACTTTTACCACTAACTTTTTAATGACCAAGGGCTTGGGTATTTATAGAGTTGAGTTTTAAAGCTCTCACGCTCATCCGCAGCTACTTATGGATCAACATAAAAGAATTTGGAGCCAATCCAACCAAGAAACAGATAAACATAGGCTAATTCATCATTATCTGTAATTACCTAAAATGCGTCGCCTATGGGAGACGTCTTTTAGCTTAATTAAGATAAAGATAAACTCGGGAAGAAGAAACAGAAATACTTAGGAAACCTAAATAGTGTCGTCATGTGAAGACGTCTTTTAGTTAATTAACAAATTAATTAAAAATCAAATAAAAAATCGAAATAGGATTAAAATCCTAAATGGCGTCTTTGGAGACCGACGTCGTTTAGGATAATTTTCATATTTGATTAAAAATCTGAATTAAAATCAATTTCATTAATAAACTTAAATAGCGTCTATCTTGACCAACGTTATTTAGACAATTAATCTAATAAAATAATAAAAATCAACTAACGATTAAATATCAGACCATTTTGGGACATTATTATATGATATGAAATTTACTCAAAATGTTGTCAAAATTAGAATGTTTACAGCATGTTAGTGTGCTAAGTCGATGAGGCCGAACAACGTCTTGGGGGCCCCAAGGATAATGGCTCTTCAGAGAGAGTCATCCTGGGTTCCCTGTGTCAGGGATATCATAGCGGAGGATACCTCCAACTTCGGGACCCGGAGGGTCTCGTGGTGAAAATGGGTGATGTAGTCCCTCAGAATTGATCGCGCTTTTGCTTGATGGCGACGAGGCTGGCCGACGGCCTTTTGCGATGGGTGCTAGCAAAATGGTCTCGAAAAAGTTTCCCGAGTTGTCTAAATGAATGTATCGACCCCGACGCCAAGGTCATGAACCATGTCTGCGTCGCCCTTATCAGGGTGGTGGCGAATGCGCAACAATGGATGGCGTCGTGTACTCCATGCAACCTCATGTGAGACTGGAAGTTGTTTAAGTGAGTCTCCGGGTCCCCTTGCCCATCATGTGTTGAGATTATTGATGGGCAATTTCTTGGGGACCGGAACATCGACGATCTCGATGGCAAAAGGGTAGTTGTACGCTTCATCATCCGAGAGAGAAAGAGATCGCCATCGTTGAAGGAGGTTTTCGATGTGCTTTTCGCGGCGCTCAAGCCTTTTCTCCAATTCGTCAATTTGTTGGCTTACGGCAGGGCTTCTCCGTGGAGAGTGGGACCTCGAGGATCGAGATTAGTAAGATTGGCCTTTCGGGCCGCTCCTCCCGTTCGAGGAGGATCGGTTCGAGCCGGCGACCCCGGAAGCCGCCGGTTGGAGGTTGTTACGCTGGATCTCCTTGTTGAAGAGGAGAAAACGGCCGCCAGCGCTTTGGACTTCCC
The DNA here is from genome assembly GCA_030544215.1 of Zantedeschia hybrid cultivar. Classification (NCBI taxonomy): domain Eukaryota; kingdom Viridiplantae; phylum Streptophyta; class Magnoliopsida; order Alismatales; family Araceae; genus Zantedeschia; species Zantedeschia hybrid cultivar. The sequence continues at coordinate 59,568,447 of JARZZO010000008.1, read as the reverse complement.
ACGGCGGCCGGGGCCTTTCCGAGCCTCCTTTTGCGGTTGTTCCTGGAGGTCGGCCCCCAAGAGAGTTGAGCGGGAAGGCGTTCCTGCATCAGGGTGACTAGGGTGCCCAGCTGCTGGGTGACTACCCCTGTGGTTTCGTTGCCATTTCTCGATGGCCTAGAGGTCGCGCTCTGCCACCGGTTGGTACCAGCATCGACTCCGACATTGTTAATTTGAGATGCCACTCTGGCACAACGGCTGTTCTTGTTGCCTCTTGCCATTGCTTCTCGCATGTTTCCCACAGACGACTCCAATCGTGTAAGGTCAGAAATTGGTCGGACTGTGTGGCCATCCGATCAAAGATCCCAGCTACTGGATAAAATTTATTTGGTGGTGGAAATGCCCAGGTAGAACTTGCAAGCGGGGGAACAGAGGCGTTAAGGGCCCCCCCGGTCTGGTGGGGAGCAAAACCCTCCGATGCCTAAGTTAGGTTCTAGAAAACGAGAGCTTCTTAGGGGTTTGTCGTGCTCAGAAAAGCATACCTTGACAGAGATTATATGGTCTCCCCCTTGTGGCACCCTGGGGACGGTTTCCTTTGGGGGAGTGATTTGCCCACGACCGGATCCCCCTGATTTAGGGAGATCATGGGATATTAGGCAAGCCAGAACTTTCCCATAGCTATATGGGGCGGATCCTATAGACCTGCCATAAGTGGGCGGTTAAGTCTGTAGGACCCGCCTGATGGTGTGGATATGTAATGAGGTGCCCTTAGGAGGGCCTTGCCGAGACCCTGGGGAATCTCGGGAGTGAAGGCTAGGCTTCGTGCTGGGAGATCCAGAATCCTGGGGCCGATCGGCCCAAGATTTGGCCTCTATTATGTGGGCCAGGTCTCTGAGTGTCATGTGGCTCTTTACGCTGTCTCAGGAGGGCTGTGGGCCTTTGGGCCTGCGTACTTGATGGGCTAAATTGGGCTGAGCCCAATTTCCCCTCGTCACTTATCAATTAGTTGTATTGTGTCTAATCGATTTAGTAGTATTTTTTACGATCAATTATGGTGTACCCTAAGCTTAAGGAATGCTAGAGGATGACTAAGGGTCCGAACACCGGATGGGATTACGGGACAAGCACACTATAAGTACGTTGCCTCTAGATTAAATTATTGAAGAATAAGGTAAGAATTAAGATTTTGGTCAAATAAATTTCTTTTGATCCCTGTACCATTTCAACATTTAATTGGAATATTTAAAAAAAATTAAAAAAGTCAGACAAAAAAATTGAACCTTTCAAAACCAAAAAAATGAATATTTCAAAATGAAAAAATTGAATATTTCAAAATCAAAAAAATTGAATATTTCAAAACAAAAAAAATGAATATTTCAAAATAAAAAATTGATATTTCAAAACCACAAAAAAATGGAATATCTCAAGTCACAAAAAATGAATATTTCAAAACAAAAAAAATGAATATTTCAAAACCAGAAAAAAAAATTGAATATTTCAAATCAAAAAAATTGAATATTTCAAAGTTCAAATAATTGAATATTTCAAAAAAATCACAAAAAAAACAATTGCATCCGCATGTTCCATATTTCATTTTATTGATTTCATTTGCTTGCTTGCATGTTGTATTTACATATTTCCTTTGTTTTTGCCTTCTTTGAATAAAGGCTTTACCCTTTAACCCATTTATCAAGATTAAGGTTAAGATAGTGTTTACTTATTGCGGAAGGGGCTAAGCCAGAATAGATTAACTAATTGTTTGTTTCAGATGGTCACAGGGGACATGTACCACAAGGTGCTAAAAGATAAGGTCATAAACAAGACATCACATCCAATACAACCCACAAATCATGTCATAACATTGAATATGAACATAATTATTATAAAGAATACTTTTAATGCATCACATTATCAAAATACAAAATACATAAGGGGGATCAACTCTTACCCCTACTCTCAACCTTGCCCCTATCATCACCACCACCCTGCCAAGGTGGTCGAGGAGCTGGTGGACCCATAAAGCCATGAGAAGTCACTCCCCGACCCTCCGTTGCGAGGTTTTGAGTGTACTCAGAAGACGTCACAATCAGACTTGTACCTAATGAGAACAGCCCAATTTGCCCAGCCTGGTGTACACACTCCCAAGGTTGATGCGCAGTGAAATCAAGGTGGCCTTGAGCGCTCACCTCTTCTGATCCCACTCGACTCGCTCCCGCGTGCGAGCCTGCTGCTCCGTCTCCAAAGCGATCTAGAACCTCATTGTAAGGATTGAGGTTTCAGATTCAGTTATCCGGTTGGTTTCAGTATTGGATCTCATGGTTTGAGTATTTGAGATCTTGGTGCATGGGTTCTTAACTGTGTCAAGCTGACAAGACGTGCTTTTGATAGGCATCAGCTATGGGCGACGCAATTTAGGGACCATGCATGTGGGACACGTGGTCGGGCGTCGAGGCGCATGTATACGGCCTTAGTCTTGTCATCTGAATGGCATCGCTCATGGTCGACGCGATTTAGGCATCTACCAGTGTACAAACCCCATCTTGTCATCTGAACGGCGTCGTTCTAGACAACGCGATTTAGCTCAGTCGGAGTTGACTCCCAGAGCCACCCCTCCTTTCTCCCTTCTTTCCCTCATTCTCTCCTTCACTCTCTCTCTCTCTTCCCTCTCTCCGTCCCTCCGTCTCCCTCTCTTCCTCTTCCTCTTCCTCCACTCCACTCTCCTCTACCACCTCTCACCACTTCCACCACCAACTCCACCGTGGCTTCTTCACTCTCCAAACGGCGGCTGACATCTCAGTGGAGTGACAGCGTCTACGGCATACCGGCGGTGGTTTGCGGTGTGACGGTTCTGCGGCAAGGAGTTAGGAGGAGTTTAAGTGCAATCGGTTGAATTCGTGCATTTTGAATGATTCTTGCTTTGGAGCATGCTATGGATACGTAGGGATTTTGAGTAGAAAATGAGCATGTCTTTGGGGGATTTTGATTGAAATGGGTATTTTTGAAAATAAGAGTAGTGTGTTTATTGTAGTTAATAGATTTTCCCTTATCTCTATTTGTGTGTTTTCATCCGTTTTTGGGGAAGGGGATCTCATGTTGTGACTCGGTGGAGACCGGAGGGGAGCTCGATTTTGGGCGCAAAAGACGTCCACTCGGGGTGACGCAATTTGCAAAATGCGTCAACCTGAGTCGACGCAATTTGCGGCCCATACCCCTGAAACCTGAGGCCAGAGAGTTGAATGGGCCGCTAAATGACGTCAACCATGATCGACGCAATTCAGGCCCATGGCCTTTTGTCCCTAAGGCCCGAGAGTGAGGAAAACCAGTTATAAGGCCTTGAATGGCGTCGACCTGAGTCGACGCGATTCAAGCCAGAGCTCCATATTTTTTGCATTTAACATGTGTGATTATTATACATTAGGTCAATTAGATTCTTGTATACTGTTAGACGATCTTGTTAAATGCATGATTGAAATCATACATTGCGGCGGAGATTTCCATGTACTCGGAATCACATTGTGTTGTGTTTATGCGATCGTAGACCTAAAGTGACAGTTGTTAGCGCTTGACACCCTATGTCGATGTGGGAGTGACGTAATGTCGGTGGGGGAGTGACAAGGTGGCACCTAGGAGGCGAAGGTCACTTGGTGTACTCTAGGGTAGTAGCTAGTACCGGTGTGGGAGTAGTACACTTTGGAGTGTCACTCGTGGCTAGGAGGAGGCAGAACCACTTAGAGCTAGATAGGCTGGAGTAGCCAGCGGCTATTTGAGGGGTTGTTGTTCCGTCCCAATGGGTCTGTTTTTTCCCTGGTTGACTTGGTAGCTTCTTGTGCGTTTATTTCGGTGGACGTGTGATTTATTTATCGCTTTACTTGCACATATCTTGCCTTATATATTCTTGTTGTGTTGAGATTGTGCGTGCATGTGTGGGAGGTGGGGATCAAGGGATCCCTATTGAGTCCATTCTTGTGTAACTCACTACCTGCAGTTTCAAGTGAGGGTTCTTGGCAGGCGTAACAGTTGTGGGGTTCTGTTTCAGGTTACGTGCCAACAACCACCGTTCTGGGGTATGCCCTGACGTAGTTGTACTTTTATTTCAGACTTGTACGTATAATTATTTCATTTCAGTTGTAGACTATGTAATCATTTGCTTAATCAAGTTGGACTGTAATAATTTTTAATTCATGCACTTTCTTTACAATTCGATGTTGTGTTTAGTTTATCATTTATTTTCCAGACATATATGAGATCTTGGTTTGGCTCCTAATTTTAATAATTCGGTACCCATTCAGTAATCAGATCCCCGATTATAGGATAGCGGGTCATTACACTCATCGCCCCTCGAGCATGGTCGCCAGTGGGGAATCTATCCAACTACGCTCGAGTTTCTCTCGCCACCTCTGAGGCTAGCCTCACGGCTTCCTAAGCTTAGGTAGCCTCTACATGGGCGATCTCTCTCTCCTCCCCTACCCTTCGGAGGGCATCCTGAATCTCTGCCACCTGCATGTGGGAAATTCTCTTGGTCAAGAAAAACAAATTGAATAATGATCGTTTGTTGTTTGGTACTAAATGGAACTGTGTTGCTGAAATGAAAGGCTTACCCGAGTGGCATGCTCTCTCTCCGCCTCCACTGCACGCCCGATGGCGGCCACCAACTGGCTCTGAAGGCTGGTGACCTCCGACGATGGAGGGGTGCTGGAACTGGATGCCTCGGCGGTACCCCGGATGGCATGGGTATGGGTGGCGTACTGTAAAACAATAATGACATGTTAGTGGTTGGAACACCTAACTTATAGGACATGTAGTTTATAGATGCAAGCATACATTGTAGGTTCTCTAGCTTTGTCCAAGTCTGTGCTAGTTAAGCCTCCATATGTTGAGTAATTTGTGTCTTTATTTTGTTCATATATTTTGGTGATAATAAATAATGAAAATGTAAGTAAGAAGTATCATTTATATTCTCCTTGATAACTTAATTAAATATGCTTTTATGCTATCAGTTTCATGGATATGCTCAATTCTGGACTTAAACGATTTCAAGGGTTATATGATCTCATTACAAACTTAACTGATAAATCGATTAAATCTCTATTATTAATCGATTATCGGTTTGAGTTCTATGATCCTTCTATTGTAGACTTAACTGATAAATCACTTAAGTATATATTGCTAATTGATTAACCGCTTCGTTTCAAGTATTGTCTAAAATTAACCGATTCTGCTTTCATTTCGATTAAGTGTTTAATCTAAACTTTGATTAACCGAATTACTCTTAATCGATAAAGTGATTAGGCTTCAACTTTTGATTCATGCTATAACTATAATCGATTAGAGAGTGTTCACTTCGATTATCGATATACTTGTAATCGATTACATGACTAAGTTTCAATTCCGAGTTATGTTAGAACTATAATCGATTTACTAAGTTTTCACTATCGATTATCGATATACTTCTAATCGATTACATAACTAGGTTTCGATTCTGAGTTATGTTAGAACTATAATCGAGTAACTGAGTCTTCACTTCGATTATCAATATGCCTATAATCGATTATGTGATGCCTATAATCGATTATGTGATTAAGTCTTGACATCGATTACAGTTAGAACTCTAATAGATTAAGTGAGTCCACACTTCTATTATAGATAAATAACTAGTCGATTAGTTCTAATAGTTGTATAATCAAGTATTGTGTTTATACTTCGATTATCTTTATCGATTAGTCTGTTTCGAGCAACATTGCGATTACTTATCAAGTCGATTATTGTTTTAACTCTATTATTCTGATTATTGTTATGTGACTAATTGACTATCATCATATTTAAATATCATTTATCATCTAGTGATTAATCGATTACTGTATTTGGTTTAATCGATTATGAGACTCAAACTGAACTTAGATTATCCTTATAATCTCAAATCGATTAACCATTAGATAACTTCAATTAAACCACCTTTAGCAAAGCACCTGTGACTTAACAGTACATCTAATGATTTGCTTAAACAAATACTATTCAAATTGAAAAGGCTCTTATATGTACTTTTTCTCTATCAAATCTCATGATCTATCAGAGCATATCTATAACAATACTTTTGTTGACTATTGTGCAAACGATTCTACTTGTTTTGTACTGTCAACATGAGAAGATGTCTACATTTAATTCTTGACATTTTTTCTAAGATGTTCAGCTTCATAGAATCTTTTTAAAATATATTTGATGCTATACTAACAAATTAGGCAGAAAAAGCCTAGTTGCTTTTTGGTGTAACTTTATGTTTCAAGTTCTTGACAGGAAGTTTACCAACCAGTCCAAGGTCGTACCTAAGTGCTCTAGACTACAGGTACCTGGTCAATCAGAAGCTTTTAGACAATAGAAATATTCTTGTTTATCTAAAGAAATTTAAATGTTAGATTCAACAAGAAACCTATATCTAACAAATCCTGACTTGGTGCCTAACGGATCCATGTCTTACTATCTAACAGGCAAATTCTAAAGATTGTTTATATGTCCTGCAATTTGAAACTTCATAGCGTGTGGATAAGAGTATGAAAGCAAGGAAGAAGTGTGTGAAGAACCCAAGCAAAACACAGAGAGTTTTAGAGAAAAAAGAGGGAGCTCCATTAAAAAAGAAGAAGGCCTCCATTGCCATATCTGAAAGAGTCTTCTTCCCATTCAAGAGAAAGCCTGAGAGAAAGAGCTTCAAGTTTATTTACACATCACCAGTTCTCGGGCCTTCAGCAAGATCAAGCACTGCATCTTATATTTTCAACAATTCTTAGTCTTGATCTGTGCTTTTGATTTATATTGTATATCAGCCTATCAAGTGGTATTTCTGTACTCATTCTAGATTGCAAGTGTCGTGTTCCTTTTCTTAGCTGTGGAAGAGAAGACATGCCTGGCGTGTAGGGTGATTTATTCCCCTTTGTTGAAAGGGAAGACCTGCCTGACGTGCAAGGTGACTTGTTCCCCTTTGTTGAAAGGGAAGACCTGCTGGCGTGTAGGGTGACTTGTTCCCCTTTGCTTGAATAGGAAGACCTGCTGGACTGCAGGGTGTTGTTTGATAACCGGAAAGGGTTTTGTACCTTGTGTAGTGGAAATTCTAAAAGGCTGCTTGGGGACTGGATGTAGGTTTGTAAAGACCAAACTAATATAAGTCTTTGTCTTCATTGTGTGCTTGCTCCTTGTCCTTCCCTCTTTCTGTCCAATTAGCTTTTAATTCCACATTTTACTTAAGTTAATTTTAATTTAATTTTTAGAAACCTATTCAACCCCTCCACCCTGGGTTATACATAGCTGGGCAACAAGTGATATAGAGCAGGTTTCTCTCGTTGTATAGATCTAACGATCTAAGCGATGGCTACTTCTAATGGTTATAGTGAAGGTCAATCCATCAACCGACCTCCATTATTCGATGATGAAGATTACTCTTACTGGAAGTGTAGAATGGAGTACTTACTTAAGGGTCTTGACCTAGATCTATAGGGTGTGTTTGAAAATGGTGACTACATCTTTATTGTTCCCAAAGAGAGATGGACAGATAATGACAACTATTTAATTTCTCTAAATAACAGGGCCAAAAGTGTATTATATTGTATACTTAGAAAGAAGGAGTTCAACTAGATCTCTATTTGCATATCAACTTAAGACATGTGGAAGAAATTACAATTAACTTATGAAGGAACTAATAACGGAAAGGAAACTAGGATTGACAACCTAGTTACTCAATATGAAAGATTCAAGATGAAGCCTTCTAAAACCATCACCCAGATGTACAACAAATTTACAGATATCACAAATGGGTTGATGGCTCTCAGGAAGGAGTACAGTAGTAGAAACCTAGTCAGAAAGATTCTAAGGTCTCTCCCAAGTTAGTAAACTGCAAAAGTAACTGCAATTGAGGAAGCAAATGATCTCAGCAGTCTAAGTCCTGAGAAACTCATTAGGTCTCTTATGACCCATGAGATCAACATGGAAAGGCTAGGAGAGAGTGCCTCCAAGAAGAGAGTCTCCTCTGCACTAAGAACAAGCCTCCTCAACTCTGATAAAGATTCCTCAAGTGAGGAAAGTAGAATCAATAGTGAAGAAGAAGCTCTTCTGTCTCGAAAACTTCTAAGAATTCTTCAAAATAAAAAATTCCAAAGTGCTTTAGGACATAAGCACAACAGGAAAAAGTACACGAAGGATAAGAAGCAGGAGCCAACCTGCTATGTATGCAATCAGCCTAGACGTCTAAGAGTTGGATGTCCATTGCTCAAGAAAAGAGCTCAAGAAGAACGAGCATACAAAAAGATTTAAGAAAGCCCTGACAGCAGCTTGGGACAATGAAGAAAATTCATCATCTTCCTCAAGCAGAAGAAGAGGAGACTGCAAACTTGGCTCTCATGGTAGTAAATTCTCATCAACATGATGAGCAGGTAACTTCTAATTCAACTTATGATTATGTTTCTGATTATGATGAATTATATCAAAATTTTAAAATTATCTCAAGAGAGCTCAGAATAAAACAAATCATAAAAAACTAAGTGAAATGAGTGTCTACCTAAAATTTGAGAACACAAACTTAGCACAGGATAATGAAAGATTAAAATCTGAAAGCCAATCACTTGGTGAGGTTAAGAAAACTCATAACAGTAAACTTAAAGAACTTCATGCTGAACTTTCAAAGATAAAGAAAGGAAATATGATACTAAATGAAGATAAAAGTTATGAAAATAAGTTAATATAAGAGAATCAATATCTAAATCCTCTCTTAAAAAGTTAACTAAGGGTAAAACATCCTTACACCTTTGTTTGAAGGGACTTAGGTCTGATAATAGAAAAGATGGACTCGAATATGTATAGCCTAAGACCTCTAAGCAGATAAAGCCTACAGAAAATTGTCCTCTCCTTACATTTATAAAAGTTTCTACTTCAACAAGCTCAATAAGAAAGGCACCTTACATAGATTGTTGTTTACATTACTGTAGATTAGGCCACAACATAGTTAGTAAGTTCACATATAATACGTGTATAATATATATACGTACGTATGAAACAAAAAAATGCACGTATGCTGTCTGATTGAGAAAGATACGATTTTGTACCCATTTTTTATAGGTTAGACGTATAAAACATGGGTTATACGCGTACACGTATTAAACGCTAGTTTCATACGGTTTTTATGCAAAAGTAACCCCAAACCGCCATTTATTCATCCCCTTCATTCCCGGGAAGTCCACAGCGCCCACCCTTTCCCCCCCTCAAACCCACGCCGTGGTTGTTCCTCTCTCAGGTACCGGCGACCACATCGCCGCCTCCATCCGCCGGCAACCCCATCATCGCCATTGGTTCTCTCCAGGTTGCGGACAACGAGCTCCGTCGCCGAGCTGCTCATCTTCCAGCTGCCCCCATCTCGCCGCTGCTCCTCGGCGGGACGCCAGCCGGCCGCCAGCCCCAACTCCACCACCTCTCCTCTCTTGCAGCCTGCGACCCCAACGCCACCGCCGCCGCTGCTCTTCTCCAAGCTGCTGCCAGCCAGCTTCGTCACCGCGCTGCTCATCTCCCAGCCGCCCCCATTTCGCCGCTGCGCTTTTGCGGTCCGTCGGCCAGCTGCCAGCACCATCGCCACCACTGTTCATCTCTGGCGGCCTGTGACCCCCCAACAACACTGTTGTTCCTCCTCAAGCCATCGGCCATCCTCGTCTCCACCCGTTGCAGGTATACATTACATAGTGGACCTCTGTTTCACATTGCGACCAGCAATCCACTAGTGAGCACCGAGCATCCACACCCTCATACATAAGTTCCTATCCACATCCCCATGCCCATGCCCATGGCCCCTCCACCCACTAGCTCTCTGTGTTTTTAAGATAAGATTTTGAAGCAAAAGATTGGGTTTAAGGGTGATCCTGCGAGCTCTATTGTATTGTCTAATAAATTGATTTTTTTGGTGCTAAATGATGGACCTTATACATTAAGTATCATCCTTTCTTGTGTTTTTTTTTTTTTTTTTTTTTAACCAAGATGGTGCTTTTGGTAGTAGTAATGGGATCTATGCATTGGGTATAATCTTGTCCATCTCTAACAAGATGGTGCTTTTGTTACTAAAAGGTGGGCAGTGGGATCTGCATTGGGTAATTTTTTTTCTTGTGTAACTTTCACTGCTAGTGACTTGATGAAGTAAATATTATTTCCATGGTAGTTATTTAATCTTGTTGAAGACAGTAAACCACCTTATATTAATATCTTTAGTCAATGACTCGGTATAAACATTTTCATTTTGAACTATGTGACAGTGAAGTTTAATTTTTAATTTGAATTATGTGATGGTGAAGTTACTTGTTTAACTTTGAACTGCATAAATTGATGTTATAGGTGAAATGTTGATGTTATATGTTATCCGTATTTTTAAGTTCGTATTTTTTAAGAGTTGACATATAACACCGTACGCATGTTATACCGAACTTTTGAAATGCCAGATTTTTTTGACCGATTTTTTGACCGTACCTTTAGATATGAGTGACGAATTATATTCGAACGTTTTCTTGCCGTATTATTGCTGTACCGTATTTAACTAACTATGGGCCACAATTTTAACACTTGCAAGCAGAGGAAGTGGATTTAGATACCCAAAAGATCTACACTTGCCACTAACCTTAAAGGACCGAAAAAGACTTGGGTACCTAAAACTATCAAGTTATTCTTGCAGGGTAGCCTAGGAGCATCTAAACGGTACATGGACAGTGGGTGCTCCAGGCATATGATAGGTGACTGGACTCTATTAAGGTCTATATAGGCTGAAGGAGGCACAATCACCTATGGAGATAATGGTAAAGACAAATTTATGGGTAGCGGAATAGTGGGCAGCAGCTTAGCCAATCTCATTAAGGATGTGCTATGTGTGGAAGGGATGAAGCACAATCTGATCAGCATCAATCAGCCTTGTGGCAAAGGATACAAAGTTATATTTGAAGACAAATAGTGCACTAAATCAAGGATGATGAGATTGTATTTAAAGCGCATAGAGATAAGAATCTGTATGTACTTCAGCTGAAAGAAGTTAAAGATCAAGATGTCTGCTTAACTGCTGATAAATCTGAAGAAGTCGACCTCTGGCATAGAAAATTCAAACATGCTAATCATGGAGTAATTCAAAAACTAATCAAGCATGACTTGGTTGAAGGTTTGCCCAAGCTGAAGATCAAGAACTCAGGAATTTGTGCAACCTATGTTAAAGGAAAGCAGACCAAGAGCTCATTTAAGTCCAAGATAATGGTGACAACTTCCAAGCCTATGGAGTTTATTCACATGGACCTATTTGGACGTATGAGGATAATAAGGCTAGGAGGAAAGAACTATGGGTTTGTCATGGTTGATGACTACTCTCGATTCACCTGGGTAACATTGTTGAACAATAAGTCAGATACACTAGGAGGATTTAAAAATTCAGTAGAATAGTACTGAAAGTGCAAAAATTCAGCATCATCTCCATCAAATCAGATCATGTAGGAGAATTTAAGAATGCTGAGTTCACAAGATTTTGTGATGATCAAGACATTCAACATAACTTTTCAGCACCTAGGACACCTTAGCAGAATGGAGTAGCTGAAAGAAAGAATGAACTTTGTTAGATATGGCCAGAACTATGCTGTCAGAGACAAATTTGTCAAGACATTTTTAGGCAGAAACAATGAACACACCATGTTATATCATCAATAGAGCTATAATAAGGTCAATCCTAAAGAAGACCCCATATGAGCTATACAAAAGAAAGAAGCCAAAGATTGGTCACCTAAAGCCATTCGGATGTAAATGCTACATTCTCAACAATGGCAAGGATAACCTTGAAAAACTTGATATCAAATCAGATTAAAGTTTGTTCCTAGGGTATATCTTTAAACCTCATGGTTATAGAGCATTTAATAAAAGAACTCTATGAGCAGAACAAACTATTCATGTTTTATTTGATGAGACTGATCAATTTTTAAAAGTAAGAGAAGAGTGTGTTGATGATGATACAGGAGATTTGACAAAAAAAATAGACAACCTAAACTTAGATCAAGATGACAAGGAAGAACCTCCTTTGGAGGAGCTGTAGAAAATTGAAGATCAATATGATGATTTACCCAAGGAGTGGAGATATCACAAAGATCATATCAAGGAAAACATTTTTAGAGATCTAAAATAGGGAGTTAAAACTAGGAGTAAGACTATTCCTTGTTATTATACTGTTTTTATTTCTCAATTTGAGTATAAAATAGTCAATGAAGTACTAGAAGATGAATTCTGGATTCTAGCCATGCAAGAGGAATTGAACCAGCTCCAGAGAAACCAAGTTTGGTCTCTTGTACCTAGGCCATTAAATCATCTATTAACAGACACCAAATGGGTGTTTAGAAACAAAATGGATGAGTCTGGTGCAATTACTAGAAATAAGGCCAGACTGGTTGCTCAAGGCTATAGTCAGGAGGAAGGCATAGACTATGATGAAACCTATGTCTCAATTGCTAGACTTGAGGCAATTTAAATCCTACTTGCATATGCATCTACATTCAATGCATTTTTAAATGGCTTTATAAAGGACGAAGTTTATGTTGAATAACTTTCAGGTTTTGAAGATTATGCTCTACCTGACCATATTTTCAAATTGCACAAAGCACTATATGGTCTGAAACAAGCTTCTAGAGCATGGTATGAAAAACTGAGTGCTTTCCTCATCTAATATGATTTCACTAGAGGCAGATTAGATAGCACTTTATTCATTCAGAATAATGAAGAAGAGACCATGATAGTTCAAATATATGTAGATGACATTAGTTTTGGAGTACCTAATGAATCTCTTTGCAAGAAATTTGAAAACTTAATGCAAGGAGAATTTGAGATGACCTTAATATGAGAACTAAGCTACTTCATTGGACTTCAAATCAAACAAATGAAGGAAAAATCCACATTTGTCAAGCTAAGTACATAAAGGACTTACTGAAGAAGTTTGATTTTGACAAAGCTAAAGCCTTTTACAACTCCCATAAGCACCTCTACCAAACTAGATGCAGATCCATAAGGTAAAAGTGTAGATCAAAAGATTTATAGAGGTATGATAGGATCTCTATTGTACTTAACTGCTAGTAGTGTATGCATGTGTGCTTGGTTTCAAGCATATCTTAAAGAATCTCATTTGACCTATGTCAAGCGAATCTTTAGATATAAAGAGATCTGGTTGGTACTAGTGAATTAGGGGAGTGGTATCCTAGAGGTTGTGATTTCGAATTCCTTGGATATTTTGATGCTGACTATGCTAGTTGCAAGATAAATAGAAAAAGTACTAGTGATACCTGTCAATTTCTTACAAATTGCCTAATCTCATGGTCCTCCAAGAAGCAAAATTTCATAGTCTTCTCAATAGTAGAAGCAGAATATATAGCAGCTGGAAGTTGCTATGCTCAATTGCTGTGGATTAAGCATCAAATTGAGGACTTTGGATTCAAGCTGGATGCAATTCTAATCATGTGTGACAACACCAATGCCTCAACTTGACAAAGAATCTAATTCAGTATCCAGAAACAAACATATTGAGGTCATACTTCATTTCATTAGAGACTATGTAACTAATGGTAGTATTAATATGAATCTTGTTGATACTAAACATCAACTAGCTGATATCTTCACAAAAATCCTTCTTGAAGATAGATTCACTTTTATCAAAAGAGAATTAGGCATGTGCAATTTGTGAGGATATTAATTAGTTCTAAATAAACAAAATTTGGATAGACTCTCAAAGGGTTTAAGTAGTTTGATCACTTCTGTCTGCTAAATTAAAATCTCCTTATTAATAGATTCAATTACTGACTTAATCGCTACCTTAATCACTTCTCTGATTAAGGATTCTAAATCGACTCAACTAAAATCTTCAATCGATTAACTCCTTATTCAGTAATCTAAGCCTAATCGCCTTGATGTTAATCGATCATCTCTTAGCATTGATTCATTCCGCTAATCGATTCGTTCTGTTAATCGTTGTATTGCCTAATTGATCATGCTCTCCTTAATCGATTCTAGATGTAGGCTTTATTCCAATATAGTTTGTTTATGTAATCAATTATCTTTCAGATTGATTACACTTCTCTCTCACTATGGTCTCTTTAATCAATCGATTATGATATCAAAAATGCAATCGTGTCTTTTCATCTTGCGTCTCGTAGATCTTTTGTTATATCAAATCTAACAACATGTCAGTAATTTCCTTTTTGACCAATTGACGAAAGTACTCTCACCTGTTTAGTCTATACCATTTCTTTTCACCTCCACTTTCTTGTGACCAATTTGTATGAGAATGACATTTTTTTTTTTAGTTTCCTTGGTCTATAAAAGGTCTGAGTAGCTCAACTTCATTGTCACTTGCATTTCAACCTTGAACTACTTAGACAACCTTCTTAAGCTCAGTTTCTCCTTTAGTTTTTGGAGAAGTTATTCTTCCTTCTCTTCTACCTTTAGTGTTTCTTAAATCCTATCCAACATTCACATGCATTTTTCTTTAGTCATTTGGTATTCTATCCCAACGAAGTTCTGGTGTGCTTCTAGATGCATGTGGAGTGAGGGTTGTGGAGGAGATAAAATCTACCTTAACAAACTTTGGAAGTCCTCGTCCTTTCAAGCAAAAGATGCTCTGTTTGGAGTCTCTAAGGAGTTCCTCCATACACCATCTAGACAGAGTTTCCATTCTCACCCGTGTTGGTGTGCTAATCTATACACAATCCAGATATTTTGGTGGAGGGTCTCACATATTCCAACATTATGATTACAAAAATGAAAGCTTCACTTTCTATGGGTGAGTGCTACACCTTTATGTGGTGTTCTACCATTGACAGAGTGCAGAACATTCCTTGCAGACACAACAAAAGGAACAACAGCAATAGCTCAGGCTGTATTTAGAGAAAATACAGACTGAAAGCCAATTAGAGAAGAAGCCCGAGAGTGAGGGGGAGTAAAAGGCCAAGGGAGAGAGTCAGCATCATTCATTAATGATGTAGAAGCTCTTTGCACTTGGTTCTTTTTAGACATCAAACTATTTTGCATTTTATAATTTCTTTTTTTCGTTGTACACCCACAGTGGGAGTAACTATTCTGTAAATAAGTATCCTTCATTCAATAAAGATTATTTTATGTTCCTTTTTTCTCTTTATTGCTTGGCGCGAAAAAGTTTCTTAGACTCTTCATACACCTCTTGTAAAACTAATCTTACTTTATTCCTCTTCTTTTTTGGTTGATTGACAAAAAAGAGGAGAAATACTGTCTATCCAACATTCTAATGGAAACATTTTGCTGTATATACACTGTGTATTGTTTGATAACACACAAGGGGAGAAAAACCTCTATGTGACATGATTTTATTTCTCTGTGTGACATGCCTTCTGGTATCTGTGCTTTTTCTATGTGTTATATTCTTGCATTTTTAGAGGTTTTATCATCACCAAAAAGGGGAAGGTTGTTGAGTCATTTGTGCCTTTATTTTATCTCCACATTTTGGTGATAACAAATAATGAAAATATTAGTAACAAGCATTATTTATATTTCTCCTTGATAGCTTAAATTAAATGTGTTTTTATGCTGTCAGTTTCATGGATATGTTCAACTTTAGACTTAGTCTATTTCAGGAGTTTTATGATCGTTCAATTACAGACTTAACTGATAAATCGATTAACTCTCTATTATTAATCAATTAATAGTTTGAGTTATATGATCCTTTGATGATAGACTTAACTGATAAATTGATTGAGTATATATTGCTAATCGATTAACCGCTTAATTTTAAGTATTGTCTAATATTAGTCAATTCTGCTTTCATTTCGATTAAGCGTTTAATCGATTAAGTATTTAATTGCAACATCAATTAACCGAATTACTCTAAAACCGATTATGTGATTAAGCTTAAACTTTTGATTCATGTTAAAACTGTAATCGATTAGAGAGTGTTCACTTTGATTATCAATATACTTGTAATCGATTACATGTCTAAGTTTCGATTCCAAGTTATGTTAGAACTATAATTGATTAGCTTAGTCTTCACTTTGATTATCGATATAACAACTGTACAATCAATTATCGGGTTTATACTTCGATTATCTTTATCGATTAATCAATTAGTCTCGTTCGAGCAGCACTATGATTACTGATCAAATGGATTATCGTTTTAACTCTATTATTCTGATTACTATTATATGATTAATCGACTATCCTCCTATTTCAATATCGTTTATCATCTTGTCATTAATCAATTGTTATATTTGGTTTAATCGATTTTGAGACTCGAACTGAACTTGGATTGTCATTATGATCTCAAATCGATGAACAATTAAATAATTAAATAACTTTGATTAAACCACCTTTAGTAAAGCACATGTGACTTAACTGTGCTTCTAATCGATTTGCTTAAAAGATTACTATTCTAAAAAGACTCTCATATGTACTTTTTTTCTATCAAATCTCGTGATGTGTCAGAACAGATCTATGACAGTACTTTTGTTGACTATTGTGCAAACGATTCTTCTTGTTTTGTACTGTCAACATGAGAAGATGTCTACATTAATTTCTTGACATCTTTTCTGAGCTGTTCAATGTAGTGCTCAAAAACAATGTGTGTTCATCATGTTATCATGTGTTTACTATGATTAACAATATGAAAGGAATTGTGATCACCAGAAACCGAAGATTTCAAAGGGAAAGTGATCGCTTACTAACCTTGCAAATCGGGAGAATATGGGGTCCTTTTGTTCTTCTCTTTCGGCCGGCCGAAAGAAAAGAGCCTTCTCTTTCTTTACTCTTGTTCTTCTTTTGTACCTTATGAAAAATCAAACAAACGAGAAAACTATGATTAGAACTAAAATAACATAGTATATATTCTAATTAAGAATCTGAACATGCAACTAAACTAAAAGAACTCACTTTTGTGGTTTTCTTTTAAACCCCTAAAGGAGGTGTAGGTTTGGAAATTATGGAGTGGGTGTGTGCGATGAGTTGATGCAATGAAGAACCAAATGAAAAAGGAACTAGAAAGAAACTAGAGAAGAAGATGGTTGGTTTGGCCCCTTGAAAGCCTTAGTCTTTTTGAACTTCAATGGAGGAAAAGGATGAAAAAACGGGGACTACTCTTGCTATCTACATTTTTTTTCCTTCAGGGCCTTCAAACACTTTACTTCAAGCTTCAAAATTACCAATTGCCAACCTTTTTTAAAGGTCAATGTCCATATGTATTTATAAGAAGTGATTCAAGCGTATTTTGGCCTTCAAAGGGACTTTCCCACAGCTCGGGCTTGCCCTGGATGATCATGTTCGAATTGGAAACCCTTTCAACCTCTACAACCAGACTATCTCGGTCAAATCATGCATATCAGGAAACTCTTAAAACGGGTCGTTCAAGGGAGACGCCTTTTAGTTCATTAATGTAGTCAAAATAGAAATAAATCCGGAAAGGAAAACAGAAAACAATTAGGAAACATAACAGGCGTCGTGTATACGCGACGTGCTTTAGATAATTTAGGAAATTAACTAGAATTAAAAATAGTAAACCTAGGCAGATTAGGACATAAATGGCGTCGTCTTTAGGCGACGCTATTCAGTTAAATCCTCTTAAATTTACTAATTTTAATTCCGAATTGATTTATGTTAAGAATCCAAATGGCGTCGCGCATCAGCGACATGATTCAACAAATTTCGAGAGAAAATCAATAAAAATTAATTAATGATTAAATATCAGATCATTTTGGGGCATTATCATTGTGACATGAAACTTACTCAATATGATGTCAAAATTAGCATGTCTACAGCTGCCACACCTTGGCATTGACTTTGCAAGGGAATAAAATGTACTGAAAATGTGATGCCAAGGTGTGATGTGACACGCTCTTAACATCACATTATGAGAATCTTTCTCAAAACAATCAGTGAAGATAACTCAAAGAGATCAATGGAATCAATCTTATCTGGATGAAAGAAACAAAAAGTCGATCAACTTCCGTGATTGGGAAGTACCCTAGGTCACAAATCTGTAGGTTTCGTCATGAAGAGCGGTTACCAGCCAATGTGGAAGTGCTGCAACTATGAAGAGAAAATAAGAAATGTTGGGTGAGAAATCCAAGAAAAGATAAACTCCAAGGATATCTTCAAGCAATCCTCAAAGATAATTAAGATACTCAACTCAAAATGGAATATTTCATATCACGTTAGGATTTATTAGATCAATGGTCTGAAATTTAATCAGGAATTAATTCTTATCACAATTATATCAAAGTCCTACATGATACATGTTTAGCTAAAAGAAAAATATAAAATAAAATAAAATATAAATTAATCAAGGATAACATTGTTAAATTGTCATTAATGAGTCAAGATGTCGATTCTTGCAATTCAGTGCTAAGCCGAAGCTCGTTTATCCACACACCGTTTCACAAAAGTGGAATCATCGTCCCCATTAATTAACAATCTAACGACCTATCCGTGCGATTAAGAATTCTCTAGAAATATCACTATTTTTGTTAAAGGGGAACTCAAATTCCAGTTTCATCAAAACCACAAAGTCCTTGATGTATGTAATAAATATTTATCATATAGTAATGATAATGTAAATCAATAACATAAAAGAATACAGGATAGAGATAACTGTCTTTTTAGTCACGGTTAGGACTCATGAACTCCCACAGTGGGACCTTAGTGAAATTTCAGCTTCATTTTTACTTCTTTGATATTTCCTGCACTCACAAATCATTAGTAACTTTAAGAAAATTATATATCATGGAATTATGGATTTTCAGCAAAGTAACGAAAATTCAAAAACCTGATTAAAAGGCATCGCTGTTCACAGACGTCATTTAAATGACGTCGCCCCGTTCATACCCCATTTAAGTTACAGAAGCTGCTCTGTGTTCTGACTCCAATCCGAACTTTCCTTGCCTTAATGCACATTCCTCTTCTAATTCGGAAAGGGATTTCCAATCTCGCAAATCACTTTATAAAACCTTCCTTCTTTATATCAAAGCATTACAACAAGCAATCAAGAAGGAAAGGTAGAGAATTCTCTTCAAGATTCAAGGGAAAGAGGTGAAGAACAAGAAGAAGTCAAGAAAATCAAATTAAGGAGAATGGATTCTTCACAAGGTTCTTCAAATAAGAAGATGAGAAAGGCGATTGAAAAGCTTGCTGAGGTAAAGGACCATCTAAGCAGGCGAGATCCTAACTTACAAGTAAGTTAATCTCTCCTCTAATTAATATTTTTATGTAACTCTCTACAATGCTTTCCATATTCCAATTCTTTATGGGCATAACAGAACTATTTCCAATTTCTTTCTTTATTTAGGGATATCCTTTCTTCCCTGGTCCAAGAAGATTTTCTTCACTTCCATGGGTCCAAAAGCTAGTTAACAAAATCAATCTCTCTATGCAATCTTATATATCCAAGTGGCATATCCAAAGATTGATTATTCATGCCAAACATTACAAGAGCACAAGCATGGATTGGGCTGCAATGGGCGCTTTGATCGAGCTATGGCATCCACAAACTCATACTTTCTTCTTTGCCACGTTCGAAGCCACCACCCTCTTAGAAGAAGCCGAACTTTTATTGGGTCTTCCACGTTCTAGAAGATGATCAAATCAGCGCGATCAATGGGATTTTCGAAGGGAAGCAAATTAGCACAGCGGTTCTAGCCTACCTCTACAGTGGGCTCTCTGTAACTTCTAGGGGTCAACCTCCTTATGGCAGCATGCTCCTCTTGGCTATGTGGGTAGAATTCCACTTCAAGTTCAACTATAATGAAGAGAAAGTTCCAAGGATATCTCAGACATATCTGCGTAGTCCTATCTTCCATATTGCCAACATTATGAAGTTCAATGATAACATGACCAATTGAGTGCCCAACCTCAAGACTCGAGCTGACTGGGGTGCTTATTTCAAGACTATGCCCATAACTGGATTCGAATCTACGCCTTTCGCTCTCATAGAAAAAAGTGGTTCGAGTACGCCGTGGTGCTGGCACAGAGCTCCGACTGATCGGGGCGACCGAGTTCGTCCTTTATAATCCACATCGGTGTCATACTCAACTTGGCATGCCTCGCTATGAGTTTTCAGAAATATCTTCTCTTTCTCCAATCAAGAAGCGGGCATTAGGTACTGACGAGGACTTCGAGGCGACAAAACTTATTGCAACTCTTTGGAACATCGGCTTCACCCGTTGTGTGAAAACTCTTCATGAAGCCAATAAAGAACTATGGAAATCATATGTAAAGGAGCTTAAGAGAATTCGTCCTTGAAAGCTTTTCGTCCTTATCTTCCAATTTGATGTATTTCTTATTTATTTTAATCAAAGAAATCATTCCTTAACATAATAGAAATCCTCTTTTACTACTTCGCAATTCTCCTGTGATTTTTCTTTGAATGAAACTGTGATTTTTCCTCAAGATATGAACTCTCGGATTCAGTTAATTCAAATCGTGTCGACTCAGAGAGACACTTTTCAATGAAATTCAAATTCCAAATTAAAAATCGATCCTCAAAAGAACCCTAAATCACGTCCGGTCAGTAAGACGCTTTTAAGTTCTCTCTCTCCAATTTTTTAGAGATTTCCAGCAATTAATTCACTTAATGACGTCGTCCTTTTAAGACGCGAATAACAATTCTTTCAAACTCTCCGAGGTACGGCCCTGAGTAGAAGAGGCGGTAAAATCCAAAAGGCGTCGCAATAAGGGGACGCATTTCTCATATTTCAAAATCTTCTGTTGCCGCCTCAGTTTGTGCCCCACTAAATGGCGTCGCTGTCCCAAGACGGATTTAACAAATTCAAACAGGGACTCGCGAGCCCGAGCCTCTTCTCCCTCATTCGCTCTTTCACTTTCTCTCTCTCTTCCCTGGCTTTTCTTCTCCGGCAACGGCGACTCTCCGGCGGTTTTCCCTCCTTTCCGATCATCTTCTCCAACGTCGGTTAGCTTCTCCGACCTCTCTCTCTCTTCCTTCACTTTCTTGAGCTCTCAAGCTCCCTCTTTCACTCCTTCGAGCTCTCTCCTTCTCCTCTTCCTCTCTAGCTCTCTATGGAGTCCGGCGAGCCTAGCGGCACGGGCGAGAAGCGGTGGCGACTTGCCTCCCTTACGGCAAGGACAGAGGCGTCTGAGGAAGCTTCTCCCGAAGCAATGGTCCTAGCGGAGGCAGTAGCGTTCATGGAGGTCGAGGAAGGTCCTCCCGAGGCTCCCGTGGGCGAGGCGGCAGCGGCACCGGGCGAGGAGGCTGGTCCACGTCTGGTAAGTCTCGAAAACGCCCTCTTTATACTTCAAATTTCAATTTTCGGGGGGAAGAAAAGAGCCGACCACAGGTTCTGGAAACTTGTGGTGAAAGACGTCTGGGATAGGGACGCCTTTTGAAACGCGCCCCTGTACCCTGACACGATTCAAAATGGTGATTGATTCTCGAAATTTATTTAAAATTTGATTATTAGTATTCTAATGGTGATTCTGATTGAAAATTGCGGGACACGATGAGGACTAGGATCTCCTGGCCGCCTACAGGGGTCTCCCGGACTTCCAGAAGGTGAGACTAGCGGAGATGGGGTTCCGGGAGATCTTAGAGATTGAGCCTTTTTGGATCGACCTGGTATTACTCCAGGTCCTGAGAGAGAGGTGGCATACTGAGAGCAGGACATTTCTAATGCCCTGGGGACACATGGTCCCCAGTCTCAAGGATGTGTGCAGGATCACCGGCCTTCGGGTAGAAGGTCGAGCGGTGAGCGGGATCACGTATCCTAATTACCATGGGTTAGCTCAGGAGCTGCTGGGCTTAGAATGCATGGGACTGGAGGGTCGGGAGTCTCGAACCCTCCTCAGGACAACAGTAGAGAGATCCCTCGGACTAAAGGAGCCTAGGCAGCAGACCGACGAGTCCCAGGCTGAACTGAGGTCGAGATTAGCCAGGTCGGCTAGCGCAGTATATTGTCAGGATCCTTCTGATAGGGCAACTGTAGATAAGGATCTTAGGAGATTCTTAGTCTTTTTCTTCGGTAGAGTTCTTCTTGGGACGAAGGGCGACTACATCCACTATCGCTTTCCGAGTCTTCTAGTAGATCTTGACCACCTAGGCGAGTATGCATGGGGTGCGGCCCTTCTGGCCCATCTCTTCACCAACCTCTCTGCTGTCATACCTGATCGGGAGACCACCATCAGCGGCTTCGCGCCATTTCTCCAGGTACTTAGTTTATTTTATGTTTGTTTATTCCATTAAATGCTTACTATGCACTGCGCGATCCTAACTACATGTTCTTTTATGCAGGTGTGTACATATTATTACTTTTCTCTGGGCCGAGCGAGGCCATCTACGCAGCCGGCGATGGTTCCGCTTGCCCGGCGCTGGCGTCCGGTGGTGGACAAGGCGCCGCAGCACCACTAGTTGACGGCTCTCCATCGTCAATTCCTCGATTACCCAGAGCTTTTGGTGAGTTTTAAATCTCTTCTGTTTCATATTTGATTAGTGATATGTTTTATGAAAATGTTGCCAAACTGCTTAATTATTAATTAATTGTTTTGTTAAAGTGTTTTTAGGCATTTATTTAATAGCATATTTAATCGATTATTTAGATGTTTATTATAACATGATTCGTTAATTGGAATGTAATGCAATTAACCTATATGAATGTAGGTTATCTAGCGTCCATATCTGGGTATGGACAATGCGAGACAACCATGGGTGGAGCATGGACGAGGCAGGTTTGGGTGTCAAGTTTGGGTTCACTGCCTGAACGAAATCGCCCTCCTACGTTTGAGGCTGGCGATGTGGACGTTGGGTCTGCATCAGGAGTGGGTGGAGGAGGAGATCCCAGAGGGGATCGGGAGGTCAATGCGGGGGAAGCAAGCCCGCACAGATTGGGGGGCCAAGTTCCCGGATCAGCGGGATGACTGGCACCGGTATGGAGTCCCGATGGAGTCACAGGTGGTAAGTAGAGATGCTTACTTGCAGTGCTACCGGGCCCACTACGCAGCCCACCTCTAGCTACTCCGACCTCTTGATGTAAGTATTATGATGTGTATGCTCATGAATGCTTCTTTCATTTTATTAATTATCTTGCTTATATTTGTAAATGTATGACATGTTATGAAAAATGCAGGATGCACGGGATGCCACCAGCATCACACTTCGAGGCCATCTCCAAGACGCCGAGGCCCAGTTAGAGCGGGTCCAAAAATAATTGGATGAACTGGTGAGCGATATGCATGAATGATATGGATATTATGAATGCTTCTTTTATTATTAAATTGTTTGGACACTTGTACATTGACGGTGATCTCCTTCTTTTTTTTTCGTAGCGTGCTGCCTATACTCACGCGGCAACTCCTTCACCTTCCGCTGTTGCCAGTCCTTCTTCTTCTTCAGCTGCCCACAAAGCCGCCATGGCCGACTTGCGGAGTCAGCTCGCTTTTGCCATTCGCCGAGCCACTCAAGCTGAGGAGGATGCTGCTGCTCGGGTAAATCTTCAACTTGTTTCTTTCATCTCAGCATTAATTTGTTCGCTTGCTTGATTAGTTGACTGACAATATCTTCTGTTACAAGTCCAAGAGCTTTGCGTGGCTCTTAGAGAGAAGGATGATGAGTTAGCATAGGCTTGCAGTTCAGAAACTTGGGTTGCCGAGCTGGAGGAGCAGCTGGCCAGACTTTCCACAGGTGATCACCCTCGTGAGCTCGCACGTCTCCAGGTTCGACTGGAGATCCTGACGGAGGAGAGGGATCGAGACCGGTCCCGATTGGAGAGTTTCTAGGGGCGGCTTTCAGTGGCGGAGCACGAGCGCCTGAGCATTGAGGCTCGATACCAGCGTGCGCGGCAGCGGGCGCTGGAGCGAGGACAGGCGAGTGCTTTCACCACCAGCATAGTAGTATCTTCCAGCCAGGCAGGGCCGAGCATCATGGGACCACCACCGCTGCCAGCTCGAGGACCGGACGTCCAGGACGAGGCGCAGAGCCAGCTGGACGAGGGTGCAGGGGAGAGCCAGCCGTGAGGGCTGTCGTTATGATGTATCTTTTCCTTTTGGAGTCCTGTGGATGGACCTTCACTTGTGTATGAACTCTTGTGATCTATGAAAGGACTTTCTTCATACTTTGAGTTGTCTTGGTACTATTTTCCACTGTCTTTCCTTTTTATTCCTGCACATGGCTTAAACGAAGAAATTAAATATCTATTCAGGCTTAGCCCCTTGCCCAGTTAAGTAACCGGTTACTTGATCCTATCCTTCGTAGAAGGGTCAAGGGGCGAAGCCTTTATTTAATGAAGGTAAATAAGGATAATTAAAAGGAAGTAAAATGCAACATACGAGCATGCAAATATTCCCTGAAAATAAAAGGATGCAACACACATATGATGCAACAAACAAATGCTAATTGAAATATTTTGTTTCGTAATTGCATATTTAGAAATATTCAATTTTTTTTAAGGTTTTGCCATATTCAATTTTTTTTGGGTTTCGCAATATTCTTTTTTTTTGTATGGTTATGAAATATTCAATTTTTTGGGGGGTTTTGAAATATTCAAAATTTTTTGTGGTTTTGAAATATTCAATTTTTTTGGATTTTAAAATATTCACTTTTTTGTGGTTTTGAAATATTCTTTTTTTTTGTGGTTTTTAAATAGGACAATTTTTTTTTTGAAATAAGACATTAACTGAATAAACTAAGGATCAACTTGGAACTTAGATCAAAAGAGAATATTCATTTGTCAACTTAATTCCCACATCATTCTTTGATGACCAAATCCATACTTATTGTGCTTGAATTATGTTTGTAATCGTGATCCCATTCGAGGGTCCGATCCTTAGTCAACCTTGGTCATTCCTTAAGCTTGGAGCACACCTCTTTAGGATGAAGGGAAGAATTGGTTTAGAAAGCCCGTGAGAAGGTTATGGAGACTTAGAAAGATGTCCTTTCTTTACCCTATTGTCTATTGGGGTTCGGTCATTTTTGTTTTTACAGGGTATTTAACGACCTTGCGCTCCCTTTTTATTTGATTTTGTGGCCTTCCGTGATAACATTTGTAATATTGAGTGGCCTTTTAATTTGGTTTAGCTTTTGCCTTCACTTTTTCTTTTGCCTTTGTGGTGCAGATCTCCCCCTTTCTTTTTATGACGGCCTCCTACTAGGATGGCGGGTATTTTCAGTAGTCTATTCTAAGCCTCGTTCCATTGCCGCGGGGCCGAAAGTAAAACAGAAGTTTTATTTTGAAAAGAATGAGTTGTACTTTTCCGCTATTAGTCAAGCTTTCGGTGTTCCTCGGGCTTCACATCTCTTGTTAATCACGAACCAAACGTGTTTGTGTGCAATAATACATTTGAATTAGATTACCAAAGATTAATAAAGGAATTTGGGTTTTCAAACTTTTTTCAACTCCACTGATCCTTGCACCATGCTGATCGTTTACACTAAGGGTAGTACTTCTTAAGATACAAACCGTTGCAAGGATGAGTTAACTCCTGCCCCTTTGTATTGACTAAGCGATAAGCATTACTAGGAAAAGCATGCGATATGACATACGGTCCTTTCTAGTTGGGTTGGAGCTTAGAACGCGGACCATCAGGTTTTACAAAGATTCTTTTTACAACCATCTCACCAACTTTAAACTTTCGCTCAATGACCTTCTTCTGGTAAAAACGTGCTAATCTGCTCTGATATACTCTTGCATGATTAGCGACTGACCATCTTTTCTCATCTAAGAGTTCTAGCTGAGCAAGGAGCGCAGAGCGATGCTCGTCAATGGAAAATTCCTTGCTTAAATGTACTCTTAATGATGGGATGAGGACTTCGTATGGGACTATCGCCTGTTGGGTTCGGTCGTAACCCCCGGGAAATCACAGAAGCGGAAGAACGTAAAACGAAATGATTTCTCAAACCGGTTCGGGCTCCGATCGATGCAACAAAAATGATCTAAATAAATCACACGAGATTTTCACCTTACACAGTACACGTGGTCCTATGAAAATCGATGCCAAACTCCTCGAAGCTTTGAACCGCACAAGCGTACGACCTCTAGAGATGATCCACACGAACCCTCGCGGAAACGAAGTTCTCCTTCTCCAACCCGCACAACCCTCAAGCCTTCCTGGGAAGAATCCAATCCTTCAGCTTGACGGCCAACTATATGTGAATGGGTTTCATTAGCTAGGTTACGGGTTGGAGAACATAGGTTATATATAGGAATGTTAAGGCAGCAGCTTGAACCGCCTCGTTTAACCAAACCCATCTTTAACTGCCACAGTTAAAGTAAACCCCAAGGTATATTATATATTAATATATTATTATTAGCTTATTTATCAAATAAGCCTAATAACATATATATTATATATATGCCATTTATATTATTGCATATATACTTTTAAGCCATTCACAGATTCCTTTCTCAAAAGAATCTAATGCTTTAGTATATTTGTCTATACAATAATATTCCGTTCTGTAAGAGTTATTTGTGTGTGATCCTCTAGGCCCATTATCTCTCTGGTTTAAAGATCCATTAACTTCTAATCTAATTAGAAGTAAATTAAACCGGTTATTCCCAATAACCATTTAATTTGTTATGGATCTTTTGATTACGTTGGGTCAAGCAAATCCGCGTGATCCCAGAGGATGTCGGGTTCATCTTCACCCTGTTAGGCACCTGTAAGTCTTCAGTTACCGTATCGCTATAATCTCTCGCTCATTCTATGAGTCCGATCCAATCTTGTGGTATGATTTCGTCAAACCACTAGTGATCGTGTTGTCTGACCATGACCTCCATAGTAATTTCACGTTCGTTCCAAACAAACTGATACCACCCTAGCCAGGAATTTAGTAGAGCGTCTATGTCATGACTCATTAACTGTCTGTGATATACCTGATAGTGAGCAATCCCCTCTTGACCATTAACGGTCTTTGCATGCATCCCGATGTGGCTAATAATTCAGTGTTTCATGACTTATGGTCAAAAGATCAATGATACTACTGAGACAGATGGATCTTCTATTGACATTAGGTATAATTAACTATCTGAAGATCCATCAGCGGATCAGTTCAGTGAACATCTTCCCAGGATGAACATCCACACATATGTGCTGGTGCCCCGCACCTATGACCATGAGATTGGTCATCTACACATCATGCGTGCTGATTTATAAGTAATCAATGTCCCAGAGTGATTACTCTCCAATCAGGAACAGTTTAAGGTATCTGTCCATATACAGTTAAACTCACATTCGAGATCCCATCTCGAAATTGACTGTACAACCATATATCTTAGGGATAACGCAAAGCAATCCACAGATTACAAGTTTACGCTCTAATTACCACTTAATTATATTGAACAAGAATGTACAACACATTGGGTCTACACGGCCCATAATTGGTCTGTAGGACACCCAAAAACTAACATCGCCTCCATTCCAAATGTTAAGGAATAAGGAGTTTACCCAGTAGGAGTGTGGATTGAAGTTCGGTATACCCATAGAGCCTCAATTAATTTTTTTGGCCAGTCCGAAAATTTATTAGACTTACACGTTTTCTTAATGATTTTTATCAGAGTCCTATTGGTTGCTTCTGCTTGGCCATTACCTTGCGGATAATAATAAGATGAATGATGCAATGCAATTTTATACCTATTGCAGAGGTCCTTCAGCTCTTGTGATATAAATTGCGGTCCATTGTCAGTGACGATGGTGCGTGGAATTCCAAATCTGGTAATGATGTTCCTCATAATGAACTTGCAAACAATTGATGCTTTAATCTCCGTGTATGCTTCGGCTTTCGCCCACTTGGTGAAATATTCTGTTGCCGTGAGAATGAAAG
The DNA here is from genome assembly GCA_030544215.1 of Zantedeschia hybrid cultivar. Taxonomy (NCBI): domain Eukaryota; kingdom Viridiplantae; phylum Streptophyta; class Magnoliopsida; order Alismatales; family Araceae; genus Zantedeschia; species Zantedeschia hybrid cultivar. The sequence goes on along the minus strand of JARZZO010000008.1, from coordinate 59,540,666 downwards.
ATTTTTGCTTGGTGGCAGAATCAGGATTACCAAAGGGTCCAATGATGTCGAATGCCCATATGTAGAAAGGCTATGGGGATGAAACAAGATTGAGTGAAGATGCAGGGGAATGGATCTTATCGGCATGAAGCTAACACTTAGCACACCTACGGACATATCCTACGCAATCCTCTTCCATGGTTGGCCAATAATATCCTTGTCTAAGGATTTTCTTTGATAGCATTTGTCCATTAACATGGCCATCACAAACTCCAGCATGAGCCCCTTCCATGATCTTCCAAAGCTCATCTTCATCAAGACATCTCAAGAGAACACCATCAAATCCACGTTTATATAGAGTTCCTCCAACTAAGGTGTACCTTTGAGCAACTCTCATGATAGCCCTTTTCTCCTCAGTAGTGGCTTCTTTAGGGTATGACTGATCTTCACAATACTTAGCAATTTTATAATACCATGGTTTTTTCTCATTTTCCATTTCTTCTTGCTAGTCTAGCAACATGATTTCTCTCTTTTCTACAATATCCCCATCTTTAACCTTCTTCAGCAATTTCTCTTTAATTTTAAGGAAGGAAGGGTCTTTCACGGCAGGAGAAAGACGCCTGTGAACAATGATTGACTCAGATTGCCTGTTGATTGGGAAATTTAGAGAAGATGCGAGAGAAGCCAAAACGTCAGCTAGAATGTTCTGATTCCGAGGAACATGGACAAAGATCAATTTGGTGAAAAGCTTGGCATAGGCTGAAGTGAGTTCCTAATAGGGCTTGAGTTTAGGATCGAGGGTACGATACTTAGTGAGCACTTGGCAAAGAATTAGTTGACTATCACCCACAATTCTCAGCTTGGTGGCACCATGGAGATGAGCGGCCTCGAGGCCAATAAGGAGAGCCTCATATTCAGCTATGTTGTTGGGGACATAAAAATCAAGATGAAAGGCTTGTGGAATGGTGACACCTTCAGGTGATAGGAGAACAATGTCGATGCCCTTACCTTGAGAGTTCAGAGCTCCGTCAAAATGCAGAGTCCACATATCATCATTGATTTTTATTATGGACATCAGTTCCTCATCCGGAAACTCCGATCGGACTGGATCAAATCGAGGAAGAGGGTAATGAGCAAGATGTTCTGCTATGGCATAACCCTTGATTGCTTTCTGTTGAATGTAAGTGATATCAAATTGGGATAGAAAGCTCTGCCAACGTGCCAACCTATCAGTGAGGACGGATCTCTCAAGAAGAAACTTAATGGGATTCATTCTAGCGATGAGATGAACTTCATAGGCCAGAAAGTAGTGCTTCAACTTCTGAACCACCATATAAGTGTTGCACATGTTTTCTCCATTACTGTGTATCTTTGTTCAGCGAGATTGAGAAGTTTTGAGATATAGTAAGCCGCCCTCTCTTTTCCTTCTTCATCTTCTTGTGCCAGGACAGCCCCCACTGTATCATCCAAGACATAAATATATAAAATTAAAGGTTTGTCTGGAGATGGTGGTCTCAAAACAGGAGGACTTGCTAAATAATTCTTCAATCCATCAAATGCCTCCTAACACTTATCGTCCCAATCGAATTTGACTCCCGGCTTGGTGAGCTCGTAAAACGACTTACACCTTTGTGAATGCTGGGAGACAAAGTGACGAATGAACTGCAACCTCCCGATTAATCTTCTTAATTCCTTCAAATTCTTGGGAGGTAGCATCTCTCTGATAGCCTTTGCCTTGTTGGGATCGATCTCAATGCCCCGCTTACTGACAATAAATCCAAGTAGTTTCCCTGAGGATACCCCGAATACACATTTTTTGGGGTTCATCTTTAACTGGTATTCTCTTGACCTCTCCAGAACCTTTGCTAAAACTTCAGCATGCTCAGCTCTAGTCTTAGATTTCACCAGCAGATCATCCACATACACTTCTAAGTTAATATGCATCATGTCATGGAATATCGCCATCATGGTTCTCTGATAAGTGGCTCCAGCATTTTTCAATCCAAATGGCATAATGACATAGCAATAAGTTTCCCAAGGCGTGGTGAATGATGTTTTCTCTTGATCCTCTTCTGCCAATTTAATCTGGTTATACCCTGAGAACCCATTCATAAATGACAGTGTTTCATAGCCTGCCGTATTGTCAATGAGCACGTCTATGTGAGGTAGTGGGAAATCGTCTTTAGGACATGCCAGATTCAAATCTCGAAAGTCAATACAGATTCTGACATTCCCATCCTTTTTCATAACCGGGACTATATTAGCCACCCACTGTGGATAGAGGACAACTCTAATGAATTTGGCTTTATGCAGCTTATCGACCTCTTCTTTCATTTTCAAAGCCATTTGAGGGTGGAATCGCCTTAACTTTTGTTTAACTAGGTTAGCTCCATCTTTCAATGTCAATCGATGTTCTACTAATGATGAGTCTAACCCCGGCATATCCTCATAACTCCAGGCGAAAGTGTCCTTATAGTCTTTAAGAACCTGGACCACTGCCTCCTCATCTGTTTCAGAAAGATTTGACGAGGACAACCTTAAGTTCGTCTATAATTCTTAAATTAATCTCTTTAGTAGGCTCTTCTACGGCAACTGAGGGTTTATTAAATCTTTTCACTCCACTGGCATACGCCTTAACTGCATCCTCGTCATCCTCCCCTTCTTCATTAATAGGGTCTTTCTCATATAACAACTCATACACCCCGTACCCGTCATCGACTAATTCATCAACTTCATATTCTTCTGGCATCTGAATTGGATTTTCTAATAGCTGAGAGATCTGAGAGCAAGAAAGGCATCTTAAAGCTAGCTCCTAGAGGTATCTATCTGGAACTTGTCTACCCTTAGACTTCCTACACTTCCTAACCTGATTAACCTGCCTAAAACTAGACTCCCTAACTTCACTGGACTCCCTATCCTGACCTAATGAGGACGAAGAAGGATAAAAATCAAGGGGTACAGGAGGGAATACAGGTGAATCCTCCCAAGAGGAGGGACAGAGCAGATCTAGAAGAGAATCTTGCTCGAACGACCCGCGCAATGGGGTACGATTGGACAAATATGAGGTTTCCTCAATGAGGATTTGGGAGGAAGAAGTTGCCAAATCGGCGTTTTTTTTTGTGAATTATTTGAGTTTATCATAAAGCAAGAATGGATGCGAATAGGGGGAGAATGAAATGATGGAGGTACCGGCACCAGTGCCCAGGGATTGGGGGGATCATACAATAGTATGTCCCAGATCAAATCGTAGATCCTCTCAAAATTAAGAGGAATCTGAGAGATAAGATCTTGAGGGGATATAGTAATAGTAATGGGCGGAGCCCGTGGAATGTCTTCAGTAATGATCTGCGACCAAGTCGGGGTCAAGAGCAGAGTGTGAAACAGAGTATGGAGTGTGAGAATGTGATGGGGATAGGTCCCCCTCCAAAAAAGATCTGTAGTATTACCAGCTTCGTAGGTGTCATCTGGCTCCCCTTCATCTGTTTCTTCGGACAGCAGAATCCTTTTATCAAAAATGACCCCGGGCTTATCAATTAATTCGTCTATCAGTGGCAGCCACTTTGGTTCTAAGGGATTTAAGAATAGTCTGTTCAGTGCAATGTACAAGTCCCATGTGTCAAACCAACGGTACCATTCGCATTCTGGATCTTGAGTCTTCCTCCTTTTCATCGGCCGCAGAGCCTCTAAGGATTGGTATGTCAGCAATTGTGAACAATGTCTAGCCAGGTCTTTCCCATATACATCTTGCAGGTCAAAATGGGAAGTAATCACTATTGTATTATTGTAGTCATGTAGAATTACGGGTCCTTTAACAAAATGAGTGGACAAGGTCCAAGTCAAGGGATCCCGATTTTCTTTGCAAGGGGTAACCATTGTTTTCCATATCTTCTGACCATCTTCACCTTCTTGTTGTTCCACAATATTATGCCTCACTTTCTCCGGCCTATAGCTTAGGCCACTGCCAGATATCCTTCTCTCATCTGTCACTGGTTTAATTCTTCCTTGCAACCGGGTGCCCAGACCCTTTCCAAGTTGATATCCCACCTTTAGCATGATGTTCCAGCCTGGGGTATTCATGGACTTCCTCCACTTCACAGCATCGATAGGGTAAGATGTAGGTATGGTATGCTTAAAGGGCTCTGCCGAAAGGATGTAGGTTTGGCATAAGGAGATGGCTGGCTTCTGAGGGACTAGATGGGGACTTATGTTCAGCGAGTGGGTTGCAGCAAGGATAGGCATACTAGTGACTTTGATGATACGTCCTTTGTGAGGGAACTTGAGGCATTGGTGGTTTGTTGATGGAATCGCCTCAAGTGACTTGCTGTAAGGACGATCGAGTATGCCTTTCAGTGAAGGATCGATCTCAAGAATATGAAATTCGACTTCAGCATGGCAAGCAAGGCATAACTCTACCTTCAAATAGACTATACCCAGAGGGGAACGGGTAGAGTTATCATAGGCTGTGATAGAAATGGGAGAAGGCAACTATTTTTCTTTCGGGACTCCGCAGAGCTCCAGAATTCTTGGTGGTAACACATTAATAGATGCCCTGGTATCTACCAGACATGTATCCACAACCTTTCTACATATGTTGATAGTTATACTTAACGCCATGCTCCTTGCTGCCAACGGTGCCAGTTCAGAAGTATGGAAAGATATAGAGGATTGGTCCCCTTGAGGTACCAACAAGGCGGTGATCTTTTCTGCTGGCACATCTTCGCTGACCATTACTCGTTGTAGGTAATCCATTAGGGCTTCTTGATGAATCTTGGACCTTTTGATCAGCTCTAATATAGAAATGCGTGCCAGTGTTCTATCCAGCTGTTTCAACAAATCATAGTGAGTACCAGGTATACTTTCTTCATTCTGGACCTCTTCTATTGGCTATAATGGGCCATCTCGCACCGTAGACTGAGGGAACACTTTATTAAATATTCGACTGCTTCCGAGCGCATGTTCTTCAATGGTGAAAGTTCCAGGCGTTATCTTGAGCACTGCCATGTTGAGGAGCGGTCTGGAGGGTGTGATGGTTTGGTAAGAGGGTGTTGGTGATTTGTTTGATGAAGGTAAGGGGACTCGGATGAGTGGTTTGGAGGGTTGTGGGCGGTGATAAATAGGTAAAGGTAATGGACTATTTAGCGGAGGTACTGTACAGATGAGCGGTTTAGAGGGTTGCACGGTACCGGGGTGGATGGTTGTTGTGGGTGATGTGGGGAAGGGTATACGGAGTAATGGCTTAGATGGCAGGAGGGGTGTATAGTTGGTTTGCAGAGGACTATTTGGTGAAGATATGGTGGTGGAGGGTGTAGTGGATTTAATGGTAATGGGTTGTGGTTTGGGTATGCGGAGGATGCGACGGGGCGGTTGCTCGGCAGTGCTTGATACATGACTTGTTAAGTAGATAGAGGAAGGATCCTCTACTTTCCATTGTTACCCTCTATTAGCCTCAGACTGGCTATCTGTCAAAATGGGGGCAATCTAATTTTGATGTTTCGGCAGTAGGTTCTACACTATGCCCATATTCTCTGGTGCTGCTTGTTGTACTGGAGCTCTTTGGATTGGTTGTTGTTGTTGTGGTGGTTGTGGATGTTGTTGTTGTAGTCTTTTCGCCTTCAAGGCGGCTATGTACTTCTTCATCTCTTCCTAATCATCCCTCCTTGATCATTGAGGTCATGAATGTAATCCCGAAAGTGAAAGCAAGCATCTACTGTGTGTCCCAGTTGACGATGGAACACACAGTAACGGGACATGTCAACATTTGGTGGCCAAACGGCCCTTTCCTTTGGCACTACTAAGGCATTGGCCGCCATGAGGGCGTTGAATATATCTGTGAGGGAGTCTGGTAATTGTGGGTATACCGACCTTCTAGGTCCAGGAGGTTTTCTTAGTTGTGTATAGTCATTAGGAGGGGGAACATGAGTGTAATTCAGCTGCTGCCGAGGTGGATTGTATACTTGCTGATGGGAATGTTGCAGTGTTGATTGAAGTTGTTGAGTAGGAGGCTTGTAACCCTGCTGGTTTTGAGGCCTCGATGACTGGTATGGTTGCTAATTACTCATAAACTGGGGATGATTATTGTTCATTATGCTGACCTGTTCGTGAGACAATGTGCCCTCAGTAGTTGGACACTTAGAAGAAGAGTTGGGGATAATAGACTTCCGAGGTGGAGGTCTATTGGGTCGATGAGGATAGAAGACACTAGCAAAGGTGGAGTCCTTGAACGCATTCTGAGCATAACGTTCTCTCTCATACAGATCTGCCATGGTAGTCAAGTTATTCAATGTCAACACTAGCTTGTACTGTGGGGTGGCGTTGGCAACCATCATCTTTACCAATTCTTGTTTGGACAAATGATCTCTTATCTTTTCAACCATCCCTCGCCACCTATCGGCGAACACTATGAAGTCTTCATCTGGCTTCATCTTTTCATTGAACAAGTCAGTGATGGATAAAGTAGGTGCCACCCTGTCTTTGTATCTTTGCAGGAGCCTCTTCGACACTGCGTCTAAGTTCTCTACCTTACTTGGGTCTAAAGATAAGAACCACTCCAAGGCTGATCCTTCCAACGATCTTCTGAAGAGGAATGCCAGTGCTTTCTTATCATGCTGCCAAAATTATAATTGATACATAAATTCTTTGATGTGAAGGAAAGGATTGCCTGCACCGTTGTACTTTTTGTAAACTGTCATTTTAGAAGGCAAAAGGTGGAATACTGACAAATCAGGGACAAAGAATTCGGGAACGACCTTGTTGTCCATATTCTTTTCAAGATTCTTGAACCGCTCATCCATCTAGGAAAATTTGTTAAGCAGGAGTTGGGTGGTAGAATCTGCTGGTGGAGGTGGTGGTTGTTGAAAGGACTGTCTCCGCGAGTAAGTAGGTATGCAGGGGCAGTAAGGCTGTGAACTGGCAGCGTTTCCGCCGTGCCCGAAGGCATTCTGATAAATTGGGGTTTGCGGCCTGACAGGATGCTGTGAACCAGATTGTTGAGGGCTTCTGTGCCGTAGAGTGGAAACATGAAGACCTTCCATGGCCTGAGTAGGGGCTTGATAAGCAGAAGGGTGAACCAAGGGACTTGGCTCGGAAGGATGCAAAGGAGCTTTCCCTTTGAGAATGGATTGGATGGCGTCAAATTGACGAGGATCTACATGATTAGACAGAGCTCCCATAAGGGTAGCGAGATCGGAAGGGTGATCTGCAGAGGTCCCAACTTGGTCTTGGGCTCTTTCAAAGGTAGGATTGGAGATGACGTGTACACGTGAATGATCGCCCAAATCCGGGTGGTATTGATCATATATTGAATTATCCTGAAACTGAGGGGCATGAGCATCTTCCTCGCGAACAGTTTGGAATTGGTCGGGATAATTAGAGATATAGGCGTCCCTTTCATCCTCAGAATAAGATACACCATGAACTTGAGGGGCATAAGCATATCCCTCGTACTCGACCAGATCTTCTTGTTCAAAGGCAACCATGCCGACGGTTCTACCTGAACGTAGCATCATTGTGTTGAGATGACAATTATTTCAATCAAATTTGCATAGATTAACAACCAAGTGGATGCTTACGTTGTTTTAGAGTTACTTATTGGGTCAATTGAATTTTTAAACTCAAATTCTCTCAATAGGTAGGATCCTAGTTTCAATTCAATTTCCGTCGTTATGCTCTACGGCTTCACTTACAATGGTATGAACAACTACTCGGGACTTCAAATGGTACAACCAGCCCGATGAACAAAGAGGAATTCTTTGCTTTTGGGGACTTACAGAGGTCTTAACACCAACCACTCTAGTCTGACCGAGGGACCGACCCAGTCAGAGAGAGGTGAGGATGCTAAGAGAGGTGTTCCTAGAGGAGGGGGGTGAGCCCCGATGCAAATGGCCTGTGGTCTGGATAGCCTTTAATGTAGGATAAATAAATATAGGTAGCAAGAAGATCAATGATCCGAGTGTTAATGACCAATAGAGATGAGAGCTTGAATCGCGTCGCTGTTCACAGACACTATTCAAGACAGAAATCCCTCATGTTCACAGCAGCTCGGGCAGCAAGAAAGATAAAAAGGGACACCAAATAGCGTCTTGGAGGGGCGACACGCTTAAGATAACACGTCCCTCTGGAAAGACGCGCTTTAGTTCCCGTCAACAACAATTAGACAGCAAAATCAAGGGCAATCCCTTCTCCAAATAACAAGATGACTAAGAGATCAACTATTCATGCAATGACAATTTTGAACATATGGACTAATCATGCAACATCATGGATATCAATTTGAACAAAACACACTTTCCAATACCATTTCTCAAGGCAATCGAGGGAGGGCAAAATTTTGCCATAAGGAGGTGTGCATGAGGTGCACGTGAGGATAAAAATTAAGTAACCAACCAATCAAACCATCAAAACGTACCCGAGGGACACAAGCGGTGCACCGAGGGTGCCCAATGGAAATAACAAGAGTAAAAATAAAAGGAAACGGCAAGACGTGTCCCACCGTGATCGCCAAAAAGCTGTAATGCTCAAAAAGAGTGTGTGTTCATCATGTTATCATGTGTTTACTATGATTAACAATATGAAAGGAATTGTGATCGCCAGAAACCGAAGGTTTCAAAGGAAAAGTGATCGCTTACTAACCTTGCAAATCGGGAGAATATGGGGTCCTTTTGTTCTTCTCTTTCGGCCGGCCGAAAAAAAAAGAACCTTCTCTTTCTTTATTCTTGTTCTTCTTTTGTACCTTATGAAAAATCAAACAAACGAGAAAACTATGACTAGAACTAAAATAGAATAGTCTCTATTTTAATTAAGAATCTGAACATGCAACTAAACTAAAAGAACTCACTTTTATGGTTTTCTTTTAAACCCCTAAAGGAGGTGTAGGTTTGAAAATTATGGAGTGAGTGTGTGCGATGAGTTGATGCAATGAAGAACCATATGAAAAAAGAACTAAAAAGAAACTAGAGAAGAAGATGGTTGGTTTGGCCCCTTGAAAGCCTTAGTCTTCTTGAGCTTTAATGGAAGAAAAGAATGAAGAAATGGGAACTCCTCTTGCTATCCACGTTTTTCTCCTTGAGGACCTTCAAACACCTTGCTTCAAGCTTCAAAATTACCAATTGCCAACTTTTTTTAAAGGTCAATATCCATATGTATTTATAAGAAGTGATTCAAGAGTGTTTTGGCCTTCAAAGGGACTTTCCCGTAGCTCGGGCTTGCCCTGAATGATCATGAAGGGAATTGGAAACCCTTCCAACCTCTGGAACCAGACAATCTCGGCCAAATCATGCATATCAGGAAACTCTTAAAATGCGTCGTTCAAGGGGGACGCCTTTTAGTTCATTAATGTAGACAAAATAGAAATAAATTCGGAAAGGAAAACCGAAAACAATTAGGAAACATAAAAGGCGTCGTGTATACACGACGTGCTGTAGATAATTTAGGAAATTAACTAGAATTAGAAATAGTAAACCTAGGCGGATTAGGACATAAATGGCGTCGTCCTTAGGCGACGCTATTCAGTTAAATCCTCTTAAATTTACTAATTTTAATTCCGAATTGATTTCTGCTAAGAATCCAAATGGCGTCGCGCATCAGCGACATGATTCAACAAATTTCGAGAGAAAATCAATAAAAATTAATTGATGATTAAATATCATACCATTCTGGGGCATTATCATTGTGACATGAAACTTACTCAATATGATGTCAAAATTAGCGTGTCTACATTCAACTTCCTAGAATTTTTTAAAAATAGATTTAACGTTATACTAATAGACTAGGCATAAAAAGTCTAGTTGCCTTTTTGGTGTAACCATTTCAGGTTCTTAACAGGAAGTTTACCAACCAGTCCAAGGTTGTACCGGAGTGCTCTAGACTATAGGTACCTGGTCACTGAGAAGCTTTTAGACAGTAGAAATATTCTTGTTTATTTAAAGAAATTTAAATGTTCGACTCAGCAGGAAACCTTCATCTAACAAATCCTGACTTGGTGTCTAATGGATCCCTATCTTATTGTCTAATGGGCAAATTCTGAAGATAGTGTATATGTCCTACAATTTCAAGCTTCACAGCATGTGGGTAAGAGTGTGAAAACAAGGAAGAAGTGTGTGAAGAACCCAAGCAAAATACAAAGAGATTCAGAGAAAAAGAAAGGGAGCTCTACTGAAAAAGAATAAGGCATCCATTGCTACATCTGAAAGAGTCTCTTGCCTCAGAGAGAGAGCTTTAAGTTCATTTACATATCACTAGCTCTCGGGCCTTCAGCAAGATCAAGCACTCCATCTTCTATTTTCAGCAATTATTAGTCATGATCTATGCTTTTGATTTATATTGTATTACCTATCAAGAGGCATTTCTGTACTCATCCTACATTATAAGTGTTGTATTCCTCTTCTTAACTATGTAAGAGAAGACTTGCCTGACGTGCATGTGATTTATTATCCTTTGTTGAAGACCTACCTAGCGTGTAGGGTGACTTGTTCCCCTTTGATTGAAAGAAAAGACATGTTGGAGTGCAGGGTATTGTTGGATAACCAGCAAGGGTTTGTACCTTGTGTACTGAAAATCTCAAGATGTTGCTTGGGGACTAGATGTAGGCCTAGAAAGACCAGACCAGTATAAATCTGTGTGTTCACTGTGTGCTTGCTCCTTGTTTCTCCCTCCTTCTGTCCAATTAGCTTTTAATTCTGCATTTTACTTGAGTTAATTTTAATTTTAATTTTATTTTTAGAAACCCATTCACCCTCCCTCATGAGTTATACATAGTTGGGCAACACCATATCCCTCATGCAAGCTAGGAGGTCGATGATGGTGGCATCCCTCGCATGCATCATCTTAGTTAAAAATGCATTCATATAGAAAAAATAGAGCATGACATTCATAAAGCATAGAAAGCATTCTTATATCTAGGGGTCGCAGCTAAAGGAGCTGCTCGACATAGTGAACCCAGTACCGCTGCAGGTACTCCTCACTCCTAGTAGCACGAGACTCCACTACCCATCCGTCCTCAACCCAGTCGGCGTATTGGGTGGCAAACTTGACCCGCCAATTTGTCTACGCCTACTTCCCCGTCATCTGCCTCCCGATCCTGTCTGGGAAGACCTCGTCGATCCATTCCTAGGGCAGTCCCAGGGTCTTAATGGCCAGACGTAGGTGCATTGGCTTAATCTCATTGAGACAATGCACCCACATCTTCGGACCAAAGCGAGGGCGCCCTACGGCCACCTAGGGCTGGTCAGGCATCTCGAGGTACGATCTCCAGATAACCTACATAACATGTATCATATAGTAATTGCGTTAGGAATTGCATTTGAAAACCTTATTAAGAATGATAAAATAAAAATAGCATCACATTGCATACTAACCAGGAGCTCAGGATAATCTAAGAACTGCCATCAGAGGGCAATGATCTGATGGTGTTGTGGCGCCGTTTCCACAATCAGGCGCCACCATCTCGCCACGGGGACCACCTCGGGCACTATCCATCGTGCCTACCCAAGTGGGAAATAGTAATAGCTCCACATTTGCATTCACAAGCATATAGTCAGGGTTCATGCATAATGAATACGAATGAATAAGATAAGTAATGAAAATAAAAAAGTGCATACCTGTAAGAATGGTGTGAAGCCACTGATTGTGGTCTCGCGGTATGGAGTCACCGCAGACAAATCTGCAAAGAGGTGGGCTAGCAGCATTGCACCCCATGCATACTCCCTGATATGATCGAGGTCGATCAATATCTCGAGGAATCTACAATGAATGTTGTGTTGGATTCTTTGTGTCTGGATCCTTCCGAAAAACGCAGCGAAATATTATTTCGGAATGGATCCGTCCCGTTTCGACATACAAAAACCTAAAGCGATAAATCAGATTTACCTTGCGCAAATTCGAATCCGCGTTCATTCTCCGGTTCCGTCGGAGTGATGCAACAAGCTGCGCAGGTGCCCGGCCTCTAGTCGTATCTACACAGTTCTCCTCGCGATGGATCGTCCTTGCCTCCTCGCTCTATACGGCGTTCGTGGATCCCATCTGGCTACGCGTAATCCGCCGCGAAATGCAAATTCGGAAACTCCCGTCGGACGAAAGGTGGAGCTGTCGGGAGCCGAAGCAAAGCCTCCAAAGGGCCGGCCTCGAGATGTGCGCCCAGGAGAGAGGAAAGAGAGAGGGCGGCGGCTGGGTCAGGGTTGCTGGCCCCCGATCTAGCGGCCGTTCTTTTATAATAAGCGTATTTGCGGTTTTTTACAAAAACCTATACTTATCCGAAATCCCGTCAAATAATCCATTGACTTAAAAAACCTTTTGCGTATGACCCTCTAGGCCCAAATACCAGCCCAGTTAATGGCCCATTATTCCCAGTAACTCATTACGGACCCACTGTATTAATTAATATCCTTATATTAATTAATCAGCCGAATTTAATGTCCCACAATAAATTCGGATGAGCTTCCGATCACGTTAGATGCCAAGCAACATCGCGTAATCTTGGATGGCATTAGGGTTATCCCAACCCTCTATTAGAACCTTTTCGTCACTGGTTAGCACGCGGATATAATCTTTCATCCGTGTAATGTTCCCAAATCGACCTAGGGTATGGTTTCACCTAGCTCGTCGATTCACTTGAAGCAAATGCCGCAAATCTATATCAAATAACTGTTTATCTGATACAAAGTCTGCCCTAGCCACGGACTTAAGCGCATCATTCCCGGAACATTCTCTCTCATAATGTCGAGAGCGGATGATCCCATATTGAACACACAATTACCTTCGAAGACATTTCTCTTAACCCGAACATTTGACTAATTGATAACCCATAGTTAGGGATTCGTTAGTCAAAGTCAAAGCTTAGAGACGTACCAACAAGGTATCTTTGGTGTCTCAGGTCCAAAGATCATCTACGCAACCGTGACAAAAGAATCGAACTGGTCAACAGTGAGGTATATACCATCTAACGATTCTAGGTCAGATCAATTCAGTGAACTCATTCCCCAATGAGTACCTACAGGTCCAGCATAGTGTCTCCACACAAGTGACTTATAGGATCAGCCACCCTCATCATATGAGCTGAAGAAACCTGTACTAGTCTATACGGATGTTTGATGTCCTTCTCAAACATCCTCCGACTAGGAACAATTAAGAACATGTGTTTATAAGTCTTCAGTCCCGTAATCATGATCTCATCATAATATGAAGATTATTGCACATGTTCATAGACTTCATCGTGATACGATAAACATAGATCGAATTAATTACACAAAATGAATTAATGCCATTTATTAAGAAACTGAATAATACATAGTATCGGATTGGCTTTCAGACCATCTAATACTAACAATCTCCTACTTGGACTAAAGCCAATCACTTTCATATAGACATTTTGAGACAAAGGCCTTGTCAGTAGATTAGCTATGTTACCAGCTGAAGGAACTCTCTCCACTACGACATCTCCTCGAGCTATAATCCCTCTGATCAAATGAAAGTGCCGCAGAATGTGCTTCGACTTCTGATGAGACCTCGGCTCCTTCGCTTGAGCAATCGCCCCATTATTGTCACACAACAGTGGGACGGGACCAGAGATGCTTTCTACCACACCAAGACCGTCGATGAATTTCTTCATCTAGACAGCTTCCTTGGCTGTAGGCGCCCGGAACATCCCCCGTCGCTGCGGCTGCGAAGCTTCGGAATCGAGGGTCCCTCCGTTCGTCTTAGCACTGTGGCGATTTAAAGGGGGTTAGAAATTGAAGTGTGATCGCCATGAGCATTACCTTTCGGTCCCTGTGCTCCGCAGGAGTGTAGGAAGTGATCGCGCGTTCTGTGGGAGCGGGAAATGCTGGTTCCTCCTTCTCTTCCTCCGGCCGGCCAGAGGAGGAGAGCCTGGTACTCTGCACGCGGAAATGTGGTAAAGATCCCTGGAAAGCAAAGACAAGACATAAAAACACCATATTAGAACTATAATATGCAGAATCTATCCATAAAAATATAAAACTAACTAGAATTAGAGGGAGACGCACCGGATGGGTGTTTGGGAGGGAAGGTGACCATATGTTATGGCCACCCACCTCCCGTTTTTTGTTTGAAACCTCTGGGGATAAATAGGGATTGCTAAGTCATTCTAGGATGCATACATGCAGATAAGTGCTCGTGTGTGAAAAGTGAAATGATGTGTTGAAAGTGAAAGAAGAGAAGATAGAAGAGGGTTAAGAAAACAAGCCCATTTGGAGTGCGAAGGATTCTTCTGAGACTCCTCCTGACCGCTTGCCAACCTCCTCTGAGCCTTCCCTCCAAGAAGCCCCCTCTTAACCCCCTTGCTCGAGAGGATATGGGGGGTTTAAATAGGTGAAGGAAAAATAGGAGAAAACAGGGGTCTAAATCCCCGTAAATCACCCTGGAGCCAATAGGAAGTGGTCAAGGGTCGGAGGTAGTGCGCGCGGCAATCGCCGGAGTGGGGAGTGGTCGGAGTAGTGGGGGACGAGGGCGGCAAGTAGAGGAGATCGTGGGGAAGACGGCGTCAAGGTGGTAGTTGGGGGAGTGGACGGCCAGCCTTCTTGCCTTCCAATCCCGTGGTGGAAGGCGGCCCGGTTGGCCTTCCAAGGGGGTAGAAGGCAAGGGGTGGCCTTCGAAGGGGGTGGAAGGCGGACTGGTTGGCCTTCCGCGAAAAGATGGTGAAAAGTGAAAAAGGTGGCCAAAAGGTGGAAGGCAAGATAGTTGGCCTTCCAAGGGGATAGAAGGCAAGGGGTGGCCTTCGAAGGGGGTGGAAGGCGGACTGGCTGGCCTTCCACGAAAAGGTGGTGAAAAGTGAAAAAGGTGGCAAAAGGGTGGAAGGCAAGGTGGCTGGCCTTCGAAGGGGGTAGAAGGCGAGGGGTGGCCTTCGAAGGAGGTGGAAGGCAAGGGGGCTGGCCTTCCACGAAAAGGTGGTGAAAGACGGGGTTTAGTTAATGGGCTTAGTTGCTAGTGGGCTGAGATGGCTAAATGCGGGGATTTTGGTGGTAAAGGGCTAATGGTGGAGGGGATTTATGACCAGAAGGGTGGTCCAAAATCGATGTCTACAAATGCCCCTCCGGGACACCTGTTTTGCAGTGGAATGGAATGGAAAGATAAATAGGTGTTCCGGAAATCGAAACTGATTTTGGACAGCCCGAAAAAGGAATGAGCTATCCCCAGGGATGACATGCGAATGCGGCAAAATGCATGAAGTCTGGCTATTGGAGTTGCAAGAGTGGTTTAGGAAAAGGAACCAAGTTCAGTACTAGAGAATCACAGTCCGTGGGACCCCCGGGTGCTGGAACCGCGAGGCCCTGGTGTACCAGAATATAGCGATCTGGCCCAAGGGGATTTCGAGCATGAAAGGTGTAGGAGTGTGACTTGAAGAACTCTCAACACAACGGGCGCGCAGTGGCCTGGCGCGTCTTGGGATCGCCAAGTGAGAGGATCTCAAGCACTCGTGCTAAAAAGAGAAAGAGATCTTGCAATTCAAAAGGCTACCAGACATACAACTGCCAGAATCACAGATCAGCGATGGGTTAAGCAGAGTGATGAATGATGGTCATTGCCCCTAGGGCGAGGATGAATGCTTATGCAAATACATGCTGGTTTAAAATTAAAGTAAATTCCTAATGCAATTCCTAATGCAAACAGGAGGAGTTTATTGGCCAATCGAATAACTTGGGGAATATAGACTCCTCATTGTTTTGTTTAAAGAGGAACTCAGAGTCTATATGCCCTAAGTTATTAGCCTCCTGTGTCTTTGATCCTACTTGCTTCAGATTCCCTGCAGCTGCAAGAACGCACATTAGTAAATGTAAATAATCAATGATCCACAATATCTTAATGACAAGCTGCAAGGAAACGAGGGACAAAGGTCCCTGTCGAGTCGAAGCCAGCGCGGAAGCTATGGCCATTCTCAAAGTAGAATGCCAATCCGGCTGCTTTTGGCTTCGACTCGACAGCAAAAGTGTCCACCTTTTGGACAGAATCCTTTTTCCTGTATGCACAGAATGAAGGAGAAGTAGTTAGTAGTATTTGTTTTCGGCCCCTTTGCCCAAAAGAGCAACTACCTTTTCCCTAGCCTTCGCATAGGGTCAAGGGGCCGTGTTACTAACCAGACAAATGGAAGAATATTGAAACTGATGCGGCAAGCAAATATGCAAATGCAAATGATATTAACAAATGAGATGTGTGATGAGAAACATGTTTTTTATTCCGTCTACCTGGTGATTGCCCAGACCTAGCCTGGTCGAATGATGAAAGGGAAATGCACCCTCAACTTCCCAGGTATCCTAAGCTTGCATCTAGATTGATTTGGGCCTCTAGACTCCTCGAACTAACCTTGACCGGCTAAGACTCATACTGATGACAATACCGTCATGCCATGCTTAGGCTCCCAACTGCTTCCGACCACCAAGTTTGCCCAAAAAGTTTTCGAGGTAAATAATTTGTCCGACCCGGGTCTCTTTCCTCACAATCTAGAAGGTATATGATGGAACACCTTGGAACCCTAACGGTCAACCACGCGACGCTGACCCGGAATCAGACGCCGTCGCACCAATGGGTGACGCGCATACATTGACCTAAGTCCGAAGTTGTAAGAGTACACATTGAGATTATGGTTAAGAAATTGGTTCACCAGAAACATCGACATTACTCTTCACCCATTTTAGACTCCTGTGATCATGTGAGTATGTGACGATTTTCGAAAAAACGAGCCTATTTTAAAATGATGTTCGTTCTTTAGACAGCTATCTCGTGCTAACCTTGAGGGGGAAAAAGTGAAGAAATTTTGGAGATAAACCTCAAAGGAGGATTGACAAAACCGTTAAAAGGACAAGCTGTGACAAAACGGACTCCTTTTGACCTCCTAGATGCCCATATTTTGACTTTTCAGGCCTTTATTGGATTTCATGGCCAGGCACGGTCACGACCAGGCTTTTTCATGATTGCTTGAACCCCTTTTTCTTTTTTGTATTTCTTTTCCGCTCTTGACATTTTTGGGGTTATTTGATATTCCGCCTGCGGGGACACTGCCCTCTTCACGTGCTCTGGTCTTTTACATTTCAATTTTGGGCCCTTTTTTGAGGGGTTACATCTATCGGGTTGTTGAGGAACCGCAATTTGCTGAGCTCGACCGTTTAAGGGCGTCAACTATCCTGATCGGTCGAGAGACGAAGAGCAAAGGTTGCATTTTGACAGTATGCTAAAGACTTGGAACTCATTTTAAGAAGGTTCCCTTTTGAAAAAACGTGTAAGTGTGTGCATCTCAGGATGATCATAGGGATCCATATGAAAATAAAGTAGACACGTCCAAGGTTCTGGTGGACCAAAATCTTAGCCAAATCCTAATGTTAACCCAATCTATCATGCAACTAGACCTAGACAGGGGGTTACATGGCAATCACCAGACAATTGGATTTTGTGTCTTTTCTGATTTTTTGTGATTTTCATTAAAGTATGCACATATTTATAAATATTTTTGATGCTTTTTGGATATTCGATTTTTTTTTTTTTTTGAGATTTTGAAATTTTTTGTATTTTTAAGGGTAAAACTTCTTCAAATAGACTTCTATCCAAAGGAACAATTTTCAAATATTTACACTTATTTGCTAACTCTTGAACTGGAAACGAAAGAACTACTTATCTCTACAACTCTTAGATAAAGAGGAGGCTATCCAATCCCTAAGCGATTATGTACAAGACTCAGAGAGTGAGTCAGACATGTTGCAAAGGTGGGTCCTTGAAACAGAGACCCAATGATGGCAGAATTGCCCCAGGAGTGTGCTACGACCGGTGATAAAAGCCTGAGAGGGGCAGGTGTGTAGAATAGGAAGGGAATGAGAGCGGTGGGTACCAGTTCATCCCTCACTAAGGAGGCTCCTTCTCGTCGAGTGGTTGATTCATAGAACAACATCTGTGTAGAGAAATCTTCTGCATCTTCTCTTTGAGCTTCAGTGCTTGTTTCCTTCAACTCATCCTCAAGATAGTGTATCTTGAGTACCTCTTGACTTTCCTTCGCAAAGTGATCCAAGAGACTCCATTTTCTTGATTCCTCAGTTGGTTTGGTTGGTAGGTAACCCAATTTGAATCCCCCAATGGTCAGATTTTCAAAGATAGGTTCTTGAATTCCCTGCTTTTCATTGCCTAACCCATATCCTGAACTATATCCCATTTTGTCCATAAGCTGCCAACCTATGCTAGGCTGGGACTTGAGCTGAGAGTCAACCGATGAAAGGATGAGTTCTGCCCCTTTTCCAGGAGTGATCATGGATGGAATTAGTTCAGTCGAGAGTGATCCCAAAGACTCAAGACAGGGAGTTCTCTGCATTTTGACAATCTTCCCATTGTATGGGAATTTATAGTGCTGATGATTAATAGAGGGCACTCCCAGGGTCTGGTCCATCCAAGGCCTTCTCAGAACGACATTGTATATGGGCTTGACATCAAGGATGTAGAATTCAAAGATCAAGGCCACTGGGCCAATTTCCAGGTTCCCATTTGCTGGTCTTTGAGAATGATCATGGGTTGAGACCATTACGGGAGTAGACTCAATCTCTTCTGGATCAATCCCTATTTTCTTAAGGGTCTTGAGTGGACAAACATTGATTGATGCCCCGGTATCCAATAGGATGGAGTCCAATGAGTGACCCTTGAGTATTGGGGTCAAGCATGAGGGAAGGGATTGGCATTCAGGGGGAGCCAGATCCTTATCTGTGAAGGATATCGTAGGTGTCTGGGTGACTGAGAGAATGGCATTTGTGAGCCCCCTGGTAGGAGGATCTTCATTGACTGTAATGCGCTGGAGGAACTTGAACAATGTCTCCCTATGTGTAGGAGATCTCCCAATCAACTCTAGGACTGGCATCTTAGCAGGAGTTTTCCCTAGATGCTGTAGGATGTCATACTTAGACAGATCTGAATCCTCTTGAGAGTCCAAGAGTTGACTTGTTGAGGGAGTGATGCGATTTCCCAGTGTAACACCAATCGGACTGGGGTCTACTTCTTGATCTGATTTTAGTGGTTGAACTAGTGGTGAATTCATCAGGCAGAATTGGGTTACCGGACCTGGCTTTGGTGTTGGACACAAGATGGATGGAGGAGGTTCTCTGATTGAAATTGAAGGAACTTGGACCAGAGTAACTGGGTTGATGGCTGTTGGTTGTTCCCTAGGTCGTATCAAGACCAAAGGTTTGTGTTGGATGATAGTGGAGACTCCTTGCAACGGCTCTCTAGGTTTGGTTGTCCTAGTAGGGCACTCACGCCATATCCCAACCTCTTCATACTCCCAGTACTGTCCTCTATGATCGACATTTTGTTCCAAATTTTTGACAAGGGTGCTCACCCTTTCTAGAGAGCTAGATGGATCTTGGGCCACCTGATAAGAGGGCGGAGGGCCCTTGACTTCCAAGGTTTCAACAGCCTCTTTCATGTGCCCCCAATTGATCTTGGCATTGGAGAAAGGGGGAACTGCTGAATATGGTTTCTAATTGGATTGGTTGTCTGATCTGGACATAGGACTGGGTGACCTAAAGGGCTGCCCCAAGGCACTCACCTGTTCATTGATTGTCACTCCCTCTATTGGTGGAATCCTCTTACTTCTGTTCTGATTTTCAAAGAAGGATGGCAAAGTGGAACTCCAGATCTGAGATTGAACTACCCGAGCTCGATTATAAAGTTGTGTGAATGTGTCAAATTCGCTTAGCATGAGGATAGACCGAAGCTGCGGGGTAGTGTTGTTGACCAACATGGTGATAGCTTGAGATTCAGGGATTTCCACTTCTGCCCTAGAGGCCATTGCCCTCCATCTGTTGGCAAAATACGTGAACTCCTCTTCAGGCTTCATCTTCTCCATCACAAGATCAAACAAGGTGGGAGGTATGGTTGTCATATAACTAAACTGAGTGATGAATTTTTTGGAGACCATATCAAAATTGATTAGGTCTGTGACGGGTAAGGAAGAAAACCATCTTAAGGCCTCACCTTCTAAGGATTTCTGGAACATTTGGACAAGGAGGACTCTGTCGTAGAGCCATTGATGGGAATCCATGAGGAAACCTGATAGGTGATCATGAGGGTCAGACGTGCCATCATATTTTTTGTACTCGGGAGCTTTGAATCCTGGTGGAAAGTAGGCCGGAGGGAGCTTGCAATAGCTCGAGAGAGAGTGCGGTTGTTTCAGGGTAAGTTTCTCAGCCATGAACTTACGCACACAGGTTTCAACCTCACTTTTGTAGATGAATTCTTTCTGCTCGGGAGGAGGTGTAGTTTGAGAGACTGGAATTGGCATGACGGGTGGAGCAACTGGAGTAGGAGTTGGCTGGTTAGTGCGGGTCTGAGCTCTGTTGGAAGATCCTTGGAAGTGAGTTCTCCGAAGAGTGGCATCTTGTGTTTTGCCACGGGAGGCCAACCGGATGAGTTGATCAGGGGTGTACCGTGATAACACGGCAATAAGTTGCGGATCCTCCCTCGGGTTTTGGAAGTTTCTGTTGGAGATTACAGGGTCACTTTCTGAAGAGGAAGATTCATCCAAGTATCTTCTCTTTAGTTCCTCTCTAGGTGTTTGGAACATGCCCATAAATGTTTGTTGTGGATCCTCTTCAATTTCAAATAGAGGGTTGTGTATAACATTATTACCGAACTGGTCCATATCATCATACACAACATTGACATACATTCGGTTCATTATGAAGCACAGACCCTAAATGATTTTATGTTTCACTTGAAATGTTTGCCAATGTTTCATGAAAGTTGGTTTCTAACAAATCAAGTTTAACCCTTAACGACCCTTCACTTTTCCAAAGCTTGTTCTGCCAAGATTCAATTAAGTGTCTTTAAATTTGAAACAGTTCACTAATTTCTCACACAAACCCAAGGTTCCTACAAAGTGGTTTCAGGTACAACCTGCTCGGCGGCCAAGTGGGAATCCCTGGCTCGCGGAGACTGACGGAGGTTCCCAACAGAATAAGACTAGTCACACCCGAGTGGGAATCCTCAGGTGGAGAGTCAGATCCTGCGGGAGAGGTAACTAGAGATGTGATGCCGGCTCTTCCTTAAAACCCCTGCGGAGAACACCCCAAAAAACCCACAAAGTTAACAAGTCAGAACATCTAACAATTCATCAAAACAGGCAGCAGCAACTCATACAGCAGTGGCAAGCAGAAGAGGACAAAGTACTGACCAGGAGTCGACGGCCAGGGATTGGCCGTCCAAGGGCGGACGGCTAGGTTCTGGCCATCCAAGGGGATGTAGACGGCCAGGAGCTGGCCGTCCAATAGATCGGACGGCCAGGTGCTGGCCGTCCAGTGGGAGGTCAACGGCCAGGTCCTGGCCGTCCAATGGAGATGTCGACGGCCAACTACTGGCCGTCCAAGGGGTCCGGCGGCCGAATGCTGACCGTCCAAGGGACTCGACGGCCAGGGACTGGCCGTCCAGAGATGATGCCGAGTTCAGGATCCTTACCTTCTTTTCCTTTGATCGCGACACGTACAGCGGGCTACAGGTGTCCCACCATGATCGCCAGAGGGCTGTAGGCGCCCGAAACGTCCCCCGTCGCCGCGGCTGCGAGGCTTCGAAATCGAGGGTCCCTCCGTTCGTCTTACCACTGTGGCGATTTAAAGGGGGTTAGAAATTGAAGTGTGATCGCCAGGAGCATTACCTTTCGGTCCCTGTGCTCCGCAGGAGTGTAGGAAGTGATCGCGCGTTCTGTGGGAGCGGGAAATGCTGGTTCCTCCTTCTCTTCCTCTGACCGGCCAGAGGAGGAGAGCCTGGTACTCTGCACGCGGAAATGTGGTAAAGATCCCTGGAAAGCAAAGACAAGACAGAAAAACACCCGATTAGAACTATAATATGCAGAATCTATCCATAAAAATATAAAACTAACTAGAATTGGAGGGAGACGCACCGGATGGGTGTTTGGGAGGGAAGGTGACCATATGTTATGGCCACCCACCTCCCGTTTTTTGTTTGAAACCTCTGGGGGTAAATAGGGATTGCTAAGTCATTCTAGGATGCATGCATGCAGATAAGTGCTCGTGTGTGAAAAGTGAAATGATGTGTTGAAAGTGAAAGAAGAGAAGATAAAAGAGGGTTAAGAAAACAAACCCATTTGGAGTGCGAAGGATTCTTCTGAGACTCCTCCTGACCGCTTGCCAACCTCCTCTGAGCCTTCCCTCCAAGAAGCCCCCTCTTAACCCCCTTGCTCGAGAGGATATGGGGGGTTTAAATGAAGGGAAAATAGGAGAAAACAGGGGTCTAAATCCCCGTAAATCACCCTGGAGCCAATAGGAAGTGGTCAAGGGTCGGAGGTAGTGCGCCCGGCAGTCGCCGGAGTGGGGAGTGGTCGGAGTAGTGGGGGACGAGGGCGGCGAGTAGAGGAGATCGTGGGGAAGACGGAGTCAAGGTGGTAGTTGGGGGAGTGGACGGCCAGCCATCTTGCCTTCCAATCCCGTGGTGGAAGGCGGCCGGGTTGGCCTTCGAAGGGGATGGAAGGCAAGGGGTGGCCTTCGAAGGGGGTGGAAGGCGGACTGGCTGGCCTTCCGCGAAAAGATGGTGAAAAGTGAAAAAGGTGGCCAAAAGGTGGAAGGCAAGGTAGCTGGCCTTCTAAGGGGGTAGAAGGCAAGGGGTGGCCTTCGAAGGGGGTGGAAGGCGGACTGGCTGGCCTTCCACGAAAAGGTGGTGAAAAGTGAAAAAGGTGGCAAAAGGGTGGAAGGCAAGGTGGCTGGCCTTCGAAGGGGGTAGAAGGCGAGGGGTGGCCTTCGAAAGAGGTGGAAGGCAAGGGGGCTGGCCTTCCACGAAAGGTGGTGAAAGACGGTTAGTTAATGGGCTTAGTTACTAGTGGGCTGAAATGGCTAAATGCGGGGATTTTGGTGGTAAAGGGCTAATGATGGAGGGGATTTATGACCAGAAGGGTGGTCCAAAATCAGTGTCTACATTGGCGGGTTCAGCAGCGGTTTCCTGCTTGGAACTTTTCCAGCTCACTGCACTCCCGTTGAGTGTGAAGACAAAACCCTATGTCGACTTGCTGTCATTAGGATCAAACTGAAAACTCGAATCAGTGTATCCTTACAGCTTTAAGTCTCCTCCTCTATAGACCAAAAACATATTCTTAGTTCTTCTTAAGTACTTAAGGATACATTTCACAGCCTTCCAGTGTTCATCACCTAGATCTACCTGATGTCTGCTCGTAACACTTAGAGTATATGCAACATCAGGTCTAGTACATATCATGGCATACATGATGGAACCTATGGCTGAAGCATAGGGAATCTTATCCATCATTGTCCTCGCCTTAGAAGTCTTGGGAGACTGTCTATTGGAGAGATAAAATTCCATGTTCTCATCGGTATGAGACCTCTCGTGGAATTTTCCATGTCAAACCTTTTGACAATGGTTTCTATGTACATAGATTGGGTTAACGCAAGCATCTTCTTTGACCTATCTCTATAGATCCGTATTCCCAATACGTAAGATGCTTCTCCCAAATCCTTAATGGAGAAATTTTTTGACAGCCAAATCTTTACAGATAACATCATTCCTACATCATTCTCAATGAGTAGGATGTCGTCAACGTAAAGAACTAGAAATGTGATTGCGATCCCACTGTTTTTCTTGTACACACAAGGCTCATCTTCATTCTTAATGAAACCATAAGATTTGATCGCCTCATCAAACCTTATGTTCCAGCTATGGGAAGCTTGCTTCAGTCCATAAATGGACCTTTGCAGCTTGCATACCATGTCTGGAGATTCCTTGGATGTGAATCCTTCTGGTTGTATCATATACACCTCCTCCTCAAGGTTTCCATTAAGGAAGACAGTCAAATTTCATAATCATGGTAGGCAGCAATGGCGAGAAGAATTCTGATAGACTTAATCATGGCAACGGGTGAAAAGGTTTCGTCATAGTCAACACCTTGTCTTTGACGATAGCCTTTCGCCACTAATCTTGCCCTATAAGCCTCTGTTAGTATTAGATGGTCTCAAAGCCAATCCGATACTATATATTGATTCAGTTTATTAATAAATGGCATTAATGCATTGTGTGTAAATAATTCGATCCATATTTATCGTATCACGATAAAGTCCATGAACATGTGCAATTATCTTCAGATTATGATGAGATCATAGTTACGGGATCGAAGATTTATACACATGTTCTTAATTGTTCCTAGTTATAGGATGTTTGAGAAGGACATCGAACATCCGAATAGACTAGTATAGATTTCTTCAGCTCATATGGTAAGGGAGACTGATCCTATAAGTCACTTGTGTTGAGACATTATGCTGGACATGTAGGTGCTCATTGGCGAATGAGTTCACTGAACTGATCCGACTATGAATCGCTGGATAGTAAACACCTCACTGTTAACCAGCTCGATTCTTTTGTCACGGTTGCGTAGATGATCTTTGGACCTGAGACGCCAAAGATATCTTGTTGGTAGGTTTCTGAACTTTGACCTTGACTAACGAATCCCTAACCATAGGTTATCAATAAGTCAAGTAATCGGGTTCAGGGAAATGCCTTCGAAGGTAATTGTGTGTTCAATACGGGATCATCCGCTCTCGGTAGTTTGAGAGAGAATGTTACGGGAATAATGCACTTAAGTCCCTGGCCAAGGCGGACTCTGTATCAAATAAAGAGTTATCCGATATAGATTAGCGACATCTGATTCAAGTTAATCGACCGGCTAGGGTTTAACAGTAAACCATACCCTAGGTCGATTCGGGGACATTGCACGGATGAAGGATTATATCCGCGCGGTAACCAATGACCGAAAGGTTCCAATAGAGGGTTGCGATAACCCCAGTGCCATCCAGGATCACGCGATGTTGCTTGGCATCCAACGTGATTGGAAGTCCGTCCGAATTTATTGTAGGACATTGAATTCGGCTAATTAATTAAATATAAGGATATTAATTAATTCAGTGGGTCTGTAAAGAGTTACCAGGCTTAATGGGCTATTAACTGGACTGGTATTTAGGCCTAGAGGATCACACGCAAAAGGTTTTCAAGTCGATGGATAATCCGACAGGATTTCGGATAACTCTAGGTTTTTACGAAAAACCGCAAACAGGCTTATTATAAAAGAACGGATGCTACGTCGGAGGCCAAAAACCCTAACCTAGCCGTCGTTCTTTCTCTCTCTCTCCTCTCTATTGGGCGTGTGACACGAGGCAGCCATCTGGAGTCTCTGCTTCGACTCCCGACTGCTCCACCTTCCGTCCGACGGGAGATTCTGAATCCGCATGTCGCGGCAGATTACGCGCAGCCAGATGGGATCCACGAACGCCACATCGAGCGAGGAGGCGAGGACGATCCATCGCGAGGAGAACCGCGTGGATACCGCTAGAGGCCAGGCACCTGCGCGGCTTGCGGCATCGTTCCGACGGAACAGGGAAACCAACACGGATTCGAATCCGCACAAGGTAAATCCGATTTACTCCGGTCTTATTTTGTTGATCGAAATGGGATGGATTCGATCCCGAATATGTTATTCCGCTGCAATTTTTTCGGTCGGATCTCGACACAACGAAACCAACAGTGGTATCAGAGCCAGGTTCCATTGTGTTTTCGCCGTTTCGATCTCTATTTTAATAATTTTGTAATTGATTCCATACATGTGATATGTTCATGAGATAAACACAATAAATTTAAGGTAAATTAAATGCATTAATATTGTCTTATTTTCTGCAATTTTTTGTGTTCTTCGTCGGACGAAGAACGACTCGTATTGGCATGTTCACGGGTATCCTAATCGTTGGGAAGGGCTCGCTGGAGCATGGGATTCCTCCTGGGGGATCGTGGGTTGAAGCTTTGATCTTGGCTCATGACCGGGAGGATGGCCAAACCCCTTTAATTTTTCTTTTCAAAGATGGGGGTTTCCTTTTTTCTTTTTTTTTTGCAGAAAATATAGATTTTGGGGGGGGGGGGGGTGGGGTTGGAAGCAAACCGCCGGCAACCAAGGGTTGCCGACAGCCGCCCTCCGGCCGGGGCCCTGCCAGCCGACACCTATGGGGCAGGCTGCCGGTGGCAAGGAGCCGCCGCCCCCCACCCTACGCGCAACTAGGGTTTCCTAGCTACGCTCGTATGGGGGGGGGGGGGGCGATGGGCCGAGCCGGGCCCTAGGTCCGAGCCAGCCCGGCCCTAGACCCAGACCAGGTCCGTGCCCTTTTGGGTAGACTTGGGTCCGGACCAGGGGCCGGCTGGGCTCAACCCAAGGTCCGGTCTGGACCATTGGACCACTGCCCCCCTTTTTCCCTTTATTTTCTTAAGTTAATCTTGTTTTAATCTGATTATTGTCCCAAATTAAAAACAAAATTTAATCAATTTATGAAATTAGATTTTATAATTAGATTGAGCTCTATTTTTTAATTATATGGTCCAATAATTAGATTAATATGGATTAATGCCATTATTAACAAGTTGTTGTTAATTTAATCTAATTGTTAGATTAAAGGACATAATTGGAGAGTTAATTTAATTGTTAAATTTATTATTTAATGTCTGTTAATCTCACTAGCATGGAATATTACAATCTTGTTAAATTGGAGTTGATGTACATTTATTTTAATGTGCATTAGTTTACTCATTTAAATTCTGATTTAATTAGCATGCTTAAATTGAAAACTTTTCGAAAAATCTAAACCCAATTTTGATTGGTTCCTGGTTTTTGAAACCATAAATTAACTATTTTCGAAAATTTTCTTTAGCCATTTGATGTGCATTACATGTGTAGTTTGTTTAAACAAAACACATGGTGGTCATGAACGAGCATTAATTGTTGATGTGGAATGTGATTGTGTGGTTTATTATTTGTTAATAAATAGAGGTCTGCGAACCTCTCCCTCTCATATTCTATTGTGTTTCTACCTCCCTCCTTGATGTATTCGCCATAAGGCTTCATCCTTTAAATAATCATGTAATTATGAATTTATGATGTAATTTGATTGAGGCGGCTGCGCATGGAGCGAGGATGATCCACAACTGCGACCGGATGAATATGAAGGAGTTAATTGAATCTATAGGATTGCAGACTCATGATATAAACTGTTATATTGTGTGTGTGTACGTGTTTGACTGTCTGGCTCAAGTCAAACCGCAGTGCTGTCCATGACCACATCAATGACATATATGTGATGCGTGTGTTTTTATTTTGATTATGAATCAAATTAGCTAGGTTATTAGTATAAATATATATTCGATATATCTAATACTATCGCCTAGGATGAGACCAAACTAATTAAAATAAAACCTTTGTTTCAAATTCTAAGCCGTAACGCGAGTCATTGAGAATGCACCGCGTGGCTCTCCATAAATATGATTAATAGAACTTAATATAGCAGTGGCAGATACTATGTGTTTACCCGAGGTTTGCCATTGTCTATTGAGAGGACTGTTGATCATGGCATTAGATGCCTATGGATAAAAGTAGAGGAACAATATAGTTATCCACGTTTTTCCCGGGAACTATATTTCTACTCTACTCTGTCACGTATTAGTGGTAAAGTTTAGACTGGGAATAATAGTCTACTGTGTTTACCCAAGACCATTAAACCTGGGAGTCAAAGTATGATTCGATATTGCAAGGAGTTGCAATTATCATGAGATGATTGCTCTGAGATAACAGTATGATACTATGAGTTTACCCGAGGTCATACTGTGATGTTCGGAGATTTTGATCCCTACTAGGAGACAGTCGGCGTCTCCCGTTCTGTATATTTTAAGGTTATATAGTCCGACGAAAATTAGTGGGAGTAAAACTAGAAAAACAAAGTCCATATCTTGTTTTAAATAAACTGATAGTCTGCTAATTTTAATTTGATTATCTCCTCTAGGCTAAAATGTCGCACCACAACCCGTTGCGTGGCATACTTGATGCCAATCGTTTGACAGGCCCAAACTACTCGGACTGGCTCAAGAACTTGAAGATTGTCCTTAGGTCTGAGCAGATTGCCTACGTCTTGGATAATGAACCCCTTACTGAACCAGCATTAGATGCCCCAGAGGAGGAAATGATTGCATATGAAAAATGGAAGAAAGACTCCACCATAACCCAATGCTACATGTTAGCCTCTATAAGCACTGAGTTGCAGAGGCAACATGAGACTTGCAGTCCAAGCCATTCGGAAAGGTAAGAACATGGTTTACAAAAAGCAAAAGGTTGTTAAGAAAGATAAAGGAAAAAGTGCTGAGAAAGGTGATTGCTTATACAGTTACCAGAAGGGCCACTGGAAGAGGAATTGCAAGGAATACCTCAAGAACAAGCCTCAAAGAATTGTGAAGCAGCAGGACGCTTCAGGTATCTATATGATAAATGTAAACTTGTCAATAAGAGATTGTACATCATGGGTATTAGATACTGGATGTGTATCTCATATCTCCAATTATGTGCAGGCACTGACAAGAAGACGTAAGCTGAAAACTGGCGAGGCGGAGCTGAGGCTAGGTAACGGCGCAAGAGTTGCGGCGATCGCTGTGGGGACAATAAAGCTCAGGCTACCATCTGGAGACACTTTTTCATTAGATGATTGTCATTATATACCTAGCATAATAAGAAATATTATTTCTATTTCATGTTTAAATAGAATTTGATACAATTTAAATTTTGGGAACAATAGTTGCTCAATTTATTTCGAAAATAAATTAATAGCTTCTGCTATTTTGTCCAATGGTTTGTATCTATTAAATGTGTCTCATGAAAATTTACACATCGCTTCTTCAATTAAATGAACAAAGCCTACTTGTGGCATTGTAGGCTTGGACACATTGGTGAAAACAGACTCCAAAGAATGCATAAAGATGGATACTTAGATCCATTTGATTATGAATCATATGCAACCTGTGAGTCATGTTTAACGGGTAAAATGGCTAAGTCTCCATTTAGTGGAACTGGAGAACGAGCCAAAGACATATTAGAACTTATACATTCAGATGTATGTGGTCCTATGTCTACCCAAGCTATTGGTGGTTTCTCATACTTCATTACATTCACTGATGATCACTCAAGGTTTGGATACATATACCTATTGAAGTATAAATCTGAAGCCTTTGAGAAATTCAGAGAATTTAAGAATGAAGTAGATAAACAAACTTGAAAGAGTATAAAAACCATCTGATCCGATCGGGGTGGTGAATACTTGAGTACAGAGTTCATTAAATACTTAAAGGATAATGGTATCATTTCTCAGCTTACACCTCCTTATACACCTCAGATGAATGGTGTATCAGAAAGGAGAAATCGCACATTAATGAAAATGGTGCGATCCATGATGAGCATGTCCAAATTACTAGTGTCCTTATTGGGATATGCACTTAGCTCGGCTATGTATATCCTGAACAAGGTACCCAACAAATATGTTGAAACCTCTCCATATGAGATATAGAATAGAAGGAAACCAGACCTTAAACATATTAAAGTCCGAGGATGTCCTGCTCATGTTAAAAGACATGGCGCAGATAAGCTGGAGTCTAGAACTAACAAATGCAGATTTGTGAGATATCCAAAGGAAACTTATGGATATTACTTTTATCATCCTAGCGAACAAAAGGTGTTTGTAGCCAGGAGAGCTGTCTTTTTGGAAGAAGATTATATTCTCTAGAAGGACAGTGGGAGTAAAGTAACTCTGAAAAAAATTCAAAACCCATAAACTGGTAATGGTTCATCATATGAACTATCAGTTTATGAACCTGTTCAAAATGATACACAAGAATCTTGTAGGTCTGAAAGAGTACCTAAACAACCAAAAAGATATGTGGGACATATTAATTCTGATGGTTCAAAGATACTCTATAATGAGGAGGATGATCCTAAGACTTACCAGGAGGCCATTGAAAGTCCAGAGGCCGGGAAATGGTGGGAAGCCATGAATTCTGAAATACAGTCCATGTACATCAACCAAGTTTGGAACTTGGAATATTTACCCGATGGTATAGTACCTATCGACTGCAAATAGATCTTTAAGAGAAATATTGGTGTAGATGGACGTATTGAGACTTATAAAGCAAGATTAGTGGCGAAATGCTATCGTCAAAAACAAGGTGTTGACTATGACGAAACCTTTTCACCCGTTGCCATGATTAAATCTATCAGAATTCTTCTCGCCATTGCTGCCTACCATGATTATGAAATCTGGCAGATGGATGTGAAGATTGCCTTCCTCAATGGAAACCTTGAGGAGGAGGTGTATATGATACAACTAGAAGGATTCACATCCAAAGAATCTCCAGACATGGTATGCAAGTTGCAGAGGTCCATTTATGGACTGAAGCAAGCTTCCCGAAACTGGAACATAAGATTTAATAAAGCGATCAAATCTTATGGCTTCATTAAGAATGAAGATGAGCCATGTGTGTTCAAGAAAAACAGTGGGAGCGCAATCACATTTCTGATTCTTTACGTTGACGACATCCTACTCATTGGGAATGATGTAGAAATGATGTCATCAGTAAAGATATGGCTGTCAAAGAACTTCTCCATGAAGGATTTGGGAGAAGCATCTTACGTATTGGGAATACGGATCTATAGAGATGGATCAAAGAAGATGCTTGCTTTAACCCAATCCATGTACATAGAAACCATTGTCAAAAGATTTGATATGGAAAATTCCAAAAGAGGTCTTATACCGATGAGATATGGAATTTCACTTTCTAAAAGTCAGTCTCCCAAAACACCTGAAGAGAGGACTGTTATGGATAAGGTTCCCCATGCTTTTGCCATAGGCTCCATCATGTATGCCATACTATGTACTAGACCTGATGTAACATATGCTCTAAGTGTTACGAGCAGACATTAGGCAGATGTAGGTGATGAACATTGGAAGGCTGTGAAATGCATCCTTAAGTACTTGACAAGAACTAAGGATCTATTTCTAGTCTATGGAGGAGGAGTCTTAAAGCTGCAAGGATACACTGACTCGAGTTTTCAGTCTGATCTTAAAGATAGCAAGTCAACAACAGATTTTGTTTTCACACTCAACGGGGTTGCAGTGAGCTGAAAAACTTCCAAGCAGGAAACCACTGCTGATTCGACAACAGACGCTGAGTATATTGCTGCTGCTGAAGCCGCCAAAGAAGCTGTATGGATGACGAAATTCATCGGCGATCTTGGTGTGGTGAAAAGCATATCTGGTCCCGTCTTAGTACTGTGTGACAACAATGGA
This sequence comes from Zantedeschia hybrid cultivar, assembly GCA_030544215.1. Classification (NCBI taxonomy): domain Eukaryota; kingdom Viridiplantae; phylum Streptophyta; class Magnoliopsida; order Alismatales; family Araceae; genus Zantedeschia; species Zantedeschia hybrid cultivar. The sequence goes on along the minus strand of JARZZO010000008.1, from coordinate 59,509,560 downwards.
GCGATTGCTCAAGCGAAAGAGCCGAGGTCTCATCAGAAGTGGAAGCACATTCTTCGGCGCTTTCATCTATTACATTTCCCAGCCTTCCAGTGTTCATCACCTGGATCTGCCTGATATCTGCTCGTAACGCTTAGAATATATGCAACATCAGGTCTAGTACATAGCATGGCATACATGATGGAACCTATGGCTGAAGCATAGGGAATCTTATCCATTATTGCCCTATCCTAAGAAGTCTTGGGAGACTGTCTAATGGAGAGATGAATTCCATGTCTCATCAGTATGAGACATCTCTTGGAATTTTTCATGTCAAACCTTTTGACAATGGTTTCTATGTACATAGATTGGGTTAACGCAAGCATCTTCTTTGACCTATCTCTATAGATCCGTATTCCCAATACGTAAGATGTTTCTCCCAAATCCTTAATGGAGAAGTTTTTTGACAGCCAAATCTTTACATATAACATCATTCCTACATCATTCTCAATGAGTAGGATGTTGTCAACGTAAAGAACTAGAAATGTGATTGTGATCCCACTATTTTTCTTGTACACACAAGGCTCATCTTCATTCTTAATGAAACCATAAGATTTGATCGCCTCATCAAACCTTATGTTCCAACTTTGGGAAGTTTGCTTTAGTCCATAAATGGACCTTTGCAGCTTGCATACCATGTCTGGAGATTCCTTGAATGTGAATCCTTCTGGTTGTATCATATACACCTCCTCCTCAAGGTTTCCATTAAGGAAGGCAGTCAGATTTCATAGTCATGGTAGGCAGCAATGGCGAGAAGAATTCTGATAGACTTAATCATGACAACAGGTGAAAAGGTTTCGTCATAGTCAACACCTTGTCTTTGACGATAGCCTTTCGCCACTAATCTTGCCTTATAAACCTTTGTTAGTATTAGATGGTCTCAAAGCCAGTCTAATACTATGTATTGATTCAGTTTATTAATAAATGACATTAATTCATTGTGTGTAATTAATTCGATCCATGTTTATCGTATCACGATGAAGTCCATGAACATGTGCAATAATCTTCAGATTATGATGAGATCATAATTATGGGACCGAAGATTTATAAACACATGTTCTTAATTATTCCTAATCATAGGATGTTTGAGAAGGACATCGAACATCCGAATAGACTAGTATAGATTTCTTCAGCTCATATGGTAAGGGAGACTGATCCTATAAGTCACTTGTGTTGAGACACTATGCTGGACCTGTAGGTGCTCATTGGCGAATGAGTTCACTGAACTGATCCGACTATGAATCACTAGATAGTAAACACATCACTGTTAACCAGCTCGATTCTTTTGTCACGGTTGCATAGATGATCCATGGACCTAGGACGTCAAAGATATTTTGTTAGTAGGTTTTTGAACTTTGACCTTGACCAACGAATCCCTAACCATGGGTTATTAATAAGTCAAGTGATCAGATTCAGGGAAATGCCTTCGAAGGTAATTGTGTGTTCAATACGGGATCATCCGCTCTCGGTAGTTTGAGAGAGAATGTTCCGGGAATAATACGCTTAAGTCCCTGGCCAGGGCGGACCCTATATCAAATAAAGAGTTATCCGATATAGATTAGCGACATCTGATTCAAGTGAATCGACCGGCTAGGGTTTAAAAGTAAACCATACCCTAGGTCGATTCGGAGACATTGCACGGATGAAGGATTATATCCGCGCAGTAACCGATGACGGAAAGGTTCCAATAGAGGGTTGCGATAACCCCAATGCCATCTAGGATCACGCGATGTTGCTTGGCATCCAATGTGATCGGAAGTCCATCTGTACCAATCTTTCTTTTAAAAATTCATTTGTAGCCGATGGGTACTATACCCTCGGGTAAATCTTCTAAGTTCCAAACTTGGTTGATGTATATGGACTGTATTTCAGAATTCATGGCTTCCCACCATTTCTCGACCTCTGGACTTTCAATGGCCTCCTGGTAAGTCTTAGGATCATCATCCTCATCATAGAGTATCCTAGAACCATCCAAATTAATATGTCCCACATATCTTTCTGGTGGTTTAGCTACTCTTTTTGATTTACGAGGTTCTTGTGTACTTATTTGAACAGGTTCAGAAATTGACAATCTATTAGATGAACCATTACTAATTTGTGGGTTTGGAATTTCTTTGAAGGTTACTTTACTCCCACTGTCCTTCTGGAGAATATAATATTCTTCCAGAAAGACAACTCTCATGGCTACAAACACCTTTTGTTCGCCAAGATGATAAAAGTAATATCCATAAGTTTTCTTTGGATATCCCACAAATCTGCATTTGTCAGTTCTGGACTCCAATTTATCTGCATCATGTCTTTTAACATGAGTAAGACATCCCCAGACTTTAACATGTTCAAGGTCTAGTTTCTTTCCATTCTATATCTCATATGGAGTGGTTTCAGTAGATTTGTTGGGTACCTTGTTCAGGATATACATAGCTGAGCTAAGTGCATATCTCCATCAGGATACTAGTAATTTGGACATACTCATCATTGATCGCACCATTTCCATTAATGTGTAATTCCTGCTTTCTGATACACCATTCATCTGAGGTGTATAAGGAGGTGTAAGCTGAGAAAGAATACCATTATCATTTAAGTATTTAATGAATTATGTACTAAAGTATTCACCACCACGATCAGATCGGATAGCTTTTATACTCTTTCTAGTTTCTTTCTCTACTTCATTTTTAAATTCTCTAAATTTATCAAAGGCTTCAGATTTATACTTTAATAAGTATATGTATCCAAACCTTGAGTAATCATCAGTGAATGTAATGAAGTATGAGAAACCACCAATAGCTTGGGTAGACATAATACCACATACATCTAAATGTATAAGTTCCAATATGTCATTGGCTCGTTCTCCAGTTCTAGTAATTGGAGATTTAGCCATTTTACCCATCAAACATGACTCACAGGTCACATATGATTCATAATCAAATGGATCTAAGTATTAATATTTATGCAACCTTTGGAGACTGTTTTCTCCAATGTGACCATGCCTACAGTGCCATAAATAGGCTTTGTTCATTTCATACTTATTTCTTTTAGTTAAGGAACCGATATTTAAATTATCATGAGATACATTCAACAAGTACAATCCATTGGATAATAAAGCAGAAGCTATTAATTTATTTCTAAAATAAATTAAACAACAATTTTTCCCAATAGATAAACTGTACCCAATTCTATCTAAACATGAAATAGAAATAATATTCTTATTATGCGTGGTACATAATAACATTCATCTAATGAAAATGTGTCTCCTGATGGTAGCTTGAGCTTCACTGTCCCTATAGCGATCGCCGCAACTCTTGCGCCGTTACCTAGCCTCAGCTCCACCTCGCCAGTCCTCAGCTTACGTCTTCTTGTCAGTCCCTACATAGAATTGCACATATGAGAAACACATCTAGTATCTAATACCCATGATATATAATATCTAATTGACAAGTTTACATCTATCATATCGATACCTAAAGCGTCTTGCTGCTTCACAGTTCCTTGAACCTTGTCCTTGAGGTATTCTTTATAATTCCTCTTCCAGTACCCCTTCTGATGATAGTAGAAACATTCACCATTCTCAGCACTCTTACCTTTGTCCCTTTTGACAACCTTCATCTTCTTCTGATTCTTGCCCTTGCCTTTCTTGTAGGCTTAGACTGCTAGTCTTTTCCTGCCGGTCTTACCAACCAATAAAACTTGGGGTTTATCCTTCACAAGGTTCCCCTCTGCAGTCTTTAGCATGTTCAATAATTCAGCCAAAGTGGACTGTATCTTATTCATGTTAAAATTCACAATGAACTGAGCATATAATTGTGGAAGTGAAGATAACACAAGGTCGGTATGCATCTCCTTGGGGAGTGAGAGCCCAAGAGCATCTAGCCTCTCTACCCACTCAATCATTTTCAGTACATGAGTTTGTACTGAAGATCCCTCTGCTATCTGAGCTTTGAGCAGATTCTTAGATATCTCATATCTTTCGGTTCTACTCTGCTCACCAAATAGCTCCTTCAAATAGAGCATGATAGATCTAGCATCCATCTCCTCATGCTGCCTCTACAACTCATTGCTCATAGAGGCCAACATGTAGCATTGGGCCATGGTGGAATCTTCCTTCCATTTTTCATATGTCAACATGTCCTCCTCTGGGGCATCTAATGCTGGTTCAGTAGGAGGTTCATCATCCAGGACATAAGCAATTTGCTCAGACCTTAGGACAATCTTCAAGTTCCTTAGCTAGTCTGAGTAGTTTGGGCCTGTCAAACGATTGGCATCCAGTATGCCACGCAATGGGTTATGTTGCGACATTTTAGCCTACAGGAGATAATCATATTATAATTAGCAGATATTCAGTCATTAATTAAAAACAAGATGTGGACTTTGTTTATCTAGTTTTACTCCCACTAATTTTCGTCGGACTGTATAACCTTCAGGTATATAGAACGGAAAACACCGACAGTCTCCTAGCGGGGATCAGAATCTCCAAGAGTCACAGTATAACCTCGGGTAAATACATAGTATTATACTGTTTTCTTAGAGCAATCATCTCATAGTAATTGCAACTCCTTGCAATATCTGATCATATTTCGGCTTCCAGGTTATTAATGGTCCCGGGTAAACACAGTAGACCATTATCCCCAATCTAAACTTTACCATCAATACGTGATAGAGTAGAGTAGAAACATAGTTCCCGGGTAAACACATAGATAACTATATCGTTCCTCTATTCTTATCCAAAAGCATCTTATGCCATAATTAATAGTTCTCTTAACAGACGAGGGTAAATCTCAGGTAAACACATAGTATATTCCACTACTGAATTAAGTTCTATTAATCATATTAATGGAGAGCCACGCGATGCATTCTCAATGACTCACGCTATGGCTTAGATTTTATAATGAAGGTTTTATTTATTTAGCTTTGTCTCATCTTAGATGATAGTATTAAATATATCAAATATATTACATATACTAATAACCTAAGTAATTTGATTCATAATCAAAAGAAAATGCACGCATCACATACATGTCATTAGTGTGGTCATGGATAGCACAATGGTTTGACTTGAGCCAGATAGTCAAAGATACATACATACAGTATAACAATTTATATTATGAGTCTTGTAAACTCATAGGCTTAAGGAACTCTTTCTTATCCTTCTTGGTTATAGTTGTGGATCATCCTCGCTCCATGCTCAGCCTTCTCGATCATAAATTCATAATTACATGATAATTAAAAGAGGAAGGCTTATGGCGAATATATTAAAGGAGGGAGGTAGAAACATAATAGAATATGAGAAGGAGAGGTTCGCAGACCTCTATTGATTAATGAATAATAAACCACACAATCACATTCATAATTGATCCACATCCACAAAATTTAAGGTGCTAATCCATGACCAACGTGTAGTTTTTAATTAAACAAACCACACAGTTAAATGCACATCACATGGCTATATAAAATTTTCCAAAATATTTAATTATTGGTTTCAAAAAACCAAGGATCAAACAAAATTTGGATAATTAGGATTTTTCGAAAAGTTTATTTGTTTAAACATGCATAATATAAATCGAATTTAAATAAGCATTTAAAACACATCAAATGTACAAAAAATCAAATTAACAACTTTATAATATTCCATGCAAGTCATCAAATTAAAGAGATTAATTTAATCATTTAAATTTAATGATCTTTATCATTATCAAATCTAACAATTAGATTGATAACACAATTAACAACAACTTGTTAAAATTTCCCCATATTTAAATAATCCCATTTACTGGCCTTTAATAACTGTAAAACATAATCTAATCAATTTTAAAATCCTATTTTAAATTTAAACTAAATTTTGTAATATTAAAAACCAGTAAACAAATAAAAATAGGGAAAAATAAAGGAAAACGGGCCTGGTCAACGGGGTCAATCGGGCCAAACGGGCTTGGGCCAATCTTGCCTTTGGGCTGAGCCCAGCCAACACCTGGCTCGAGCCCAGCCGGCACCCTGCCCCGTAGGTGCCAGCCGGTTGGCCCCTGCTCCTCGGGGTTACCCCGGCGGCCAGGGGCATCGGCGACGGCGCCGGTGACCCCTGGTTGCCGGCAGTAGCCCCATAAACCCCCCCTTTTTCTCATGCAGGGTTCGTGCATACCCGAGCCCTCCATCCCATGGCCGGACTATTTGCAAGGTGAAGGAGGAAGGGTGGCCGGTGGAGGCCTTCTCCAGTGCCGGTGAGGGGCAATGGATCCCCTGCGAATCATTGGGTGATATCCAAGGCACCATCGAACGATTCCCCAACCTTTGGGGTGCCCAAAACGATGTTGATTCGTGCCCGTTCTTCGTTGGATGAAGAACACAAACTGCACCAAAAATTACAGATTTTAAAGCAATAATTACAGCTAGTTAACCGTGTTCATCTAATGAACACGCATCATGCATTTAAAATCTAATAACATGCATAGAATATATTATAAAATTGATAATTCGAAAAATTGAAACGATGAATAACACAATAGAACCTGGCTTTGATACCACGATCAGATTCTCTATGTCCGGATCCTTCCGAAAAACGCAACGGAATATTATTTCGGAACGGATCCGTCCCTTTTCAACATACAAAAACCTAAAGCGGTAAATCGGATTTACCTTGCGCGGATTCGAATCCGCGTTCGTTCTCCTGTTCTGTCAGAGCGATGCCGCAAGCCGCGTAGGTGCCCGGCCTCTAGCGGTATCCACATGGTTCTCCTCGCGATGGATCGTACTCGCCTCCTCGCTCGATGTAGCGTTCGTGGATCCTGTCTGGCGATGCGTAATCCACCGCAACATGCGGATTCGGAAACTCCCGTCGGACGGAAGGTGGAGCTGTCGGGAGCCGAAGCAAAGCCTCCAGAGGGCCAACCTCGAGATGTGCGCCCGAGAGAGAAGAAAGAGAGGGGGCAGTGGCTAGGTCAGGGTTCCTGGCCCCCGACCTAGCAGTCGTTCTTTTATAATAAGCATATTTGCAGTTTTTCACAAGAACCCATACTTATCCAAAATCCCGTCAAATAATCCATCGACTTAAAAAACCTTTTGTGTGTGACCGTCTAGGCCTAAATACCAGTCCAGTTAATGGCCCATTAAGCCCAGTAACTCATTACGGACCCACTATATTAATTCATATCCTCATATTAATTAATCATCTAAATTTAATGTCCCACAATAAATTTGGACGAGCTTCCGATCACGTTAGATGCCAAGCAACATCGCGTGATCCTGGAAGGCATTGGGGTTATCCCAACCCTATATTGGAACCTTTCCGTCACCAGTTAGCGCGCAAATATAATCCTTCATCCGTGCAATGTTCCCGAATCAACCTAGGGTATGGTTTACTGTTAAACCCTAGCCAGTCGATTTACTTGAATCAGATCCCGCAAATCTATATCGAATAACTCTTTATCTGATATAGAGTTCGCCCTGGCCAGGGACTTAAGCTCATCATTCCCGGAACATTCTCTCTCATAATACCGAGAGCGGATGATCCCATATTGAACACACAATTACCTTCGAGGGCATCTCTCTGAACCCGAACATTTTACTTATTGATAACCCATGGTTAGGGATTCATTAGTCAAAGTCAAAGCTCAGAGACATACCAACAAGGTATCTTTGGTGTATCAGGTCCAAGGATCATCTACGCAACCGTGACAAAAGAATCGAGCAGGTCAACAGTGAGGTATATACCATCCAGCGATTCTAGGTCATATCAATTTAGTGAACTCATTCCCCAATGAGCACCTACAGGTTCAGCATAGTGTCTCCACACAAGTGACTTATAGGATCAGTCACCCTCATCATATGAGCTGAAGAAACTTGTACTAGTCTATCCGGATGTTTGATGTCCTTCTTAAACATCCTCCGACTAGGAACAATTAAGAACATGTGTTTATAAGTCTTCGTCCCGTAATTATGATCTCATCATAATATAGAGATTATTGCACATATTCATGGACTTCATCGTGATACGATAAACATAGATCGAATTAATTATACACAATGAATTAATATCATTTATTAATAAATTGAATGATACATAGTATCAGATTGGCTTTTAGACCATCTAATACTAACATGTTGTTGCCCTTTGTGCGCAATAGTAGCCTCCCCAACATGAACAATAGGAATCTCCTCTGGTCCAGGTCTGTCCTCTCTTGGTCATCCTGATCTCAGCAGTAGATGGCTCGGGCTGACTTCGCCAACCTTCGGACGAAGCCCTCATGGCTCTCCCCTATTCTCTACTTAGGGTCATCCAAGCCCAGCGCATCCATGATATCTACCCTGGAAACCATCCTCGACTCCCTGTCCACGACCGCCACACCTAAACCTAACAATTAGGTCACCATGCCTCTATAGTCAGGGTACGTGGTACCGCTAACATTCTACCCTCAGCCCATTAATCCTAACTACGTACTCCAAACTTGGCACCATATTCCCCTACGGCATGATAAAGGCCCTTCTCGGCGCATGCTACCTCTCCCATAGCGCCTGGATGAGTGTGAGAATGATGCAAAAAAGATCGATGCGCAGGAACTCCCCAAACCCCATCCTCTACAGTCTCTCTCTGGAAGTCCAAGAGTCTGTGCTACACTGTGATCACATGGTCCCAAGAAATCCTAGTCTTCATGACTCCCTGTTTATCATAAAAAGTCATATTAAGGGTCGATTAAGGTAATTATGGTTAAAAATTGAATTTTCATTGAATTTTAGCTACTCTTCTAAATTGCGTCCACCAAGGTGGATGCCTTTCAAAAGGCATCCACTAGGTTGGATGCGATTCAAAGCCATTTCCAGGGTGACCCGAGGGCCTCCCTAGCTTGCTCTTCTCTACATCAAAACACAAACACAACATAGAGAGAGTGGAGAAGGGGGATTTTACTATGCTTAAAATGGCTTCTTGGACCTCCACGGCTGCTGGAACATCTTCATCCGCAGCCATTCCTTCTTCCCCTTCAAACCCAGACTCCGTAGGTGCCGGGGCACCCTCCACCGCTGCTATGCCCTCCTCTTCGATGTCGAAGGAAGGAGGGGCTAGGACCCCAGCCCTTTTCCCCAAACAAATCAGTCCTCCTTCCTCCATGAGTACTTGTGAGGGAGAGTTGGGGAAGAATAAGGGGGAGAGTGAAGAGGTTTTTAGTCTCAGGTGGCCTACAAGCCAATCTGACTATGTAAATCTCGTTCAATTATTAAATAAAGTGGCATTATTTCATTATGTATAATTTGTTTTAATTATCGTCTCATAATGAAGTCCGTAAATATATGCGATGGTGATCAAATTATGATGAGATCATACTAGCGAGACTGATCACTTAAACACACATATTCTTAATAGTTCCTAGTCGGAGGATATCCGAGAAGGACATCGGATATTCGGTTAGACTAGTACAAATTACTTCTGCTTATATGATGAGGGGTGACTAATCTCATAGTCACTTGTGTGGAGACACTGAGGGGAATTTGTAGATGCTCATTAGAGAATGAGTTCACTGAACTGATCTGACTAAATCGCTGGATGATATAGTACCTCACTGTCAACCAGCTTGATTCTGTTGTCGCAGTTGCATGGATGGTCCTCGGACCTGAGACACCAAAGACACCTTGTCAGTGGTCTTCTGTGCTTTAACCTTGGTTTACGGATCTTGATTCATGGGATTTTAAACAACCAAGGATCATGTACAACAGAATACCGTTGAAGGGAATTGAGTGTCAATAAGGAACCATTCACTCTCAGTACTTAGAGAGAGAATGCTCTAGGAAGGATGCACGGAAGTCCCTGGCCAGGGCGGACGATAATATCAAGAAAGTAGTTTTTCGATATTATACAGCAACATCCGATCCAAGTGAGTCGACCGGTTAGAGTTGGACGGTACACCATCCCCTGAGTTGACTCGAAAGCATTGTATGAATGAAGGATTACATCCACACAGTAACTGTCGGTGGGAAGGTTCCAAGAGTGGGTTGCTTAACCCCAATACCTTTTAGGTTCATGCGGTGTTGCTCGGCACCCAACCTGATCGAAAGCCCGACCGAATTTAATGTGCGACATTGATTCGGTCGATTGATTAATATAAGTTATTAATTGATTAATTGATTCAGTGAGGAGTCACTGGGCTTAATGGGCCATTAACCGTATTGGTAATTAGGACGAGAGGGTCACACGCAAATGATTCTCAAGGCGATGGATTAAAAGTGGGTTTTATATTTAACCGGGGGTTTTTATGAAAAGCCGCGCAGTTAATATAAAATGTAGCGAACAGGCTGAGCAGGCCGGGCTGTTGCTCAACCCTAGCCACCCCCTCCTCTCTCCCTCTCTCGCTCTGGCGCCCCAGCTCTCTCCTCTCTCTGGAGACAGCTCTGCCGTCTTCTCCGACTCCCGTTCGACGGGAAATTGTCTGCGCATTGCTATGATCATTGTAGCGAACGGTGAAGGGTTCGTGGGCTACGAAGAACGAGGAACATGAGAAAATCTACTGCGAGGAGGATCGTGTGGACTTTGCTAGAGGCCGGACATCTGCACGACTGGTAGTGTTACACTGATGGAACCGTACGGACGTAGATTCGAATGCGCGCGAGGTAATAAACGATAATCCGATTATCCAATTTTAGTTTGATTGAAACGGACTGGGATCGCAGCAATTAAATTTTATTTTTCCACTACGTTTGCGATCTCGAGAAACACGAGAACCCAACAGTGGTGTTAGAGTTAGGTTCCACTGTTTCTCGTCCCGTTTTAATTTCCAGATTAATTTTTCCATGCTATATTCCATGCAATTAATCCGATTAAAATGATAGAAAAGTGTTCATAAGATGAACACAAATAATTAGATCATTTTTCTATAAAAATTGGATTTTTATTTGGGGGTTTTCGTGTTCTTCGTGGGATGAGGAACGGTGGCCTTTGCGGCTTCGTTCACACACCCCCAAGTGTTGGGGAGGTTTGTTGGCACCCCAGATCATCTCGAGGATGTCTCTAGTCACTGCCAGGCTTGTGACCGGCGCCGAAGAAGGAGGGTTGGCGGCGGACGGCCGCCTCCATCTTCTTCTTCCTCTATTGTTTTTTAGAAAAACCACTTTTGAAGGGGGGCATTAGGAGCTTCTTGGTGGCCGAGGAGATCGAACAAATAACCTAGAGGATCCTAGGACCTTAGCTGGTCACCGCCGGCACCAAGGCCGCCGCTGAGACAGGCCGGCGGAGGGGCTGCATAAGGGGTCCTCTTCCTCCTTTCCTGCGTGAAAAACCAGAAAAATGGGGCTCGGCCAGCAGCCTTTGGGGGCACCGAAGGGGCATGCCGGCATCGAGGACATCGCCGGCGAGGCCGAAACCCCGGTCATCAGGACCCTGCAACTCCCCACCTGCCGCCATGCCCACACTTGCTTCCTACAGGTGTTAGGGTTTCGAGTGTTTGGTGGGGGGAGCCCGAGCCAGCGAACTAGGCAGGCTATTTGGGGCAAAATCTGGTTGGACGGGGCCAGGCCTGGCCGGTCCACTGGCAGGCCGGCCCAGAGCCTGGTTCGAGCTAGGGCTCGGACCTAACCTTGCCTAGGGCTCGAGCTAGGCGTCAGGTGGCTCAGCCCATTCCTCAAATTAAACCCTTAGCCTATTTAAATCCTTCCAAATTAAAACCCTGTAGCCCATTTAATAATTAAATTTGATTTTAATTTAAATTTAAAATTGTTTTGAATATTTAAATTTATTATTCAATTTTATTTAAGTGGGCACTAATGATTTTGAATCATTTTAATAAGAGTTAATTATTAGTTTAAGCGTTAAATTAATAATTAACCTTCATTTGACTAATTTAAGAGTTATATTAGTGGTTAATAATTATTAGTCTAAATGTTAGATTATTAATTATTAATTCATCTAATTGTTAATTAAATAGAGTTAGTTATTAATTTAAGTGTTAAATTAATAATTAATTTTAATTGACTAATTTTAGTGTTAAATTAGTAGTTATAATTTAATTAAAGTTAATTGTTAATTTAAGTGTTAAATCAATAGTTAATTTTAATTAACTAATCTAAGGGTTAGATTAGAAGTTATTCATGAGTTAGTGTTAATTATTGGTTTAAGAGTTAAATCACTAATTAACATTAATTTACTAATCTAAGTGTTAGGTTAGTAGTTAATAATTAATTAGAATTAATTATTAGTTTAACTGTTAAATTAGTAATTAACTTTAATGGACTAATCTAAAAAGTTAGATTAGTAATTAAATATTAATACTCTAATTGTTAGATTATTAATATTGTTTAATCTAATAGTTAGATTGTTTTATTATTAGAAATGTTCTAATTGTATGGAATAATCTAGAATTATTATTTTGGAGTGTGTGCACATGTGATATGTGTTTTATATGCTTTTAAATTTGATTTAATTTCATGTTAAGATAATTTAATGTGTTTTCGAAATTCAAATATCAATTTTGATTAGAACCCAGCTTTTTGAAAGCCAAACTTATTTATTTTCAAACTCTTTTATTTAGCCATGTGATGCGCTTATCTTGTGTGGATTGATATAAAATACACGGTGGTCATGGATATGCATATTTTTAAATTATTCATGTGATGAATGATGTATGTAGATCGTAGTTGTATGTTTGTATGTTTATTAATTGTTAATAAATAGAGGTCTGCGTATCTCTCCCTCTCTCATTCTCCGATGTACTTCCACCTCCCTCTCTCTTGTATTCGCCATAAAGTCTTCTTCTATTTACATGTAAATTTCGAACTTATTGTAATTTGATCGAGGCAACCGAGGAAGGAGCGAGGACGATCCATAGCTGCAACCAAGAAGGCGATTCGATGGAGATCCTTTGCCTTTATGTTTGCAGGATTATCTAATATAATTGTTATGTTAGATTGTGTGCGTGTTTGACTGTTGGCTCTAGTCAAACCCACTGTGCTATCCATGACCACACTTGACATGTATGAGATGTATTGTTTTATTTTTTATTATGAATCAAAGCAAGCATAGTAAGTACTAAATATATACAATATATTTATATACTATCACCTAGAAGAGACCAAGATAAAAGTTATCTAAAACCCTAGCTAAATTCTAAGCCGTAATGTGAGTAGTTAAGAACTTACCGCGTAGTCCTCCATCGTCATAGTCATAGGATTCAAATTACTTTAGGCAGGTTTGTTGTGCTATCCATAAGGCATGTCTAATTATAAGGAGAGACTATAATTATGGCATAAGATACCTATAGATCGGGGTAAAGGAACCATATAGTCTTGTTGTGCTATCCACATGGATTGTATGCAAATCTATGCATGTCACGTAGCGATGGTAATGCTTAGACCAAAATTTTACCCGAAATTTGTCATTATCTGATAAGAGGTCTATTGACTATGGCATTGGATGCATAGAGATTGGAATAGAGTAGCAGTATAGCTATCCACGTGTTTACCCAGGGGCTATATTCCTACTCTGCTCCATCACGTATTGATGGTAATGCTTATAACAAATTTAATGGTCTATTGTGTTTATCTAGGACCATTAATAGATTTGGAGCCAAAATATGATCAGATTTGTACGAACGGTTCCGACGGTGTGATCCCGCAAGTCGCGCACGTACCCGGCCTCTAGAAGTATCCACGCTATTTTCCTCTTGGCGGATCGTCCTCGCTTCCTCGCTCGCAGTAGCGTTCGCGGATCCCGACTGGCTTCGTATGATTCTCCGTGACATGCGGAGATGATTTCCCGTCGGACGGGAAGATGGAGCTCAGGAATCGAAGCAGCTCTGCTGAGGGGCACCCAGAGAGGGATGGCCCCCGAGAGAGAGGAGAGAGAGGTGGGGGATGACCAAGGTTAGGGTTGCTGGCCCCTGCGCCTGGTCGCTAGCTTTTATAAGAAGTCCGTTCGCGATTTTTCATAAAAACCTGAACTTATCCAAAACCCTGTTAAAAATCCACCAACTAGAAAACCATTTGCGTGTGACCCTCTAGGCCCAAATACCAGTCCAGTTAATGACCTATTAAGTCTAGTAACCTTTTACTAACCCACTGAATTAATTAATATCCTTATATTAATTAATCAGCCAAATTTAATGTCACCATAATAAATTCGGACGGGCTTCCAATCACGTTGGGTGCCAAGCAACACTGCGCGATCCTGGAAGGCAATGGGGTTAATCAAACCCACTATGGGAACCTTTCCGTCAACGGTTACCGCGTGGATATAATCCTTCATCCGTGCAATGTTCCCGAATCGACCTATGGTATGGTTTACTGTTAAACCATAACCGGTCTATTCACTTGAATCAGATGCCGCTAATCTGAATCCGATAACTCTTTATCAGATACAAAGTTCGCCCTGGACAGAGACTTTAAGCGCATCATTCGTGGAACATTCTCTATCAAACTACCGAGAGCGGATGATCCCGTATTGAACACACAATTACCTTCGAAGGCATTTCCCTGAATCCGATCACTTGACTTATAGATAACCCATGGTTAGGGATTCTTTAGTCAAGGTCAAAGTTCATAAACCTACCAATAAGATATCTTTGGTATCTCAGGTCCAAAGAATCAAGTTGGTTTAACAGTGAGGTGTTTACCATCTAATGATTCATAGTCGGATCAGTTCAGTGAACTCATTCGCCAATTAGCACCTACAGGTCCAGCATAGTGTCTCCACACAAGTGACTTATAGGATCAGTCACCCTCATCATATGAGCTGAAGAAACCTGTACTAGTCTATCCAGATGTTTAATGTCCTTCTCAAATGTCCAATGACTAGGAACAATTAAGAACATGTGTTTATAAACCTTCGCTCCCATAATTATGATCTCATCATAACCCGAATATCAATGCACATATTCATGGACTTCATCGTGATTCGATAAGTAATGCTCAAATAAGAAATACAATGAAAATATGCCATTAATAATCAGAATATAATATAGTGTCGGATTGGCATATTAGCCATCCATTACTAAGCATTAACAATCTAATAAATAATCATCATACATCTACGATCCATATACATCATTCATCACAAGAATAATATTAAAAATGCATATCTGTAACCACGGTGTGTTATAAACATTCCACACATGATAAGCGCATCACATGGCTTAAACAAAAGAGTTTTCAAAATAAATAATTTTGGCCTTCAAAAAGCTTGGATCCAATCAAAATTAGTATTTGAATTTTTGAAAAACTCATTTAATTAACTTAATCATGCAATTAAATCAAATTCAAAAGCATCAAATACACATCACATGTGCACACACTCCAAATTAATAATTCCAGATTATTCCATGCAAATTAGAACATTTCTAATAGTTAAAATAATCTAACATTTAGATTACACAATATTAATAATCTAACAATTAGACTATTAATAATTAATTACTAATCTAACTCTTAGGTCAGTTAATTAAAATTAATCATTAATTTAACACTTAAATTAATAATCAACTCTAATAAGTTATTAATTATAAATCTAACTCTTAGACTAGTTAATTAATGTTAATCATTAATTTAACTTTTAAACTAACAATTAACACTAATTATTTATTAATTACTAATCTAACTTTTAGATTAGTATATTAATGTTAATTACTAATTTAACTTTTAAACTTAATAATTAACATCAGTTAATTAGTAACTTCTAATTCAACCACTATTTTAGTTAATTAAAATTAATTATCAATTTAGCACTTAAATTAATAATTAACTCCAATTCACTAATAGTTACTAATTTAACACTTAAATTAGTGAATTAAAATTAATTATTAATTTAACACTTAAATTAATAACTAACCTTAGTCAATTAACAACATTTTGTTAATTTAAATGATTCCATAATCATTTTGCCAAAATAAATAAAATTTGATAATAAATTTAAATTTCAAAACAATTTTGAAATCAAATTAAAATCTAATCAAATTTTTAAATGGGTAATTGGGTTAAAGGGTTTAATATGATTCAAAATCATAAAAGGCACAATTAAATAAAATTGGATAGTAATTCAAACTTTTAAAACAATTTAAAATTTTAAATTAAGTCCAATTTAATTTAATTAGATGGGCATAGGGATTAAGTTCAAGTGAATGGGCTCGAGCCAGGGTCGAGCTTGGCTTAGGCGCCCAGACTTGCTGGGGCAGCCCGGTCCAACCGGGTCGAAGCTCCCCCCCGGCCGGTCGACCCAGGCCGGCTCCCTTCCACTCGAAACCCTAGCCCCCCTTTAGGCTGTTGCAGGTGGTAGAGGGTGGAGCCCGGCGGCGGGGAGCGAGCAGCGGCAGTCGGCAGTACGGCGCCGTCCGGCCCCGCTGGCAATGTGCCCAGCGCCGGTGGGCTCGCCAGAGATGCCCATTGCAAGCTGGCCGAGCCCTTTGAATCTCCCCTATTTTGGTTTCCTAAAAACGAATAAAGGAAGAAGAAGACAGGTCCCTGCTCCCCATTCCGGTCACCTCTAGTGGCTTCTCCGGCGTCGGCCTCGAAGCCCACAATGACCAGCCATGTCTCTTGGATGAACCGGGGTCGGCCCACCTCCCCAATGCTTGGGGAAGCAAGAACGAAGCTGCCAAGAACACCGGTTCTTCATCTAATGAAGAACACAAATAATCCCCAAAAAAATCCGAATTTGTAGAAATAAAATTACTCTAATTTTCTGTGTTTATCACATAAACACAGTTCTACCAGCACATTCAGATTAAATGCATGGAATATTTCAAAGCAAAATTAATTCGAAGTCCGAAATGGGCCGAGAAACAGTGGAACCTGGCTCTGATACCACTGTTGGAAACTCGGATTTCTCCGGATTGCAAAACGCAGCGGAAAATAAAATAAAACCAGCGATCCGTTCCCGTTTGAAAAATTCTAAAAACCGGATTATCAGATAATCGGATTCTTACCGTGTGCGGATTCGAATCCGTAACCGTTCGGTTCCGTCAGTGTGACACCGCAAGCCGCGCAAGCGCTCGGCCTCTAGCGGAGTCCACGCGATCCTCCTAGCGACAGATATCCTCACGTCCCTCGTTCTTCGCAGCCCACGAAGTCTCCGCCGTTCGCCGCAACGCACGGACGATTTTCCGTCGAACGGGAGTCGGAGAAGCGGCGGAGCAGACCCGGGGATCCAGATTCATCTAAGGCGCCAGAGAGAAAGAGGAAGAGAGGAGGGGCGGCTAGGGTTAGCAACAGCTTGGCCTGCTCAACCCGTTCGCTATATTTTATACCAACCGCGCGGTCTTTCATAAAAACCCCCGGTGTATATAAAACCCACTTATTTATCCATCACCTTGAGAACCATTTGCGTATGACCCTCTAGACCCAATAACCAGTCCGATCAATGGCCCAATAAGTCCAGTGACTCCTCACTGGCCTGATAAATCAATTAATAACTCATATTAATTAATTAATTAACTGAACAAATGTCGCACATCAAACTCGGTCAGGCCTCCGATCATGTTGGGTGCCAAGCAACACCACGTGAACCCGGAAGGTATCGGGGTTAAGTAGCCACTCTTGGAACCTTTCCGCCGATAGTTACTGCGTTGATATAATCCTTCATTCGTACAATGCTCTCAAGTCAACTCAAGGTATGGTGTACTATCAAACCCTAACCGGTCGACTCACTTGGATCGGATGCTACTGTATAATTTCGGAAAACTACTTTCCCGATATTATCGTCTACCCTGGCCAGAGACTTCCACGCATCCTTCCTAGAGCATACTCTCTCTAAGTACTGAGAGCGAATGATTCCTTATTGATACTCAATTCCCTTTGACGGCATTCCGCTGTACCCGATCCTTGGCTGTTTAGAATCCTGTGGTTAGAGATTCATAAACCAAGGCCAAAGCACAGAAGTCCACCGACAAGGTGCCCTTGGTGTCTCAAGTCCGAGGACCATCCATGCAACTGTAACAATAGAATCAATCTGGTTGACAATGAGGTACAATACCATCCAGAGATTCAGTCGGATCAGTTCAGTGAACTCATTCTCTAATGAGCACCTACAGATTCGCCTTAATGTCTCCATGAAAGTGACTATGATATCAGTCACCGTCATCTTATGAGCGGGAGTAATCTGTACTAGTCTATCCGGATATCCGATGTCCTTCTCGGATATCTTCCGACTATGAACTATTAGGAATATGTGTGTTTAAGTGATCAGTCTCATTCGTATGATCTCATCATAATCTGATCACTATCGCACATATTCACGGACTTCATTATGAGACGATAATTAATACGATTTACACACAATGAATATAATGCCATTTTATTAATAAATGAACGAGATTACAACGTCATATTGTCTTGTAGGCCACCTAACACTAACAATCTCCTTACCTCTGCAACTTGCATACAATGTCTGGAGATTCTTTGGATGTAAATCATTCTGGTTGTATCATATACACCTCCTCCTCAAGGTTTCCATTGAGGAAGGCAGTTTTCACATCCATCTGCCAGATTTCATAATCATGGTAGGCAGCAATGGCGAAAAGAATTCTGATAGACTTAATCATGGCAACGGGTGAAAAGGTTTCGTCATAGTCAACATCTTGTCTTTGATGATAACCTTTCGCCACTAATCTTGCCTTATAAGTCTCAATACGTCCATTTGCACTGATCTTTCTTTTAAAGATCCATTTGTAGCCTATAGGTACTATACCATCGGGTAAATCTTACAAGTTCCAAACTTGGTTGATGTACATGGATTGTATTTCAGAATTCATGGCTTCTCGCCATTTTCCGGCCTCTCGACTTTCAATGGCCTCCTGGTAAGTCTTGGGATCATTATTCTTATTATAGAGTATCCTAGTACCATCCAAATTAATATGTCCCACATATCTTTCTGGTGGTTTAGGTACTCTTTCAGACCTACGAGGTTCTTGTGTATTATTTTGAACAAGTTCAGAAACTGACAGTTCATCTGATGAACCATTACCAGTTTGTGGGTCTGGAATTTCTTCCAGAGTTACTTTACTCCCACTGTCCTTCTGGAGAATATAATCTTCTTCCAAAAAGACAGCTCTCCTAGCCACAAACACCTTTTGTTCGCCAGGATGATAAAAGTAATATCCATAAGTTTTCTTTGGATATCCCACAAATCTGCATTTGTCAGTTCTGGACTCCAACTTATCTGCGTCATATCTTTTAACATGAGCAGGACATCCCCAGACTTTAACATATTTAAGGTCTGGTTTTTTTCCATTCCATATCTCATATGGAGTGGTTTCAACATATTTGCTAGGTACCTTGTTCAGGATATACATAGCCAAGCTAAGTGCATATCCCCATAAGGACATTGGTAATTTGGACATGCTCATCATAGATCGCACCATTTCCATTAATGTGTGATTTCTCCTTTATGATATACTACTCATCTGAGGTGTATAAGGAGGTGTAAGCTGAGAAAGGATACCATTATCCTTTAAGTATTTAATGAACTCTGTACTCAAGTATTCACCACCCCGATCGGATCAGATGGTTTTTATACTCTTTCCAATTTGTTTCTCTACTTAATCTTTAAATTCTCTGAATTTCTCAAAGGCTTCATATTTATACTTCAATAAGTATATGTATCCAAACCTTGAGTAATCATCAGTGAATGTAATGAAATATGAGAAATCACCAATGGCTTGGGTAGACATAAGACCACATACATCTGAATGTATAAGTTCCAATATGTCTTTGGCTCGTTCTCCAGTTCTACTAAATAGAGACTTAGTCATTTTACCCATTAAACATGACTCACAGGTTGCATATGATTCATAATCAAAAGGATCTAAGTATCCTTCTTTATGCATCCTTTGGAGTCTGTTTTCACCAATGTGGCCAAGCCTATAATGCCATAAGTTGGCTTTGTTCATTTTATACTAACTTCTTTTAATTAAAGAACCGATGTGTAAATATTCATGAGACACATTTAATAGATACAAACTATTGGATAAGATAGCATAAGCTATTAATTTATTTCCAAAATAAATTGAACAACTATTGTTTCCAACAGTTAAATTGTATCCAATTCTATCTAAACATGAAATAGAAATAATGTTTCTTATTATGCTAGGTACATAATAACATTCATCTAATGAAAATGTGTTTCCGGATGGTAGGTTGAGCTTCACTGTCCCAACAGCGATCGCCGCAACTCTTGCGTCGTTACCTAGCCTCACTCCACCTCGTTGGTTCTCAACTTACATCTTCTTGTCAGTGCCTGCACAGAATTGCATATATGAGATACACATCTAATACCCATGATGTACAATCTCTTATTGACAAGTTTATATCTATCATATAGATACCTGAAGCTTCATGATGCTTCACAGTTCCTTGAGCCTTGTCCTTGAGGTATTCCTTGCAATTCCTCTTCCAGTGGCCCTTTTGATGACAGTAGAAGCAATCACCTTTCTCAGCACTCTTGCTTTTGTCTTTCTTGACAATCTTTTGTTTTCTCTGAACTTTGTTCTTATCTTTCCGAAAGGCTTGGACTGCAAGTCTCTTTCTGTTGGTCTTACTAACCATGAGGATTTGGGGTTTATCCTTCACAAGGTTCCCCTTTACAGTATTTAACATGTTTTGTAGTTTAGCTAAGGTGGTCTGGATCTTGTTCATATTAAAGTTAACGATGAACTGAGCATATGATTGTGAAAGGGAAGATAACACAAGGTCAGTATGCATCTCCTTGAGAAGTGTAACCCCAAGAGCATCCAGCCTCTCCACCTATTCAATCATCTTCAGTACATGAGTCTATACTGAAGTTTCATCTGCCATCTGAGCCTTGAACAGATTCTTGGATATCTCATATCCTTCGATTATGCTCTATTCACCAAACAACTCCATCAAATGGAGCATGATGGATCTAGCATCCATCTCCTCATGTTGCCTCTACAACTCATTGCTTATAGAGGCTAACATGTAGCATTGGGCCATGGTGGAGTCTTCCTTCCATTTTTCATATGCAATCATATCCTCCTTTGGGGCATCTAATGCTGGTTCAGTAGGAGGTTCATTATCCAAGACATAGGCAATCTGTTCAGACCTGAGGACAATCTTCAGGTTCCTGAGCCAGTCTGAGTAGATGGTGCCTGTCAAACGATTGGCATCAAGTATACCACGCAATAGATTATGGTGTGACATTTTAGCCTACATGAGATAATCAAATTATAATTTAGTAGGTATTCAGATTAACTAAAACAAGATATGGTCTTTTGTTATCTAGTTTTACTCCCACTAATTTTCGTCGAACTATATAACCTTCAAATATACAGAACGGGAGACGCCGACTGTCTCCTAGTGGCGATCAGAATCTCCAAGCATTACACTATGACCTCAGGTAAACACTGTTAGTTTTAGGTGGCCTACAAGCCAATCTGACTATGTAAATATCGTTCATTTATTAATAAAATGGCATAACATTCATTATGTGTAAATCGCATTAATTATCGTTTCATAATGAAGTCCGTGAATATGTGCTATAGTGATCAGATTATGATGAGATCATACTAAGGAGACTGATCACTTAAACACACATATTCTTAATCGTTCCTAGTCAGAGGATATCCGAGAAGGACATCGGATATCCGATTAGACTAGTACATATTACTCCTGCTCATATGATGAGGGTGACTGATCTCATAAGTCACTTGTGTGGAGACACTAAGGCGAATCTGTAGGTGCTCATTGGAAAATGAGTTCACTGAACTGATCCGACTGAATCGCTGGATGGTATTGTACCTCACTGTCAACCAGCTTGATTCTATTGTCGCAGTTGCGTGAATGGTCCTCGGACCTGAGACACCAAGGACATCTTGTCGGTGGACTTCTGTGCTTTGACCTTGGTTTACGAATCTCTAGCCACGGGATTCTAATACACCAAGGATTGGGTACAGTGGAATACCGTCGAAGGGAATTGTGTGTCAATAAGGAATCATTCGCTCTCGGTACTTAGAGGGAGAATGCTCTAGGAAGGATGCGTGGAAGTCCCTGGCCAGGGCGGACGATAATATCGGGAAAGGAGTTTTCCGATATTCATCAGCGACATCCAATCCAAGTGAGTCGACCGGTTAGGGTTTGACAGCTCGCCATACCCTGAGTTGACTCGAGAGCATTGTACGAATGAAGGATTATATCCACGCGGTAACTGTCGGCGGAAAGGTTCCAAGAGTGGGTTACTTAACCCCGATACCTTCCGGGTTCACGCGGTGTTGCTTGGCACCCAACGTGATCGGAGGCCCGGTCGAATTCGATGTGCGACATCAATTCGATTGATTAATTAATTAATAAAGGGTTATTAATTGATTAATAAAGCCAGTGAGGAGTCACTGGGCTTGTTGGGCCATTAACTGGACTGGTACTTGGGCCTAGAAGGTCACACGCAAATGATTCTCAAGACGATGGATAAATAAGTGGGTTTTATATAAACCGGGGGTTTTTATGAAAACCCGCGCGGTTAGTATAAAACATAGAGAACGGGCTGAGCAGGCCAAGCTGCTGCTAACCCTAGCCGCCCCTCCTCTGTTTCTCTCTCTCTCTGGCGTCCAGACAGATCCAGATCTGCTCCGCCGCTTCTCCGAATCCCGTTCGACAGGAAATCGTCCGCGCGTTGCGGCGACCGGCGGAGGTTTCGTGGGCTGCGAAGAACGAGGAATGTGGGGATATCCGTCGCGAGGAGGATCGCGTGGACTTCGCTAGAGGCCGGGCGCTTGCGCGGCTTGCGGTGTCGCACCGACGGAACCGAACGGTTGCGGATTTGAATCCGCACACAGTGAGAACTTCGATTATCCGATAACCAATTTTTGTTTTTCGAAACGGGAACGGATCGCTGTTTTAATATTTTATTTTCCGCTGCGTGAGCGATCCGGAGAAGCCCGAGAAACCCAACAGTGGTATCAGAGCCAGGTTCGACTGTTTCTCGTCCCGTTTCGATCTCCAAATTAATTTTTCATGAGTTATTCCATGCGTTTAATCCGATTAAAATGACGAAATAGTGTTCATAAGATGAACACAAATAATTAGATTATTTTTCTGCAATTTTCGGATTTTATTTGGGGGTTTTTTGTGTTCTTCGTGGGAAGATGAACGGGGAGTTTTCAGCGGCTTCGTAAGCGATTCCCAAACATTGGGATGGCGGCCCGGATGCTCGGATCTCTAGGTGATAGTCACCACAGCACATCTGGTATCTCCGTCGGCGCCGGAATGGCCTTGGAGAGCTACAAAATTGAGCCCCAATTTGGTTTTTTAAACCCTGAAAAATCAATTTTTTTGGAGTTTAAGGGGCTCAACCGGCTTCTTGTTTGGCCACCGCCAGCGGCCCTGCCGGCGCCGGGGGCATCGCCGGCTAGGGCCGGCCGGCGGCGGCCTGCATCAACCCCTGCCGCCGGTTGAAGCAGGAATTAGGGCTTCTGGTTGCTCAGCAGGCGGGCGTCGGGTTGGGGGCCCGGTCCAAGACATTGGGCCGGCCGGCATTCAGACCCGGCTGGGCTGGCTAACCCAGTGGGTGGCTAGGCCCTGGCTGAGCCAGGAGGACCAGGGCTGAGCTAGGAGGGTCCTGGCTCGGACCCTGGCCGAGCCCTGGCTCAGCATCCTAGTTGGGGCCATCCTCTCCCTTTTAATTTTAAATTAAAACTCCCATAAAACCCCTATAAACCATTGTTCTAATCTAACCTATTGCCCATTTAAATCATGTATTAAATTGGATTTTAAGTTTAATTTAAAATTGTTTTAATATTAAACTTATTATTCAATTTTAATTTATTTGGGCATTAATGATTTTGGAATCTTTATATTAACAAGTAAGTTGTTAATTGATTAAAATTAATTATTAATTTAAGTGTTAGATCGATAATTAATTTTAATAGGCTAATTTAAATGTTAAATTAGTCATTATTAGTTAATTATAATTAATTGTTAATTTAATTGTTAAATTGATGATTAATTATAATTAACTAATATAATAGTTTAATTAGATGTTATTAATTATTGATTTAAGAGTTAAATTAATAATTAATACTAATCTACTAATCTAAGAGTTAGATTAGTAGTTAACTATCATTTTGTGTTAATTATTAGTTTAATAGTTAAATTAGTGATTAACACTTATTAATTATCTAGTCTAATTGTTAGATTGATAATTAATAAAGAATTAGAGTTAATTATTAATTTATGTGATAAATTAATGATTAATTTTGATGGATTAATCTAAGAGTTAGATTAGTTTTTAATTGTCTAATTGTTAGATTATTAATGGGGTTTAATCTAAGTATTAGATTATTAGAAATGTTCTAATTTGCATGGAATAATTTGGAATTATTAATTTGGAGTGTGTGCGCATGTGATGTGTGTTTAATGCTTTTAAATTTAGATTTAATTGCATGTTAAGTTAATAAAATGACTTTTTGAAATTCAAATACCAATTTTGATTGGATCCCAACTTTTTGAAAGCCAAAATTATTTATTTTGAAAGCTCTTTTATTTTAGCCATATGATGCGCTGAATCATGTGTGGAATGTTTAAAACACACCGTGGTCATGGATAGGCACTTAATTTATTATTCATGTGATGAATGGATTGTGTGGATCGTAGATGTATGATTGTTTGTTAATTGTTAATAAATAGAGGTCTGCGCACCTCTCTCTCTCTCTCATACTCCGATGTATTTCTACCTCCCTCTCTCTCTTGTACTCGCCATAAGGCCTTCTTCAATTTACTTGTAATTCTAGAATTATTGTAATCTGATCGAGGCAACCGAGGAAGGAGCGAGGACGATCCACAACTGTAACCAGGAAGGCGAAAAGATGGAGATCCTTTGC
The DNA here is from genome assembly GCA_030544215.1 of Zantedeschia hybrid cultivar. NCBI lineage: Eukaryota > Viridiplantae > Streptophyta > Magnoliopsida > Alismatales > Araceae > Zantedeschia > Zantedeschia hybrid cultivar. The sequence goes on along the minus strand of JARZZO010000008.1, from coordinate 59,484,742 downwards.
CTATGTGTTTGCAGGTTTATCTAATGTAAATGTTATGTTAGATTGTGTGTGCATTTGACTGTTGGCTCCAGTCAAACCCACTGTGCTATCCATGACCACATTAGACATGTATGTGATGCATTGTTTTCTTATGATTATGAATCAAAGCAGGTTATAGTATTTAGTAAATATATACAATATATTTATACTATCACCTAGGAGAGACCAAGATAAAAGTTATCTAAATACCCTCAGATAAACTCTAAGCCGTAACGCGAGTAGTTAAGAACTTACCGCGTGGTCCACCAAAGTTATAGTCATAGGATTCGAATCACTTTAGGCAGGTTTGTTGTGCTATCCACAAGGCCTGCTTAATTGGGAGGAGAAACTGTGGCTATGGCATTAGATGCCTATATGATCGGAGTAGAGAAACCATGTAGCTTTGTTGTGCTATCCACAAGGGCTGCATGCAAATCTATGCTCGTCGCGTAACGATGGTTAGCTTAGACCAGAATTAGTGGTTTGTTGTGCTATCAACAAGACCATTAAATCTCTGGGGACCGAAGCTATGATCAGATATTGCAAGGAGTTGCAAGTCACATGAGTTGGGTGCTCTTTGATTGTATTACAGTTTGTTGTGCTATCCACAAGGCTGTAGTGCAAGTCATTAAGATTCTGATCCCCACTAGGAGACTGTCGGCGTCTCCCGTTTTGTATAACTGGGGGTTATACAGTCCGTCGAAAATTAGTGGGAGTTAAACTTGAACAAAACACTATGTCTTGCTTTAAATTTTAATAATTGAACATCTGCTAAATAGATTTTACTTATCTCCTGTAGGGAATTATGTCGTCGAATAACCCACTCCGTGGCATACTTGATGCCCTTTTGACTTGCCTGATCTACTCGGATACCTGAAGAATGTCTTCAGATCTGAGTACATTGACTTTGTCCCTGGAGTTGATCCTCCTGCTGAATCGGCATTGGATGCCCCTGAAGCAGAGATGATAACTAATGATATAAGATCGAAGGACAAAGGCAAAGGAGTAGTGAAGGGTGACTGCTTCTACTATAAGCAGTATGGTCAGTAGAAAAGGAACTGTAAGGAGTTCCTTCATGATAAAGCTCATGGAAGAGTGAAGCTGTCTGAAGCTTCAGATATCTATATGATAGATATCAACTTATCAGTTAGAGATTCCATATCTTGGGTATTGGATACCGGATGTGCTTCTCATATCTGTCATGATGTACAGATGCTGACAAGTAAGCGCAACCTGAGACAAGGCGAGGTGGAATTGAGGCTAGGAAACGGCGCAAAAGTTGCGGCGATTGCTGTTGGGACAACAAACCTCAGGCTTCCATCGGGAGACGCCTTATTATTAGAAGATTGTTAGTATGTTCCTAGCATAATAAAGAACATCGTATCAATATCTTGTTTGGACAAGATAGGATATAGGTTGACTATTGAGAATAGAAGTTGTTCGATTTATTATGGTAATAAATCAATAGCTTCAGCATCTTTAGTCATCGGTCAATATCTATTAGATGTTTCTTATTACAATCTTCAAATTGATAATGCTCTTAAGAAGAGCAAGAATTGTGTGAACCAGACCTACATGTGGCATTGTAGACTTGGGCACATCGGCGAAAGCAGGTTGCAAAAGTTGCACAAGCATGGTTACTTAACTGCATTCGATTACGAATCGTTTGCAACATGTGAATCCTGCCTTATGGGAAAGATGGTAAAATCTCCATTTATTGGACATGGAGAACGTGCCAAGGACATTCTGGAACTAATACATTCGGATGTATGTGGTCCCATATCCACCCAAGCCAAAGGTAGCTACTCATACTTCATTACGTTCACCGATGACCTCTCAAAATTCGACTATGTGTACTTAATGAAGTACAAGTCAGAAGCATTTGAGAAGTTCAAGGAGTTCAAGAATGAGGTAGAGAAGCAGTTAGGAAAGAGTATTAAAGCTCTTCGATCAGATCGAGGAGGAGAATACTTGAGTACTAACTTTACACAATTCTTAAAGGATAATGGTATCCTTTCTCAGCTGACCCCTCCATATACACCACAGATGAATGGTGTATCAGAAAGGAGGAATCGCACCTTGTTGGACATGGTGCGATCCATAATGAGCTTTTCGGGAGTACCAGTGTCCCTCTGGGGGTATGCTCTAGAGTCAGCAGCATACCTACTGAACAGAGTACCCAGCAAGTCTGTGGCCTCTACTCCATATGAGATATGGAAAGGCAGGAAACCAGAATTTAAACATGTTAAAGTCTGGGGTTGTCCTGCTCATGTAAAGAGGCATGATCCAGACAAGCTGGAATCACGAACTAATAAATGTAGGTTTGTGGGATATCCAAAGGAAACCTTTGGATACTATTTTTTCCATCCTGGTGAACAAAAGGTGTTTGTCGTCAGGAAAACTGTCTCCTTGGAAAAGGAATATCTTCTCCAGGAGGACAGTGGGAGTAAAATAGTACTGGAAGAGATTCCATATCCCCAAACACCTACATTATCATCAGATGAGATATCAGTTCCTGAATCTGTTCAGGTACACACAGATGAGCCTCGTAGATCTAGTAGAGTACCTAGACTACCTGAACGATATGTAGGACATATTGCTGAAGGTAAGTCAAAGGTACAATATAATGAGGATGATGATCCTAAAACCTACTAGGAGGCCATAGAAGGCCCAGAAGCCGGGAAATGGCGAGAAGCCATGAACTCAGAAATCCAGTCTATGTACACCAACCAAGTTTGGAACTTGGAGGACTTGCCCGAGGGTATTGTACCCATCTGTTGCAAGTGGATCTTTAAGAGAAAGATCGGTGCTGATGGACGGATCGACACTTATAAGGCAAGGTTGGTGGCAAAGGGATATCGTCAAAGGCAAGGAATTGACTATGACGAGACTTTCTCACCAGTTGCCATGATAAAGTCGATCAGAGTTCTACTCGCCATTGCTGCATATTTTGATTATGAAATCTGGCAGATGGATGTGAAGACTACCTTCCTCAATGGTAACCTTGAGGAGGAGGTGTATATGATACAACCAGAAGGTTTCACATCCAAAGAATCTCCAGATAAAGTGTGTAAGCTTCAGAGGTCCATTTATGGACTGAAGCAGCCTTTCCGGAGCTTAAACATAAGATTTGACGAGGCTGTCAAGTCTTATGACTTCATTAAGAATGAAGATGAGCCTTGTGTGTACAAGAAGACCAGTGGGAGTGCAGTCACTTTTCTAGTTCTTTACGTAGATGACATACTACTCATTGGAAATGATGTAGCTATGATGTCATCAGTAAAGATCTGGCTGTCGAAAAACTTCTCCATGAAAGATTTGGGAGAAGCATCCTACGTATTGGGAATACGGATCTATAGAGATAGATCAAAGAGGATACTTGGAATGACCCAATCCTTGTACATAAATACTATAGTCAAAAGGTTTGGCATGGAAAATTCCAAGAGAGGTCTTATACCGATGAGACATGGAATTAGTCTTTCAAAGGAGCAGTCTCCTAATACTCCTGATGAGAGGGCATTCATGGATAGAATACCATATGCCTCTGCCATAGGATCTATCATGTATGCCATGCAATGTACACGGCCTGATGTTGCATTTGCTCTAAGTGTTACGAGCAGATTTCAGACTGATCCAAGCGAAGAGCACTAGAAGGCAGTGAAATGTATCCTTAAGTACTTGAGAAAAACTAAGGATATGTTTCTTGTCTATGGAGGAGGTGACTTGAAACTACGTGGCTTTACTGACTCGAGTTTCCAGTCAGATCCAGATGATAGCAAGTCTACATCTGGATTCGTTTTTACTTTGAACGGAGGTACAGTATACTGGAAGAGTTCCAAGCAAGTAACCACTGCAGATTCAACGACTAAAGCTGAGTACATCGCTGCAGCTGAAGCCGCCAAGGAAGCAGTGTAGTTGAAGAAATTCATCACCGACCTCGGCGTAGTTCCCAGCATCTCTGAGCCTGTTCCACTGTTGTGCGACAACAATGGAGCCATTGCACAAGCGAAAGAGCCGCAGTCTCATCAGAAATCGAAGCATATTCTGAGGCGCTGTCACCTTATCAGAGAGATTATATCCAGAGGAGATGTAGTAGTGGAAAGAGTTCCACCCGTCGACAATGTAGCAGATCCACTGACAAAGCCGTTGGCTCAAATTGTGTTTGAGCGTCACCTAGAGTCTATAGGCTTATTGTATAAAGGTGATTGGCTTTAGTCCAAGTGGGAGATTGTTAGTTTTAGGTGGCCTACAAGCCAATCTGACTATGTAAACCTCGTTCATTTATTAATAAAATGGCATAACATTCATTATGTGTAAATCGCATTAATTATCATTTCATAATGAAGTCCATGAATATGTGCTATAGTGATCAGATTATGATGAGATCATACAAAGGAGACAGATCACTTAAACACACATATTCTTAATCGTTCCTAGTCGGAGGATATCCGAGAAGGACATCGGATATCCGGTTAGACTAGTACATATTACTCCTGCTCATATGATGAGGGTGACTGATCTCATAAGTCACTTGTGTAGAGACACTAAGGCGAATCTGTAGGTGCTCATTGGAGAATGAGTTCACTGAACTGATCCGACTGAATCGTTGGATGGTATTGTATCTCACTGTCAACCAGCTTAATTCTATTGTCGCAGTTGCGTGGATGGTCCTCGGACCTGAGACACCAAGGACACCTTGTCGGTGGACTTCTGTGCTTTGACCTTCGTTTACGAATCTCTAGCCACGGGATTCTAATACGCCAATGATTGGGTACAACGGAATACCGTCGAAGGGAATTGTGTGTCAATAAGGAATCATCGCTCTCGGTACTTAGAGAGAGAATGCTCTAGGAAGGATGCGCAGAAGTCCCTGGCCAGGGCGGACGATAATATCGGGAAAGGAGTTTTCCGATATTCATCAGCGACATCCAATCCAAGTGAGTCGACCGATTAGGGTTTGACAGCTCGTCATACCCTGAGTTGACTCAAGAGCATTGTACGAATGAAGGATTATATCCACGCGGTAACTGTCGGCGGAAAGGTTCCAAGAGTGGGTTACTTAACCCCAATACCTTCCGGGTTCACGCGGTGTTGCTTGGCACCCAACGTGATCGGAGGCCCGGTCGAATTCGATGTGCGACATCAATTCGATTGATTAATTAATTAATAAAGGTTATTAATTGATTAATAAAGCCAGTGAGGAGTCACTGGGCTTGTTGGGCCATTAACTAGACTGGTACTTGGGCCTAGAGGGTCACACGCAAATGATTCTCAAGGCGATGGATAAATAAGTGGATTTCATATAAACCGGGGGTTTTTATGAAAAACCGCGCGGTTAGTATAAAACATAGCTAACGGGCTGAGCAGGCCAAGCTGCTGCTAACCCTAGCCGCCCCTCTTCTGTTTCTCTCTCTCTCTGGCGTCCAGACAGATCCAGATCTACTCCGCCGCTTCTCCGAATCCCGTTCGACGGGAAATCGTCCGCGCGTTGCGGCGATCGTTACGGCGACCGGCGGAGGTTTCGTGGGCTGCGAAGAACGAGGAACGTGAGGATATCCGTCGCGAGGAGGATCGCATGGACTTCGCTAGAGGCCAAGCGCTTGCGCGGCTTGCGGTGTCGCACCGACGGAACCAAACGGTTGCGGATTCAGATCCGCACACGGTGAGAACTTCGATTATCCGATAATCGATTTTTGTTTTTCGAAACGGGAACGGATCACTATTTTAATATTTTATTTTCCGCTGCGTGAGCGATCTGGAGAAACCCGAGAAACCCAACAAACACATAGTATCATATTGTTATTTTAGAGCAATCATCTCATGATAATTGCAACTCTTTGCAATATCTGATCATATTTTGGCTCCATATCTATTAATGGTCCTGGGTAAACATAGTAGACCATTAAATCTGTTTTAAGCATTACCATCAATACGTGATGGAGTAGAGTAGGAATATAGCCCTCGAGTAAACACGTAGATAGCTATACTGTTACTCTATTCTAATCTCTAGGCATCCAATGTCATAGTCAATAGACCTGTCATCAGATGATGGCAAATCTCGGGTAAACACAAAGAATATGCCACCAATGAATCGAGATATAATAACTATATTGATGGAGAGCCACGCGGTGCATTCTAAATGACTCGCGCTACGGCTTAGATTTTAAAACGAAGGTTTTAGATTATCTATTTGGTCTCATCCTAGGTGATAGAATCAAAATATCGTATATATATATATATATATATATATATATATATATATATATATATATATATATATATATATATATATATAACCTAGTTAATTTGATTCATAATCAAAGAATAAACATGCATCACATACATGTCGAGTGGTGGTCATAGACAGCACAGTGGTTTGACTTGAGCCATACAGTCAAACGCACACACACGCACACATAATACAACGTTTATATTATGAGTTCTGCAAACTCATAGGCTTAAAGAATTCTTACTTATCCTTCTTGGTTGCAGTTGTCGATCATCCTCGCTCCACACTCAGCCACCTCGATCAAATTACATCATAATTCATAATTACAAGATAATTTAAAAGAAGGAAGCCTTAAGGCGAATACAAAGGGAGGGAGGTAGAAATACAATGGAATATGAGAGGGAGAGGTTCTCAGACCTTTATTTGTTAATGAACGATAAATCACACAATCACATCCACATCCACAACAATTAAAGTGTTAATCCATGACCACCGTGCAATTTTTAGATTAAAACAAACCACACAGGAAATAGCTCATCACATGGCTAAATAAAATTTTCTAAAATAAGTATGTATGGTTTCATTAAGCAGGGAACAATCAAAATTGGATTTAGAATTTTCGAAAAGATTATTAGTTTAATATGCATTTCAAATCATATTTAAAAGCTTTAGCAACACATCAAATGTGAATAATAACTGAAATTAATGATCTAAGAATATTCCATGCAGCATTTGAACACTTCAAATAATTGGGGTAAATCTAATAATTAGATCATTTAAGGTTTAATCCAACACTTTAGAATTAATTAATTAAATTAGTAACTTTTGTCAATTAATTAATCAAAACAAAATAAACCTTAAAAAGGACCCAATAAAAAAAAATTGAATTTGATAACAATAAGTAAAATCATATTTTACAATTAATTATCAATCCAATTATTAATTTTTAATTATTCAAAAAAAAAATGACCCAAAATGGCTCAGCCAGGGGCCCGGGCCCAAGCCTGCAGGCCTGGTCCGGCCCCTGGCTGGCCCTGGCTCGGACCCCTGGCCCGGGCCAGGGTCCAGTTGGGCTGGACCCTGTCGGCAGCTAGGCAAACCCTAGCAGGGAACCCGACGGCGCCGCCCCCCTATGGGGTTCTTCTCTGGCACTGGCCCCGGCGGCGGGCAGGCACCAATCCTCGACTGCCGGCAACGGCGACCCCGCCGGTGTCGTCCGACCACCGGCGACAGCCCGAGAGGGGCTCAAAATGGGATTTTTCCCTCCCTTTTCTCCCCAAATTTCAGGTTTCAAAAAACCCAAAAATGAAGAAGAAAAAAGGCCATGGCCGGCCATCCAAATCCCCAAACCACCGCTAGCAACCTATTGCTTAGGACTAGAAGATCTTATATCATGGGAAAACATCCTTTGGATCCGATTAAAACGCCAAGAACGAGGCGTTCTTCGTCCAACGAAGAAAACGACGAAAACCCCAAAATAAATTATTTTCTTAAAAAAAAAAAATGCGATATCATCACAATGAGCATCTCACGAACAAGAAAATAATTACAGGCATGGAATTAATTCATTTATATCATAATTTCATAAATCGAAACGACGAAAACACAGTGGGACCTGGCTCTGATACCACTGTTTGGTTCGTTGTGTCGAGATCCGACCGAAAAACACAGCGGAATAAATTATCTTGCGATCGGATCTATCCCGTTTCGATCATTAAAAAAAAAAAATTCAGTATCGTCCTCGCTTCCTCGCTCGGCCTCTAGCGGTATCCACACGGTTTTCCTCTTAGCGGATCGTCCTCGCTTCCTCGCTCGCAGCAGCTTCCGCGGATCCCGACTGGCTTTGTATGATTCTCCGTGACATGCGGAGATGATTTCTCGTCGGACGGGAAGATGGAGCTCGGGAATCGAAGCGGCTCTACTGAGGGGCACCCACAGAGGGATGGCGCCAGAGAGAGAGGAGAGAGAGGTGGGGGATGGCCAGGGTTAGGGTTGCTGGCCCCTGAGCCTGGCCGCTAGCTTTTATAAGAAGTACGTTCGCGGTTTTTCATAAAAACCCGAACTTATCCAAAACCCTGTTAAAAATCCACCAACTAGAAAACCATTTGCGTATGACCCTCTAGGCCCAAATACCGGTCCAGTTAATGCCCCATTAAGTCTAGTAACCTTTTACTGACCTACTGAATTAATTAATATCCTTATATTAATTAATCAGACGAATTTAATGTCACCACAATAAATTCGGACGGACTTCCAATCACGTTGGGTGCCAAGCAACACTGTGTGATCCTAGAAGGCATTGGGGTTAATCAAACCCACTATGGGAACCTTTCAATCAACGGTTACCGCGCGGATATAATCCTTCATCCGTGCAATGTTCCCGAATCGACATAGGGTATGGATTACTGTTAAAATCCTAACTGGTCTATTCACTTGAATCAGATGCCGCTAATCTGAATCCGATAACTCTTTATCAGATACAGAGTCCGCCCTGGCCAGGGACTTTAAGCGCATGATTTGTAGAACATTCTCTCTCAAACTACCGAGAGCGGATGATCCCGTATTGAACACACAATTACCTTCGAGGGTATTTCCCTGAACCCGATCACTTGACTTATAGATAACCCATGGTTAGGGATTCGTTAGTCAAGGTCAAAGTTCATAAACCTACCAACAAGATATCTTTGGTGTCTCAGGTCCAAGGATCATCTACGCAACTGTGACAAAAGAATCTAGCTAGTTAATAGTGAGGTGTTTACCATCCAGTGATTCATAGTCGGATCAGTTCGGTGAACTCATTCTCCAATGAGCACCTAAAGGTCCAGCATAGTGTCTCCACACAAGTGACTTATAAGATCAGTCACCCTCATCATATAAGCTGAAGAAACATGTACTAGTCTATCTGCATGTTTAATGTCATTCTCAAACATCCTATGACTAGGAACAATTAAGAACACGTGTTTATAAACATTCGGTCCCGTAATTATGATCTCATCATAATCCGAATATTAATTCACATGTTCATGGACTTCATGATTCGATAAACAATGCTCAAATAAGAAATACAATGAAAATATGCCATTAATAATCTGAATATAATACAGTGTCGGATTGGCTTATTGGCCATCAATTACTAACAATCCTCAACGCCATTAAATCTCTGGGACTGAATATATGATCAGATATTGCAAGGAGTTGCAAGTCCCATGAGATGGGTGCTCTTTGATTACATTATAGCTTGTGCTATTCACAAGGCTGTACTGCAAGTCATTGAGATTTTGATCCCTACGAGGAGACTATCGACATCTCCCATTCTGTATAAATGAGGGTTATACAATCCGTCAAAAATTAGTGGGAGTTAAAACTTGATTAAAAGATTATGTCTTGTTTTAAGTTTAATAGTTGAACATCTACTAAAATAATTTTAATTTATCTCCTGTAGGGAATTATGTCGTCGAATAACCCACTCCGTGGCATACTGGATGCCAATCTTTTGACTCGCCTGAACTACTCGGTTTGACTCAGAAACTTGAAGAATGTCTTCAGATATGAGCACATTGCCTACGTCCTTGGGGCTGATCCTCTTGTCGAATCGGCATTAGATGCCCTTAAGGCAGAGATGATCGCATATGATAAAATGAAGAAGGAAAATGGCAAAGGAGTAGTAAAGGGTGACTGCTTCTACTGTAAGTAGAATGGTCATTGGAAGAGGAACTGCAAGGAGTTCCTCAACGATAAAGCTCATGGAAAGGTGAAGTTGTCAGAAGCTTCAGATATATATATAATAGATATCAACTTGTCAGTTAGAGATTCCACATCCTAGGTATTAGATGCTGGATGTGCTTCTCATATCTGCCATGATGTGCAGATGCTGACAAGTAAGCGCAAGCTGAGAAAAAGCGAGGTGTAACTGAGGCTAGGAAACGGCGCAAAGTTGCGGCGGTCGATATAGGGAGAGTAAACCTCAAGCTTCCATTGAGAGATGTCTTATCATTAGAAGATTGTTATTATATTCCTAGCATAATAAAGAACACCATTTCAGTATCTTGTTTGGACAAGATATGATATAGGTTGACTATTGAGAACAAAAGTTATTCTATTTATTATGCTAATAAATCAATTACATCGGCACCTTTAGTCAACGGTCTATATCTTTTAGATGTTTCTTATGACAATCTTCACATTGATAATGTTCTTAAGAAGAACAAGAATTGTTTGAACCAAGCCTATATGTGGCATTGTAGACTTAGATACATTGGTTAAAGTAGGCTGCAAAAGTTGCATAAACATGCTTATTTAACTGCATTCGATTATAAATCGTATGTGACATGTAAGTCCTGTTTTATGGGAAAAATGACAAAATCTCCATTTACTAGATATAAAGAACGTGCCAAAGACATTTTAGAACTAATACATTCAGATGTATGTGATCCCATGTCCACCCAAGCCAAAGGTGGCTTCTAGTACTTCATCACGTTTACCAACGACTTCTCAAGATTCGGCTATGTGTACTTAATGAAGTACAAGTCGAAAGCATTTGAGAAGTTCAAGGAGTTCAAGAATGAGGCAGAGAAGTAGTTTGGAAAGAGTATTAAAGCTCTTCGATCAAATCGAAGAGGAGAATACTTGAGTACTAATTTCACATAATTCTTAAAGGATAATAGTATCCTTTCTCAGCTGACCCCTCCATATACACCACAAATGAATAGTGTATCTGAAAGGAGGAATCACACCTTGTTGGACATGGTGCGATCCATGATGAGTTTTTCAGGATTACCACTGTCCCTCTAAGGGTATGCCCTAGAGTCAGCAGTATACCTACATAACAGAATACCCAACAAGTCTATGGCCTCTACTTCATATGAGATATAGAAAGGCAGGAAACCAGAATTTAAACATGTTAAAGTCTGGGGTTGTCCTACTCATGTAAAGAGGCATGATCTAGACAAGCTGAAATCATGCATTGATAAATGCAAGTTTGTAAGATATCCAAAGGAGACCTTTGAATATTATTTTTACCATCCGGGTGAAGAAAAAGTGTTTGTCGCCATGAAAGCTGCCTTCCTGGAAGAGGGATACCTTCTCCAGGAGGACAGTAAGAGTAAAATAATAGTGGAAGAGGTTCCAGATCCCCAAACAGTTGCAATATCATCAGATGAGCTATCAGTTCCTGAATTTGTTCAGGTACATACGAATGAGCCTCATAGATCTGGTAGAGCACCTAGACTACCCGAACGATATGTAGGACATATCGCTGAAGGAGAGTCTAAGATAGAATATAATAAGGATGATGATCCTAAAACCTACTAGGAGGCCATAGAAGGCCCAGAAGATGAAAAATGACGAGAAGCCATGAACTCTGAAATCCAGTCCATGTACACCAACCAAGTTTGGAACTTGGAGGACTTATCCAAGAGCATTGTATCCATCGGGTGCAATTAGATCTTTAAAAGAAAGATTGTTGCTGATGTACGGATGGACACTTATAAGGCAAAGTTGGTGACAAAGGGATATCGTCAAAGGCAAGGAATTAACTATGACGAGACTTTCTCACCAGTTGCCATAATAAAGTTGATCAGAATTCTACTTGCCATAGCTGCACACTTAGATTACGAGGTCTGGCAGATCTATGTGAAGACTGCCTTCCTCAACGGTAAGTTTGAGGAAGAGGTGTATATGATACGACCTGAAGGTTTCACATCAAAAGAATTTTCATATAGAGTGTGAAAGTTTCAAAGGTCCATTTATGGACTGAAGCAGGCTTCCCGGAGCTGGAACATAAGATTTGACAAGGCTGTCAAGTCTTATGACTTCATTAAGAATGAAGATGAGCCTTGTGTACCAGAAGACTAGTGGGAGTACAGTCACCTTCTTAGTTCTTTACGTAGATGACATACTACTCATTGGGAATGATGTATCTATGAGGTCATCAGTAAAGATATTGCTGTCGAAAAACTTCTCCATGAAAGATTTGGAAGAAGCATCCTATTATTGAGAATACAGATCTATAGAAATAGATCAAAGAGGATGCTCGGAATGATCCAATCCATGTACATAGATACCATTGTCAAAAAGTTTGGCATGAAAAATTCCAAAAGAGGTCTCATACCAATGAGACATGGAATTAATCTCTCAAAGGAGCAATCTCCTAAGACTCCTAATGAGAGGGCATTTATGGATAGAGTACCCTATGCCTCTACCATAGGATCTATCATGTATGCCATGATATGTACACGGCCTAATGTACTTGATGTAGCATATGTTCTATGTGTTACGAGCAGATTTTAGGTTGATCCAGGCGAAGAGCACTGGAAGGCAGTAAAATGCATCCTTAAGTACTTAAGAAGAACTAAGGATATGTTTCTTATCTATGGAGGAGGGGATTTGAAACTATGAGAGTTTGCTAACTCGAGTTTCTAGTCAGATCAAGATGATAGCATGTCTACATCTAGATTTGTGTTTACTTTGAACGGAGGCGTAGTGTGCTGGAAGAGTTCCAAGTAAGAAACCACTGCAGCTTCGACAACTGAAGTTGAGTATATCGTTGCAGCTGCAGCTGTTAAGGAAGCAGTGTGGTTGAAGAAATTCATCACCGACCTCAGCGTGGTTCCCAACATCTCTGATCATGTTCCGTTTATGTGTGACAATAATGAAGCCATTACACAAGTGAAAGAGCCGCTGTCTCATCAGAAATCGAAGTATATTCTGAGACGCTTTCATCTTATTAACGAGATCATTTCCAGAGGAGATGTAGTGGTAGAAAGAGTTTCATTTGTCGACAATGTTGCAGATCCACTGACAAATCCAGTGGCTCAAAATGTGTCTGAGCGTCACCTAGACTCTATAGGTTTATTGCATAAAGGTGATTGGCTTTAGTCCAAGTGGGAGATTGTTAGTCTTAGGTGGCCTACAAGCCAATCTGACTATGTAAATCTCGTTCATTTATTAAATAAAGTGGAATTATTTCATTATGTATAATTTGTTTTAATTATCGTCTCATAATGAAGTCCGTGAATATGTGCGATGGTGATCAAATTATGATGAGATCTTACTAGTGAGACTGATCACTTAAATACACATATTCTTAATAGTTCATAGTTGGAGGATATCCGAGAAGGACATTGGATATCAGGTTAGACTAGTACATATTATTCATGCTCATATAATGAGGGTGACTGATCTCATAGTCATTTGTGTGGAGACACTAAGGCGAATATTTAGGTGCTCATTAGAGAATGAGTTCATTGAACTAATCCAATTGAATCGCTGGATGGTATAGTACCTCACTGTCAACCAGCTTGATTCTATTGTCGCAGGTGTATGGATGGTCCGTCGACTTGAGACACCAAGGACACCTTGTCGGTGGATTTCTGTGCTTTGACCTGGTTTACGGATCTCTATTCACGGGATTTTAAACAGTCAAGGATCAGGTACAACTGAATACCGTCGAAGGGAATTGAGTGTCAATAAGGAATCAGTCGCTCTTGGTACTTAAAGAGAGAATGCTCTAGGAAGGATGTGTGGAAGACCCTAACCAAGGTGGACGATAATATCGGAAAATGAGTTTTCCGATATTATACAGCAGCATCCGATCCAAGTGAGTCGACCGGTTAGGGTTTGACGATACACCATACCCTGAGTTGACTTGAAAGCATTCTACGAATGAAAGATTATATCTACGCGGTAACAGTCGGCGGGAAGGTTCCAAGAGTAGGTTGCTTAACCCCAATATCTTTCAGGTTCACGCGGTGTTGCTTGCCACCCAACGTGATCGGAGGCCCGACCGAATTCAATATGCGACATTGATTCAGTCGATTGATTAATATAAGTTATTAATTGATTAATTATGTAAGTGAGGAGTCATTGGGCTTAATGGGCCATTAACCAGACTGGTAATTGTGCCTAGAGGCTCACACGCAAATGATTCTCAAGGTGATGGATTAAAAGTGGGTTTTATATTTAATTGGGGGTTTTTATGAAAAACCGCGTGGTTAATATAAAATGTAGCGAATGGGCTAAGAAGGCCAGGCTACTGCTCAACCCTAGCCGCCCCCTCCTCTCTCCCTCTCTCTCTCTGGCGCCCCAGCTCTCTCCTCTCTCTGGAGACAGCTCCACCGTCTTCTCTGACTCCCGTTCGACGAGAAATCGTCTACACGTTGCGGTGATCGCTGCGGCGAATGGCGAAGGGTTCGTGGGTTGCGAAGAATGAGGAACATGAGGAAATCCACCGCGAGGAGGATCGCGTGGACTTCGCTAGAGGCCGGCCATCTGCGCGGCTGGCGGTGTCACACTGACGGAACCGTATGGATGCGGATTCGAATCCGCGCGAGGTAATAAATGATAATCTGATTATCCAGTTTTAGTTTGATCAAAACGGGCTGGGATCACAGCAATGAAAATTTTATTTTTCCGCTGCGTTTACGATCCCGAGAAATACGAGAACCCAACAGAGGTCACCGAAGATGGAGAGGGAGGGAGAGTGATAGAGAACAAGAGATAAAAGGGAGTTTAAGAGAGAGAATAAACTTGGTCGCCAGAGAAGGGGATCTCTAGTAGCCAAAGAATGAAAGAAGAAAGAAAGAAGTAGAAGAAAGGAGAAAGATGAGGGCAGTTCATACGGGATATGAAGGAAGTTAAATCGCACCCACCATAGTAGACTCATTTTAGAGAGCATGAAAATTGAGGAACGTTTAAATGGCTGAATGGCGTCCACCATGTTGGATGTGTGTTGGAAAATTGATGTACTTGCTGTATGGGACAATCATAAGTTGAATAAAAGGCATCCACCATGGAGGACATGATTTGCAATAAGTGGAATTTGATTTGAAAGGAATAATCATGTGAATTTCTAAATAGCGCCCACCATGGAGGATGTGTTTCAGAGGAGCAGTGTATTTGTTGTACGAGGAAGATCATGGGTTTTTCTAAATGGCGTCCACCATGGCGGACGTGTTTTAGAGAGTTGGTATACAAAAATTTAATTTGAAATCTCTGGAGAATTCAAAAAGCATCCATCATGGCGGATGTGATTTGGGGAAAATCTATTTCTTAAGGAAAAATAATTTGTTGAATGGTGCCGACTATAGTGGACACGATTTGAAGCAGTTTTCACAATCATGTCATATTTTGAGGATTTTGAGCCTATTTAATTGAGAAAAATCATGAAAAAATAATAAACATGAAAGAATGATTATCAAGCATTGGAAATGATCAAATTCATTCATAATGAAATTAGAAGAGTACATGAGCTTAATTCTTGGAAGATCTAGGCCTAAGTTTCCTAAGTTCAATTACATAAGTCATCCATAATTCTTTGTTCTCTTCCTCATGCAGAGCAACCCACCTTGGGATGCTGGTCTTCTATAGTGCAGCAATGCTTTTCACTTCCTCTAAATCTTGAGTCGTCCCTAGAGTCCTATTCTTGATAGGCGGGAGATGAGAAAGTTTATGGAACTTTTAGCGAGGCATGCCAATTTGAGAATGGGCACGATGTGCGTTGTAAAGAACAATCTCAGAAGCATCGATAAGGCAAAGATCTACGCAATGAGAGAACCTCACTTGGAGATCCTTGGATAAAAGAGCTAAAGGTATGAAAGTGAAGAGATTCATTGCCATAACCCTGAAGTGCTAGCGCCAATCTAAACAGGTCTTGAGTTTGGAAACTCTGTTGATCATAGTATCATTGAAGCCTACAACATTGGTTATGCTGTAAATGAGACTTTTCTTTAGAATTCTGGACACACTTGGAGCATCTTGGCAGTAGTCGAATTTGAAGTGAAAATCAATCCATAATGCTAAAGGAATCATACTGCCATATGGAGGATGTCCAGTACAAGATATTATGAGCCCACTATAGAGATAAGCTAAGACAGTTGGGCCAATAATCTTGCCTTCCCAGATCCTATAGATTGCACTCAATTGATCATGTTCTAATACATTGTCTTAGGATGGGAACAATAGAGCTCATGTTAAACAAATTATGAATCCTTTCGTCTAGTCTTCGTAGTCCTCATCTTTTTCAATTTTAGGGAGAGCTTGAACGACCTAGTTGGCAACCTTTTGCAAGTGAATGCCTTGTGAGTTATCATGTCCTTGATCATGTTTGAATCTTCAATGAAGTTACCTAAGAGCTCACGACGAGAAATTGGGTGTGGCATGAGCATCATCTCATCTTCAACCCCTGTCTTGGTCTTCCTCAAGTACAATAGCAATTATGCCTCTTGTAGCCTCGAAAGTGGAAAAGACAAAAGTGTGAGTTTGTGGATGCCATATCTCGATGATAGCTCCCATGCAAGCCCAATCCAAACACACTTTATCATAGTGCTTTGCATGAATGGCAAGCCCTTCTACATGCCATTTGGAGATGAGATTCTAAATAGTGAGAGGGATGTTCTCCACAATTTTGGAGATCCATAGTTGCTTGGAAAATCTTCTTGGTCTGGAGAATAGTAGATAATCCTTTGAAAAAAGAAAAGAAAAGAGAAATTGATCATATAAAAAAATTAGAGGAATATTGAAGAAATTATTTGAATTAATGAGAGAGAAGTGAAGAACTTACCCTATGGTTTGGGTTCTTTTAGCTTAGATGTCCATCAATGTCACTCATCCTTTTGGTTACCAAAACATCATCAAGTTTCATCTTCTTGCTTGGTCTCTCCATTATCTCTCTTTGTGATTCTTTTTCCTTGAATCTCTCTCACTTTCTTCCCTTTTTCTCTTGTGAATTGTGAGATTCTTAGCCAAAAGGAGAGTATGTGAGGGTATATATGGAGTTGGGAGGCGGAGTTAAAGTTCCATGCCCTTTCTTGAAGAGAAGGGTGCCATCAAGGGTCATAAGCCACATTAGAGGCGGATTGAGAGCAACTGTTTTGATCACTTGAATCGCATCTGCTCGACTGGACGTGATTTGAAATGCATCCACCACAGAGGACGTGAATTAGGCTCTTAATAGAAATCATTGAATATTTATTGTTTATTGCTTATTTGATGTTTGCTGACAGTTTTTTAGTGTAGGAAAATGAAAAAGGATGACACTGCAATGTGCACAAGTCCTACTGTGATCATTAGATGTTATATCCTGGACCTTAAGCACATTAATTTGTTAATGGGTCAAGCTTAAATAAGCCAAATTAAGTTAATAATGGGCTAAAATGATTTATATCTATTTAATATTTATTTAATAATATAATAATATATTTAAAATAGATAAGTCATTAGTTAAATCAAAACAAGTCTAATAAACTCATTAGTGACTCAATTAGGAAACTAGTTAGTTTCCAACACTTAGTCAAATTTTCGGGTCTGAAAACTTTAAGAAAACACTGTATTGCGAACGCAATAACATCGCTCACAAAAATCCAAAAATGATATGCCATATATTGTTAGAAAGAGGATATGAAATACTAACACTTTGTCAAAATAACTAAGAGCTAATTGCAACGTTTAATAGGTCGAATTAGAGGTAGTTTATGGAATAAAACCCATTTTGCACGAAAATCTGGGTTCCTAGTTCGAATTAGAACACTTTAGCTTATTGGTTAAGGAAGCTACGGTTTGAGCTCGACTTGGAAACATTGAGGGCATAATTTAGGTAGTATTAGGAAGCCAAAATACTATATATGAGGTCTTGAGGTCGTGCATGAGGCCTCCTCCACGCAGCCCCAAAACAAGAGATAAGAACATGGTGTTCTTCATGAGAAAGATAAGTATTTTGATTTAAATCTCTTTGAAAATTGATTATAATAGATGGATTGTTGTTCTTTGAGGTTTAGAGGTCGTGGGAGAAGCCTTAGATAACAAGAAAATCGAGCTTAGAGTGCTAGAAGGTGATTGAAAGACATTAGAGGGGAGTGTTCTTCGAGTTCTTGAGGTAGGTGATGATAATCTATTGAATGATATTTTGTATTAATATAAAAACTTCGTTTTGATTTTCAAAAGTGGCCAAACAAGTTTTCTAGAATCATAATCTTCCAATCCATGACCTTAGATTCCACTTTGATTTATGATTTTTTGATCAAATTCGCAAAATCCTATATTCTAGAAATTCATGACCTATAGCTACATTTTGTAGGACCTATAGCTACGGTTTTTAGAAGTTATGACAAATTTTCAGCTTGAACTTAAATTAATCATAACTCCTTTATTTCTTGGCCGATCGATTTGAAATTTTGAACACACTTTGATTTCAACCTTTTATACTTTCTGATAAAATATCATAAATTTTAAATTTTATTTGCCTATTATTATACTATTTATTCGATTGGTCAAATTTGACTTAAATTATTTATATGTCATTTGATATTCTAAATCATTACTTTGATGTTAGAATGATATGAAACTTTGTCCTTATGATTCCTTTGACCTGTTGGACATGTTCACCAAGTTTGATAATTTTCTGAATCTGTTTCCTATTTTCGGCTTATTTGTTCATTTTTCATCTTTGAAACTTAATTTTATCAGCCGAAAATTATAATTATTTATCCAAAAAATCTGAGAAAATTTTAATAGCATGTGCCTCTATCCAGCAACCTATTTTGATTAGCTTTATTCTGATTATTCATCTCTATGACCAAGTTGGCCTTTTAAGTGGTTATTTTGTAAGAAAAAAACATGTATTTTGACTTATACGTATATATAGTACTTTGATAATTTAAATTCTAGATATTTGTTCGTCTTCTATCATCATTTGATCTCTATCATTATAATTGTGCCATAATTATTTGACTTTGTTTGGACATTGACATCTTAAGGAGATATTTGGCCCGATTCCATTATAAGCATCCATATTGGATATGGTATTTTATTTGGAACCCGATGGCAAACGGGTAGAATCTTAATTTTCGGCCGGCTAAAACCAGGGGACGGCGATACGTAACGCCCTGACAGTTTGGAGTTGGTGGGATTTAGACTCTCCGGTTTTGTGCAGTGACTAAGACATTTGCATCATTTGCCTAGATGCTTTGGTATTTGTTTTGTTTAGCTCCTTATGTTGTGATTTGGGTACATGTCTGTTATGATATGATTTGATTTGTTTGATTGACACATAAATATGAAATCTTTACTCCATATGTTCATTTGAATTCAGCTTAGTCATTTGAATCATTTGATCATCCTGTTTAGCTATTTCTTTGCAATCATATGAATTTGTCTTAACAAAATAATCCATGATATGAATATAATTTGATAAGCTACTACGCCATGATATTTGCTATTTGATATGAGATGTACTTAGGGGACGGCGATACGTAACGCCCTGACACTCTGACAATTTGATATGTTCTGTTCAACATACGATATGTTTTGATCATGGCTAATAGACTTACTCAGATAAATCAGAATTTGATCATGCCTTATATGCTATGTGTTAGTTAAATTTATTCTTGCTATTAGAAAACACATATGATTTGGTAATTTATATTTGACCATGTTTTGTATTATGATCTTATTTGAGTTATATGTAGAAATGTGAATCGTATATATATATATTTGATATTATTCATTTTCAATTATTTTATTGTTAGTATTTAGTAGATTTGATTTGCCTACTGAGTGGTTGTACTAATAAATTCTATTAACATTTTTAGAATCTACTGAGGAGGAAGTATTAGATTCTTGATTTGGTGGAAATCTTTGGATTAGAAGACTTCCGCTGTTATCTAGATAGATTTGTGTATTTGCTTAGTAGGTTGATGTAGTAGAGATAGAGAGTGAGATATGTACTTTTTCCTTTCTTTAATGAGTTGAGTGTTTTTATTTCCTATGGACAATTGGTGTACTTTAAGATCCTGGTATTGATATTATACACTTGTAAAATTATGGTATTAGCAAATAAAAATTTTATTGGATTGTTTTGATGGTAAATGAAATGTTTATTGCTCTGGTTATTTGTCTCTCATCATTCATATCCAATTTGTATGCTATTTGGATCCGTAGTTGCGTACCTTGAATTCGAAGTGAATCTAAATGACTGAACCGGATCTGAGGCGTAACATTAGAACTCACGGTTATTTATTCACTTGTATTCCTTCATATATTTAATCTGCATTATTACTATTATATTAGTTATTAGATTATATCAAGGATCTTGTAATTCTGATGAAACTGAAATTTGAGTTCTCCGCTATCAAAAATTATTATGATTCCAGAAGATTCTTAACCGCACAGATAGGCCGTTAAATTGTTAATTCATGAGGATGATAATTCTATTTTGTAAGACGGTACACGTATTAGTTTTAGGTGGCCTACAAGCTAATCTGACTATGTAAATCTCGTTCATTTATTAATATAATGGCATAATATTCATTATGTGTAAATCGCATTAATTATCATTTCATAATGAAGTCCGTGAATATGTGCTATAGTGATCAGATTATGATGAGATCATACTAATGAAACTGATCACTTAAACACACATATTCTGAATCGTTCCTAGTCGGAGGATATCCGAGAAGGACATCGGATATCCGGTTAGACTAGTACAGATTACTCCTACTCATATGATGAGGGTGACTGATCTCATATGTCACTTGTGTGGAGACACTAAGGCGAATCTGTAGGTGCTCATTGGAGAATGAGTTCACTGAACTGATCCGACTGAATCACTGGATGGTATTGTACCTCACTGTCAACCAGCTTGATTCTATTGTCGCAGTTGCGTGGATAGTCCTTGAATCTGAGACACCAAGGACACCTTGTCGGTGGACTTCTGTGCTTTGACCTTAGTTTACGAATCTCTAACCACGGGATTCTAAAACGCCAAAGATTGGGTACAGCGGAATACTGTCAAAGGAAATTGTGTGTCAATAAGGAATTATTCGTTGTCGGTACTTAGAGAGAGAATGTTCTAGGAAGGATGCGCGGAAGCCCCCGGCCAGGGCGGACGATAATATCGGGAAATGAGTTTTCCGATATTCATCAACGGCATCCAATCCAAGTGAGTCGACCGGTTAGGGTTTGACAGCACGCCATACACTGAGTTGACTCGAGAGCATTGTACGAATGAAAGATTATATCCACGTGGTAACTTTTGGCAGAAAGGTTCCAAGAGTGGGTTACTTAACCCCGATACCTTCCGAGTTCACGCGGTGTTGCTTGGCACCCAACGTGATTGGAGACCCAGTCGAATTCGATGTGCGACATCAATTCGATTGATTAATTAATTAATAAAGAGTTATTAATTGATTAATAAAGTCAGTGAGGAGTCACTGGGCTTATTGGGCTATTAACCAGACTGGGAATTGGGCCTAGAGGGTCACACGCAAATGATTCTCAAGGCGATGGAAAAATAAGTGGGTTTTATATAAACCGGGGGTTTTTATGAAAAACCGCGCGGTTAGTATAAAACATAGCGAACGGGCTGAGCAGGCCAAGCTGCTGCTAACCCTAGCCACCCCTCCTCTGTTTCTCTCTCTCTCTCTGGCGTCCTAGACAGATCCGGATATGCTCCGCCGCTTCTCCGACTACCGTTCGCCGGGAAATTGTCCGTGCGTTGCGGCGATCGTTGCAGCGACCGGCGGAGGTTTCGTGGGCTGCGAAGAACGAAGAACGTGAGGATATCCGTCGCGAGGAAAATCAAGTGGACTCCGCCAGAGGCTGGGCGCTTGCACGGCTTGCGGTGTCGCACCGACGGAACCGAACAGTTGCGGATTCGAATTCGCACACGGTAAGAACTGATTATTCGATAATCTGGTTTTTCCGATTTTCGAAATGGGAACGGATCTCCGTTTTTATTTTTATTTCTGCTGTGCGGAAGATCCGGAGAAACTCGAGAACCCAGTAGTGGTATCAGAGCCAGGTTCCACTGTTTCTCGTCCCGTTTTGGTCACCGAAATTAATTTCTCTTGTATTATTCCATGCATGAGTTCCGTTAATAATTGGATCCCTGTCCATACGATGAACTGAAAATAATTTGATTATTTTTTTTATTATGTTATTTTCGGAATTTTATTTGGGGGTGTTTTGTGTTCTTCGTGGGACGAAGAACGAGGAGTATTCGGCGGCATCGTTCGGGCATCCCCATGTGATGGGGGGTGGTCAAGGGGTCCTAGTTTGACCAGGGATCCCACCGGTCACTGCTGGCGCCGGAGACACTGCTCAAGGTGGCCGGAATGGAGTGGTTGGTCCTCTTCTTCATCCTCCCACGTTTTTTGTAAAGAAAAACCAAAAATTTGGGGAGTTTTAGTGGCTCGAACAGCTGCTATTTGGTGCCCTCGCCGGCACCGGGTAGCCAGCCGGTGCCGTGGGCATCACCCGCGGGGACGGACGGCGCCGGGGGCCGGCCGTCGGGCGCCGCTGCTCGCTCCCCGCCGCCGAGGTCCACCCTACATCACCTGTTGCTACTGTGGGGATTAGGGTTTCGGGTGGCTGCTTCAGGGAAGAAAGGGGAGCCGATCCCGACCGGTCTGACCGGCCGGCTCTCATTTGGGCCGGGCCGAGCCCAGGCGCCCAATTGTTGGGCTCCTGGCTCAAGCCCTGGCTCGACAGGGTCCGAGCCAGGGGTCGGATCTATTGGGCTAGGCCCACTTCTTTTAAAAACCCCTTTAAGTCCCTATTTAAATCCCTAAACCCTAAGCCCATTAAAATATAAAATGAACTGGTTTTTAATTTTAATATTCAAAATTGTTTTGAAGATTAAAATTATTATTCAAATTATTTTTAATTGGGCTTATTAATGATTTTCGAATCATTTTGGATTAACATTTAGTTGTTAATTTATTAATGTTAATTGTTAGTTTAAATGTTAAACTAATAATTAATCTTAATTAAACTAATTTAAGGGTTAAATTAGTGAATAATATTTTTTATCTAAATGTTAGATTATTAACTTTTATTTCATCTAATTGTTAATTATTAGTTAGAGTTAGTTATTAATTTAAATGTTAAGTTAATAATTAATTCTAAATGACTAATTTAAATGTTAAATTAGTAGTCCTTAATTAATTATTGTTTGTCATTAATTTAATAGTTAAATTAATGATAATTTTAATTAATTAATCTAAGAGTTAGATTAATTAGTTATTAATTAGTTAGTGTTAATTATTAGTTTAAGAGTTAAATTAATAATTAACATTAACTGACTAATCTAAGTGTTAGGTTAGTAGTTAATAATCAATTATGGTTGATTATTTATTTAAGTGTTAAATTATTAATTAACTTTGTTGGACTAGTCTAAGAGTTAGATTAGTCATTAATAGTCTAATTGTTAGATTATTAATGGGATTTAATCTAAGTGTTAGATTATTAGAATTGTTCTAATTTGTATGGAATAATCTGGAATTATTAATTTGGAGTGTATGCACATGTGATGTATGTTTTGATGCTTTTAAATTAGATTTAATTGCATGTTAAATTGATTAAAAGAGTTTTTCGAAATTATAATGTCAATTTTGATTGGAACCTATGCTTTCTGAAAGCCAAAATTAATTATTTTGAAAAACCCTTTTATTTTAGTCATGTGATGCGCTATATCTTGTGTGGATTGTTTAAAATACACAGTGGTCATAGATATGCACATATTTTAAATTATTCATGTGATGAATGATGTGTTTGTGTGGATCGTGGATGAATGATGGATGTTTATTAAATTGTTAATAAATAGAGATCTGCGTATCTCTCCCTCTCTCATTCTCCGATGTACTTCTACCTCCCTCTCTCTTGTACTCGCCATAAGGTTCTCTTCTAATTACATGTAATTCTAGAATTATTGTAATCTGATCGAGGCAACCGAGGAAGGAGCGATGACGATCCACAGCTGCAACCAGGAAGGCGAAAAGATGAAGATCCTTTGCCTATGTGTTTGCAGGTTATCTAATGTAAATGTTATGTTAGATTGTGTGTGCGTTTGACTGATGGCTCCAGTCAAACCCACTGTGCTATCCATGACCACACTTGACATGCATGAGATGCATTGTTTTCGTTTGATTATGAATCAAAGTAGGTATAGTATTAAGTAAATATATACGATATATTTATACTATCACCTAGGAGAGACCAAGATAAAAGTTATCTAAATACCCTCAGATAAACTATAAGCCGTAACGCGAGTAGTTAAGAACTTATCGCGTGGTCCACCATCATTATAGTCATAGGATTCGAATCACTTTAGGCAGGTTTGTTGTACTATCCACAAGACCTGTTTAATTTGGAGGAGAAACTGTGGCTATGGCATTAGATGCCTATATGATCGGAGTAGAGGAACCATGTACCTTTGTTATGCTATCCACAAGGGCTGCATGCAAATCTATGCTCGTCGCGTAACGATGGTTAGCTTAGACCAGAATTAGTGGTTCGTTGTGCTATCCACAAGGCCATTAAATCTCTGGGGACCGAAGCTATGATCAGATATTGCAAGGAGTTGCAAGTCCCATGAGTTGGGTGCTCTTTGATTGTATTACAGTTTGTTGTGCTATCCACATGGCTGTACTATAAGTCATTGAGATTCTGATCCCCACTAGAAGACTGTCGGCATTTCCCATTCTGTATAACTGAGGGTTATACAGTCCGTCGAAAATTAGTGGGAGTTAAAACTTGAACAAAAGACCATGTCTTGTTTTATATTTAATATTTGAACATCTGCTAAAATAGAACTTATCTCCTATAGGGAATTATGTCGTCAAAAAACCCACTCCGTGGCATACTTAATGCCCTTTTGACTTACCTGATCTACTCGGATTGGTTCAGAAACCTGAAGAATGTTTTTGGATCTGAGCACATTGACTTTGTTCCTGGAGCTGATCCTCCTGCTGAATCGGCATTGGATGCCCCTAAAGCAGATATGATAGTTAACGATAAAAGATCGAAGGACAAAGATGAAAGAGTAGTAAAGGGTGACTGCTTCTACTGTAAGCAGAATGGTCACTGGAAGAGGAACTGCAAGGAGTTCCTTCACGATAAAACTCATAGAAAGGTGAAGCTCTCTAAAGCTTCAGATATCTATATAATAGATATCAACTTGTCAGTTGGAGACTCCACATCTTGGGTATTAGATACCGGATGTGCTTCTCATATCTGTCATGATGTGCAGATGCTGACAAGTAAGTGCAAGCTGAGACAAGGCGAGGTGGAATTGAGGTTAGGAAACGGCGCAAAAGTTGCGGCGATTGCTGTTGGGACAGCAAACCTCAGGCTTCCATCAGGAGACGCCTTACTATTAGAAGATGGTTATTATGTTCCTAGCATAATAAAGAACATCATATCAATATCTTGTTTGGACAAGATAGGATATAGGTTGACTATTGAGAATAGAAGTTGTTCGATTTATTATGATAATAAATCAATAGCTTCGGCATCTTTAGTCAACGGTCTATATATCTTAGATGTTTCTTATTACAATCTTCAAATTGATAATGCTCTTAAGAAGAGCAAGAATTGTGTGAACCAAGCCTACATGTGGCATTGTAGACTTGAGCATATTGGTGAAAGCAGGTTGTAAAGGTTGCACAAGCATGGTTATTTAACAGCATTCGATTACGAATCGTTGGCGACATGTGAATCCTGCCTTATGGGAAAGATGGCAAAATCTCCGTTTACTGGACATGGAGAACGTGCCAAGGACATTCTTGAACTAATACATTCGGATGTATGTGGTCCCATATCCACCCAAACCAATGGTGGCTTCTCATACTTCATCATGTTCACCGACGACTTCTCAAGATTCGGCTATGTGTACTTAATGAAGTACAAGTCGGAAGTATTTGAAAAGTTTAAGGAGTTCAAGAATAAGGTAGAGAAGCAGTTAGGAAAGAGTATTAAAGCTCTTCGATCAGATCGAGGAGGAGAATACTTGAGTACTATTTTTACACAATTCTTAAAGGAAAATGGTATCCTTTCTCAGCTAACCCCTTCATATACACCACAGATGAATGGTGTATCGGAAAGGAGGAATCGCACCTTGTTGGACATGGTGCGATCCATGATGAGTTTTTCGGAATTACCAGTGTCCCTCTGGGGTATGCTCTAGAGTCAGCAACATACCTACTGAACAGAGTACCCAGCAAGTCTGTGGCCTCTACTCCATATGAGATATGGAAAGACAGAAAACTAGAATTTAAACATGTTAAAGTATGGGGTTGCCCTACTCATGTAAAGAGGCATGATCCAGACAAGCTGGAATCACGAACTGATAAATGCAGGTTTGTGGGATATCCAAAGGAAACCTTTGGATACTATTTTTACCATCCTGGTGAACAAAAGGTGTTTGTCGCCAGGAAAACTGTCTTCCTAGAAGAGGAATACCTTCTCCAAGAAGACAGTGGGAGTAAAATAGTACTGGAAAAGGTTCTAGATCCCCAAACAGCTGCATTATCATCAGATGAGATATCAGTTCCTGAATCTGTTCAGGTACACACACATGAACCTCGTAGATCTTGTAGATTACTTAGACTACCCGAACGATATGTGGGACATATCGCTGAAGGTGAGTCTAAGGTAAAATATAATGAGGATGATGATCCTAAAACCTACCAGGAGGTCATAGAAGGCCCAGAAGCCGGGAAATGGCGAGAAGCCATGAACTCAGAAATCCAGTCCATGTACACCAACTAAGTTTGGAACTTGGAGGACTTGTCCGAGGATATTGTACCCATCGGTTGCAAGTGGATCTTTAAGAGAAAGATCGGTGCGGATGGACGGATCAACACTTATAAGGCAAGGTTGGTGGCAAAGGAATATCGTCAAAGGCAAGGAATTGACTATGACGAGACTTTCTCACCAGTTGCCATGATAAAGTCAATCAGAGTTCTACTCGCCATTGCTGCACACTTTGATTATGATATCTGGCAGATAGATGTGAAGACTGCCTTCCTCAACGGTAACCTTGAGGAAGAAGTGTATATGATACAACCATAAGGTTTCACATCCAAAGAATCTCCAGATAAAGTGTGCAAACTTCAGAGGTCAATTTATGGACTGAAGCAAGCTTCTCGGAGCTGAAACATAAGATTTGACGAGGCTGTCAAGTCTTATGACTTCATTAAGAATGAAGATGAGCCTTGTGTATACAAGAAGACCAGTGGGAGCGCAATCACCTTCTTAGTTCTTTACCTAGATAACATACTATTCATTGGGAATGATGTAGCTATGATGTCATCAGTAAAGATCTGGCTGTCAAGAAACTTCTCCATGAAGGATTTGGGAGAAGCATCCTACGTATTGGGAATACGGATCTATAGAGATAAATGAAAGAGGATGCTTGGAATGACCCAATCCTTGTACATAGATACCATAGTCAAAAGGTTTGACATGGAAAATTTCAAGAGAGGTCTCATACCGATGAGACATGGAATTAGTCTCTCAAACGCGTAGTCTCCTAAGACTCCTGATAAGAGGGCACTCATGGATAGAATTCCCTATACCTCTGCCATAGGATCTATCATATATGCCATGCTATGTACACGGCCTGATGTTGCATTTGCTCTAAGTGTTACGAGCAGATTTCAGGCTGATCCAGGCGAAGAGCACTGGAAGGCAGTGAAATGTATCCTTAAGTACTTGAGAAGAACTAAGGATATGTTTCTTGTCTATGGAGGAGGTGACTTGAAACTGCGAGGCTTTACTGACTCGAGTTTCCAGTCAAATCCAGATGATAGCAAGTCTACATCTTGATTCATATTTACTATGAATGGAGGCACAGTGTGCTGGAAGAATTCCAAGCAAGCAACCACTGCAGATTCAACGATAGAAGCTGAGTACATCACTACAGCAGAAGCCGCCAAGGAAGCAGTGTGGTTGAAGAAATTCATCACCGACCTCGGCGTAGTTCCCAGCATCTCTGAACCTGTTCCGCTGTTGTGCGACAACAATGGAGCGATTGCGCAAGCAAAAGAGCCGCAGTTTCATCAGAAATCAAAGCATATTCTGAGGCGCTTTCATCTTATCAAAGAGATCATATCTAGAGGAGATGTAGTAGTGGAAAGAGTTTCATCCGTCGACAATGTAGCAGATCCACTGACAAAACCGTTGGCTCAAATTGTGTTTGAGCGTCACCTAGAGTCTATAGGCTTATTGTATAAAGGTGATTGGCTTTAGTCCAAATGGGAGATTGTTAGTTTTAGGTGGCCTACAAGCCAATCTGACTATGTAAATCTCGTTCATTTATTAATATAATGGTATAATATTCATTATGTGTAAATCGCATTAATTATCGTTTCATAATGAAGTCCGTGAATATGTACTATAGTGATCAGATTATGATGAGATCATACTAATGAGATTGATCACTTAAACACACATATTCTTAATTGTTCCTAGTCGGAGGATATCCGAAAAGGACATCAGATATCCTGTTAAACTAGTACAGATTACTCTTGCTCATACGATGAGGGTGACTGATCTCATCAGTCACTTGTGTGGAGACACTAAGGCGAATCTGTAGGTGCTCATTGGAGAATGAGTTCACTGAACTGATCCGACTGAATCACTGTATGGTATTGTACCTCACTGTCAACCAGCTTGATTATATTGTCGCAGTTGCGTGGATGGTCCTCGGACCTGAGACATCAAGGACACCTTGTCGGTGGACTTTTGTGCTTTGACCTTAGTTTACGAATCTCTAGTCACGGGATTCTAAAATGCCATGGATTGGGTACAGCGGAATACCGTCGAAGGGAATTGTGTGTCAATAAGGAATCATTCGTTGTCGGTACTTAGAGAGAGAATGCTCTAGGAAGGATGCGCTGAAGTCCTTGGCCAGAACGGACGATAATATCGGAAAAGGAGTTTTCCGATATTCATCAGCGGCATCCAATCCAAGTGAGTCGACCGGTTAGGATTTAACAGCACGCCATACCCTGAGTTGATTCGAGAGCATTGTACGAATGAAGGATTATATCCACGCGGTGACTGTCGGTGGAAAGGTTCCAAGAGTGGGTTACTTAACCTCGATACCTTCCGGGTTCACGCGGTGTTGCTTGGTACCCAACGTGATCGGAGGCCCAGTCGAATTCGATGTGCGACATCAATTCGATTGATTAATTAATTAATAAAGAGTTATTAATTGATTAATAAAGCCAGTGAGGAGTCACTGGGCTTATTGGGCTATTAACCGGACTGTTAATTGGGCCTAGAGGGTCACACGCAAATGATTCTCAAGGCGATGGATAAATAAGTGGGTTTTATATAAACCGGGGTTTTTATGAAAAATCGTGCGGTTAGTATAAAACATAGTGAACAGGCTGAACAGGCCAAGCTGCTGCTAACCCTAGCCGCCCCTCCTCTGTTTCTCTCTCTCTCTCTCTCTGGCGTCCTAGACAGATCTGGATCTGTTCCGCCGCTTCTCCGACTCCCGTTTGACGGGAAATCGTCCGCGTGTTGCGGCGATCGTTGCGGCGACCGGCAGAGGTTTCGTGGGTTGCGAAGAACGAGGAACGTGAGGATATCCGTTGCGAGGAGGATCGCGCGGACTCCGCTAGAGGCCGGGCGCTTGCGTGGCTTGCGGTGTCGCACCGACGGAACCGAACGGTTGCGGATTCGAATCCGCACACGGTAAGAACTGATTATCCGATAATTTGGTTTTTTCGATTTTCGAAACGGGAATGGATCTCCATTTTTATTTTTATTTCTGCTGCGCGGGAGATCCGGAGAAACCCGAGAACCCAACAGCACGTACAAACGAGCTTCAGCTTATCACTGAATTGCAAGACTAATATCTTGACTAATCAATGATAATTTAGCAATATTATATTTGATTAATTTATTTTTTTGTTTTAATTTTTCTTTTAGCCCAATATATATTCATATAAGATTTTGGAATCATTGTAGTAATAATTGGTTTAATAATTATTTTAAAGACCATTTGCTCTAATAAGTCCCAATTTTATATGAGATATTCCATTCCGAAATGAGTAACTGGCTATCTTTGAAGTCATTCTAAGTTGTCTTTTGAAAATTATACCTTATTTGGATTCTTCATCCTTATTTCATCTTTATTTTTCCTACACGTCCACATTGGTTGGTTATCACTCTCTATAGTGAAACCTGCAGGGTTTATGACTTAGGATACTTTTCCTCGTAGAGGTTGATCTATTTCTACTTCTCTCGTGTCCACATGCACATTTTCTTCTATTTTCATCCAAACATTTATTAGTCTTCAAAGATTGCTTAAGATTACTTTGATTATTATTTTTGAAAGATTCCCATCATATGATGTTGAGAGTATGTCTCATCATACCTTAGTATCACCTTTTCAGTCTATTCCACTTCATTTCATTCACCACCGTTTCATTCCATTTTGTTTTATTCCCTTGTAAAGTCGATGCCATGGTGGGGCAGTTATAGATATGTTAATTTTGACTCCACATTGAGTAAATTTTATATCATATTATAATGCCCTAAAATAATTTTTAATTTAATCAGTTGAGTGATTTTTATTGATTATTTTTTGAATTTAGTTAAGTCTTTTGAATCACATCTTTCATGTTGGACATCATTTATGTTTCTAGTTTTAATCGGTTTATAAATCAATTTTTAATTAATTATTGAATTTTCTTAGTCGCATTCACTATGGTCTGCGCCATTTAGAGTTTTAATTCTAGTTTGATTAATTACTTGATTTTTGAACAGATTACTATTCACTTGAAACGCATCCACCATAGTAAATGTCATTTAAATTTTCCTATTTATCTTCAATTTTTATTCCTTTTTTTGACTAAAAAAGACGTCCTGGTTGATGACCTTTTTAAAATGCGCCCATGCGACTGACGCGATTCAGTTGTGTAACCTAGAAGGCCCAATCTAAGCCAAATTCAGTAATTTACTTCTAATATGGTTTCTTTTCATGCTAATCATTCTTTCCACATATTGATCTAAGGTTAGGGGAGAGTTTTAGATGGTGCCCATGTTGTGGAGTGTCTTGGAGCCCAAGAACTCTATTTTGTATTAATTTATTGCGGGAATTAGCTCTATATATATACATAAGTACTGCTTTGAGACCTCAAAAAGGTTGGCCAATTAATTATTATGAGTTCTACAAAAGAGCATCCTTTGCCCTTTGCACGAAAATCAACAGCCTCGGAGTCCCTCTTTTTCTTTTGGAAGCCTTCTTTCTCCTTGAAGGGTGCCTTCAACCAAGGGTAGCTTTTGGAGGGGCCAACTTCTTCTTCGTTTTCTTCTCGTTCTTCTTTCTTAATTAGTTTAATTACATGCATCACATCTTCACAACACACATCACATCATAGATTCATTTCCCTTTTGCATATAAGGATTTAAAAGAAAAAGAGAAAAAAGTGAGTTTTTCCAATTTAGTTGTATGTTTAATACTTATTTAGAATAGATACTACACTAATCATAAGCTCAAATTATAATTTGTTTGTTTGCAAGGAACATCAAAGAGAGTGAAAGAACAAGAAAATGAGGCTTTTCTTCTTAGGCTGACTAAAGAGGGAGAATTTAAGGATTCACAATCATCCCAATAATCCTTGGTGTAAGCGCGATCACTTTTCCTATTTCTTTCTCTAGCAATCATGATCTTGTTGTTTGAGCATGATATTCAATTTTTAATTTCAATAGCACATATTAAGCACTCACATCTATGCTAAGCCTGTAGGTGCTCATTGGTGAATGAGTTCACTGAAATGATCCGATTTGGATCACTAAATGGTAAGTTATCTAACTGTTAACCAGCTTGATTCAATGTCACAATTGCGTGGATGGTCCTTAGACTTGAGACACCAAAGACATCTTGTCGGTGGACTTCTGAACTTTGACCTTGGCTAATGAATCCCTAACCATTGGGTCCTAGTCAGTCAAGTGATGAGGTTCAGCAGAAGACCTTAGAAAGTGATTGTATGTGCAATAAGGGATCATTCACTCTCGCTAAATAGAGAGATAATGCTCCATGTTAGATGTGTGGGAGTCCCTGGCCAGGACAGACACTATATTAGAAAAGGAGTTCTCTAATATTGTATAGAAGCATCGAGTCTAAGTGAGTTGACTAATTACGATTTGATAGTTATCCATACCCTAACTTAACTCGAGAGCATTATACGAATGAAGGACTATATCCACGCAGTAATTTTGGACAGATAAGTTCCTTGAGTGGGTTGTCGAACCTCATTACCTTTTGAGATCATGCGGTGTTACTTAGCACCCAACATTATCAGAATCTGATCGATTATCATCGAATGATAATTCAGTTAAGTAATTAATTAAATATATGATATTAGTTAATTACTGTAAGTTAATAAGTTGTTATTAGATTTAACATGTTGAAAATCAGACTAGTACTTGGGCCTAGAAGGTCATACACAGATAGATTCTCAATTTAGGGTCAATTGGTGGGTTTTATATTGAATCGGAGACTTCTGTAAAAAGTCGCCTACGTTGAATATAAATAAACACTATGAAAGAACCCTAGACCAAGCTTTAAGGTTTCCCCCAATGCTAGCCGCCCCCCTCTCCCACCTTCTACCAGGGCCGGTGCTCGGGACTTTGTCGTCTCTCCATCTTTGACTCCCGTCTTTCGGGAAATTCACCACCCATATGCCCTGTGCATCGTTGTAGCATAGGAATGTTGGTGAATGCACGGATCTGGATGAGGGAATGAGGATAATCCCACAATAGGAGAATTGCATGGATACCGCTGGAGGCCAGGCATCGTACGGCTAGCAGCGTTCCTCTGTCAGAACAATACAAACGTAGATTCGAATCTACGCAAGGCGATATTCAATCACTATTTCTTTCTAGATTCGTCAAAACGGACTAGTGGGGCGGGTTAATTAAATTTTATTCGTTGTTTCTGCTGCATTCTTGTGATCCCCGCCCCATTCTTACAAATGGCACCTCCTCCATCAGACCAACATGCAAGACAACCACGTCCCACGAAGATCTAACGACTAAAACTCTAAAATAGCTAAGAAAATCAAGAGTTTTCATGGAAGACTTGCATAGAGAGGTCCTAACATATTCTTCTAGGGAGAAACCTAGGTTCTAGAGAAGGAACCATTACCCTACCTAGAGTCTTGCAGTCCTCCAAATCCCTAAAAGGGATCCTTCACATGGTTGTCCCTGCCTCCGAGCCATCCGACATTCTCCAGCTAACTCTACGGCCACTACGAGCTACCACCTTCTCCAATTCGTTGCCACCTTGCCACCCACGCCACCACAAAGCCACCATCATTGTTTCTGCTTTCTTACCTTAGCGTTGGCTGCCGTTAGGGAGGTGGGTGAAGAGAGGGTGGTGGTGGAAGGTGGTGACAGTGAGAGATGACTTAGAGAGAGAAAGGGTGGAGGAAGAAGGGAAGAAATAAGGGAAGAAAGAGGAGAAAATAAGAAAGAGAGGAGGATGGGGTTTAAACCCCACGCCCTTGACGGAGTCGCTAAAGGGTGCCTCCCAACACTCCCATGCGCCAGAGGAAGAGTGCCATGCAGAGCAAATGAGCCATGCAGAGATAGCTAAAATGCGTCACTTTAGGTTGATGTCTCTCACAAGACGCGTATAATCGAGCTGACACCTATCACATTGCTAGGTGGGGGGATGCCATGTGGAGCATATGCAAATAATGGTGATTCATGTCATGGCAGACCGATGTCTTTTGAAAGACGCGTCAGGTCGACCCGATGCCTTTCAGAACTATATATGAGATGCTCCATCAGAAAAATCCAAAATTTCGGAGGTTATCTCCAACTTGCATGGCCCAAAAATGGATCCTAGGCCTATCAAATTCGCCTAGAGACCCACCAACACAACATCCGAGACCTGACAACCAGATCTGAAAGGCCTGGATGTTACATCATCCATCATTTAGATAGTTCAATCATGTTTTTACAAGCTCATGCACACACCCATGCAATTGTACCTTTCCAAAAAGGGGTTTAAAAACCAAAAACCACCCAGGTTTGTTTTCAAATCAATTGTGGTTTAGCATACATGTTATGAACGTGGATATTGCACTTCTCTAGTTCTAATCCCTCTTTATTTGGTTTATTGTTTGTGTTTTTTGTGGGGGAAGGTAGAAAGTCTTGGAGTGAAGCTCTTCACTATTGGCCGGCTGATGTTGAAGTAGGTGGAACCATGGTCACTTGCAATGGAGGTAATTTTCTTTTCAGGTTGATTATTTTATAGGGTAGTTTCCTTATAGTTTAATTAATTTGGTGCCAATCACAATTTTTTCCTCAGCATGCTTGCTTTGTTTCATGGAGGTCAACTTTCATATATATATCGATCAAGAATGTAAGGTTTTGTGCTCATAAAGTCAAACTTTCTAGTGCCTATCCACTCCTGCAATAATTTTAGACCCATGAAGATTAACATTAGACTTAAAGACCTCCTCATAAAGTAAATAGATTAGCTGATGTGTCTAATAGAGCAAATTGGAATGACGTCTATATATTGAAGCTTGCGGATGAACAAGCATCTCTTTTTCCATGCACAAGAACTATCTAGCACTCAAACTCATCTAGTGTCTAAAGAGAAAAGAGAAGAGCCTCAGAGCTAGCATCAACTCCCAAGCACTCAGCACTTCATCTTTTTCTTCATCTTCTACTGTGATTGCTGAAGAAGCTCTTGGGCCTTCTACAACAATCAAGATATGCTTCTCTACTTTGATTTTATGTCTTGAATTGTTTTCTAGGTTTTTTCATTGTATATATTGTAGCTTGTTTAGAGGCATGTTGTTGTGTAATCTTGATAGCTCCTTTTGGTTGTTGAAGTGGAAGAGGTACTATGTACCTGGTTGCTTCTTGAGAGAAGTGTGCCTGTATATTTGGTGGTTGGACTAGTTGGAGGTTTGTATGTTGTCTTCCCTCTGTTAAAAGGAAGACCGACTATGGCCTCGTGCGTTTGTTTTGCTTTGTGCTAGTAGAATCTCCAGGGGGTTGCCTTGAGGACTAGACGTATCCATTTGTGTGATTGCTCCATTTTCTCTTATCTTATTATTTTTTTTGTTGTAATTTATATCTAGAAGCTTTAATTCTTAGTAACCCATTCACCTCTTGGGTTAAGCCATAGCCTGGGCAACAATGTTTTCTTGAACAGAGATTTTTGTGGGTCTTGATAGATGCGTGATCCTTATTGAGCACTTTTTTGGAGAATTCGCCCCCTTGAGTGTAGGTTATGAGAAGTAGGAATCTAAAGGTATCCCTTATGGAGGTTGGGACTTTGGCGGCATGGTGTGATCTTTATGGCTTGACTAGGCACACCAGTAGACTTTCTTGTTTTTGGCACTTTGTTGGGCTTAAGGCCATGTAATGATAACTTTCTTGAACTTTGAACTTTGTATTTGGACATATATGGATGATCTATATATGTAAATTTCTTTCCTGTTGTGTTTTAAATTCTTATCTTTTTAATTCATATTTATCACTTACAACCCATGATGTGATATAGATTGAGTTTCAACCCGATGTAGCTCTAAGTCAAGGGCATCAACCCCAAGTAGCTTAGTGTTATTTGGT
Source organism: Zantedeschia hybrid cultivar (assembly GCA_030544215.1). NCBI lineage: Eukaryota > Viridiplantae > Streptophyta > Magnoliopsida > Alismatales > Araceae > Zantedeschia > Zantedeschia hybrid cultivar. The sequence continues at coordinate 59,449,110 of JARZZO010000008.1, read as the reverse complement.
TTAGGGGGTCCCTATGTTGATATCAAAGCATGGTTGGACGTAATTCATGTGAATGAAAAAGTAGAAAAAATGAAACACATACAATAGACCAATAAGTACATAACGACGTAGCCAATTGTCATGCACCAGCTGTTGATAGCGCTAGTCCCATTGATTTGTGTGTGGTGTGTTGGATCAATTGTTTTGCATAAGATGTTGCATACTTCTCATGTTGTGAATGTTAATGGTGAAGACGGCATCCTAGAGTGAAGCAAGTTTATGGAGGTTCTGTGAGAGTCTACGACTCAATATCAACATAGACATGAATGTGGTGATGATATTGAGGGAAGTGGCCGCCATTGGACCACATTGGTAGAGAAGTTTCTTGTCCTTTGACCACCGAGTTTCAATGGTAATGGAGGACCTAAAGAAGAAGGCCATTGGGTTCGGGAAACAGAGATGTTTGAACTAGTGAATTGTCTTGAGAGAGAGAAAAAGAAGGTCATGCTAGCAACCTATTTGTTGACAGAGTGTTGATGAATGGTGGCAAACTATTAAGCATCACCTTGATTGGAGAATAAGAGAAAAATAGGGATGAATAAAGGGAGAATAAACTTAATTTTACTTTGACAAATAGAATGACTTATACCGGTACAGAATAACGTATTCGGAGAATAAGGAGAATAAGTCATCCCATCTTAGACTCAAGAATTACTTATTTTTCTTATTCCTTCAGCGGGTCCCACAAAACTATCAAACCAAAACATCCCTTATTCTAGTATATGTTATTTCGTCAGTGGATCTCACGTAATAACTTATTTTACAAACAAAGTGAGACTAAGAGAAATAATTTTTTGAGATCGAAGATGGGAAGGAAGATTGTCTGCAGCAAGTCTCCCTCCAAAGAGGTCCGGACTAACGAATTCACACGTGGGTTGCAAATGCTACTTTTTGGGTCATCCAGGCCAGATGGACTTAGGCCCGTGGACTTAATGGGCTTCAATCTGCTTGGAAAAGGTTAAACATTTTGTTTTACCAAGGCGTGTTACAGCATCCCATGACATTGCAATACAACGTTATTTTCAAATTATCTGATCTTTGAAGGAACTGTGGCATGAAAAAAAAAGAATTGCGCCTCGGTATGATCCGATAGCCGGATAAAGATCTGATGGCTTCGGGGAAGTTACAGTTGCAGCAGATTTATCCAATTTTATTTTTTATCAAAAGATAAGAGTAAATCAAAATTAAAGATCCTGTTTTTACTATTTTAAAACGTCAAAACAAAAGTTACCAAAGGGCTATTTAACCATGATTAACGAGTCCATTTGGATTTGGAATTTTGCTCTCTTCCGGGATCGCAGCCGTTGCCCAGGGGAAGGCGTCAGAAGGATCTCTCTCCCTCTCTCTCTCTCTCTCTCTCTCTCTCATTCATCTTCGCTGGTCTCGTTTCTCCATCGCCCCCAAGTAACCCTAGCCCTAATTCTAACACGTCCTCGGGCAATTCCGCCACCGGTCGTCCTCGGCATCCTCCGCCGGAGACGCTACCGCCGCCGCATCCCCGGAGCAGGTAGGTGAGAGGAGGGAGAAGAAGAAGGGAGCGAAGATGGTGCTCGCGCAGTTAGGGGGGAGCATCTCCCAGGCGTTGCAGCGGATGAGCAACGCCACCATCATCGACGAGAAGGTGCTGAACGAGTGCCTCAACGAGATCACCCGCGCGCTGCTGCAGGCCGATGTCCAGTTTCGCATGGTCGCCGACATGCAAAAGAACATCAAGAAGGTCGTCAACCTTGACGACCTCGCCGCCGGCCACAATAAGCGCCGTATCATCCAACAGGTTCCGTCCTCTGTCTCTTTCTATCTCTCTGTCTGTCCGTCTCTCTGTCTATCTATCTGTATGCCTGTTGGTGTTTGTCAACCGTGTCCATTTGCGGTGTCGAAATTGGATCTATCATGGGTCTCCTCCGCAAACCCACATTTAGTATCCAAAAAACTCTTGATCTTTACAAAGGACACTGGATTTTGTTCAAACGTCGCTTCGATTGCCTAGTTATCTAGAAAGTTGCTTTTGTGGGCGATAATGGAGGTGTGGGTTTGATATTTTCCCATCTGGTGAATGTAGTTCACAGATCGGATGGTCCAATGTTTTTGGGATTAGAAGAAGGTGCAAACCCTCTAGGGAAATCTGTTTGGTCATTGTTAGGCATGTGTTTGAGGTCATTTTTCTTTTTCATGCTTCCTCATAAAATCTCTATGGATATGCTGTGTGGGTTTCTTTCGCTTTTTCTGCTGTTTATTTATTTCTAAGTTTATTTCGTTGTTTTCCTGTGCTGGTGTGTATTGAAGAGTCTAGGGTTTTATGTACATTAACCCACTAAAGGATCTTTTTTGAGCTTAGCTATTTTCTTGTGCAGGCTGTATTCAATGAGCTTTGCAAGATGTTGGACCCTGGGAAGCCATCCTTCACACCAAAAAAGGGGAAGACGAGTGTTATCATGTTTGTTGGTTTACAAGGTGAGTTAAGCTGCTGTGGCAGTTCGGATTTTGCTTAACTTTAATTTTCTTCTTATGCCCACGTACTTTGTTCAGGTTGAGTGCATGAGTATCCTCTTATATAATAATTTATAATAGATGGACTTTCAGGAGTATTGAAGGAACTATACAAAAATTATTGGTCTTATATGTTGGTTTCCCCACCTTTATTACATTTTTTTTTGAGTAGAGTTAGAACTCGCGGGAAACCCTGGCTGGGGTTTGGGTCAGCTCCTTAGGCCAAACACCCAGGCCATAGCGCACTGGGGCTGTGGCACCTTTATTACATTATTTTAGACAGTCCATTTTATAAATTGTGAACTATTGCATAGTGAATCCTATTCCAAAGGTTACAATGTAATGAAATAGTGAAGTTTGATATAAGAAATAATAACGGGAATCTTAAACAAGTTTGGTCTAGGATTTGGGTTTTTCTCTGGATTGGTGGAGAGATTAAGGTTGGTGCTTGTTTCAATTATTACCCCCTACTCCAAAGGAAAATGAATATAGGTACAATGCTTTCTCATAAAGCCTAACGTTGAGCACAAGCTGAAAATAAGGTAAAGGACCCATGGACCTCTCTCTTTAGATGAACTTCTTCTGCAACAAATGGGAAAAAAGAAAAATCTTCCATTTAAAAAATAGTAATTGACAAAAGGGAGAAGAATCAACTCCCCATCTCCTTATTCTTCTATGAATGCTGGAGAAAATAAAGGAGTGAAACTAAAGTTTTGGTCAATGGTATACTCGCAAGCGCTCACATCATATCTCGTGATTTCTGAGGAGATCATTTTGCAGCAGTTGTCAATATCCACTTGCAACCTTAGAAGGTCATGTGATCCTAGCTTGTCCAAATATCCCAACAAACCAAGTGTGCTGCCTGCTAGCTTTTAGCTCTAGGTGCACAACTATGTAGGAACGTTGCATCTAATATTTGGCTAAAAATTAGGCTGGGTTCTAAGGGTGGACTTTGAGAAGGCTTATAACAGAGTTGACTAGACTTGCATCATTAAAACATTGGTCTCATGGACTTTGTGCTGACCCCTGATGTAATTCCATAGTAATAAGAAATTGAAAGGCGTCTCCAATAGCAGTTCTTATGCTAGTAAAAATCCTACTCATACATATCTTTAACCATATCAATATATCCTTTGAAACTCTTTCTGAAGGCCACCAAATTAGCTCTCTTGATACTCGATGATAAGCTTTCTCTAAATCATTGAAAATCATATGCGATCCTTTCCTCATCTTTTCTATACCTCTCTATCAATTGTATTAATTAACCTTTGTAATATATCTACTAGGCATGAATCCAAATTGATTTTTAAAGGCACTAGTCACAAGCCGGAGGCTTTGTTTGTCAACGATGATTGGAGGTGGGTTCCAATGATTAGTAGAGGACAAGGGGAGACGAGGGAGGAGCAAGTGCATTAAATGCACTGTTTTTCCAAATCTAAGGTGACTTTTTCCATGCCTATTAGAGAGAGAGCGCGATAGGAAGCAAGAAGGGGAGAGGAAGGAGAGAGGAAAGCTCATAGGAGTGACCTTTTGAGATTTTAAAAAGAATCTCATTATTAATATGGGTCTCATAAGCCCCAAAGCCCAACATTCAAAATGTCACTTTTGCCACCCTTCATCCCAAATGCCATTTAAGACTATAGTTGCAGGGAGTGGTCATGCGAACAAGATGGGAGAGGGGAGGTCATCTAGATTACCATTCAAGTTTCCCTTGGGAGTAGGAGAGGGAACAATGAGCAAGAGCGCTTTTAGGAGTGGGAATGATTGGCAAAATGAGCGAACCTGCTACTAAGCCTAAGACACTTCTCTATTACTCTCCTAAAGTTTTGTAGTGTGCCTTACAAGTTTAATACAATGGTAATTATTGCAATTTTATGTATCCCCTTCACTTTTAAGAAATGAACCACAACACTTCTTCTTCAATCATTCAACATTCTCATCTTTTGTAAAATCCTATTAAAGAATTAGTCAACCACTTAATGCCTACATTATCTACACTTTTCCAAGCTTTAATAGGTACACCATTTGGTCAAGGGCCATCTGCAATTTCATCCTTCTGAAGCTCTAATCCACTGAATGTATTGATAATTAATTGGCTCATTGTTTTTCTCAAAGCATATGCCTTTGAAGTGATCTTCGTTAAATGATTTCTCAAAATAAGTACTCTAGCTCTCCTTAATTTCATAATCTTTAATTAGAACCCTTTGATCATCACTCTTAATACATCTAACATGATTTAAATCCTTACTCATTTTTCTTCCTTAGTTTAGCAAGTTAAAATAATTTTTTTCAACTCATTAATGACCTTCAACTTAGCTTTTCTAATTATCTTTGTAGCATTTTTTTGCAGGTTCTACTCTTTTAAGGTTCAATCATTTTTATTCTTTTCTTGCATTTTAAAGTATTCCCATTTTTTAATAGATTTTTAATTTTGCTGTTCCACTGCCAAGTCTATTTTCTAGAAATCTTTTTACCTTTAAGATTTCTTTAGATTTCCTTTTTATGCAACTCTATTTCTCATTATGTTTATTTCGTCCTTCGGGATTCCATGTCTTATTTTAATGGACAATTTTCAGATGCATCTAAATTTTCCCTTTTCAAATTCTACCCTTTAATCATTATGTTCAGAGAATAGTTGCTGCTATTATGAACATTCCTCTACATTTTCATACTTTAGAGGAGATGTGCATTTGTTTCAAGAGGTGTCGGCAAAATGGGAGGTCAAATACTTAGGTTAAGTTGATCCTTATGATTCCACATGCAGTCTGTTAGGCTCACTTTGTTTGCGGAATAGGGCCGGAATAACCGGTATAAAGGCCCTATTCTGGTTTGATTGCAGGGATGCCTAATTCCTCCAATTCCCCCAACTCCCCAAACTCTACCTGTAATACCTAATTCTCCCTTCCCCCAATTTTACCTTTTATTTCACTCCTTATTCCACTTATTCCTACCAAATCACTTAGAATAGCGCAATGTAATTCTCCTTATTCTGGGTGGAATACCAACAACTTACCAAATCAAAATACCTCTTATTCTGGTTTAAGAAATCCCCAAAACCTTATTTTGGTTTAAGCTATTCTGCAAACAAAGTGAGACTTAGAGCATATGGAGGCATAGGGGTGAGAGGCATAGGAGTGACAACATTTTCAAGGGAAGCAAAATTTATGTTGAGAACACTTGTTTCCAAGCAGCATGTTTAATCTATCATTGGGGCAGATTCATTCTTGCTATTTCTATGGATAATTGGTCAAGGACTATTCAAGATTTGTAAGAAGTTTCTTTCATTTCCTTACCAACAATGTAGTTTCTTTTAAAGGTGAGGAATCTCTCCTACCTTTGATGACTTTGGATGTATTACCTCTATTTATTTAATAAAACTGAAAAAAAAAATTTACCCTTTAATCATGGGGTAATTATCCACTACACCCTTTCTCTTCCACTTTTGGATGCTAGCGTTCATCACTAACATTCTATGTTGAGGGGCTAAACTTGGGCTAAACTTTCCGTAAGTATAGGTTTACAATTTTGCATAAGGAGTCTTTTTCTTTAGATAAAGGCAAGGAATTCTGGGTTGGATTGGGTCCCCGAATTGGGACCCGCCGATCCCGATCTGAATCGGGATTGGATCGGCCGGAATGGACCGGATCGGGACCTGCCGATCCCGATCCGAATCGGCCGATCCGGATCGGGATCGGCCGATTCTGCATTCCATGGATAAAGGTGCACTAAGAGCTGAAGAAAGCATGGAACTGTCTCTACGGATTTTTCCTATGTTACAAGGCTATTGTCCCTTTTGCTGTTCCGAGCCCTTCACCACTTCTTACTATTCTTCTGGAGCAGGATAATTGGGCCGATGACATCATAGAGTTTGGAAGGAAGATTGGGGGTCTCGTTCCAAGGCAAAGAAGAGCTAGTTACTAGCTTCATCAAAAGACTGAGGAGAGCTGATGCCTTGTGTAACACTCCTCTAAGAAAAAAGGCCAAAATGGAGGATTAAAAATAGGCAAGAGAGATTATGTATGTCCAAAATAATGAGCTCTTTGAAGGATTAAGGGATTAGAAGGTGGGGGAAAAAAATATTGTAGAAATGAACATATGCTCATGGAACATTAGGGGTTTGAATGGGTGTTTCAAGCTAAGGGCTGTAAGAGATTGCCTTAGAGTATCTAATGTGGACTGTTTCTGTCTTCAGGAAACTAAAATGGATAGTGTTGAAGCACAATGTATCAGTGCTCTCAGTGGGTCTATCTTCTCAGAATGGGCCTCTAGGCCAGCTGTAGGTTCTAGCCGGGATTAGCTAATCATGTGGAATGATCAGAAATTCCAAGGAAGCCTGTGTGGCATGGGTAATTTCAGCCTCTCAGTCTGTTTTTCACAAGGAACACGAATAGATAATGGACTGCTACCTCTGTTTATGGGCCGAATGATGCATAGGAAAGGGTTAACTTCATGTAGGAATTGTGTAGGTTGGATTCAATGTTTATAGATAGCTGGTGTATTCTTGGTGACTTCAACATTGTGAGATTTCCTTGGGAGAGATCTGGTAATCAGAAATGGACAGTTGATATATAAAATTTCAACAGTTGGATCCACTGTTATCAAGGCGACCGCCTAGGCACCCAGATGTCGCCCAGGCATCGCCTAGGCGCCTAGGCACTAGGCCGCCTTTCCAACAGGTGAAAAGCCAGATTGCTGAAACCCAAGGTCCCTGCCCCTCTCTTTGTATACATATATATATATATATATATATATATATATATATATATATATATATATATATATATATATATATATATATATATATATATATATATATATATTTAGATTTATATATACAAACATCATATATTTGTGTATGTATACATCTAAATATATGTATCATGTATGTAATATGTGTATACATATATATATATACATATATATATGTGTGTATATATATATACATATACACATTACATACATACATTTAGATATATATGTGAGTCAAGATTTGCTGTATTGCTGATCCGTATCGGATCGTATCTTGCAATATATGGTACGATACCGATCCGACTGGGGCTGACTCGGTCTGACTCGCACGAGTCCAACCAATGAGTTTGTTAAAATCAATGAGTTGTTTGTTAAAATTAATGAGTTTAAGTCACACTTTATAGAAATGTATGCTATTAATTGATATAAAAACATAATTTTAATTATCAGATAGGAAAAAGTCAATTTAAAACATTCCATTAAGCATGTATGAGTTGGCACGATCCGGTCCGATTCGGTGCGTATCAGAGGATTGGGTCGGCCCAGATATGAGTCGACTGGTACGAGTCGGCCCGAGCCAGTACGATACGGCAAACCATGATGTGAGTATACATATGTATTATGTATAATTACATATATATATATATATTAATAAAATATTATATTATGAAGTTGACGCTTAGGCGACGCCTAGGCAGGCGCTTAAGCGCTTAGGCGGTACAGAACCCCAAGCACGCTTTGGTCGCCTTACCGCCTTGACAACTATGGTTGGATCAATGATTGCGGTCTCCCCGATTTGGAGATTCCTAACAAGAGTTCACTTGGTCTAACTTGCAGTTGCACCCCACTCAATCCAAGATTGATAGAGTGCTGGTCACAACTGAATGGATTAAAAAATTTCCCTTATCATCTATCAAAAGGTCTGAATGGAACAGTTTCAGATCATATTCCTCCTCTTCTTAAAACCATAGATGATAGCTTGGCATCTCCAGGAGGGTTTTAAAGAATTGGTCACTGCTTGATGGAAGGAAGGCCCTACTTGTGAATTTACTTGTAAGACTTTTTCAAAGAAACTAAAACGGGTGAGTAAGTGTTTAAAGAATTGGATTTTGGTGATTCCGCAGCCACTAGAGGCCTGTATTTAAAAAAAATGGAGATGTTTGAGCTCAAAGTTGAGGGCTTTCTTAGTTCTCATTCCAAAAGTAGAAGTTGCAGAGAAAATTTCTGATTTTAGGCCAATAAGTTTATTGAATGGTTGTTACAAGATTGTCACTAAGATCATGGCTAATTGGCTGAAGGAAGTGTTACAAACTGTGATTAGTAATAACCAGTCAGCTTCCTTGGAAGATAGATATATTCTTGATAGTTTTCTGGCAGCCCATGAAGCCATCCACTCTCAGAAATGTAGCAAGAAAGAAGGGGTTGCTATAAAACTGGACTTTGAGTAAGCTTTTGATAAAGTGAGCTGGAGTTGCATTCAAAACACTTTGTTTGATGGGATTTAGATGGAAATGGATCAAATGGGGTATGAGCTGTATTACAGCCACTAGGTTTTCAATCCTATTAAATGGAAAACCATGTGGTTACTTTGATAGTACAAGAAGATTGAGGTAGGAAGATCCAATTTCACCACTTATCTTTATTATGGTCAGCCAGACTTTGAGTTCTCTTTGGGACAAAGCTACTTCACAAGGACTGGCTGATGGTTTTTATATTGGAAGAAATGGATCTCAACTTTCTCACTTACAATTCACAGATGGCACCTTGCTCTTTTCATCCACAAATGAGTCTATGCTAGCCAACACAAAGAGACTCTTGCTACTTATTGAGGCTATTAGTGGGCTTTCCACTAATTTTGATAAATCAGAGGTTGTTGGTATTAACACTGGACATGGTACAATAAACAGATTGCAACTGATTGGAATTGTAAAGAGGCTAAATTTCCCATTCAGTACTTGGGACTACCACTTTCCAATGTACAAAACAAAACTAGAGATTGGGATGCACTTATCAAGAAGTTTGCACACACTTGAAGGTTGGAAAGCAAAATTCTTGTATGCAGGTGGTAAGTGGGTGCTCTCAAAATCTGTTTTATCATCATTAGGTGCCTCTCATCTTTCCTTCCAAAAATACCAAAAACTATAGAAAGACTCCTTGAATCTCTAAGGAGTACTTTCTTCTAGCAAGGAGGGAAAGAGAGAGGGGTGGTCTTCACCTTGTGGCTTGGGAGAAAGTTTGTACAAGCAAAGAGCAGGGAGGAGTGGGCTGACCAGTATTAAACACTTCTGAAGAAAACAAAGCAGAAGGAGAGGATCGGTGGAGGCAAAACAGGAGGCTGCGGCATCAATAGAATGTGCTGCACCTCTCTCTCTTTTATATTATGGGTTGTGAGATTACATAATAGTGGGCAAGGACAAAAATATTCCTTGCTCCCATAAACACATAAAGCCCTATAGACCCACAAAAAGAAAAAGAAAAAGAGAGAACAAAAATAACTTAACCAACTAGACAAAATTACCCCGAACAAAAATAATTTAACCAACTAGACAAAATTATCCCTGACTACACTCCCCCTCAAGTTGAGCATAGATGTCAAACATGCACAGGTTGGACAAAAGAGAGACAAAAATTTCCTTAGACAACCCTTTAGTGAAAACATCGGATAGTTGATCAGCTGATCGAAATAAGAGTCATATCTCCCCATTATCCAACTTCTTGCAAATGAAATGACGGTCATCTCAATATGCTTGGCGCAATCATGTTGAACCGGGTTATTAGCATTGTTGATGGTAGCTTTGTTGTCCCAATACATGTACATGGGTGTGTGAACTTGAACACCAAGATCTTGAAGAAAGAGCTTAAGCCATAACATCTTTGTTACACCATGTCCCATGGCCCGATATTCAGCTTCTATTCTAGAATGAGCACATACAATTTGTTTCTTGTTTCGCCAAGTAACAAGGTTTCCACCTAGAAACAAACAATAGTCAGTGGTTGACCTCTTATCATCACGAGAATCTGCCCAGTCTGCATCAATATAAGTATCAATATTTACATGTGGAGTCTTATTGTACAACAAGCCTCTACCAGGATAAGACTTGATGTAATGCAGAATTCTCTCCACAGCTCGTATATGTGGAGACCAAGGGGGCATGCATGAACTGACTGACAATACTAACAACATAGGCAATGTCTGGTCGAGTGAGAGATAAGTACAAGAGTTTCTCGACAAGACATTGGTAGGAATCTTTATCAGACTTAGAGAGGAGTTCTCCCACTGACTCAGACAACCCATGATTGGTCTCTATGGGGGAATGAGACTATTTTACATCACAACTTCCTAGTTTCTTGAAGTAGACCAAGAGCATATTTCCGTTGACAAACATAGAGACCATGCTGAGACTTAGTTATCTCAATGTCAAGAAAATGCTTTAGCTCTCTAAGATCCTTAATGCAAACTTATGTGCTAGGTTGTCTTTAAGCTTATGTATCTTTGTGGTATGATCTCCAATAATAATCATATCATCCACATACACCAGAAGAACTACCACAAGGCCATCTATCCATTTGGTGAAGAGAGTGTGATCAGAGTTGCTTTGTTGATAGCCAAGTTGAATCATAGCAGATTTAAACTTGTCAAACCAAGTCCTTGGGGATTGTTTTAAGTCATACAATGCCTTTTTGAGACGACATACTCTTCCTATGGCGTTAAGTCTAGGTAGGGGTTACATATACACTTCCTTTTGCAGATCACCATTAAAGAAAGCATTCTTAATATCCAACTGATGAAGCTCCCAAGAACCTAGACAGTAAGAGAGGACATAATTCTTACAAATTTTAACTTGGCTACATGGGCAAATGTCTCCAGATAATCCACAGCGTAAATCTAGGTAAAGTCTTTGGAAACAAGTCTAGTCTTATACCTTTGAACAGTACCATCATAATGATACTTAATAACATCCATCTGGACCCAATCAAACTTTTCCTAGAGATAAATTCACCAACTCTCAGGTGTTATTTTTCTTAAGAGCTTACATCTCTTCCTCTATGGCTTACACCTACTTTGGGTCCTTAACAACTTATGTAAAGAAGTTAGGAACATGATAAGTAGAAAAAGCAAACAAAAAAGAACAGTAAGATGGTGAGAGACGAGAATATGAAATATAATGAGAAATGGGATGTTTGGTACAAGTTCTTGTCTCTTTCTGGATAACAATAGATAAGTCTAAATCTGTAGGAGCTGTAGGTGAGGAGGTCAAAGGATGACCTGAAATTTCAGCAGCTTCTTAACATGGTTGATCTATGGAATGCTTATGCTTGTGCCATGTATACCTGAAGTAAATGAGATTATCCAATGAGGGCTTTTCAAGCGATTCAGATGCAACACCAATCGTGTCAGTAACAAGAGGTAGAGGAACCAATTCAGGAGGAGGATTACAATAGGAACTAGGAGCATCCTCTCCCTTATCGGAGCTAAGGAGCAAAATAAGACTCTGACTCAAAGAAAGTGACATATTTGAGAACATGCTTTTTCCCTGTTTTGGGGTCAAAATATTTGTACCATTTCTGAGTAACTCAAAAAGATGTCATGGACAACACGAGGATCCAGTTTTATAGTACTTAGACTCAAAGAGTGAATAAAGCACACACAACCAATGTTCTTAGACTCAAAGAGTGAATAAAGCACACACAACCAATGTCTCGGGGCTCTAGAACAAACAGCGGATGGTTAGGACATAGTATCCGGATAGGAGACATGTAGTCAAGTGTCCGAGAAGGCATACAATTGATAACATATGAGGTAGTTAGGACAACATCTGTCTAAATTTTTTTGGGCAACTGACGTTGTAAGAGGAGAGTTCGAGAGGTTTCAAGTAGATGCGTATATTTTCTTTCAGTCACCCTATTTTGTTGGGATGAGTAAACACAAAGGGATTAATAAATGATACCCTCATCTTTCATTGTTAGATATGAACACCTTAACACGCTTTTCAAATTAGTTCTCAACCATTTTACAGAACACCTAAATAATCCGAGATACTTCTTCACGGGATTTCATAAGATAGACCCAACAATAATGGAAAAAATCATCAATAAAATTAATGAAGTAACGATAACCATCCACATAGAGAACATGAGATGGGCCCCAAATATTAGAATGAACAAGTTGAAAGGAAAAAATATTATTATTCATAGAGATTCGAAATTAGTTCTACAATATTTGGCAAGCTGACACACTTGACATTGAAGAGTGTGAACTTTTATTAACCTAAACAATGAAGGAAATAAGACCTTTAGAGACTTAAAAGACAAATGCCCTAAATGACTGTGCCACAAATAGATCACTTTATGTTTTTGGTTCATGCCACCATTAACACTGGATTGAAATGCAACTCTAACACTAGGCTCCCAGTAATATAGGCGTCCCACTTCACGACCAGTCCCAATCGTCGACTTGTGTTTCAGGTCCTAAGAAACATAATGTGTAGGAAAAAAGATTACTGAACATTGAAGTGATTTAGTTAAGCTGCTAATAGATAAAAAGTTAATGGGTAGGACAGGAACGAATCACAGAGGACAGAGGCAGGTCATAACTGAGACTCATGGAACTTTTGTCTGTCACACGTACCACCATCTGCAATGGTGACTTTCTCCTATCTAGAACTTAAGGAATATGAAGTAAAGAGAGAAGGGGTACCAGTCATGTGATATGTAGCTCGAGTCAATGACCTAAAGGCTACGGAGGGAAGCAGAGTGAGTCACACTCAAGGCTGCTCTAGTAGTACCTGATGTGGAGGCAATGGATCAAGACGTACCAAACTAAGAGAGGATCTGCTTAAGGTGTAGAATATCACCAGAGGGGAGAATAGACACCTGAGGAGTAGTGAACCCACCATCTAGAAAAGGGTTGGAAGGGTCATTTGGGCCTTGAATGAAGGCTACATTGCTCTTTAGCTGTTGTCCACTCTTTGAATTTTTGAATTTCAGCGGCCTCGTATTAGGGTAATGGTCCCAGCACTTGTCCACATTGTGATTGTCCTTTCCACAAGTGTAAGCAGTGTCTCCTTGTCTTTCCTTTCTCCTTTCCTTGACCACTATCACTCTTCACAGGCTTGGAATAGGTACTAACTAGCACTGACGACTCCACCAAGTCTCGATTACCAGTTGTAACAGTACCTCTACTCATGGCCTTCTTCCACCCGTTTTCTCGCACCACCTTGTGATACACTTATTCAAGGGATGGCAGGCGGGTCAATACTGAGTATGTGAATTCTTAAGCTCTCATATGCTGAGATGGGATCAACAAGGAACTTGAAGATGCGGTTTCGCTCCACATGTTGCAAATACACCTTTTTGATCTTCAGTACAAGCCCAACTATAGGCAGAGTAGTAGTTCAACTCCTCCAACTTACTTTTTAGCCGCCCAAAATAAGTGGTAACACTAGTACTACCCTGTTTCAACTCCTGTATATCAGTTGTCAATTGATATATGCGAGAGACATCTTGCTTCTGGCCATACATCAAATTCAGAATATCCCACATCTCCCTTACTGTCCTCTTCATCATAATCATCTGCTGTTATCTCTGCACTGACTGAATTGAGGATCCACCCTATAACCAAGTTGTTTTCCTGCTCTCACTGAGCATAGGTGGGATCATCATATGCTGGTTCCTTAGTTCTGTCATCAATATAACATGTCTCTTTTTGTCCTCCAAGGAAAATACGGGCGGAGACATATCAAAGATGGTAATTGGTCCTCGTTAGCTTCACTGTAGTCATTTGTAGGGCAAGCAGGTGGTGCTCAATGGATGAAGAACCAACATGGCGCATCACGGAAGAATGAACTTCCCGATGCTCAGTACTATTGGTCGTAGAGGACTCCATGACAGTCTCACACAAGAGATACTGAGGTGTAGGTGATTCCCAAACACCTAGTAGGATCTCCACCAAGGCACGGGCAACGGCCTGCTCCTAGGGCAAACCCGGAGCACCCTCCAACTACACAAGAGTATCAACATGCAGAGAAGGCTCCACGGGTACTTAATGCACTTGTGGAGGGGGGCGACCAGTCTTCCAACACCAAAACAAGAGTCTGGCCTATGATCATGGGACAGGGCAGGGAAGGGGGCCAGCCTGCTCTTAGAAGCCCTAGAGCCACTGGGCAGGGCAGAGAAGGGGGCTGGCCTGATCTTGGGTGCCCTAGAATCACTGGACAGGGCAGAGCAAAGTCACCGGCCTGCTCTTAGAAACCGTAGAAGTGATTGGACAGGACAGAGGAGCGGCCGGTCTGCTCTTAGCTGCACTAGAGGGGACCGGACAGGGCACAGAAAGCCCTAGGAAGGATCGGTCTACTCTGATACCATGAAGAAAACAAAGGAGAAGGATGAGAGGATCGGTGGAGGAAGAACAGGAGGCTGCGGCATCAATTGAACAGGCCGCATCTCTCTCTCATTTTATACTATGGGTTGTGAGATTACATAATAGTGGGCAAGGACAAAAATATCCCTTGCTCCATTAAACACATAATAAGTCCCATAAACCCACACAAGTAAAGAAAAAAGGAGAACAAAAATAACTTAACCAACTAGACAAAATTACCCCGAACAAAAATAACCAACTAGACAAAATTACCTGACTACAACTTCAATACAGCTCTGTTGGCTAAATGGATTTGGAGGATGGGAGAAGTTGACAACGCATGGGTTAATATTATCAGAGATAAGTATTATCCTCAAGCTCCAAAGTGGAGGTTGCAATCACCTTCTCAACCTTCTTTGTCTCCAATCTGGAGGAATATCGACCAGTTGATGGATCTTGTTAATGCAGCCACCTGCTTTGCTGGGGGTAATGGAAACTTAATCAAATTTTGTGGGGACCGATGGTGCACTGATATTCCATTTGCAGTGAAGTTCTATCAATTGTATTCCATCGCAGAGGATAAAAGGAAGATTATTAGCTATATTTACTCAGCAGAGGAACACATCCATTGGAATTTTACTCTAAGAAGGACCCGATTGGTATTGAGATGGATCAATTGCTGTGTGTTCTCAAGACTATGCATCAGGTCATCATTCATAACCAGAAGGCAGATACTAGACATTGAGTTTGGAACAGTAAAGGAATTTTTTCTGTCAATGCCCGCACTAAAGTTCTAAGTGATAGGCGACTGAGGGTTACCTGGAATCAGTTTGTGTGGTCCAATCTCTTCCCAAGCAAAATCAGAATTTTCATCTGGAAAATGAATGATTACCCACTATTGTTCGGCTGAAATCCTTCTTTCATATCCAAAATTCATCTTGTATTTTCTGTGGTATCTTGGAGGAAGATGTGGAACATTTATTTCTGCATTTTGGTATCATCAATGTGCCGTGGAGGACTTTGGGATCACTTCTTTCTTTCCAGTGGAAAGAATTTCAGAATATCTCTAATCTTCTTGTGAATGGGAGGTTTTTTTTTTTCCAAATCCTTCAGAGCATCATGTTTTGAAACTCATTCTGCTAGTTATGCTATGGGCAATCTGGACCGAGAGGAATTCGTCTCAATCAAAAGTTAAACCAGGTCTCTCATATATTCAGTGAAGCTATCTTGTGGATCTATGATTGGGGAAAAGCTACTGGTGTAACTGTCAAGTTGAAGGAATCTTTAGTGTTAAATGCAGCTGGGGAATGGAATAAGCTCCTGCTTTAATCTACATGGCTCTTTGATTTATCCTTTCTTTTTTTGCCTTTCTATTTTATTCTCTGGATAAAATAGTCTGGGTTTGGGGTCTGGGTTGTGATTGTATCCTATGGTTTTCACCACAAACTTTTGTAATTTCCTTCTTCTTTCTAATGAATTGTGACCTTTGGGTCACCTTCCAAAAAAATTGCATAAGGATTAGTTGTCCTTTATAATAAGAAAATAGTCTGCTTGACTTTATGCATTCTTATTTTATAGGTTATTAAATTTTTGTTTCTTATTTTAATACAAGTGTTTGCAATTATTAGATTTCCTACAATAGCAAAGACAAGAATGACATAAACCCATGCCATTTCTATCTCTAAAGCTAAAGCCTTCATGAACCCTTTGATAGCCTCTATTATCCTTTCCTACATAACTATTTAGATCTCGCCAAACAAAATCCTTAATCCATTAGGATATGTTGGATCACCTTATCAAAATTCTCTCAAGATTTTTTTAGCATCCTCTTCTAGCGCTAATTGTGGTGTAAATTTTTTCACCTAGTGCAATTCTAATGAATATAAGCCTATCCCCCTACCTCCGGACTTCTACAACTTTGACTTTTAACTTTTTATCTATAATAATGGCTATACCATTTCTATTATTACTTTTTACCTAGTGCATTCTAATGAATTATGAATAGAAATCTATCCCCCTCCCTCCTGACTTCTGCAACCTTGTCTTTTAACTCTTTATCTATAATAATAGCTAGATCATTTCTATTGTTGCTTTTTCTTACATACCATAGTTTATTGCTGTCAAGTTCTTTAGTTTTAGACCCCTTCCCCTAATTTCTTGTAAATGAGCTATGTTAATCATCCTATCTCTCATTAGTTTGACTAACTCTATGCTCTGACCAATTAGGGTTCTTATATCTCATGTAGAATGAATTTTATTCTTTTGGACTAGTTTCTTTAGCAACTTACAATAACCCTTGTCTAATTGTCACTGCAATTGGTACTATTGCAGCATGTCACTTATGCCTTGGCAAACCCTTGCTCATTTGTCATTACCCTGGAGGCCAATGTAACATGTCGCTTTTGGGGAATAACCTAATACCTGAGAGAAAATTTTGTTCAGGATTTGTGATTGGGTTGTGACAAATTTCATTAAGTGCTGGTTGTTGACCTAATGCAGACCCTTCTCATTTCTCATATGGGCTTGGGACCTGCCATGGTGGAGTTCTTATGGGCTTCAATTAGAGATGCATAAATTGGATCATTAGCTGTACTTCCACGGCTCAATTCTCCCTGCACAATTAATTGGAACCATGGGGCTATTTGAACAGCTCGAGGGGTTTGAGATGAGATTATCCTATTTCCCTATTTTCTCCTTGTGGGCCACATTCTTAGTTCTATGTGGACAAAGACTTCATACATTGGGCTGGTGGATGGGATTATTGTTGGTAGGAACAGTTTGCAGCTCACTCACCTTCAGTTTGCAGATTATTTCATTCATTACATCTCTCTGACGAGTCACTGAATCGAGATTATATGTGATTTTTTCTTTTTAGTACATGATTTAGCTTTTGCTTTCCTTCTCGACTGATCCTTTGATACTTCTGGTTATGTTTTTAACATCTAGGTTCTGGGAAAACTACAACATGTACAAAATATGCATACTATCATCAAAAGAAAGGCTGGAAACCTGCTCTAGTGTGTGCAGATACATTTAGAGCTGGTGCTTTTGATCAGTTGAAGCAGAATGCAACTAAAGCTAAGATTCCTTTTTATGGAAGGTATTGAGACGGATGTTTCTTTTGATTTTGCAGTTTGTGTGAAGAAACTATGATTAAGTGCTGATTGTATTATCTCTAATTATGGTAATATACTGACCAAAAGCCTACCTTGTCTCTGGTATTTTTTTGACTGATTAAATGATCACAACACCTTTTGCTAGAATAAATGAAAAAGTACCATCTACGTGTAGCATTATCCTTTGTCCCCTATCTAAAATAATAGCTCTTGCTAGCTATCTTGGCTTTAATATATATCCTATATCACTGAATAAAATGGCCGTCACCACAATTTTATGACCTATTCTGATGCAAGTCCTCATGTTCACGTTCCTTATTTGGAATGGGGTCCACAACAATACAAATTATTACAATTGTGGACCTCTTAATAGTTGGCAGAGAATTGAGTCAATCTGGGAATCACATATCAAATTGTTTTGCTTAGTGCTGACTTGTAAATTCTCTTCTTTTATCTTTACAAAAATGTGGTACCATCCACTTCCCCAAGAAAATGTTTTGCTGCATAGACCCTGATTAGAAGAGGTGATTGCCAGAATGAAGAAGAAAGGGTGCTGCAGGGTTCGAATGTAAATAGATGCTGTTCTAACCCCTTCCCCCACTTTGGTTTTGCATTCTTTATTTTTCTGCCTGGTAAGCTTTTCCCTTCCAAGATTTCTGATGGGGATGATTGTGAGCAAGAGAGGGATGAGATGATGGGGAAGTGAAGTCAATTTGGGTGGATTTCTTAGTCTCATGGATTAGGCGACCTGATGGTGGGTTTTGGAAGTCCTCAGGGTTGTCTACACAATTGGCTGATGACAGCATGCCATTTCTTTTGCATTTGCACCATGTTGCAAGGACGGCAGGATAAACAAGCTTGGAAGCAGGGAATAAGGCAAAGGACTAATGAAAGAAAACCTGTGGGACGATACTATGCCCTCGCCCTTATCTGAATAGGGATGGCTGATCTCAGACCACCACTCAAGGAGGAAGTTGGCGTGCCTTGGCCTCATGCCAAATCCACAAAGGGAGAAGAGGTGCACTAGAGTTCTCAAATGCTGCTAGCATTCTGGTCCTTTCGGCTTCACTATTATTCATGATAATCATCATTAGAGCCTTATCCCATTTATTTGGGGTGTGAATCCTGCCCCACTGTTTTAACCTATCCTATGCCATATTTGTGTTTTAAACCTAAGAATGTGGAGTCCTTTCTTACATCTAACCATCTCACTTGGGCCTTTCTCGAGTTCTTCTACCCTCCTCTATTGTAACTTGATCACACCTCTTGACCAGTGCTGAACTTGGATGGTGTACATGACCCAACCATCTTAGCCTATTTTCCTTAAGCTTAATGTCAATAGAAGGACAATGTATATGTTCATTCTGAATTTTATTCTTTCTAGTCTTTCCATTATCCATCTCAACATCCTTACCTCTGCATCACACAGTTTTTGTATGTGATCTTTAACTGTAGCCTGGTACTCATCACAACTGTTGTATAAAGCTTAACTTTGAGCTTTACGGGGGCTTGTCAATCACAGATGACAACTTACCATCGATTGTAATCAAATCCTGTTGTTCAACCCTCATATTATTGAAGTTACATTTCATATATTCTGTCTTAATTCAACAAATCCTAAAACTTTTATATTCGAAAGCACCCCTCCACTGTTCTATCTTATCATCTAAACTGTAAACATTCTCATCAGTTTAGAACAATATCATCTGCAGTTTTCACACAAATGGCTAACATACCCCTGTGAACTAAATTGCTAAACTAGTTAAAAAAGAGCAACAATTATCTAAATTTTACCTGCAACATTACAAACAGATAAATAAATAAATGATTGACTGCAAACATAGTACGATCCCCATGCGGCCAGATCTGTTTGGCATCCATAAGACATCTAACATGTTCTTCATGCTCATCCATCAAATAGCGTTCTTGTTCCTGCATCAATTTTAGGTTAACTATAATGGATACAGTCATCTGTTGCCCTTAGCCTATGAAATAAAGTGCTTGATTCTTTCATTCAATGGGGCATGCACTGCATTGCCTAGCTATCGCTCTAGGTTCCCTCTCTTCTAGGGGGATTCTGTGACTGGCTGCTAAATATCAGGACAACTTTGTGTCTTTGGCCTCAGACAGAAGATATCCATCAAACCTCTTGGAAATTTCTTTCGAACAGGCAGTATCTGATCCATTTCTAATGTGATAAATCAATTGTGCCATTAAATAACCTACACTCAGTAGTATTGATTGTTGGTTTTGTATCACATTTCTTCTGTTGGCACTTGAATTCTGATTCATACTCACTTCAAGTTTGTTATTTGTCCGCTCTTATATTGCTATGACTATGGATGTTGATGATGCTCAGTTATTCTATATTACTGTAGGTCATTTTAAGGAATACATTCTCTATGCAGAAAGCAAGGGTAAAACTGCATACATTTTACCATCACTAGACCATGCAGTGGTGGGGGCCTCATGGTGCTGGGCTGGCCTTTTTATTCTCTGATGGATGCAAGATTGTGGCATAATTATAATTTGTTCTGATATTTTATCTGGCATATTCATCATTGCTTTGTTGCTTATTTGCTTGACATTTTCTCTGCAGCTACATGGAGTCGGATCCTGTGAAGATTGCAGTGGAAGGTGTAGAAAGATTCAAGAAAGAGAACTGTGATCTTATTATTGTTGATACAAGTGGACGCCACAAACAAGAAGCTGCCCTCTTTGAAGAAATGCGTCAAGTTTCTGAAGCAACAGTATGTTTACATTACTATAATTTTGGTTTTCCATATCTTTTGGTGCAATTATTTTGCTGATTGTCTTTGTTTTGCTATGCCAGAAACCAGATCTTATCATATTTGTCATGGATAGCAGCATAGGACAAGCTGCCTTTGATCAAGCACAGGCATTTAAGCAAAGTGTTTCAGTGGGTGCTGTGATTGTGACCAAGATGGATGGTCATGCAAAAGGAGGTGGCGCACTTAGTGCGTAAGTGTGATCGTTTATTTAGTTTCTACTGAAGTTGCCTAGAAAGGTCTGATCTCATGATCCATATGACCTGTATCTCTGTTCACTGGAAGCTACTTGCACAGCTGGAGAGCTGTGTGTGTATGTGTTTTGGGGGGGAGGGGTGACTGCTAGACTTATTTCGAAGATTAATACTTGCTGCACTGCATAAGGTGCAGTCTTAATATTTTTAAGTTTTTGAATTTTTTTTATGGTCGGACCCCATCATGCCCGTACAATCTGATCCCCGATTGGATGACCCAAAAAATCTGAAAAATAAAAAACTGAACCTCTTTTTATTGGGCTCGGCCCATTACGGACATTTTTTCACTGTTCATTGGGGCTCAGTTTTCAATTTTTTATTTTTTAGGATCGTCGGATATGAGATCGGGTTGCACGGACATGTAGGGCATGATGGGCCTGACTTTAAAAAAATTCAAAAAATAAAAAATTGGGGCTGCACCCCATTCGGTGCAGCAAGTATTACTCTATCTTGAAAGCTTTACCAGTTTAAACAGTGTCTAATAAGGATTTGTATTCATTGCTTCATTGTCAGTTTCAGAAAAAAGTTAGCCATTAGTTGCTTAATCAGTTGATCTTGATCTGAGTTATGTAGCAGGATTTGTATCTGCTACAACCTATGTCTGCTCCCTGTTATCTAGAAAACTGCAAACTGATATTATGATTTAGGGTAAGCCTATAATGCATCTTTATAACTGTTTGAAGATTGATGAGATGTTAATGTGTTCCCTATTGAATTGAAAGCATCGATAGTACATGTGATATAATGTTATCCTTTTGCTTTCCAGTAACTTTGGGCTTCTTTTGGTATGTAGCTTTGATTGGTGGGAAATCTTAGAGAAAGTATAATATCTCTACTTTTCCAATGTTTTTCCAACAGCTTGAGCTTAATAAACTCAAAGTGATTGGAAGGCTAATATTTAACCGGGGGGGGGGGGGGATAAAATCGTAAAGCTGTGATATAATTATATAAATGGCAATGCTAGTATTCTGTTGCATGTAAATCTATATAATCAAGGGGGCCTATATCCATGTGCATTAGAGAAGATTGTGTGTAAGGGAAAAATGGGAACATACATTCCTTCAGAGGAGGATCAGCCTAGACCCTCATTCCATGGGGAGCTTCTAGTGGCTATTACTGCAGAGGAACATAATGCTATTTCAGGGACTTTTTCTATTGAAGAACTGAGAGCTGTAGTCCCAGCATTAGCTGGGGATAAGGCTCTTGGGCCGGACGGTTTTCTTTTATTGTTTTTCCAAAGGCATTGGGAGGTCATTCACCCCTTGTTATTTTAGGTTGTGTTGGAATTCCAGGAGGGGAAGGCTCATTTGAGGGGGATCAATAAGGCATTCATTGCCCTTATTCCCAAGGAGGTGGGGGTTGATACCTTGACAAATTACATGCCCATTAGTCTCTTGAATGGGGTGTATAAAATCATCTCTAAGATGTTGGCTACTAGGCTGGGAAACGTGATTGATAGATTAGTCAATATGAACCAAAGTGCCTTCATCAGGGGAAGGCAAATTCATGAAGGCTTCTTGATTGCTCAGGAATGTTTGCACTCCATGAAGGATCAGAGAAGAAGAGGTATTGTTCTGAAGCTTGACTTTGAGAAGGCAAATGATAAGGTCAACTGGTCTTGTTTGTTTAATGGTCTCTCTCAGACGGACTTTGGTGAGAAATGGATCTCTTGATCAAAGCCTGTGTCCTCTGCCTCATTTGCCATCTTGGTGAATGGGGACCCGACCCCCTCGTTTCTAAGTGGGAGAGGGCTAAAGATAGGGAGATCCACTATCCCCTTTGCTCGTTTGTTCTTGTGGCTCAGGTTTTGAGTTGCATGTGGGAGAGGGCAGAAGCAGTTGGCCTAGTTTCAGGATTCAAGGTCAGAAGCAACAATAGATCTATATCTCATATTTAGTGTTCTGATGACACCATCTTGTTTTGTTCTGGAGGGGAGGAACAAGTTTTCAATATGAGATGAAGTTACTGGCCTCAAAGTTAATTACCTGAAGAGTGCAGTTTTTGGTATCTATGTGCCTGATTTTGTCTTGAGGAGAGTGGCCACTATTTTGGACTGTCAGATAGGTTCTTTTCCTATTAGTTATTTGGGATTGCCTCTATCTCCAGTCCAGTTAAAGTGCAATAATTGGCAGCCAATCATTCAGAAGTGTCGGTCTAGATTGGTAGGATGGGAGCGGAGGTTATTGTCTTATTGAGGTAGATTGACGCTGTGTCAGGCAGTCTTGGATAGCTTGCCAATTACTTTCGCTTGCCAATTACTTTCTCTATTCAGAATTTCAAGGACAGTGGCTAGGCAGCTTGAACGTATCTGCAGCAAGTTCTTTTGGAGTGGTGACTCTGACAATCCTAGGAAAGGATTCCATGATATTTGCTGGGGCAGAGTGTGCAAGAGTAAGCAGGTTGGGGGCTTAGGCATTAAAAACATTAGAGCCTTCAACTTGGCTCTACTGTCTAAATGACTTTGGAAACTTGGCAAGAATCAGTCTGGTCTGGCTTGATGTTATTAAAGAGAAAGTATTACCCTATAGGCAGAGTGTGGGATTTTTGCCTTCGGTCCAACAACAATTTCTCCCATGTGTGGAAAGGTATTCTGGAGGCGGCACACATTTTGGTGGCTGCTATGCGCATCTCCTTAGGTGATGGCAAGTCTTGCTCATTTTGGATGGATAGATGGGCTGGCTCGGTGCCTCTCTCTTTAACTTTCCCTAGATTGTTTAGTATTTGCTATTGACCCAGGGGCAGTGGTGGAGCAGACGGTGCATGTGAATGCCACAGGCGAGGCGTGGATTCCAATGTTCAGAGGAAACCTCAAGGAGGAGGAGATTTTCGAAGTAGCTGCTCCTTTGGAGACTCTGCAGGGATGCAGGCTGGATGCCACACACCCGTATTCATTATAGTGGTCCTGGAATGCTAATACTGAATTCTCAGTCAGGTCTGCTTATGCTTTTATTGCGGATGGGGATCTGCGGTCACCTTTTGTTCACCATATATGGGTCCCGAAGTCTCCTTTGAAGGTAAAGATTATGTTATGGAGGGTCTCCATTGGAAAGCTCCCGACCAGCAGACAGGTTGATTCGATTTGGATGTGATGTTCCACCTTTGTGCAGCCTCTGTGAAGAGGAGAATGAAGGGATTGATCACCTGTTTGCTAGGTGTTCCTTCTCAGCTGAGACTTGGGCTACTTTGTTTCAGAGGCTTAAAGTTATGAAGGAGCCTCAGAACTCAGTGGAGGATGTCATCAGGTTTTGGCCATGCCGCCTTACTCATAATGGAGATATGCTTCTATGGTGGTTGGTTCTGCATGCAACAGTATGGGCAATCTGGATAGAGAAAAATAAGAGGATATTCAAAGGGAGGCGGCTACCCAGGATAAAGTTCTATCTTTTGTTTTCAGTAGAGTTAAGGAATGGATGATAGTTCATTGTAAAAAACATGCTGTCAATTCGTCCCTTTTTGTTCTTTTGGAGGAGGTACGTAATTCACCACCTTGGTGTATGTAGAGTGAGGTTGGAGAGCTCCTGGTTCATACACAGTTGTATTTCCTTTTTCATTTATAATATACAGTGGTACCTGATCACCTGTTTGCTAGGTGTTCCTTCTCAGCTAAGATTTGGGCTACTTTGTTTTAGAGGCTTAAAGTTTTTTTTGGAAGGTGACCAAATAGGCCACAAATTCATTGAACATAAATGCAAACAATACAACACAGAGCGATACAAAGCTCTCAACTCACACACAAACCCCTTACAATCATGAAAAGACCCCCACTCCTAAGATACTCCCCCAAGATATCTTATTAAGGTGATAAGATATTATTACAGAATAGCTAACAAAATTACAAAATCAGTCAATCATCTTAAGCCATTGCTGCAAAGTACATGAGAGGATTACAGATCCACTTCTATCCTTGCAGGTCTTCCCCATTCAGAGACCCATTTAATAACTTTCCTCATGATATTATGGATGCTATTATACTCATCTCTGAACCTTCTGTGATTCCTTTCAGTCCAAACCTCCCAGAGGAATGCTGGAAGGATTATAGACCATAGCTTCCTCTCAGATAAGGTAGGACATAAATTACCCCACCCATCCAACATTTGGTACACTGAAGGAGGCTCCTCCCAAGTGATATTTAAGTACCTGCAGCAGGACAACCACCAAGCATTGATAATTCTGCAGTGGCAAAACAGGTGATCAGCATCCTCATCAAATCTTCCACAGAAAATACAGGTAAGCTTCTGCACAGGAAAATAAAACTCTTGAGTCTGTCCACCATTGGTAGCCTCCCCAAAGCCATCTTCCAAAGAAATAGGTTGATCTTGCAGGGTAATAGCTTAGACCATACTGTAGGCTCCCAAGGCACTCTGGTTCCACTATCATTAATCACTCTTAACATAGCACTAACAGAAAAATCACCTTTAGGATTCCAAACCCATAGCCTTTTGTCATCACAGTCACTCTGCAGCCCAATTTTCTGTATACTGTCCAGAGCAGCCACCAACTATTGAAGTTCTTGAACTGTAAGGTCTCTTCTAAATGTCAAGTTCCATAGATTAGACTGCCCATATGAGTACATATGAGCCATAGATTTCCTTTTTGTCTTCTGAAATTTGATACAATTGTGTGAACTCCACTGCCAAAGGATGGCAAGTAACCCACCTATCTTCCCAAAATTTGACTGAACATCCATTACCGACTTGATAAGAAATCGGAGGACTGATCAAGTCAACCATCTTATTAATATTCCTCCAAATTGGGGACATATTAGATGAAGAAGTAGGATGCAAATCCCATCTAGATGCACCATGATAATATTTCCCCCTAACAATTTTGATCCACAAAGCATCTTCCTCATCTCCCATTCTCCAAATCCACTTGGATAGTAAAGCCTGATTAAGGGCACCTACTTTCATCAGGCTAGCACCTCCTTGATCCTTTCTCCTACAAACCCTATCCCGTACTATTAGGTGCAAAGCTTTTGTATCCCTCTTTCCACCTTCCCAGAAAAATAGGTTTCTCTTAGATTCAATTATTCTTTCCACCTTTCCAGAAAAATAGGCTTCTCTTAGATTCAATTATTCTTTCCACCTTTTTTGGAATCTTGAATATTGAAAGATAATATGTTGTCAACGACGAAAGGATTGTTTTAGATTACACCCATCTACCTCCAGCTGATAAGAATCTTGCTTTCCATCCTTCCAACCTCTGTTTAACCTTCTAATGAGCTCATCCCAATCTCTGACTTTACGTTGAACATCAAAAAGAGGAAGTCCCAGATAAATAATTGGAAAAGAGGATACCTTACATATAAAAGTTTCAGCTATTTCCTAAACTCTCTCCTGACCCAAATTAATTCCTACCACTTCAGACTTCCGAAAATTGATGGCCAATCCTATAATGGCTTCTGTTAAGGTTAGTAACATCTTCATATTACTAAGCATTGCATCATTTCCAGAAGAGAACAACAGCGTATCATCTGCAAATTGTAGATGTGGCAGCAAAAACCTATCTCTTCCAACTGAAAATCCATCCACCCAACTCTTGTGCTGCAGCTCTATCCCGTAGAGTACTCAAAACCTATCCAACTAGAATAAAAATCAGTGGTGACATAAGATCTCCTTGCCTCAGCCCCCTCGAACTTTTAACATATCTATAGGGCTTACCATTCAGCGAAATAGAAAATGTAGCAGTAGAGATGCAACTCATGATCTAACCAATCCATTTATGATTGAACCCCATAGGTCTAAGAGTATTTTGAATACACGACCAGCTTACTTGATCGTAAGCTTTCTCAAAGTCCAATTTAACTAACACTCCCTCCTTTCTATTACTTTTCTGAGAGACTATGGCTTCATATGCTGACAAAGAATTGTCCAAAATGTATCTCTCCCTTAAGAATGCAGCCTGATTTGTACTAATAACCTCCTTCGGCACATTCTTCAGCCGATTAGCCAAAACCTTGGTAATAATCTTATAGCAACCATTTAAAAGGCTGATAGGCCTAAAATCAGACAGTATCAGCCCCTTCCCGCTTTGGAATTAGTACAATAAATGTAGAATTAAAACTTTTGATGCTCAACGGCCTTTCTTGGAACTCCCTCATCACCTTCATAAGATCCATTTTAATGGTGTCCCAAAAATACTGATAAAATCCCATATAAAATCCGTCCGGACCCGGTGATTTATTAGCTTCCATACTAAAAACTGCTGTTTTGACTTCCTCTTTTGTGAAGGGATCATAAAGCTCTTTTGCCTGACTTTCTTTAATTTTTGGTAATACCCCATCCTGAAGATGAGGTCTCCACCATTCATCTTCCTCGAACATTCCCTCGTAAAAAGAAACAAAGGTTTTCTTGATCTCTATATTGACTCCGCAACATGGTTATCAACTTTCACTTGATCAATCCTCCTTGATCTCCTCTTAGCATTTGTAGTTGCATGGAAAAATCTTGATTCTTGTCCCCCTCTCTCAACCAAAGCTCTTTCGCCCTCTGCTTCCATTCAATCTCTTCTCTTAGCAGCCACATATTGTACTCCTATTTCTGTTTAGCCAGCTCCTTGTTCTCCTCTTCAGACAAATCAAACGTATCATCTCTCACTTCCAGCTCGTCTATTTTCTGGATAAGTTGCTGCCTAGTAGAAGCTGCTTCCCCAAAGGTCATTGCACTCCATCTCTTAATGCCTGACTTCACCCTTTTTAGCTTGTTGGAGAAGGAAACAGCCGCCTGATTAGAGGATTCCTCCTTCCACCATTGACTAACCAACTCCTTAAAACTCCTCATGTCTATGCCATGCCAACTCATACCTGAACATTCTAAGCTTCCTTTTCTCTTCCCTGGTCCTCAATAATAATGGAATATGATCTGAGACCGTCCTATTCAGGCCTATAACATGAGAAACATGAAACTTATTGATCCAACTGGATGAAACCAGCACCCTATCCAGCCTTGATTGGGTACTATTCAGTTGTAGATTTGACCAAGTAAATTTCCTATTCGGAATTTCTAGGTTCATCAGTTCACAATTGGATATCCAAGTGCCAAATCTTTCCATATTTGTATTCCATTTCTGATCGCCAGTTCTCTTCCATGGATATCTAACACAATTAAAATCTTCAAGTACACACCACTTCCCTTGAAATAACAAAGCTAACCTATCCAGCTCCTGCCAGAATTATGCCCTTGCCCGTTGAGCGTAAGGACCATAAACTGAGGTGACTACCCAAGACTATGTATCAGCCACTGCAGAGAAACTCACTGATATATTGAAAGTGTCTATATCACAAACCCTCCCTTTAAACCTATTGCCATTCCAGAGGATAAGCTGTCCCCCACTAGCTCTTTGTGTAGGAAAGCTAGCCCATTCAGTTAACAAAGTACCTCCAACTTGTTTGATAATCTGCCCATCCATAGCTTCCATTTTGATCTTTTGCAAACAAACACAGTCCAGCTTAAGGTTCCGAACTAAATCGCTCACCACCCTTCTCTTTATATCCCCATTAAGTCCTCTAATATTCCAAGAGCACAAAAACATTATGATGATTTCATACCCCCCTTCTTCTTAGGTCTTAGAGAGTCAATAATCTCATTTTGGTTAATGAAATTGACTTCCCTCTTACCTATCTTCACACCCTCTCCAACCCCTTTTCTCTTTAAGGAACACTACAGAGTCTCTATTCTTCTAAGTCATTTAATGAAGCTAATGATAGTCTTCTTTGCCTTGAAAGGAGACACCAATCTTCCTTCCAAACTCCAAAATATCCTCTACCCAAAGTTTGTACCCCATAGAAGAGCTGAAAGGGGATACCAAGGAGGGAGGGGAGTAAGGAACAATGGCTATGGAATCAACTGTCCGGAGCTCCCCTGAAGACGAACAACTACATTCCCAGGCATCTGGACAGCTAGTGCCTTAGTTTCCAGGGCAAAGTCCAAGACCTTCTGACTTCCTTTTGCTGGTTGAGGCGACCTCTTGAGGGTCACAACCTCCCCTGCGGAAGACTCCTGCATTTCCAAATGGTCAACCATGGATACTCTGAGTCTGGAAACCACCGGAGACCTAACACTTCTTCTCTGTTCCTCATTAAGAAGAATCAAGGAACTAGAAACCACAGTTCCACCCCAAGAACCCTTGCCGACACCCTCCTGTGAAGAAGAAACACGTCGATCACCAATGTGGACCTTCAACAAAGCATGGTTGGCTACAGGAGGAGGAAGATGAATAGTGCCTCCATCTCGAGCCAGCCAAACAAGGAGGCTCCAGTTCACAAGACTAGTTTGAGTACAGGCTTTAAGAGGATTAGACCGGTTGGTTGACTTGAGATGAACTGGCCGGTTTGAAAGTAAGTCAGGATCCGACTCTCCCCCAGCCAAGAACTATTCACCTGGGTCCGGATTCAAGCCATCAACCTGATACTGTACACCTTCCTTGCCCGTTAAGCCTAACGGTTGGTCTTGCTTGGTCCCAACTACCGGAACCTCAGGACTCGATGAAAACCATCCTGCCACCCTCGCTCGTACATTGCAACATCCCAACAAGGCTCTGGCAGACCATCATGCACCTTTTGGCTCGCAGAGGCCAAGAAACCATGATTCTGCATGGCCGAGAAGGAATTTGAACATATATCTTAGAAGACGAACAAGACCTTGTAACCACCTTCCGCTGAGTCATCTTTATGCTACCTCCTGTTGAATCACGGGGCTAGTCAATCAACTCGTGAGTAACAGCAGGAGAAGCCCTAGTCGGAGCAAGAATAGGGCCCAAACTCTTCACTTGGTACTTTCTATATATTCAACTACCACCTCTGCCTAGGACCAGTCCTGTGCAACACTCTTATCAGACTTGGAAGCCGACAACATCTCCTTTACTAGCTTCACCCAAAGATCTCTCCCGGTTAGATGAATCATAACTCTGTCAGGAACATCTTCTAGAGCGCTCACCTCCACTTGAACACGCGCATATAACAACATAAAGCCATCCAGAGAACGAGGATCCACTTCCTTTAGCAATTCAAAACTGGAAATAATAGCCTAGAAAGTTCCACCATTCCACACATGAAGCAGAATGCCGAATAACCAGAGCCACAACTTAATGCCTGGGGGAACCGGGGAAGGTTAAGACCAAGGCTGACCAAGGCAAGCACTTAAAGACCACATTGCTTCGCCGACCACTGAGAAGCCTGATACTAAAGGACATCCAATCCGGACGAGGGCTCTTAACCGGGAAGGATTTCTGGTCTAGCTCCCTAATCCACCAGTTATCCACCTCCGGCCAGAAATGAAGAAGAGCCTCCATTAGTGCCTTGTGTGCCTTCGTAGAACTGAGCTTAGATTGCTCAGCCATGACAGAGACAACCAGGCAATCCTCCATCCACGAACGAGCTCCTGCAACGGCTGGCGACCAAGGAATCACAATCCTGCCCTGCGCCAGCTTAGGCGCCACTGGAGAAGAGGCCGAGGCTTTATGGTGCCGATGAAGACAGGAGGAGCTCCTATGGCCATGCTCGCGACAGAGGATGCAGCGAACACGCTCCCTGCAGTCCCTTGCTCAATGCCCTTTCCCCAGACACCTGATACAAGAATCTCTATCCACCGGGAGAGAAGACAGAGCCTTCTTGGCCCCATGGATATGCTTCTTACCTCTCCTCTGCACGAGCTTCCAGTCCCCTTCCTCAACAGGACCCTCGCTTTCACCCTTATCGTGCCCACTAACTCACACCCCTCTCGCTCCCCCTCGCTCTCACTCTCACGCTCGCCATTAGTACCTTAGTATGTTAGCTTAAAGTTATGAAGGAGCCTCAGAACTCAGTGGAGGATGTGATCAGGTTTTGGCTGTGCCGCCTTACTCGTAAGGGAGATAGGCTTCTATGGTTGTTGGTTCTGCATACAACAGTATGGGCAATCTGGATAGAGAGAAACAAGAGGATATTCAAAAGCGAGGCGGCAACCAAGGATAAAGTTCTATCATTTGTTTTCAGTAGAGTTAAGGAATGGACGATAGTTCATTGTAAAAAAACATACTGTCAGTTCGTCCCTTTTTGTTCTTTTGGAGGAGCATACGTAATTCACCACCTTGGCGCATGTAGAGTGAGGTTGGAGAGCTCCTGGTTCATACACAGTTGTATTTCCTTTTTCATTTATAATATTCAGTGGTACCATCCACTTAAAAAAATGACCTGCATGTTTACTGTTTTAATGCTAAAATTTAATGTGGTATGTCCTTTGAATGCAGTGTTGCAGCCACAAAAAGTCCAGTCATATTCATTGGAACTGGAGAGCATATGGATGAATTTGAAATTTTTGATGTCAAACCCTTTGTCAGCCGTCTTTTAGGTGAACTTTAACTTGTGTTTGTTGTCTAATCTGATTCAGTGATGTTCTTCATCTTACTCATGTATTTGCTATTTATAGGTATGGGTGACTGGTCTGGGTTTATGGATAAAATTCATGAGGTTGTACCTACGGATCAACAACCTGAACTTTTACAGAAACTTACTGAGGGGAGCTTTACTCTTCGGATTATGTATGAACAATTTCAGAACATTCTGAAAATGGGTCCTATTGGACAGGTTTGCTTTCATCAATTACACAAGAATTTGTCGTGTTGATATTTTTAAACTGATGATCAGAAAATATACACGTGCATCCTCTTTTTTAACTTTTTATGTTGCCATTTCCTGTTCTACACCCTGCTACATTTTGTGATGCAGCTTCGCCTGCTTGTAAACTGACCTTGGGTCGGTATTCAGGAACCAGCATGTTTCAGAGGACTTTTCACTAGGTTGACAGCCAACCAAATTTTTTTTTTAAAGTACATGCTAATATTGATGTAATATGAGTTTACATTATTATGCAGAGGGTGCATTTCTTGCCCTCCTTCCCCTAAGAAAGCCTAGCTTTAATGGCTTCGGTGACAACGGTATCATCTGAGTACCATCTGATGAGAGTCAGTTTTGATGTTGTCCTGTCTCAAACTGAAAAAGAAAAGCTGAAGATTTTGCTGCTGCCACCTATGTATCAGAGGCATTCGCCTTGTTTTGCTTAGACAAGGTGAGGAGAGGCGAGCCAAGAATGCCTTGCCTAGCTTTGCCTTCACCCTGCACACCTCTCTCTCTCTCTCTCTCTCTCTCTCTCACACACATCATCTTCTGAGTACCATCTGACGATGATGCCAGTTTTGATATTGTCCTATCTCAAACTCAATAAAGCTGAAGATTTTGCCACTACCACCTATTGTAACGGAGGCAAATAGACAAGGGAGGAGAGGTGAGCCATGAATGCCTCACCTAGCCTTGCCTTTGTACCCTGCACCTCTTTCTCTCTCTCTCTCACACTCACACATGTACAATCTTAGATTGTGTGCAACTGTACCCTGTTGTCTCTTTTTTCCCCTATTACATGTTTCTTTTATTTCATTCTAGTAATATTTTCTATGTAATTAAAGGTGTGTGAGAGGTGAGCTGGGGGATCAGGGCCCTGCTCAGCCTCAAATGCCTACATGCTTGAGGTGATGTGGGTGACATGCACATGCATGTTCATGCATATACACACAAAAGGTATGGCCATAACATCAATCAATCTTTCTTGGGTTATATGCAACTGTAACCTGTTGTCTTTATTTTCCTATTACATGTTTCTTCTTTTATTTTATTCTATTAGCATTTTCTATGTACTTAAAGGTGAGAGGCGAGCAGGGGGACTAGGGCCTTGCCTCATCCTCAAATGCCCAGGCCTCCGAGATATGTGTTCTCCCATAAATCAACATGAAGGAAGACGATTGGCAACGGGCAGAAAATAAAGAAAACAACTAAGATAATGATATAAGACTGAACATGTCCATTATATTAAGATTAATTTTTATAAAGCACTTATAGTAGGAGTAGATGGCAGACTTCCCACTTGTGATTTGCGTGCACGATCTATATATGGCTTTCCTACTATTTGCAGCTTATGTGGGGAGGATGACAAGTTTTTGGATCATGTACTTCTTAACTGTGACTTTGCCAAACAAGTTTGGCAACTGTGGCATAAGTTGCATTTCCACTCTGGCTATCTGGATGATGTGGACTTGGTTTGCTCTTTACTGCTGTTTTGGGCCTCTTCTCATGTGCCGAGAGATGTTGTTAAAGTCTGGTGGTTGATCCTGCATGCTACCTTTTGGACCATTTGGGGTGTGAATGAAATAGGAGGATCTTTTGCAAGGAAGCATCAACTCCTGATGGGAATTTGTAATTTTTTGAGTCACTCAGTGAAGGAGTGGGCTATATGGCCTTTTGTCATGATGATTTGAATACATCATCCTTTTTTGCACTTTTGGGAGATTCTTGAGGGTGCACCAATTTGGGGTCCTTTTGTATAGAGGGAATTTATAAGGGTTTTCTTCTTTACTCTTGTACATTCACCTCTTTTCAATTTTATATACCATGTGGTACTATCCACGTTTCAAAAAAAAATTTAACAATAGATGGACTTATGGATCATCAAGAATAAGAATAAGAAAAATATGGTAACATTCAAGTGAAAAAGGGCATTAGGCATCATCAAAAGAGGCATTTTGGAATAGTTAAGAACAAGAAAAAAGCAATTACTACATAGTTAAAAAGAATGCGAGTGCTTGACTGAGGCCGGTGTGTGAGTGAGGGAAGACATTTTTGACTTGCCTTGACTTGCCTCATCGCCCAGGTGTGACTGAGGTGCCTTAGATAGCAGAGTATTTTTTTAGTAGAGTCAATATTCTTGGGAAACCCCGGCTGGGTTTTGGGGCAATGATTCATGGGTGGTGTTATCTCTTAATGATGTCTAATGCCCTCTTGTTTCAAATTAAATGCTACAATTTTGTATTCTTCATGATTCCTAAGACAATCACTACTTGAATGGTACTTTCTACAGATTGGTCTTCATGCATTGGAATTCATGGTTCTTAGAACCCTGTATATCAAGTCTTGGATATTCTTCTTTGTTTTCCTCCTATTATCATTCCCCTTCATTTGTCTTCTTTTTTGGTGGGTGGGGAGATCATGCCAAATGCATAGGCAGTTGCCTAGCCATTTGAGGCTGAGACAAGCCCCTGCTCGCCTTGCTATTCAATTAGGCAGTAAAGTGGCCTACCTCTTTGAAATAAAAGAGTGCTGGTACCTCAATGTGTTTTGCTAAATCCTGAGGGTTCCACATTTTCTATGATGCTTGACTGCCTTACAGAGAGAATTGCATTCTATCACTTATGGACACATTATTCCCTTTGCATAGATAAGTTGTTTGCTTTTTCCAACCATTTGAATTTCGTTACTTTCAGGTCTTTTCCATGATTCCTGGGTTTAGCTCGGAGTTGATGCCCAAAGGTCGTGAGCAGGAAAGCCAGGCAAAGATCAAGCGATACATGTATATGATGGATTCCATGACCAATGAAGGTACTACCATTGTACTTCATTCTGCCATGTATGGTCAATGCACATGTGAATGTCTTCGTTTTGTTGTTTATATTTGAGATTATGTAGCCTTTGTTTATCAATCTGGCACTTCGTTTTTCATGCTTTCTTTGATGGGGTGTGATGTATTGCTTCTGCTTCAACTAATGTAAAACACAACCGAGTTCCATTCTTTCTTTGATCTGGATTAGTTGTTTATGCTGCTGCCATTTTTTTTCCATGGTCTGAGTCTTCTAATTTTTGACAGAGTTGGACAGTACAAACATGAAACTGATGAATGAGTCTCGGATGATGCGTATTGCACGAGGCTCAGGTCGGCCTGTTGTGGAAGTCATGGAGATGCTGGAGGAGTATAAACGGCTTGCCAAGGTTTGGAGCAAGATGAAGGGGCTCAAGATTCCGAAGAAAGGGGAAATGAGTGCTTTATCTCGGAATATAAATGCACAGCATATGAGCAAGGTTCTTCCACCACAGATAATGAAACAGTTAGGTGGCATGGGTGGTTTACAAAGTCTGATGAAGCAGATGGGTAACATGGGCTCAACAAAAGACATGATGAATGGTTTGCTTTAAAGGGTGAAAGTGTACGTGAAAGCGGCAAATTGGATTCAGTAAGGTAGTGTATCAGCTGCATGTTTTGTGGGGATACATTGGGATTCACTAAGGTAGTGTATTGGCTGTACGTTTTGCGGGAACTGGCCAGTCAGTGGGGAGTGAATCAGCTTTGCATTGGTGATTTGGTGGAAGATGACCGACGAACTTGGATTGCTTTGGAGAAGAAAGCTTTCTCGGCTTTTGAATGTGGGCAAAAATTGTGAACAAAATGTAACCTTCCTTGTCTGGAGGTGTCTTACAAACACAAATGACTAGGTTGAGGGAAACTGACATGTTTGGATGCATAACCGAATGCAAAGGATACTTATAATGCGGTAATGCAGGCTACTTTTATGTGTACATTGATGTATAACCGATCCTTTCATTTGTAGGCTTTTCGGAATTTAAATTGATTTAAAACATGTAGGGATAAGGATGGGATAAGAGGGATGAATAATTGAGAAATGGGTCCATGCAATTTTTTTCCGTATTTTGTTCTGCATTTTAGCTTCCGTCAGCAAGTGGTACTTATATGCTTATAAGAATTTTTTTTGTTCCGATCGTTCCTCATGTTGTACCTTTGTTTGTGTGGGAAAGGACTGCATGGTGTCATGAGTCACGGTTGCGTTTGTGATTCCTAGGAACGTTGGTATATGCCACATTGGTGGGGAACCATCTGATGTTTATGAGATGGGCTTTTGTTGAGGTTATTTTTCGCAAGGCATTCTTGAGCTATTTTTAACCGTCTGTTCAAACCACTTTTGAGGGGAATCGTCTAACGAAAATAGGGGATTATTTATGAAGGTGCAATATCTATTCCTTTGTTCTGAACTCTCTTATCCGTCGGTCTGTCCTAATTGAAACACTTCGATTCCAAGTTAATTTTTCATCCATTGTTGCCATTTCGATCTTGTGATACACATTAGGGGAAGAGTAATACTTACTGCAATCCTCTGGGGCATTGCAGTTGTAACTGCCTTCCGATTATCAGAGATGATACATGGATTTTAAGTTTTACTGCACCCTCTGGTCAAAAAAAAAAAAAAAAAGAAAAAAAAGAAAAAAAATTCTACTGTACCTCCAGCCGGACAATGTAGATTGGATGGTAGATGCAGCTGCATTGTCTTAAGGCAGTGCGGCAAGTATTGGTCTTGCGGCTAAAGCCAGTTCGTGGTGGAAAAAATCTGACTCAATGGACGAGGGAAACGAGCCATAATATCCAGAGAGAAATCTTTGTGCTTTTGCTTCTCTATAAAACTGTTGCACCTAAATCTTGTTTTTTTTTAACTTTTATGGACTTCGAAGTTACAAGTAAAGCTCTCATTGTGTTAGATTCAAAAATTAACCTCAGTATGGTAACTAAAATCTCAAAATTGAATCCAGAACAGCCACCTCTAAACTAAAGGGTTGGTGGCATATCCAGGGAAATGTAGTGAGGTGTTTGGTTGCTCTAATATCAGTTTGATATTGTTATTAATAGTGAGTGTTCAATTATATCCACTATCAATTTTGATATTCTCACATTGGCCAAATGCATCATCATAGGAATATTAGTACAGGTCTTCCAACTCATTTCCCCTTTAGCCGTCTTCTTATACCTTCTTCCAATATCAATTTCATTTTTAATTGGAAAGTAGATGTAGCAGTTAGAAATAGGTCAAGACTTAGGTCCGTTTGGTCTAGTCTTTGGCTACTTGTGACCATAGAATTTGTTTGAGGAAGAAGACGCACGTAATAGGGATTTGCAAGGAAAAAGAGACAGTCAGGGAATTTCTTGTCTAGGTGGGGGAAAGACTCTCTGATGCCTAAGTCATATCTCTTCATAGACGGAAGCATGAGGTCAGGGTTCTCTAGGTTGGTGTGCGTGAGAACATCTCTTGTTCTAGAGGGATGCCGGTGTATTTATACTTCCCTTGGAATGAGGCATCAGTGGGTGGTTCCGTAACGGCTCTTAGATGGCCTACGATTAGGACTCTCTAATTGAGGGGATCGCGTGTAACGATTCGGTACCCTATGATCGGGACTCGATTATTAAATGGGTATCGAACTTAATTTGGAGTCGATTATTAAATGGGTATCGAACTATTAAAATTAGGAGACAAATCAGGATATCAAATAAGTCTGGGAAATAAATGATAAATTAAACTAAACACTCCACACAAGATCGAACTGTAAGGTAAAAAATTTAGGCATTAAAAATTATTAGAGTCCGACTCGATTCAACAAATAATCATATAGTCCGCAACTGAAATAAAATAATTATACGTACAAGTTAGAAATAAAAATACAACTACATCGGGGCATACTCCAGAACGATAGCTACTGGCGTACAACCTGAGACGAAACCCACAACTCCTACGTCTGTTGAGAATTCTCACATGAAAATGCAGGGAGTGAGTCATATGGGAATGGACTCAGTAGGGATCCCTCGATCCCCACCTTCCACGCACACATACAAATGCGACACAACAGGAGATATAGGCAAGACATGTATAAGTAAAGTGATAAATAAACCACACGTCCACAGTAAGAAACATACAAAAAACTGCCAAGTCAATCAGGAAAATACCGACCAATTAGGATGGAACAACAACCGCTCGAATAGCGCTCCAGCTATTCCGGCCTATTTAACTCTAGGTGGTTCTACTCCTTCCAGTCAAGAGTGACAACTCTAAAATGTACCACCCTAGGTGCTACCGTGTCACTTCCACACGGACATTGCGTCACTCCCACATCGACACATAGTGCCAAGTGCTAACAACTGTTACTCTAGGTCCATGATCGCACAATCACGAAGTAATGCGATTCCGAGCATGTGAAAATCTCCACCCCCAATGTATGATTTCAAATATGTATTTAACACAATTGTTTAACAATATATAAGAATTTAATTGACAAAATATATAATAATCACACCTTATGAATGTAAGAAAATCTGGGGTACACGTAAACCCTTGCCTCTTAGGCGCTACTGTGTCACTTCCACACCGACAGTACGTCATTCCCACACCGACACATAGTGTCAAGCGCTAACAACTGTCACTTTAGGTCTACGATCGCACAATTACGAAGCAATGAGATTCTGAGCATGTGGAAATCCCCACCCCCAATGTATGATTTCAAGTATGTATTTAACACAATTGTCTAACAATATACAAAAATCTAATTGACATAATATATGATAATCACACCTTACGAATGCAAGAAAATCTGGAGTACACTCAGTGACCCTCGCTTCCTAGGCGCTACTGTGTCACTTCCACACTGACAGTGCGTCACTCCCACACCGACACATAATGTCAAGCGCTAACAACTGTCACTTTAGGTCTAAGATCGCACAATCACGAAACAATGTGATTCCGAGCACATGGAAATCCCCACTCCTAATATATGATTATAAGTATGTATTTAACACAATTGTCTAACAATATATAAGAATTTAATTGACATAATATATGATAATCATACCTTATGAATGCAGGAAAATTTGGAGCTTTGGTTTGAATCGCGTCGACCTTAGTTGACGTCATTCAATGTCCTAAACTGTTTTCCACAGAAATTGGCTTCGGGACTCAGGGATACTGACTTGAGTGCCCTATCTCATTCCCTGGCCTCGGGCCTCAGGGGCATGTAGTTGCAAATCGCGTCGACTTAGGTTCACGCGGTTCGCAAATCGTGTCATCCTGAGTGGACATGATTCAGCATCCGAAACCGAACTCCCCCACTGAGCCACAACACAAAGCTCCTTCCCCCAAATCAAGTAAAATGTCATAAATAGAGGGATGTGGAAACCGTTAATCACAATAAATTCATTTCTATTAGAAAATTCTCACACATCTATAGCATGTTCCAAAGCAAGAAATCATTCAAAATATATGAGTTAAATCAGTGAAAACACACATGAGGATCATCACCCTACCTTTTAGTAAAAATAATCTTCTTCAAAATTATAGATCTTTTCATTCTTTTTCCAATGATATTATCTTTGCCTCAATTTGAGTTTTATACATAAAGTTATTATCATTTTGTTATGCTGTTATCTAGTACATTTGAACCTAGATTTTTAACTAAGTTAGTGAACTGTTTTAATTTATTTAAATAGATTAATAGACCTTCACTAATGAGTTAATTAAACTAAATTAAACTATTTAAATTCCATAATAGACTTTAATTAGATTAATTATTAATAGACCTTCACTAATGAGTTAATTAAACTAAATTAAACTATTTAAATTCCATAATAGACTTTAATTAGATTAATTATATTAAACTAAAATTACTATTAGATTGGAAGATTGTAGGGCATAACACAACGAGTGTCCTGGTTTGCGTTTTGGGGTCAATGCAAGGTTGTTAACTCAATATAAGGAATACCATCTTGTAACATCTTAACAAGAAAGAGCGTAATATGGTATATAAATACATTAACACATTTGAAACTTTAACACGTGCACATGCAACACGTAAAGATGTAAAGTAATAGTTAACAACGTATCGCATTTTAACACGTTAATAGGTAAAGAAATAGTAACTTGTAACACGTATACAAGACAATTTTACAGGATATACAAGTACTTTAACAGTAAACAAAATTTTCACATGTTAACAACATATCAAAGAGATAGATTATACTTAACAATAAGTTATGATGATGAACTTGTTGTCATGGCGTGGTTCGGCTTCTGAGCTGCACGCTGACATGCTGTTTGAGTTGCTATTTTCCACATACATGAGAACACATGGGGCACTATTCCTCTTACGAAGATTGAACGTTATATTGACGTCCTCATCTATGCAGAGTAGACATAATGTTTCTTGTAGTCCAGGCAACGCATGCTTGATGTCTGGGATTCTCTAGCCACAGCAGAATAACATATGAGAAAAAGACTTTTCTGATGATGCTTTGAGGAATCTTATCCTCGTGAGCTAACAAGTTCACTTGAATGTATCGGATTGAATGAAATATTATAGCCACACAGATAATGGAAAGATTTCATAAATAGACTTTTTTAATTCCAATACTTTTTAGGATCATAAGATATTTCTTGATATTCATCATAATCAGAAGTCTAATTAATTTAATCATGAGATGATAAGCCTATGAATTAAAAATTAATCAAGTTAGTGAGGCATTATTGGACTTAGTGGACTTAAACTCAGACTGACATTTAGGCTACGACACACACAAGATTTTCGGTCGATGGCAATTGGGTGAACATTTATACAAGTTCAAGAGTTTTTGTAAAAAATCGTCAAAAACTAATATAAATATAACATAAGAGAGAAACTTTGGTTCAAACTCTAGGATTTCTTAGAGTCTCTGGCCACCTCCCTCTCTCTTCTCTCTGACCGTGCTATCTTCCTATCTCTCTTTCACCTCCACTCTCGCTTGATTTAAGATGCCACTCGCACATTGTGGGCATCTGTGAAGAGAAGAAAAATACGAGGTTAGGTAGATCTCTCTGAAGAAGCAAAGATGATATCTCAATCAGAGAATCATGTAGATAACGCTAGAGACTAGGCACTTGTGTAACTAGCTGCATCGCTACGACAGAATCAAATTTTGGTTGCAATTTTGACTCCATACAAGGTGAAAATCAGATCATATCAATCTCTTTAATAAAAATGGATTAGGAAACACATGGGAATTATTCAGTCGTATGATCCTTGCACATAGATCAGATGATTGCAAATCCAATGACTAAGATCTAGCACCAATGTTGTGTGGGCATGTAAAGAGGATGGGTCTATATACTAATATGGAGTGATGGATCTCTATCAATGCGATACCCGCTTCCTTTTTACCTACTGAACTAAGGAATAGACATAAGAAAATTGTTGTTTATTTATATAGTTGATCTATAAATAATCATATGAAGACTTCTGAATCAGATAAAAATAGGAGGGAGGAGTGATTATGGAAGGGATAATTGTAAACTTAAATGTGACCACTCTTCTCATTGTTTTTTATTGAATTCAAGAAATAAGGTTTACAATGAAAGATCGAGTCCAACTATTTTCTTTCGAAACACACAGCTAAGTGTGCCGCGGAGAAAGACTTGGAAGCTTGTAATTCCAAGCTATTGGGAAAGACTAAGCAGTGGGATCTAGGTGATCCATGCTTGAGTGGTTGCTGCGGATGAGTTTGGCCGGCCTATGATGACTCGGGTTGTGCGGCTGTGATGGCATAGTCGAACTTAATGATGCTAAGCTTTATTGTGCCTACAAAACAGACAGGGTGAGAGCACCCTGGGGGCCACCCTCGAGTAAATTCCTTCGATGCTTAAATTAGATCACAGTTGAGAACTGAGGATTAGGTGGAGGAAAAAAAGTCACAATGAGTAAAAGGTGGATAATTGAGCCCAGCTCCCTGAGACTCCCATCGATACGTATATAAGGAGTGGTCGACATCCTGATCGAAGTGCCTCGTAGCGTGGTGCCATAGCTTAGATTGGGCCAACGAGGGTCAGCCTTGGACCACTCCTGGGTAGGTCAGAGTGGGCTCATAAAGGTCAGTCTCGGATCAATGCTAGATGGTCGGGCATCGAGATGTCCAGGCATCAACAAATTTCATATTGGCTCTTATCCCAACAGAGCACAATCCTTGAACTGTCAAAGGACGCATACCAATCTCCTTAACTGGTGCCACTATTCTTATGTTCTGTAGAGATGAGATCTTTGGGAATGTAGTTTTAAATATAAGTGTATCTCCCTGTGAGGTAAGATAAATTAAGTCATTTTATTATAACGAAAGAGATGTCTGATCTGATTCCTTTTACTTCATGTAAGTGGGATCATACCTTAGTGTGGCTATAAGAGAGGAGATGTATACTAGAAGATTTCATTTATATTCTCTAAGGTGTCTTGTATTGAGCCTCAATCAATTGCACCAGGTTCTCAATTAGTCCAAAAAAAACCTAAAGCTCTCTCTCTCTCTCTCTCAAAAAAGATGAGTAACCTTGCTCTCAGATCTCCTGTGTTGGACTTACCTTCATCACAAGATCAAATTGTACATCATGGGTTTCGGCGGTTAAATTATGGCAACCCGCATTTTCATTCTAAAAGTCCTGGTAACCACTCATCAACCAACGTAAATAAGCGCATCCTTTGTTGTTAAGCTAGAATTTATCTGATCCCCTTTTATCCTGTCTAGATAGAAAAGGATATCACCACACTACCAGACCCAGATCAACATATGCGCAAGAACAGCAAATTATATTATGTGAACAACATTCTCTAACAAAACAATAACCCAGTTGGATTACCAGCTTTGAGCAGTTTTCCAAAGCAAATCATATAGAAGATTTTAGACAAACAATACAGACGTACGATTATTTCAGCAAACCATGCGTACATAGGTAGATTTAAGATAGGCACGTTTAAGAACAGCTATATGTGATAAAGGCTCTTTCTAACACATCCATTAGGATGCTTGCATCATCCCGATTCTGAGAATTCCACGTCACAACGGATGACGGCCAGTGCGTCGCAATGTGGGCATTGGTACTGGGTTCTACCCCGATGGTGTTGGTGCTGGTTGGGATAAAGGCGACGTCGCCCACAGGGAAGAAATGGCACAACGAAGCCTCACCGGGCTCCACCTTGAGCGCTCAAAGGGCATACTGCTTGGCATCCCAAGCGTACGTGTCACGGTGGCATGCAGCTGCCACCTCCACCGTGTTCCCATCGAGTCTTAGGAAGTTGGAGGAAACTCCAACAGTAATTAGTCAGAGTACGTCATGTGTAAAATTGATCCGTCGTTCGAGACGTATCTCATTCATTTTGACAATTTTTTTCTTGTTACCAATTCAGCATGTTTTAAATACTACGCAGAACACTTAAATATTATCAAGAGCAAAAAAATTACCAC
Organism: Zantedeschia hybrid cultivar; assembly: GCA_030544215.1. NCBI lineage: Eukaryota > Viridiplantae > Streptophyta > Magnoliopsida > Alismatales > Araceae > Zantedeschia > Zantedeschia hybrid cultivar. The sequence continues at coordinate 59,406,435 of JARZZO010000008.1, read as the reverse complement.
CATAATTTATATGAATGCATTTTGAATTATGGTAGTAATTGTATTTTAAATTATGGTTGTAATCTTATGTTGTTGGTAATATTTAAGTGTCCTATGTTGTATTTAAGTACTCTTGGTAGTATTTAAATGTTTTGCGTAGTATTTAAGTGTTCAGCGTAGTATTTTAATGTTCTGCGTAGTATTTGAAACCTGTTGAGCCGATAATAAAGAAAAAAATGTCAAGGTGGATGGGATGCGTCTCGAATGACAGATCAACTTTACACATGACGTACTCTGATTGGTTACTGCTAGAGTCCCCTCCAACTTCCTACTGAGACAAACCGGACTCGTTCCCATCTAATTCCTTCACCAACTTGATGATATACGGCTTGGTGACATGTCTAAGTGGCAATGGTAGACTGTGTACAGTGGCGGATCTAGAAACTTTATCCAGTGGGGTCATTCGGATCATTATTAAATATATGGATATTTTATTTTTGTTATATTAAAAATATTAAAATAAAAAATAAAAATAAATATATTTTAATCATTATAAAAATGATATACTTAATAAAAATGATACACTTCGTTATGAAGATTTTTTTCTTCCAAATACATTCAACGAATTTTTTTATTAAATCATAAATATAAATCATAATACTATGTAAAAAATTCAGTGAAACTGAGTTCTGAGTGAGATTAGGGTCTTATGGGTCATTTAAAAAATTTAGTGGAATTCTCTTATACTTAAATTTAAAATTTATCTTATTAAATTAAGACTTCTACTAAAATTTTAAAATTTCAGCCACTGAAATGGGCTGCATCCGTCATTGACTGTGTATGGATACACGTCCAAGTGGCATGACACGGACGTGCACAGGTGAGATGGACAGGATGGTGTGTACCTGAGTTGACGTCGTAGATGTTATGGTTCTGATCATTTTGATGTGCCATTAAGAGATGATGAGACGAAGTCGGCCAAGGACTCAAGTGTGATGGCACATATCTTTCTTTCCCCTGGGTTAGGTGGTAGTTCACAGAAGAAATGGACCTGCTTCATCTTCATAGCTTCGAAGGAGTTAGGGTTAAGATTTTCTGGAAGCCTGCTGGAAGAGAAGGGAATGGAGTCTGCCACCCTTGGAGACAAGAAGTGGTAGCCATCCAAAGGCCTTTGAACATCACCTCAACCTTCGCACCCACATGCAAATCCCTCTCCAAGAAGAAAAAGAGTGCACTTGGGCTATCTATCCGGAGATCATCAGTGATGAGGCAGAATCCGATTCGGCCCATTAAAACAAGCCCAACCCCGGTTCAGCCCAGCAGCAGTAATAGAAGACCTTCAGGAAGCCTTCGGCCCATCAGCGTCTCAACAGCCTTCGGCCCGTAAGCGGCACAGTAGCCCTCGGCCCAGCAGGCTTCGGCCCATCAGCGGCCCAACAGCCTTCGGCCCATAAGCGGCACAGTAGCCCTCGGCCCAGCAGGCTTCGGCCCATCAGCGGCCCAACCCCCTTCGGCCCAACAGCCGTGTTCGGCCCATTCCGGTGGAGGATTATGCACTATGGCGGTTTACCAGTAAGCCCGGAACATAGTCCTATATCGACTGTCACCGTTAACCATCCTCTATCCTTCGCTATAAATACACCGCTATTTATTGCCAAAGGTATGTCTCCGTGACCCTCAAGGACCATCGTCCAAAAAGCATTAAAGCTACTCTTTGCCTTCTGAATCGAATTTTCTTCAGAAGCTAACTTAACCGTCGGAGGGGGTTCCTAAGGGCCGAAGCCCGGGACTCCTATTGACCGGTTTCTTCTTCTTTCCCTCCTACAGGGGCTCGGTTCGAATCATCGCCGACCTCTCCGAGTCGGTCTCGGCCGCCGACCTCGGACTTCTCCCTCCGGTCTCGACGCCGTGCGCCGGCTGCCCCTCCGTCCGAAGGAGACTCGGATCCGCGCTGCCCGCCCGTCGGCCGAAGGAGCCTCGACCCCGCCTTCCAGAGGCAAGCCAACCTCAGACCGAGCCACTCTCGGCCTCGGATCCTCGACCGCGTCTCTGCGTCCGTCGCCTTCCGGATCCCCGTCGGGCCTCTTACACCGATCCGACCCAGCTCCGGATCCAAACTTCGGATTCCAGCTTCGGAATCCGGTCGTGATAGCTTCGGCTACATCACGTGGCGCCGTCTGTGGGAAACAAACAAACAAGTCATGTCTCAACGACCTGTAACCCGACGATCCGGACAGAATGAAGTGGAGACACGGGAAGCCTCGGCACAGCTGCTGCCCTCCGAAGGCGCCCCTTCTGCTCCGCCGAGCGTGGCTCTGCCCGTCATACCAGAGTCCATCGCTGCAGAAGACCGGGTGGGAGTGCTCCAGCAACAAGTGGCAACACTAGCCGCTGCCGTCACGTCCCTCGCGCCTCTTCAGGAGATGGTATCCGCCATCGCCCAGCGCATGGGATTGCTGGGACAGCTTCCTCAGCAAGCACAGCTCCCCCCACTTTACCCAGTCCAAGATGCAAGGTTCCGGCCAGCGCCCACACCGGTTTCTCCCGACGAAACCGCTATGGCGCGCAGCGAGCCCTCGGCGCTACTTGCCCGAGCTCCTCGCGCCGACCGCACAATGGAGCAAGGGTATGCTTCGTCAGAATTCCGCCCAGCCAGAACCTGGGGACATTCGGTCGCTACTTCGACCGCCCCGGACCTGGACCGGCGGCTGACGGCGATGCGGAAGGAAATGCAGCAGATGGTGTCTCGGCCTTACGGGGCGCCCCTTGCTAGCAACATCCTGGAGCAAACCCCGTTCACGCCAGAGCTCTTGGCTACCGAGGTACCTCCCAATTTCAAACTGCCGAAGGGCCCTCTCTACGACGGGATGACAGATCCGGTCTGTCATTTCCAGAGATTCAACACATACCTCTCTGTCCAAGGGGTCGCCGAGGCAGTCCGCTGCCGACTTTTCCCCCTCACCCTTGAGAAGACTGCCCTAACTTGGTTCGAGAAACTGGATCCCAACTCCATCCACTCCTTAGTCCAGTTGGGCCAGCTGTTTATCGACCAGTTTTATGACGCCACCCGGCAGTGTAAAACTTCCGCTAGCCTACTAGCCATCCGGCAAGGCCCCGCCGAGACTCTCCAGGAGTATTTTACCAAGTTCCGGACCGAGGCCGCCCAAATCCCAAACCTCGATAGCTCGATTGCGGTCTCGGCCGTGATCAGCGGGTGTCGGGACGAAGGGCTCCTCGGCTCCATCGGGAAATGCCATCCCCCTACCTTCCAGGACCTCGTAACCCGGGCCCACAAGTATATCAACCGGGAGGCCCTGATGATGTCGAAAGGTAAAGGCGCAGCCGAAGCAGCCTCGGCACCTGCCCCCCAGGTGGTCCGCCCTCGGCCCGAAGATCAAGAGCCCTCCCGAAAGCGATATCGTAGGGAGGAGTGGGACCGAGAGAGGCGACGGGATCCGCAATCGCGGTACCTGCCACTGCCTGCTCCTCCTTCCCGAATGCTCATGGAGGTAAAGGGCATGATCCGGCGCCCGGATCGCATCAAGACAGATCTTCGCCGAAGGATCCCGGCAAATACTGTGAGTATCACCGGGAGATCGGCCACACAACGGACGAGTGCCGGCACCTTCGGGAAGAAATCGACCGCCTCATCCGGGAAGGTAGACTGCCGCAGCTACGGCGAGAGCAGCCCCCGCCGCAGCGAAACCGGGACGTCTCTGAGACGCCCAGGCAACAGCAGCCCCCGGAGAAAGGAGCTGCTCCTCCGCCAAAGATCACCTCAGCCCCGGTGGAAGCATCCCATCAAAGACCAAGCTCTGGGTCCATCATGATGATATCCGGAGGACCGGGAGAAGGATCAAAGCACCAGCAGCGCAGCTCTACCACTATAGCGACGATCGACGTCGAGCCGAAGCGGCCTCGCCAAGAAGATATTACCTTCGGCTCAGAGGACCTGACTGACGTTCAGGTCCCTCACGACGACGCCCTCGTCATAAACGCTGTAATAAACAGTTACGATGTACATCGTATTTTTGTCGATAATGGAAGCGCCCCGAACATCTTATTTTACGATTGCTTTGTAAAAATGGGATTGAGTGAGGCTAATATGAAGCCTCACCGGGGCCCCCTCTTCGGTTTCAACGGTTCGCCCTACCGAGTAGAGGGCATTGTCCGACTCCCTGTAACCATAGGCTCCCCCCCCCGGCAGCTAATCGTTGAAACGGATTTTGCCGTTGTGAAAATCGATTCAGCCTACAACGCCATTTTCGGCCGAAGGCTAATCGGCGGGGTCGGAGCCGTGCCTTCGTCTTTCCATCAAAAGCTAAAGTTCCATACTAGCCACGGAATAGGCGAGGCCAAGGGAAATCAAGAAGCAGCCCGGCAATGTTACATGATCTCGATCAAAGGGAAGGCTGCAGCCGAGTCCCTGGCGATTGAGTCATCAGCCGAGGCGTCCCCGGGAGAAGAACTCGTCGCCGTTCCGGTCCCGGGGGGTGAAGGACGAACCCTGATGATAGGCTCCAGCCTGGAGAAAACCGAAGCGGAGAAACTCACCGAGTTCTTAAAAAAGAATCTCGACGTCTTCGCCTGGTCTCCGACAGATATGCCCGGGGTCGACCCGGAGGTAGCGGAGCACCGGCTACACACCGATCCCGACCAGCCCCCGGTTAAGCAGAAGCGGCGTACCTTCAATCAGGAAAGGAGAGCTGCCATCCAAGCCGAAGTGCAGAAGGGGCTGGACGCCGGGCACCTCCGAGAGGTGCATCACCCGGACTGGATCGCCAACGTAGTGATGGTGCCGAAGAAGGATGGCAAGTGGCGAATGTGCGTGGACTTCACCAACCTTAACAAAGCATGTCCGATGGATAGCTTCCCGCTACCTCGGATAGATCAGGTGGTGGATGTAACCTCCGGCCACGAACTCCTGAGCTTCCTCGATGCCTATTCAGGCTATCACCAGATCCGAATGCATCCGGATGATGAAAGCAAAACCAGCTTTACGACCGATCTAGGTCTATATTGCTATACCCGGATGCCCTTCGGCCTGAAGAATGCCGGCGCGACATATCAGCGCCTCGTCAATAAAGTGTTCGCCCCCCAGCTCGGCCGCAACATGGAAGTCTATATAGACGACATGTTGGTCAAAAGCTGCGTCGCTGCAGAACATTTGGCCGATTTGGCCGAGACATTCTCCGCCCTGCGACGATACAAAATGAAGCTGAGCCCGACCAAGTGTGCCTTCGGGGTAGCCTCCGGGAAGTTCCTTGGCTACATGGTCACCCAGCGGGGGGTAGAAGCTAACCCTGAGAAGGTTTCAGCCATCATACAGATGCGCCCTCCGGCAAACCTCCGAGAGGTACAACAGCTAAATGGGAGGATCGCAGCCCTAAGCCGCTTCATGTCGAGGGCGGCGGATTACTGTTTCCCCTTCTTCAAGCTGCTGAAGAAGGCCAATAACTTCGATTGGACGGATGAGTGCCAGGCAGCCTTCGACCAGCTGAAGGCCTACCTCTCCAAAGTCCCCATTCTGTCCAAGCCAGTCCCCGGGGAGCCTCTGAACCTTTACCTCGCGGTATCCGAGACAGCTCTTAGCGCCGTCCTCGTCCGAGAACAAGACGGCATTCAGAAGCCAGTCTACTATACCAGCCGAGCCCTTCAAGGAGCAGAACTCCGGTATCTCGCTCTAGAAAAATTGGCTTTGGCCCTCGTCTCGTCCGCGAGGAGGCTCCGGCCTTATTTTCTTGCTCATTCGGTAAAGGTCCTCACCGATCAGCCTCTAAAGCAAGTCCTCTCTCGGCCGGAGGTATCCGGCAGACTGGCAAAATGGGCGATTGAGCTAAGAGAGTTCGACATCTCCTACGCGCCTCAGGTAGCAATAAAAGCCCAGGCATTGGTCGACTTTATCGCCGAACTCACCCCTGAAGCTTCCTCGGCACCTCAGCTGGAAGCCGACATATCCGAAGCCAAGGACACTTCGGCTCGCACACCGGCGGACGAATGGCGACTCTATGTAGACGGCTCCGCATGTTTCGCGGGCAGCGGCGCCGGATGGATCCTGGCATCGCCCGAAGGGGTCGTCACGGAGTACGCATTACGCTTCTCCTTTCCAGCCACCAACAACGCCGCCGAGTACGAAGCCCTCATTTTCGGCCTCCGGGCCGCAAGTAAGCTTGGCGTCCGGAACCTAAGAGCCTTCAGCGACTCTCAGCTGATCGCCAGTCATATCTCCGGGGAATACGAAGCTCGGGACGCAATAATGGCATCTTATCTCCAGGTGACTCGTAAGATCCTCGCTCAATTCGATTCCTATGAAATTGTGCGGATCCCGAGAGCCGAGAATGCCCGAGCCGATGCTCTTTCCCGGCTGGCGTCAACCCAAGACGGGGGAGGAGGCCGAATGATCCTAGTATAAGAACTCGCCGAACCAAGCCTCGGCGAGCCTGAGGTCATGCAAGTGACCGAGGCCGAAGCCGATACCTGGATGACTCCCCTCGTCACTTTTCTCCTCCGAGGAGAAGCCCCGCCTGATTCAAAGGAAGCGAAGCATGTTCGGCAACGCTCATCTCACTTCCTCCTTCTGGACGGGCGGCTGTATAAGAAGTCTTTTGGCCGACCGCTGTTACGGTGCCTCGGCCCAACCGAAGCCGACTACGCCATGAGAGAGGTACACGAAGGGGTATGCGGAGCACACGTGGGAGGAAGGGCCCTGGCTCACAAGCTTCTAAGGCAGGGATACTGGTGGCCGACACTCCGAGAGGACGCTTTAGCCCTCGTACGGCGCTGTGATCAGTGCCAGAGGTTCAGCTCCCTCATCCACCAGTCAGCCACCCTTCTGACCCCCTTATCCGACCCCTGGCCTTTCGCTCAATGGGGAATAGACCTCCTGGGGCCTTTTCCCATCGCCACCGGCCAAAGGAAATTCCTCATCGTGGCGGTAGACTATTTTACCAAGTGGGTAGAAGCCGAACCTCTCGCGTCAATAACCGATGGCAATGCTTGGAACTTGGTGTGGAAGTCCATCATCTGTCGGTTCGGCATCCCCCAGGCCATCATTTCAGACAACGGCAAACAGTTCGATAGCCGTCGGTTCAGCGATAACTGCGCCAGCTTCGGCATCCTTCATAAGTTCACTTCGGTAGTGCACCCTCGGGCAAACGGTCAGGTCGAGGTTACCAACCGAAGCCTGTTGCAGGGACTAAAAACCCGCCTCGGTGAAGCCAAAGGCCGGTGGGTAGAGGAGCTACCTAGTGTTCTTTGGGCATATCGGACTACGAGCCGAACCCCTACCGGCGAAACTCCATTTCGCATGGCTTATGGGATAGAAGCCGTTATTCCTGTAGAAATCGGCCTTCCCTCTCAAAGAGTCATTACTTACGATCCGAAGGCCAACGAAGAGGTCTTGAAGGACCATCTCGACCTCATAGAAGAAACCCGAGACAAGGCTCGTATTCGGCTGGCGGCTTATCAGCAGCGCATGGCCAGGTACCACAACACTCGAGTGAAGCCCCGAAGCTTTGAAATCGGGAGCCTCGTGTTAAGGAACGCTCATGCATCTAAGCCAGCTGAAGCCGCAGGAAAGCTTGCCCCCAACTGGGAGGGGCCATATCGGGTAAAAGAGGTAATCAGACGAGGGGCTTATCGGTTGGAGACCCTTTCGGGCCAACCACTCCCTCGCACCTGGAATGTAGAGCGCCTTCGGCGTTATTTCATGTAAATCACTTCTCCCGGGTTTTAGCTGGAAGGCATGAATAAAGGTTTCTTTTTTAGAAAACCGTGGTATATTTATAAGTACGCAAGGAACCCGTACCAATCGGGAAGCGGCATGGTTTCCTAAGCCCGTAGGTAACCTGATCCGAGGGTGGCTCCGGCCATGTATACCGGATCGGGAAGCGGCAAGGTATCTCTCTAAGTCCGTGTAAACCATACCGGGAATGGCTTCGGCCATGCAAACCGTATCGGGAGCGGCATGAGCTTTTATTCTAAGCCCGCAGGTAACCTGATCCGAGGGTGGCTCCAGCCATGTATACCGGATCGGGAAGCGGCAAGGTATCTCTCTAAGTCCGTGTAAACCGTACCGGGAATGGCTTCGGCCACACGAACCGCGTCGGGAGCGGCAGGATATCCCCTCGGATCGAATAAACCACGTTAGTAAAGGCCCCGGCCGCATACACTATCGGAGGCGACATTTTATCGACTTCGTATCCGAACCTACGTCGGGTCTCGGCCATGCAAGCCGCAACTAAAACAACGACAAGGTCTCGGATTCAATCGTTCATGCACAGTACCAAGGTAAAGCAAAAAAATACTTCCTGTATATATACTGCAAAGGAAGTACAAAATCGGCCGTCCATCTGGCCGCAAGCTTACAAAGAGAAGAACAAAAACCGGGACAGGCCCCCGCATTAGCCCTCGGTATTCCCCTCGTCCACATCAACTGGGCTTCGGCCAGGAGATGGGGAGGGAGAATCGACTATCTGCACGGCTTCAGACGGGGTGGCTTCGACAGGGGTCTCCTCGGCCGGAACGGCCTCATCACCTTCCGCCGAGGCCGGGGCCCTCTCAGCCGCGAGCCCCTTCCACCAGGACAGGAGCTCTTCGCCTTCCTCGTCCGTCGGCAGGGCAATCCCGGTCAAGTCCACGGTTGGGCAAGCCTTCTGGGCGGCAGCCAGCCCGATGAAGAAGACCGAGGAGGCCGCTAGAAGCTGGGCCTGGATTATCTCCTCGGCGAAGTCTGGGCCAGCCTTGTAATCGGCCACGGCCGAATCAACCGCCTCCTCTAGCTCCAGCTTCAAGGCCGACAACTCCTCGGCATGGCGACGGGCATCCGAAGCCCGCCGGGTGTCCTTGTCCTGGATCTCGGCCTTAAGGGCCTGCTTCTCGACCCGGACCGCCGCCAGCTCTCGCTCGAGCTTCTCCTTCTCCCGCTCGGCCTTCGCTTTGGCCTCGGAAGAATCCCGAGTCGCCGCTGCCTGCTCCTCCAGTTGCGCCCGCATTCGGGCGTTCGCAGCTATGAGCCGGCCGACGCCAGACTCGAAGTCGCCTCCCGCCGAGGGACCCTCGCCCGAGACCGCCGACGCCCTCTCGGCCTCCAGGAGTTGATCCCGGAGGAGCGCCTGACGATGGATCAGGACGCTACCCGTGACCGCGGCCTGCGGCCAAAAGCGGATAAGGGTCAGCAAATCCGAAATAAGCTAAAGGAAAGCTAGATTGAGGCACATGAAGAAGCTTCTTACCTGGACCGCCAATCGGGCACTGATCATCGCCAGATCAGTGGCCGAATGGTCCTTCAGCTCCTCCAGAGCCGACGGGAGGGTGAGGCCGCGAAGCAGACGCAGGCACGTCTGCGAGTCCTCCACGCTCTTGTCTCTATAGATTCCCAGGTCGGAGACCCATAGCTCGCGCTCCTGCGCGCGAGGCACCTGCGGCCCAGCGCCTTCCTGCTCCGCCCCCGCCATCACGGCCAGGGGAGAGTCGCCCCTCGGCGCTTCGGGGGACGACGGCCTCGGGGCCCTTCGGGCCACGGCGGATCTCCTAACCAGGGGAGGGGGCTCTGCCTCGTCAGGCTCCTCTGCCCGGCTCCGCTTAGACGGACGATCGCCCCTTCGGGCAGCCGACTTACTTTTCCGCTCCCTCTCAAGAGCGGCGGCGGCAGCACGGCCCTCGGAGGAGGCCGCTGTCATCGTGGTCCCGGCTCGGACGCTCGGGGCCACGGTACCTCGTCCCGACCCTCCTGCCGCCTGCGGGCGAGATGGCTGAAGTTGGCCGCGCTACTGGGCTATCCGGCTAAGAAGGCCTTGGATCCCAGACATTGCTACAAACAGGAGAAGAAGTGTTAGACGATAATAACACACAAAGGTTACAACTCAAGACCGACTTACCCTCGGCCGAAGCTTCAGCAACCTCGGCGGCCGGAGGAGCGGCCCCGGCACTTCCTTCGATCCCCCGTGAAGTCTCCTCGGGGGGAAGGTAAGGGAAAGCCCGCTCCGGATCCCTCGTCGGATCCGGCCATGCCCCGGCACCTACAAGCAGCTCCGGCTTGCTGAAAAGCTCCGAAATATCGTACGGAGCTGCGGCTTCAATATGGCCCACGATATTGCGCTGGGCGGAATTCAGGGTGGGAGGATCGGAAAGGCCTGCGGCCAGCGGTGCCCACTTGATAGGAAAGGGCCACATGCTCCTCTCATTCTCCGGAAGAGAAACTAGAATGAAATTCCTCTTCCAGCCGTGAATGGACGAAGGCTTCCCGGAGAAGATGCCTCGGCCAAGACGAGGGACAAAGCTATACCACTCGGATCTCCCCTGCCTCTGAATTTTAAAGAGGTAGCGGAAGATGTTGACCGAGGGCATGATCTTCGCATGGGCAAACACAGCCAAGAAGGCGTAGACTGTGCGCCAAGAATTGGAAAAAAATTGAGACGGGGCGAGCCCGTAGAAACAAAGGAGGTTGATGACGAAGGTGGAGAGAGGAAGACGAAAGCCTGCCCGGAAGCTTTCTTCGTAAATAGAAAAACTACCCGGGCGAGGAGTGTTGGCCCTGGTATTCGAACCAGGCCGATAGGGGGTCATCCAGGAAGGGAGTTGGTAGTAAGAAGTAATGTAACTGACCCCGTCATCTGAGAGGGCGCAGGCTGCTTCCGAAGCAGTCTCGGGACGACGACGTCCAGAGGAGGAAGCCTGGCCCGGGGTATGAACCTCCTCGGACCCTTCGGCACCGGAGGCCTCGGCCTCTTCGGCCATAGCAGAAGCGAGGGAGTCCAGAGTAAGAGGAGATGACAGAGAAGACTTAGGGGAATGAGACGGGGTATACTCCTCGTCTGAAGGGGTAATCTCGCTCGAAGAAGGACTGCGGGGCATAAGGTCACGGAGATGGAGAAAGGAGATTGAGGCTTACCCTCAAAGGGAAAAAGATCTCTCCTGGATCAGACGCAGCCTCTCAAGCCACAGGACTCCCCCAGCAATCGCTCCGGGAGATGGAGATCTTCCTGTGACAGCCGGCGAGCTCGGAAAACACCTCCAGAGGGCTAGCCTTTCGCCAGAGAGGAAGGAGAGCTCGGATGATCGCAGGGGAACGCAGGCGCGGGAAGCAGGAAGAAGAACAGTGCCCTGCGAGGGGTTCCTATTTATAGGCGCTGTTCGAAACCCTTCCCGCCGAAGCCTACGGCCGAGATCTTTCCCTTCGTCTCGCCGCTTCTCTCGGATGCGCGCCACGTATACCGTCCTTCGGTAATGATGACGGGCAGACTCCGGGAATTGAAGCAGAAAGATCAACGGCCGAGAGCGCGCCGACTCTTCGGTTGATCGCTCGGATGCCCGCCAGGTGTTCCGATCCGCGTGCCGAGGAAGGAAGAGGCGGCAATCCGAGTGGAACCTCGGGCAGAGAGCCGAGGTGACCCGCGACCCGCGAGCGGCCAGGATCTTTTTGTGCTTTTAACGGAGCGGCCCGATGCGCGACGCGTGTCCTGTGCTTCTTTGCGAAGCGACCGTTCTGACGGAAAAAGCGACGCCCGTCCCGTCCATTTAATTGAGTCTGACACATGTCAGAAGGCTCGGCCCTTCGCCCTCAGAGGTAAAAGCCTTCGTCGCTACATCCCGAATGAAGACGGATAAGTGACTGCTAACCTTCGGCCGACCGAGGGCATCCTCTTCTTAAGAAATAGAACAGAATGCCTCGGATAAAACACCTGTTATGTTATTTCTCAAAAAAGGCTTCGGACTATACTCTCGCCATCTCAGAACTGAGGAAGACAAGAGTGGGGGTCTATGTGATGAGGCAGAATCCGATTCGGCCCATTAAAACAAGCCCAACCCCGGTTCAGCCCAGCAGCAGCAATAGAAGGCCTTCAGGAAGCCTTCGGCCCATCAGCGGCCCAACAGCCTTCGGCCCGTAAGCGGCACAGTAGCCCTCGGCCCAGCAGGCTTCGGCCGATCAGCGGCCCAACAGCCTTCGGCCCGTAAGCGGCACAGTAGCCCTCGGCCCAGCAGGCTTCGGCCCATCAGCGGCCCAACCCCCTTCGGCCCAACAGCCGTGTTCGGCCCACTCCGGTGGAGGATTAGGCACTATGGCGGTTTACCAGTAAGCCCGGAACATAGTCCTATATCGGCTGTCACCGTTAACCATCCTCTATCCTTCGCTATAAATACACCGCTATTTATTGCCAAAGGTATGTCTCCGTGACCCTCAAGGACCATCGTCCAAAAAGTATTAAAGCTACTCTTTGCCTTCTGAATCGAATCTTCTTCAGAAGCTAACTTAACCGTCGGAGGGGGTTCCTAAGGGCCGAAGCCCGGGACTCCTACTGACCGGTTTCTTCTTCTTTCCCTCCTGTAGGGCCTCGGTTCGAATCATCGCCGACCTCCCCGAGTCGGTCTCGGCCGCCGACCTCGGACTTCTCCCTCCGGTCTCGACGCCGTGCGCCGGCTGCCCCTCCGTCCGAAGGAGACTCGGATCCGCGCTGCCCGCCCGTCGGCCGAAGGAGCCTCGGCCCCGCCTTCCAGAGGCAAGCCAACCTCAGACCGAGCCACTCTCGGCCTCGGATCCTCGACCGCGTCTCTGCGTCCGTCGCCTTCCGGATCCCTGTCAGGCCTCTTACACCGATCCGACCCAGCTCCGGATCCAAACTTCGGATTCCAGCTTCGGAATCCGGTCGTGATAGCTTCGGCTACATCAATCAGATCTGGCCAAGTTCTTATTGTTGGGATTTGCATTAGGACGGCTGTTTACTAAGTTGCGATGAATATGTGATTCTTTCTCTACATAATTACCATGAAAGCCTGTGAAAGGTCTTCTTACACTGTGGTGAATGGTTACTGGATTTCCTTCAGGGCCGGTGATTATGGCATCACCACCTTGCCTCTGTGTCTCAAGTTGATCGTAATTCCCATGAAAGCCGGTGAAAGGTTTTCTCACGTCATGGTGAATGGTTACGGGATTTCTTTGGGGGCCAGTGATGATGACATCGTGAGCATTCCCCCACGTACACTAGTACAAACCTAGGAACCGCCGACGGTCCTTATCGTCGGCCCTTCCTATATGGCCGACGGGCAGCCCGTCGCCATCTCCATAGTCGACGGTTGGACCGTCGGCCTGTCGGTGTCGGCTATCCGGCTAATCCCCGACGGGAGAACTGTCGGCCTTCCTATAGAATCATCGACCATAAAACCGTTGGCCATTGGAATAAATTGCCAACTAGAGAACCGTCCCTAGTTCTCAGCAGCAATTTCATCTCTGTTTTACATATAAAAGTACATGGCTAGTATCATGTTAAATAAGCTTGGCAATTTCTACTCTGCTTTCACATAGCACTTTATAGAGCACTTGACTAGTATCATATAAAAGAAGTGATACTCAAGTGAACATGATATAATTCCACTCAACAATTACTTAGCAAGTATCATATAAAACAACCTACATGTTTATTACATACAAGACCGCATTACATCCAAATACAAAATGAGACTCAAATTATAATCTTACATCTAACATCCAAACACATCATGACTCCAATTACAATCCTTAAAAATATTAATCTTCAAACAGTAAGACAGAAATGTCAAAAAAAAAAAAGTTGGATGGACGTAATAGCTTCTTCTCATAGGCAACATAAGCATCGACAGTAGTGGCAAAGTCCTTATGGTCTAGGTGCTCTTGTCACTTCTACTCTCAAGTAGAGCTTTCTTGTTCCTACTATGGGCAAGACACGATAGAATTGGATGACATCTCCATGTTGCAGTTGATGGTCTTGAATAAGTTGGCTCCAACCTCAACCAAAGAATATATAGGTGCAACCATAACTCTGATGCCGTCAGAGAACTGAATACCATAACTTCGATGCTGCCAGAGAACTGAATATCACTGCTCCTCTTCATCCTAGATGATAAGCACTAGCTTGCCCTCTCATCCTCTGTTAGTGTTTTCATCATGTACCATGTCTTCGAATCCACGACCATTAGCCATTCATTTATCTTCCATATCAATGTCATAGATCTTTCTCTCAAATAGAAAGAGAGAAGAAGAACTCTTCTTACATAGAGAAGGGTCTTGACTAGGGTGGTCGACCTCATAGTGGCAGCCCTTTAGAGGTCGTGGCAGCCCTGCAATCTATATGTATAATAAGTTAAGGATCATGATTCAATATTTAGATTACGCATACAAAAGCGAACTGTAATGAAACAAAATGATTTTGAAATTACGATGAAAAATAAGCTTTTGGTGAGAAAGTGGTGAGGATCAATTTATGTCACACAATATACTCAAGAAGATTAGATTTTTGCAAAATATTAATAAACAAGTAATCGGTGTATATTTCCTAACACCTTTTTTTGTTTTTTTGTTTTGTTTTGTTTTGTTTTTTTTTCTGATTCTTCACATCTCCCAGAGCTCCTTGCAATAAACTAACATAAGTGGCACTAGTAATGCGTAGATTCATGTGTATACCTACAAAGAAATTCCATACCTTTTCAGCTAAAAACATGAAAGGTAACCGCGAAGAAAAATGTGCAGCCAAAGTATGATTGAAGTAGAGTGGCGCATCAGAGATATGAGATAAAGAAATACCACAATATGTCCCCCAGAAGAGCATAGAACATAAGAAAAAAAAAAGGAATAAGATGAATATTTTGTAGTTAGGGAATACACTCGAGCATGTTGTGGGCAAGACTCAAATGGACTTCTGCTATGTGGTAGCAGTCCTCAAAAACCAATTTCCCTAAAGAACGAAAAAATAGCACATTGTTCGACAATTTTCCACTTGATATGGTTAATCATAGCCCTTAAAATTAAGATGAATAAATAATTCTGATATATATTTTTTTAAAAATAGATAAACAATTTAGAGAAAGAACATTGACTAACATGCAGGCCTTGTACAATATCTCTTCACATGGTGATCATCATTGTCACCACTGCCAAAGCCACATCCTGTCAATCAAGGGTCATCTTCTAAGACCCAATTCAGAAGCTAAGGATGTGACAAAGATTTCCAACGTTGCCCAGTCTATTGCTCTATCTAGGATCGACTTCTCCCTCATTGAAACTGATATCCATGTCATGGTAGCTATGTATAGCAATAAGGCTGCCTAATGAAGCCAGTTGAAATTAAATAAATCTTTCTACATTGAAAACTTGAATAAATCAAGACCAAACTAGCTAGATGTAGAGTTTTGCTAGTCTTGAATGGCTAGTTTTGATGATGTTTTGAACTAAGTTGAGCACATTGTTCTTACTCTAAATTTTCATTATTCATAGAAGGTATAGAATTTTTTTAGACAGTAAATATGATGGAATAAGTTAGAGTGCATTCTATTAATCATGATGTGCATAATTAAATAAGAATGCTTGTCTCTGTGGTTACTACAAAATGATAAAATATTCTCATAGTCATTAAAACAAACACCAAGCATGCATAAATCCATGTGGATCAAATAATTCCAACAATTGCAAATTAAAAGCAACTAAAAGGAATGAAATTAGGGATCTGAACAGAGATCTAAGGAAAGGCTTTTGAGAGAGAGAAACAAGAGAAGAAACAAATATCTAAAGGACAGTTACCTATGGCTTCAGAACCTGCTCCCAAATCAACTGTGGAGCATGGACGTTCACAACATCTTGATGGGGCCGGCAAGATAGGAACGTGATGCCCGGAGCACGGCAACCATTCGTGATGCTCTGGAAGTGAGTGTTCCTCCACTCCCATGGTCGTGGATATGGTAATGGTGGTGGCAACCGTGTCGACCACTGGCTGTAGCGGCCGCGGCTAGCCGTCAACTATTGACAATAGCAATGGGGACGCCCTCCAGATGCAGATCTTGAAGTCCTGGTGGAAGTGGTGGTGAAGAGATAGCCGTCGGGGGAGAAGAAAGGGCCTTAACGGTGCCGGCGACATCGGGGTAGAAGGCCTTTATGACGTAGAGGGCAATGAGGTTGCAGACGGTGGCCTCAGACTAGGAGCCGGATAGAGGAGCTTCACGGCAGGGAAGATAGAGAAAAGAGAGAGATCTTCTTCGTCCTATCATGGTTGCAGGGTCTGATCGACTAGGTAAGGGGGGTTTAGGGGAATCAGAGAAGGGGGCAAGCAAAGATGGGAAAGGGGCAGCGCCAGTTGGAGACAAGAGGGGTCGGTTTCAAAAAGGCAAAAAAAATCCTTGAAAAAATGGCGGGTTGATAGCGCGGCTGGGCAAATTACTTTCACCGACTGTCTTTGAGGATCTATCTGTCGGCAATTTGACTCAGAGATGGATTTGAATGCCCAACGGTTGAAGGAGTCGACTTTTCAAAATACCGCCGACGGTTCCCCTCAAGCCCGTGGGCTAAGAAAGGATTTGTCCTAGTGTACTGATAAATTGATAATGTTGATCATTTAAGGGCAAGCACATGCATCATACTCACAATTTTATCTGAAAAATAGCATGAAATGATAGATAATTTCGTACCAATTCCAACGGTACCGATTTCGTCAAATTCCGACTTAAAAACATCGTCATTTCATGTGAATCAAGGAGTATAGTGCATTTGCAGTTTTTCAGCTAAACTGGGATATTAAATAAATTAATAAATGTGATATTCAGGATAAATACTTAAGTAACATTTATTTTTATGACAACAGGACATGAAGGCAAGGTGGCGCAATGGTTAAAGCCCTGGGGACTTGTGGGGAGGACATGAGTTTGAATCTTGGCAAAAATAACTTCATTTTGGCAAAAAGATCAAAGCATGGGTAAAATGGATATTTATTACCCTAAAAAGAGTTGCCCTAATTCTTACCCAAGAAGGAGGCATGAAGAGCAGCCGTCACCTCCTTTCCCTCCTTTCTCTATTTTGAAAATTTTCTCCCCTTTTTAAAGACATCTCTTCCCTTCTTTGGGAGTCTCTCGAAAATTCCCTCTCTCTTCATTTTTGTCTCTGCCGTAGCTTTCTCTCTCCCTCACTTTTGCTCTCTCCCATCCCTCTCACGCATCTCCCTCCTTCTCTTTTCTGTTTGTCCTCTTCCTCTTCGTCCTTTTCTTCCTCCCTCTCTCTCACCCGCTTTCTCTCCCTCCTTTTCTTTTTCTGTTTTGTCCTCTTCTTCTTTGTCCTTTTCTTCCTCCCTCTCTTCCTCTCTCTCACACCTGCTTTCTCTCCCTCCTTTTCTTTTTCTGTTTTGTCCTCTTCTTCTTCGTCCTTTTCTTCCTCCCTCTCTTTCTCCCTCTATACCTTTTTCTCTCTCTCTCATAGCTGCCCATCCAACAGCAGCGGGCCCGCCACAATAGCACGTGGCGCCCCTGCGAAACACGCAGGGGAGCCACATCGTCGTTCGCGCCGGGGCGAGCGAGCCTCCAGCCGCCCAAGTCTACGTGTCAGCGCCTTGCTGTGCCAGCCGCTGTCCCAGCCCCTGCCACACGCCACGCGCTGAAGCTGCGTCGTTCGCGCGGATGGGAATCGTCGCCCGTGCCGCGCCTTCTTGCCCTGCGCCGTCGTGTTGCCTCGTCTATCGCACTATCGCCTCGCCTGCAGCGCCCGCGTGCGTCTGCCACACGCCCAAGAAGCCGGCGCACTGCACCGTACCGCCCGTGCCCTCCTGCCAAGCTTGCCCTGCAAACCACTGCGCCGGCATCCCCTCTACAGAAGCCATCTGAGCCAGGCTATTTACTGTTTGTATTATATATTTTTAGTGTAATTTTCTTTATTGACAGTGAGTTTGAGTTGTTAATTTTCATAGTTATTAATTTTTCTGGTAAATACTTGTTTTCCCATTATGTGGATTTTGAGTTAGTTAAGATTGAGTGTAATAATGGTATTTAGTTATTTAATCGTATTTCTATGTCTTGCCTAATTCTTCTAATTAACTAGTGATACTTTAGGAGTATTCTTAAGTGTTTTAATTGAAATTTTAGATTAGTTCTTGTACTGATTTAGTTAGTTTTCTAAGTCTTAAATCTCATAGTCACATTAGGCTTAATTCTAAAGTAGGTCATTGACAAGTAATTCTCAAAATTTTTGTTAAAATCTTAGTTAGTTTAGTTAATTAATTTTCTGTTTAAATAGGTATTAATTAGTTCATTAAAATCCTCACTTGTTTTAGATGATCAAAATTCAAAGTTTTTGAAATTAAAATTCTATTTCCCTGTGGATCGACCCGATTCTCATCACTTTCTAATTTCAAATAAAATTATGAGATCGGTAATATTTGAGAAGTTGGTTGCCGTGAGCGTTTGACGGCGTTTGACGACGCGTATCACGGGCACATCATGCACATTTGATCAACCTGATCATTGTTACCACGAACGCTGGTGAAAGGCGTTCTCACGTCATGGTGAATGGTTACAAGGTTTCCTTCAGGGCCAGAGAGGATGGCATCATCACCTTTCCTCTGCATCTGATCAACTAGAGCATGATTACCATGAAATCCAGTGAAAGGTCTTCTCACGTTGAGGTGAAACGTTACAGCATTTCCATCGGGGCCGATGATGGTGGCATCTTCACCTTTCTTCCGTGTTTCAGTCTGACGACTCTCACGTACCAAGGCACCTGTGAACACCCAGAAGCTTGATTACAATTGGAGAGAGAGAGAGAGAGAGAGGACCCTTGCCGGTGATCTCGAGGACCCTTGCTCTGGTGATCTCGTATTGCCGGTGGCATTGGAGTGTTGGGGAGCATCGAGTGCCAGTAAACCTCGGATGTGAAGCTAGCATGGCTTTGTGTGTCAACGAGCTGCACATCAATTAAGCTATTGGAATCAAAGCATAGTTCCAGTATGTGAAACTGTTGCCGTGTAATTGAAAAAGGGACGCCGACGCCAGTAAGAATCTTCGTACCATAAGCATTGCGAGGATGAACAGGAGGAAGTGACCCATTGCTGGTAATAGAGAGAAGTATCGCAGAAGTGCGATTTTGCGCCTGCAAGGCCACAGAAAATATAAACATGCATTCTATACTATATATATGTACTTGGAGGCAAAATACTAGAAAAATAACTATAAGCCTTCATATCACAGCAAAGTTGTTCTTCCGGTATCTGCGGTTCATTTGTGCCAACCGTGCACATGGGGAAATATATTCCTTGGGCTATTATCAGACAAGATCATGAGATCTTCAATAACATTTCATTCTCTAGATTTTAATGTGCTCCTATTCATATGAACCACTGATGAATCTAATATTTTTTATATATCTTAATTAAATAATTAATTCATCTTTGACTTTGTGAATAAAAAATATTATATTCAAAGAAATGAGATCTCATCGCTGCAGTATCCTGCACAAGTGCTATAATAGCTTGGCGGTAAACAGTCGCATCGGTCTAATCTAAAAGCCTTCCTCTTCCTCCTGCTCCTCTCAAAACTAAGAAGCTTTTTAGTGGCATTAAAAAGATGTTCAGAATAATTTTTTTATGAGAAAATAAAGATTGCGAGAGTTTATTTATAAATAATAAGTTTTAAAAAATTATTTATAATATCAAAAGTTTTAAAAGATTGAAATAGAAATATGAAGATGGCAAGTTGAATGTCTCACTCTTTGCAGGTGCCACGGTAGTACAAATCGAGGCGTAAAGTTTAATTTCGTACCAATCAAGGAGTTTCCCTTGCTTGCTGCTTCTGAACTACAATAATGCCTTCGCTGCCGCTGATGAGGCCCATTGTGGACTTCCTGGCGAGGACGGGGGCGCCCCTCCTCGTTAACGTCCACCCCTACTTCAGCTATGCCGGCAACCCGAGGGACATCAGCCTCGACTACGCCCTGTTCACGGCTTCGAAGGTCATCGTGAAGGACCCCTACTGCGGGCTCGAGTACCGGAACCTGTTCGACGCCATGGTGGACGCGGTGCACGCGGCGCTGAAGCGCGTGGGGGGCGGCGGCGTGGAGTGGCCAGTGCCATCTGTTGCTGACTGGGAATCACAATATATCACCCTTAAATTGACTAGTTCTTTGCTAATCTTTTATGGACAAAAGTAAAAAAATAAAATAAAAATAAAAACAATATATATATATATATATACACACGTAGAAGAATTACATTAAAAATCATGTTAAAGTTTAATTATACTTTTGCTCCTCAATTATTCGAGATATTATTAATAATTCTCTTAATTCAAAATTATATCAAGAATGTCCTTATGGTTACGTCCAGTAACCAGGTCTTTACTCTAGGTACATTTTAACTCTTAAGTAAAAAAAGACAAAAATATCTATTTATCCTGTTCTCTCTCTCTCTCTCTGCACAGCATCCCCACTAATGCCGGAGGGGGGGATCCTCTCTCTCTCTCTCTCTCTCTCGTGTGTGGAGGTAGAAGTGGGATCAGCCACGCTAGGGGACCCGAAGAGCCGAGTCAGCATCCTGGCCAAGTCCACCTCGATGCATACCAATGAGGCCTGGGAAGACATACATGTTGTCGCTACTAGACCAGGCCATGGCTCGGCACATCCTGCATCTCGTGATGCCTAGTTGGGTGCTCTCTGGAGGAGTGGCTATGGGCAGTGCTAGTGGCGACAGAGCGGGAGCTCGCCCAACGGGAGCCCACGGGGGAGGACTACTTCGTCTGGCCACTGCCCCAACCGGTGCCTTCAAGCTCCACCTCTGCCACCAATCCACCACATCCCCGCGCAAGACCCCAAGGACTTCCCCCGTGCTGCATGTGTGTGGTGTTCAACGAGACCCGGGACGCATCTAACTTAGATGCTCCTCCCTCGAAACCCTACCCTCTTCATAATAAAAGAAAAAAAAAAATCTTTAAATATTTAAATAGGACATTTAAGGTTGATTCCATCTAAGTAGCTTTAATTTTCACTGTCTGCTGATCTTGACGATCAATTAAAACCGTCCGATCGAGTAGGTATAAAAAATAAACGTTTAAAAGTACTAAAAAATAATAAAAAATAGAAAATTCTTTAAATTGATTTTTAAGGTTGATTCCATCTCTTAGGATTTTAATTTTCATCTCCAAACAATGACGAACAAGATTAGATGACTACGGTTGATTTCGTTGATCCAATGGTGAAAATTGAATTCAAAGGGATGAAAAATTACTTACATGAGAGTATTTGAATATTTTAAATTTTTTGGTGATTTTTATTATTTTTTTTAAATCAGAGTGGGATTTTCAAGAGGACGCGTCCAAATTAGATGCGCCTTAGGGCACTATATATATATATATATATATATATATATATATATACTAGAATGTGGTTTGCATTATTTTGAATCTCATCCCCATATTGAAAAAGTAAATTTTTTTATAAATTCTCAAATACCCAATAATCCCCCTTAGGGTTGCTTCCATCTCGTGGGACTTTATTTTGATCCTCCAATCGTAATTCTATTATGAAACTTGATTTTCATCATCCATCGGATACATGTAAATCTCGATTTTTAAAAACTATGAAAAAATAATAATAAAAAAGCTTTGTTAGATTAGTTCCTAGGATTGTTCCCATCCCTTGGAATATCGGTATTCATCACTAATTTACGAATGTAAAATTGGATGGCTTAAGTTGAAAGTCTTACGATCCAATGGTAAAACTTATGTCAAAATGGATGAAATTTATTTTGGAAGGAGTGCTAAATATTTAAAAATTTATTTTAATATTTATTTTTTTAAATATAGAGAAAAGGTTGAAATAGTGCATACATCTTATCTACACGCACTGTAGCAAGCGCACCATAGCACTCCTATATATATATATATATATATATATATATATATATATATATATATATATATATATAATGATAAGTGTAACGTCCCAAACCCCGTGTCCAATTATAACTGACTTTTAGCGGAATTTGGAGGAGGTACAAAATAAATAGTACAAAAATGAGAAAATAATATATATATATAACAAAAATGAGAAAATAATAGTCTATAAGGCAAAATAAATAGTCATCTATCGTAAATTCTAAATAATAATAAGTTAACACAATGTACAAAAGTGTCATAATAAACAACCATCTGAACATAACATGATCAACTTCTCTTAACTCCCAAGGATCTCATAAATACATAATAGATTCAATTACTCCCACTACATCAATTTACTAAAATGAAAAGACTCATATATCACAGTTACCCTCGAATCTAAAAACTCCAAACAACTCATCCTTCTCATAATCAAAATCAAAGTCTAACTCTCTGGTTACTTCTCCTGAAAAATTA
This sequence comes from Zantedeschia hybrid cultivar, assembly GCA_030544215.1. Lineage (NCBI taxonomy): Eukaryota > Viridiplantae > Streptophyta > Magnoliopsida > Alismatales > Araceae > Zantedeschia > Zantedeschia hybrid cultivar. The sequence goes on along the minus strand of JARZZO010000008.1, from coordinate 59,384,331 downwards.
TCTAGCAAACTTAGCGAGTATAAAACTTAGTAGGCATCATGCCTTCTATAGGCTAAACATATAATAATTAAAATTTACACGATAACTATATTATAAATAATTTACAATGCTACATATAGATCAACTAAGAGAGTGATACAAAACAAGATCTTACATATATCTCATATTAAATCGGATGCATTTTCTAATAATCTGAAACAAACATATTAATTCATAATACTTATCATATATATCAAAATTTCTTATTTTGATCGAAAACAAACTACTAGTTATATGAATATCACATAATTCTTCTAATACATAGAGAGATACATATCACATAGCATATAGCTAAAAATATAACTAGTAGTCTTTAATCAAGTTATACATTTTAAAATTCAGATTTATGAAAATTTTACTTCATCAAGCAGATTTATAATACTATAAAATAAATTCAAATGATTCATATATATGTGCCAATTATCATAATTCCACATCTTATTCGGACAAGCATCCTAACCATATAATAAGGGGCCACACATACATATATCGGGTATCTAGGCAATAGTATCAAATCTTAACTACCGCGAAATCAGAGATCACGCATATCTTACCACTACACCATACTAAAGTAGGTTTTATAAGTTTTACCCATTGTCTTTGGGTCACATAATACCCTATCCAATAAGGACACTTACATTGGAATCGTGCCACATAATTTTCTTAAGATGATATTATCCACATCACACATATTAAATTAAATAAAACATGTCTTATAGAAATTAAAATTCATCATAATTTTAAATTAACATTAATCATATAGTCAATGATATAAATATGTAAAAATAATATATTTTTCATTAAAAAAAGATATTTTAAAGTAACATGCGTTCTACTATTTAGTTTGATGCACAAGTAATTTTGACAGAATATATATACATGAAAAATCTATTTTTTAGGGTTAAAAATATATTAAATATGATGAATATTAGTAAACAAATTTTAAAATTTACCAAATTGGTAAAACATGATATTTAGGCTGTAAGTACAGTACGTGCAAAATTTTACTAAATTCGGAGATTAAATGAGTATTTTTAAAATTCAAATAGCGAGTTTAAACGTGAATAAAATTTAATAAAAATAGGAATTAAATTTTTAAAAATTATAAAAATTTGCAATTCATTAGATGCGATAAGAATATGAGTATGTTCAAAATTTCAAATAATTTGGCCAAGTTATAACTATTTGAAGATCGTGCAAATTAAAAACTAAATTCTAGAAAATCCGAACTAGATGGCCAGATAGACTGTTGTATAGAATACTGGATGGCCAGCAATACTGCCATTCAGTAAACTGGACTAGCCATCTAGTAAGTTGAATGGCCAGCAGTGCTGCCGTTCAGTACTATAGACGGCCAAGGTTGTTGCCGTCCACATGATTTTTCAGACAGAGCGCATCAAAATCAAAATTTTCTAAAAAATTTACATATCTAATTTGTGTTTTAGATCATAAATACAAAAAACATGATTATAGACTTTAGTTTTGACTACTTTTGAAATCAAAATATTAATTTTTATATTAATCAAAGTTAATTTATTTTTTGGGGAATCATCACTTACCTCTTACGTTAGAACCCCTAAATCTGAATTTCGCCAAGAAATCTCGACTCCCAGTATGAATCACTACTTCTTATCATCCCTCCTCGACCTCCAATGCTCCTAGAAGACAAGAGAATCACGAAATTATTACCTTTCCTTAAGAACAACTTTCATCTTCTTCTCTTTCTTTGAACAAACGCCCACCTTTCATAATGTAGAATGACGGCTAGGTTTAACCGTGCCCCAATCTCATATTTATAGAATTAATACTCATCTTCTAACTCCAAATAACCTCTATAAACTATCTTTGGATCGGATTAATCCTCCCTTCTATGAATTAGAGAGAATCTGACTTCAAATTTGACTCATCTCCTGCAACTCTTCATTTTCAAAGTGAACATTCAATTTTTCGGCCTAGTAAATGAACGAATCAATAAAAATGAACTTGTACAAAGTTGTATATCTCATCTTGAACTTTCCAACAGTTCTAACTATGCCAGAATAAAAGTTATACATTAAGAGGTATCACCAAAATACTGACCTACCATCTTTGGAATCTAAATAAAAAAAAAATCTCTAACTTAATGGACTGAACTATCTATAAAATTAAGTTAATGGGCTTACTCAATTAACCATATTACATTCTATCAGATATTTGAATTATTATTATTATTATATATTACTATATTTAAAAAAATACCAGATACTACATCCTCTCCCCTTTAAATAAATTTTGTCCTCGATTTACAATAACCAAACAATTCTAGATATCTCTTTTTCATATCTTCTTCCGTCTCCTATGCCACCTCTTTCATAAAGTAATGCCTCCAAAGAACTTTGATCATAGAAATCATCTTAGCCTCAACACTTGCTCCTTACGATTAAGAATACGAATAGATTTCTCTTCATATGACAAATCTGGCTGACCTTCTAATGGCTCATAATCTAGTACATGAGATGAATCAGCAACATACTTCATAAAATACTAGATGAACACAAGACAGATCTGGTGGCAAAACAAGCTTGTAAGCAACATGTCCAACACGCTTAAAAATCTCAATGAACTAATATACGTTGGGCTCAATTTTTCTTTTTTGTCAAATCTTATGACTTCCTTGGTCGGTGAAACTTTTAAGAAAATATGATCTCCCACTTCAAACACTAATTCCCTTCTCTTATAATCAACATAACTCTTTTATCAACACTGAGTTGTCAAAAGTTGTTTCCTTATGATATCAATCTTATCTGAGCAATCCTATACAAGTTGTGGACCAATCAACTTTTTCTCTCCAACTTCTTCCTAACACAAAAGTGATCGACACGGTCTACCATACAAACCTTATATGATGCCATGTCAATACTAGCATGATAACTATTATTGTAAGCAAATTCAATCAACTTTAAATGATAATCCCAATTACTTTTCGGATAATGCTACAGGCTCTTAGCATATCCTCAAGTGTTTGAATTGTTCTCTCTGATTGTCCATCCTTATGTGGGTGAAAAGCTGAACTGAACTTCAATTGTGTACCCTAAAGCTTCCTGAAGACTCTTTCAGAACCTTGCTATAAAATGAGCATCACGATATGAGATAATAAATACTGGAACTCCACGCAACCTCATAATATCCTCAATGTACATTTGGCTCAACTCCTCTAAAGAAATCTTCTTATGCATAACTAGAAAATAAGCAAACTTTGTCAATCTATCTACAATCATCCAAATAAAATCATACTTCTTCCTAGTCAATGGCAATCCTATCACAAAATTCATAGTAATATGTTCCCATTTCTATTCTGAATATCTATGGCTTGCATCAGTCCATATGGCCTTTGATGTTCAATCTTCACCTGTTGACAAGTAAGACATTTGAAAACAAATTATGCAATATCCTTCTTCATACCAAACTACTAAAAATTTCTCTTCATATCCTTATACATCTTGGTACTTCCTAGGTGAATAGAAAATTGGGATTTGTGAGCTTCATTCAACAATTTTCCTTCGCAGCTCCTCATCTTGTAGAAAACACATCTGCCTCGAAATCTAATAACTCCATCATCACTCTGAAAAATATCGGCCATACCAATCAATTCTTGTATCTTAGGATCTTGCTTCTGAGCTTCTATAACTCTCTCTATAATCATAGGTCTTCCAGCCAGCTGAGCTAGAACATAATGCTTACCTTTAACTTCTGGTCTATAGTCAACAACATCCAAGCATCTCCCAATCTTTGTGCAAAGATAAGGCCATAAGTTTCCTGCTCAAAACATCATCGACCACATTGGCCTTACCAGGATGATAATTTAGTGTAAACTCATAATTCTTTAGAAATTCAACCCATCTTCTTTGCCTCAAATTAAGTTCTTTCTGAGAGAAAATATACTTCAGGCTCTGACGATCAGTAAAGATCTCAAATTGTACTCTATAAAGATAGTATCTCCAAATCCTCAAAGCATAAACAACATCAGTTAACTCCAAATCATGTACTGGATAACTCTTCTCATGATTCTTCAACTAGCGTGAAGCATAAACTACAACCTTCCTATTCTATATTAGTACATAACCCAAACCTTTTTTGGAAGCATCCGTATAAATAACAAAACCATCTGACCCACTAGACAAAGTCAAAGCGGGGGCAATGGTAAGTCTTGCTTTCAACTCTTAGAAACTCTGCTCACAATCCTTATACCATATTAACTTGACACCCTTCTTGGTAAACTTGGTCATCAAAGAAGCAATAGATAAGAATCCCTCAATGAAGTGCCTATAGTATCCTGCCAAACTCAGAAAACTCTGAATCTCTGAAGCATTTTTAGGCGTCTCCCAAGAAAGCATGGCTTCAACCTTAGTCGGATCCACAGATACACTATCCTTAGAAATCATATGACCAAGAAAAAAAACTCGCTCCAACTAGAACTCGCACTTGCTAAACTTAGTATACAACTAATTTTGCCTCAACAGTTCCAAAACAATATGCAAATGCTCCATGTGTGCCTCAATACTTGAAGAGTAAATCAGTAAATCATAAATGAATATCACCACAAACTGGTCCAAGTACAGCTGAAACACCCTATTTAACAGATTCATAAAAGCAGTAGGGGGGCATTTGTTAGTACGAAAAGCATAACCACAAACTCACAATGCCCATACCTAGACCGAAAAGCAGTCTTAGGTATGTCCTCATCCTTGATCTGCAAATGATGATATCCTGACCGAAGATCAATCTTGAAAAAGACCTTGGCCGACTGCAATTGATCAAACAAATCATCAATCCTAGGCAAATGATACCTATGCTTAATAGTCACTTGATTAAGCTAGCGATAATCGATACACAACCTCATCGAATCATCCTTCTTGCGCACAAAGAGTACTGAGGGTCCCCAAGGTGACATACTAGGTCGAATGAAACCCTTATCAAGTAATTTCTGTAATTGCTTCTTCAGTTCTGCCAACTCCGCTAGGGCCATACAATATGGAGCCTTAGAAATAGGAGATGCCCCTGACATAAGATTAATGACAACATCGATCTTCTGTGAAGGAGGCAAACCGGACAGATCATCTGAAAAAATATTAGGAAACTCCCGAATAACATTAATATCAGTAATAGATCTCTTACTAGCACCATTTGATGGAACCACCACCACACTAGCCAAATATCTATGACAACTCATTCTCAATAACTTTTCAGCATTGAGTAAAGAAACCATGACACGGCCTGATCGATGCCTAAAGATAAATAAACTTTATCTCATCGGACTCTTGAAATATCAACTTCTTATGATGACAATCTAATAAGACAAAATACTTATCTAGCTAGTCTATGCCCAAAATAACATCAAAATCTATCATCTCTATCACAAACAACTCATCCACTCTATCTCTATCCCCAAGGTTAACAACCACCGAAGATATAACATGCATAGTGTGAATATCCTCTCCAGAAACTGTAGTAACTATCAGTGGATAGGCAGTATCTATCGGTCTACTCTTAAATGATTTAGCAAAACTAGTAGATATGAATGAATGAGTAGCTCTAAGATCAAATAACACCTTGGCATGAATATCATCAATAAGAATAATACCTTCTACAATAGTAGGGGTCTCCTCAGCATCTTCTTTAGTGAGAGCATAAACACGTCCTTGAGTCTAGCATTTCTTTTGTTCTTGCGCCGGTTGAATTCTGGCCTTTGGACAATCTCTGACCATATGCTCTAAATCACCACACACTAAACACTTACTGGCTGCTCTCTAGCACTCTGTCCAACCATGTTGCCGCCCACAGTGAGTGTAAGCGATTGAATCAAACGCCTTAGGTGCTAGACCCTTCGTTGGCTGGATAGGAAACTTCTTCGTATCCTTGCGCACAAAGGTAGCTGGTGCACTTCTCTCGTTTTGACCCTTATGCACCTCCATGAATTCCTCATGCTCTCACTCCATGTTGAATGTCGTCCTCAAAGTAATAGCAAAAGTCTGAGGGTTTTGAGTACATAATGCCGAATGGTACCTTTCAGACGTTTGACAAAATTCTTCAGCTTCCTCTTTTCATCATCGTAGATATGGGGTACATATTTTTCCAAGCTTAGAGAACTTTGCTTTATTATTAGCCACTGACATAGTATCTTGCACCATATTGAGAAACTCCATGTCTTTCTTATCTTAAATATGATCAGGAAAGTACTTCTTAAAAAAACTTCAAGAAACTCTACCCAAGTAATAGTAGCATAACCAGCAAACATAATCCTCTTCATGAATTTTCACCAAACATCTGCTCTTTCCTGTAATATGAAGGTCATCAGACTGACCTTCTCATCTTTTGGACAATGAATCACAGTTAACATCTTCTCCATCTCGTTGACCAAAGCCTCAGCAACTTCTGGTTGGCTCTCCCCCATAAAAGAAGGAGGACACAACTTGTTGAACTGCTCCATCATATGAGTCGCCTTTGGCCCATGGGGCTGAGCCTGAGTTTGAGTCTGAAAGCCTGTATAATCCCCTGGAAAGTCTACATGAACCCACTAAAGTCCATATAGACCGGCGGTGCACTGACCACACCTTAACCTTGGTTTGCAAAAGAACCTCCCTACATAGGGGTATCCTCAGAATACGGGGGCTGAATAGGAGGAACCGCAGTAGGATGACCATGCCTCGACATATCCTGAAAATTTAAATACTTTAAATAAGCTCTCAAATCCAACAATTCATAATTTCTAGTTCTATCTCAAATAAAAACTTAGCTATTCTATGATCTATATCCAACCTAAGATCCAAAATCCATCAATCAACTACTCAGGCGTAACTGATCCGATAGTATGGAACTCAAAACTATCAAAATTACTTTGATACCATATTTTGTAACATCTCGAACTCTTTGTTCAATCATAATTGACTTTTGGCGAAATTTGGAGGCGTACAGTACGGAACATAGTATATACATAGCATAAATAAAAGAATAAGAGTCCACAAGGTAAAACGAATAGCCATCTATCGCAAATTTCAAATAATAATAAGCCAACACAATCTACAAAAATCTTATAATAGACAACTGTCTCAACATAACATGATCAACCTCTCTCAACTCCGAAAGATCTCACAAATATATAATAGACTCAATTGCTCATACTATATCAATTTACTAAAATAAAAAGACTCATATATCACAACTAGCCTCGAATCCAAAAGCTCCAAACAACTCTTACTTCTCATGATCAGAATCAAAGTCTAACTCTCTGGGTACCTCTCTTAAAAAATTATCCAATAAACTTACTGAGTATAAAACTCAATATGCATCATCCCCTCCACAAGATAAACATATAATAATTGAAATTCACATAGTAATTATATCATAAACAATTCACAATGCTATATATAGATCAATTAAGAGAATGATACAAAATAAGATCTGACATATATCTCATATCAAATTAGATGTATTTTTTAATAATCTGAAACAAACATGCTAATTCATAGTAGTTATCACATATATCAAACTCTCTTACTTTACTTGAAAACAAACTACTGGTCATAAACATGTCACATAATTCCTCCAACATATAAGGAGGCATATATCACATAGCACATGGCTTAAAATAAAACTAATAGCATGTAATGAAGTTACATATTTCAAAATTCATATTTTTAAAAATTTTACATCATAAAATAGATTTATGTTGCCTTAAAACAAATTTAAATGATTCACATCAATGTGCCAATTATCATAATTCTATATCTTAATCAGACAAGCATTCTAACCACAACATAAGAGACTACACATATATATAGTGAGTACTTAGGCAATAATATCAAGTTTTGGTTACCACAGAACCGGAGATCACATATGTCTCATCACTAACCATACTGAAGTAAGTTTCATGGATTTTACCTATTGCCCTTGAGTAACATAATATCTATCCAACAAGGACACTTGCATTAGAATCGGGTCACATAATCCCCTTAAGATGGTATTATCCATATCATACATATTAAATTAAATAGAAAATATATTAAAAAAATTAAAATTCATCATAATCTAAAATTAACATTAATTATATAGTCAATGATATAAATATGTAAAAATAAGATATTTTTCATTAAAACAAGATATTTTAAAACGACCTGACATTCTACTATTCAATTTGATATAAAATGAATTCCACCGGAATATATATACATGAAAAACACTTTTGGAAGTTTTACAAAATTTTCTGAATACGAAATATAATTTTCACATGCCAAAATATATTTTTCAAGACTATTTTTTTTCAAATATAATGAATATTAGTAATCAGACTTGAAAATTTACCAAACAGGTAAACCATGATATTTAGGCTATAAGTACAATACTTGCAAAATTTTAATAAATTCGGAGATTAAATGAGTATTTTCGAAATTCAAATAGTGAGATTAAACTTGAATCAAATTTAATAAAAATAGGAATCAAATTTTTAAAAAGTGATAAAAATTTTGCAGTTCATTAGATGCCATGAAAACATATGTTTGCTCAAAATTTCAAATTATTTGGATTACAAACTAAGTTATGGCTATTTGAAGATCGCGCAAATTAAAAACTAACTTTCAGAAAATCTGAATTGGACGGCCAGATAGGTTGTTGTTCAATATACTGAACAATCAGCAATGTTGCCGTTTAGAATACTGGACAACCAGCAATGCTGTCGTTTAGTACTGTAGACGGCCATAGTTGTTGCCGTCCACAGGATTTTCCAGACATAGTGCATCAAAATCAAATTTTTATGAAAATTTCGCATATCTAATCTATGTTTTGGATCATAAATATAAAGAACATGATTCCATACTTTAGTTTTGACCACTTTTGAAATCAAAATATTAATTTTTCATATTAATATAAATTAGTTTATATTTTGAGAAATCATCACCTACCTCTTATACTAGAACCCCCAAATCCGAATTCCACCAAGAAATCTTGACTTCCAACACGAATCACTACTTCCTAGCCTTCCTTCTCGACCTCCAATGCTCCTAGAAGATAAGAGAACCATAAAATTATAAGCTTTCCTTAAGAACAACATTCATCTTCTTCTCTTTCTTCAAGAACATAAATAAAATACTCACCTTTGACAATGTAGAACGACGACTAGTTTTAACCACGTCCCCGACTTCATATTTATAGAATTAATACCCATCTTATAACCTCAAACAACCTCTACAAATCACTTTTAAATCGGATTAATCCTTCCTTCTATGAATTAGAAAGAATCCGACTCCAAATCGGACTCCTCTCCCACAACTCTTCCTTCTCGAATTGAACATTCAATTTTTCAGCTTACTAAATGAACGAATCAGTAAAAATGATTTTTTACAAAGTTGTAGATCTCTTCGAGCTCTTTTTATTTGTCCAATCACGACAAAATCTGAGTTACACACTAAGAGTTATTGCTAGAACATTGGCCTACTAACTTGGGAATCCAAACTCAGAAAATTTCTCTAATTTAATGTGCTAAATTACCCATAAAATTAAGTTAATGAGCTTACTCAATTAACCATATTATAATCTATATGCTCCTTCAATTATTATTACTATTATTATTTATTTATTTATTATTATTGATGCTCTAAAAAATACGGTGTATTACAAAAAGTGAATATCATTTGAGGGAGATTAAGATTTTTAGAGTTGTTTTTTTAAATTTTAGTGTATCTTTCGCTCATTTATTTTTTTGGTCAAATGATTGATCTATCTTTGTGAATGGCAATGCATTAAAAACCACATAATCTCATCACTTATTGGTGCCTGTCATAGTGAATCCATAGTTAATATCCCCATAGAAGCTTCTCACATCTAGGGATGTAAGCGGTATTGTAAAGTCCATTCATCCATCCGTTCTCGAAGGTTACAAGTCAAAGAAGGATGTAATTTAAAGAATAAGGGTAAAGGAACATCCAAATAATTTAGGATAAGGATACACTTATTTTTGAGTCTGCACGTTATTTGATTATCCATCTTTTTTTCTTTCACTCATCCTAGTTATTTATCATGTTTTATTTATAATTCCAATTTCTCACATTTATAAATGAATCTCCAATCATATATCTACTTAACTACAAGTCATATTATCTACACCATTTTTTAACCCTCCTTCCTGTTTTGTAAAATTCATTTTTATATGTATCATTTATTTTACAAGTAAACTTTCAAGGAATCCTATAAAGAACTTTTAGCTAGAAAGTACTTTGTTCCATCTAAAAGCAACCCCAGTCTTTCGAGTGATGAAATTAGATGAATCTGACGTCAGCGCTTCCCAACTGATGTCATATTTAGCGTCCACCACTCAGTGAGCGGGTTTGAGATCACGTGGACCCATTCCATCTTTCCATGGACCCTTCCCAAGACCTTAAGATCTCACTGGGGAGAAAAATGGTATTTATTAGTTATAAAGTAATTAAAGTTGTTTCTATAAATGGGTTATTTTTTCTCTAATGAAATTTAGAGGAATGATTCACTAAGCTTGACCTTACGGTGAGGTTGAGCTCCACGAGATATTTTTTACTTTACTTCTTCTGTATTTTATAGAGGGAGTAAAATAAAAAATGTCTCTGATAATAGAGCTTGACCTCACCGTAAGGTCGAGCTCACTGAATCACTTTTCTAAAATTTAAAGACCTTGAAAAGATCCATGGAATGGATTAATGAGAGTGACTTACTCGTCTTCGGAGTCAATTTAGACCATCTAAACTGCACTTTCCGCTGATAACATATTAACTTCATAGCAGCCTGTGAGCATTTATGAATAGATAATTGTATACTTTCTTTATGACTTACTTATACCGAATTAAAAGCTTATTTATTTTGATAACTGAAGTAATATTTTATCCAAAATGTTGAAAAATTACTAACCTATACACAAGAAATACTTGAAATCGCGGTCGATGGAAAGATCCTCGAGGATGTAGCAGAAGCGTCTTTAGAATCGCCCTCGTCGACGTGAGGAGGCTACTAGAGTCCCCCACAAGTTTCCATACGGCAAATCTCTGGGTATCGAGGTGGTTCCCAGGAGAGAAAGAGAGAGACAGAGGAGGGGAAGACCAGGAGAGAGAGAAGGAGTCGGCTAGGTTGGTTCTCCTCTGAGATACCTCTTCATATATAGAGTAGCCCGGACTCTTCTTCCCACTAGAAGAAGGATTCTTCTGAGTTTCTATCCAAGCCAATCTTATCCACTACCGATGTGGATGACGCGAGTTCGAATTCGTATTGAACTCTATCTACATCGAACTCATATCCTCCAAAAATCTCATCTAATTCTTCCATTCATACGAGAAATGATGCGTGCGACTGGACATGGATGATCAAAAGTAAGGAGTGTTACATCAAGTCAGCACCTGACTAACGTAACATTACAACTCTAAATCTCGTCTCATGCCCCAAACCACAAGTTCACACCAGGTTAAGTCGATTTGATCCCTCTGAGATCTCTATCTTAACCTCTCAAACTATGTGTCTGCACTCATGATTATGTTGGATATATCCATCATAACCGCTAGCCAACAATGAGTCAGAACAATATATGTATGATGCAAGTTGGCTTTTCCTACGCCATACTTGTCAATCTGCTTAGACTTACCTGCTTTCCTAGACATGCTCCACTAGACCGCATGGCTCATGGCCCTTGGATAACATGTTAAAGTAGCATCATCAAGTCTTCACTTCATGACAAGGTGCATAGTCCCAAAGGGTACGGTAAGATGCAGAAGCTTCACACAGTGACGAAACAAGGATCCATTCAGTCACTCTTCTAATGGTCATTAAAATAGCTCATACAATATGATTTGTATGCTATAGTAGAGCAACAAAGAAAGTACGCCACACTCATACACCATATGAATATGTAACCCTACACTCCACTAAGTGCATCCAGGTTGCCCATATGGCTCTCATTCGATTCAGCTATCGTAAGCTACATGAAAAATAAATTCATGCTCGAGTAATTTTCAATCAGTCTCATCTTAGCCATCTACTAAGGCGATTACGACTCTTATCACGCTCCCATTGAATGTGAAATCATGCCCCCACTAAGCATGAAATCTATAGAGTCTATCTCATCATGCTTGCTCTCATAGTGACATGGCAACCGTCTGTGTGAGTAGACCGATCATAGCCTGGTGGCAGTCTCATATAAGTGCACTAATCATCTCACTCAAAGAGATATCTCATCACAATTAAACCATGCGCAAGTAGCATAATATCTAGTCATTATAAGGCTTACTATGTGATGGCACAAGGCAAGGGTCTCAGTACCTTGCATAAGGATCTATTCTTACTCCATTATGGCATTTTGATCAATGCTAACAATTAAGCCTTTCTCCAACAGAGTATCAACAGGCTTGGCATTGTGCATCCGAAAGTGCTCCAAGATTCTCTTGATGTAAGTCTCTTAAGACAAAGTTAGAAATCTCTTGGATCGATCCTTCCGAATCTTTACTTCCAGTATGTAGTCTTCCTCACCTAAATCCTTCATCTCAAAGATATAGGATAACTACTCTTGAGTGGTTTTGATTAACTCAATCTCATTCCCGGCTAACAATATACCGTCGACTTATAAAGAGAGAATGAGAACACTTTTCTCAACTCTCTCGACACAAACACAGTGGTCTTCTACGATCATTCTGAAGTCAATCAAAATGATTGCTTGGTAAAACCGATAGTACCACTGTTTAGACGACTGCTTGAGACTATATATCAAACATTTTAAGTGACACACTGTAAGGACTGAGGTTTTCAGATTCAGTTATCGGAGTCAGACCCTGTAGTTCAGGCCATAGTGGGGCTGAGACTCTGTTCTGTTTCGCGTCGAGCCCGCTCGACGCGGTTTAAACGGCGTCCAGCATCGTAGACGCGTTTTAGTTTGTGCCACGTGGGTGCCACGTGGGCTGGCCTTGGGTCGCGAGTGTACGGGCCGGTCGTGTCGTCTGAACGGCGTCCATGATGTTCGACGCGTTTCAGACTGCGACCCTGCGGTGTTAGAGTACGGTGGCGGTCTTGTCGTCTGAATGGCGTCGGCCTTGGGCGACGCGTTTCAGAGTTCTGTCAGAACGGCCCGTCATGTCATCTGATAGGCGTCCGTACATCTTGACGCGTTTTACCTACTTTCTGGTTATCCCGCGAGCCCCCCTTCCTTTCCCTCATTCTCACCCTCACACTCTCTCTCCCCTCACCCTCTCCACCCTCCGACTCTCCCCACTCTTCCCCTTCCCTTTCCCCCTTCTTCCTCTTCCACCTCTCCACCTCTCACCACTGCCACCACCACTTTCTTCGCGGCGTTCCATTCTCCGGACGGCGGCCGACGTCCCGGCGGAGTGGCGGCGTCCTCGGAGTACCGGCGGCGGTTTGCGGTGCGACCGTTTGGCGGCAGAGCCAGAAGGAGTTCAAGAATCGGTAGGGTGACGATTCCCTCAGTGTTTCATTTAAAACCATGTTCTACCACTTTGGAGCATGCAACGGGTCTATGGTTCTTGGGTAGAATAAGCATGTTTAGGAACTTTTCTTGATGAGGATGAGGGTTTCTGTGAATGTGGTTTAGTAATGATTAGCTTGCTCCTCTTCCTCCTCCGTTTGGTTTGATTTTGGGGCATTTGGGGGTGATAAAGGGAGCCTTCGGGCAGGAGACAGGACCTGGTTTATGACGCTAAAAGAGGTCGTGCATGGACGACACCTTTTAGAAGGGCGTCGGACCATCATGACGCCTTTTAGGCAGAAATCGTTCCACTCAGGCTCTGTCAGTTCCGGGATTCTGGCGCTAAAAGACGTCATGCTTGGACGACGCGATTTGGAAGAGCGTCGGGACACTATGACGCCTTTTATGCAAAAATCCCCAGATTAAGGTTTTCTGCTAATTCCGGATTTTGGTGTGAATGGCGTCTGAGGACGCCGACGCGTTTTTAAAAGGCGGCTAACTGTGACGACGCCTTTTTAGGCCATATTCTGAGGCCGAGATTTCATGAACCAGTTTAGGAGACTTGAATGGCGTCGTCCTTGGTCGACGCGATTCAAGGCATAACCACACTAATCCATGCCAGTAAAATGTGTTTACACTGCTAGATAGTTAGTTAAATGCATGCTTTTATTACACTCGATGACGATGGACTCTTCATGACCGGATGACACTACATTGTGTGTCGTGCGACCGTGGACTTCTCACGTGACCGGATCGTACCGTGCCGTGTTTTGTGTTACTGTGGACCTAGAGTGACAGTTGTAGCGTTTGACACCCTGTGTCGGTGCGGAGGGACACAACGCTGACGGGAGCAGTGGCGGGGTGACGCCTAGTGAGAGAGGGTCACCTGGTGAACCTCGGGGTTAGCTAGCTTGTACCGGTGTCGGAGTGGTACCTTTGGAGTGTCACTCGTGCTGAGGGAAGGAGTAACCACCTGAGCCAGTTGGGCCGGAGTAGCCAGCGTGCTATCCGAGGGGTTACTGTTTAGTCTCAGCGGGTCGGTGTTTGCTGGGGGAAGGAGTAACCGCCGAGGTAGCCAGCGTGCTATCCGAGGGGTTACTGTTTGGTCTCAGCGGGTCGGTGTTTCCCACTTTCGTTGTGTGGTTGACGTGTTTTGAGGATACGCTGGTTACGGGTTCCCCGGTAAATAGGAATTATGCATGTTAAATATACTTCGAGTGCATGCGATTCATATCGAGATTTAGGTGTAATAATTACTGCTCTACTTGGTTACTATATCTCTCGCTGTACCTTGCACTTGTGGGTGTGTGTGTGGGCAGTGGGGATCGAAGGATCCCTACTGAGTCTTTTCGTTGAGAGTCACCCCTGCGGTTTTCAGGTGAGGGTTCCAGGCAGACTTAGCGAGGTGTGTACTGCTGTGAGTTGCGCGCCACCAGCTGTTGTTCCGGAGTATGCCCCGACGTAGTTGTTATCTTTATTTCTGGCCTGTATGCTTAATTATTTCTTTTCTGTTGGAGTATGTAATTATTTGCTGTATCGAGTCGTATTGTAATAACTTTTAATTTCTGCACTTTTCTTTCAATCCAATGCGATGTGAATGTTTAGCTTAGTTTATTATTTATTTCCCAGACTTACTTAGATCCTGGTTTGGTTCCAAATTAATGATTCGGTACCCATTTTATAATCGGATCTCCGATTATTGGGTGGCGAGTTGTTACACACACTATGTGCTCTTGTCCTTTAACTTCGAAGCCCACATGCTGAGCGATATAGATCGCTTCATCTAATTCTCCATTGAGAAAGCCTGTCTTAACATCAATCTGGAACAATTCCCAGTCTAGATGCATGACGATAGCCAGGATGAGGCAAATAGAGGCGAATCTCACCACTGGGGATAACATCTCTTCATAGTCTATTCCCTCTAATTAGGTATAGCCTTCCGCCACGAGTCGGACTTTATTTGTTGATTGACCCATCAGCCTTACGCTTGACTTTGAGAACCCACTTATTCTCAGTAGCCTTGAGTCTAGGTGGTAGATCAACTTGCTTCCATACTTCATTCTTAGCTATTGAACCAAGCCTCTTACATTTAGAGAATTGATGAGTCCTTCAACCTACAAGTGAAGGACAATCACTCTCATGTGATTTTGATCAATTCCATACTCTTTTTCATCTTGGATGAGGTCTAATCTTCCTTATCAGATGCAGACTCATCAATATCTTGAAGGAACACCACAAGGAACAGTGGATGGTTTACTCCCACTGTCTTTTTGAATACTCACACTATCTTCAGCAATCTTTGCAAGGAGACACATCTCTCTGCCATTGCCTGAAGTTTAAGTATTTTCATAGAACTATACAGCTCACATAACTGCATTTTCTATCAGACCTCTTTAATGGACGTGACAAATAACTTAAAAGGAATTTAATGAGTAGCCCTCTCGGCCCTCATTGAGAGGCTTATGCAGACTCTTCTACAGTATATGGCTCATCTTATAAAGATATACTAGTAGTCACAATCCCATAAATCATTCCACCGAATTAAAAGATAATACTTAGGAAGAAAAATTTAATAAAATTGTTTTATTTAAATTTCATATTGTTTCACAAACTTAATAAGATCATGAAGATACTGGCTAAAGAGATAACATAGTTTTAAAGAAACTAAATGAGCAACTTCAGACATTTAAGTGCTAAAACTGAAAAATAGACTGCATCAAGTTCCAAGTGACAATGGCCAACTCTTAGGACTCTTTTCTTAGTATCAATCCTTATAGTGATTCATTGGCTTTGAACTGGTACTCGCCTGCAACCTTGTACTCCGGATCGCTCACGAGCTATGTAGCTGGCTCCTCAGTCTACAGTCCAATGAGAGACTTTATGAGCAATAAATAAATTTTAGCACACATATGGAGATAATCTTAGATATAAGACTAACATGCTTAATGCAATCATTGGCATAATGTCTCATCTTCTGATAGTTGAAGCACTTGACCTTGCTCCGGTTCCTTTTTCCGCGCTTGTCACATTTACCCTTCTGGTTATTATTAGGTCCCTTCTTCTCGTTAGCCTTTTGCCGTGCATCCTTCTTCTTCCTATTTCAACTGCGTATGGGCCGTTTTCCCTTACGCTTGTAAGCATTAACCGTCAGTACACTATGTAGTCTTTGCGTTCTGTCCCGAACTCAAGATGACATGAAACATCACTAAAAATTTTAATACTTTTATTATGAGTCAGTACTAGTTTAATATGCTCCCAAGAAGAATTTAGTAGGGACCTCAATATGGCAAGCACTTGTTGCTCATCAGAGAGCTCAGTTCCAGTTGTCTTCAACTCTCTGATCATTAAAGACATCACCCTCAGGTGTTTTGCCGTAGAGTGCTTGAGGTCCATCATGTATTGGTTAAACTTTAAAGTCAAGGCCCTCAGCCTCGTTGCTGATGTGCCACCATATTTGACCTTCAATTGTTCCTACATCTCTTTGGCAGTTTGAAAACTCTCATACTCTTTAATAAAGTCATGTCATGCAGCTCAATATAGTGTAGCGCGCACTTCTATCTATATTCAGCCACTTATCATAAACTTGCTTATCACAATTGATTTGAGCAAGCGGTTCATCATCTGATGAAGGTAGTATCACATTGGTCAAAATCATAAGTACCTCCTTCTCATTAAGAAGATACTGGATCTTTCCGTACCACATACCATAGTTATCTCCTTTCAACTTATCATGACTAAGCAACTCATGATACAAGCTCTTTGAGGCTATTACTACTGTATAAATTATGCAAATTTGAAAAAATTAGACACTGATAAAAATGTTTTCTCTCTTCAAACTGATTGGTTACATTATTGTGGTACATATCTTAGATCGAAATTTTGCTAGGTTCATAATCATCACCTTAATACATATCACAAACAGTACTTTCAATTAATTAAGAGTGAAAACACACAAATCTAGGGACGTATTCCTATAGGATAATAATTCTTTGATTAAGTAGAAAATATCAACTTTTTGTTAAGGACTCTTCCTTAAAAACATTTTTTTTAATGATCCGAGAATATATATATATATATATATGATAAGGGAGACTTTCCCTTTATCATAGTGATAATCGAACATAGTGGATGCATTGATACATGTAAACCAAGGTAAAAAAATTGATCCAATGATGTTCGGTGCATAAACACATTTCTTTACAAGGCTTGAATAATAATACATCAATTATTACATCAGTTTTCACACAGGGAGCCTACTATATTAGATCTACTAAGTAAAATAAATAGGAATGCCGCACCATTCATTATGGACTAAATATTACCTCGATAAACACTCATATAAATATAATATATAACTTATCGCGCATGATATAAGTTGCATCACCACACAATAAGGACAACTAAACTGATAATTAATGCTACCATTAATTATGTGAATCATGCATCACTTTTTATTTTATGATCATAAATTATTCTCTATCATGTAGCACATCAAAAATTAAATTGCATGAATAATAAACCATGATCACTAGTGCATTAAAGCGTAGTAAAATAAGAAACTAATTTCTAAAATTATTATCAAATAGTACTGCATTATTCTAATTCATGAATTCATGGTCATTCCACATGCACCATACTAATTACCATATCAAGTAAATTCCAACTCATGGATAAATTTAACTTAACAATTAAGTGCATCTCAACAAGCATCATAATTAACACTTCATCCAACGATTAATCATATAATCACATAGACTATTGTGATTCATAAACTAACCCAACATAGGCATGATTAAAAAATTTACTTGTTGTTGTAAAATTTAATTACATATCATGCCAAACAGGTTAAGTAAAGATAAAGCCAAAAACGTAAATTTTAAGGCCAAATTCCGCTAGTTTATCACTAATTCATGATTACGGGTTTAATTACTAGCTTAAATTAATTAAAAGTAAATATCTGGTAATTACAATAACACAAAAAATATATTACTCATAATCATGCTTAAATAAGGCAAAAACTCACCAGTTTTAATGCCTAAAACATAAGTTTTAAACATGTTGCTATAGACATGTCTTCTCAGTTTGTACAGATACCTCAGGTATAGTTTTTGTGCGATCACATATTCATAAAACAATCCTTTTAACCCGAGTAACTACCCAAAAATATGATTGGTTTAGTCATGATTATTATTAAAGTAAAGTATATCACCAAATATAAAGTTAAGAGGTTTAAAACTTATAGGTGGTCTCCTTCTTCCTCACGTAGGTTTCAGGGAAACCAAATCCCACCACCGCACGAAGTCGTGGCAGCATTGCTGCTAGCCAATAGGGCCGTGCCCAATCATGGCCAGGGTAGAAAACCAACTGCGCGTACACAGCAGGCTGCCCGCTTCGACACACGTAGAGCAGCAAAGTTATGGTAGTGGTGGTCGTACGTGCCCATCCCTGCAACCAATGAGTTGAGGAAAAACCTTAGCAAGGATGGACGGCAATGCCGGTGGGCGATGGCCAACGGTTGCCTACCACGGCCAATGCACCGGCGCCTGTGGCGGTGCTTGCCGCTGCTGCGCATGCCATCAGTACGGTGGCCTTGTTCGCATGGTAGGTGCCGCCTGTTAGAAAATGCAGTGCATTTAATGCGCTGCACACACCTTTTCAAAAGTTGCACGCACCGTTTCTGAAAGTTGTGATTTAAACTTCTTCAATTGGATGAATACATCCGCTCAGAGAAATAGGGATGGACGTGTCTATCCAAGTGATGGACGTTGCTTTGACTTGTTTTGAATAAGCATTGTTTTGGACAAACTTCTTAGCATTATAAATAGACTACCTTAGCAAGGATGGACGGCAATGCCGGTGGGCGATGGCCAACGGTTGCCTACCACGGCCAATGCACCGGCGCCTGTGGCGGTGCTTGCCGCTGCTGCGCATGCCATCAGTACGGTGGCCTTGTTCGCATGGTAGGTGCCGCCTGTTAGAAAATGCAGTGCATTTAATGCGCTGCACACACCTTTTCAAAAGTTGCACGCACCGTTTCTGAAAGTTGTGATTTAAACTTCTTCAATTGGATGAATACATCCGCTCAGAGAAATAGGGATGGACGTGTCTATCCAAGTGATGGACGTTGCTTTGACTTGTTTTGAATAAGCATTGTTTTGGACAAACTTCTTAGCATTATAAATAGACTACCTTAGCAAGGATGGACGGCAATGCCGGTGGGCGATGGCCAACGGTTGCCTACCACGGCCAATGCACCGGCGCCTGTGGCGGTGCTTGCCGCTGCTGCGCATGCCATCAGTACGGTGGCCTTGTTCGCATGGTAGGTGCCGCCTGTTAGAAAATGCAGTGCATTTAATGCGCTGCACACACCTTTTCAAAAGTTGCACGCACCGTTTCTGAAAGTTGTGATTTAAACTTCTTCAATTGGATGAATACATCCGCTCAGAGAAATAGGGATGGACGTGTCTATCCAAGTGATGGACGTTGCTTTGACTTGTTTTGAATAAGCATTGTTTTGGACAAACTTCTTAGCATTATAAATAGACTACCTTAGCAAGGATGGACGGCAATGCCGGTGGGCGATGGCCAACGGTTGCCTACCACGGCCAATGCACCGGCGCCTGTGGCGGTGCTTGCCGCTGCTGCGCATGCCATCAGTACGGTGGCCTTGTTCGCATGGTAGGTGCCGCCTGTTAGAAAATGCAGTGCATTTAATGCGCTGCACACACCTTTTCAAAAGTTGCACGCACCGTTTCTGAAAGTTGTGATTTAAACTTCTTCAATTGGATGAATACATCCGCTCAGAGAAATAGGGATGGACGTGTCTATCCAAGTGATGGACGTTGCTTTGACTTGTTTTGAATAAGCATTGTTTTGGACAAACTTCTTAGCATTATAAATAGACTACCTTGGGTGGTCATTCTGGATACTTTTTGCAATAAGTTCAAGTTCTCCTTTTCTCTTATTCTTGCCTCTTACGTCTTCTTTTGCTGAGTATTTAAGAGCAAGATCGAGATTCATAAAGTTCTCCTTGAGGACGTGCTGACGGGAGAGAGGAGATCGCCTACCTGAGGGTCGTCGTATCTCTAGGAGGCTGTTGCCGTGAGAACCGCATGTCGGATGGTAATAGAACTCTTAATTCTAGCGACTACACGTTTCGACCCAACAGGCTATGTTTCTAACTTTATTTATGTACTAATTATTAGTCGTGATTATTTTATTTTCAGCAGTACCGAGTTCAACAATCTAAGAGTTCTATTGATATTTTTATATTGCTGAAAATAAAATACAATAATAATTTTGATTAAAAATAAATAAATAAATAAATACCATCAATCTACTTTGACACGATTCAGATCCATATTATTTTTTGGTTTAAGGACTTCTGAAAATAATTCTTGAAATTAAAATTATCTTCAATTTACTCTTACTAAAATAAAATTATGAAAATTGTTGATCTTTTTCTTGAATATAAATATTTTTGAAATTTATTTTTATACTTTGAAAATTAATCTTCATTTCTGTTTTCAGAAAATTAGATTCTGATAATTATTTTTGTTAACAGTAAATCTGTCTCTACTTATAGAGAAATATTTAATTTTGCTTTCTTGAAATACAAATTATGTAAATTTTTATTTTTAATTAATTTACATAAATTAATCTTGATTACTAACAGTTAAATTTAGAATCATTCATACTTGTCGAACATATATTTCTGTCTTCATTAAATTGTGCCTTTATTAGCTACTTTGTGATAATTCTAATTCATAGTGATTATTTGTTGATTTTATAGTATTGACAAAATTCAAAACATTTTACTTACATATTATATTGTCTCTATACTCTCAATGGCCACATCACTAACCAAAGAAACTCTTAGTGCCAAACCAGAAAAGTTTGATGGAGGAAATTTTAAGAGATGGCAAAACCAAATGAGATTCTGGCTTACCACTCTCGGACTTATTTTAACCCTTACGAGAGTAACACAAAGAGTCGTGGATCAGGTTCCTCCCAAACCACCACTAGGCGAGTTCAAACTCGAGCGTCTTGTGTCCAAACTAAACCCGAGTCTTCCTCCTCCACAATAACACCTGAAGAAATTGAGTACCATTGCCTCCATCGGATACTAGGAGCCTTGTCCGATAATCTTTCTGATTTATACTATAAGTCCAAAAGTGCCAGTGAATTATGGGACACATTAGAGGCTAAATATGGAATTGATGATGTTGGAATCAAACGGTTCAAAGCATGAGATTTTAACAAATTCAAATTTGTAGACAATAAACTTATGAATGACCAAATACATGAATTTGAGAACCTAGTCCACGAATTGAGAGCCATAGGATCCCAACTAGATGAAACCTTCCAAATAGCTTGTCTATTGGATAAATTACCCCCCTCTTGGTCTGATTTCACCAGGACACTTAGTCACACTCAAGGTACTCTCACCTTAACCTAATTGTTTGGTGCAATCAGAATAGAGGAACAACATAGACTGAGAGAGACCACCACCCAAAACTACAAACCCAAGGCAAACATGGTCGAAAACAAACCATTTAAATCTCATAAGAAATCATTTCCCCCCTAAGCACAACAACTTTAAGAAGAATCACCTATCATTCCATAACAACAAACCCTAAAAATCCAAATCCTCAAAAGAAGATGCCAAATGAGAGTAATGAGGAGCGCTGCTGCTTTGTATGCGGACGGACCAACCATCTTGCATTTCAATGCTATTTTCGGAAGAAATGTACCCGAAAGCTGAAAAGGAATGGTCCTCCTCGAACTGGCCTTCAAGTCAACATGGTGACCACAGGCGCTAGTGCATCTGAGTCGGCATTTAGGCCAGTAAAAACCCTGAAGTGAACTTGACCAATTTATTTATTGATAGGTGGATTGATACCGGAGCTAACATCCATGTGTGTGCTGATCGCTTCTGGTTTTCCACTTATCAGGACTCAGGTGCAGGAGCTGTGATAATGGGAAATAATGCTGGCGCAAGTGCTAAGGATTGGAAGAGTAGATCTGAAGTTGACTTCAGGGAAAATTTTGACCTTTCATGGCGTTCATCATGTTCCTGATAGGCGGAATCTTATTAGCCGGTCTCTTCTAGTGCATCAGGGATATAAATTAGTTTTCTGAATCAAATGAAGTTGTAATAACTAAAAGCCTATCCTTCATTGGAAAAGGATTTATGTGTGATGGCCTTTTTAAACTGAATGTAACTACACCTTTATTTAATGAACGATCGCTTGTTTTAAATGTTGAAACATCCTCTACATGGCATTCAAGATTGGGCCATGTTAACTATAACTCAATCAAAAGATTAATGCGATTAAACTTAATCCCTAAAATGGACATCCAACGTCATGAAAGATGTGAAATATGTGTTGAAACTAAATTGCCTAAACAACCCTTTAAATTAGTTGATAGAGACTGTGATATCTTAGAATTAATACATAGTGATGTATGTGACTCTAGACGAATCTCTAGAGGTGGTAATAAGTATTTTGTAACATTTATTGATGACTTATCAAAATATTGTTACCTTTATCTAATTAAAACTAAAGATGAAGTACTAAGTAAGTTTCAGATTTATAAGGTTGAAGCTGAAAATCAACAAGAAGAGAAAATCAAAATACTTAGGTCAGATAGAGGAGGAGAATACACCTCTCTTGCTCTCACCCAGTTCTGTCAAGAACATGGAATAATACATGAGATAACTACTGCTTACTCTCCCCAATCTAATGATGTAGCTGAAAGGAAAAATCGAACACTAATGGATATGATTAACTCTATGTTAATTAATTCAGGCACACCTGAGAACTTGTGGGGGGAGGCTCTCTTGATTGCTTGTTTTATCTTAAATAGAATTCCCTTAAAACAAAATGATTCCACTCCATATGAAATTTGGAAACGTAGAAGACCTAACTTGAATTTTCTTAAAGTGTGGGGGTGCTTAGCAAAAGTTAAATTACCCGAAAATAAAAGAAAGAAAATTGGATCTAAAAATGTTGATGCTATCTTTATAGGCTATACTTCAAACAATAATGTTGATAAATTCTTTAGCAATACAAACCGATTTCTAGTAATTAAATCCAAAATAAGTGATATATCAAACAACACTATCATTGAGGCTAGAGATGCAGTCTACTTTGAAAATGTATTTCCATTTAAATCTAGAATCGAAAACAATGTGGGAAGTAATAAACCTAGTTCTAGTTCTAACCCGATTGGTCCTAGAGGAGAAGAAGAAGTTCTTATAAGAAGTAGCAAAAAGATTAAAACAGAAAAAGTTTTTGAAGATTTTTATGCACTTTTGGTAGAAGACTTTCCAACTACCTTCTCTGATGCCATGAACTCTATAGATTCACCCTTCTGGAAGGAAGCTATAGATAGTGAAATGAACTCTATATTCCAAAATAACACTTGAGTCTTAACTGATTTATCTCATGGTTGTAAAACTATTGGATGTAAATGGGTCTTTAAAAAGAAATTGAAATCAGATGGATCAGTTGACAAATATAAGGCTAGACTAGTAGCTAAAGGGTTTACACAAAAAGCCAACATAGACTATTTTGATGTATACTCACCTGTGGTTAAGATCACCACTATTAGAATTTTGATTGCATTAGCATCCATACATAAACTAATCATACACCAAATGGATGTAAAAATCGCTTTCTTAAATGGTGAACTAGATGAAGAGATTTATATGGATCAACCTGAGGGCTTCATTGTTTCAAGCCAAGAAAATAAAGTTTGTAAATTAATTAGGTCACTTTATGGGTTATGGCCGACGTCATTCAAGACCCCTAAACTGGTTCATATGAAAACTGCCCTCGGAAGATGGCCTAAATCACGTCGTTCCACGGAGTCGCCATTTAAATGGTGTCCCTGTCCCTGGACGCCATTAATCCAGAGACAGAGTCCGTTATTTGGGATAAATCGTGTCGTAGGTGGAAGCTGCCTTTTAAATGGCGTTGCTGTCCCTAGACGCCATTTAACCCTCACAAACAGGTTCCCCTCCGGCCTCCCCTGAGTTACAAAATGGGATTTCTCTCCCAGATCGCACAAAAATGTATTAAAACAGGGAAGGAGGAGGATAATCCAAATACCCGTTAAAAGCCCACCATTCCTCATTTTGTGAAATTAGCATTTTCACTCCAAAAATCCCCTAAACATGCTTGAAAGCGGGAAAAACATGATTTTATTCGAAACACAATGGAGATCGTTACCCTACCGGTTACTTGAACTCCTCTTAACTCCTAGCAGCTGAACCACCACGCCATGAATCGCCGCCGGTACCGCCGTGGACGCTGTTACTCCACCAGGACGTCGACCGCCGTCCGGAGAGCAATACGCCGTGGAGGAAATGGTGGTGGTAGTGGTGGAAGTTAGGGGGGGTTGATGGAGTGGAGGGAGAGGAGGAAAAGGGAGAGGAAAGGAAGGAGAAGGGGGAAGGGGAATCGGGTGAATCGGAGCGAAGGAGGAGGAGAGAGAGAGAAGTGGAGAGAATGAGGGAAAGGAGGGAGAGTTCGCGGGACCAAACCGAAACAAATTAAAACGCGTCGTCCATGATCGACGCCAATCAGACGACACGTCATGGTCGTACACTGATAGATCTCTGAATGGCGTTGACCATGCCAGACGCCATTCAGACCATAAGACCGGGGCCGTATTCTCGCGGCCCAAAACCGGCCCACGTGGCGCCAACGTGGCACAACCTAAAATGCGTTCACCTTACCGGACGCTGTTTGAACCGCGTCTCGCAAGCTCGACATGAAAAGGAACCCATGCCTCAGCCCCACAAAGGCCTGAACCAAGGGATCCGACCCCGAAACTGACCCGATAATCGGATCCGAAATCTCAATCCTTACATTCTCCCCCCCTTAAAAGAATTTCGTCCCCGAAATCGCCACCACAAAACGAGCACCAATAATAAAATTGCATAGGTAAAAAGGAGAACTTACGAGAAGAGGTAGGAAAACTGCTCCCGCATCTCATCCTCTTGCTCTCAGGTAGCCTCGCCTCCGGAGCGATGCTGCTAAATTACCTTAACCAAAGGAACAACCTTGTTTCGAAGAACCTGTTCCCTGCGATCCTCAATACGCACTAGAAATTCTAGAAAGGACAAGTCCTCAGTGACTTCCAATTCCGAAAAGTCCAAGACATGAGACGGATCCTGAACATACTTCCTCAACAAGGAAACATAGAATACAGTGTGCACTCCTGCAAGACTGAGTGGCAAGACTAGCTAATACGCCGTTTCCCCAATTCGAGCAAGAATGGGAAAACGCCAAATATATCGCGGACTCAGCTTACCTCGCTTCCCGAATCTCATCACACCCTTGGAGGGTGAGACTCGGAGAAACATGTGGTCCCCAACCTTAAACTCAAGCGGTCTCCTACGGATATTTACATAACTCTTCTGCCTGCTTTAAGCCGTAGTCAACCTCTGCTGCACTACCCTGGCAACCTCAGCACACTGCTATACCAACTCTGACCCTGCTATCTATCTCTTGCCAATCTCAGACCAATTCACAGGAGATCGACATGGCCGCCTGTACAATGCCTCATATGGCGCCATGCCGATACTAGAATGATAACTGTTATTGTAAGCAAATTCCACTGTAGACAAGTGTTGTTCCCAATGTTAGTATTAGATGGTCTCAAAGCCAATCCGATACTATGTACTTATTCAAATTATTAATAAATGACAATAATTCATTGTGTGTAATTAATTCGATCTGTGTTTATCGTATCACGATGAAGTCCATGAACATGTGCAACAGTCTTCGAATTATGATGAGATCATAATTACGGGACCGAAGACTTATAAACACATGTTCTTAATTGTTCCTAGTCATAGGATGTTTGAGATAGGACATCGAACATACGGATAGACTAGTATAGGTTACTTCAGCTTATAAGATGAGGGTGACTGATCCCATAAGTCACTTGTGTGGAGACACTATGCTGAACCTATAGGTGCTCATTGGTGAATGAGTTCACTAAACTGATCCGACTATGAATCGCTGGATGATAATCACCTCACTGTTAACCAGCTCGATTCATTTGTCACGGTTGCGTGGATGATCCTTGGACCTGAGACTCCAAAGATATCTTGTTGGTAGGTTTTTGAGCTTTGACCTTGACGAACGAATCCCTAACCATGGGTTATCAATAAGTCAAGCGATCGGGTTCAGGGAAATGCCCTCGAAGGTAATTGTGTGTTCAATACGGGATTATCCGCTCTCGGTAGTTTGAGAGAGAATGTTCCAGGAATGATGCGCTTAAAGTCCCTGGCCAGGGCGGACTCTGTAATCGATAAGGAGTTATCGGATTCAGATTAGCAGCATCTGATTCAAGTGAATCGACCAAATAGGGTTTAACAGTAAACCATGCCCTAGGTCGATTCGGGAACATTGTACGGATGAAGGATTATATCCGCGCGCTAACCGATGAGAGAAAGGTTCCAATAGAGGGTTGCGATAACCCCAGTGCCATCCAGGATCACGCGATGTTGCTTGGCATCCAACGTGATCGGCAGTCCGTCCAAATTTATTGTGGGACATTAAATTCGGTTGATTAATTGAATATAAGGATGTTAATTAATTCAGTAGGTCAGTAAAGGGTTACTGGACTTAATGGGCTATTAACTGGACTGGTATTTGGGCCTAGAGGGTCACACGTAAATGGTTTTCAAGTCGATGGATAATCCGACAGGATTTCGGATAAGTCTGGGTTTTTATTAAAAACCGCAAATTGACTTATTATAAAAGAATGGATTCTACGTCCGGGGCCAGCAACCCTGACCTAGCCGTCATTCGTTCTTTATCTCTTTCTCTCTCTTCTGGGCGTGCAGTTGCCGACTGCTCCGGCTTCCGTCCGACGGGAGATTCGGAATCCGCATGTCGCGGCAGATTACGTGCAGCTAGATGGGATCTACGAACGCCGCAGCGAGCGAGGACGATGCATCGCGAGGAGAACCGCGTGGATACCGCTAGAGGTCGGGCTTCTGCGCGACTTGCGGCATCGCTCCGACGGAACCGGAAAACGAACGCGGATTCGAATCCGCGCAAGGTGAACTCGATTTTCTCCGGTTTTATTTTAACGATCGAAACGAGATGGATCCGATCCCGAACATATTATTCCGCTGCGTTTTTCGGTCAGATCCCGACATAGCGAACCCAACAGTGGTATCAGAGCCAGGTTCCACTATGCTTTCGCCGTTTCGGTTTCTAAAATTATGGTTTTTGAATTTATTCCATGCTTAAATTTATTTTCTTACAAGATTTGAATTCATGAGATGTTCACTGCGATGAGATCGCGGTTTAAAATATGAAGAAAATATTTTATTTTTGGGGTTTTTCATCGTGTTCTTCGTTGGACGAAGAACGGACTATTTTTGATAAAATTGGATCCATGAGATGGATCTTTTGGGGGTTTGATCGTTGTGATCGATGCTGGCAGCGTGGGGAGTAGGGTACCGCTGGCCATGGCCTTCCTTCTTCTTCCTCTTGCGTTTGTGAAACCGCTGCGAAAAGGGGATCGAGGGAAGATTTTTTTTGAAATAAATAGGCCACCGGATCCCTTCACGGGCCTGCTCCGGTCGCCGGTCGGCGCCGGCGACGTCGCCGGTCGGCGCCGGCGACGTCGCCGGAACCGGCGGACGGTCGCCGGTGCCCGCCGGCGCCGGTGCCGGTGCCCGAAGGGAACCCCTGCAAAGGGGTGCCCCGTCGGGTTCCCTGCGTTGTAGGGAACCGGCGGGGAAGCCCTGTCGGCGGCTAGGGTTTCCTAGCAGCACGACAGGGTCCAACCATGTTGGACCCTGGCTCGTGCCAGGCGGCTCGAGCCAGGGCCCAGCAGGGATCGGACCAGGCCCACAGGCCTGGGTCCGAGCCCTGGCTGGGCCTTGGCCCGAGCCAGGGGCTCAGCAGGGCTGAGCCCTTTTTGAACCCCTTCCCCATTTAATTATTTTAAATTATTTGGGAGGCCTGTTAAAATTAATTTAATTTCGTTTTATTATTAAAATGTGATTTTAATAATAAATCTTAAACTATTAATTTTTGGGTCATAATAATAAGATTATGAATTTTCATAATTAATTAACAAATGTTGTTAATTCAAATTATTAATCTAGGTTGTTAGATTAATTGTTATATTTAATTGTTAAATATCCCCATATATATATTTGAAAAGTTCAAATTAAGCATGGAATATTTCTAAACCATTGATTTTAGGATTTATGCACATATGATGTGATTTAAATGCTTGTTTAAATTCGATTTAAGTTAAGCATGCATAAATTGATTTTCGAAAATTCTAAATTCTCCAAAATTTTGTTTGGTCCCTAGTTTTATGAAACCTGAAATTATTATTATTTTCAAAAATTTTATTTAGCCATTTGATGTGCAATTCATGTATGATTTGTTTAACTAAAACACATGGTGGTCATGGACGAGCATTATTTGTAGATATGGAATGTGATTGTGTGGTTTATTGTTTATTAATAAATAGAGGTCTGCGAACCTCTCCCTCTCATATTCTATTGTACTTCTACCTTCCTCCTTGATGTAATCGCCATAAGGCTTCCTCATTTAAATTATCATGTAATTGAGAATTATGATGTAATTTGATCGAGGCGGGTGTGCGCGGAGCGAGGATGATCCACAACTGCTGACCAGATGAAAATGAAGGAGTTCATTGAATCCATGGGTTTGCAGACTCATAATATAAGTTGTTATATTGTGTATGTGTGTGCGTTTGACTGTCTGGCTCAAGTCAAACCGCAGTGCCGTCCATGACCACACTAATGACATGTATGTGATGCGTGTGCTTAATATTTGCTAGGTTATTAGTATTTATAATATATTCGATGTATTTAATACTATCACCTAGGATGAGACCAAACTAAATAAGTAAAACCTTCGTAACAAACTCTAAGCCGCAGTGCGAGTCATTGAGAATGCACCGCATGGCTCTCCAT
Organism: Zantedeschia hybrid cultivar; assembly: GCA_030544215.1. Taxonomy (NCBI): domain Eukaryota; kingdom Viridiplantae; phylum Streptophyta; class Magnoliopsida; order Alismatales; family Araceae; genus Zantedeschia; species Zantedeschia hybrid cultivar. The sequence goes on along the minus strand of JARZZO010000008.1, from coordinate 59,354,839 downwards.
CAATATGATCAATAGAACTTGATTCAGTCATGGCAGATACTATGTGTTTACCCGAGGTCTGCCATTGTCTGTTGAGAGGACTGTTGATCATAGCATAAGATGCCTTTGGATAAGAGTAGAGGAACGATATAGTCATCCACGTGTTTACCCGGGAATTATATTTCTACTTTACTCTGTCACGTATTGATGGTAAAGCTTAGACTGGGGATAATGGTCTACTGTGTTTACCCGGGACCATTAAACTTGGGAGACGAAGTATGATCGGATATTGCAAGGAGTTGCAATTATCATGAGATGATTGCTCTGAGATAGCGGTATGATACTATGTGTTTACCCGAGGTCATACTGTGATGCTTGGAGATTCTGATCTCCACTAGGAGATAGTCGGCGTCTCCCGTTCTGTATATCTGAAGGTTATACAGTCCGTCGAAAATTAGTGGGAGTAAAACTAGATAATAAAAGACCATATCTTGTTTTAGTTAATCTGAATATCTGCTAATTATCAATTAATTATCTCCTGTAGGCGAGAATGTCGCACCATAACCCGTTGCGAGGCATACTTGATGCCAACCGTTTGACAGGCACCAATTACTCAGACTGGCTCAGAAACCTGAAGATAGTCCTCAGGTCTGAGCAGATTGCCTACGTCTTGGATAATGAACCTCCTGCTGAACCAGCATTGGATGCTCCAGAGGAGGAAATGATAGCGTATGAAAAATGGAAGGAAGATTCCACCATGGCCCAATGCTACATGTTGGCCTCAATGAGCAATGAGTTGCAGAGGCAACATGAAGAGATGGATGCTAGATCCATCATGCTCCATTTGAAAGAGCTATTTGGTGAGCAGAGCAGAATCGAACGATATGAGATATCGAAGAATCTGTTCAAGGCTCAGATGGCAGAGGGAACTTCAGTACAGAATCACGTGCTGAAGATGATTGAGTGGGTGGAGAGGTTGGATGCTCTTGGGATTACACTTCCCAAGGAGATGCATACAGACCTCGTGTTGTCTTCACTTCCAACGTCATATACTCAGTTCATCGTTAATTTTAACATGAACAAGATCCAGGCCACCTTAGCTGAACTCCTGAACATGTTAAAGACTGCTGAGGGGAATCTTGTGAAGGATAAACCCCAAGTCCTCATGGTTGGTAAGACCAACAGAAAAAGACTTGTAATCCAAGCTTTTCGAAAGAATAAGAACAAGGTTCAGAGAAAGGCAAAGGTTGTCAAGAAAGACAAAGGTAAAAGTACTGAGAAAAGTGATTGCTTCTACTGTCACCAGAAAGGGCATTGGAAGAGGAATTGCAAAGAATACCTCAAGGACAAGGCTCAAGGAACTGTGAAGCAGCAGGACGCTTCAGGTATCTATATGATAGATGTAAACTTGTCAATAAGAGATTGTACATCATGGGTATTATATACTGGATGTGTATCTCATATCTGCAATTCTGTGCAGGCATTGACAAGAAGGCGTAAGCTGAGGACCGGCGAGGTGGAGCTGAGACTAGGTAACGGCGCAAGAGTTGCGGCGATCGCTGTAGGGACAGTGAAGTTCAAGCTACCATCCGGAGACACATTTTTATTAGATGAATGCTATTATGTACCTAGCATAATAAGGAACATCATTTCTATTTCATGTTTAGATAGAATTGGATACAATTTACATTTTGGGAACAATAGTTGTTCAATTTATTTCAGAAATAAATTAATAGCTTCTGCTATTTTGTCCAATGGATTGTATCTATTGAATGTGTCTCATGATAATTTACATATCGGTTCTTCAATTAAAATGAGTAAGCATGAAATGAACAAAGCCTACTTGTGGCATTGTAGGCTTGGACACATTGGTGAAAGCAGACTCCAAAAGATGCATAAAGATGGATACTTGGATCCATTTGATTATGAATCATATGTAACCTGTGAGTCATGTTTAATGGGTAAAATGGCTAAGTCTCCATTTAGTGGAACTGGAGAACGAGCCAAAGACATATTAGAACTCATACATTCAGATGTATGTGGTCCTATGTCAACCCAAGCCATTGGTGGTTTCTCATACTTCATTACATTCACTGATGATTACTCAAGGTTTGGATATGTATACTTATTGAAGTATAAATATGAAGCCTTTGAGAAATTCAGAGAATTTAAGAATGAAGTAGAAAAACAAAAAGGAAAAAGTATAAAAACCATCCGATCTAATCGGAGTGGTGAATACTTGAGTACTGAGTTCATTAAATACTTAAAGGATAATGGTATCCTTTCTTTGCTTACACCTCCTTATACACCTCAGATGAATGGTGTATCAGAAAGGAGAAATCGCACATTAATGGAAATGGTGCGATCTATGATGAGCATGTCCAAATTACCAGTGTCCTTATGAGGATATGTACTTAGCTCGGCTATGTATATCCTGAACAAGGTACTCAACAAATATGTTGAGACCACTCTATATGAGATATGGAATGGAAGGAAACCAGACCTTAAACATGTTAAAGTCTGGGGATGTCCTGCTTATGTTAAAAGACATGACGCAGATAAGCTGGAATCCAGAACTGACAAATGCAGATTTGTGGGATATCCAAAGGAAACTTATGGATATTACTTTTATCTTCCTAGCGAACAAAAGGTGTTTGTAGTCAGGAGAGTTGTCTTTCTGGAAGAAGATTATATTCTCCAGAAGGACAGTGGGAGTAAAGTAATTCTAGAAGAAATTCCAGACCCACAAACTGGCAATGGTTCATCGGATGAACCGTCAGTTTATGAACCTGTTCAAAATGATACACATGAACCTCGTAGGTCTGAAAGAGTACCTAAACCACCAGAAAGATATGTGGGACATATTAATTTGGATGGTTCAAAGATACTCTATAATGAGGATGATGATCCTAAGACTTACCAGGAGGCCATTAAAAGTCCAGAGGCCGGGAAATGGCGGGAAGCCATGAATTCTGAAATACAGTCCATGTACATCAACCAAGTTTGGAACTTGGTGGATTTACCCGATGGTATAGTACCTATCGGCTGCAAATGGATCTTTAAAATAAAGATCGGTGCAGATGGACGTATTGAGACTTATAAAGCAAGATTAGTGGCGAAAGGCTATCGTCAAAGACAAGGTGTTGACTATGACGAAACCTTTTCACCCGTTGCTATGATTAAGTCTATCAGAATTCTTCTCGCCATTACTGCCTACCATGATTATGAAATCTGGCAGATGGATGTGAAGACTGCCTTCCTCAATGGAAACCTTGAGGATGAGGTATATATGATACAACAAGAAGGATTCACATCCAAAGAATCTCCAGACATGGTATGCAAGTTGCAGAGGTCCATTTATGGACTGAAGCAAGCTTCCCGAAGCTAGAACATAAGATTTGATGAGGCGATCAAATCTTATGGCTTCATTAAGAATGAAGATGAGCCCTGTGTATACAAGAAAAACAGTGGGAGCGCAATCACATTTCTGGTTCTTTACGTTGACGACATCCTATTCATTGGGAATGATGTAGGAATGATGTCATCAGTAAAGATATGGCTGTCAAAGAACTTCTCCATAAAGGATTTGGGAGAAGCATCTTACGTATTAGGAATACGGATCTATAGAGATAGATCAAAGAAGATGCTAGCTTTAACCCAATCCATGTACATAGAAACCATTGTCAAAAGGTTTGGCACGGAAAATTCCAAGAGAGGTCTCATACCGATGAGACATGGAATTTCACTTTCTAAAGGTCAGTCTCCAAAGACACCTGAAGAGAGGGCAGTGATGGATAAAGTCCCCTATGCTTCTGCCATAGGGTCCATCATGTATGCCATGCTATGTACTAGACCTGATGTAGCATATGCTCTAAGTGTTACGAGCAGACATCAGGCAGATCCAGGTGATGAACACTGGAAGGCTGTGAAATGCATCCTTAAGTACTTGAGAAGGACTAAGGATCTATTTCTAGTATATGGAGGAGGAGACTTAAAGCTGCAAGGATACACTGATTCGAGTTTTCAGTCTGACCCTGATGACAGCAAGTCAACATCAGGTTTTGTTTTCACACTCAACGGGAGAGCAGTGAGCTGTAAAAGTTCTAAGCAGGAAACCACTGCTGATTCGACAACGGAAGCCGAGTATAATGTTGCTTCTGAAGCCGCCAAGGAAGCTATATGGATGAAGAAATTCATCGGCGATCTTGGTATGGTGGAAAGCATATCTGGTCCCGTCCCACTGCTGTGTGACAACAATGGGGCGATTGCTCAAGCGAAAGAGCCAATGTCTCATCAGAAGTCGAAGCACATTCTGCGGCGCTTTCATTTGATCATAGAGATTATAGCTGGAGGAGATGTCGTGGTGGAAAGAGTTCCCTCAGCCGACAACATAGCAGATCCACTTACAAAGCCTTTGTCTCAAAATGTTTTTGAGCGTCACTTAGAGAATATGGGTATTCTGTATAAAAGTGATTGGCTTTAGTCCAAGTGGGAGATTGTTAGTATTATATGGTCTCAAAGCCAATCCGATACTATGTACTTATTCAGATTATTAATAAATGGCAATAATTCATTGTGTGTAATTAATTCGATCTGTATTTATCGTATCACGATGAAGTCCATGAACATGTGCAACAGTCTTCGGATTATGATGAGATCATAATTACGGGACCGAAGACTTATAAACACATGTTCTTAATTGTTCCTAGTCATAGGATGTTTGAGATAGGACATCGAACATCCGGATAGACTAGTATAGGTTACTTCAGCTCATAAGATAAGGGTGACTGATCCCATAAGTCACTTGTGTGGAGACACTATGTTGAACCTATAGGTGCTCATTGGTGAATGAGTTCACTGAACTGATCCGACTATGAATCGCTGGATGGTAATCACCTCACTGTTAACCAGCTCGATTCATTTGTCACGGTTGCATGGATGATCCTTGGACCTGAGACTCCAAAGATATCTTGTTGGTAGGTTTCTGAGCTTTGACCTTGACGAACGAATCCCTAACCATGGGTTATCAATAAGTCAAGCGATTGAGTTCAGGGAAATGCCCTGGAAGGTAATTGTGTGTTCAATACGGGATCATCCGCTCTCGGTAGTTTGAGAGAGAATGTTCCAGGAATGATGCGCTTAAAGTCCCTGGCTAGGGTGGACTCTGTAATCGATGAGGAGTTATCGGATTCAGATTAGCAGCATCTGATTCAAGTGAATCGACCAAGTAGGGTTTAACAATAAACCATGCCCTACGTCGATTCGGGAACATTGTACGGATGAAGGATTATATCCGCGCGCTAACCGATGACAGAAAGGTTCCAATAGAGGGTTGCGATAACCCCAGTGCGATCCAGGATCACACGATGTTGCTTGGCATCCAACGTGATCGGCAGTCCGTCCGAATTTATTGTGGGACATTAAATTCGGTTGATTAATTGAATATAAGGATATTAATTAATTCAGTGGGTCAGTAAAGGGTTACTGGACTTAATGGGCTATTAACTGGACTGGTATTTGGGCCTAGAGGGTCACACGCAAATGGTTTTGAAGTCGATGGATAATCCGACAGGATTTCGGATAAGTCTGGGTTTTTATGAAAAATCGCAAACTGACTTATTATAAAAGAACGGATTCTACGTCCGGGGCCAACAACCCTGACCTAGCCGTCATTCGTTCTTTCTCTCTTTCTCTCTCTTCTGGGCGTGCGGTTCCCGACTGCTCCGGCTTCCGTTTGACGGGAGATTCGGAATCCGCATGTCGCGGCGGATTACGTGTAGCCAGACGGGATCTACGAACACCGCAGTGAGTGAGGAAGCGAGGAGGATCCATCGCGAGGAGAACCGCGTGGATACCGCTAGAGGTCGGGCATCTGTGCGACTTGCGGCATCGCTCCGACGGAACCGGAAAACGAACGCGGATTCGAATCCGCGCAAGGTGAACTCGATTTTCTCCGATTTTATTTTAACGATCGAAACGGGATGGATCCGATCCCGAACATATTATTTCGCTGCGTTTTTCGGTCGGATCCCGACACAGAGAACCCAACACCCAAGAACCTCCCCAATCTAAGCAACAAGCCCTAAGCATATCCTCCAATGTCTGAATAGTCCTCTCCGACTGCCCATCAGTCTCGGGATGGTAAGCCGAGCTGAAGGCTAACTGTGTACCCAAGGCCTTCTGAAAACTCCTCTAAAACCTAGAAGTAAATCTCGGATCCCGATCTGACACGATGGACAAGGGTACCCCATGTAGAGTGATGATCCGGTCCACAGACCGACTGACCAGTCCTTTCTAATAGCTAGAAAGTGCGCCGAATTGGTCAATCGATCAACAATGACCCAGATCGTGTCTCTTCTGCCAGGTGACACGGGTAATCCCATCACGAAGTCCATAGTCACGTGTTCCCATTTCTACTCCTGGATCGGTAATGGCTGCAACAACCCTCCTGGTCTCTGGTGCTCTGCCTTAACCTGTTGACAAGTCAAGCATCTTGCAACATTATGAGCCACGTCCTTCTTCATACCAAGCCACCAAAAGTGCCTCCTCAAACAATGATACATCTTAGTCGTTCTGGGATGCACTGCATATCTAGAACGGTGTGTCTCATCCAGGACATTCCTGCGCACTTCTTCCTCAGCTGGAACATAGAGTCTGCCTCTAAATTTGACCGTGCCATCATCCCACAACTTCACCTCTGGTATTTGGAGAATATGCAGTAGCTTTGCATCCGTCCTCAGAGCCTTGATTACTGGATGGTACACTGCTGGACTCACAGTCAAGCTGGCCAACACGGCTCTATCAGCCTCTCGCGGAATCCTAAAGGAAGATTCCACAACCTGCTCATATAACTTCCATTCTTGAACCATAAGATGTGATACGACCATCTTCCGACTCAAGGCGTCTGCCACTACATTTGCCTTGCCCGGATGATAAGGGAGGTCGAGATCATAATCCTTGATAAACTCCATCCACCTACGCTATCTCAAGTTCAGATCCTTCTGCGTGAAAACATACTTCAGGTTTTGGTGATCAGTAAAAACCTGAAACTTCTCTCCATATAAATAGTGCCGCCAGATCTTCAGTGCAAATACTACAGCTGCCAACTCTAAGTCATGAGTGGAATAGTTCTCCTCATGCTTCTTTAGCTGCTAAGAAGCATATGCCACAACCTTACCATGCTGCATCAGAACTGTACCCAAACCTTGACGAGATGCATCTGAGTAAACCACGAATCCACCGGAACCTGATGGAAGCACTAGAACTGGAGCCAAAGTGAGACGAGTCTTCAACTCAATGAAGCTCCGCTCACACTGCTCGGTCCACACAAAACGAACTCCCTTACGAGTCAACCTCGACAAGGAGGTCGCTATCGAAGAAAAATCATGGACGAACCGTCTGTAATACCCTGCTAACCTCAGGAAGCTCCTGATCTCAGTTACTATTGTCAGTCTGCCCCAATCCATCACTGCCTCAATCTTGGCTCGATCCACTGTAATGCCATCTCCAGAAATGACATGCCCCAAGAAGTGCACCATATCTAGCCAGAATTCACACTTGCTAAGCTTGGCATAGAGTTGGTGCTCTCAGAACTTGCAACACCACTTGAAGATGCATAGCATGCTCTTCCTTAGAAGAAGAATATACCAAAATATCATCTACAAATACCACCACAAACTGATCCAGGTAGGCCCTGAAGACCCGGTTCATCAAATCCATAAAAGTTGCCGTAGCATTGGTCAAGCCGAAAGGCATAACCAAAAACTCATAATGTCCGTACCGAGTCCTAAAAGCCATCTTACTTACATCAACCTCATGGATCCTCATCTGGTAGTACCCTGACCTCAAGTCAATCTTCGAAAACACCTTCGCAAACTACAACTGATCCATCAGATCATCCATTCTCGGAAGTGGGTACTTATTCTTTATAGTTACCTGGTTCAGCTGTCGATAATCAATGCACAGCCTCAGAGAACCATCCTTCTTCCTGACAAACAAAACTAGAGCACCCGACGGAGAAGTACTGGGACCGATAAAACCCTTATCTACCAGTTCCTGCAACTGCGCTTTCAACTCAGCGAGTTCGGCCGGAGCCATTCGATACGGGGCCTTAGATAAGGGCGCCGTACGTAGTGCAAGCTCAATAGTAAACTCAACCTCCCGCTGAGGAGGAAGGCCAGGCAACTCCTTAGGAAATACATCAACAAAGTCACAAACTACATGCACCTCCCAAGGACTGGAACCATTACTAACACCAGCTACAACTACCGAGGCAAGGAAAGCCTCACAGCCACCGACAAGTAACCTCTGGGCCTCGAAAGTAGAAATAAGAATACTACGAGAAGAGAGCCTAATACCTTGAAAGTAGAAGGTCGGGATGCCCGGAATGGAGAAACGCACCCTCTTCCTGTGGCAGTCCACCTCGACATAATAAGCCTCCAACCAGTCCATGCCCAAGATTACATCAAAGTCACGAATGGCGAGCACAACTAACTGGGCAGGTAACTGATAACCCTCAATGGTCAAGGGAACTTCACTCAAACAGTTATAAGTCAACATGAAATCCCCAGAAGGAACCTCAACCTTCAGTCCATCAGATAACTCATCAATGGGTGTAGAAAGAATATCTATGAACTGTTCAGAAATACGAGAATGCGAAGCACCCGAATCAATCAACACATGCGCGGAGTTCCCAAGGACAGAAAGTATACCTTCCACCAAGTTGGACGCATGAGCCTCCTTCCTGGTGATAGCTAGAACTCTCCCTTGGGTCCTCGACTTCTTCTGATCACCTGGTCCCTGCCCCTGACCATGCCCCTGCGGGCAATACCTCGCCAAATGGCCCTGCTGGCCACAAATATAACACCTCCCAGAAAATGCGGGGCACTGAGTCCCACCGTGAGTACTACCACAATGACGACACGCTGCCGGAAGCCTTTGAGCTGCCTCCTACTGAGCTGTCTTTCCCTTGCCATAAGCTAGCCCCTGAGTAGTCAGTCCCCTTTCCCGAGCCGATTGATCATGTTGTGCCTCTACTGCCGTGGCACACTTAACTGCCGATGCCAAGTCCGTACAACAGTGGGATGCCTCAAAATTCCTCAAATTGGACCTCAGTCCATTCACAAACCTCTCAGTCCGACGCTCTTCGTCTCCTAAAATAAAAGGCACAAACCTCCCAAGCGAAACAAACTTCATCTGGTACTCGAGCACTGTCATGCCCCCTTGGGTCAACTCCGTAAATTCCCTCTCCTTGGCCTTCTCGACATGCCTAGGGAAGTACTGTGCATAGAACTCCTTCACAAAATCTCCCATGGAATCTCCCTGAGATTCCTATCTGCATAAGGCAAACTCATCAAAGTAGTCCACCAGTCATAGGCATCATCCTTCAACATGAAGGTAGCCAATGGAGTCCTCTCAACTGTCGTACAGTCCATAGTATCGAAAGTCTTCTCCAACTCCTTCGGCCAATGAACGGCCTAATCAGGGTTGGGATGACCAGTAAAATGAGGCAGCTTCAGCTTCAGGAATCTCTCCAGAGCAGCTGAAGGCCCTCCTCGAGTACTATAACTCTCACTAGGGTCTCGAGTCTGATATCTAGTCATTGTGTCGTCCATCATAGCCCCCATAAAACGCTCCATATTCGGTCTATTAGCCTCAGACCCACTAGGAACATCTCCCTGCTCCCTAATAACTAGCACTCTCTTCCTAGGAGCCATCTAATAGCCTACCATCACAAGAATCGAAAATTTCTAATTAGAATCCAAAACCTACACTACCGCCGTGCCTGTACAAGATAATATAATTATTTGCCGATATTACAATATTTAACCTAGTTATTTATCTATTTGCCAGACCGAATGCTATGATACCAACTATAGCAACCCGCCACCCTATAATCGGGGATCCGATTACTAAATGGGTACCGAATCATTAAATTTGGAGCCAAACTAGGATCTCGATAAGTCTAAAAAATAAATGATAAACTAAGCTAAACATTCACATCACATCGAATTGTAAAGTAAGTGCAGGAATTAAAAATTATTACAATTCGACTTGACTTAGCAAATAATTACATATTCCAACTGAAAAGAAATGATTAAACCTACAAGCTTGAAAGGAAAATAACAACTACATCGGGGCATACCCTGGGACAGTGGCTACTGGCGCGCAACCCGAGACAACACCCTTCTCGCTAGGCCCGCCTAAAACCCTCACCTGAAAACCGCAGGAGGTGTGTCTCATCGAAATGGACTCAGTAGGGATCCTTCGATCCCCAGCACCCACTTATGCACCCACAAGTGCAACAACACAAATATATGCAATTTAAATAAATAAAGCAGTAAACACAACTCTAAAACTACTCCACTACGGAGTCTACAACCAGCGTCTCGACTAAACACAAAAATCACACGGCCGAACGCGGAAAACACCGACCCGTTGAGACCAAACAGCAACCCCTCGGATAGGGCACTGGCTACTCTGGCCTGACCGACTATAGGTGGTTCTGCTTCCCTCAACATGAGTGACACTCCGAATGTACCACTCCTACACCGGTACTAGCTATACCCCGGGGTACACCAGGTGACCCTCTCTCTAGGCGTCACCCCACCACTCTCACACCGGCGCCGTGTCACTCCCACACCGACATAGGGTGCCTAAGTACTAACAACTGTCACTCTAGGTCCACGATCGCACGAAACGCAACACGGTGCGATCTGATCACGTAGAAATCCTTGTCTTCGAGTACGTTTTCAAGCATGTAATTAACCAAACTATCTAACAATGTAAACACATATTAATTGCATGGAATAATGAGATTTTGTCTTTAATCGCGTCGCCCATGGCCGACATCATTCAAGACCCCTAAACTGATTCATATGAAAACTACCCTCGGAAAATGGCCTAAATCACGTCGTTCAACGGAGTCGCCATTTAAATGGTGTCGCTGTCCCTGGACGCCATTCAATTCAGACACAAAGTCCGTTATCTGGGATAAATCGTGTCGTGGGTGGAAGCCGCCTTTTAAATGGCGGCACTGTCCCTAGACGCCATTTAACCCTCACAGACAGGTTCCCCTTCGGCCTCTCCTGAGTTACAAAATGGGATTTCTCCCCCAGATCGCACAAAAATGTATTAAAACAGGGAAGGAGGAGGAGAATCCAAATACCCGTTAAAAGCCTACCATTCCTCATTTTGTGAAACTAGCATTTTCACCCCAAAATCTCCTAAACATGCTTAAAAGCGGGAAAAACATGGTTTTATTCGAAACACAATGGGGAGATCGTCACCCTACTGGTTACTTGAACTCCTCCTAGCTCCTAGCCGCCAAACCGTCACGCCACGAACCGCCGCTGGTACCGCCGTGGACGCCGTTACTCCACTAGGACGTCGGCCGCCATCAGGAGAGCAATACGCCGTAGAGGAAATGGTGGTGGTAGTGGTGGAAGTTAGGGGGCTTGATGGAGTGGAGGGAGAGGAGGAAAAGAGAGAGGAAAGTAAGGAGAAGGGGAAGGGGAATCGGGTGGATTGGAGAGAAGGAGGAGGAGAGAGAGAGAAGTGGAGAGAATGAGGAAAAGGAGGGACGCCAATCAAACCGAAACTAACTAAAACGTGTCGTTCAAGACCGACGCCAATCAGACGACACGTCATGGTTGTACACTGACGGATCTCTAAATGGCGTCGACCATGCCAGACGCCATTTAGACGATAAGATCGGGGCAGTACTCGTCCGGCCCAAAACCGCTCCACGTGGCACGCACGTGGCACAACCTAAAACGCGTCCAACTTACCGGACGCCGTTTGAACTGTGTCGAGCTTGGAACCCATGCCTCAGCCCCACAAGGGCCCAAACCAAGAGATCCGACCCCGAAACTGACCTGATAACTGGATCCAAAACCTCAATCCTTACAAGCTCAATTAAAAATCTGCTTAAGCTCTACAAGGAATCTTAAAAAGATGTAATCATCAACTTGTGTGTTAATCTTTGAATAACTTGTCTGAATTCTTGGATAATTAAATACAATGATGTTACGCTCAGGCAGAACTCTTGGCATGGTTGCTTTTGAACAAGAAGATGTGGTGGAGTACGAGGGAGATGCTCATGTCCCTTGGGTTTATGATCCGTCTTATTCAGAAGATGTGAGAGATGCTTATGCCTCTCATGATCCCAATCAGTTTCAGACTATGCACGAGGGAGATGCTCATGCCCCTCAGTTTCAATCTCACACTCCCTATGATCAGTATAATCTGGATATGGGCAATCACCCCCATGTCCATGTCATCACTAACCCCACTTATGAAGAAGCCCAAGACCAACCTAGGCCTCCTTCTATCGATCTTGCTACCCTCATGGGAGCTCTGTCTGATCATATGGATCCTCGTCAGTTTGAGGCAATCCAATCCATCTTGAAGGGAAAGTCTCCCTTGAATTCTTCTGAACCAAACCCTTCAGTTCGTCATACTATACCTCAAGTCACCATTCAGGCCATGGAAGGCCTCCGTATTTCTAATCCTCGGCCCATGGGCCATCAACAATCCAGTTCGCGACACCTTGTTAGGCCTCAGACTCCGGTTTATCAAAATGCCTTCGGGCATGGTGGAAATGCTTCTAGTTCAAAACCCTAGTGTCCCCCTGTTCCCACTTACTCTAGTGGGCAGGCTTTTCAGTGGCCACCTCCTCCACCGGTAGATCCAACCACTCAGATTCTCCTTAATACAATCACTCAGATCGATGAGTAGTTCAAGAATTTCCAAAGGACTATGGATGTGCAAGCCGCCCCTGAAATGGTTGTCCTTGATTTACTAGTCTTTCATCTATTGCCATATGAGATGCCAGTCTACTGAAAATACAAGGGCACGGGTAATCCTTTCATTCACCTTAAAGAATTCCTGTATGAATCTTCCGTTTGGTAAAACGACAAGTGAGCACTGGCTTTCCTATTCAGGAGGTCATTGGAAGGGTAAGCTTTGGAATGGTTCTTTTCCTTGGATCCAAGTGAAGTTTTGATGTAGTATCTAATAAATTCTTGCAAAGCTACAAGGATCGGGTTGCACCTACCCTATCCATCACAGATCTAGTCAATGAAAAGATGAAGTCAGATGAAGACTTTGTGGTGTTCGCCGATAGATGGCGATCCATGGTTGGGAAAATAAGAGATCATTTGTCTAAGCAAGAGCAAGTGAAAATGATGATTACTAATACTACGCCACAATACAAGTTGGTCCTGACTCTGAACAATCTGACTACTATGGCGGAGTTATATGAGAGGGCACGCTATACCCAGAATGCATTCAAAAATACAACCTTCTCTAGTGTGTTTGATCCCCATCGGACTTACAGGCTGCAACCCAGGAAGCCTAACGTCCCAAATGTTGTTACAGCTGGACTGACCACTGAGGGAACCATGTCTCATGAACAAGTGAACATCATGAATAATAACCATGGTCAGCTAGTCAGAAATCAGCCGCCACCATATAATGCACAAAGACAATCAAATCAGTAGGGCTATAGGCCACCCACTCAGCAATTCCAACAACCACACCCTCAGCAATTCCAACAATAACCTCATCAACGACCACAGCAGCTTCAGATACCCCAACACCCTCCTCAGCAAGTGTACAATCAACCCCGGCAACAGCCAAATTACAACCAGGTTCCTCCTCCAAATGATTATTCCTACCAGAGGAAACCTCTCGGTCCCAAGAGAGCAGCATATCCCCAATTACCAGAGACCCTCTTTGATGTCTTTAGTGCACTCATGGCAGCCAATGCCTTGGTGTTTCCCAAAGAAAAGACCACTTGGCCACCGAATGCAGATGCATCTCGGTATTGTGTGTATCACCGACAGCCTGGGCATATTGTGGATTCAAGGATTATATCCATGACCTAAATGACCAAGGAGGAATAGACTGGGAAGAAATGAGGAAGTATATTGCCACCTTGAAAGCAAGGAGATCATAACAGCAACAACCACAGCAACAACAACAACAACAGAGAGTGCCAGTTCAGCAAGCGGTGCCTCCACAGAATATGGGAATAGCACAAAACTTGCTACCAGAGCACCAGAACCAGATTGCCCCAATCCTCACGAATAGCCAGGCTGAGGCTAATAGAGGGTAGCAATGGAGAGTTGAAGAGGCCTCATCTATATATTCCACAGGACACAACCGAAATACTGCCGAATCATCCCCCCACCGCATTGTCCATATCTCCAGGCCATCGCCAACCCCATCATCACTCATACCCACTAACCTTACTCCACTACCCACCTTCCTCAAACCCATAACCTCCATGCCACCACCAAATAACCCTTCACCACCCCATGATGCCACACGCTTACCATCTAAACCCCTCATCCATAACAACCAATCACTTAACCATTACAATGCCATGCTACTATCTAAACCCCTCATCCATAACAACCAATCACCCATCTATCACGATACCATCCTCCCGTCTAAACCCCTCATCCGCATTAACCAATCACCTGCTACACCGCAAAGCCAATCCATCACACTATCCAAATCCCTTATAGACCCCGTAGTATTGAAGGCATCGTCTACCTTATCCATTGTTGAACTCAAGAGCGGCCGCATCTTCAGCAAAGTCTTTCCACAAACTGCTGTCCAGGAAAGTCCGTCACGAGTAGCTGATGAAGTACATAATGAAGAGAGTGCACCAGACACTCAATATGATCTGCTGAAGTATCTTGACAGGACACCTGCATGCATTTCCATTCTAGAATTAATAAAAAGATCTAAGACCCATCAAGAAGCCTTGATGGAATACTTACAGAAGGTCATGGTTAATGAAGACGTGCCAGTGGAAAAGATTACGGGTATGCTAGTTCCTTAGGGGGATTAGCCCTCCATATCCTTCCACCCCTCTGAATTGGCACCCTTGGCAGCAAGGGGCATGGCGCTGAGTATAACTGTTAACATTTGCAGCAAAGCCGTGGATGCATGTCTGGTGGATACTGGAGCATCTATCAATGTATTGCCTCCAAAAAATATGGAATTCTATGGTGTACCTAGAGAGAAGTGGTTACCTTCTCCTATCTCAGTTACTGCCTATGAAAACTCCACCCATTCACCTCTGGGAGTGGCATATTTGAAGATTGAATTGGGACTAGTCGATCATGCCGAAGTTGAATTCCACATTCTGGAAATTGATGCTTCACTAAAAGGGATACTTGGCTGTCCTTACATTAAGCTACTCGAGGCTATACCATCTACAAATCACCAATGCCTCAAGTTTCTCTATAAAGGACGAGTCATCAAGGTCACTAGCATGCCTATCCTTGCTGCTGCTCACTCATTAAATACAAATCCAATTCCAGTCTCTCCACCCGTTCAACAACCCATTCTGTCCATGTTACAAACTTACCTACCATCGGCTGACCCATTGAAGTGCACCATTCCTTCATGCTATCCGATTGATGCTGTAAAGAGGGGGAAGTTCATGAGTACCCCTAGATGTATTATGATGAAGACTGGGTATCAGTCTGAAAAATTTGGGGGCACAACTGCAGGGTAGAATTAAGCCAGTGAAAGATGACAGGAGGATACCTGATAATGGCCTGGGTTACAACCCCAAAAAGTGAGACACACAATTGTCCATTAGCAAGAGGAAGAAGATGGTCACAAAATATGGAAGACCATGGTTACACCATGTAAGGAAAAGCGGGATCCCCTGAATTGGACCTTGTCTACCCATTTTGTAAAAGGACCTGTGATCTGGCATGATGGTGATAACACTGTGATAATAACTTTCTATTTTGATCTGCACGACATTTATGGAAGAGAATTGGCTAGACAATGCACACCGTTGTTGACATACAAATCCTTAGAGGCTCTACGGTCGATGAAAAGGAAGAAGTTCCATGATTCTGAATGTGAGTGGTACCGTTGGTTTGACACTTGGGACCTATACATAGCATTGAACAGACTATTCTTGCACCCTGCCGAGCCACAGTGGCCGCCATTGATTAATGAATTGATAGAAGGGTCTGGGGCTATATTTGACAAAAGGATTTTGCTGAGTAAGGAAATAGATGAAGGGGAGCCAGATGACCCCTATGAAACTGGTTTGACAACATATCACCTCTAGAGGGCTACCTACCCTTCTCATGTTTTCACCCTCCATGCCCTGTTCCGCACTTTGCTCCTGACCCCAACTTGGTCGTGGGTCATCACTAAAGATATACCTCAGGCTCTGCCCATTATCATCACTCTGTTCCCTCAAGACATTTTACCTCGATTTCCTCTCGACTTAGAGAGGATCCATGATTTGATTTGGGACTTACTACTATATGATCCCCCCAATCCTCTGACAATGATGCCGTTTTCTCCATCACATTCCCCTCCTTTTCAAATCCATTCTTGTTTCATGATAAATACTAAAAATGTCTAAAGAAAAACGCCGATTTGGTAATCTCTTCCTCTCAAATCTTCATTGAAGAAACCTCATACTAATTGTCCGGATGTACCCCATCGCGTGGGTTGCTTGGGCAGGATTCTTTTCTAGATCTACTTTGCCCCTCTTCCTCTCGGGAGGATTCCCCTATATTCTCTCATGTATCCAATGATTTTCATCTTTCTTCGTCCTCCCTAGGTTAGGATAGTGAGTCTAATGCTAGGCAGTTTAATGAAGTTAGGGAGTCTAATGAAGTTAGTCATATTAGGAAGTCTAGGAAATCTAAGGGTAAGAGAATTCCAAATAGATATCTCCAGGAGTTAGCTTCTAAGTGCTTTCCATTCTATCAAATCCTTCAATTATTAGAGAATCCAATCCAATTGTCAGAAGGATGTTAGGTAGACGAGTTGGTTGATGATGGATACGGGGTGTATGAATTGGTACATGAGAAGGACCCTGTCATTGAAGAAGAAGAAGAAGATTAGGACGCAGCTGAGGCATATGCTAGTGGAGTGAAGAGATTTGATGAACTCTCAGCTGTCGTAGAAGAACCAACGAAAGAAATCAATCTAGGAACTGAAGAAGAACCTAGGATTGTCCTCATTAGTCAAAATCTTTCAAAATTGGATGAAGAGGCATGGGTTCGAGTTCTTAGAGATTACAATGACACTTTCACCTGGAGCTATGAAGATATGTCGGGGTTAGATTCTTCCCTAGTGGAGCATCGTTTAACATTGAAAGATGGAGCTAGTCCGGTTAAACAGAAATTAAGGCGATTCCACCCGCAAATGGCTTTGAAGATGAAGCTAAATTTATTAGCGTTAAATGGCTTCGAAATTAAGTCGATAAGCCGTATAAAGCTAAATTTATTAGAGTTGTCCTCTATCCGCGGTGGGTGGCTAACATAGTCCTGGTCATGAAAAAGGATGGGAAGGTCATGATTTGTATTGACTTTCGAGATTTGAACCGGACATGTCCAAAAGATGATTTCCCACTACCTCATATAGATGTACTCATCGATAACACGGCTAGATTTGAGACTCTGTCCTTCATGGATGGTTTTTCAGGATATAATTAGATTAGATTGGCAGAGGACAATCAACAGAAGAGGTCATTCACTACACTATGGGGCACATATTGTTATGTTGTCATGCCGTTTGGATTGAAGAATACTGGAGCCACCTATCAGGAGGCTATGATGCATATAAATTTGGAAGTGTATGTGGATGATTTACTAGTGAAATCTAAGACTAAAGTTGAGCATGCAAAAATTCTGGCAAAGGTTTTGAAAAGATCAAGAGAATATCAATTGAAGATGAACCCAAAGAAATGCGTATTTAGTGTCTCGTTGGGGAAGTCGTTAGGGTTCATTGTCAGTAAATGGGGCATTGAGATCGATCCCAACAAGGCCAAAGCTATTATAGAAATGCCACCTTCTAAGAATTTGAAAGAGTTGAGAGGATTAATCGGGAGGTTGCAGTTTATTCATTGCTTTGTCTCCCAGCATTCACAAAGGTGTAAGTCGTTCTAAGAGCTCACTAAGCTGGGAGTTAAGTTTGATTGGGATGATAAGTGTCAGGAGGCATTCAATGGATTGAAGAAGTATCTTGCAAGTACTCCTGTTTTGAGACCACCGTCTTCAGGCAAGCATTTAGTTCTTTACATTTCTATCCTGGATGACGCGGTTAGGGCTGTCCTAGCACAAGAAGATGAAGAAGGAAAGGAGAGGGCAGCATATTATCTCTTTAAACTTTTCAAC
The DNA here is from genome assembly GCA_030544215.1 of Zantedeschia hybrid cultivar. Taxonomy (NCBI): domain Eukaryota; kingdom Viridiplantae; phylum Streptophyta; class Magnoliopsida; order Alismatales; family Araceae; genus Zantedeschia; species Zantedeschia hybrid cultivar. The sequence continues at coordinate 59,336,687 of JARZZO010000008.1, read as the reverse complement.
CCCACATAACAGAGATACACAGTGATGGAGAAAACATGTGCTGCATTAGTCTGGGTGGTTGAGAAGCTGAAATATTATTTTTTGGCCCATGAAGTCCATCTCATCGCTAGGATGAATCCTATTAAATTCTTCCTCGAGAAATCTGTCCTTATAGATCGATTAGCACGTTGGCAGAGCTTTCTATCTTAGTTCGATATCATCTCAGTAGAAAGCAATCAAAGGCTATGCCATAGTAAAACACCTTGCTAATCACCCTTTACCCATATTTGATACGGTTCGATCGGAGTTTTCGGATGAGGAACTGATGTCCATTGACAGAATCAAAGATGACATGTGGACTCTGCATTTTGATGGAGCTCTGAATTCTCACGGTAAGGGTATCGGCATTGTTCTTCTATCACCTGAAGGTGTCACCATTCCCCAAGCCTTTCAACTTACCTTTCATGTTACCAATAACATAGCTGAACATGAGGCTCTTCTTGCCGGCCTCGAGGTTGCTCATCTCCATGGTGCCACAAAATTGCGGATTGTAGGTAATAGCCAATTGATTCTTTGCCAAGTGCTCACCAAGTATCGCACCCTTGATCCCAAACTCAAGGCTTATTAAGAACTCATCTAAGCTTATGCCAAGCTTTTCACAAAATTGATCTTCGTCCATGTTCCTCGGAATCAGAATATCTTAGCTGACGCTCTAGCTTCTTTTGCATCATCTCTAAATTTCCCAATCAGCAAACAATCTGAATAGATCATCATTCATAGGCGTTTTTCTCCTGCTGTAGAGGATCCTTCCTTTCTTAGGATTAAAGAGAAATTGCTGAAGAAGGTCAAAGATGGAGATATTGTAGTGAAGTGAGAAATCATGTTATTGGAGCTGCAAGAAGAGATGAAAGATGAAGAGAAACCATGGTATTATGAAATTGCCAAATACTGTGAAGATCGGTCATATCCTGGAGAAGCCACAATTGAAGAGAAGAGAGCTATCAGGAGAATTGCTCAAAGATACACCTTAGTTGGAGTTATATAGACGTGGATTTGATGGTGTTCTTTTGAGATGCTCGGACGAAGATGAGCTTTGGAAGATTATAGAAGGAGCTTATGTTGAAGTTTGTGGTGGCTATGTTAATGAATAGATGTTATCGAAGAAAATCCTTAGACAAGGATATTATTGGCCAACCATGGAAAAAGATTGTGTAGGGTTTGTCCGTAGGTGTGTTAAGTGTCAAGTTCATGCCGACAAGATCCATTCTCCTGCATCTTCACTCCATCCAATCTCCTCTCCATGACCTTTCTCTATGTGGGCTTTCGACATCATTGGACCTCTCGGTGATCCTAATTCCGGCACTAAGCAAAAATCTTTCATCCTCACTGCGACGGAATACTTCATCAAGTAGACAGAAGCTGAAGCTTACGCGGAAGTCAAAGCGTCAATAGTTTGCAAGTTTATCATGAAGAATATCATTACAAGGTTCGGGGTTCCAAGTACCATCATCACCGACAATAGACCACAGTTTATCTCACAAGAGTTGAAGGACCTCTGCAACAGGTATAAGATTGCATTACATCATTCGTCTCCTTATTATCCGTAAGGCAATGGCCAAGAAGAGGCAACTAATAAAACTCTGATAAAAATCATCAAGCCAGAAAAATTGATCGAGGCTCTATGGGCATACCGAACTTCAATCCGCACGTCCACTGGGCAAACTTCATATTCATTAACATTCGAAATGGAGGCAGTAGTTCCATATGAAGTCCTCATCTCGTCATTAAGAGTACAATTGAATAAGGAGTTTTCTATTGATGAGCATCGCTCTTCCCTCCTCACTCAATTGGAACTTTTAAACGAGAAAAGATGGTCAGCTGCTAATCACTCATGAGTATATCAAAATAGATTAGCATGTTTTTATCAAAAGAAGGTCATTTAACGCAAATTCAAAGTTGGTAAAATGGTGGTCAAAAGAATTTTCATAGAACCTAGTGGTCCACGTTCTAAACTCCAACCCAATTGGAAATGACCCTATGTTGTAAAAGATGCTTTTCCTGGAAATGCCTACAAACTAGCTAATGCAGAAGGTTAAGAACTATCTCATCTCTGGAATCATCTCTATCTTAAGAAGTATTACTCTTAGGTTAACTAGTCGATCAGCATGGTGCAAAGACCAGAAGAGTCAGACAGTTTGAAATCGTAAATTCCCTCGTTAGTCTTTAGTAATCTAATCAAATGCATTATTACACACACAAACACGTTTAGTTCGTGAGTAACAAGAGATGCGAAGCCCAAAGAACGCCGGGAGCCTGACTAAGGGTGTAAAGTACAACTCATTCTTCTTTAAACAAAATTTATGTTTTTTACTCTCGGCCCACGACGTCGGAACGAGGCTTAGAATAGACTACTGAAAATACCCGCCATGTTAGTAGGAGACCGTCATAAATAAAAGGGGGAGATCCACCCCACAAAAAAAAAGCAAAAGGCAAAAGCCAATAAAATTAAAAGGCCATTCAACATTACTAGCGTTACTTCAAAAGGCCACAAAATCAAATGAAAAGGGAGCACAAGGTCGATAAATACCCTGTAAAAGTGAAAATGACCAAACCCCAATAGATAATAGGGTAAAAGTGGGACATCTTTATGAGTCTCCGGAACTCTCTCGTGGGCTTTCTAGACCAATTCTTCCTTTTCTTCTAAAGAGGCATACTCCAAACTTGAGGAACGACCTAGGTTAACTAAGGGTCAGACCATCGAATGGGATCACGATCGTAAACATAATTCAAGCACAATGAGTCTGGGTTAGGTTATTAAAGAATGATTAGGGAAATAAGATGACGAATAAATAAACTCTTTTGATCCATGTACCATGTTGGTCTTTAAAAAAAAAAAAATTGAATATTTGAAAATCACAAAAAAAATTGAATATTTGAAAATCACAAAAAAATTGAATATTTAAAAATCATAAAAAGAATTTGAATATTGCAAAACCAAAAAAAAATAGATACTTCAAAATGACAAAAATGTATATTTGAATATGTGAGAATTTCAGTTAGCCTTTGCTTGTTAGATCATGAATGTTGGATGTCGTTAATTTTCAGTAAGCATTTGCATGCTTGTATGTTGCATTGTTTTTAATTATTTACTTTTTTATTATTATTATTCGCCTTCATTGAATATAGGCTTTGCCCCTTGACCTTTCTACCAAGGATAGGATCAAGTAGCTGGTTATTTAACCGGACAAGGGATTAAGCCAGAATAGAAACTTAACCTGTTTGTTCAAGTCACATGTAGGGCACAGGTATTTAAGGAAATTCAGAGTCAAAGGGAACAATTGAAGTACAAAAAACAGTTTCATTCACATCTTAAGAGTTTTGTACATGTAAAAGTGAAGGTCCATCATCATCAGGACTCAAAAGGAAAAGTACACTATCGGTATCCCCAACAAAATATCAATAGCCCTCACGGCTGACTCTCACCGGCGCCCTCATCAAATTGGCTCTGTGCCTTGTCTGGTCCCTCTGGCACTCGGCTAGGTGGCGGCGGTGGCCCGGTCGTGCTCAGCCCAGCCTAGCTAGAATATATTGCGACGCTGGCAGTGAATGCACTCCCGTACCCCCTCTCTTGAGCTCGCTGGCGGGCACGTTGGTAACGCTCCCCCACACTACGTTGCTCGTGCTGGGCGACTCCAAGCTAGACCCGAAGGGAGGTCACTACAGCGTCAACCCGCCGCCGCTCCTCGCACTCGTGCTCCCTGTCCTCGGTAATGATCTCCATATGTGTATGGAGGCGTGTAAGCTCACGAGGAAGGTCGTCGCTGGAAAGGCGTGCCAGCTGCTCCTCCAAAGCTCTGATGCGAGCAGCATCAGCCTGAGCCTGGGAAGCTGCAACCCGGGTCTGCTCCAACTCTGCCTCAGCCCTTTGGAGGGCTTCCTGATGCTCCGCGACCTATTGAATACGTTGTTAGTCCAAGCAGATCAAGCAAACAGATGACAAGTTCAAAAATGAAAAGAGAAGGCTGAAGACTCACTCGAGCGGCAAAATCCTCTTCAGCTAGAGAGGCTCGGTGGATGTCCTGAGCCAGCTGCGCCTAGAGGTCAGTAAAGGCAGCGTCGTCGAAGACACTCGAGGAAGAAGCCCCAGCTGCGTATGGAGAAGGCTGGGCTGCATGTGTGTAAGCCGCACACTGTACCCAAAGGAGAACACCGTCAGTGGCTAAGCGTCAAAACATGTAATTAATAAAAGAATCACTTTATGTCATAATTCATTCATACATACCAGATCGTTGAGCTCCTTTTGAACCTGCTCGAGTTGGGCATCCGCGTCCTGAAGGCGAGCCTAGAGGGTGATCATGGTTGCGTCACATGCATCCTGCATTTTCACACATGTCATTCACGCATTCACAAACTTAAATAAAGATAATAATAAAATGTAAGAAGCATGAAAGCATACTTATGTTGAGAGGACGCAGCTGTCGGAGTTGGGCGGTGTAGTGCACCTGATACTGCTGGAGGTAGGCCTCGCTACTCTCTACGCGTGATTGTACCAGGACACCGCCCTAGTGCTAGTCGTCGAACTGGTCGCCGTGTCCACGATCGGCTGCCATCGGTACGCCAGTGGTACGACATCTGTCTAAATGGCCTTAGCTTGGCCCAAAGGAAAGTAAAAATAACTCGAAATCTGCACAGGCAAACATATAGGTTAGAAACATCATTTCATAAGCATATATTTGCATTTAATGAAATAATTAAAATAACTTGTACCTGGAGAAATAGTGCGAAGCCGCTGATGGTAGTCTCGCGGTCTGGTGTAACCGGGAACAATTAGGCAAAGAGGTGGGCCAGGAGGGCCGCACCCCAGGCGTACTCATGCAATCTATCTAAATCCTATGATAAACTAAGAAATCTACAGTGAATTTGGTCATCCTTCGTCCCGAAGAGCAACCGACTAAACAAGAAAAATAAAAAGCTCCTGAGATGCCAGTCTACTAAGTCTCTCTGGCTCTTATCCCAGCAATAAGAGCTGGCAGCTGACCTAGACAACCTATCAATGAATCCCTCTCTGGACTCCCCCTAGTCTTGCCTCGGGTCCTCTAACCCTAAGGCATCCTCTACCTCTACCCGCCGGAGGGTCTTAGACTCCTTGCCCGGTGGCCCTAATACCTCTAATCCTAAAATACGTCCTGCCATCTCACGGTAGTCGGGAAAGGTAATCCCAGTCACTGCCCAGCCTCAACTCGAAGGCCGGTGATCCTCGCTACATCCTCGAGGCTAGGGACCATATGTCCCCAAGGCATCAGGAATGCCACGCATTCTGGATCCCACCTCTCTCTCAGAACCTGAAGGAGGACTAGGTCCTGCCAGAAGGGCTCTATGTCTAGTAACTCACCGAACCCCATCCCCTGAGACGGGCCTTCTGGAAGTCAGGAAGCCCTTGGTATGCGTCTATCACTAGATCCCAAGAAATCCGGGTCCTCATCTTTTCCTATCAAATTGTCAAGAAAATGTTAGAAAAATCATTATATAGGGAATTAAAATCAATTTTTAAATTAATTTTGGAATAGGAATCCTACCTTGAATGGCGTCAGCCATGGTCGACACCTTTTGAACGGCGTCACCTGGTGCCGCCGCCATTCAACCGCGGGTCCCTAAACCCGTGGCATCTTCCCCTTCGATTCCCCCATCTCTCGACTGCTATAAATAGGGAGGTTTGGAGCTTACCATTGAAGGTCCCGCCTCTTGATCTTGTGCCAGTACCGGTGCTGCTGCCGGTGCTGCTTGTGGAGCCTTCTCGGCTTCCATGAATTCCTCGACCGCGGCAAGATTCGCAAGATCTTGAAAGATCTCGGGTTGCATCGGGAGCATGTCCTCATCATCCTCCTCTAACTCGAGCACGCCGAAGATCCTTTGGCGCTTCCCGCTTGGCCCACCACGCTCCATGGTAATCGAGAGTAAGGGAGAATGAGTGGAGTGAGAAAGAGCTCGTGGGAGGAAAAGGGCTTGTAAGGAAGAGCTTGAGAGTAAGAGAGAGAAAGAAGATGAGAGAGAGGGTGGCCGGTGACGGAGAGGGATGGCCGGAATGCTTGAGGATCGGCGGAGAAGAGCTGCATTCTCCAGAGACGAAGGAGAGGAGAGGAGAGAGAAGGAGTTGAGGAGAATGAGGAAGGAGGAAGGCTCGGGCTCAGGAACCCTGTTCAAATTCGTTAAATAGTGTCGACTCAGGGTGACGTGTTTCAGTGGCGCACAAACTGAGGTAGGCGGTTCAAAATTTGAAAATGAGATAAAGATGTCGCTCATGGTTGACGTGTTTTTGGGTTTACCGCCTTTGGCAGTCATAACCGTACCACGGAGCCTGTGGAAAATTAGAAGAAAATTGGAGAAAATCAGTGGTTAGCGTCGAACATGGTCGATGTGTTTCAGGTAATTTAATGATCAAGAATCTCTGGAATATAGGAGAGAGAAGTTATTAGCGTCGTCCATGGTCGACGTGATTCAGGCTCTTTGAGGAATAGATTTTGATTTTTCATAAATTGAGTTTTATTGAAAAACGTCTTTATGAGTTGACGCTATTTGCACTAATGAGCCTAAAACTTGTTATTTTAAGGAAAAAGAGCAGTTTTGCTTGAGGAAAAATTCCAGAAAATTGCATGATGCTAAGGATAGATCTTTATTGCAATAAGGGAATGAATTCTGTGGAAAATAAATGGAGCATTACAATTAAACTTTGGGCAAGAGTTGGGAGCTTTCAGGCCAGACTTTCTGAAGCTCTTTTACATATGTCTTCCATAATTCTTTATTCGCTTCATGGGGAGTTTTCACACAACGAGTGAATCTCGTTGTTCCACAGGGTTGCAATGAGTTCTATCACCTCAAAGTCTTCATCAGTTCCCAAGGCCCACTTCTTAATTTGAGAAAGAGAAGATATCTCAGGAAATTCATAGCGAGGCATACCAAGTTGGGGATGACAATGATGTGGATTGTAGAGAACGAACTCGGTCGTCTCGATCAGTCAGAATTCTGTGCCAGCACCACGACACACTTGAATCGCCTTTTTCATAAGAGCAAGTGACATGGATTCGAATCCAGTTATGGGCATAGTCTTGAAATAAGTGCGCTAATCAGCTCGAGTCTTGAAGTTGGGGACTCGATTGGTCATGTTATCGTCAAACTTCACGATGTTGGCAATATGGAAGATAGGATTATGCTGGTACATTTGGGATATCCTTGGAACTTTTTCCTCATTATGGTTGAATTAAAAGTGGAACTCTATCTATAGAGCTAAAAGAAGCATGCTGTCGTTAGGAGGATGACCTGTAGAAGCTGTAGAGAGTCCATTGTAGAGATAGGCTAGAATTGCTGTGCTGATCTGCTTTCCATCAAAAATCTCATTGACTACGCTGATCTGATCATCTTCCAATATGTTGTCTTGGGCAGGGAATAGTAGCGTTCCAACTAAACACACAGTGAACGCCTTCATCACGTTTTTTGTATTTTCATTCTTGAGATTTTCTATCCTTTTTAAGGTCTATTCCGCTAACTTAGCAAGATTGATTCCCTTTTGAGTAAGACAACCTTGAATTTCTTTTAGATTCTTCATAATCTTATTCAAGAATTGATGATCATTGATCTTTTCCCTCATGAACATCATCTCAGTGAACATCATCTTAGTCAAATCAGGTTCATCATTATTGAGCTTAAGCATACGAAGACCCAATAGGAGTTCAACTTCTTCTAAGAGGATAATGGCTTCGAACGTAGAGAAAAGAAATGTATGAGTTTGAGGATGCCATAGCTCAATCAAAGCGCCCATTGAAGCCCAATCCATGAATGCGCTCTTGTAATGTTTGGCATGAATAATCAAGAATATGCCACTTGAATATGTAAGATTGCATAGAGAGATTGATCTTGTTTACAAGATTTTGGATCTATGGAGGAGAAGAAAATCATCTTGGAGCGGGGAAGAAAAGATATCCCTTGAAAGGAAAATAGCATGGTTCTATTTTATTGAAGAGAATTTGGAGCATGGAAAATTTATGTAAAAGAATGAAGAAAAGAATAAAAAATTGGATAGAAAAAGAGAATAACTTACTTGTAGATTAGAATCTCTCCCACTTAGATGGCCTTCCATATCAGAAAGCCTCTTAATCATCTTCCTTGCCCTCTTGTTTGAGGAATCCTTAGTAAAGCTAGCCATCTTCTTAAAATAAAATTGATTTCTTTCTTGATTGCTTGATTTCTTCCTCTTTCCTCTCTTTCCCTTGAATCTTGAAGAGAATTCTCTAGCTTTCTCTCTTGATTGCTTATTGTGTTGAGTTGAATTGAAGAGAGGGAGGTTATATAGAGTGATTCGCGAAGTTGAGGAGCCCTTTCCGAGTTGGAATAGGGAGTTTGAGGGAGGAAAGTAGAGTTCGGATTGAAGTTGAGAAGCATGTTTCAGTAAGTTAAATTGCGTCAGGACAAGGTAATGTCACTTAAATGACGTCGACTCAGGGCGACGCCTTTTAGGCTTTTTCTACTATTCTCTGAAACTGCGTATTATTTGCTATTTATTCATGTTTATTCCTTTACATGAAGTTATTGATGAAATCTGAGTGCAAGAAAATTCAAGGAAAAGAAAATGATGCCGAAGTTTCGAATAAGGTCCCACTGTGGGAGTTTCACTGAGTTCTAGCCGTAACTAAAAAGACGGTTATCTCTATCCCTGTATTCCATTATGTAATTGATTTACATTAGCATTACTATGTGGTAAATGTTTATTAGATTATATCAATGACCTTGTGGTTTAGATAAAACTGGAATTTGAGTTCTCCCTTAACAAAAATAATGGTAATTAAAGAGGATTCTTAATCGTACGGATAGGCCGTTAGATTGTTAATTGACGGGGACGATAGTTTTGCTTCTATGAAATGGTGCGTAGACAAACAAGCTTTGACTTAGCATAGGATTGCAAGACTGGTATCTTGACTCATCAATGACAGTTTAACAATATTATCTTTGATTAATTTATATTTTATTTTATTTTATATTTTTATTTTAGCCCAACATACATCATGTAGGACATTGAAATAATTGTGGTAAAAATTAGTTATTGATTAAATTTCAGACCATTGATCAAATAAATCCCAACGTGATATGAAATATTCCATTCTGAATGGAGCATCTCAATTATCTTTGAGGTTTTCTTGAAGATATCTTTGGAATTCTATCTTTATTTAGATTCTTTATTCTATATTTCTTGTTTCCTTTTTAAGATCCATCATGGTTGTAGCATGTCTACATTAATTGGCAACCGCTCTTCATGATGAAACCTGCAGGGTTTGTGACCTAGGGTACTTCCCAATCGTGGAAGTTGATCGTCCTTATTTTATTTTTTTGTCGATTTCATCCAGACATGATTGATTTTATTGATCTCTTTGAGTCACTTTATTGGTCATTTTGAAAAAGATTCTCATCATATGATGTTGAGAGTGTGTCTCATCACACCTTGGCATCACCTTTTCATTATATTCCATTCTATTTCACTCTCTTGCAAAGTCAATGCCAAGGTGGGGTAGCTGTAGACACGCTAATTTTGACCTCATATTGAGTAAATTTTATGTCACAGTTATAATGCCCCAGAATGGTCTGATATTTAATCATTAATTAATTTTTATTGATTTTTTTCAAAATTCGTTTATTAACGTCGACCATGGCTGATGCCATTTAGATTTCTAGCATAAATTAGTTCGGAATTAAAATTGCTAAATTCAGATAGATTTAACTGAATGACATCGATCATGGACGACGTTGTTTAGGTCCTAATCCGTTTGGATTTTTGATTTTTAAATTCGAATTAGTTTCCTAATTATTTAAATTACAATTACTATGGTCGACGCCTTTTAGCTTTCATAATATTTTCCAGTTTCCTTCGCGAATTTCTTTCTATGTTGGCCCCTCCTAATTAGTTAAATGACGTCTGTTGATCGCGATGTGTTTCAAGCACTTTCCTGATAAGTATGATTCGGCCGAGATAATCCGGTTCCAGAGGTTGGAAGGGTTTCAAACTCTTTCCATGTCTATCCAAGGCAAGTTTGGGTCACGAGAGAGCCCTTTTGAAGGCCAAACAACCCTAATTGAAGTCTTTATATATACAATACCCTTTGGACCTTTGAAAAAGGTTGGCCATTGGTGTTTTGGAGTTCAAATCAAGGTGAAAAAGAGCCCTCTACTGTAGAAAATGTAGAAGGAATTTAAAGGCTTCTTCTTTCCCCTTTTCCTTCTCCATTGAAGCTCTTGAAGACCAAGGCTATGGAGGGGCCAACCATACTCATCCCCTTTGTTTTCTTTTACTAGTTTCTTTATAGTTTTCATTGTTTGTTTACTATTTTCAAATAGTTTTTTATTACATCACTCCATCATACACACACTTACTTCATCTTTTTCCAAACCTATGTCCATGATAGGGATTTAAAAGAAAACCATAAAAGTGAGTAATTTTAGTTTAGTTGCATGTTTAGATTAATATTTAGAATAGTTACTATACTATCATAGCTCTAATGCGTTTTCTTTCTTTTTCTTTGTTCGATTCTTTTGCAAGGTTTGAAGGATTGAAGAAAAGTTTGGAGAAAGGAAAAAGGAGAAAATCAAAAAACAAAACAAGAGTAGACAAAAAGAAGGGCTCTTTTTTTTTTGGCTGGCCGAAGGAGGGGAACAAAAAAACCCAATCTCCCAAATCACAAGGTTAGTAAGCGATCAACTTTTCTTTTGAAACCTTTAGTTTCTGACGATCATGATTTAAATTAGATTTGTTAATTATAGAACACATAATATCACACACGATTTGAGCCCCTATAGATTAGACCCAAGTTAATTTGTGATAAACACATCATTTAGGTTAGTTTAACCATAAGTGTCTTAGGATTAATTGAGTGTTAACTTGTTTGATAAAAAAAAAAAATCAACATAGATTGGACTCAAATGAACCAATTTTTTGGCCCATGTCAAAACTCCTTCACATCTTACAGTCCACCTTCTTATCAGGAGAACTGTTGCAAATGGGCTACCCCAGCCCATTATGCTAATGATTTCTTAAATAAAGTTCGATTTTCCCCATCCACCCGAGAACAAGCCCATATTGTTCAAGGCAGTTTTCTGTACCCAATTACAACCAATATCCAAACTTTTACAATTCAAATTGGCAAGCCCATCCTAATCTCTCTGGGGCATCTGAGCAAGCTCATGCCGAAAGTATTCAAAACATCTCAAATTGGGCCCAGTATCAAAATAACTCACAAAGTTCCTCCAAACTAGGTAATGATCCATTCTCCAATTACTATCATCTAGGACGGGAAAACTACTCTCTTTCATCTTGGGAATCCCACCAGGCCCATGTCCAAAGTCCTCCCATCCAAAACTTTCAACATTGGGCCCAAATCCAATACAATTGTAATGACCATGCCCATCTTAAAGGACAATCGGACTATTACTCTCCCCCTTTTTGGTCTCCACAATCGGAAGATCAGCTCAATTACCCACCTCCGGAGCGATTAAGTCAATATGAGGAACAATTCAGGCTAGTTGAGCAAAAAGTCTTGGCCCAAGAACAAACCATTAACAGAATGTAGGGCACGGTTGACTGTTTGACTAAACTCACTCTGAGGATAGACTTAGAACAAGTGCTTAGCAAGCCCATTGAAAATTTAGAATCTTTATCACCTAATTTTGACCAACAATTCAATTAGCAAATTCAACCTGACATCTCTTTACCCAAAAATGATCACATCATATTTGATTTTGAAATGGTGAGATTCTTAGGAGTCACATTAGAAGAAAATAGAGAATACTATCACTAATCAATCTATAAATATGAAGAACCCTGAGACTGACTGACAAGATGTATCAATAATCACACCCGTCAGTTTGGAGGAGAGCTTAATTGATGCAAAGGATGAAGAAAAAGTAAGTGATCTTTTAGATATTAATCCAGACTTTAAACACTTTCTATTTCCTACAAGGAATTAAATACACATGCTAGTCTGGATCTTGAATATTTCTTCTTCCCAATAGATCAGAGAGTGGATAATCTTGAGGAGTGGTATCAGGAGAAAACTCAAGCCATAGACTTGGCTAATCATCAGGAAGAGCCTATTGAAGTTAAGTTGGGGGGATGACAGGGACGAGGAGTCTGTTGAGGACTCGAGCATGTGCCTACCCATAATTTCCTCCTCGAGTGTTAGAGAATCTAAACCCACTAGCCTCCAGAAGCTGGCCCGAATCAAGGAGATGATAGAATTATTGGGCCATGTCCACATCAACACCATCTTTATCATAGAAATTAAGTGTGCTGCCCTACTCAATTCTTGTGACTTTGGAGACATCATTTTTCATCGGGGCCTATTGAAACTTGGGGCTGGACTGAACATTCTCTCAATTGATGTCTTTAAGAAAATTTGGAATAAGAGAATTAAAGCCCATGTCGGTTACTTTACGATTAACTAATCAATTCCACAAGTAACCACATGGCATGATCAAAGATACTCTTATTCAGGTGGATAGGAGCCACGTGAATGTTGATTTCCTCATCCTTGACACTAAATCTCCCCCGCCATTGAATTAATGCTCCATCATTCTGGGTGGTTCTAATTTTTTTCTTGGGGATCAAGTCCTTCACTTCAATCAAGAAAAAGAAGAGGGGTATGTGGTTGACATGGCGTATGAATCAAGGAGAACTAATCTCTCCTTAACTATGTTGAAAGACTCTTTTCTCTGGAGCCTCAATGGTAGCACTCTGACTCATCAGCAACATGGAATGCTAGGGTCACTCCAACCAACAAACTTTAAAATGTATCCACTGAAATTTGTGCTGGCAGGCATTGTAGACATGCTAATTTTGACTTCACATTAAGTAAATTTCATGTCACATTTATAATGCTCCGAAATAGTCTTATTTTTAATCATTGATTAATTTTTGCTATTTTTTTGAGATTTTTTCTAATTAGCATCGTTCATGGCCAACATCATTTAGATTGATACACAAAATTAATTTTGGCTCAAATTCCTTCAGCGATAAGGATTAAGTTGAATGGCGTCGCTCATGATCGATAGCTAATTTGACTCTCAATTAATTTCCTATTTATCTAAATCGCGTCTTTTCTGGTCGACGTGCTTTAGATATTTCATGATTATCTTTCCTTTTTTCGAAATTATCTTTCGTATTTTGGCCCCTCTAAAGACATCTTGGTAGGCCGATGCCTTTCTAATAGGTGTTGTCTGAGAGCGACACGTTTAAGTGAAGTATTGATATGCACAGTTTGGCTGAGATTATCTAGTTTCCATAGAGGAAATATTTCTATTTTGATAATAATTATCTGCGGCAACTCAGTGGCCGAGGTAGAGGCTTTTGGAGCTTAAACTCCTTCAAAGAGTGCTCTATATATGTATTACCCCTTTGAGCCTTCAAAGACGTTGGCCATTACATGATTTGACGCTCTTCTCAAGGTGAAAGGAGGAGCCTTCTATGCAGAACGTGAGCAAGCATTGCAGCATCATCTTCTTCCTTCTAAGCTTCCCTTTGGAATGTAGAAGGATGGTGGCTTTAGAGGGGCCAATCTTCTTCTTCCTTTTATTTTAGTTTTCTTGATTAGATCATTAGTTTTTTACTATTTGCATTAGAATATTCATCATCATCATCACTATATTTCTCACACACACTTCATTAATATCTACCTATTGTATAGGGTTTTAAAAAGAGCATCAAATAAGTGAGTTTTCATTGTGGAGTTGCATGATTCTATGTTCATTAGAATAGATACTACACCCTTTTTCATAGCCCTAATCCCATTTTTCATTACTTTGTTTTCTTGTCTTTTTTTTTTTTGCGAGGAATTGGAAGAGGCAAGGAGAAGTCAATCAAAAAGAGTGAATCAAATAAAGGTTCTTTCTCTTCAGCCGACTAAAAAAGTGGAAACAGAAGACGCCACAAAATCTCCCCATATTGAACAGGTAAGTAGCGATCACTTTTTATTCCATTGAGGTCATCAATCTGTGGTGATCATGATCCATGTTTTTATATTAATCATGTTGATGTTTAATTCATGAGATGATAGCACACTAATTAAGCACTCACAACTTTTTGGTGATCATGGTAGGACCTATTCTTGCCATTTCTTTCACTCTCTTTTACACTTAGCACCCTCGTGTGCACCCTTTGGCACCCTCTTGTGCATCCCTTTGTGCCCCTTGGGCACCTTTGGTTGGTTGATTGTTTTTCACTCTTTGTGCACCTCGTGCGCTTTGGAGTCGAGTTTTGTTTCCCCCTTTGTCATTTTTAAGTTGTGATTGTGAGAGAGTTGTGCTTGATTTGATTTAATTAAAGTTTGCATGTTATTCATGGATTCAGGTGATTTTGGATTCTTTGCTGTTTTTCTCCACATTCTACTTGGTTGAAGGGGAATGTCCCTTGTTGATTTGTGTTACGGGTGTCAAATCACGTCCACTCAGAGCGTCGCATTTTGATACACATCGTCCACGACCGATGCCTTCCAGTTGGTCACCTTGCTACCCAAGGAGTATTTGCCTAGAGGCTTACTAGGTTGAATCACGTTGACACAGACCGACACGATTTAGACAGCAAGTCTTCCTGGCCAGATGCACTTCGGATTATTGATCATCATTGTTAATTTCCTGCTTATTGAATGAGAGACCACCCTAGTCACAGGTCATAAGCATTGAGAGTTTTCTCCCTATTTCTAGTTATCACACCCCTCTCGACACTCTCAACTCTCTCTGACTGGGGTCGGTTCCTCTCGGTCTAATTTGAGCAGTTTGTGTTGAGACCTCCATAAGTCTCCAAAAGCGAAGGATTTCCTCTTTGCTCATCGGGCAGGTTGTACCATTGAAGTTCTCGGTTAGTCATCTCATTCGTGGTGAGTTAAAGCCATAGAGAATAACGGAGGAAATAAAACTGAAACTAGGAACCTACCCTTTTGAGTGAACTCATCCTTAAAGCTCATTTAATTTCAACAAGAAGTCCTTAAGAAGCGTAAGCATCAACTTGTCTGAAATTGTGTGCAAAATTATT
This sequence comes from Zantedeschia hybrid cultivar, assembly GCA_030544215.1. NCBI lineage: Eukaryota > Viridiplantae > Streptophyta > Magnoliopsida > Alismatales > Araceae > Zantedeschia > Zantedeschia hybrid cultivar. Next base: position 59,321,647 of record JARZZO010000008.1, on the reverse strand, counting down.
TGAGCCTCTTTGCTGAGTTGTCATAATGATGCTACGTTCAGGTAGAATCGTTAGAATGGCTTCTTATGAGTACAACAACCTGTTTGATCATGAGGAAGATGTTCATAATCCTCAAACCATATTCAGTTCCATCTGGAGGAACCCCAATATGATCAGTAGAAGCCTACTACTAGTTTTCATGTCTGCTCCCAGGTTCATGCCGTAGGGTTTGAATTTAAACCTACCTCTAGAGAAGCTCAAGACCAAACTGAGCCCTCATCACTCAATCCTACCCATGACTTGGTCTTCGCTCTTGAAGTCCTCACCACCCATGTAGACCCTTAACATCTTGAGGCGATCCAGTTAGTTGAAAGGGAAGACTCCCATGAGTTCCTCTGAACGAGTCATTCTCTCTACTCTCATCTCTCATCAAGTCCTCACTCAGGTAATGGAGAGTCGTCTTATCTCCACCCCGCGGCAGGCGGGTCAGCAACAATCTACCACTCGAAACGCCTCGAGGCCTAACACTCCCATTCCTCCAAATGCCTTCAGGCATGGCGAAAACTCTACCGGACCCCAGCCCTGCTGTGCACCTTGTCCGACCTAATCTAGGAGGTAGGCTTTCTATACATCTCGCCTACAGCCGATTAATCCTCTCACTCAGGCTCTCTTAACCAAGATGAATCAAGTGGATGAGCAGTATAAGGATCTTAAAAGAATGATTGATGCTAAAGCTGCCCCTGAGAATTCTATACCGGCCCTACCCATTTTCCACTTGCTGCCATTTGAGATGTCGGTCTATAGGAGGTACAATGGTATGGGCAACCCCTTTATACATATGAAGGAATTCCTATATGAGTCGTCATTCTGGCAAAATGGTACGAGGTCTTTAGCTTTTTTGTTCAGAAGATCATTAGAGGGACCAACCCTCGAGTGGTTTGATCGTTCCAAATTGTGCGTCGTTAAACACTCATGAAAACGTTCAATCTAAATTTATCCGGCTCACTCAAATCAGATTTTGAAAATTAACAGTGGTGAGTCTGAGTCGATCCACAAGGAGATAGAATTTTAATTTTGAAAACTTTGGAATTTAGTTAATCTAAAAATAAGTGAAACTTTAAGTAAACTAATTACTTATTTAAACTAGAATTAAATTAACTAATGTTACCTAAAAATATAATTACTTAAATTAAACAAATCTTTTTTTTTTCTTTTCTTTTTCAGAAATTAAACACAAACACATATATAAAAAAATAAGCACAATAAAAAAAATTATAACAAAAACATTGAAATTTAACTATGTAGAACTTATTAATTATCTAAGAATTACGAAACAAATTACAAAATTTAATGGTTTAATATCCTTAAACTAAATAAACACAACATCAAATAACAACTAGCTAATCCTAATTAAATAAACAACTATTATACTAATGGGGGAAGGGAAAGAACAGAATAGCTTCTGTTGGAACTTTGTGGGTGGCTGCCGGCGCAATGGACCGCTGAGAGGAGTCTTGTTGGCTGGGCTCTTGGACGTCCACACATGCATGCATGCGCTGGTAGCCTTGTTGGAGAGCATGCACAGAAGCACGCGGTGTGGAAGTGTTGCTTGCAGCTGGTGGGTGCGGTTGCTACTGGACGATGCTTGGAGAGGCTTGAGAGCTGCACGTGCATGCGCTGGAAGGCTTGCTGCTTCAGCTTGCAGACGCGTGGAGAAGCAGCTTCAGCTGGGACAGCACGTGGATTTGCTGTAGAAGCTTGCCGACAACGTGGATGGCACATGCAGGATGCTGGCTGAGGAGGATGTTGCTGGAACAAAGCTTGGATGTGCAGCGCCGGCGGCGCGTGGACAGGTGCTGGCTTCACCGCAGCTGGCTGTTGAGATGCAGGCTTGCAGGCGGCTGCTGACTGCTGCGTGGTGTGGGTGCAGCTGAGATGTGGATGCTTGCTGGCTCGTGCAGGCTTCAACGTGGAGACTGGCTAGATGCAGGCCAGCTGCTGGTGTATGAGCAGGCTTCAACATGGAGAAGGCCGTCGGTGGCTTGCTGCGTGGGGCTGGAGAAGCTTGCCGGCTGAGAGGAGGAGAGATCGAGAGAGAGAACAGAGGGAGAGAAAGAGAGAAACCGAGAGAGAGGGAGAACCGGAGAGAGGGAAAACTGTGGAGAGAGAAGAAATAGAAGAGAGAGGGGGAGAACTGCTGCGGCTAGGAGGAAGAGAGGGCGAAAACAGAGGGAGAGAGGAAAACCGAGAGAGGGAGAACTGCTGCGGCTAGGAGGAAGAGAGGGCGAAAACAGAGGGAGAGAGGAAAACTGAGAGAGGGAGAACTGGTGCTGCTGGGAAATAAAAAACGGAGCTGTGGAGGGCTGCGGTTGAGAAAGAATAATGGAGAGAGAATCTGGGAGAGAGAGGGGGAATATATGGGAGAGAAGAGAGAGAGCGTGTGGGAGAAGCTTGGAGAAGGGACATGATTTGGATTTGGAGAGGAAGAGGAAACTGGAGAAGGAAGAGGATTCGAATTTTTAAAAAGAGAGAGAAAGGGTTTTTAAAATAAAGAAAGGAATGGATGTGGTTGGAAAATTAGAGAGAAGGAAGGAAATAGAGGGTTTTGGGAAACTCCAGAGAAAGAAGGAATCAGAGCAATATTAAGACATCAAATTGCATTTTTACCCCTGCTTTAGTTCAATTTATTGAAATCCGAACACTGGACCTCTCCCAAATTTCTAGAAACTCTATCAACTGCACTGCATCATCGGCATGTCCTGTTCACATAAAATAAATATAAATTAGGACATTATCATAAAAATATCATTATATTTATTTATTTCGTCTCGGTTTTGTCGAAAGACCGCAAATGCGCTATACTCCTTTAATCACATGAAATGACGATGTTTTTAAGTCAGAATTTGACGAAATTGGTACCGTTGGACTTGGTACACAATTATCTATCATTTCATGCTATTTTACAGATAAAAACATGAGTATGATGCGTATGATTGCATTTAAATGATCAATTTAACACTTTATCATGGTTCTTTTCATTGGACCCAATAATACTGAAGACTTTGACACAGTGTCCAAGAAGTTCTTACAGCAATATGAGGATCGTGTTGCACCATCTCATTCCACTACAGATCTGGTGTCTGAGAAGATGAAGCCAGATGAGGACTTTGTTACATTCACTGATAGATGGAGAGCAATGGCTGAGAAAATGAAAGATCACCTGTCCGAATCTGAACAAGTTGAGATGATGATTGCCAATGCTACTCCTCGGCATAAGCTAGTCTTTACATTGAACAGCCTCACCAACATGGCAGAACTCTATGAGAGGGCACACTTTATCCAGAATTCGTTCAAGGACTCTACCTTCTCTAGCATCTTTGATCATCTCCGACCCAATAGTCCTCCACCTAGAAAGTCGAATGCACCTAGCTCTTCCAATACTAGCCCAACCCTGAAGGCACCATGTCCCATGAACAAGTGAGTTCCATGAACAATAGCCAGACCCAGTTTGTAAGAAACCAACCACCACCCTAAAACAACCAACGGCCCCAGAACCAGTCAGGTTTTCGGCCGGAGCAACAATCTTCCTAGACTACTTTCAATCAGCCCCGTCAACAACCAAGCTACAATTAGGTACCACCACCCGCTGAATATTCCCAACAAAGGAAACCGCCTGGCCCCAAGAGAGCTCAATACTCACCACTCCTGGAGTCCCTCTCTAACATTTTTAATGCTCTCATGGCAACCAACACCCTCTCACTGCCAAATGAAAGGACCATTTGGCTGCAGAATGCTAATACGTCCCGTTATTGTGTGTTCCACTGTCAGCCTGGGCATACGATTGATGCATGCTTCCAGTTCCGGGACTACATTCATAATATCAATAACTAAGGTTGGATTGATTGGGATGAGATGTTGGGATCCGGGTGGGACGCGAAGAACACAGCGGAAACGACGAACAAAAATTATCCCGCCCGATGCCTGCTGATCCGATTCGGAATGAAAAATGCAAACCGAAAACTAACGGGAAGTAATCCGATTACCGTGTGCGGATTCGAATCCGCTTCTGTCTCGGTTCTGTCGAGGTAATGCCGCAAGCCGCACAGACGTTCGGCCTCTAGCGGTATCCATGTGATCCTCTTCGGTGGTTCGTCCTCGCTCCCTCGTCCGTATCAGCTCGCTCGCTGAAGATCCATCGCCGCAACAATTACCGAAAACCCGCGGACGGGAATCCCCGACTTTCGGGAATCACACGCGGCGGAGACAGAGACAGTCCCGATGCCTCGAACGGGGCGCCTATAAGAGGAGGAGAGAGAAAGGGGGACGGCCAATAAGGGAAAACCCTAGAGCTTGGCCCAGGGTTTCTCAACAGCGCGTATATATATTAAGTCGGTGCGATTTTTCATAAAAGACCCCGAGTTAATATAAATTCAACTTAAGTACCACCGACTGAGAATCTTATTGCGTGTGACCCTCTAGGCCCATTAACCAGTCTGGTTTCAGCGCGTTAAGTCTAATAACTAGTTATTGACTTATTGTAATTAATTAATATTTAGATATTAACTAATTACTTAACTGAATTAACATCTCATGTAAATTCGGTCGGACTCCCGATCAAGTTGGGTGCCAAGCAACACCGCATGATCCCGGAAGGTAATGGGGTTCAGCAACCCACTCATGGAACCTGTCCGTCCATAGTTACTGAGTGGTTATAATCCTTCGTTCGCACAATATTCTCGAGTTAACCTAGGGTGTGGTCAACTGTCAAACCCTAGATGGTTAACTCACTTGAATCATACTCCGTTGTACAATATCCGAAAACATCTTTTATGATATTGTTTCTGCTCTGGCCAGAGACTCCTGCGGATCTATTCTAGGGCATTCTCTCTCCAGTTACCTGAGAGCGAACGATCATTCTTTATTGAGCACACAATCACTTTTGAAAGTCTTCCGCTGGACCCGATCCTTGACTATTAGAGATCCCTTGGATTGGGATTCGTAGGTCAAGGTAAAGTCCAGAAGTCCACCGACAAGGTGTCTTTGGTGTCTCAAGTCCAGAGATCAACCACGCCACTATGACGATGAATCAAGCCGATTGACAGTCAGGTAAATTACCATTCGGCGATTCTAGTTGAATTAGTTCAGTGAACTCATTCCCCAATGAGCACCTACAGGTTCACCATTGTGTCTCCACACAAGTAACTAACGAGATCAGTCACCCTCATAATATGAGCTGGAATAACCTGTGCTAGTCTTACCGGATGTTTGATGTCCTTCTCAAACATCCTACGACTAGAAACAATTAAGAATATGTGTTTATAAGTCATTAGTCTCATTATTATGATCTCATCATAATCCAATGACTATTGCACACATTCATGGACTTCATTATACGTAGTTACAAATATGCCAATCTACATAATGAATTTAATGCCATTTATTAGTGAACCAAATTGAAATAGGTACCTTATGATTAGCTTAGAGGACACCTATATCCATCAATCTCCCACTTGTACTCAAGTCAATCACATTCGCATTTGATCTCCATCAAATCAAGGTAATGCTCACATAAAGTCTATGACTAAGACTTGGTCAGGGATCTGCTAAATTATGTATAGATAGAATATTTTCATTACGGTATTTCCTCTTAATCCTTTGTCTTTGAACTTTTTGAAGAGCCTCAAAATGTTCTGCAACTTCTGAAGAGACCATGGCTCGATCACACAATTGATCACTCCCACTGTTGTCCTACAACAACCGGATTTTATCAGAGACCTTTTAGAACTACATTTACTTCAGGGATGAACTTTTTCATCCATACTGTTCCAATAACAGTATCACTTGTTTATGTCGTCACCTTAATATCGAGTTCTAGATTGGAATCCTTTTAATCCATTCATTTTCTATTAGAAGGTTAAATCCATTATTTGACTTGAAATTTGAGTCAGTGTGACCTCATAGTTTCAAATTATCCTCTCCATACACAAGAGTGCATCCTTAGCACTTCTCAAGTGCTTTGATGTGTTTCATTCTTGTATCCTTTAGGAAACTTTTTCCCTAAAGGAATAAATTCCATATTTCAACAATTGAGACTTATTATTAAATTTATGTCAAACATCTTGACATATAGGTCAATATAATATCCCCACCGATCTATCTTAATAGATTCGTATTTTCAATACGTGGGATATTATAACTAAACCTATTATGGAGGAAAATATGGTTAATAATGCTTTTACTGATATTAACATCCTGAAGTCATTCTCAATGACTTTAATGTTATTATCACAAAGCATTACTAAAGCGACCATACTCCCACTGTCCTTTTTGAAAACACACACAATCCGTGATCATTCTCAATGATCACATAGTATTTGACCATTAAGTCAGAACTTTTATTACAACTTAGGAAGCTTCAGTTTGATTCAAAATGATCTTTGAAATCATAACTTGTTTCCTAGATATTCTAAAAGTTTTAAAGGTGTATCATATACATCTTTACCTCAATCATATTGAGAGAAAGCTTTTTATATCCAGCTGTCATCGTCTCATCATATGATAAACAGTATTGGCAAGTAGAATTCTAATAAACTTATTAATGGTAACCATTGAGGAAAACTTGTCTAAGTCAACACTTTGACATTGACTATTTTCATCAGTTTATCACATAAGTTTTAAATAGTCCATTCATGCAAATCTTCATTATGAAGATTTACTTGTTCTAGGTACAATGCCCTCTAACAATACTATCAAGTTCTGAACTCAATAGTAGTAATAGACTATTACTTAAAATTCTTAACTACTTGCCAATATCAAAGTTGTAATTACAGAGAGTATCATCATAGATTTTATATCATAATCTATATCTTTGAGCTCCTCTTATGTGTGTTATCAGTGGTTCCAAACAACTAAAGATTATCTAATAATCTTATGTTAACTTGTGGATCTAGAAAATTTTCTAGTTTTATTAGCTCCCACTGTCTTCTTTGAGGACATATTCCTCTTCATAGAAGACAGCTTTCAGGACGATAATTATTTCATTATCATATGGCCAATAAATGTAATATCCAAACTCTTTAGACATTTCACAAATTCACACCACGGTATAACTTGACTTTAAAATCATATTTGTTTATAATTCATATCTCATATGAATTATTTGGTTTCCATATCTTATATAGACACATACTGACTTATTTGGAACCATCTGTAAAGTATGGACATCTAATGTTCATACACATATTGAAAAAGATATAATAATTAGACAAATCTTATTATGTATTGCACCATATCTTAATAAGGTACAATTCCTCATTCTATCATATTACTATGATGTATAATGAGGATCAATCGAGCGAGGATATAATTATCCTTTTAATGATTTGTGTGAATCATATACTTAAGTATTAGTTTCTTTGATCAAATCAAAAATTCTAATGCTTCATATTGATCTTATACCTTAATCTTTCAGATGCATTCGACTTGTACTTCATTAAGTACATACAGCCGAATCATTCCAAAAGTAAACTATAAGGTAAGTCAATGGAAGTGATTATCTTTAGCCTTAAGAGGATATTGAGCTGTTTACATCAGTGTGTATTAGCACCATTAATTTCTTATTGTATAACCCTGTGTACAATTACCATAGATAATCAAGATTTACACAGTTCATTTCTATTGGATACTTGCAAACATTCATCACATGATATGTCACATCAATAATCTATAGTGCATTGTCTGATTCGAACAACTATTGTTCCTTCTCAGTCAACGTTATTCACTTTTATAATTCTTGATATCTTATGCAACTAAATAAGAATTATTTAGTTTTATATTAGACTCCTATAGATATACAAAGAGTTACTGTCTGACAGTAACTTATGCATATCTTGAACAACTGTTGAGTCTAGCTCAACACTTATATCTTCTTGATTTTCTTTTACTTATCTAAGTCTGCATACTATCACAGCTCTAAGAATCATTTTCAATATCTCATATTGGAGATGCTAATTCTCCAATAGATATGTAAAAAGTTGATAATAAGAATATCTGAAACTTCTTTCAAGTTTCATATTTGTTTTGCCTTTTATCAATATTCTTATATTGGTCGCAGTGGGAGAACTGCTACTTCTCTATCTCAGCTGACCTTCCTTTATCTTTTCAGGTGTGGGTTCGACTGTTTAAAATCTTACCACTTGTCTTTCTCAAAGGCATATCATGAATACCTCTTCATCTTGGTCTATCTAAGCAAGAGATTTCATAACAATCATTGCTTTTCAAAAAAGACATACTATGAGTACCTCTTCACCTTGGTCTATCTAAGTAAGATGATTCATGATATCTGATTAGGATAGTGACTTTCACTTACCCTTAAAGACATTCTTCAGAGTTTTCTAGTCAATCTGAATATGAGAAGTATTGGCATCTAATATGCCAAAATCTCAAATAGACGACATTTTAGTGAACGAAGGAAATAACGTGATTTAAGCAGATAGTTCTTATAATTCAATTATGATCTTTTATCTTGAATTATTTCCCACTATTTTCAACGGACTGTATAACCTTCAGGTGTACAGAATGGAAGACTCCGACGGTCTTCTAGTGAGGATTAGAATCTCCAAGAATCATAGTATGACCTCGGGTAAACATATAGTATCATACCATTATCTTAGAGCAACCATCTCATGGTAATTGCAACTCCTTGCAATATCCAATCTTATTTTGGCTCCCAGGTCTTTAATGGTCCCATGAACAAGTGAGCTTTGGCTTAGACTCTATGTTGAAGGTTATTGTTTATGTTAAGTTGGTCTCATCCTAGGTGATAGTTTATAAATATATCGTATATATTTAACTATACATAGATATTAGCAATTGATTCATAATAAAAAACTAAAAGGCATGCATCAACCATACATGTTCATTATGTGGTCATGGACAGCACGGTGACTAACTAGAGTCAAACAATTAATCACCACAACAATATAACAATTATATTAACAAAAACATGCAAACATACAGGCACTGGTGATCTCATCTCCTGTCGCCTTCCTTGTTGCACTTGTGGATCATCCTCGCTTCTCCTCGGCCGGCGCGATCAATTACAAATAATATTTATTTTGAAACAATTTCAAATACAAATAAATTATAAGAGAAAGCCTTATAGCCGAGTACAATGATGTAGGGAGATAGAATTACAATGTAATGAGAGAGAGAGAGGGAGGCACGCATGCCTCATTAATTAACATTTAATTAACCCATTACTCATTCCATAACAATCTACAAAATCACACACCATCACATGATATGAAATTAACTAAGTGCATATCTATGACCACTACTAATTTTAACCATCCATTCATAATAAAACACATCATATGAAGGCTAAAATTTTGAAAAATAATAGTTTTGGTTTTCTTAAAATCTGGGTACCAATCAAAATTGGATAAATTGATTTTTCGAAAATCTTATTTTCTAACAAGTAATAACTCTAATTTAAAGCATCAAATACATCATCATATGCAAACAAAGCTAAAATTAAAATTCTAAAACATTCTATGCATAATTTAGAATAATTCTAAATTAATTAATCTAACACTTAGACTAATTTTAAATCACATTAATAACAATTATTAATACGAAACAATCTAACATTCAGATATAATTAAAAAATCCTAAATAACACCTATAAAAGAATTTCTAATTCCTATTTTAATTGATTAACAACTCCTTGTTAATAAACCCCTTTTATTAAATAATATTTCTCAATAACAATTATTAAGAAAAGTAATTAGAACATTTCTAATCAAAATTAGTCTAATAATTAGACTTAATTTAATCTTTTAATAACTTTTATAAAAGATCAAATATTAAGTAGATTAGATCTTTTATAAAATTTTAATTAAGATATCATTGAGAAAATTAAATATCTTAATAACTATTATTAAGACTTTAATTAATCCTTAATAACTTTTATTTAGGTTTTTTCTCAAGAAATAATTAACCTTATTATAACAATTATAAAAAGTTAATTAATCACATAGTAACCTTTTATTATGTGTCCTTAATTAAAACATTAATTTCATAACAACAATTGTTAGAAAATTAAATGATCTAATCACCTAATTAATTAAAATTAACAACTTAAAAAAATTAACAACATTTGTTAATAATATTTATGGTTGCAATCTTAAAATAATTAACAACATTTGTTAATTATTAAATTAAGATCTCATCTTAATTAACCCCTTTAAACACTCATATTAAAATATTAACAACAATTGTTAATAAAATTAAGATCACATCTTAATTACAAAACTCATTAAAGATCATATCTTAAAAACACCCCTTTATTAATTGAAAAATTATAAACTTAAGTTTGAAATAAATTTTAAACTATTTAAAATAAATTTTGAATTATTTTTAATGTTAATTTCAATTATTAGGGGTGGGGTTTTTATATAAAAGGGGATAATGTAAAAAAATGGGGTTAAAGGGTTGTTTGTAAGAGTCAAATGGGCCCAATGGGCTGGTTGGCTCGGGCCAGACCGGCTTGGGCCGGCCCAGGCGCCAGGGCCCGAGCCAGGCCTGCCCACAGTGGGCCTGGCCCGGCTTAGGTCCGGCCTGGACCGCCCAGGCTGGCTGCCCTGGGCAGACCCGCATTGGGTCCTTACGGCTAGGGCTCAGCCCTAGCCGCCACCGGCAACCCCCTTTTACCTTGCCCGACGTCGACAAGGCTTGGGGGTGTGGGGAACAGGGTTGGCGCCACCGGCCCTCCCTGCCGCCCCCAACGGGGTCGGCGAGCCTAGCGCTGGCAGAGCTCCGGTGACCCCCTTTTACATGTCTCCAAAATCCTTGAAATCGAGCTTAGTTTGCAAGGATAATTGGGCACCGCCGCCGTTTGGATGCATAGGGGATCGCCGGAACCAGTAAGCAGGGGGGGGGGGGGGGGGGGGCTTTGCCTTTCTCCTACAGCACTGGTGAAGGTGCCCTTGTGCCGCCGGTGATCTCCACAAATAGCAGTTGAAGGGTTTCAAAATGTGCCCTCCCCTCCCCTTATTTCTTACAACCTTTGTAAAATAAAGAAAGGGCATGTTCCACCGCCGGCCACCGATGCCCTGTTGGGGCCGGTGAGGTCACCGCCCATCCCGGTCTCACCGGCGATGAGGTGGATGGCTGGAGGTGACCCAAAATCTTCAATTACGAGCCCTAGACCCGGTTCTTCATCCCATGAAGAACACCATTAGAAAGATACAAATCGTTTTTCTTCAAAAAAAAACTAAAGCTAATTTTTAATGTTCATCACATGAACAATTTTATGAAGAAAAGCGAATTAATTCATGGAATTACTTTAGAATGATAATTTCGTCGTCCCGAAATGGATCAGAGCGGAACCTGGCTCTGATACCATTATTGGGATCCGGGTGGGACGTGAAGAACGCAGCGGAAACGACGAACAAAAATTATCCCGCCTGATGCCCGCTGATCCGATTCGGAACAAAAAATGCAAACCGAAAACTAACAGGAAGTAATCCAATTACCGTGCGCGGATTCGAATCCGCTTTTGTCTCGGTTCTGTTGAGGCGATGCCGCAAGCCGCACAGACATCTGGCCTCCAACAGTATCCACGCGATCCTCCGCGGTGGTTCGTCCTCGCTCCCTCGTCCATATCAGCTCACTCATTGAAGATCCGTCGCCGCAACGATTGCCGAAAACCCGCGGACGGGAATTCTCGACTTTCGAGAATCATGCACAGTGGAGACGGAGACAGTCCCGGTGCCTCGAACGGGGCGCCCAGAAGAGGAGGAGAGAGAAAGGGGGACGGCCATCAAGGAAAAATCTTGGAGCTTGGCCCAGGGTTTCTCAACAGTGTGTATATATATTAAGTCGGCGCGACTTTTCTCAAAAGTTCCCGAGTTAATATAAATCCCATTTAAGTACCACCGACTGAGAATCTTATTGTGTGTGACCCTCTAGGCCAATTAACCAGTCCGGTTTCAGCCCGTTAAGTCCAATAACTAGTTATTGACTTATTTTAATTAATTAATATCTAGATATTAACTAATTACTTAACCGAATTAACATCTCCTGTAAATTCGGTCGGACTTCCGATCAAGTTAGGTGCCAAGCAACACCGCATGATCCCGGAAGATAATGGGGTTCAGCAACCCACTCATAGAACCTATCCGTCCACAGTTACCGCGTGGCTATAATCCTTCGTTTGCACAATGCTCTCGAGTTAACCTAGGGTATGGTCAACTGTCAAACCCTAGATGGTTAACTCACTTAAATCAGACTCCGCTGTACAATATCCGAAAACATCTAAACATGGGCATCGTTCAAAATCCACTATAGGAGCATCACAACCAGATGGCCCCCATCCTCACCAATAGTCAGTTAAAGGTGAATCGGGGTCAACAGTGGAAGGTGGAGGAGTCATCCTTTATATACTCCATGGTCCATACACTTGACACATCCACTCAACCACCCCGTACCATCATTCGCATCACTAAGCCTTCACCAAAGCCAACACCCTTCCCAAACCAACTTACACCCATTCCACAACCCATGAAACCAAATCCTACCATACCTATTACCTTCATGACACCACCCTAAACCTCTAAACCCCTACTCATCATTCCAAAGCCATTACCGCCACCAAATAACCCCTCACCAGTCCATGACCACATCATGCTATCCAAACCCCTGCTCCACATCCCTTTCCCCACATTATCTAGCCATGACATCCTTCAACCCTTCAAACCGCTCCTCTGCATTCCACAACCCCCACATGCTACTAAAAACCATCACCTAATGCCTTCCAGATCCTTGATAACCAAGCCTGCAGCCGTCAAAGCCTTACCATCACTCCCTACTACTAAGCCGCAACCCCAGAGCGGCATAATATTCAATAAGTTGTTCCCCCAATGAACCGCACAAGAAAGTCTCCCACAACCACCAGAAGAGCAACAAAATGAAGAGAGTGTACTAGGCACTCAATATGGCCTGTTGAAGCATCTTGACAAAACTCCGGTACGCATCTCTGTGTTGGAATTAATTAAAAGGTCTAAGACGCGCCAGGAAGTACTGATGGAATACCTGTAGAGAGTAATGGTGAATGAAGATGTGCCCATAGAGAAAATCACCATTGTTATGGTACCACAGAGTGATCAACCTTGCATAACATTTCATGCCTCTGAATTGGCACCCTTAGCAGCGCGGGGTATGGCTTTAAGTATAACTGTGAATATTTGTCAGAAGGCTATTGACACATGCCTGGTGGATACATAAGCTTCTATTAATGTTCTGCGCCACGAACATTGGAATCGTATGGCGTGTCGAAGGAAAACTGGTTACTTTCTCCTATTTCTATGACTGCGTATGATAACAACACTCAATCCCCGCTGGGCATGGTCTGCCTTAAGATAGAATTAGACCTTGTCTGTCATCTACAAGTTGAATTCCACATCCTTGAAATAGATCCCTCCCTCAAAGGCATCCTCGGTCGCCCTTACATCAAGCTTCTTGAGGTTGTTGTGAGTGCTCAAATTGTTATGTATGAAATTATGAATTTGATGTTGATTATATGACAATGAATCCTATTAAAAACTAAGTGTGATCACCAGAAAGTTTTTGACTAAAAAGCTTCAAAAGATAAAAGGATGATCGCTTACCTGTTTTGAAGTTGAGACATTGTTGAATTCTTGATTCCTTCTCTTCAGCCAACTGAAGAAAAAGAGCCTTTTTAATCTTGTTCTTGCTTTGAATATTGATTGGACTTTGAGGATCGTCTAGATCTTCTTTGTCGATTCCCTCTTCTTGATCTTCTGATACTCCTTTGTACCTTGCAAAGAATGAGATGAAAAAAGGAGAAAGACTAATAAGAACTAAATGGAAGTAGTATCTATTCTCATAAGAATTCTAATCATGCAATTCAAACAAGATGAACTCACTTGTTTTGTGGTCTTTTAAAAACCCCTTTAGCATGCGGGTTGGAAATTATGAATGTTGTGAGTGTGTGAATAACATGAAGTGATGATTACGGAATGAATTTATGATACTAATGATGATGAAAATAAGGGAAAGAAAGAATGAGGTTGAATGGCCCCTGAAAGCCTTGGTCTTGAATGGACTGAAAGAATGGAGAAGGGATGAAGAGGATAAAGCTTGCTCTCCTTTGAATGCACTTGGAATTCTTCACACAACACTTCAATCCTTCTTTGATTCCTTCAACGTTTGAACCCTTCGATTATTCCAACCTTTTTGAACCTCTTTAAGGGATTGGGTATTTATAGACTTGAATTCAAGGCTCTCATACGCATCCGCGGCTACTTATGGATTAATATGAAAGAATTTGGAGTTAATCCAATCAAGAAACAGAAAAACACATGCTAATTCATCATTATCTGTAATTAATTAAAACGCGTCGCCCATAGGAGACATCTTTTAGCTTAATTAAGATAAAAATAAACTCGGGAAGAAGAAACTATTATCATTAGGAAACCTAAATAGCGTCGTGTTGTGAAGACGTCTTTCAGTTAATTAACAAATCAAATTAAAAATCGAAATATGAACAAAACCCTAGCGGGCTTTTGCAAAGTCTGACGTCTTTTAGGATAATTTTCATATTCGATTAAAAATCTGAAATAAAATCAATTTTATTAACAAACTTAAATGGCGTCTGGATATGCCGACGTCATTTAGACAATTAATCTAATAAAATAATAAAAATTAACTAATGATTAAATATCAGATCACTTTGGGGCATTATTATATGATATGAAATTTACTTAAAATGATGTCAAAATTAGCGTGTCTACAGCTGCCCCACCTTGGCATTGACTTTGCAAGGGAGTGTAATGAAATGGAATGTACTGAAAAGGTAATGCCAAAGTGTGATGAGACACGCTCTCAACATCACATGATGAGAATTTTTCTCAAAACGATCAGTGAAGATAACTCAAAGAGAATAATGGAATTAACCCTGTCTAGATGAAGGAAACAAAATAAGGTCGATCAACCTCCACGATTGGGAAGTACCCTAGGTTACAAAGCTTATAGGTTTCATTATGGGGAGCGGTTACCAACCATTGTGGAAGTAGTGTGACCATGATGGATCTTAAAAGAAACAAGAAATGTTGGATAAAGTGTCCAAGAAAGGATAGAATTCTAAGGATATCTTCAAGCGAACCTCGAAGATAATCAAGATACTCAATTTAGAATAGAATATTTCATATCACATTAGGATTTATTTGATCAATGGTCTGAAGTTTAATCAAGCATTAATTCTTATCACAATTATTTTAAAGTCTTATATGATGCATGCTGGGCTAAAAGAAAAATATAGAATCAAATAAAATATAAATTAATCAAGGATAATATTGTTAAATTGTCATTAATGAGTAAAGATACCAATTCTATAATTCAATGCTAAGCCGAAGCTCGTTTGTCTACACACTGTTTCACAAAAGCGGAACCATCGTCCTCGTTAATTAGCAATCGACGGCCTATCCGTACGATTAAGAATTCTTTGGAATTATCACTGTTTTTGTTGAAGGGGAACTCAAATTTCAGTTTCATCAAAACCATAAGGTCCTTGATATATTCTAATAGATATTTAATATATAATAATGCTAATGCAAATCAATCACATAATGAAATATAGGGATAGAGATAAAGATAACCGTCATTTTAGCCACGGTCGGGACTCATGAATTCCGCAGCTGCTCATGAGGTTGCTCTTGCTGATCTTTAGGGTCAGCTTGCTTCTGCTATCCACCGGGCCTCCCAGGCTGAGGAGGATGCGATGGCCCGAGTAAGTCTTCAACTTTCTTCACCTTTACATAATTCATTTGCTTGAATTCGGATTGATTGATATGACTGTGAGAACTTCTGTTGCAGGTTCAGGAGCTTTAGCAAGCTCTCGAGTAGAGGGATGCCGAGCTAGCACAGGCTTGGGGTATGGCAGCCCGAATCGCTGAGTTGGAGGCTCAGGTAGCACGCCTCTCCACCGGCGACGTTGCACGACTCCAGGTCCGACTGGAGATCCTGACCGAGGAGAGGGACCGAGATCGGGCTCGAATGGAGAGTCTCCAAGGCCGACTCTCGGTAGCGGAGCATGAGCGCCAGAGTATTGAGGCACGGTACCAGCGTATACGACAGCGAGTGCTGGATCGGGGTCAGGCGAGTGCCTTCATTGCGAGCATCGCCATATCTTCCGGCCAAGCAGGGCCGAGCGCCATGGAACTGCCACCGCCTCCGACTCGTGGGCCAGAGGGACCCGATGAGGCAACGAGCCAGTACGAGAGTGTCGGTGAGAGTCAACCTTGATGGCTATTTATCATGTATTTTCTTTTCTTTTGCGAGTCCTGATGTTGATGGACTCAGATATGTATACAAAACACGTTTTGATGATATACATGAAACCTATTTGTCTTCAGATTTGTGCTCTATGTGGATCTTTCTTCGATCATGCCCTGTTCATCACTTAGAAAACATGTTAAGTATCTGTTCAGGCTTAGCCCCTTGTCTAGTTAAATAACCGATTAATCAATTCTTTCCTTGGTAAAAGGGTCAAGGGGTGAAGCCTTTATTAACAAAGGTAAAAGAAATAATTGAACAGAGTAAAATGCAACACGTAAGCAGGCAAATGCTCAGTCGAAATAAAAGAAAATGCAACACGCATGATGGGACAAGCAGATACTAATTAAAAAATATTTTTTTGTTAGCTTTGCAATTTTCAAATGATTTGAAATATCTGATTTTGATTCTAAAATATCCATTTTTTTTCTTCTTCTTTTTTGCATTTTGAAATATCTATATTTTTGGATTTTGAAATATATATATATTTTTTTATTTTGAAATAATGTGCAAACTAAAAGACCAACATGGTACTTAGATCAAAAGAGCATATTCATTTATTAACTTAATTCTCAAATTGTTCTTCAATAATCTAACTGAGACTCATCGTGCTTGAGCTTGTGTTTTCGTTCGTGATCCCATTCGATGGTCTGACCCTTAGTCAATCTAGGCTATTCCTCAAGCTTGGAGTACATCTCTTTAGAAAGAAAGGAAGAATTTGCTTAGAAAGCCCATGAGAGGGTTCCGGAGACCCAGAGAGGTGTCCCTCCTTTACCCTAATATCCATTGGAGTTCGGTCAATTTTACTTTATGGGGTAATTAACGACCTTATGCTTCTCTTTCTTTTGATTTTGTGGCCTTTCGGTGTAACATTTGTAATGTGATGGCCTTTGATTTTGTATCGGCTTTTGCCTCTTTTTCTTTTGCTTTTGTGGAGCGGATCTCCCCCCTTTTTTTACGACGGCCTCCTACTAAGATAACGGGTATTTTTGATAGTCTATTCTAAGTCTCGTTCCGACATCGTGGACCGAAAGTAAAACATAAGTTTTATTTTAAAAGGAATGAATTGTACTTTATACTCTTAGTCAAGCTTACGATATTCCTTTGGTCTTCACATCTCTTGTTACTCATGAACTAAACGTGTTAGTATGTGTAGTAATGTGTTTGAATTAAATTATCTAGACTGATGAGGGAATTTGAATTTCCAAATTTTTTGACTCCACTGGTCTTTGCACCATATTGATCGACTTTTTAACCTAAGGATAGTACTTCTTAAGATATAGGCCGTTCTAGGAGTGAGTTAACTCTTACCCTTCTGCTTTAACTAAGCGATATGCGTTACCAGGAAAAGCATGCGAAATAACATAAGGTCCTTCCCAGTTGGGTTGGAGCTTAGAATGCGGACCATCAGGTTTTACAAAGATTCTTTTCACGACTATTTAACCAACTTTGAACTTACATTTAATAACTTTCTTTTGATAAAAATGTGCTAATCTATTTTGATATACTCGTGCATGATTAGCTGCTGACCATCTTCTCTCGTCTAAGAGTTCCAATTGAGCGAGGACTGCTGAGCGATGCTCATCAATAAAGAGTTCCTTGTTCAATTGTACTCTTAGTGACGACATGAGGATTTCGTATGGAACTACCGTCTCCATTCCAAATGTTAAGGAATACGGAGTCTGTCCAGTGGGCGTGCGGATTGAAGTTCGGTATGCCCATAGAGCCTCAATCAGTTTCTCTGGCCAGTCTGTGAATTTATTACATTTGCACATCTTCTTGACGATTTTTATCAAAGTCTTATTAGTTGCCTTTACTTGGCCATTACCTTGTGGATAATATGGGGATGAATGATGCAACGCAATTATATACTTGTTGCAAAGGTCCTTCAGCTCCTGCGATACGAACTGTGGTCCATTGTCGGTAATGACGGTGCTTGGAATTCTGAATCTTGTGATGATGTTCTTTATGATGAATCTGTAGACGGTTGACGCCTTGACTTCTGTGTAAGCTTCAGCTTCTTCCCACTTGGTGAAATACTCCGTTGCCGTGAGAATGAAGGATTTTTGCTTAATGCCGGAGTTGGGATCACCAAGGGGTCCAATGATGTCAAAAGCCCACATGGAGAAAGGCCTGATGGATATAGGTGTCCTCTAAGCCAATCATAAGGCACCTATTTCAATCTGGTTCACTAATAAATGGCATTAAATTCATTATGTAGATTGGCATATTTATATTTACGCATAATGAAGTCCATGAATATGTGCAATAGTCATCAGATTATGATGAGATCATAATAATGAGACTGATGACTTATAAACACATTCTCAATTGTTCCTAGTCGTAGGATGTTTGAGAAGGACATCAAACATCCGGTTAGACTAGTACAGGTTATTCCAGCTCATATGATGAGGGTGACTGATCTCGTTAGTTACTAGTGTGGAGACACAATGGTAAACCTGTAGGTGCTCATTGGAGAATGAGTTCACTGAACTTATCCGACATGAATCGCCGAATGGTAATTTACCTGACTGTCAATCGGCTTGATTCATCGTCACAGTAGCGTGGTTGATGCTTGGATTTGAGACACCAAAGACACCTTGTCGGTGGACTTCTGGACTTTGACCTTGACCTACGAATCCCTATCTACGGGATCTTTAATAGTCAAGGATCGGGTCCAGCGGAAGACCTTCGAAGGTGATTGTGTGTTCAATAAAGGATCGTTCGCTCTCAGGTAACTGGAGAGAGAATGCTCTAGAGTAGATCCGCAAGAGTCTCTGGCCAGAGCAGAAATAATATCAGAAAAGTGGTTTTCGGATATTGTAAAGCGGAGTCTGATTCAAGTGAGTTGACCATCTAGGGTTTGACAGTTGACCATATCCTAGGTTAACTCGAGAGCATTGTGCTTACGAAGGATTATAGCCACGTGGTAACTGTGGACGGATAGGTTCCATGAGCGGGTTGCTGAACCCCATTACCTTCCGGGATCATGCGGTGTTGCTTGGCACCCAACTTGATCAGAAGTCCGACCGAATTCACATGCGATGTCAATTCGGTTGAGTAATTAGTTAATATATAGATATTAATTAATTACAATAAGTCAATAACTAGTTATTGGACTCAACGGGCTGAAAACCGGACTGGTAAATGGGCCTAGAGGGTCATACGCAATAAGATTCTCAGTCGGTGGTACATAAGTGGGATTTATATTAACTCGGGGACTTTTGTGAAAAAGTCGCGCCGACTTAATATATATACACGCTGTTGAGAAACCCTGGGCCAAGCTCCAGGATTTCCCTTGCTGGCCGTCATCCCCCCTTTCTCTCTCCTCCTCTGGGCGTCCCGTTCGACGCGCCAGAACAGCTTCCGTCTCCGCCGCGTGTGATTCCCGAAAGTCGGGAATTCCCGTCGGCGGGATTTCCGCAACCGTTGCGGCGACGGATCTTCAGCGAGCGAGCTGTAACGGACGAGGGATCGAGGACGAACCACCGCGGAGGATCGCGTGGATACCGCTGGAGGCCGGACGCTTGTGCGGCTTGCGGCATCGCCTCGACGGAATCGAGACGGAAGCGGATTTGAATCCGCGTACGGTAATCGGATTACTTCTCGTAGTTTTCGGTTTGTGTTTTTCGTTCCGAATCGGATCAGCGGGCATCAGGCGGGATAAATTTTGTTCTTCGTTTCCGCTGCGTTCTTCGCGTCCCGCCCGGATCTCAACAAGGCCATGGGGAGGAAACATGATGGAGTGAAGATGCGGGGGAGTGGATCTTGTCGGCGTGAAGTTGACACTTGGCACACCTATGAACATACCCTACACAATATTCTTCCATGGTTGTCCAATAGAATCCTTGTCTAAGGAACTTCTTTGATAGCATTTGTCCATTAACATGGCCACCACAAACTCCAGCATGAGCTCCTTCCATGATCTTCCAAAGCTCATCCTCGTCTAAGCATCTTAAGAGAATTCTATCAAAACCTCGTTTATAAAGTGCTCCTCCAACTAGAGTGTACCTCTGAGCGACTCTCCTAATAGCCCTTTTTTCCTCAGCTGTAGCTTCTTCAGGATATGATTGATCTTCACAGTATCTGGCAATTTCATAGTACCATGGCTTCTCTTCATCATTCATCTCTTCCTGTAATTCCAATAACATTATCTCTCGCTTCTCCGCAATATCTCTATCCCTGACCTTCTTCAACAACTTCTCCTTAGTCCTAAGGAAGGAAGGGTCTTTCACGGCGGGTGAGAGATGCCTATGAACAATGATCGATTCGGATTGTCTGGTGATTGAAAAATCGAGGGATGATGTGAGGGAAGCTAGAGCGTCAGCTAAGATGTTCTGATTTTGAGAAACATGGATAAAGATCAATTTAGTGAAAAGCTTAGCATAAGCCGAAGTGAGTTCTTGATAGAGCTTAAGTTTAAGATCAAGAGTTCGATATTTGGTTAGCACTTGGTGAAGAATCAAGTGGCTATCACCCACAATTCTGAGTTTGGTGGCACTATGGAGATGAGCAGCCTCGAGGCCAGCAAGGAGTGCCTCGTATTCAGCTATGTTGTTAGTGACTGAAAAGTCAAGCTAAAAGGCTTATGGAATGGTGACACCTTCAGGTGATAGCAAAACAATTCCGATACCCTTACTATGAGAGATCAGAGCTCCATTAAAATACAGAGTCCACATATCATCTTTGATTCTGTCTATGGACATTAGTTCCTCATCTGGAAACTCCGATCAGACTGGATCAAAACGAGGAAAAGGGTGATGAGCAAGATGTTCAGCGATGGCATAGACTTTGATTGCTTTCTGTTGAATGTAGATAATATCAAATTGAGATAGAAAGCTCTGCCAACATGCTAACCTATCAGTGAGGACAGATTTATCAAGGAGAAACTTAATGGGATTCATCTTAGCGATGAACTTCATGAGTCAGAAAATAGTGCTTCAATTTCTGAACTACCCATACAAGTGTTGCATATGTTTTTTCCATCGTCGTGTATCTTTGTTCTGCGGGGTTGAAAAGATTGGAGAGATAATAGGCTGCCCTCTCCTTTCCTTCTTCATCCTCTTGTGCTAAGAAAGTTCCCACTGCATCATCCAGGATAAAAATATATAGAATCATAGGTTTGTCCAGAGATGGTGTTCTCAAGACAGGAGACTTGCCAAATATGCCTTCAATCCATCAAATGCCTCTTGACACTTATCGTCCCAATCAAATTTGACTCTCGGCTTAATAAGCTCGTAAAATGGTTTACACCTTTGCGAATATTGGGAGAGAAATCGGCGAATAAACTACAACCTCCAGATCAACCCTCTTAACTCTTTCAAGTTCTTGGGAGGTGGCATTTCTCTGATAGCCTTTGCCTTGTTGGGATCGATCTCAATCTCCGTTTATTGACAAAAAATCCCAATAATTTTCCCGACGATATTGTGAGTGCTTAAATTGGGTGTGTGATTATCATGAAAATTTATGTTGTTTATGTGACAAATAAACCTATTAAAAACTAAGTGAATGTGATCGCCATAAACTTTTAACTAAAAAGTTCCAAAAGAAAAGATTGATCGCCTACCTATTTTGGAATTAGGAGATTTTTGAGTCCTTGTTTCCCCTCCTTCAACCGGCTGAAGAAAGAGAGCCCTTTCGACTTTGTTCTTGCTTTGGCTGCTTATCAGACTTTGAGGATCATCCAAATTCCTTTTCTTTGTTGATTCTCTCCTCTTGATCTCCTTTTGTACCTTGCAACAAGCAAAGATAAAATAAAATAATAAGAACTCAAGCAGAAGTAGTATCCATTCTAATGAAGATTCTGATCATGCAACTTAAACAAAGAACTCACTTGTTTGATGGTCTTTTAAACCCCTTAAAACATGGATTGAAAAATAATGCCAGTGAGTGTGTGTTGCATAGAGTGATGTGATAAAAATATGATGCCAATATGATGAAAATATGAGAAAGATGTAGAAATTAATTAAGAACTAAGTTGAATGGCCCCTGGAAATCCTAGGTTTTTGAAAGGGTCTTGAAAGGACGAAGAAACGATGAAGAAAGGATGTAGCTTACTTCAAGACTCTTGGAAGTAGCAGCAGCACCTCGATCCTTCAGCGCCTGGACGTCGTCGCCTTCTTAGATCACTCATAATTATCACTAATCTTTCAGGAATTATCACTAACTTTTCAATGATCCAAGGGTTATGTATTTATAGGCTTTACATCCGCGGTTATTAATGGATTAACATGAAAGAATTTGAAGTTTATCTAACTAACAAACAGATAAACACAGATTAATTCATAATTATCTGTAATTATCTAAAACGCGCCGCCTATGGGAGACGTCTTTTAGACTAATTAAGATAAGGATAAACATCCGGAAAAAGAGACAGAAACAACTTAGAAAACTTAAATGGCGTCATTTCTAACAAACATCTTTTAGCTAATTAATCAATTAATTAAAATTCAAACTTAAAAATCAAAATAAGAATAAAGTCTAAATGGCGTCTACACACGTCGACGTCTTTTAAACTTTTTCATATTTGATTAAAATTTGAGTTAAAATCAATTTAAATAATTAACTTAAATTATGTATGTCTGACCCGATACTATTTAGATAATTAATCCGAAAAGATTAATAAAAATTAACTAATGATTAAATATCAGACCATTTTGAGGCATTATTATATGATATGAAATTTACTTAAAATGATGTCAAAATTAGCGTGTCTACAGATACCCTGAATACGCATTTCTTGGGATTCATCTTCAATTGATATTCCCTTAATCTTCCAGAGCTCTCGCCAAAACTTTGGCATGTTCAGCCCTAGTCTTGGATTTCACTAATAGATCATCCACATACATTTCTAAATCAAGATGCATCGTGTCATGGAATATTGCCATCATAGCCCTTTGATAAGTGGCTCCAACGTTCTTCAATCCAAAAGGCATAACGACATAACAATATGTTCCCCAGGGTGTAGTGAATGATGTTTTCTCTTGATCATCTTCCGCCAACTTAATCTGATTATATCTTGAGAACCCATCCATGAATGACAATGTTTCATAGCCAGCTGTGTTGTCAATGAGTACGTCCATGTGAGGTAGCGGAAAATCATCCTTAGGACATGCCCAGTTCGGATCTCGAAAGTCAATACAGATTCTGACCTTCCCATCCTTCTTCATAACCGAGACTATGTTGACTACCTATTGCAGATAGAGGGCAACTCTAATAAACTTGGCTTTATGTAGTTTATCGACCTCTTCCTTCATTTTCAAAGTCATTTGTGGGTGGAATCGCCTTACCTTTTGTTTAACCAGGCTAGCTACATCCTTTAATGTCAATCGATGTTCCACTAGTGATGACTCTAACCCTGGCATATCCTCATAGCTCCAGGCGAAGGTGTCCTTATAGTCTTTGAGAACTTGGACCACTGCCTCCTCATCTGTTTTAGAAAGATTTTTATAGACGATGACAACTTTAAGTTCGTCTATAGTTTTTAGATTAATCTCTTTGGTAGGCTCTTCTACGGTAGCTGAGGGTTCATCAAATCTTTTCACTCCACTGGTATACGCCTTAGCCGCATCCTCGTTATCTTCCTCATCTCCAGTAATGGGATCTTTCTCGTGTATCAATTCATACACCCCATATCCATCATTGACCGACTCATCAACTTCACAATCTTCTGGCATTTGAATGGGATTTTCTAACAGCTGAGGGATCTGAGAATAAGAAAGGCATTTGAAAGCTAGATCTTGGAGGTACCTATTCGAAATTTGTCTATCCTTAAACTTCCTAGACTTCCTAACCTGATTAACCTGCCTAGAACTAGATTCCCTAATTTCACTAAACTCCCTATCCTAACCTAATGAGGACGAAGAAGGATAAAAATCATGGGGTACATGAGGTGATACAGGTGAATCCTCCCGAGAGGAGGGACAAAGCGGATCTAGAAGAGAATCTTGCCCGAACGACCTGCGCAATGGGGTATGGTTAGACAAGTATGAGGTTTCCTCAACGAGGATTTGGGAGGAAGAAGTTGCCGAATTGACATTTTTTTTTTTGGAATTATTTGTGTTTATCATAAAGTAAGAATGGATGTGAATAGGAGGATAATGAAGTGATGGAGGTAACGGCACCAAGGCAAGGGATTGGGGGGATCATACAACAGTATGTCCCAGATTAGATCATAAATCCTCTCTGGATCGAGAGGAGGCTGAGGAATAAGGTCTCGTAGGGACAGAGTAACAATAATGGACAGAGCTCGTGGGATGTCTTCAGTGATGAACCGCGACCAAGTCGGGGTCATGAGTAGGGTGCAGAACAAAGTGTAGAAAGTGAAGATATGAGAGGGATAGGTTCCTCTCCAAAGAAGATCAGCAGTGAATCCGGTTTCATAAGGGTCATCCAACTCCTCTTCATAGTTTCTTCATGCTACAGAATTCTCTTATTAAATATAGCCCCAAGGCTCTCTATCAATTCGTCTATTAGCGGTGGCCACTTCGGCTCTGAGGGATCAAGGAATAATCTGTTCAGTGCTATGTACAAATCCCTCAGGTCGAACCACCGATACCATTCACATTCTAGGCTTTGAAATATTCTCCTTTTCATCAGCCGCAGAGCCTCCGAGGACTGGTATGTCAGCAGTTCAAAACAGTGTCTAGCCAGATCTCTTCCGTATGTATCATGAAGGTCAAAGTGGAAAGTGATTATCACTGTGTTGTCGTTATTATGATTGATCACGGGTCCTTTAACAAAATGAGTGGATAAGGTCCAGGTCAGGGGATCCCGGTTTTCTTTACATAGTGTGGCCATTGCCTTCCATATCTTCTGGCCATTTTCATCTTTGTGCTGCTAGATGATGTTATGCTTTACTCTTCTTGGCCTTTAGCCTAGGCCTCTACCAGATGCTCTTCTATTATCTTCAACGGGCTTTGTTCTGCCCTGCAGTTGCGAGCCTAGACCTCTTCCAGGTTGATAGCCGCCTTTTATCATAATATTCCAGCCGAGGGTACTCATGCACTTCTCCCGCTTTACAACATCGACTGGACACAGAACGAGTGTGGTGGCTATTAAAGGATCAGCCAAAGGAGAATAGACCTGTAATACCCATAGAGTAGGTTGTCGGCCAGGTAAGGGAATTGGTCTAATGTTTAATGAATGAGCAGCAACAAGGATTGGCATACTCGTGACTTTAATTATGCGTCCTTTGTATGGGAATTTGAAGCATTGATGGTTTGCAGAAGGTATCGCCTCAAGGGACTAATGTAAGGACGGCCGAGAATGCCTTTCAAAGATGGGTCGATCTCCAAGATGCAGAGTTCGACCTCAACATGGCAAATGGGGCCTAACTCTACTTTCAAGTAAACCATTCCCAGAGGGGAACGAGTAAATTATCATAGACCGTGACAGAAATTGGAGACTGTAGCCACTTCTCTCTAGGTATGCCACAAGATTCCAGAGTTTTTGGTGACAATACATTTATAGAAGCCCAGTGTCAACTAGACAAGCATCTATCTATGGCCTTTGTACATATGTTGACAGTAATGCTCAAAGCCATACTCCTAGCTGCGGGTGGTGCTAGTTCTGATGTATGGAAGGTTATAGAGGGCTGATCCCCCTGTGGAACTAGCAGTGTAGTTATTTTCTCCACCGGCACGTCTTCATTGACCATTACCTTCTATAAGTGTTCCATCAAGGCTTCTTGATGGGTCTTTGATCTTTTGATTAATTTGAACATGGAAATCCGTGCCGGTGTCCTGTCTAGTTGCTTCAACAAGTCATATTGAGTGCCTGGTGCACTCTCTTCATTCTGCGCTTTCTCTAGCGGCTGTGATGGGCCGTCTCTGACTGTGGATTGGGGAAAGACTTTGTTGAAGATTCTTCCGCTTCGGAGTGTATTTTCTTTAATAGTGGAAGGTCAATGCATTATCTTGAGCATCGTCGGGTTGATGGGTTGGTAAGCGGTTGTTGATGGGTTATTTGGTGGAGGTAAGGGAACTCGGCTGAGTGGTTTGGAGGGTTGTATGGGTGGATAAAAGGGTGATGGTGGTGGATTATTTGGTGAAGGTATTGTACGGATGAGTGGCTTAGATGGTTGTATGGTACTAGGGTAATTGGTTGTTGTAGGTGACGTAGGGAATGGTATATGGAGTAGTGGCTTAGATGGCATGAGGGGTGCATAGTTGGTTTGCGGAGGGTTGTTTAATGAAGGTGTGGTGGTGGATGGTGTAATGGGTTTAATGGTGATGGGTTGTAGTTTGGGTATGCGGAGGATGCGGCGAGGTGGTTGCTCGACGGTGCTTAAGATGTGGCCTGTTGAATAGATTGAGGAAGATTCCTCTACCTTCCACTGTTGCCCTCTACTAGCCTCAGACTCGCTATTTGTTAAAATGGGGGCAATCTGGTTCTAATGTTGATGCTCCGGCAGCAGGTTCTGTACTATACCCATATTCGATGGTGTTGCTACCTGGGCCGGTGCTCTCTGTTGCTGTTGCTGCTATTGCTGTTGTGGTTGTTGTTGTTGTTGCTGTTACTGTTGCTGTTGAGGTCTCCTCGCTTTCAAAGCGGCTATATATTTTCTTATTTCATCCCAATCAATGCCTCCCTGTTCATTGAGGTCATGGATGTAGTCCTAGAATTGGAAACATACATCCACCGTATGCCCCGGTTGTCTATGGAAGACACAATACTTGGAGGCATCAGCGTTTTGTGGCCATACGGTTTTCTCCCTAGGCAGAACCAATGCATTGGCTGCCATAAGGGCATTGAAGATGTCTAGTAAAGACTCGGGGAGAGTAGGGTATGATTCCCTCTTCGGGCCTGGAGGCTTTCTTTGCTGGCTGTAATCACATGGAGGGGGTACATTGTGATATGCCAGAGGTGGACGAGGCTGATGTTACTGCTGTGGTGGGTATTGCTATTGTGGCTGACTGTAGGTTGGCTGGTATTGCTTCTGAGGTGGCATGTAACCCTGTTGGTTCGGCGGTCTTTGCCCTCCGAGCTACTACTGTTGTTGGTTCCTCATAAACTGGGGCTGATTGTTATTCATGATGCTGACCTGCTCATGGAAGAGCGTGCCCTCAGTTGTTGGACCCATACTAAGAGAGTTTGGCACGGTAGGCTTCCGAGGTGGAGGTTTGCTGGGTCGGTGGGGTCAAAGACGCTAGAAAAGGTAGTATCTTTAAAGGCATTTTGGCAGTAACGTGCCCTCTCATAGAGTTCCGTCATGCTAGTTAGGTTGTTCAGTGTGAGAACTAGTTTATACTGGAGGGTAGCATTAGAAATCATCATCTTCACTTGTTCAGATTCAGATAGATGGTCTTTGACTTTCTTCGCCATTCCCCTCCATCTATCAGCAAAATTAATGAAGTCCTCATCAGGCTTCATTTTCTCAGCCACTAGGTCTGTTATGGACAGAGACAGTGCAACTCTATCTTGGTATCTTTAGATAAATTTTCTTGACACAATATCATAATCTTCAACCTCAGATGGCTCTAAAGAGAAGAACCACTCAAGGGCTGGCCCCTCTAATGACTTCCTGAACAAGAAGGCCAATGATCTCTCATCATTCTGCCAGTAGGAAGATTCGTACATGAACTCCTTCAGATGGGTAAAAGGGTTACCAGAACCATTGTATTCTCTGTACACTGGCATCTCAGAAGGTGTCAAGTGGAATATTGGCAAACTAGGAAGATTGATTTTGGGCACTGCCTTGACTCCCATCATCTTCTGGAAGTTGTTGAAGTACTTGTCCATGCGGTCCATCTTTGCTAGCAGAGCTTGGGTTATCGGATCAACTTGGGGAGGAGGGGGTGGTGGTGCATGATAAGCTTACCTCTTGGAATTAGTGGGGCAAGGTGGATAATAAGGTTGTGGTCTCGCAACGCTTTCGCCATGCCCAAGGGCATTTTGGTAAGTTGGCGTTGGCGGTCTGGCCGGTTGCCTTGAAGAGGACAATTGCAGTCCAGATGGCCGGGAGGTTGAAACATGAAGGCCTTCCATGGCCTGATGAATAGAGGAAGTATGGTGGTGAGGAGGTTGAGGAACAACAGGGGGAACCGTGGAATTCGGTTCAGTAGAACATAAGGGCATCTTTCCCTTCAGGATGGATTGGATTGCCTCGAGCTATTGAGGATCCAGATGGGAGGCCAGAACTCCCAGAGTGGTAACTAGATCGGAGGGATTGATGGATGAGCGTTCATTTGGGTTTAGAGATCCCTCGAAGACAGGATTAGGCATCGGATGCACATGCAAAGGAAGATCAACGCTAGAATTGTATTGATCGTGAATGAAAGGAGGAGGGATATGGGGGTTTCCCTTATGCTTAGATAAGTAGGAATGGGGATCACGGGGGACATTAGGATCTCCCCCGTTCTCAGAATGATACTCAGATTCCTGAGGGGCATTAGCATCTCCCTCGTAGTTAACTAGAGCACCTGAAGCCATACTCAAATCTCTACCTGATCGAAGCAACATGGTATTAGATTTTTGGCAAATAATTCAAACAAGTTGTGCAAAGATTAGACAAACAAATAGATGTTTAACGTTGATTTAGGATTCCTTGTTGAATTATTTGGATTCTTTTAACCATAAATTCACTCAACAAGTAGGATCCTAGTTTCAATTTGGTTTCCACTATTATCTTCTGTGGCTTTTCCTCACAACGATATGAAAATTTAACCAGAACTTCAATTGGTACAACCAGCCCGATGAATAAGGAGGAATACCTTGAGTTTGGAGACTCACGGAGGTCTTTAACATCAACCACTCTAGTCTGATCGAGGGACCGACCCAATCAGAGAGAGGTGAAGATATCAAGAAATGTGTTCCTATAAGAAAAAAAGGGGGGGGGGGGGGGATTAGCCCCAGTGCGTATGACTTGTGACTTGGATGGCCTCTAATGCTTAATACATAATAGGTAGATAGCAATCAAATCAAAGATCTTAGGACTGATGAACAAAACAAAATATCTGGTTGAATCACGTCCCTATAACCCGACGTTGTTCACAGTAGAACTTTATTTTATCCGCAACACCTCAGACAGCAGACAGCAAGAATATCAGCCTAAATAGCGTCATGTTGGGGCGAAGCAGTTTGGAAATGCGTCTCTGTTTCAAGACACTATTTAAGGCGTAGAAACATCAAATAAGGAGTTTTGGATCAATTCCCCCTCAAATTATCAGGATAAGGCAGTAAATGATCAGCTCATTCGAATTTTAATCTTTAACAGGATGATTTATCATTCAAACAAAACAAAACTCAATCAATCACACATTCTTTCTAACACAACCACAACTTTCAAAAAAACAACGGGAGGGCAAAATCTTGCCGCAAGGGTGTGCACGTGGTGCACATGAGAATAACAATTAAATTAAAAACTCACCGATTGGCGAGGGCATGCCCGAGGGACACGGGTGGTGCACCGTGGGTGCCCGATTGATAAAAGCCAGAACAATAAACAATAAAAGTTGGCGAGACCTTGTCCCACCGTAATCGCCAAAAAGCTGTAAGTGCTCAAATTGTGATGTATGAAATCATGAATTTGATGTTGATTATATGACAATGAATCCTATTAAAAACTAAGTGTAATCGCCAGAAATGTTTTGACTAAAAAGCTTCAAAAGATAAAAGGATGATTGCTTACCTATTTTGAAGTCGGGAGATTGTTGAATTCTTGATTCCTTCTTTTCAGCCGGCTGAAGAAAAAGAACCATTTTAATCCTGTTCTTGCTTTGAATACTGATTGGACTTTGAGGATCGTCCAGATCTTCTTTGTCGATTCCCTCTTCTTGATCTTCTGATACTCCTTTGTAACTTGCAAAAAATGAGATGAAAAGAGGACAAAGACTAATAAGAACTAAATGGAAGTAGTATTTATTCTCATGAGAATTCTAATCATGCAATTCAAACAAGATGAACTCACTTGTTTTGTGGTCTTTTAAAAAACCCTTTAGCATGTGGGTTGGAAATTATGAATGTTGTGAGTGTGTGAATAGTATGAAGTGATGATTACAGAATGAATTTATGATACTAATAATGATGAAAACAAGGGAAAGAAAGAATGAGGTTAAATGGACCTTGGAAGCGTTGGTCTTGAATGGATTGAAAGAATGAAGAAGGGATGAAGAGGATGAAGCTTGCTCACCTTTGAATGCTCCTGGAATTCTTCACACAACGCTTCAATTCTTCTTTGATTCCTTCACCGTTTGAACCCTTCGATTATTCCAACCTTTTGGAACCTTTTCAAGTGTTTGGGTATTTCTAGACTTGAATTCAAGGCTCTCACGCGCATTTGCGGCTACTTATGGATCAACATGAAAGAATTTGGAGCCAATCCAACTAAGAAACAGATAAACACAAGCTAATTCATCATTATCTGTAATTAATTAAAACGTGTCGCCCATAGGAGATGTCTTTTAGCTTAATTAAGATAAAGATAAACTCGGAAAGAAGAAATCATTATTATTAGGAAACCTAAATAGCGTCGTGTTGTGAAGACGTCTTTCAGTTAATTAACAAATCAAATTAAAAATCAAAATAGGAATAAAACCCTAACTGGCGTCTGCAAAGTCCAACGTCTTTTAGGATAATTTTCATATTCGATTAAAAATCTGAAATAAAATCAATTTCATTAACAAACTCAAATGGCGTTTGGATATGTCGACGTCCTTTAGACAATTAATCTAATAAAATAATAAAAATTAAACAATGATTAAATATCAGACCACTTTGAGGCATTATTATATGATATGAAATTTACTCAAAATGATGTCAAAATTAGTGTGTCTACAGTTGTTCCTTCCATTAATCACCAATGCCTCAAATTTCCTTACAAAGGGCGTATCATCAAGGTTACTAGCATACCTATCCTTGTTGCTACCGATACCTTCACTGTCAATCCAACTCCTACACCAACACTTGTCTAGAAACCCATCTTATCTCATTTGGAAACTTATCTTCTTTCAACAGATCCGTTGAAATCTATCACACCCTCCCCATATCCCTTAGATGCGATGAAGTGGGGCAAGCTTATGAACACATCAAGATGGAGTATCATGATGAAGATCGGGTATCAACCCAGAAAGGGACTGGGAACCAAATTACAAAGAAGGCTTAAGCTTGCAAAAGATGAAAGGATTGTACCTGGAAGTGGCGTGGGGTATAGACCAGAGAAAGTAAGACATGAAACAGTGCAGTAGGAGGAGAATGAAGGAGGACACAAGGTGTGGATGACCATGGCGACTCCATGCAAAGAAAATTGAGACCTATTAACGTGGACCTTGTCCACTCACTTTGTCAAAGGGCCTATCATCCAATACGGAGGCGATAATATAGTGGCAGTCACTTCAAATTTTGACTTACATGACATATATGGGAGAGACTTAGCTAGACACAGTGCACCCTTATTCACCTATCAATCTCTGAAGGCTTTGCGGCCTCTTAAGAGAAGGAAGCTCCATGACCCAGAATGTGAGTGGTACCGCTGTTTTGACATATGGGATCTATACATTGCTTTCAATAGGCTCTTCCTCCATCCTATAGAACCTAGATGGCCGCCATTGGTGGAGAATTTGATTGAAGGACCTGGTTCTATTATAGACAAAAGAATATTGTTGGATGAAGAAAGTGATGAAGGAGAACCTGATGACCCTTATGAAGAAGGCTTGACTACGGACCACCTCTGGTTGGCCACTTATCCCTTCCATATCTTCACCCTCCACACTTTATTTAGGACACTACTATTGACACCAACCTGGTCCAGGTTGATTACTCAGGACATTCCTCAGGCACTGCCCATTCTGATTACTATATCCCCATAGGATCTCTTTTCTCGGACTCCTCTCAATCCCAAGGAGATCCATGACATGATCTGGGAAATTGTGCTATATAATACCCCAAACCCTTTGGCTATGGTGCCATTATCCTCTTTATCTATCTCTGCTCTATCTCTTCCCCAAATCCACTCTTGTTTTATGATCCATGTCCATGAAAATTTCAAAAAAAAAAAAAAAAAAGTCCAATTCTCAACCTCCTCCCAAGTCATCATTAAGGAGACTTCTTACTTCTCGTCAGAGTGTACCCTGTCACACGGGTCACCTGTATCTCGTCTTGTATCCTATGATTTTTATCCTTCTCCGTCCTCCAAAGGTCAGGATAGGGAGTCTAACTTTAAGGAGTCTAGTAAATATAGGTTTAGGCAAGTTAGGAAGTTTAGGAAATCCAAGGGTAGACGCATTCTAGAAAGATACCTCTGAGAACTAGCTTCTAAGTGCCTTTTTTGTTTCCAAATCCCTCAGCTTCTAGAAAATCATATCCAATTGCCAGAAGAATGTGAGGTAGATGAATACATTGATGATGGATATGGAGTGTATGAATTATTATATAAGAAAGAACCCATGATTGAAAGAGAAGAAGAAGATGAGGACGCAGCTGAGGCATATACAAGTGGAAAGAAGAGATTTGATGATCCATCAGCTACCATAGAAGAACCCACTAAGGAAATCAACCTAGGAACTGAAGGTGAACCTAAGGTTGTCATCATCAGTAAAAGTCTTTCTATATCAGATGAAGAGGCTTTGGTTTAAGTTCTCATGGATTACAAGGACACTTTCGCCTGGAGCTATGAAGATATGCCGGAGTTAGACTTATTTTTGGTAGAACACAGATTAACATTGAAACCTGGAGCTAACTCGATCAAATAGAAATTAAGGCAATTCTACTCTTAGATGGCCATGAAAATGAAAGAGGAAGTTGACAAATTGCATAAGGTCAAATTTATTAGAGTTGTCCTCTATCCTCAATGGGTGGCAAATATAGTCCCAGTCATGAAAAAAGATGGAAGAGTCAGAATCTGTATTGACTTTTGGAATTTGAACAAAGCATGTCCTAAAGATGATTTTCCATTGCCTTACATTGATGTCCTCATTGATAACACAGCTGGATACGAAACTCTGTCTTTTATGGATGGCTTCTTAGGATATAATCATATTCGTTTGGCAGAAGAAGACTAAGCAAAGATATCATTCACCACACCTTGGGGAACTTGTTGTTATAGGGTCACGCTATTCGGATTGAAGAATGCTAGAGCCACCTACCAAAGGGCCATGATGGAAATATTTCATGATATGATGCATATTCATTTGGAGGTGTATGTAGATGATCCTTTGTTAAATCTAGAACTAGAGCCGATCATGCTGAGGTCTTGGCCAAGCTGTTAGAGAGATCAAGAGAATAGCAATTGAAAATGAATCCTAAAAAGTGCGTATTTGGTATTTCTTCAGAAAAGTTATTAGGATTTATTTTGAGCAAACGGGGCATTGAGATCGATCATAACAAGGCAAAAGCTATCATAGAAATGCCACCTCCCAAGAATTTGAAGGAATTGAGAGGACTGATTTGGAAGTTATAATTTATCCACCATTTTGTCTCCCAACACTCACAGAGGTATAGGCCGTTTTACGAGCTTACCAAGCCGGAAGACAAATTCAATGGGGACGATAAGTGTCAAGAGGCATTCAATAGACTAAAGAAATATCTGGCAGGTCTTCTTATCTTAAGAACACCATCTCCAGGCAAACACTTGATTTTTTATATTTCTGCCCTTGATGACTCGATGGGGGCTGTCTTGGCACAGGAAAATGAAGAAGGAAAGAAGAGGGCAGCCTACAATCTCTTTAAACTTCTCAACTCCACAGAGCAAAGATATATAGGGATGGAGAAGACTTGTACTGCACTAGTATGGGTGGTGCAGAAACTGAAACACTACTTTCTAACCTATGAAGTTCATCTCATCGTTAGAATGAATCCTATCAAATTCCCTCTTGAAAGATCCGTCCTTATGGATAGATTAACACGTTGGCAGAGCTTTCTCTCTCAATTTGACATCACTTATGTTTAGCATAAAGCAATTAAGGGCTATGCCATAGCAGAACATCTTGCTCATCATCTCCTTCCAGATTTTCTAGTTCCATAGGAGTTTCCGGATGAGGAACTTATGTCCATAAATAAATTAACTCATGACGTGTAGACTCTGCGTTTTGACGGAGCTCTGAATTCTAATAGTAAGGGTATTGACATTGTTCTCTTATCACCAGAAGGTGTCACCATTCCTCAGACCTTTCAGCTTGCTTTTCCTATTACCTACAATATAGCTGAGTATGAGGCTCTCCTTCCCAGTCTCGAGGCTGCTCATCTTCATGGTGCCACCAAATTACGAATTATAGGTAATAGTCAACTCATCCTTTGCCAAGTACTCACCAAATATCACACTTTTGATCCTAAACTCAAGCCTTTTCAAGAACTCGCATCTACTTATGCCAATCTATTCACCAAATTGATCTGCGTCCATGTCCCTTGGAATTAGAATATTTTAGCCGCTCTCACTTCTCTCGCATCTTCCCTGGATTTTCCACTCAACAGACATTTCGAATCAATCATTGTCCATAGGCGTCTCTATCATGTTGTAGAGGACCCTTCTTTTCTTAAGATTAAGGAGAAACTACTGAAGAAGGTTCGAGATGGAGATATTGTAGAGAAGAGAGAAATAATGTTGTTATAATTGCAAGAAGACTTAGAAGATGAGGAGAAACCATGCTATTATGAGTTTGCCAAATATTGTGAAGGTCAATCATATCTAATAGAAGCCACTTACGTGCGCGGTGATACGATCACATCCCGATTTTTCGATTCAAACATTTTGTTCTGAAATAGATTTGCGGGCGTCGGGCAAGATTATTTTATTATTTTATTCCACTGCATTCTTCGCATCGCGTCTGGATCCCAACAGTGGTATCAAAGCTAGGTTTTCGCTCTGACCCGTTTCGAAATTGATGAAATTATCATTCTATAATTAATTCCATGCTAAATTTAATTTTTTCTTCGTAGAAACCATTCGTGCGATGAATTATGATAGTCAGACTATTTTTATGTGGAGAAAATCGATTTTTTGGGGTTTGTTCGTATTGTTCTTCATGGAGATGAAGAACCGGTCATTATGGGCTTGGAAGGGGTGTTGATGGTGATCTGACACTACCATTGTGCAGGCCAGTATGATCGGCAGTGTCTCCCTGAACCCGACGGACCTTTGTGCTTGCCAACGACCGGCGGTGATGCTTCCCACCTTTCCTCTTCTCATGGATGGAGTGAAGCGGGGGGGAGGGGGATTTAGGGTCTTTGAGCTGGACTGTCCAGCGGCAATGGCCACACCGGCCGGCCATCGCTGACGTCGGGGACAAAGGGGGCACTGCCCTGCGGTTTCCGGCTGCCCCTACTCCCTCCTGCCGGTGCTAGAGAAGATACCAAGAAGGGGAGGCATCGGGGCCAACGGTGGCTAGGGCTAAGCCCTAGCCGCAGATCCGGTGCAGGTCTTGGCCCAGGTCGGCTTGCCTAGGTGGTCTAGGCCGGAGCCTAGTCAGGCCTAGGCCCACTGTGGGCAGGCCTGGCTCGGGCCCATGCACTTGGGCTGGCCCAGGCTGGTCTGGCCTAAGCCAACTGGCCCGCCCAACCCATTAAGCCCTTCTAACCCCTGCCCATTTAACCCCAAAACCCTTTATTAAACATAAACCCTAACCATTTAACTTGAAAATGTAATTAAATTTTGTTTAAAATATGTTTTAAATTTTAAATTTATTATTTTCAGTTAAAGGGGGTTCTTTAAGATGTGATCTTAATTCTAATTAACAAATGTTGTTAATTTACTTTTAATTAAGTTATTAGACGAGTTCTTTAATATGTGATCGTAAAACTTATTAACATATGTTATTAATATTTTTTTGATTAAATGATAGGATATTTATAATTTATTGGCAATTGTTGTTATGAAATTATTTCTTTAATTAAGGGACATTTAATAAAAGGATATTAAGTGATTAGTTAACTCTTAATAATGGTTGTTAAAGAGTTAATTATTTATTGAGAAAAACCATTAATAAAAGTTATTAAGGTTTTTAATGAACTCTTAATAATGGTTATTGAGATACTCAATTAAATTCTCAAGGATCTCTTAATAGAAGTTTTTAAAAGGACCTTTTAGTAAAAGTTATTATGAGGTTGAATTAAGTCTAATTGTTAGACTATTTTTTATTTAGAAATACTCTAAATAAATAATTACCAATTGTTGCTGAGAAATATTATTTAATAAAGGGGTTCTTAATAAAGATTTGTTAAGGAATTAAAATTAAAATTATAAATTCTTTTATAAGAGTTATCAAAGAATTTTTTTACTTCTATCGAAATGTTAAATTATTTCACATTAATAAACGTTGTTAATGTGATCTGAGATTAATCTAAGTGTTAGATTAATTAATTTAGAAATATTCTAAATTCTGTATGGCATATTTTAGAATTTTAATTTTAGTCTTGTATGCACATGTTGATGTGTTTGATGCTTCAAATTAGTTTTAAATATATTTTAGAAAATAAGATTTTTAAAATTCAAATTATCCAATTTTGATTGGTACACAGGTTTTTAGAAAATCAAAATTATTATTTTTCAAAGTCTTAACCTTCATGTGATGTGTGTGATCATGTGTGGATGGTTAAAATTTGTGGTGGTCATAGACATGTACTTAGTTAATTTCATATCATGTGATGGTATATGATTATGTGGATGATTTTAGAATTTGATGTGGGTTAATTAATTATTAATTAATGAGACATGCGTGCCTCCCACTCTCTCTCATTCCGATGTAATTCTATCTCCCTCCATTATTGCACTCGGCCATAAGGCTTTCTCTTACATTTAATATGTATTTGAAATGTGTTTCAAAATTCAATATTGTTTGTAATTAATCGCGCTGGCTGAGGAGAGGCGAGGATCATCTACAAGGGTAACCAGGAAGGCTTCAGGAGATGAGATCACCAGAGCCTATATGTTTGCATGATTTATGAATATAATTGTTATACTTTATGGTGATTACTTGCATGACTATAGTTAATCACTGTGTTGTCTATGACCACGTAATGAACATATATGGTTGATGCATGCTTTTAGTATTTTATTATGAATCAATTGCTATTATCTAAGTATGGTTAAATATATGCGATATATTTATAAACTATCACTTGAGATGAGACCAACATAAAATAAACAAAACCTTCAACATAAAGTCTAAGCCGGAGCGCAAGTCATTGAGAATGCACTGCATAGATCTTCATTAATATAGTTTTTAGAACTTGATTAAGTGATGACACTTTCTTGTGTTTCTTGAGATCTGCCACCATTTGATGAAATGACTATTAACTATGGCATTATAATACCTTGAGATCGGAGTTGAAGAACGATATAGCTATCCTTACGTTTACCCTGGAGCTATATTTTACTTTATTCTGTCACGTATTGATGGTAAAGCTTAAACAATGGATAATGGTTTGCTGTGTTTATCCAGGACCATTATAGACCTAGGAGCCAAAGTAAGATCAGATATTGCAAGGAGTTGCAATTACCATGAGATGATTGCTCTAAGATAATAGTATGATACTTGTATTTACTCGAGGTCATGCTATGAGTCTTAGAGATTCTGATCCCTACTAAGAGACCATCGTAGTCTTCCATTATGTATACTTGAGGGTTATACAGTCCGTCGAAAAATAGTGAAAAATAATTCAAGATAAAAGACTATATTTGAATTATAAGAACTATCTGCTTAAATTTCCTCTATTAACTAAAATGTCGTCCATTAATATGAGATTTAGCATACTAGATGATACTACAATATACTTCTCATATTCAGATTGGCTAGAGGACTCTGAAGAATGTCTTCAGAGGCAAGTGAAAGCTACTATCCTAATCAGATGTTATGAAATCTCTTACTTGGATAGATCAAAGAGAAGAGGTAGTCATGGTCTGCCTTTGATAAAGGCAGTGGATATCATGTAATCTCTTACTTTGATAGACCAAGGAGAAGAGGTACTCATGATATACCTTTGAGTAAGGCAAGAGGTAAGATCTTAATTGGCCAAATCGACATCTGAGAAGGATAAAGACAAGTCAGCTGAAAGAGAGAAGGAATAGTTCTCCCACTGCAACTAAAAAGGATATTAGAAAAGGGCAACAAGGAATATGAAGCTTGTAAGAAATTTCTGGTATTCTTATTATCAACTTTTGCATGTCCATTGGAGAATCAACTCTATTATACGAGGTATTAGAAATGATTCTCATATCTATAATAGTATGCAGACTTAGACAAGTAAAGCGTAATCGAGAGTATAAAAGTGTTGAGTTAGACTCAGCAATAGTGTAAGAGTTGCACAGGTTACTGTGAGATAGTAAATCTTTGTATATCTTTAGGGGCAGAATGAACTGAATAACTGTTATTTAGTTCTATTAATCATCAAGAATTGTAATAGTGAAAACATTGACTGAGAAGGAACAAGCTTATTCATATGGTTTAAGAAATAAAATGAAAGATTTTAAAACCAATAAATGCACTATAAATTCTTAATGTGACATATCATATGATGAATGTTCACATGTCTCCTATATAAAAGGACAATGTGAATCATGATTATCTATGACATTGTACACTTAGGTTGTGTAATAAGGAACAGTTGATACTTATACATACTGATATAAATAGCCCAATATGTTCTTAAGGCCAAAGATAATCAATTTTATTGACTTACTTTAATAGTAACCTTTTGGAAAGATTCGACTGTGTGTACTTGCTGAAGTACTAGTCGGATGCATCTGAGAGATTAAGGAATAGAAGATCAAGATAAAGTGACTAACTGGAAAGAGTATTAAAATTCTTTAATTTGATCAAGGAAATTAATACTTGAGTATGTAATTCACACAAATCATTAAAAGGATAATGATATCCTCTCTCGATTGATTCCTCATTGTATATCATAGTAATATAATAGAATGAGGAATTACACTTTATTAGATATAGTGCAATACATAATAAGATTTGTCTAATTATTGAATCTTTGTAAATATGAGTATGAACATTAGATGTCCATACTTCATAGATGGTTTCAAAAAATTCAGTGTGCTCATATACGATATGGAGATAAGATAATTCATATGAGATGTGAATTATAAGCAAACCTGATTTTTAAGTTAAGTTATGTCCTGGTCTTGTGGAAAAGACATGATACAAAGAAGTTGGATTTAAAAAGGACATAGTACAGTGTGAATTTGTGAGATGTTCAAAGTATTTTGACATTACATTTATTGGCTAGACGATAATAGATTGAATATCGTCTAGAAAGCTATCTTCTGTTAAGAGGAATAGGTCCTCAGAAAAGATAGTGAGAGCTGATAAAATTGGAAGGTATTCTAGATTCACAAATTAACACAAGATTATTAGATAATCTTTAGTTGTTTGGAACTATTCGTGGCAGATATAGGAGAGCTTCATAGATTTTTGGGACTCTCTCAATGGCTAGAAAGATATGTTTAACATATCAGAGATAGCAAAATGAGAGGAGCTCAATGATGTCGATCATGATCCAAAATCTATGAGTAAACTCTCTATTATTATTACAACTTTGAGATTAGTAATAAGTTAAAAATTCTAAGCCATAGTTTATAACATCTATTAAGTTCGGAACTTGATAGTATTGCTTGAAGCCACTGTACCGGTCAAAAGTAAGTAAATCATCAGAACAAAGATTAGTACAGATGGACTACTTAAAACTTATATGGAAAACTGAAAGAAATGGTCAAGGTCAAAGTGGTGACTTGGACAAATTTTTCCTCAGTAGTTACCATAAATAAGTTTATTAGAATTCCACTTGCAAAAACTGCCTATCATGATAATGAGATGAAGGCAGTTGGATATTAAAAAGCATTCTATCAATGTGATTAAGAAAAAGGTGTATATGATACAACTGCAAAGCTTTAAAATATCTAGGAAGCATATTATGATTTCACAGATCAATTTTGAATCAAACTGATGCTTCCCAAAGTTGGAATCAGAGTTTTGACTTCATGATCAAATACTAAGTAATTATTAAGAATGACCACGGATTGTATATGTACAAAGAGGGCAGTGGGAGCACGTTCGCATTGGTAATGCTTTGTGATAATAACATAAAAGTCATTAGGAATGATATCAGGATGTTACCATCAGTAAAAGCATTATTATTCATACAATTCTCCATGACAGGTTTGGATACAACATTCTGCATATTGAGAATACGAATCTATTAAGATAGATCAATGAGGATGTTACCATCAGTTATGTTAACTTGTATGTCAAAATATTTGACATGATAAATTCTATAATAAGTCTCAATTACTGAGACATAGAATTTATTTCTTTAAGAAAATGTTCCTTGAAAGATACAGGAGAATCTTGAAAGTAGGAGTGAAGCACATCACCATGTACTTGAGAAATGCTAAGGGTGTACTTCTTGATGATGGAGATGATGATTTGAAACCATGAGATCACACTGACTTGAATTTCAAATAAGACATGGATTTAGCCTTCTTATTAAGAAAGTAGTAGATTAGAAGAGTTCCAAGTTGAAAACCACTACTTACATGATTATAACTGATACTATTGATAGAACAGTATGGAGTGGATTGGAAGGGTTCCAACTAGAAGTCGTAGCTAAGATGATGACATAAACATGTGATACTGTCATTAGAACAATATAGATGAAAAAGTTCATTCCCGAACTAGATGTAGTTCTAAAAGGTCTCTGATCTTGTCCCGTTGTAGTAGGACAACAATGGGAGTGGTCAATTTTGTAGTAGAGCCATGGTCTCATCAAAAGTTATAGAACATTTTGAGGCTCTTTCACAAGTTCAGAGATAGAGGATTAAGAGAAAATAATGTAATAAAAAATATTCTATCTATGGATAATTTAGTAGATACCTGACCAAGCCTCAGTTACAGACTTTATGTGAACATCACCTAGATTTGATGGAGATCAAATACGAAAGTGATTGACTTGAGTCCAAGTGGGAGATTGTTGGATATAGGTGTCCTTAAAGTCAATCATAAGGTACCTATTATAATCTGGTTCACTGATAAATGACATTAATTTCTTATGAAGATTGGCGTATTTATTATTGCGTGTAATGAAGTCCTTGAATGTGTGCAATAGTCATCGGATTATGATGAGATCATAATAATGAGACTGATGACTTATAAATGCATGTTCTTAATTGTTTCTAGTCGTAGGATGTTTGAGAAGGATATCAAACATTAGGTAAGACTAGTAAAGGTTATTCCAGCTCATATGATGAGGGTGACTGATCTCGTTAGTCACCTGTGTGGAGACACTATAGTGAACCTGTAGGTGCTCATTAGGGAAGGAGTTCACTGAACTGATCCGATATGAATCGCCAAATGGTTATTTACCTGATTGTCAGTCGGCTTGATTCATAGTCACAATGGCGTGGTTGATCCTTGGATTTGAGACACTAAAGACATCTTGTTCGTGGACCTCTGAGCTTTGACCTTGACATACGAATCCCTATCCTCAGGATCTATAATAGTCAAGGATTGGGTCCAGCGGAAGACCTTCGAAGGTGATTGTGTGTTCAATAGAGGGTCATTTGCTCTCAGGTAACTAGAGAGAGAATGCTCTAGGATGGATCCGCAAGGGTCTCTAACCAGAGTGGACAAAATATCAGAAAATGTGTTTTCTGATATTGTACAGTGGAGTCTGATTCAAGTGAGTTGACCATCTAGAATTCGACAATGGGTCATACTCTAAGTCGACTCGAGAGCATTATGCGAATGAAGGATTATAGCCACGCGGTAACTATGGACGGACAAGTTCTATGAGTGGGTTGAAGAACCCCATTACCTTCTAGGATCATGCGGTGTTGCTTGGCACCCAACTTGATCGGAAGTCCGGCAGAATTTACATGAGATGTTAATTCAGTTAAATAATTAATTAAATATGAGATATTAATTAATTACTATACTCAACTCAACTCAACGAAGCCTTAATCCCAAATAATTGGGGTCGGCTATATGGATTCTTTGTTTCCACTTTAAACGATTTTGGGCTACCTCTTTAGAAAGGTTTAAAGCTTCCAATTCATATTGTACTATCCTCTTCCAAGTTAATCTAGGTCTACCCCTTCTTTTCCTCCCCTCCTCTATCCTAATATGCTCCACTTTTCTAACCAGGGCCTCTCTAGGCCTACGCCTAACATGCCCAAACCATCTCAATCTCCCTTCTCTCAATTTATCCTCAATTAGTACCACTCCTACCTTTTCTCAAATATACTCAATACGAATTTTATCTAACTTAGTATGACCGCACATCCACCTTAACATTCTCATCTCGGCAACACTTATCTTGGAGACATGTTGCCCCTTCATCGCCCAACACCCGCTACCATATAACATTGCAGGTCTTATCGCCGTACGGTAGAATTTTTCTTTTAGCTTCGTTGGGATCTTGCGCTCACAAAAAGACTCCCGTTGCAAGTGTCCACTTCAACCATCCTGCTTTAATCATATGGCTAACATCCTCATCACACCCTCCATCTTCTTAGAGGATCGAACCAAGATATTTGAAATTGGTGCTTTGGGATATTGTCATCCCATCCAAATTAAATCCCTCATTTTCGCCTATCCGACCTTCACTAAACTTACAATGCATATATTCTGTCTTAGTTCTACTTAACATGAAACCCTTAGACTCTAAGGCGCTCCTCCAAAGCTCTAGTTTTCTGTTAACTCCCTCTTA
Organism: Zantedeschia hybrid cultivar; assembly: GCA_030544215.1. NCBI lineage: Eukaryota > Viridiplantae > Streptophyta > Magnoliopsida > Alismatales > Araceae > Zantedeschia > Zantedeschia hybrid cultivar. Next base: position 59,278,666 of record JARZZO010000008.1, on the reverse strand, counting down.
CGTCTCATCTATCAATACAATATCATCCGCAAACAACATATACCTCAGAATGTCCTCTTGTATCTTTTGTTAAATCATCTATAACTAATGCGAAAAGATAAGGACTTATTGCTAATCCTTGATGCACTCCAACAGAAATAGGAAAATCTCTTGTTTCCCCTCCGACCGTGCGGACACTAATAGTCGTTCCTTCATACATGTCTTTTAATCCTTGTATGTACCTAGTAGATACTCTCTTGCGCTCCAACACCCACTATAAGACATCTCTTGGAACTCTATCATAGGCCTTCTCCAAATCGATGAACACCATATATAGATCTTTCTTCAAATCACTATATTTCTCTATCAAACTCCAGATGAGAAAGATAGCTTCCATAGTTGATCGACCCGACATAAAGCCGAATTGATTGGCTGAGATAGTTGTGTCAGAACGTAATATTTATTAATTACTATAAATCAATAAATTGTTATTGGACTTAACGGGCTGAAAATTGAACTGCCTAGGGAGTCACACGCAAATAGATTCTCAGTCTGTGGTGTTTTAGTGGGTTTTATATTAACTCGGGGACTTTTGTGAAAAGTCGCACCGACTTAATATATAGATAGGCTGTGGAGAAACCTTGGGCCAAGCTCCAAGAGCTCTCCATACTGGCAACCCCCCTCTCTCTCTCCTCCTCCTCTAGGCACCCCCTTCAGGGCCGCGTGCACTTCCTGAACATTGGGAATTCCTGTCCACATGTTCTGGACGTTGTTGCAGAGAAGATTCTTTAGTGTGCGTGTTGATATGGACGAGGGAGCGAGGACAAACCACTGCAGAGGATCGCGTGGATACCGCTGGTGGTCGGACGCTTGTGCGGCTAGCGTATCGCTGCGACGGAACCGACGCGGATGTGGATTCAAATCCACACAGGGTGATATGATCACATCCCGGTTTTTTGGTTTTATCATTTTGTTCCGAAGCGGATCTACGGGCGTCGGGTAGGATTATTTTATTCCGCTGCGTTCTTCACATCCTGCCTGGATCCCAACATGGGGAATTGTCCAAGACTCCTTGCCTATCGCCCCTACGTCTAATCCTAGGAGCCAAGTTGCTAGGTCTCTGTAGTCAGGGTACATGGTACCACTGGCGGCTCTTCCTTCCACCCTTACCCCTATAATCCTAACTACGTCCTCCAAACTTGGCACCATATGCCCTCAGGGCATAATGAATTCCCTACTTGGCGCGTGACATCTCTCCCTTAAAGCTTGGATCAGTGTGAGATTGATCAAGAATGGATCAATACTCAAAAAATCTCCAAACCCCATCATCTACAATATGTCCCTCGAGAAATCCGGGAGTCCTCTGTACGTTGTGATTACGAGGTCCCAAGAGATCATTGTCTTCATGACACCCTATTCATGAAGACTAATATTGGGCCTCAATATGATCAATCATGGCTAAATAATGAAAATTTTCGTCGACCATGGTGGATGCCCTTTTGAATCTGAATCTCGTCCACCATGGTGGATGCCCTTCAATAGGCATCCACTGGCTTAGACACAATTCAACCAGTTTGCTAGGGATGGCTTGAGGGCCTCCCTAGCTTGTCCTCCTTTGTATTCAACACATATATGCATCACATAGGGTGGGGGAGAGGTTTACCATGCTCAACGCTTCCCTTGGGCCTCTTTTGTTGTTGGAATCTCCTCCTCTATTGCAGTCATTCCCTCTTCACCATCGCTAACCACCTCTTCCTCCATCGCTGCTCCTACCACTTCTTCTTCCTTCACATTGATCAATGGTAGTGCCTCAACTCGAGCTCTTTCCCCCAAGTGGCTCAGGCTGCCTTATTCCATTGGGGAGCCCATTAGATAAAGAGAGAGTTAGTAAGAGAGGGAGAGAGAAGGATGATGACAATGAGAAGAAGAGAGTGAGAGTAAGGGTTAGAGAGTGTGTGAGTAGGAAGAAGTAAAAGGGAGGAGGAGAGGATCTCCGGGAGGTTGTCGGGTCCGGAGAGCTAGGAAGAATGAAGGAAAGAAGAAGAGAAGATAAAGGAAGAAGAAGGCGATTCATGCAGGTTAAGAAGGAAGTTGAATCATGTACACCATGGCTGACGCATTTTAGGAAGCGCGAAAATTGAGGAACGTTTAAATGTGCAAAAGGCATCCACCATGGCGAACCTTATGGAGCAAAAGGAATTTGATGTGAAGGAGAATTATGTGATTCTACGAATGGCGTCCACCATGGCGAACACATTTCACAGTAGCAGTGTACTAGTTGTACGTGGAAGATATGAATTTTTCAAATAGGCATCCAATATAGCAAACTAATTTCAGAGAGTTGGTGTACAGAAATTTGAATTGAATTCTCTGGTAAACCTAATAGGTGTCCACCATGGCAGATGCGATATAGTAAAAATCAAAATTCTTGCAAAAAAATAATTTTGTTGAATGATGTCAACTTGGGTGGATGCGACTTGAAGCAATTTTCATAAAACCATCATATTTTGAGGATTTTGAGCCTATTTAATTGAGGAAAAAATTTGGAAAAATAGTAGACATGACGGTTTTGGGGTTAAGGCTTGGTTGAGTTGAGTTGAGTAGACATGAAGGCATGATTGTCAAGCATGGAAATGATCAATTTCATTCCTAAGAAAAATTCAATGAGTACGTAAATTCAATTCTTGGAAGATCTAGGCCTAAATTTTCTAAGCTCAATTACATAAATCTTTCACAATTCCTTGTTCTCTTCCTCATACAGAGCAACCCGTCTTGGGATGCCAGTCTTCCATAGTGTAGCAATGCTTTTCACTTCCTCTAAATCTTGAGCCGTCCTCGAGGTCCTCTTTTTGAGGGGTGGGAGATGAGAAAGCTCATGAAATTCATAGCGAAGCATGTCAATTTGAGAGTGGGCACGATGTGCGTTGTAAAGAACAATCTCATAAGCACCATTGAGGTGAAGATATACGCCATAGGAGAACCTCACTTGGAGATCCATGGTTAGAAGAGTTGAAGGTGCGAAAGTGAAGAGATTCATTGCAATAACTTTGAAGTACTAGTGCTAGTATGAACGGGACTTGAGTTTAGATATTCTATTAATCATGGTGTCGTTGAAGCCCACATCATTTGAAATGCTATTGATGGGATTTTTTTTCAAGATTCTAGACACCCTTGGAGCATCTTGGCAGTAATCGAATTTGAAGTGAAATCAATCTATAATGCTAAGAGCGACATATTGCATATAGAGGACGTATAGTACAAGTTCCTGTAACCCCACTATAGAGATAAGCTAAGAAGGCTGGACCAAACCTTTTGCTTTCCCAGATCTAGCAAATTGCACTCAACTAATGATCTTCTAGTACATTGTCCTGGGATGGGAATAATAGAGCTCCTACTCAGCATATAATGAATCCTTTTGTCCAGTCCTCATCTTTCTCTATCTTTGGAAGAGCCTGAATGAGCCAATCTGCCAATTTCTACAGGCGAATGCCTTATTTAGTCATTATGTCCTTAATTACACTCGAATCATTAATGAAGCTACCCAAGAGCTCATGACGATAAATTGGGTGTGGCATGAACAACATCTCATCTTCATCTTCTTTCCTAGTCTTTCTTAAGCCTAGCAATAATTTAGTTTCTTCAAGAAGGATGGTAGCCTCAAAAGTGGAGAAGACAAAGTGTGAGTTTCAGGATGCCACATTTCAATTATAGCTCCCACGCAAGCAAATCCATCTACACCTTTTCATAATGCTTTACATGAATAACAAGCCTTTCTATGCTCAACTTGGAGATGAGAGTTCGAACGGTGAGAGGAACGTTCTCCACAAGCTTTGAAATCTATGGTTGTTTTGAAAATCTTCTTGGACCGGGGAAGAGTGGATAATCTTATTGAAAAAGAAAATAAAAAAAGAAAGAAAAAAGAAAAATTGATCACATAATGAAGGGATGGTAAAAGAATTTTTTTTTGGAAATAGTGATGAAGAGAAGAGAGAAGCTTACTCTATGGTTTGGATCCCTTGCGTTTAGGTGTCCTTCAATGTCATTCATCTTCTTGATCACATTGCAATCATCAAATTTTATCTTCTTGCTTGGCCCCTCCATTGTCTCTCTTCGGAATTCCTTTTCCCTAAAGTTCTCTCCTTATTTCTTCCTATTTTTTCTCTTGTGAGTTGTGAGAATCTTGGCCAAAAGAGGAGCATAAGGGGGTATTTATAGAGTTGAGGGGCGGGGTTAAGGTTCCATGTCCTTTCTTAAAGGGGAAGGGTGCCATCAAAGGTCATAAGTCACATTGGAGACAGATTGAGAGTAGTTGCTATGGTAGCTTGAATCGCATTTGCCTGACTGGACGCGGTTTGAAACGCGTCCAGCTTAGAGGATGTGATTTAGACTCTTAATGAAAATCATTGAATATTTGTTGTTTATTGCTTATATGATGCTTGTTGACAGTTTTTGAGTGCAAGAAAATAAAAAGGATGTGAGCTTCACTTTGAGTTGTGCACCGGTTCCATTGTGGTCATTGGAACTTATGGTTATCTGTTCACCTGTATTCTTTCATGTATTTAATCTACAATACTGTATGGTATTAGTTATTAGATTATATCAAGGACCTTGTGGTTCTAATGAAACTGGAGTTTGAGTTTCCTTCTATAAAAAATAATGATAATTCTAGAGGATTCTTAATCGTACGGATAAGCCATTGGATTATTAATTAATGGGGACAATGGTTCCGTTTTGTAAGACAGTGCGTCGACAAATCGGCTTCAGCTTAGCACTGAATTACAGGATTGGTATCTTGACTCATTAATGGCAATTTGACAATATTATCCTTAATTAATTTATATTTTTTTATGTTATTTTTTTTCTTTTAGTCCAGCATGCATTCATGTAAGATTTTGAAATCATTGTGGCAAGAAATAATTTAATGATTATTTTAAAGACTATTTACTCTAATAAGTTCCAACGTGATATGAGATATTCCATTCCGAGCTGAGTAATTAGCTATCTTTGAAGTCATTCTAAGTTCTCTTTACGAAATTAACCTTTGTTTGGATTCTTCATCTTTATTTTTCCTAAGATCTATCATAGTTGTAGCACATCCACATTGGCTAGTAATTGCTCTCTATAGTGAAACCTACAGAATTTGTAATCTAGGGTACTTTCCATCGTAAACGTTTATCTATTTCTATTTCTCTCATGCGCACATGCACATTTTTCTTTGTTTCTTCGATTGCTTTTGAAAGATTCTCATCATACGCATTCCATTGTAAAGCCAATGCCAAGATGAGGCATCTATAGACATACTAATTTTGACTTCACATTGAGTAAATTTTATTTCATATTATAATATCCCAAAGTGATCTTTCATTTAAACATTTGAGTTATTTTTATCTATTATTTCTTAAGTTTATTTAAGTATTTTGAATGGCATCTTCCATGTTGGACACAATTTACGTTTTTAGCCTTAATCGATTTATGAATTAATTTTTGATTAATTATTGAATTTTATGAATCGTGTCTATCATGGTCGATGCCACTGATAGTTTTAATTTGAGTTGATTGATTATTTGATTTTTGAACATATTACTATTCACTTGAATCGCGTCCACCATGGTAGATGTCATTTAAACGTTTTATATTTGTCTTCAATTTTTATTTCCTTTTTGGCCCCTTTAAAAGACGTCTTAGTTGGTGGACTCCTTTCTAAAAGGCATCTTTGCGAATGGATGTGATTCAGTTGCATAGCCCATAAGGCTCAATCCGACCTAAATTTAGCAGTTTGCTTCTAATGTGGTTTCTTTTCATGCTAATCCTTCTTTCCATAGATTGATCCGCAGTTGAAGGAGAATTTTGGATGGTTTCCATATTGCGGGGTGTCTTGGAGCTCAAAAACTCTATTTTTCATTGAATTATTTAGAGAATTAGCCTTCTATTTATACATATGTGTTTTGAGACCTCAAAGAGGTTGGCGAATTGATCAATGTGAGTTATACCAAAGAGAGAAGAAAGCCCTCTGCCCATTACATAAAAATCAGCAAGCTTGGAGTTTTTCTTTCTCTACCGGACGCCTTCTTCTTCCTTAAAGGGTGCCTTCAATCAAAGGTGGCTTTTGGAGGGGACAACTTCTTCCTTTTCCTTTGCTTTATATTTTCGTTGCATCACCATCTTTTCATATTTTCACACATACACATCATACTCTACCTTCCGTTTTACATGTAGGCGTTTAAAAAAAAGAATAAAAAAATGAGTTCTTAGTTTAGTTGCATGCTTACTTCTCATCTAGAATAGATACTATACTATAGTCAATCCCTAATCACCCTTTTATTTCTTTTTATTTGCAAGGATTGGAAGAAGCTTCATCAAAGAAAGTGAAAAGATAAGGGAAAGAGAGGCTCTTCTTCTTTATGAAGAGAGAGAAATTAGGAGTCTAACTCATCCCGAAAATCCAAGGTACACGCTCGATCACTCTTTATTTTGAGAATCTCATTCTCTAGCGATCACGATATTATTTTTTTACACAATATTTAAATTTTAATCCAGTAGCACATTTTACCTTGTTTTTAGTCATTTATCAATGGTAATTAGCTTAATTTTGGGAATTAAGATGTGACCTCAATATATAAACCTTCTTAAATGGAAACCCTAGCAAGGGAGAGATGACTACACCATGCCCCAAGGCTACTGGCATGTTCATCCACGTTCATCTACCTTGAAGGAGCCCCGAAGAAGGAGAAACGCATCCCCGATTGATCCTATCTTCTCTTGGCATCGAGCGATACATGGATCTCTCCCGTATTTTTTCTCTTTTCTTCGTGTTGTTCCTCCATTTTCTTCATTAGCAGCATTTTATCATTTAGATTAGTTTTTCTTTTCCACATTTGCACACATACATGCACAATTACCACACTAATTTTGTACCTTCCCACAAAGGGGTTTAAAACAAAACTACCCCTTTAATATCCAACTGCCTTTATGTCATCATCATGATAGTCAGTTGTGACAAGTAGAATTCTAATAAACTTATTCATGGTAACCGTTGAGGAAAAACTTGTCAAAGTCAATACTTTGACCTTGACTATTTTCTTTAGTTTGCCATATAAGTATTAAGTAGTCCATTTGTACTAATCTTCATTATGAAGATATACTTTTTTCTGAAAAGTACAGTACCCTCAAGCAATACTATCAAGTTCTAAACTTAAGATAGAAGATAGATTTATGGACGATAATCATTATATTATCGTCTAGCTAATAAATATAATGTCCAAACATTTTGAACATCTCACAAATTTGCACTACACTATGTCCTTTTGGATCCAACTTCTTTAGATCATTCCTTTCTACAAAACTAGGACTTAACTTGACTTTAATATACTTAAAATCAAGTTTGCTTATAATTCACATCTCATATGAATTATCTTATCTCCATATCTGATATGTTCACACTGACTTATTTGGAACTATCTGTAAAGTATGGATATCTAATATTCATACTCATTTTCACAAGGATATAAGAATTAGGCAAATCTTATTATGTATCGCACCATATCCAATAAGGTGCAATTCCGCATTCTATCATATTATAATAATGTACAATGAGGGATCAGTAGAGAGAGGATACCATTGTCCTTTTAATGATTTATGTGAATATTGTAGTCAAATATTAATTTTTCTTGATCAAATCAAAGAATTCTAATTCTCTTTCCTATTAGTCACTTCTTCTTGATCTTCTATACCTTAAAATCATTCGACTTATACTTTAGCAAGTACATATAGCCGAACCTTTCCAAGAGTTAATTATTAAGGTAAATCAATAGAAGTGATTATCTTTAGCCTTAAGAAGATATTGAGCTATTTACATCAGCATGTATAAGTACCAATAATTTCTTATTGTACAACTTAAGTGTACAATGCTATAGATAATCATGATTCACACAATCCTTTTCAATAGGAGACTTGTAAACATTCATCACATGATATTCTTGGGATCGCTGTGTTGAGATCTGTCCGAAAAATCTAGCGGAAAAAAATAATTCAGGAACGGATCCGTCCCGTTTCGGTCAGCAAAAACCTAAATCGGAAAATCATATTTACCTTATACGGATTCGAATCATTCTTCGGTACTATTAGAGTGATTCTGCAAGCCGCGTAGGTGCCCAACCTCTAGCGGTATCCACATAGTTCTCCTCGCGATAGATTGTCCTCACCTCCTCGCTCGATGCGGGGTCCGCTGATCCCATCTGGCTGCGCGTAATCCGCCATGATATGTGGATTCGGAAACTCCCGTCGAACGAGAAATGGAGCTGCTGGGAGTTGGAGCAGATCCTCAAGGGGGACGGTCTCGAGAGGTGCACCCAGGAGAGAGAGAGGGCGGCGGCTAGGTCAATGTTGCTGGCCCCCGACCTGGCGACTGTTTTTTTATAATAAGTGTTTTTGCGGTTTTTCATAAAAACCTACACTTATCTAAAATCCCGTCAAATTATCTATCATGAAAATTTTTTGCGTGTGACCCTCTAGGCCCAAATACCAGTCCATTTAATGGCCCACTAAGCCCAGTAACTCTTTACAGACCCACTGAATTAATTAATATCCTTATATTAATTAATCAGCCGAATTTAATGTCCCACAAGTAAATTCGGACAAGCTTCCGATCACGTTGGATGTCAAGCAACATTGCGTGATCCTGGATGGCATTGGGGTTATCGCAACCCTCTATTAGAACCTTTCCGTTATCGGTTAGCGCGCCGATATAATCCTTCATTCGTGCAATGTTCTCGAATCGACCTAGGGTATGGTTTACTATTAAATCCTAGCCAGTCGAATCACTTGAATTAGATGCCTCTAATCTATATCGGATAACTCTTTATCTGATACAGAGTCCGCCCTGGCCAAGGACTTAAGCACATCATTCCTAGAACATTCTCTCTCATAATACCTAGAGCGGATGATCCCATATTGAACATACAATTACCTTCGAGGGCATTTATGTGTACCCAATCTTTTGACTTATTGATAACCTATGGTTTGGGAATCGTTAGTCTAAGTCAAAGCTTAGAGACGTACCAACAAGGTATCTTTGGTGTCTCAGGTCTAAGGATCATCTACGCAACCGTGACAAAAGAATCGAGTTGGTTAACAGTGAGGTATATACCATCCAGCAATTCATGGTCGGATCAGTTCAGTAAACTCATTCTCCAATGAACACCTACAGGTCCAATATAGTGTCTCCACACAAGTGACTTACAGGATTAGTCACCCTCATCATATGAGCTGAAGAAACCTGTACTAGTCTATCCAGATGTTTGATGTCCTTCTCAAACATCCTCCGACCAAGAACAATTAGAACATGTGTTTATAAGTCTTCGGTCCCGTAATTATGATCTCATCATAATCCGAAGATTATTGCACATGTTCATGGACTTCATCGTGATACGATAAACATAGATCAAACTAATTACACACAATGAATTAATGCCATTATTTATTAATAAACTGAATAATACATAGTATCGGATTGGCTTTCAAACCACCTAATATTAACAATCTCCCACTTGGACTAAAGCCAATCACTTTTATACATAATACCTATATTCTCTAAGTGACGCTCAAAGACAAATTGAGACAAAGGTTTGTCAATGGATCTGCTATGTTGTCGGCTGAAGGAACTCTGTCCACTACGACATTTCCTCGAGCTTTAATCTCTCTGATCGAATGAAAGTGCCGCAGAACGTGCTTCGACTTCTGATGAGACCTCGGCTCTTTCGCTTGAGCAATCGCCTCATTGTTGTCACACTGCAGTGGGACAGGACCAGAGATGCTTTCAACCACATCAAGATTGTCGATGAATTTTTTCATCCAGACAGCTTCTTTGGCAGCTTCAGCAACAACAATATACTCAGCTTCCATTGTCGAATCAGCAGTGGTTTCCTGCTTGGAACTTTTTCAGGTCACTGCTCCCCTGTTGAGTGTAAAGACAAAACTTGATGCCGACTTGCTGTCATTAGGATCAGATAGAAAACTCGAATCAGTGTATCCTTGTAGTTTTAAGTCTTCTCCTCTATAGACAAGAAACATATCCTTAGTTCTTCTCAAGTACTTAAGGATACATTTCATAGCCTTCCATTGTTCATCACCTAGATCTGCCTGATGTCTGCTCGTAACGCTTAGAGCATATGCAACATTAGGTCTTGTACATAGCATGGCATACATGATGGAACCTATGGCTAAAGCATAGGAAATCTTATCCATCATTGCCCTCTCCTCAGAAGTCTGGGGAGACTGACTTTTGGAGAGATAAATTCCATGTTTCATCGGTATGAGACCTCTTTTAGAATTTTCCATGCCAAGCCTTTTGACAATAGTTTTTATGTACATAGATTGGGTTAACACTAGCATCTTCTTTGATCTATTTCTATAGATCCGTATTCCTAATACGTATGATGCTTCTTCCAAATCCTTTATGGAGAAGTTCTTGGATAACCAGATCTTTACTGATGACATCATCTCTACATCATTCCCAATGAGCAGGATGTCGTCAACATAAAGAACCAGGAATGTGATTGCGTTCCCACTGTTTTTCTTGTATACACAAGGCCCATCTTTATTCTTAATGAAGCCATAAGATTTGATCGTCTCATCAAACTTTATGTTCCAGCTATGGGAAGCTTGCTTCAGCCTATAAATAGACCTTTGTAACTTACATACCATATCTGAAGATTTCTTTGATGTGAATCCCTCTAGCTATATCATATACACCTCTTCCTTAAGGTTTCCATTAAGGAAGGCCATCTTCACATCCATCTACCAGATTTTGTAATCATGGTGTGCAGCAATAGTGAGAAGAATTCTGATAGACTTATTCATGGCAACAGGTGAGAAGATATCGTAATAGTCAATGCCTTGTCTTTGACGATAACTCTTCGCCACTAACCTTGCCTTATAAGTCTCAATTCGTCTATCTGCATCAATCTTTATTTTAAAGATCCATTTGCAACTGATAGGTACTATACCTTTGGGCAAGTCAACTAAGTTCCAAACTTGGTTGATGTGCATGGATTGAATTTCAAAATTCATGGATTCTCGCCACTTTCCGGCTTTTGGACTTTCAATGGCCTCCTAGTAAGTCTTAGGATCATCATCCTCATTATAGAGTATCCTAGAACCATCCAAATTAATATGTCCCACATATCTTTCTGGTGGTTTAGGTACTCTTTCTGACCTATGAGGTTCTTGTGTATTTTCTTGAACAAGTTTAGAAATTGATAGTTCATCTAATGAACCATTAACAGTTTGTGGGTCTAGTATTTCTTTCAGAGTTACTTTACTCCCACTGTCCTTTTGGAGAATTTAATCTTCTTCCCAAAAGACAGCTCTCCTGGCCACAAACACCTTTTGTTCGCCAGTATGATAAAAGTAATATTCGTAAGTTTCCTTCGGATATCCCACAAATCTGCATTTTTCAATTCTAGACTCCACCTTATCTACATCATATCTTTTAACATAAGCAAGACATCCTCAGACTTTAACATGTTTAAGGTCTGGTTTCCTTCCATTCCATATCTTATACGGAGTGGTTTCAACAGATTTGCTGGGTACCTTGTTCAGGATATATACAAAGCCGAGCTAAGTGCATATCCCCATAGGGACACTGGTAATTTGGACATACTCATCATGGGTCACACCATTTCCATTAATGTGCGATTCCTCCTTTCTGATACACCATTCATTTGAGGTGTATAGGGAGGTGTAAGCTGAGAAAAGATATCATTATTCTTTAAGTATTTTGTGAACTATGTACTCAAATATTCCCCACCACAATCGGATCGGATGGTTTTGACACTCTTTCTAGTTTGTTTCTCTACTTCATTCCTAAATTCTTTGAATTTCTCAAAAGCTTCTAATTTATGCTTCAATAAGTATATGAAGCTATATCTTTAAAAATCATCAGTGAACGTAATGAAGTATGAGAAACCTCTAATGGCTTAGGTTGACATAGGACCACATACATCTGAATGTATTAGTTCTAGTAAATCAATGGCTCGTTCTCTAGTTCCAAAAAATAGAGATTTTGACAGTTTACCCATTAAATATGACTCACAGGTTGTATATGATTCATAATCAAATGGATCTAAGTATCTATTTTGTGCAACCTTTGGAGTCTATTTTCACCAATGTAGCCAAGCCTACAATGCTATAGGTAGACTTTGTTCACTTCATACTTGTTTTTTTTAGTTAAAGAACTGATATTAAAATTATCATGAGACACATTTAATAAGTACAATCCATTGGATAATGTAGCAAAAACTATTAATTTATTTATGAAATAAATTGAACAACAATTGGTCCCAATAGATAAAGTGTACCCAATTCTATCTAAACTTGCAATAGAAGTAATATTCCTTATTATGTTAGGTACATAATAACATTCATCTAATGAAAAAGTGTCTCCGGATGGTAACTTGAGCTCCACTGTCCCTACAGCGATCGCCGCAACTCTTGCGTCATTACCTAGCCTTAGCTCCACCTTGCCGGTTCTCAATTTACGTCTTTTTGTCAGTGCCTGCACAGTATTGCAGATATGAGAAACACATCCAGTATCTAATACCCATGGTGTATAATCTCTAATTGACAAGTTTACATCTATCATGTAGATACCTGAAGCGTCCTGCTGCTTCACAGTTCCTTGAGCCTTGTCCTTGAGGTATTCTTTACAATTCCTCTTCCAGTGGCCCTTTTGATGACAGTTCACCCTTCTCAGCACTCTTACCCTTGTCCTTTTTGACAACTTTCAGCTTCTTTTGATTCTTGCCTTACCTTTCCTAAAGGTTTGGACTGCTAGTCTTTTCCTGCTAGTCTTACCAACCATAAGGACTTGGGGTTTATCTTTCACAAGGTTCCCCTCTGCAGTCCTCAGTATATTAAGTAATTCAGCCAACGTGGTCTGGATCTTGTTTATGTCAAAGTTAACAATGAACTTAACATATGATTGTGGAAGTGAAGATAACACAAGGTCGGTATGCATCTCTTTGGGAGTGGGACCGCAAGAGCATCCAACCTTTCCACCCATTCAATCATCTTCAGCATATGAGTCTATACTAAAGATCCCTCTACCATCTGAGCCATGACCAGATTCTTTATATCTCATATCTTTCGATTCTGCTCTACTCACTAAATAGCTCCTTCAAATGGAGCATGATGGATCTAGCATTCATCTCATGCTACCTCTGAAACTCATTGCTTATAGAGGCCAATATGTAGTATTGGGCCATGGTGGAATCTTCCTTCCATTTTTCATATGTCAGCATGTCCTCCTCTGGGGCATCTAATGCTGGTTCTGTAAGAGGTTCATCATCCAGGACATAAGCAATTTGCTTAGACCTGAGGACAATCTTTAGGTTCCTGAGCCAGTCTGAGTAGTTTGGGCCTGTCAAACGATTGGCATCTAGTATGCCACGCAACCGATTATAGTGTGACATTTTAGCCTACATGAGATAATCAAATTACAATTAGCAAATATTCAGTCATTAATTAAAAACAGGATATGGACTTTGTTTATCTAGTTTTATTCCCACTAATTTTCGTCGGAACCTTCAGGTATATAGAACGGGAGATGCCGACAGTCTCCTAGCGGAGATCAGAACCTCCAAAAGTTACAGTATAACCTCGGGTAAACACATATTATTATACTGTTTTCTTAGAGCAACTATCTCATGGTAATTGTAACTCTTTGCAATATCCGATCATATTTCAGCTCCCAGATTATTAATGGTCCCAGGTAAACACAGTAGACCATTATCCCCGATCTAAGCTTTACCATCAATACGTGATAGAATAGAGTAAGAATATAGTTTCCGGGTAAACACTTGGATAGCTATATCGTTCTTCTATTCTAATCTCAAGACATCTAATGTCATGGTTAATAGTCCTCTTAACAGATGATGACAAATCTCGGGTAAATACGTAGTATATGCCACTACTGAATTAAGTTCTATTAACTATATTAATGGAGAGCCACGCGGTGCATTCTCAATGACTCGTGCTGTAGCTTAGACTTTATAATGAAGGTTTTATTTATTTAGTTTGGTCCCATCCTAGGTGATAGTATTTAATATGTCGAATATATTTATGTACTATTAACCTAGATAGTTTGATTCGTAATTAAAAAGAAGACACACGCATCACATATATGTCGTTAGTGTGGTCACAGATAGCACAGTAGTTTAACTTGAGCCAAACAATCAAACACACATGCACACAATATAACAATTTATATCGTGAGTCTTCAAACTCATAGGATAAATGAACTCCTTCATATCCTTCTTGGTTGCAGTTGTGGATCATCTTCGCTCTACGCTTTATCGCCTCGATCAAATTACAAGATAATTTAAAAGAAGCCTTATGACGAGTACATCAAGGAGGGAGGTAGAGTTACAAAGGAACATGAGAGAGGGAGAGGTACACAAACCTCTATTTATTAACAATTAATAATTTAAACATCCACACATTCCATCAATCACCATCCATATATCATCATATGAAAATATTAAGTACTTATACATGACCACTGTGTAATTTATTTAAATTAAACAAACCACACATGGATTGCGTATCATATGGCTAAATAAATCAAATTGTCAAAAAATATAATATTTTGGTTTCAAAAAAAACCAAGGACCAAACAAATTTGGATAATTAGAATTTTCGAAAAAATTATTTAGTTAACATGCAATTAAATCATATTTAAAAGTTGTAACATCACATCATATGCTAAAAAAATCATGTGTTCAATGCTAAAAGAAAAAATTATGGGTTTAGGATTATTCCATGCCTTATTTGAACACTTCAAATAAATGGGGTAATTTAACAATTAAGTAATAAAATATTAATCTAACAATTTAGAATAATCAATTAATTCAACAACGTTTGTCAATTATTTAATACTTATTGATAATCTTTTATTATGACCCAATAACAATAAACTGAATTTGACTTTAATTTTCAAAACACATTTTATCAATCAAAACAAATTCAATTTATACATACATAAAAAAAAAAAAAAGAATTTTATTTGGTTTATTGAGCCCTATTGGGAGGGCTAACTGGGCTCAGCCTAGCTGAGCCCCTGGCTCGGGCCAGGACCAAGCCAGGGCCTAGCCATGGTGTTGGATCCTGGCTTGAGCCGCTTGGCTCGGGCTAGGGTCCAGCAGGGTTGGACCATGTCAACGGCTAGGGAAACCCTAGCCGCACGACAGGGCCCGCCCGAGGGTTCCCTGTGCAACAGGGAACCCGACGGCGGCCACCCCCCCACGGGGGTCTCTTTCGGCGCCGGCGCCGATCGAGCATCGGCGCTCGTTCGCTGGCAACCGGCGCCGTCCGGCGACCGGAGCTGGCCCGTGAAGGGCAGCAGTGGGGTTTCTTCCCTTTCTAACCACCCACCTTTCTTGCCGGTTTCAAAAATGCAGGCGGAAGAGGAAGAAGAAGAAAGCCATGGCCTGCCGTCCATCGCACCCTATGCCGCCGGCATCCTCTCCAGCACTAATGGGCACGGTTAGCATCGATCCCAACCCCTCAAGAGCGAAGCGTTCTTCATCCAACGAAGAACACGATGAAGAACCCCAAAATAAAATTTATTTTCTATAGACTAAAACTATGATCCCATCGAAACGATCATCTCATGAATATTACTCTATCAATAAAATGAATTCAAGCATGGAATAAATTTGAAAAACCATAATTTCAAAGACCGAAACTGCGAATAACACAGTGATAACCTGGCTCTGATACTATGTTGGGATCACTGTGTCGAGATACGTCCGAAAAACACAGTGGAAAAAAAATAATTTGGGAACGGATCTGCCCCGTTTCGATCAACAAAAACCTAATGCGGCAAATCATATTTACCTTGCGCGGATTCGGATCCGCGTACGTTCTTCGGTTCTGTCGGACCGATGCCGCAAGCCGCGTAGGTGCTTGGCCTCTAGCGGTATCCATGCGGTTCTCCTCGCAATGCATCGTCCTCGCCTCCTCGCTTAATGCGGCATCCACATATCCCGTCTGGTTGCATGTAATCCACCGTGACATGCAGATTCAGAAACTCCCATCGAAAGAGAAACGGAGCTATTGAAAGCTAGAGTAGATCCTCCAAGGGGTCGGCCTCGAGAGGTGTGCCCAGGAGAGAGAGAGGAGAGAGAGAGGGTGGCAGCTAGGTCAGTGTTGTTGGCTCCGACCTAGCGGTCGTTCTTTTATAATAAGTGTTTTTGTGGTTTTTCATAAAAACCTACACTTATCCGAAATCCCGTCAAATTATCTATCGACTTGAAAATCATTTACATGTGACCCTCTAGGCCCAAATACCAGTCCATTTAAAGCCCACTAAGCCCAGTAACTCTTTACGGACCCACTGAATTAATTAATATCCTTATATTTAATTAATCAACCGAATTTAATGTCCCACAATAAATTCGGATGGGTTTCCGATCATGTTGGATGCCAAGCAACATCGCGTGATCCTGGATGGTACTGGGGTATCGCAACCCTCTATTGGAACCTTTCCGTCAACGGTTACTGCGCGGATATAATCCTTCATCCGTGCAATGTTCCCGAATCGACTTAGGGTATGGTTTACTGTTAAACCCTAGCCGGTCGATTCACTTGAATCAGATGTCGCTAATCTATATCAAATAATTATTTATCTGATATAAAATCCGCCCTGGCCAGGGACTTAAGCGCATCATTCCCGGAACATTCTCTCTCAAACTACCGAGAGCGGATGATCCCGTATTGAACACACAATTACCTTCGAGGGCATTTCCCTGAACCCGATCACTTGACTTATTGATAACCTATGGTAAGGGATTCGTTAGTCAAAGTCAAAGCTCAGAGACGTATCAACAAGGTATCTTTGGTGTCTCAGGTCCAAGAATCATCTACACAACCGTGACAAAAGAATCGAGCTGGTTAACAGTGAGGTATATACCATCCAGCGATTCATAGTCGGATCAGTTCAGTGAACTCATTCCCCAATGAGCACCTACAGGTCCAGTATAGTGTCTCCACACAAGTGACTTATAGGATTAGTCACCCTCATCATATGAGTTGAAGAAACTTGTACTAGTCTATTCGGATGTTTGATGTCCTTCTCAAACATCCTCTGACTAGAAACAATTAAGAACATGTGTTTATAAGTCTTCGGTCTCATAATTATGATCTCATCATAATCCGAAGATTGTTGCACATGTTCATGGACTTCATCGTGATACGATAAACATAGATCGAACTAATTACACACAAGGAATTAATGCCATTATTTATTATAAACTGAATAATACATAGTATCGAATTGGCTTTCAGACTACCTAATACTAATAGATATGTCACATCAAGAATTTATAGTGTATTGACTGGTTTTAAAATCTTTAGTTTTATTTCTTAAACCATATGGAACAACGCTTGTTCCTTCTCAGTTAACATTTTTTGCTTTTACAATTCATGATAATAGGAACTAAATCACAATTATTCAGTTTCATTCTGTCCCCTGAAGATATACAAAGATTTACTGTTTCAAAGTAACCTATGCATCTCTTGAACTATTGTTGAATCTAACTCACCACTTTTATACTTTCGATCACCTTTTTACTTGTCTAAGTCTGCATATTATTGCAGATCTGATAATCATTTCTAATATCTCATATTGGAGATGCTAATTCTCCAATAGACATGCAAAAGTTGATAATAAGAATACCTGAAACTTCTTACAAGTTTCATATTCTTATTGTCCTTTCCAATATCCTTATTAGTTGTAGTGGGAGAACTACTCATTCTCTCTTTCAACTGACTTGCCTTTATCCTTTTCAGATGTCAGTTATACCATTTAAGATCTTACATCTTGCCTTACTCAAAGGCATACTATGAGTACCTCTTCTCTTTGGTCTATCCAAGTAAGAGATTACATGATATCCACTGCCTTTATCAAAGGAATAATGTGAGTACTTCTTCTCCTTGGTCTATCCAAATAAGAGATTTCATGATATCTGATTAGGATAGCAGTTATCACTTGCCCCTGAAGACATTCTTCATAGTTCTCTAGCCATTTTGAATATGAGAAGTATATCGTAGTATTGATATCCAGTATGCCAAATCTTAGATTAATAGACGACATTTCAGTTATTAGAGAAATAAAGAGATTTAGGCAAATGATTCTTATAATTCAAATATGATATTTTATCTTAAATTATTTCCAACTATTTTTCGACGAACTGTATAATCCTTAGGTATATTGAATGGGAGACTCTGACGGTCTCCTAGTAGGAATCAGAATCTCTTAGACTCATAGCATGACCTCGGGTAAACACAAGTATCATAGAGCAACCATCTCATGGTAATTGCAACTCCTTGTAATATCGTATCTTACTTTGGCTCTCAGATCTTTAATGGTCCTAGGTAAACACAGTAAACAATTATCCCTGGTCTAAGCTTTACCATCAATACGTGACTGAATAGAGTAAAATATAGCTCCTAGGTAAACGTAAGGATAGAAGGCATCATAATGTCATAGTTAATAGTCCTTTCATCATATGGTGGTAGATCTCGGGTAACACAAGAAAGTACCATCACTGAATCAAGATCTAAAAACTATATTGATAGAGAGCCACACGGTGCATTCTTAATGACTCGCGCTCCAGCTTAGACTTTATGCTGAAGGTTTTGTTTATGTTAAGTTGGTCTCATCTTAGGTGATAGTTTATAAATATATCGTATATATTTAACTATACTTAGATATTAGTAACTGATTCATAATAAAAAACTAAAAACATGCATCAAGCACACATGTTCATTATGTGGTTATGGACAGTACGGTGATTAATTGGAGCCAAACAATTAATCACCACAACAATATAACAATTATATTATCAATACATGCGCATACATAGGCTCTGGTGGTCTCATCTTCTGACGCCTTCTTGGTTGCACTTGTGGATCATCCTCATCTCTCCTCAGTTAACACGATCAATTACATATAATATTGAAATTTGAAATATTTTTAAATACAAATTAATTGTAAGAGAAAACCTTATGGCCGAGTATAATAATGGAGGGAGGTAGAATTACATCGGACTGAGAGAGAGAGGGAGGCATGCAGGCCTCATTACTTAACAATTAATTAAACCACATTACATTTAAAAAATGATCCACATAATCACACACCATCACATGATATGAAATTAACTAAGTGCATGCTCATGACCATCATAAATTTTAACCATCTACACATGATCATACACATCACATGAATGCTAAAATTTTGAAAATAATAATTTTGGCTTTTTTAAAACCTGGGTACCAATTAAAATTAGATAATTTGAATTTTGAAAATCTTATTTTCTAACATGCATTTAAATCTAATTTAAAGTATCAAACACATCAACATGTGCATACAAGACTAAAACTAAAATTCTAAAATATTCCACGTAGAATTTAGAATACTTCTAAATTAGTTAATCTAACACCTAGATTAATCTCAAATCACATTAACAACAATTACTAATGTGAAATAATCTAACATTTAGATAGAACTAAAATTCCTTGATAACTCTTACAAAAGAATTTATAACTCTAATTTTAATTTCTTAACAACCCTTTGTTAAGAACCCCTTTATTAAATAACATTTCTCAACAACATTTCTAAATAATACAGTCTAACAATTAGACTAAGTCCAACCTCTTAACAACTCTTACTAAAAGGTCCTTTTTAAGTAAATTAGATCTTTAAAAACTTTAATTAAGAGATCTTTGAGAAAATTAATTAATTATCTTAATAATTATTATTAAGACTTAGATAATCCTTAATAACTTTTATTAAGATTTATTCTCAAGAAATAATTAACTCTATTACAAAATTTATAAATAGTTAATTAATCACTTAATAACCATTTATTAAGTGTCCCTTAATTAAAGAATAATTTCATAACAACAATTGTTGAAAAATTAAATATATCTAATCACTTAATTAAAATAAAATTAACAACATTTGTTAATTATAATTAAGATCATATTTTGAAGGACCCATTTAATTGAAAATAATAAATTTAAAATTTAAAACATATTTTAAACAAAATTTATACATTTTCAAGTTAAATGGGTGGGGTTTTCCTTTTAATAAAGGGTTTATGGGGTTAAAGTGGGCTAAATGGGATGGCCCTATTGGGCCTTGGGCTTGGCCTGGCTCGGCCAGGCAGGACCTGGCCTAGGTTGCTTGGTCCGAGCCAGGCAGGCCCCAATTAGGGTGCTTGTGCTCGGCCCAGCACCTGGACGCTAGCCGCCTAGTTGAACCAGGCCGGCTTGCCTAGGTCAGGCCGAGTCGGGGTCATTTGGGACAGGGTCATGTGGGTGGCGGTTTGTTCCCTACGCGCCTGGGAGTGCAACTAGGAGAAACCCTAGCCGCCGCCAAGCAACGCCACCCCCTCCTTCTCTGGCACAGGCGGGAGGTAGCAAAGGCGGCCGGAAGTAGCAGGGTGGTGCCCCCTTTCGTCCCGATGTTGGTGATGGTTGGCCGACGAGGCCTATGCCACCAGTAGCCCCCAAAAAGCCGTCCGTTGGATTTGGATTTATGGCCCTTTCCTCCCGTTTTTTCTCTTCCAAGTTTTGAAAAACAAAGGAAGAAAAACACTGCCAGCCGCCGGCGGTGACAGGAGTTCTCCGGGCACTGGCAGGCATAGCTGGTCACACTAGCATGCTCAACAATGGTGATCGATCACCATCAAAGCCTCATCCAAGCCCATTAATATGGTTCTTCATCCCCATGAAGAACGCAAAGAAAAACCAAAAAAAAAATCAATTTTTCTGTGCAGAAAATTAAATCGAACATCGTATGTTCATTCCAAGAAGAAACGATCAAGCAGGACAGCAACGCCGATTCAAGAAGGGTAGAAAGAGCTCCCCCTGTATCATAATTGGTGAAGTCCTCTTGTGTGGCTATTAAGGGATCTGTAACGACCCGCCACCCTATAATCGGGGATCTGATTACTAAATGGGTACCGAATCATTAATTTGGAGACAAACCAGGATCTTGATAAGTCTGAGAAATAAATAATAAACTAAGCTAAATATTCACATCGCATTGAATTATAAAGGAAATGCAGGAATTAAAAATTATTACAATGCTATTCGACTCAGCAAATAATTACATATTCCAACAGAAAGGAAATAATTAAGCATATAGGCTAGAAAATAAGATGACAACTACATCGGGGCATACCCCGGAACAACGGTTGCTGGCGCGCGACCCAAAGCAACACTCTCCTCGCTACGCCTGCCTGGAACTCTCACCTGAAAATCGTAGGGGTGAGTCTCATCGAAAAGACTTAGTAGGGATCCTTCGATCC
Organism: Zantedeschia hybrid cultivar; assembly: GCA_030544215.1. Lineage (NCBI taxonomy): Eukaryota > Viridiplantae > Streptophyta > Magnoliopsida > Alismatales > Araceae > Zantedeschia > Zantedeschia hybrid cultivar. The sequence goes on along the minus strand of JARZZO010000008.1, from coordinate 59,257,313 downwards.
CCACCGCCCACTCACGCACCCACAAGTGCAGCAACACAAATATAGATAATTTAAGCAAGTAAAGTAGTAAACATAACTCCTAGATTTCGATATAAAACACATGCATTCGAAATATAACATGCACAATTCTGAAACCATTCTACCACGGAGCTCACAGCCAGCGTCTCGGCAAAACACACCAACCACATGGCCGAACACGAGAAACTCCGACCCGCTGAGACCAAACAGCAACCCCTCGGATAGCGCGTTGGCTACTCCGGCCTGACAGGGTCCAGGTGGTTCTGTTTCCCCCAGCACGAGTGACACTTTGAATGTACCACTCCCACATCGGTACTAGCTATACCCCGGGGTACACCAGGTGACCCTCTCTCTAGGCGTCACTCCGCCACTCCCACACCGGCGCCGTGTCACTCCCACACCGACACAGGGTGCCTAAGTGCTAACAATTGTCACTCTAGGCCCACGATCGCACAAAACACAATACGGTGCGATCCGATCACATGGAACCCATCGTCAATGAGTACATTTCTATGCATGCAATTAACTAAACTATCTAACAATGTAAACACGTGTTAATTGCAGGGATTAATGGAATTCTGGCTTATATCGCGTCGCCCAATGCCGACGTCATTCAAGCTTCATAAACTGGTTCATAGAAAAACTGGCCTCGGAAGATGGCCTAAAAGGCGTCATTCACGGAGGACGCAATTAAAATGGCATCGCTGTCCCTAGACGCCATTCAGTTCCAGAGACAGAGTTTGTTATCTAGCTCAAATCGCGTCGTAGGTGGAAGCCGCCTTTCTAAAAGGCGTCGCTGTCCCCTGAAGCCATTCAACCTTCACAGACAGGTTCTCCGTCCGCCTTCCCCCAATCCACGGGGTGGAATTTCCTCCCCCAAATCGTGTAAAAACACGAACAAAGTGGAGAAGGAGGAGAAGAACCTAAATATCCATTAAAACATCCAAATTCTCATTACATGCATTTAACATTTTCACCCCAACAAAACCTCTAAACATGCTCTCAAGCGAGAAAAACATGGTTTTTAAACAAAATACAACGGGGATCGTCACCCTACCGGTCACTCGAACTCATCCTAGCTCAAAGCCGCCAACCCGCCTCGCCATACGCCGCCGCTGGTACCGCCGTGGACGCTGTAGTGGAGGAAGTTGGTAGGTTAATGGAGTGGAGGGAAAGGAGGAAAGAGGAGAGGAAAGCAAGGAGAAGGGGAGGTGGTTCGCTTGAGCTCGGAGGGAAAAGAGGAGAGAGAGAGGAAATGAGAGAATGAGGGAAAGGAAGGAGGGTTCGCAGGGCCAAACGGAAGCTAGGTAAAATGCGTCGTGCAACCCCGACGTCATTCAGATGACAAGACCGGGCCGTACGCTGACAAACTAGGGTCGTACTCTAAATGATGTCGTCCATCCAAGACGCCATTCAGACGATACGACCGGGGCTGTACTCTCGCGCCCCAAGGCCAGCCCACGTGGCCCCCCCGTGGCACAGCTTAAAACACGTCCACATAGCTGGACGCCGTTTGAACCGCGTCGAGCAAGCTCGACGCGAGAAAGAAACTAAGTCTCACCCCCACCATAGCCCAAACTAAGGGATCCAACCTCGAAACTGACCCGATAACTGGATCCGAAATCTCAATACTTACAATACCAATCCAATGGAAGCTCTCTTTGATTATATGCAACGTTTTGTGGTATCCAAAGTGGCCTCCCTATGGTGAGTCATGACAGAATTGGAGAACCTGAGGTGTTAGGTAACATGCATTGTGTAATTATAGTCTTTTTTGTAATATAATAAACCTCCCCTGCAAGAATATAATGCTGGATTAAGTTCTCCTAATTCCCATTTGGACATATACTCCTGAAATATAGGGTCAACTCTATAAGCATTTAACAACTCTTTTGTCCAGTCAGGTTGTAGAACTGATAAGGCAAATTGAGCACTGGATTCGTGTATTCTGGAAAGAGCATCTGCCACTAGATTGTGATGTCCTGATTTGTACTGAATGTTAAAATCATATCCCATTAATTTCCATAACCACCTCTGCTGAGCTAGAGTATGAATTTGTTGTTTCATCAGATGTCTTAAGCTTTGATGATCTGTTTTGATGATAAATTTCCTACCAACCAGATAAGAATGTCATTTCTGTATGGCATATAGGATAGCTTCCATCTCCTTATCATAAACAGAAAGTCCTTTCTGTTTATCAGAAAAAGCATGGCTCAGATAGGCTATTGGTCTGCCACCCTGCATTAATACAGCTCCTATCCCCAATCCACTTGCATCACTTCAATAACAAAGGTTTCCTGAAAATTAGGTAATGCTAACACAGGAGATGTGGTCATTGCTATTTTGAGAGCCTCAAAAGCAGATTGAGCCTCCTGAGACCAATCAAAGCTGTCCTTTCTTAACAACTTGGTTAAGGGGGCTGCAATCATCCCATAACTTTTTACAAACTTCCTATAATATCCAGTTAGTCCTAAGAATCCCCTCAACCTTTTAGTAGAGGTAGGGATTGGCCAATCTAGAATACTTCTGATTTTGGATGGTTCCATGAAAACTCCATCCACTGAGATAATATGTCCCAAATATTCTATTTTATTAACACCAAAAGCACTTTTGGACTGTTTCACAAAAAAATTATGGTGCCTCAATGTGGATAGGACAATTTGCAGGTGGTGTAAGTGATTTGTCCAAGTCTTACTGTATACCAATATGTCATCAAAAAAAACTAGTACAAATTTCCCCAGGAGGGGCCTGAATGTGTGATTCATAACATTTTGAAAAGTTGAAGGAGCATTAGTGAGGCCAAAGGGAATGACCACAAATTCATAATGCCCTTCATGGGTGCAGAAGGTAATTTTGGGAATGTCTTCCTCAGCCATTCTAATATGATGGTAGCCTGAACGTAGATCCAGCTTGGAAAAAAATATGGAACCATGTAACTCATCTAGTAAAATCATCAACTAGGGTTTAGGAAATGTATCCTTAATAGTTTGTTGATTTAAGGCTCTATAATCCACACATAATCTCCAGGAGCCATCTTTCTTTCTGACTAGCAGGACAAATGCTGAGAAGGGACTGTTGCTTAATTTGCATAAGCCAGAGCTCAAAAGATCTTTAACTTGTTATTTTATAATTGTTTTATGATGAGGTGGGTGTCTATAGGATGTAACTACCACTGTTTTTTATTCATCCTGCAGCTTGATGCTATGATCAAATTGTCGAATAGCTGGTAACTCAGTTGGTTCAGCAAATATGTCAGAAAAATTCTGTAATATAGTACTTAATTCCTCAGGTACAGCAGTTGTGGTTTCCATAGTATTAACAGTAGTGGGCTGTTGAACTTGGATGGTGTAGATGGTTTTGGCTCCTTGAAGTTCCTTACTAATGTGGTTTTCAGATACTACATGTACTTGCTCATCCTTAAGTGAAGATAAACAATGAGTAATGCCATTCAAGGTAAATTTCATTGTCATTTTTTCAATGTTTAAGATAATGTCCCCCAATGTACGTAGCCAAGTGGCTCCTAAGACCAAATCAAAACCTCCCAAAGGTAGTACCAGCAGGTCTAATTTACAGGTTAGTGACTGAATGCTGAGATGTGCATTATAACAAGCACCTTGACACTGCAGTTGGATACCATAAGCCACTTTGACAAGAACTTGGACATTATTATTAATCCTGAGTCCCAACCTTTGTACCACTGTAGGGTCTGAAAAATTGTGTGTGCTGCCACTATCAATCAATATTACTCTTAGTGTTCCTTGAGACTCTAAGTCAGTAATAGCATGGGAGGATATAGTAGGCTGGAGAAAGTGCAATTCATAATAGTGAATAGACAAATCCGGTTCAAGCCCACTAGGGTCTTCATCTGTATCATTTGGGAGTACATGCAGCAAAAATAACTTGTGTGATTTACACATATGTCCCTTATACCATTTATCATCACAATTATAACAAAGATTTTTTTCTCTTCTTTCCTGTAGTTGCTGAGGGGTCATCCTTCGGATAGGAGGAGTAGTACTAGGAGTGGGAGTATGGGTTGGTGTAGGTAGCAATAGAGGTTGATAATTGGGTGATGGATGCATTGAGGTGGAAGGAAAAGGAGGAGAATTATGAACAAATTTCCTCTTTGGGAGATATTTGGCTTCTTGGATGCGTGCAATTTCCATTGCTTGCAGCAATGAGGTGGGTTTGAAGGATCGAATCTCACATGATAGGTCATCCTTTAAACCACTCAAGAAGGTTCCCAACAAATGTTCCTCGGATACCCCTTTCATTTTGTTAGATAACTTCTCAAATTCTCTCTGGTAATCCATTACAGAAGTATGTTGTTTCAGTTTGCTCAAAGAGCCATGAGCATCTAGAGAAGATATAGGACCAAATCTAACTTCTAAAGCTTCAACTAACTCATTCCAGGATATAAAAGATTTTTTGCTGGTAAAGTGCCAAAACCATTGTAATGCCTCACCATCTAAGTAATAGGATACTGTAGATACTTTTTGTATTTCCGGAATTTATGAAAACTGAAGAACTGGTTGGCTTTGTAATGCCATATTGCAGGATCAACTGATATGTCATAACATGGGAAGTCAAATTTCTTTGGACGAAAAATGTTTGCATGTGGAGATGAATCTTCTGAAGAACTACGCGATTCCTGGCGGTGAAGCATGGATTCAATAGAAGAAACACGATCTAACATACTAGAAAATTGTTGCTGCATCTCTGAGACCAAGACTTGAAAAACCCCCAGATCTTCTAGTGCCATAGTTTCAAATCCTTTGCTCGAGGTGGGCTCAGACACCAAATTGTTGTGAACCTTGCGTGGCTCCCTATCTAGACCAGGCAGAAGAGCTCCTGCCTCCTTTCCTCGAGCTCGAGTGATCGCTGTCGGACTGATTTAGGAACCTGGAAGAATTGTAGACGAAGAACACTAGTAGAACAGAGAAGGAGGGAACAGAACAATGTAGCAGAAAAAGACAAAGAACTAAACAATCCAAATTAGCTTGCCCATTTCCCCCAGATCTCATTTTACTAATAGGGATCTTATACATGCAATTGGGCGTAAATTGTGCCTTCTACCGGCCAGCCAACAACCCTTTGTAACTACCAGTTAATTGGCTAAAAATAGAAAACGGATACAGTTGGGAGCGTAGAGCTGGTTTGAAAGGCCGTTATGGCCGTTAGAATAGTAGCTACAGTGTAATTTTTACAAAAATCCTTTACAGATGACTGTCCTCTCCTGTTGCGTCAAAGTGATTCAACGAAGGTAGGATGGAGCCGACAACGCACCATCCACATCGACTGAAAAAAGGGTAGGGAGGGAAGGCTCTGCCTCACCTAAGGATATGGTGGGGAAGTAGGTATGGTGAGGGGAACCACAGTTTGCCTTGAGTCTCCCAATTTATAGGAGAGAACCTCTCTATCGTCCCACCTACCTGACATTAGTGATAACATGAAGCTACTCCCTCGGAAAGCCTAGAACTTTCTAGTGAGTGATGCTCCATTAATAGCAATTAACCATTGAAAAATCGGAGCGGCAGGCAAATGGCACAGCAATAAGTAATGTCCATTACTAGATAATCGAAGCGGCGCAAATGGCACGACAATAGGTGATGTCCACTGCTAGATAGGGAGTTCCCCCGAAAGATGCATAAGCGTTCCCTGGGACTCAAAAGGGCGAAAAGCTCCTTAAGAGGCATATTTCAAAGGAAGCACCGGGAAGCCTAGAGGTGGGAGAACAATATATAGTGTGCCATTAAAAGGGAACGACCATTTAGTTGACACCTACGGCCAACCCACACAAGTGCCGTCATCGATATGGAAGCCTATGTGAAAACAAAGGAGATAATCGACATATAACTAATGACTCGATAGATAGTTGATTCCTTAAGAGTAGGGGGTTAGTAAATGAGGAAAATTCCTGAAGGCCCAATAATGGCCAAATGAGCTTATGAGGTGGAAAGGCCAAAGCGATGCACAACTCTAAAGACAGAGCAGTTCATGAAACTCGACAGAGGCCCATGAGTCATGAAGCCTAAAATAGCCAAATGCCCTCCTCGGAGGAAAGGTCGCATGAGTCAAAGGGAACCATCTAACATCCCGATACTTTGAGAGTTGAACCACGTTTTATGTCTGGGGGAAACACAAGACATGATCCCTCAAGCCCTCATAGCCAAGGGCCAATAGTGCCCTCAAGCTAACGCAACTATGTGTCTTTATTGATCCAAAGGATACACGGTGTGATCACTAGGCATAAAGCCCAACTTTGCTCCTTCCTATGATGGAATGCACCATCATGATGATTCATCATCATGAAGAAACGGTGAAGCCCGTTCCGTCACATAACCCTTGGAATCTTTTCTCAATAGAATTGATTTGGCCCCACTAATCTCTAGATTGAACACTACAAAGCTAAGGGTGGCATGCATGACATTTACATATCACACAAGGAGCTGACACATGTCCTCCCCTAATGGGGTATACAGTTTACTTTCCCCTCAGTCGATACACCTATATAAGTTATAACTCATCGGCCCAATAGAAGAAGGAGGTGAAGTTGGTTAAAATGGTCAACCCTGCTCATCACAAGCATACTCCTCTACTCAAACTCATCCCTCCTAAAGTCTTGCTAACTTAGGGATAGGAGGGTTGGCTCTGAGAAAGTCAGAACCCACCCCCCCACGCAGTGTCCTTTCTAGTCTCTATAAGAGACGAGCGAGGATCCTTCTAGATGGTCAGGAACTACACGGGTCATTATCTTGTTCGTCTCGTATGGATGCTCTAGTTTCCTACCTCTAAAAATTTAAATTCTTTTATTTCATTTATCTATTGTAATTCTCATCATTGAATGATTGTTTAAAGATAAGAAAAGAGTCAAACACCTCGCATCTTCTTCAATGTCTTACCTTTTCCCCTCCTTTGTTAATATACGTCTCAAGTAAATAGTCTAAAGATGTATACATCTTAAAGGGATTTTTTCCCAAAAATAATATATTTTATAAATAGTTACCAAATCAAACTTGGGATGGAGATATTTTCTAATCGATATCTCTTCATATAGTTTTGAACTAGAATTCATTTTCTTTTTCAAATTGATGAGGCAGAATCCGATTCGGCCCATTAAAACAGGCCCAACACTGAAATCAGTCTAAAAGCAGCAGTAATAGACCCACTGGCGGCTTTCGGCCCGTTCGCGGCCTAGTAGCCCTCGGCCCAGTAAGCAGCCCAGTGGTCTTCGGCCCGTCAGTGGTCCAGCAACCTTCGGCCCATTAGCGGCCCAATAGCCTTCGGCCCATTAGCGGCTCAGCAGCCCTCGGCCCAATAGGCTCCAGCCCATTAAGCGGCATCTGGCCCATCAACGGCCCTACCCCCTTCGGCCCAGTAGCCGTATCCGGCCTACTCCGATGGGAGGGTTAGGCACTATGACGGTTTACCAGTAAACTCAGAACATAGTCCTATATCGGCTGCCACCGTTAAGCATCCTCTATCCTCCGCTATAAATACACGGCTATTTATTACCAAAAGTATGTCTTCGTGACCCCAAGGACTACAGTCCAAAAAGCATTAAAACTGTTTCTTCCACCTCTTTGACTTCTGAATCGAATCATCTTCAGAAGCTAACTTAACCGTCGGAGGGGGTTCCTAAGGGCCAAAGCCCGGGACTCCTACTGACTGGTTTTTCTTCTTATCTCCCTCCTGCAGGGGATCGGTTCGAATCTTCGCCGACCTCCCCGAGTCGGTTTCGGCCACCGACCTCGGGACTTCTCCCTCCGGTCTCGACGCCATTCGTCGGCTGGTCCCAAGGTGCTTCGGCTCCGCCCCGCATCGGCTATTCCTCGTCCGCTGGAGCTTCGGCTACGCCTTTCACAGGCTAGCCAACGTCCAACCGAGCGACCCTCGGCTTCGGATCTTCGGCATCGTCTCCGCCCTCGCCACGCTCCGGATCCCCGTCGGATCTCTTCTTCGATCCAGCTCCGAATCCTAATTTCGGATTCCAACCTCGGAATCCGGTCGTGATAACTTCGACTACATCACAAACGTACACACTTTATTATTGTTATGTGTACTTTTATTTAAAAGTCACTATCTACTTTGGACGTTGACTATATGAAATGGTCAAGGTTTCGTTCTTTAAGAAAAAATACTTCCTGAAATTAAAAATGTGTGTATTATGATTCAAGAATATGTAGATTTAGAAAGTAAATTCCAACCGATGGAAGTGGAACTTTGGAAAGAATACAGGTGGTTCCGGCCCTTTGTGCATTATCCTTTTTTAGACGACGTCTTCGGTATTTTTGCCCAGGGGGCTTTTGTGCATTATCCCTTCAAACAATGTCTTCGATATTTTGTAAAGGGGGAAAGGCCTTCACAGGCTCGTTGGCGGCTCCAACTCTCTTCACAAGCCAAAATGAGGTATTTGTGTCGACAGAAATAACTTCTGAAATTGAGATTATCTCAAGCTCCGTTTGAAAAAGTTCAACACCTAGATCCTAAGGCCAATTACCTCTGACAACATATAAGCGTTCCCAAAAGTTTTAAGACTCCAGTTTTGTGTGAGCTATTTACAATTAAGAGGAGGGAGATAGAGAAAAGAGAACGCAACCCCAAAAACGTAGAAAAAAATACTTTTCGAATAAGGATGAGATTATAAAAAAAAAAATCTTATTTGTACATGTGAAAACAAGATCTCTCGACATTTATGTAATGTTCAATGAAAACTTGTTTCGTCCCAGATTAAGCCAAAAAGTTTCTATAAAATCTGTATGATTATCCTGCATGTAAAAAAATCTATTTATTTTTCAAAAAGTTACCAAGGACAAGTGCTGCCAAAGCAGCCTCAGCGAGATGGTAGAATAGTGTTTTGCAGTCTCTACTGCGGAGTAGTACTGTCCATCCAATACCTGGTATTACTATCCATCCAACAGTAGAAGAGTAGTGTTTTGCAGGCTTTCATAGTAGTACCGTCCATCCAACATGTGGTAGTGCTCCACTTTTTTTTTTTGTTGTGTGCTTCTTCCATTTCCAATGAAGTATCCTTTTGAAAAATTCACCCTCCCACTCTCACTTAGGATCATCCAACTTTGAACTCGAACCGCACTCTTACAAAAATTAGACAGTACTCGAGTCAATTTTTCATGATTCTTGATCTGAATAATTTTTTTAACAAAAGAAAAAAAAAACAATGTCAAGTTAAGATTGAACAGATCAATTCGGTAAAAAAACAAAAGGAAGGTCAGAGGTCTCTACGATCTAGAGAGAGAGAGAGATAGGGACTGCAGAAAGTCTCTCCACCGTACGATTACGATTAAGGGGCCCAATATATTCGTTGCATTGGGCCGAAGCTACCGTCGGGCCGTGACCACGTGGAGGGCAGCATCCCGAAGCGCCGTGTCCATGTCTACGTAAAATAATTGCAACCGACGTCTCGTCCGTATATGACGTTTTCCGAGCCAAAAAGAATCTTTCTGGGGCACAGGACAACATCTCACGTGATCCTGCTTGTGATTTTCCGAGCCAAAAAGAATCTTTCTGGGGCACAGGATAACGTCTCACGTGATCCTGCTTGTGATTTTTCTTCTCGACCTCACCTCTCCATGTATGGCAGCTGGGAAGGGTATATAGCCATCCACACAGTCTGATGGACCTACTTCAGTAAAGAAAGATTCCAAGATCCTATCTGTCTGCAGGAGTTCCCTTCACTTGTTTTATTATTGACTTTAAAATAAAAAAAAATCACTTGTTTTGATAGCAATGATTTCGAAACTGATGAATTGCAGAGTTGTGTGTTCAAACAAATAACCCCTAACAGAAAATAGGATGTGCCACATTTGTTATTAGCCTCATGATGTGAGTGAAGCTGTATGAGTGTTGCACAAATTAAGAGGTACCGGGGATCTCCTTTCCCTCGGATTGCTTCAACTAAGATTTTAGGATAATTATAATTTCATGAAAATGCTAAGGGTCTTAATTTTATTTATTTTATTAAAAATTATGTATATATATATATGAATCTGGTTATTTGAGTGTCCTTTTATAAGTGAAAAGTATGATCATAATTAATGAAAAAGGATGATTAATTTTGATTATCGATAAAGCTAAACCAATGTTTTTAAGTTATTTTTCTAACTTTTACTTGTAATATATCTCTTATATTTGCTTTAGGTATGCTTCAGACATGCTACTTTTAACCTTGCAAATGCACGTTAGTGTGACAGTGTGACATATGTTCAATGGTTCATGTTTCTTATGTCGTTAGTAGGTAAAAATTACTATGTACGTTAAAATGTTAGAAATTAAGTTTATAATGTTGCATGTTACGATGATTATATTTTCGAGGTCTAGAAAATCACAGAAAGATTTCTCAACAAAAAACATATGAAAATTTGAAGCTATATTTGTTAATTTAACATTTATATGCAACTCTAAACTTTTTTAAGTTAAAAGTAAAAGTATGTGTAGGAACACGTATAAGAATAAGGTTTTCTAAACCTTAAAGAATATTGTACATGTGAATATCCCCTGCTTTATACATGTTTAGAAATTTGTCTAAACTTTATTTTCATTCTAAAATTAGTTCTAATTTGCAAGAGACTTGAGTGATGATAGACTTGATAGTAGGAGTTCCTTAAGTATACTCTTAAGGGGAACGGGTGATGCTATTCTTATTTCCTTAAGATAGTCCCTCCATCATATATCACAGTCCCTTCCAACTTCCAAGATCATCATACTGAAAAAAATTTACTATATTAAATATATGCAGTTGGTGGTTGAGAGGTGAGGACTATCTTAATGGAGTAACTTACGAGAGTACCAACATTATTATGCTACAAGATTATATATTAAAAATATTTTTCTTATTTTTTCGGGATAATGATAAAGATGCAATTGTCGTTCGCTCCCGATTGCTAACCTTGTGCAATCATAGCTACAGTGTTATAAATATGGCCATGCTAAACACCTTATTCCAAGGGGCATCTTTCAGGAGCTCTAAGAGACAGGTGAACATCTCTTACTCCTCTCTCTAAACTCTTAATATTTGCATTCATGTCTTACTCTCTCATGCTCCAATAGCCCAATATGTAGGAACACTTGGGCAACAGTTCCCGAGCAATCGGGACAACATGACTGTTGCCCAAGAAGAAACGATTGGGCAGGACAGCAACGCCGATTCAAGAAGGGTAGAAAGAGCTCCCCCTGTATCATAATTGGTGAAGTCCTCTTGTGCGGCTATTAAGGGATTTGAGATTCCCTTCTGCAGTGATCAAGATGCGAGCCCCACCAATTGGCACTAGCGGCAGCGGTGTAGACCGGCGAAGTTCACCCAAGCACCTACCATGACCCCATTAGGTTCTCAGTGGGAAAATAGCACCCTATGATGGCTCGCAAGAAGATGATGACTCCTATCTTCCATTGTGTCAGAGCGATTCAACGAAGGTAGGATGGAGTCGATAAAGCACCATCCACATCGACCGAAAAATGGGTTGGGAGGGAAGGCTCTGCCTCAGTGAAGGATATGGTGGGGATGTAGCGATGGTGATGGGAACCACGGTTTGCCTCGAGTCTCCCAATTTATAGGAGAGAACCTCTCCGTCGTCCCACCTACTTGACATTAGTGACAACATGAAGTTGCTCCCTCAGAAAGCCTAGAATTGTCTAGCGAGGGTGATGCTCCATTGATAGCAATTAACCACTGAAATATCAGAGCGGCAAGCAAATGCCACGGCAATAGGTGATGTCCACCACTAGATAGGGAGATGCCCTGAGAGACACAGAGGCGTTTCCTAGGACTCCAATAGGCGAAAAGCTCAAGGCATGTTTCGAAGGAAGCATTCGGAAGCCTAGAGGTGGGAGACCAACGTGCAGTATGCCATTAAAAGGGAACGACAATTTGGTTGACACCTACGGCCAGCTCACACAAATGCCTTCATCGATATGGAATCCTATGTAAAAACAAAGGAGATAATTGATGTATAATTAACGACTCGACAGATAGTTAAGAATAGGGGGTTAGTGAACGAGGAAAATCCCTGAAGGCCCAATAATGGCCAAATGAGCTTATAAGGTGGAAAGGCCAAAACGATGCACAACCTTACAAGCAGAGCAGTTCATGAAGCTCGATAGAGGCCCGTCGGTCATGAAGCCCAAAATAACCAAATGCCCTCCTCGGAGGAACGGTCGCATGAGTCAAAGGAAACCATCCAACATCTCGATACTTTGAGTGCTAAACCATGTCATATGTCTAGGCAAAACACATGACACGATCCCTCAAGCCCTCATAGCCAAGGGCTGATAGTACCCTCAAGCTATAAGGCAACTAAATGTCTTTATTGATCCAAGGGATACACGGTGGGATCACTAGGCATAAAGCCTTTGCTCCTTCCTATGTGGGAATGCATCATCATGATGATCCATCGTCATGAAGAAACGGTGAAGCCCGTTCCGTCACATTGCCCTAGGAGTCCTTCCTCAGTAGAATTGATTTGGCCCCACTAATCTCTAAATTGAACACTCCTAAGCTAAAGGTGGCATGCATGGCATTTACATATCACACAAGGAGCCGACACATGTCCTCCCCTAATGGGGTATATAGTTGACTGTCCCCTCAGTCGATACACCTACATAAGTCATAACTCATCGGCCCAATAGAAGAAGGAGGTGAAGTTGGTTAAAAAGTTCAATCCCGCTCATCACAAGCATACTCCTCTACCCCAACTCATCCCTCCTAGACTCTTGCTAACTTAGGGATAGGAGGGTTGGCCCTGAGAAAGTCAGAACCCACCCCCCCACCCCGGTGTCTCTTTCTAGTCTTTACATGAGACGAGCAAGGATCCTTCTAGATGGTCGGGGATTGCTTGGGTCATTATCCCATTTGTCCCATATGGATGCTTTAGTTTCCTACCTCTACAAATTCAAATTCTTTTATTTCATTTATCTATTGTAATTTTCATCATTGAATGATTGTTTAAAGATAAAAAAAGTCATACACCTCGCATCTACTCCAAAATATCTTACCTTTTCTCCTCTGCTGTTAATATACATGTCAAGTAAATAGTCTAAAGATGTATACATCTTAAAGGGATTTTTTCCAAAAACAATATATTTTATAAGTAGTTACCAAAAGAAACTTGGGATGGAAATATTTTCTATTCGATATCTCTTCATATAGTTTTGAACTAGAATAGATTTTCTTTTTCAAATATACACACTTTCTTATTGTTATGTGTACTTTTATTCAAAAGTCACCGTTTACTTTTGACGTTGACTATATGAAATAGTCAAGGTTTCATTCTTTAAGAAAATATGTTTCTTGAAATTAAAAATGTGTGTATTATGATTCAAGAATATGTAGTTTGATTTAACTATTATGTGACTGTGATGCTACTTTTGAATTACAGGTGCGTATTCTCAGCTCAAAAGTATAGCAAGAGGTACATATTTGAAAATATTTTGATCTAAATATATTTTCATAAATATTTAAAAGTATTGTTACATCTTAAAAAATCTATACCTTAACACATTTCATTCCATAAACGTAAATCTCAATTTAATAGGTGGGACAGAGACACAAGCCTTAAGATACTTTTCTTCTAGTACCTCCACTGGGCAAAGCACACCTCAAATGCTTCTAAAAATATATGTGAGAGCTGCTGCATTCACGAAGATTTAGAAAGTAAATTCCAAACTATGGAACTTTGGAAAGAGATGATGGTTCAGGCCCTTTATGCATTATCCTTTTAGACAATGTCTTCGACATTTTCGTCCAGGGGGCTTTTGTGCATTATCCCTTCAAACAATGTCTTTGATATTTGTAAAGGGGGAAAGGCCTTCACAGGCTCGTTGGCGGCTCCAACTTTCTTGTAGGCACTTACAAGCCAAAATGAGGTATTTGTGTCACAGAAATAACTTTTGAAATTGAGATTATTTCAAGCTCCATTTGAGAAAGCTCAACACTCGGATCCTAAGGCCATTATAATCTCTGACAATGTGTGAGCCACTTAAAATTAAGAAGAAAAAGATAGAGAAAGAGAATGCGACCCCGAAAGTGTAGAAAAGAATGCTTTAAGCACATGAATAAGATTATTGAAAGAATTCTCTTATTTGCACCCGCGGAAATAAGACCTCTCGACATTTATGTAATGTTCCATGAAAATGTGTCCGATCGTAGAATAAGTCAAAATGTTCCTGTTAAATCTGTACGACTATCTTGTATGTAAAAAGAAATCTACTTATTTTTCGAAAAATTACCAAAGACAAGTACTGCCAAAAACAACTTCAGCCAGATGGTAGAATAATGTTTTGCAGTCTCTACTGCGATAGTAGTATTGTCCATCCAACAATAGTAGAATAGTGTTTTGCAGGCCTTCACAGTAGTATCGTACATGCAACATGTGGTAGTCCTCCACTTTTTTATTTATTTTATTCTTTCACATGTGATGTTTTAAAGGCAAATGAGATTCTCTAAGTACAAAGTTGGACCCATCAATGTAAATAAGAGAATTTTTTGAAGAACTCTCTTATGCAGTGCTTCTTTCATTTTCAGTGAAGTATTTTTCTGAGAAATTCCCCACCCCCGGTCTCACTTAGTGAGTATCATCCAACTTTGAACTCGAACCGCACTCTTACAAAAATTAGACAGTACTCAGATTAATTTTTCATGATTCTGGATCTTAATAATTTTTTTAATAAAAGGAAAATAACAATGTCATGTTATGATTGAACGGATCAATTCCGCATACAAAAGAAAACGGATGTCAAAAGTCTCAACGACAGAGAGAGAGAGAGAGAGTGATAGGGACTGCAGAAAGCCACTCCACCGTACGATCAAGGTGGCCCAATATAGTCGTTGGATTGGGCCGAAGTTACTGTAGGCCCGTTACATTGACGTGGAGGGCGGCATCCGGAAGCGCCGTGTCCACGCCTAAAAATAATTGCAACCGACATCGTTTTCCGAGCTGAAAACAAATCCTTCTGGGACCCAGGATATACCCCACACGTGGTCATGTTTGTGATTTTTTGTCTTCAACCTCTCCATGTATCGCAGCTGGGAAGAGTGTATAGCCATCCACACAATCTGATCAACCTATTTCATTAAATAAAGATTCCAAGATCCTACCTGTTTGAACGAGTTCCTTTCACGTTAAATGAGAATATGTTTTATTGAATTTTTAAAATTTTAAAATATTTGGTGCTGTAATAAGTATTGAGTAAGTTCAATTTCGTTAGCCTATTTATTAGGTGGAGCGACTTATAAAGAATGGATGAGCCTTTCAACCATTAGGCCCATATATTCAGGCTCCAACAGGAAATACTTTAATCCGAAAGAAGTCTCTTTCAGATCAACTCCAGAGTCTCAGATGAGCAAATTCAGAGTTTCGTCCCACCTAAGAATTGGACCGAACTTTTCTCGGTACGCTCTCCAATCGGACTCATTGCTACCTCAGATCTCTCCTTATAAAAGAGACCATATAGTACCTTCAGAAGGTATATTCAACATCGAGTCCCTACTTTCTCTTCGTCTCTACGCACTCTGACTTACGCATCGGAAGGGATTCTCTCATATCACAATCAGAGTCTCTTTTGACCTTGCGTCTATCTTGTAGGAGTGTGAGGAGTCTCAAGAAATTTCAGCCGTCTGATTCAGAGAGGGCGAGTCTCCAACTCAACATGTATTATCTTCCTTTCTTCTAGATTTTATAAGAATTCTGAAAAAAGATAGAGAGGGACTTACTACTGATTTGGCACCCTAGATAAGGTCTCTCATTATCTCGAACAAACGTCTTTAGACTCTCTGGAGAAAAGATCTTCTATCCCTCCTTTCGTACACCTCAATATGTTCTTATTCACATGAATCACAGTAAGTGGTTCATTCACTAGGGAGTTGTTTCAAAGAAAAATAGCATAATTGAAAATAATTGTTCCATTTTTACAATATTTTCGAATGTTTGAAATGATGTAAAATAAAATGCTATCTAAATCTTTTTTACCTACTTGACAATTCTATTTCCTTGTTTTTTGTTACTGGAAAAACCCACAGTAAACTCAAACAAAAACATTAAAATATTCTCTTATTTTGTTTTATAAATAACCTAACAAATGCTTCTTGACTTTAAATCAGAAACTCACTTGTTCTGAAACCAATAATTTAGAAACGGATGAATTGCAGAGTTGTGTATTCAAACAAATTGATTTCGAAACAGAGAAAATAGGATGTGCCACATTTGTTCTTAGCTAGCCTCATATGCGAGTGAAGCTGTATGAGTGTTGCAAAAATTAAGATGTACGGAAGATCTCCTTTTCTTCGGATTGCTTCAAAACAAATTTTAGGGTAATTATAATTTCAAGAAAATGCTAAGGGTTTTAATTTTATTTATTTTATTAAAAATTATGTATATATATATGAATCTGGTTATTTGAGTGTCCTTTTATAAGTGAAAAGTATGGTCATAAATGAAAAAAGATGATTAATTTTGATTATCGATAAAGGTAAATTAAATTTAAGTTATTTTTATATCTTTTACTTGTAATATATCTGGTATATTTGCCTTACGTATACTTCAGACGTGCTACTTTTAACTTTGCAAATGCACGTCAGTGTGACGTATGTTCATGTTTCTTATGTCGTTAGTAGGTAAAAATACTATGCACATTAAAATGTTAGAAATTAAGTTTATAATGTTGTATGTTACGATGATTATATTTTCGAGGTCTAGAAAATCACAGAAACATTTCTCAAGAAAAACTTTTGAAAATTTGAAGCTATATCTGTTAATTTAACAAGTATATGCAAGTCTCATTTTTTTAAAGTTAAAAGTAAAAGTATGTGTAGGGACACGTATAAGAATAAGGTAAACGGATTTTTTTTTTTTCAGATCACTTTTAGCTTCTAAACCTTAAAGAATATTGTACATGTAAATATCCCTTGCTTTATACATGTGTAGAAATTTGTCTAAACTTTATGTTCATTCTAAAATTAGTTCTAATTTGTAAGAGATTTGTGTGACGATAGACTTGATAGTAAGAGTTCCTTACGTGTACTCTTGTGTCACTTTGATTGGAGAATAGGAGAAGAATAAGGGAGAATAAAGAGAGAATAAGTGTAATTTTACTTTGACAAGTGGAATAGTTTATGCCGGTGCAAAATAACGTATTCGGAGAATAAGTCATCTCACTCTAGACCTAAAAATTACTTATTCTTCTTATTCTGTCTGCGGGTCCTACAAAACTATCAAACCGAAACACCTCGTATTCTATTATGCAAACAAAGTGAGGCAATTGGGTGATGCTATTCTTATTTCCTTAAGATAGTCCCTTAATTTAGTCCCTCCAGGTGATGCTATTCTTATTTCCTTAAGATAGTCCCTTAATTTAGTCCCTCCATCACCCTCCATCATATATCACACTCCCGTTGCATGTTCCAACTTCCAAGATCATCATAGTGAAAAAATTTATTATATTAAGTATATGCAGTCGGTGGTTACGAGGTGATCAGGACTATCTTAATGGAGTACCAGCATTATTATCCTACAAGACTATATATATATAAATACTTTTCTTGTTTTTTTGTGATAATGATAAAGATGCAATTGTCGTTCGCCCCCGATTGCTAACCTTGTGCAATCATAGCTAGAGTGTTATAAATATGACCATGCTAGACACCTTATTCCAAGGGGCATCTTGCAGGAAGGAGCTCTACCAGACAGGTGAACATCTCTTACTCCTCTCTCTGAACTCTCTTAACATTTCCCTTCGTGTCTCACTCTTTCAAGCTCCAACACCCCCCACCCAGTAGTACTTAGATTCTTTGCCATGAGTGGCAACAGATCGCCACTGCTGTCACTTCGAGAGCATCACATCGCAAAGGTCCCCACTACTCCACTGAAGCAAAGCGATGGCGATCCCCTAACTTCTGTTAGCCTTCCACATTTCAATTATGGGCTCCGAATTGAAGGTGCCTCATGCAAGGAGTCACGATTTGGATGTTGTCCGATTCTGCGTATCAGACGGCGTCCAACCATAAATTAGTTAATTTAACTTTCAGTCGTCTAGATTACACAAATTATCTAAAGGCTGAGATTGGTTGCCTGGAGGATGTATTATACGATGTGAAAATGATTCCTCTCTCTACATATATATGCTTATACATAGATAGATACGACCTTAACACAGCAAAAAGAAGAAGCATAAGATTTTTGTTTTTTTGGTGACAAATTGCAGGTGCAAAACTCATGTCGCATTCCATCTACCAACTACTTCCAATGGGTCACGTATTCCTGTTCATCGTGTCGATGCTTGGGGTGAGAAGATACATATACTAACATATATATGCTTGTTTCTCGTTTCTCTTGTTATACGCGCAAAGACAGAACATACAGTGCAACAAATTATATAGGACAATGACTTACCCATATATACCTTCGCTGGTGTTGCAGCTTGCTGTGGAACAAGGCCATGGTGCCGTGACTAATTCCGAAGCTTATTGGCATTCGATGCTTCCCGACACTCCAATGCCTACTGCCATAAGAGATCACTTGAGCTCATCAGGTCCTCTCTCTTCCGCCCTCCCCACCCTTCTCCTGTGTACGTAGCCAGTGGATCCCCCTACAACATAATTGACCACTAGATCTGCTTCACAGGTGATGTTAGAAGAACTTTCGCCTTCCAGAATGGTGCCATGGTTAAAACGGCGAGGAACGGTGCTGATGCTACCATCACGGGCCCTGAGGGAAACCCTGTAACCATTCACCGATACACGAAAAGACCAATAACCCTATGGCTATCCGATCCCTATGGTAGGAAGAAAGATTGGATTGAGGCTCCCAACCGGGACGGTGCCACCAGCCTCGAGGGTAAAAACCCTGACAGGTTTTGGTTATCGTATATAAGAACCTCTGGTAAAAATAAGGATCAAGTTCACAGTACTGATGACTTACCAAGTGCCGTCCAACTCAATGACGAGAGCAGGACCATGGGCATCAATTCCCATAGAGGGGCAATAGGTGATATCCGAATAGACGCTCCAAGCGCACTCTCCTCGTTCTTGGAGAGGAATTTACGCCCTGGAGCACGGATTGAAGCAGTGTTCAGAAGGCCCGTGGATGGAGACCATTTCTTGTCTCCAAGGGCGGCGGGCTCCATTCCTTTCTCTTCTTCTAAGCTCTCAGAAATCCTTAACCTCTTCTCTATCGACCCTAACTCCTATGAGGGTAAGGAGATACGGAAGGCGCACTACTTCTGTGAGCTACCACCTGCCCCGGGGGAGAAGAAGTGTTGTGCCACCACACTCGAGTCCATGGTCGACTTTGTTGCGTCTTCCCTCAATGGCTCGATCATTAGAGCCCTCACAGCGAGAGCAGATCAGGAGACGATGTCGCCTCGGATGTACACCGTGGAGTCCATCTGGGCCGTGCCCATGCAGGGCTCCACGGCCCTCCCCTGCCACCTGGAGGTGTACCCGTACACGGTCTACCACTGCCATCTGACGCGCGGCGTCAAGCCGTACGTCATCAAGTTGGTCGGCCAATTGGCGGGAGACACGGCGGAGGCGGTAGCCACGTGCCATCGTGACACGTCGGATTGGGTTCCCGAGCACCCCGCCCTGCGAGCGCACAAGGTGAAGCCTGGTGAGGCATCGGTGTGCCATCTTCTACCCCTGGGCGACTTCGCCTTTGTGCCCATCGCCCGCACCGCCGACGTTGCCGCGCAGTAGCAGTTGCGGTGGAAGGATCAGCTAGAATAAAGTAGGCGCGGGTTCCAACTTGTGCCACATATTGTGCATATATTGAGACCTACTTCCCCTCGTCCGTCGGTGGCGCGTGTTTGATGGAGCAAATGCCATGCTTCCCTACCTTCTTCAAGTCTTGTCTATGTTGCTTCTGGTGGATGAATTCTTTGTACTCTTTGTTTAATATGCAATTAAGCTTTGATTCATGAATCAACGCTTCCCTTCCTACTTAACTGGTTTGAAGATTTTTTTTTTTTTTCAAATGCATTTCAAAGTAGGATGAATCAACGCTTGCCTTCTCGATTGTTAGATCCTATATGATCTGTTCGTCTACGTCAAAGTAGGAAATTTGATGTGATTTTTGTTAGATCCTGGTTGCTTGCATAAGAGTTCACTCCGGTGGGGATCCTAAATGGACAGCAGGCAATATCCTTCTCCAGTCAACTAATTTCTCCCCCACTCACCAAAAATGAAAGGTCAATTCTCAATTGGTCTCCCCAATGTACAATTTGCTAGGCAATCACATAAAAATCTGCAGCACATGGAAACTAACCGAAGTTTTCAATTGAAAGAGACTAGTCTAATTAAGTAGGCAAGATCCCCAATGAGATAGCCAAATCGAGTGAGAAGATGGTTTCCAAGAAATGAGTAAGGCTCTTCCTTAAACCTTTCTTTCTCCAATGTTGAAGTCCGGAAGGAAAATAAATTCACTAGAAATTAAAAGTAATAAAATAAAATATTAGTAATGGGATACATGGCTAGGCCAATAGCTGCCTAGGTAAATAGATGGCCAAAGACTGCCTATCTAAAATATTGGACAGCCACTAACTTGACCGTCTGGGATGCCAGATGACCATCAATTTGGCCATTGAGATGTCAGATGGCAACCAATTTCGCCATCTATGATGCAGTCTATACAACAAATTAAAAAAGAAAAAGAAAAAATGATGATGCAAGGATCAAAGGGCTATACGTTACAGTGAGCAAAAGTCATCTCACCATGGTCACCAGAAGGCTATAGGTGTTGGAAATGGTCCTGGATTCAATCCGTGAACGGAGGTGCATTCACATGGGCCACAAGCAAAAAATAATTAAAACAAGAAAGTGATCACCAAGGATACATTGAAACCTTAATTAGACATGTCCAAAGTTCTAGAAAAGGTGATAAGGCATAATCCGATTCGGCCCATTAAAACAAGCCCAACACAGATCAGTCCAACAGCAACAGTAAAAGGTCCACTGGCAGCCTTCGGCCTGTTAGCGGCCCAGCAGCCCTCGGCCCAGTAAGCAGTCCAGTGGTCCTCGACCCGTCAGCGGCCCAATAGCCTTCGGCCCGTTAGCGGCTCAACAGCCCTCGGCCCAGCAGGCTCCAGCCCACTAAGCAGCATCTGGCCCATCAGCGACCCAACCCCCTTCGGCCCAATAGCCGTATCCGGCCCACTCCGGTGGGAAGATTAGGCACTATGGCGGTTTACCAGTAAACCCAGAGCATAGTCCTATATCGGCTGCCAACGTTAAGCAACCTCTATCCTCCGCTATAAATATACGGCTATTTATTGCCAAAGGTATGTCTTCGTGACCCCAAGGATTACAGTCCAAAAAGTATTAAAGCTACTTCTTCCACTTCTTTGACTTCTGAATCGAATCATCTTCAGAAGATAACTTAACCGTCGGAGGGGGTTCCTTAGGGCCGAAGCCCGGAGCTCCTACTGAGGGTTCTTCTTCTTTCCCTCCTTCTGCAAGGGCTTCGGTTTGAATCTTCGCCGACCTCTCCGAGTCGGTCTCGGCCGCTGACCTCGGGTCTTCTTCCTCCGGTCTCGACGCCATTCGACGGCTGGTTTACCTCCGCCTCGTCCGGAGGAGCCTCGGCTACGCCTTCTGCAGGCTGGTCCACATCCGTCCGAGGGAGGATCGGTTTCGCCCCTGTCCGGGCACCCCTCGGCTTCGGATCTTCGGCCTCGTCTCTGCCCTAGCCGCGTTCCGGATCCCCGTCGGTCCCCTTCACTGATCCGATCCAGCTTCGGGTCCCAACACCGGATTCCAGCCTCGGAATCCGGTCGTGATAGCTTCGGCTACATCAGAAGGTATTCATGAACTAGGACATAGAGGTTCTCACTTCCTTCTTCCCAGCCAGACAAGAAAGAAAAGTTGTGTCCTAACCTTTCAACTGTCCCTACAACACAACATAGGAAATGAAAAATCAAAATGACAATTAATACCTGATGTAGACTGGATCTATCACGACCGGATTCCGAGGCTGGAACCCGAAGAAGTGGATCTGAAGCCGGTTCGGATCGGTGTTATTGAGGCCCGACGGGGATCCGAAAGGCCGAGGAGGCGGAGGCGAAGACGAGGGTCCGAAGGCCGAAGGGCGCTTCGGTCGGTGCAGGCTCGTCTCCGGGAAGTCGGGGCCGGGGCTCCTTCGGCGGGCGAAGGGGCGGCGCGGATGAAGCTCTTTCTGGCTGTATTGCCGACAGGCGATGAAGCCGAAGCCGACGGTCTGAGGCCGGAAGGGTCTCGGACTCGACTTGCTCTTGGATAGTGAGCCCAAAAGCCCTTTTTGTCGGACGAGGGGACAGCGCGGGGCCGAGTCTCCCGTTGCGGGGCAGCCGTCGCACGGCGTCGAGACCAGGGAGAGGAATCCGAGGTCGGCGGCGATGATTCGAACCGAGCTCCTGCAGGAGGAAAAGAAGAAGAAACCGGTCAGCAGGAGTCCCGGGCTCTGGCCCTTAGGAACCCCCTCCGACGGTCAAGTTAGCTTCTGAAGATGATTCGATTCAGAAGGCAAGAAGTAGCTTTAATGCTATTTGGACCGTAGTCCTTAAGGGTCTCGGAGGCAAAGAGTTGCATACCTTTGGCAATAAATAACGGTGTATTTATAGCAGAGGATAGAGGTTGGTTAACGGTGGTAGCCGATATAGGACTATGTTTGGGCTTACTGGTAGACCGCCATAGTGCCTGATCCGCCACCGGAGTGGGCCGGACTCGGCTATCGGGCCGAAGGGGGTTGGGCCGCCGATGGGCCGAAGCCTGCTGGGCCTAGGGCTGCCGCGCTGTTCCCGGGCCATAGGCTGATGGGCCGCTGACGGGCCGAAGCCTGTTGGGCCGGGAGCAACGGTGCCGCTTATGGGGCCGAGGGCTGCTGGGCCGCTGATGGGCTGGAGGCTCCCGGAGGGCCTGATACTGCTGCTGTTGGGCTGAACGGGGTTTGGGCCTGCTCTATTGGGCCGAATCGGATTCTGCCTCATCAATACCAATGTATGCAGTATCCATTCAAACGTTAATAATTGTTTCACAATTGGTGCCTATGTTTAATACAGGTGTTATGGCCACTCACTTTGCCCATTTT
Organism: Zantedeschia hybrid cultivar; assembly: GCA_030544215.1. NCBI lineage: Eukaryota > Viridiplantae > Streptophyta > Magnoliopsida > Alismatales > Araceae > Zantedeschia > Zantedeschia hybrid cultivar. The sequence goes on along the minus strand of JARZZO010000008.1, from coordinate 59,234,229 downwards.
GCTTAAAAGAAAACCTTTAGAAGCAAGATCTAAAGTTACCAAGTATATGGCCAGCCAAGAAGGAGGGCCAGTACGTCCTAACCTTTTAGTTGTCTCTACAACACAACATAGAATAAGGAAATAAAGATGACAATTAATACAATTGTACGCAACATTCAAACAAAGGTTAATCATGATCTCACAATTAGCGTTGAAGGATAAGAATTTCGCTTGGCCCAAATAGCCAGTGGGCTGCCCCACCAACACGAGTCCAAGACAACACGTATAACCCCACTAAGGCCCAATCCCGTCAAGTTCCTCGGTCCAAGATCCAAGTCGGGAAGGCCTGACACTAGGCCCAAGAAGCCTTACCACCAAAAGTACTCAGCCCATTGCACCCGACCTACTGGGAATGTATCCAAATCCTCCCCCTAGTGAGATCCCTACATCAACTCGATTGGGACTCCTCTTTGCAGGAGGATCCTAACTTTTTTTGCCCAATCCGACTATGACCGAAAGCGAATCAAGATGAATCTAGGAATTCGGGTTAAAATCGGCCTTTCCAAAATAGGTTTCCTTCCTGTCACAGTCTCCAAAGGAGACCCCAGCTAGGATCTATCCATCCTAATCGGAGTCGGCTCGTAGACTACCCTAGAACTAGTATATAAAGACTCTTGGTTCAACCTCACCAACTACGCTCTCCATAACCCAATTGGTCTTATCTTTCTCTTGAACCCCAGCTCTTTGACTTAAGCATCGAAGGGGGATCTCCTGGGTCATCACCGAGAGCCCTTGATGGTGTTTCTTTTTTGCATGTCTATTATCTTCCGACCTTCCGATACCAGGTGGAAGGCGCTAATCAAAACAGACAAAATTTTGGCCTAACATCTTTTGGCACCGTCTGTGGAAAATGCAAGCCAAAAGCCATGGTATGCTCAAACAAAGGTCAAGCTTCCTGACATAAGGGAGTAGTCGCCAGTAGTGTTTTACTACTGCTACCTCCAACCATTGGAATTCTAGGTGGATCAGATGTTCACCCCTCTCCCAAAGGTACACTCTAGCTGCCTCCAACGCCAAATTTCTAGACTCTGATCGATGTGATTCAGCAACTAGAAGCAAAAATCGACCAATTAGGGAGGAAGGCCCTCTAGCAAAGGATTCATCACCCAGGAAGCCCCCCGCATGGTCTCTACAGTGTGTAGACACGCTAATTTTCACATCTCAGTGAGCAAATCTCATATCATACTACTAATGCCCCAAAATGGTCTTTTATTTTAGCAATTGATAATTTTTGCCTATTTTTTTGAAAATCTTCACCACAGCCTCTGAATCACATCGTGCGCACATGATGTCTTTTGAACTCAGTCACTCCCTAGTGACGTTTTTCCCTCTAATTGAGTCTGACTAAGCTTCATATGTAAATTTGTCCTTTTCTGAGTCACATCACAGATGGGTGACATCTTTCAAGTTTCTATATTATTCTTGCAATTTTTTTCATGATTTTTCTTCCTATGTTTGACTAGTTGAAATACGTCAGGTCTGAGTGACGCGTCTTAAGAGACGTCAGCGTGTCATGATGGGATTCGGTTATATTCTTAATTCCAACCCAAGGTTGACTATATTCACTCAATTTTCCTTTATGGCAGGTTGTACTCACTTGGAAACATTCCCTAGGGGATCGATCCATAGTTGGGGAGAGTTCTAGATGGTCTTTCCTTCTTGGTTTTACTCTCTTAATTTGGTTCAGTCATTTAGACTCACTTCATATTCTAGTTACGTAACTATGGAACTAATTAGTATACAAATCAAAGATGAATGATACAAGATAAATAACCAAGCAATAAACATGTCATTTATCATCATTAAATTTAAATATTCTATTATATTTTCATAACTAGGATCCTCAAATTTCATCAAATATGCAGAAAAAATAAAATCTCTCAATTCACTAAAGAACTATAGAAGTACATATACTTTCTCAATTTCTTACTACATCAAATCTAAGAAAACAATAAATCTAATCATGCATAACCTCCAAATGAGTCTGAATCCAATTCCCTAAGGAAAGCCATGTTCCTCAGCTAACTCTTCCTCTTTAGTCTTTGAAAATATTAGTAGGGTTTATAAGTAGAACCACTCAAAGGCAAATCAAACCCATCAAATACTAACAATATCATAATTTTAAAATAATAATATAAAATATATATACGATTCACAATGCTACATATAACTCAAATAAGATCATAAAATATGGCTAAATATAAACTACTAATAAACATGTGTTTTTTAATAATAAGAATAAATTGAACTAACATATAGCATATAAGACATGATCAGATTATGATTTAACTGAACAAGTCTACTAGTCATTATTGGAACATGTCACATATTATAGTGAACATATAGAAAATTTGTCACACTACAATAGAAAAGACTTTTAACAGCTATTTTTTTTACTTTTAACGGTGATTGAAATCGCCGCTATTATCTTTACCGGCGATTCATCAATTGCCGTTAGATCCACCATCGTTAAAAGTTATAGCGGCATTTATGGAATTTGCTGGTTAAATTTGCATCAATTGCTGCCAAAAATTATTCTTTTAGCGGCCATTCATAGCGACAATTTAAAATGCTGTGACATTTTATTTTGAACTATTCTCTTATTATTGTTACAACAACAAGGTAAGATCATCAGAATATTGTACTTATAGTGGCAATTATAATCACCACTTAAAAATTATGTAAAATTATTTAATATCTAAATATTATATTTTTTGGGACAATCATAATTGCCGTTACATGTGCACCTATAAAATTATAAACAATTGCCGCTAAAAATAAATGTATATCATAATTAAAATAGAAGATTGGTTCTATTCGTATACTACACTCCATGTTTATCAAAATATCAAAACAATCTATTTGACATTCATATCAAAACAACTCATTAATTATGACAATAGTTCAACATAAATAGAACAATTGTCTTTCTAATACATAATGCCTAAAATAAAATCATTGAAAAGTAAATGTTCTTGTCTAATACATGATGCCACATAAGGCAAAAGACTTTCTCAAAAAGAATCTCCTTGAACATTGAGCGAATATTTTTGATGCTTCTAGCAAAGATGTCATCTTGAACAATAACCTGAAAATAAGAAGAAAATATTTCATACTTAGCAACTATAATCACATTAGTAATAATATTAAGAGAAAAATCTTCAAGAAAACTTAGACTATATAGAAAGAAATAAAACTAAGAGAAAGATAAAACTAAGTTTACATGGTTAATATAATTAAGAAACTTAAAGGAACAATGAAACTTCATATTTTTGAAAAGAGATAATTTACTTATTTTTTTAATGAAATTCATTACATTATAAAGAAGTGTATAACATTTTATATATTCATTTGGGTATATAGCATCTTCTAAAATCATTTGAACACACCATTTTGTAGATAATATCGAACCATTACCATCAATATGCATACAATATATAATTCAAAATATATTCACAATGTATAACATGTTATTAAATAATATAAGTTCTTACCTCCAATGAGTTGTCAAACCAATGAAGCATGGAAAATCTCTATTATACTGTCATTCATTTGACCTACAAAAGTTAACAACACTAAAAATATAAACAATAGCTATAAAATTATAATAATTTTTAAAGAATGTAACATCTCATATGAACTTTAAATTGAGCATTAAAAAACAAATACCGTTCCATTAGAGTTTCATTGAATATAGATGGTATAACCTCATCATTTCTCCTATTTATATAGGACTTCATTAGAGCAATTTCTATTTCTAATTTCTTTTGATTTTCTATCATCATCCTTATTTCATTATTGTGACGCTCTTCTATTAGTTTTATTACTGTAATCTCTTAGTATACGATCAAGTCTATTTCTCAAAATCTCATCTATATTTTGATGCCTTTCAAAATATTCTGATTTCAATTCACACTTATAATCCTTCCACTTATTTCAAAATCTATATGTCGATAATTTTCAAAATATTTTGAGTAGTCTTGATTGAATAATTTCAGCAACAAGTTTTTTTTTCTGAAAATTCAAGGGTAGGAGAAATTCCAAGGGAGCAATCTATAGTGTCCAATCTTTATTGGACAGATAAAACGACAAAAAAGACAGTATTTGGAGCTGCAACATGAGTACTTAGGTTTTAAAAAAATAAATAAACTAATAATGTATACTTTTTTTTGGACGAGACTAAAAACATATACTTGGTGCTGCAACATGAGTACTTAAAAATAATTCTAAGGGTATCAAAAAGAAGACAGTACTTGGTGCTGCAGAACAAGTACTTAGGTTTTTAGAAAAATAATTAAGCTAAGAATTATAGCTGGTGCTACAACACGAGTACTTAAAATAATTAAGTATTGCACATTAAAACACTGAGATCTCAGAAATCAGAAAGGTTCCTGGGGGGTGATAAGAGGATTGAAAAACTCTAACACGCCTTGCTTACAGGTTGAGATTAAGATTTCTAGGGTGATTTACAGAGATATTTTGAGAGACATAGTATTTAGTGAGAATCATATCAAAAATTTGGGAGGGCCATGGCCCCCCTTGGGTCCACCCCTGTACCTAGTTGGGTAGGTTAGATTATGGTCTTTGTGGCCAGCATGCTCATGATACCTACAGGCATGCATGCTTTATGTATTTTACACCCTACAATTAAATGAATACTCATGTGGGTGGACGACAATGATATGATTCATTAACATTTGTGAATTCCAAACCAGAGGTCGGCTATGCACTCGTAGCTGATTAGAATGCCTAAAAATAATTTGTCATTAAGCTACGCACATCATAAATTAAAGAAGGTAAATTAAATTATTCTAAACTAAACAATTGAGTATAATCAATGGAGGCTGGAGACCTCACCTTCGGTTCTCTGCCAGGTGCGAGAAAAGCATAAGAGGAACAACAAGGCACACCAAGTTCAAGGCCCACACATGTGCAGCATGGATTCAATAGAAGAAACAAAGGTTAATCATGATCTCACAATTAGCGTTGAAGGATAAGAATTTCGCTTGACCCAAATAGCCAGTGGGCTTCCCCACCAACACAAGTCCAAGACAACACGTATAGCCCCACTAAGGCCCAATCCGTCAAGTTCCTCGGTACAGGATCAAAGTCAAGAAGGCCTGACACTAGGCCCAAGAAGCCTTACCACCAAAAGTACTCAGCTCATTGCACCCAGCCTACTGGGAAGGTATCCAAATCCTCCCCCTAGTGAGATCCCTACATCAACTCAATTGGGACTCCTCTTTGCAGGAGGATCCTAACTTTTTTTGCCCAATCCGACTATGACCGAAAGCGAATCAAGATGAATCTAGGAATTCGGGTTAAAATCGGCCTTTCCAAAATAGGTTTCCTTCCTGTCACGGTCTCCAAAGGAGACCCCAGCTAGGATCTATCCGTCCTAATCGGAGTCGGCTCGTAGACTACCCTAGAACTAGTATATAAAGACTCTTGGTTCGACCTCACCAACTACGCTCTCCATAACCCAATTGGTCTTATCTTTCTCTTGAACCCCAGCTCTTTGACTTAAGCATCGAAGGGGGATCTCCTGGGTCATCACCGAGAGCCCTTGATGGTGTTTCTTTTTTGCATGTCTATTATCTTCCGACCTTCCGATACCAGGTGGAAGGCGCTAATCAAAACAGACAAAATTTTGGCCTAACATTTTTTGGCACCGTCTGTGGAAAATGCAAGCCAAAAGCCATGGTATGCTCAAACAAAGGTCAAGCTTCCTGACATAAGGGAGTAGTAGCCAGTAGTGTTTTACTACTGCTACCTCCAACCATTGGAATTCTAGGTGGATCAGATGTTCACCCCTCTCCCGAAGGTACACTCTAGCTGCCTCCAACGCCAAATTTCTAGACTCTGATCGATGTGATTCAGCAACTAGAAGCAAAAATCGACCAATTAGGGAGGAAGGCCCTCTAGCAAAGGATTCATGACCCAGGAAGCCCCCCGCATGGTCTCTACAGTGTGTAGACACGCTAATTTTCACATCTCAGTGAGCAAATCTCATATCATACTACTAATGCCCCAAAATGGTCTTTTATTTTAGCAATTGATAATTTTTGCCTATTTTTTTGAAAATCTTCACCACAGCCTCTGAATCACATCGTTCGCACATGATGTCTTTTGAACTCAGTCACTCCCTAGTGACGTTTTTCCCTCTAATTGAGTCTGACTAAGTTTCATATGTAAATTTGTCCTTTTCTGAGTCACATCAAAGATGAATGATACGAGATAAATAATCAAGCAATAAACATGTCATTTATCATCATTAAATTTAAATATTCTATTATATTTCCATAACTAGGATCCTCAAATTTCATCAAATATGCAGAAAAAATAAAATCTCTCAATTCACTAAAGAACTATAGAAGTACATATACTCTCTCAATTTCCTACTACATCAAATCTAAGAAAACAGTAAATCTAATCTTAGATAACTTCCAAATGAGTTTGAATCCAATTTCTTAAGGAAAGTCCTGTTCCTCAGCTAACTCTTCTTGAGCTAATTTCTTAGTAGAATTTATGAGTAGAACTACTTAATAGACAAATCAAACCCACCAAATGCTAACAATATAATAATTTAAAAATGACAATATAAAATATATATACGATTCACAATTCTACATATAACTCAAATAAGATCATAAAACATGATAAAATATAAATTATCAAATCACATGTGTTTTTTAATAATAAGAATAAATTGAACTAACATATAGCATATAAGAAATGATCAGATTATGATTTAACTAAACAAGTCTACTAGTCATAATTAGAACATATCACATATCCAAGTAAACATATAGCAAATTTGTCATGGCAAGGTAGTTTACCAAATTAGAGTTCATATTGTCAGAACAACTAATCAGAATGAATATAGATTCTTAATCAAATAAGTTGAGATCAAAATAACTAAGTATAGATGCTAAAAGAACAAACTAAGTATATTATAAACTGAATCAAATGGATCTAAACAACAATTATGTTTTATAATTATGTGCCAAACAAATCAAATCTAAACATATCAAATAGACATGCATCCAATTATTATATAAAGAGCCGAACAAACAAACACAAAGCATATAGGCAAGTATGATAAGATCTTGGCACATGTATTTTCGGAGAGTCTATTGTCTTACCTCGGATGATTATAAGCAAAACACAATCAATGGGATTTTCCCGTTACCTACGGGGAGAACTCATCTACGGACACTTATGGAATGAGTCACAATCTCCTTAAGATGGCAAAGTCCAAACATATATCAAAAAAATATGGAATAAATATATTTTCATAGATTTCATAATGATCACAGATCTGAAAATTAATTTGGCATAGTGATACTTATATATAAGAGTTAAAATATACACTTTTATATACAAAATAATAACTTAGAGAGTCAACATGGTCATATAGATGAATAATCAGATCAAAGATAATCAAAATAGGTTACTAGACAGAAGAGTATGCTATTGAAAATTTTTCAGATCTATCGGACAAAGAATAATAATTTCTATTAATAAAACTAATTTTCAGAGACGAAAAATGAACAAATAAGGCCGAAAATGACAAATAAATTCAAACAATTATCAAACTTGGTGAACATGTTCAAGAGGTCAAAAGAATAATATGTACAAAGTTTCATATAATTCTAACATTAAACGAATGATTTAGAGCATCAAATGACATATAAATAACTTAAGTCAAATTAGGCCAAATCGAAATAAGTAGTAAAATAATAGGCAAATAAAATCTAAAATTCCAACAAATATAACATGCAAAATCAAAGTGTGTTCAAAATTCCAAGTCAATTGGCAATGGAACAGAGGAGTTATGGACAATTTAACTTTAAGTTGAAAATTGGTCACAACTTTTGAAAACCGTCGGTATAGGTCGTGCATAGGTCCTGAATTTCCAAAATATTGGATTTTGCAAATTTGATCAAAAATTTATAGATTAAAGTGGAATTTAAAGTCATGGATTGATAGACTATGGTTCAAGAAATTATGTTTTAACACTTTTAAAAATCAAAACAAAGTTTTTATATTAATATAAAATATCATTAAATGAGTTATCATCACCTACCTCAAGAATACGAAGACACTCCCCCTTTAATGCCTTTAGATCACTTTCTAGCAGTCCAATATTAGTTTTCTTGTGATCTAAAGTTTCTCTTATGACTTCTAAACCTCAAAGAACAACAATCCATCCATTAGAATCAATTTCCAAAGAGAATTAAATCAAAACACTTCTCTTTCTCATGAAGAATACCATGTTCTTATCTCTTATCTTAGGGCTGCGTGGAGGAGGCCTTATACACTGCCCCAAGGCTTCATATAAAAATCTTTTGGCTTCCTAATACTACTCAAACTAACTCTCCAAAGTTGACAAGTCGAACTGAAACCGTAACTTCCTTAACCAACAAGCTAAAGTGTTCCGATTCAAACTAGGAACCTAGATTTTTGTGTAGAATGGGTTTCCTTCTATAAATCTCCTTCGATTCGACCTATTAAACGTCAAAATTAGTTTTTGGTCCTTTTGACAAAAGTATAGTCATTTATATCATATTTCCAATCATATATGCCATATCATTTTTGGACTTTTGTGCACGAAGTTATTATGTTCGCAAAAGAACACTTACTCGTAGTTCCCAGACCTAAAAATTTGACTGTATTAGAAACCAACTAGTTTCCTAATTGGGTCTCTTATGAGTTTATTGGGCTTTTTTTGACTTAACTAATAACTTACTCATTTTAAACCTATTATTATATTATTAAATACATATTAAACATATTTAAATCATTTTAACCCATTAATTGGCTTAATTAAACTTATTTAAATCTAATTAGGCTCGATTATCTTTGGCCCATTAATAAATTAATGGGCTTGAGATCCAAGTTATAACACTTGGGGTGCCTTGGAGTTTAAGAATTTGATTTGTGAAATGATTATTGCAGAAAGATGATCTCTATTTATATGATACCTCTTTGGAACTTGAAAGAGGTTGGCTATTGTGTTCTTGAGTGCTCCACTACATTAAGAACTCTCTCCTCTCTCCCTAGCATGAATTCTCTCTTCTTGGGGGGTGTTCTTCATTGCTCTTAGTGTTCTTCCTCCTATGAAGGATGTTCAAGTCTCAAAAGGCTTTTAAGGGGCCAACAACTTTCACTTTCTTTCATAATCTTTTCTTTGTTCTTAGTTAGTTAGTTCATTATTACAACACGTTTTTCATCTTAGTTTTCATTCATATTCATACAACAAAAAAAAACATTCATAGCATTTAGTTTCATACCTATTTGCATAGAGGAGTTTAGAAGAAAAGACCAAAAAAAAGTGGCATTGGAGTTTGGTTGCATGCTCTTAGTTGAATTTAGAAATACTACACTATACTCTTAAGTCCACTTTGTTTGCAGAATAAGTTATTACGTAGGGCCCACCGACGGAATAGCGTATACTAGAATAAGGGGTGTTTCGGTTTGATAGTTTTGTGGGGCCCGCTGACAAAATAATAAGAATAAGTAATTCTTGGGTCTAGGGTGGAATGCCTTATTCTCCTTATTCCCCGAATACGCTATTCTGCACCGGTATAAGTCATTCCACTTGTCAAAGTAAAAGTAAGCTTATTCTCCTCTTATGCGCCCTTATTCTTCTCCTATTCTCTAATCAAAGTGGCGCTTAGCTAATTAAGCTTCTTTGTTTATTTGTTTGTGTTTGTTGCAAGGCAACCAGAGATCAAAGCACATCAAGAGAGGGAAAAGCTTAAAGAGAAAGACTCTTCGTCTTCGGCCAGCCAGAGAAGGAGAAGTTAAAGAATCCATCATCACATTCTCTCAAAATCTTAGGTAACAACGATCACTCTTTTTATTTCATTGAGCATCTCATTATCTGGCGATCACTATCATCTTTTATCTATTCTTCATAGCATCTTTTAATTCCAATTAATATCACATATTGAGCACATACAACTTTTTGGCGATTACGGTGGGACCACTTTTGTTGGTTTTTCTCTTGTTCTCACCCTCTCTTTTGTTACACTTCGACACCCTTGGTGTCACCCCCTTTCACACCCTCGTGTGTACTCTTTTTCGTACCTCATGTGCACTTACCTTGAACGCCACGAGCACAAGTTTGGTTACTATTTTCATCCCTTGTGCACCTCGTGTACATCCTCTTTTACTAGTAAAGTTGGTCTGATTTGGATTGCCTTAAAGTGCGATTGTTCAATATTTGATATTGTGGAATTCCACCATCTTTCTATCATCAGTGTTATCTTGAGTTCCTGGAGATTGTTTTGGTGCACTTTACTTCATCTTATTCATGTTTGGCCGAAGGGTAGAGGCCCCTATTATTGTTTGCTTTACAAGCTTGAATCGCATCATCTTTTTGGGACACGATTGAAAGCATGTCATTGTGAGTGCTTAAAATGAGTGTGTGATTATCATGAAAAATCTATGTTGTTTAAGTGCAAAATAAACCTATTAAAAGGAAACTAAGTGAAGTGATCGCCAGAAACTTTTGACTTAAGAGTTTCAAAAGAAAGAGTTTGATCACCTACCTGTTTGGACATGGGAGATGTTGAGCTCTTGGTTCTCCTCCTTCAGCCGGCTGAAGAAAGAGAACCCTTTCGTGTCTTTGTTCTTGCTTTGATTGTTGTTGAGTTCTTGAGGATCGTCTAGAGTCCTTGTGATTTGCTTGTTGATTTCCTCCCTTTTTTATTCTCCTTTGTATCTTGCAAAAATAAAAAGAAAGAAAACGCAATCAGAACTTAGGCAAAAGTAGTATCAATTCCAGAAGAGATTTTAAACATGCAACTAAATAGAAAACTCACTTGTTGAGTGGTCTTTTAAACCCCTTAATCAAATAGGTTTTGAAAAATGATGTTAGTGTTGTGTGTGTTGCATGGAGTGATGTGATGAAGAATGCAGAATTAATGGAGTGAAAATGCAGAAATTAAATTGAAAGTTTAATGATGAATGGCCCCTGGAAAGCCTTGGTCTTGAATGGATGAAGATTGGATGAAGCAACACTTCAGCATTTGGACGTCGTTGCTTCGATCTTCAATTCGATATCGCTTCAATCACTAACTCTGTCACCCATTCTAGAGAAGGGTATTTATAGACTTCTTTTGCATCCGCAGATTTACACGAAGAAATTTGGGATTTATCCATCTTAACCAACAGATAAATACAAATTAATTCATCTTTATCTGTAATTATCTAAAACGCGTCGTCTATGGAAGACGCCTTTCAGACTGATTAGGATAAAGATAAACATCCGAGAAAACTTATCTTTATCTGTAATTAGCTAAAAATGTGTCGCTACTGGGAGGCGCCTTTTAGACTAATTAAGATAAGGATAAACATCCGGAAGAGAAGTAGAAACAACTTAGAAAACCTAAATGGCGTCGTGTTATGCAGACGTCTTTTAACTAATTAATCAATTAATTAAAATTCAAATTTAAACATTAAAATAAGATTAAACTCTAAATAGTGTCTACACAGGTCGACATCTTTTAGACTTCTTCATATTTTAACTGAAATTTGAGTTAAAATCAATTCAATTGATTAACTTAAATCATATCTATTTGACCCGACACTATTCAGATAATTAATTTAAAAAGATCAATAAAAATTAACCAACAATTAAATATCAGACTATTCTGAGGCATTATTATATGATATGAAATTTACTCGAAATGATGTCAAAATTAGCGTGTCTACAGTTGCCTCACCTTGGCATCGTCTTTGCAAGGGAGTGAAATGAAATGGAATGTACTGAAAAGGTGATGCCAAGGTGTGATGAGACACGCTCTTAACATCACATGATTGGAATTTTTCTCAAAATCATCGATGAAGATAGTTCAAGGAGATCAATGGAATCAATCTTGCCTGGATGAGGTAAACAAGGAAATAAAATAAAGTCGATCAACTTCCACGGAGTGGGAAGTACCCCAAGTCGTAGACACTGTAGGTTTCATCATGGGGAGCGTTTGCCAGCTAATGTGGACGTGCTGCAGCCATGATGGATCTTAAAAGAAAACAAGAAATATTGGATAAAGAGTCTAAGAAAAGATAGAATTCCAAGGATATCTTCAAGCGAACCTCAAAGATAATCAAGATACTCAATTCAGAATGGAATATTTCATATCGTGTTTGAATTATTTGATTTAATGGTCTGAAACTTAATTAGTAATTAATTCTTATCACAATGATTTCAAAGACCTATATGATGCATGCTGGGCTAAAAGAAAAATATAAAGTCCAATAAAATAAAAATTAATCAAGGATAATATTGTCAAATTGTCATTAATGAGTCAAGATACCAATTCTTGTAATTCAGTGCTAAGCCGAAGCTCGTTTATCCACGCACTGTTTCACAAAAGTGGAACCATCATCTTTACTAATTAACAATCCAACGGCCTATCCGTGCGATTAAGAATTCTCTGGAATTATCACTGTTTTTGTTGTAGGAGAACTCAAATTCCAGTTTTATCAAAACCACAAGGTCCTTGACATGCTCTAATAAATACTTAACATATAGTAATGCAAATGATTTACATGGAATAATACAAGGGTAGAAATAACCGTCTTTTTAGCCACGGTCGGGACTTCATAAACTCCCAAAATGGGATCTTCTTGAGATTTCCAGCTTTGCAATCATTTCTTTAATTTTCCTGCACTCAAAATTCACCAGTAACTTCAAACAAGTGCTTAATTAAGCATCAAAATATGGAATTTCGGGAAAATGACAGAAAGCTTGAAATGCGTCGTGTCGCGCCGACGCCCTTTACTGTATAAAATGCGGCGGTGTTCCACGACGCCTTTTTAGTCGCAGAAACAGGTTCTGACTGCCTTCAATCTAGATCCCAACTCTCTTCATGCCTTGTGTCCTGTATATGACTTGAACAAACAGGTTAAGCATCTATTTAGGCTTAGCCCCTTGCCTGGTTAATCAATCTTTTTCTTAGTAGAAGGGTCAAGGGGCATAGCCTTTATTAACAAAGGTAATGTGAATAATCAAACTTAAGCAAAATGCAACATACAAGCAGACATATGCTTACTAATAAAAAGAGTGAAGCATACCAAATGCAATAAGCAGATGCTAATTGAAATATTTTTGTTGTTTTGAAATATGTACTTTTTTTTTGTTTTGAAATATGTATATTTTTTGGCTTTTGAAACATATATTTTTTTTGGATTTTGACATATGTATTTTTTTTTGGACTTTTGAAGTATGTATTTTTTTGGATTTTTGAAATATAATGTGAACTAAAAGACCAGCATGGTACTCATATCAAAAGATCATATTCATTTATTAACTTAATTCCCAAATTGCTCCTCAATAATTTAACTTAAACCCATTGTGTTTGAACTTGTGTTTCCATTCGTGATCCCATTTGATGATTTGACCTTTAGTCAATCTAAGCCATTCCTTAAGTTTAGAGTACGCCTCTTTAGAAAGAAGGACAAACAGGTTTAGAAAGCCCATGAGAAGGTTTCGAAGACCTAAAAAGATGTTCTTTTCTTACCCTAATATCTGTTGGGGTTCGGTCATTTTCTTTCCGGGGTATTTATCAACCTTGCGTTCCCTTTTGTTTCATTTCATGGCCTTGATGTAACGTTTGTAATGTGATGCCCTTTTGATTTGACATTTAGCTTTTGCCTTTTGCTTTGTTTTTTTTTTCTTTCCTTTGGGACGGATCTCCCCCTTTTTTTTATGACGGCCTCCTACTAAGATGGCGGGTATTCTTGGTTGTCTATTCTAAGCCTCGTTCCGACATCATGGGCCGAGTGTAAAAAACAGAATTTTGTTTAAAAAGAATGATTTGTACTTTACACTTTCAGTCAAACTTTCGGTATTCCTTAGGACTTAGCATCTCTTGTTACTCACGAATCAAACGTGTCAGTGTGTGTAGTAATAGGCTTGAAATTAAATTATCCAGACTGATAAGGAAATTTGAGTTTATAAAGTTTCTGATTCCACTGGTCTTTGTACCATGCTGATCGACTCTTTAACCTAAGGGTAGTATTTCTTAAGATGCAAACTGTTCCAGGGGTGAGTTAGCTCTTCTCCTTCTGCATTGACAAGACGGTAAGCGTTACCAGGAAAAGCATGCGATATAACATAAGGTCCTTCCTAGTTTGGTTGGAGCTTAGAACGTGGACCATCAGGTTTTACAAAAATTCTTTTGACAACCATTTCACCAACTTTGAACTTACGTTCAATGACTTTCTTCTAATAAAAACGTGCTAGTCTATTTTGATAAACTCTTGCATGATTAGCAGTTGACCATCTTCTCCCGTCTAAGAGTTCCAATTGAGCAAGGAGTATTGAACGGTGTTCATCAATGGAAAATTCCTTGTTCAATTGTACTCTTAATGACGGTATGAGGATCTCGTACGGAACTACCGCCTCCATTCCAAATGTTAAGGAATAAGGAGTCTGCCCAGTGGGCGTGCGGATTGAAGTTCGGTAGGCCCATAGAGCCTCAACCAATTTTTCTGGCCAGTCTGTGAACTTATTAGATTTGCACGTCTTTTGATGATTTTTATCAAAGTCTTGTTAGTTGCTTCTGCTTGGCCATTGCCTTGCGGATAATAAGGAGACGAATGATGCAATGCAATTCTGTACCTATTGCAGAGGTCCTTCAATTCTTGCGACACGAACTACGGTTCATTGTCGGTGACGATGGTGCTTGGGATTCTAAATCTGGTGATTACGTTCCTCATGATGAACTTGCAGACGGTTGATGCTTTGATTTCCGTGTATGCTTCAGCTTCTGCCCACTTTGTGAAGTATTCAGTTGCCGTGAGGATGAAAGATTTTTGCTTGATACCGGAATTGGAATTGCCAACGGGTCCAATGATGTCGAAAGCCCACATGGAGAAAGGCCATGGGGAAGAAACAAGATGGAGTGAAGATGCAGGAGAATGAATTTTGTCGGCGTGAAGTTGACACTTAGCACACCTACGGACATATCCTACACAGTCTTCTTCCATAGTTGGCCAATAAAATCCTTGTCTAAGGATCTTCTTTGCTACCATTTGTCCATTAACATGGCCACCACAAACTCCAGCGTGAGCTCCTTCCATAACCTTCTAAAGCTCATCTTCGTCTAGACATCTCAGAAGAACTCCATTAAAACCTCTCTTGTACAGTGCTCCCCCAACTAGGGTGTATCGTTGAGCAACTCTCCTGATAGCCCTTTTCTCCTCAATTGTAGCTTCTTCAGGATATGATTGATCTTCACAATATTTGGCAATTTCATAGTACCATGCCTTATGTTCATCATCCATCTCTTCTAACAGCTCCATCAACATGATTTCTCTTTTTTCCACGATATCTCCATCTATGACCTTCTTCAACAACTTTTCCTTGGTTCTCAGAAATGAAGGGTCTTTCACGGCGGGTGAAAGACGCCTATGAACTATGATTGATTCAGATTGCCTGCTGATTGGAAAATCAAGAGAAGATGCAAGTGAGGCTAGAGCGTCAGCTAAGATGTTCTGATTCCTAGGAACATGGACGAAGATCGATTTCGTGAAAAGCTTTGAATAAGCAGATGTAAGTTCTTGATAAGGCTTGAGTTTGGGATCAAGGGTTCGATACTTAGTTAACACTTGGCGAAGAATCAATTGGCTATCACCCACAATCCTGAGTTTGGTAACACCATGGGAATGAGCAGCCTCGAGGCCAGCAAGGAGCGCCTCGTATTCAGCTATATTGTTGGTGATTGGAAAGTCAAGCTGAAAGGCTTGTGGAATGGTGATACCTTTAGGTGATAACAGAACAATGCCAATACCCTTTCCATGGGAATTCAGAACTCCGTCAAAATGCAGAGTCCACATATCATCTCTGATTTGGTCTATAGATATCAGTTCCTCATCCAGAAACTCCGATTGGACTAGATCAAAACGAGGAAGGGGATGATGAGCGAGATGTTCTGCTATGGCATAGCCTTTGATTGCTTTCTGCTGAATGCAAGTAATATCGAATTGAGATAGAAAGCTTTGCCATCGCGCTAACCTATCAGTAAGAACAGATTTCTCCAGAAAAAACTTGATCGGATTCATCCTAGCGATGAGATGGACTTCATGGGCTAGAAAATAATGCTTCAATTTTTGAACCACCCAAACCAATGCCGCACATGTTTTCTCCATCGCTGTATATCTCTATTCAGCGGGGTTGAGGAGTTTGGAGAGATAGTAGGCTGCCCTCTCCTTTCCTTCTTCATCCTCTTGTGCTATGACAGCCCCCACTGCATCATCTAGGACAGAAATGTAAAGTATCAATGGTTTGCCTGGAGATGGTGGTCTCAAAATAGGAAAACTTGCCAAATAATTCTTTAATCCATCGAATGCCTTCTGACACTTATCGTCCCAATCGAATTTGACTCCTGGCTTGGTAAGCTCGTAGAACGGCTTACACCTTTGTGAGTGCTGGGAGACAAAACGGCGAATAAATTGCAACCTCCCGATTAATCCTCTTAACTCCTTTAAGTTCTTGGGAGGTGGCATCTCTCTGATAGCCTTCGCCTTGTTGGGATCGATCTCAATTCCCCATTTGCTGACAATGAATCCAAGTAATTTCCCTGAAGATACCCCGAATATACATTTCTTGGGGTTCATCTTTAACTGATACTCCCTTGACCTCTCTAACACTCTTGCCAAAACTTTGGCATGCTCAGCCTTTGTCTTAGATTTAACCAATAAATCATCCACATACACTTCTAGATCTATGTGCATCATGTCGTGAAATATTGCCATCATAGCCCTCTGATAAGTGGCTCCAGCATTCTTTAATCCAAATGGCATGACAACATAGCAGTATGTTCCCCAAGGTGTAGTGAATGATGTCTTATCCTGATCTTCTTCTGCCAATTTAATCTGATTATATCCTGAAAACCCATCCATAAATGATAAAGTCTCATAGCCAGCAGTGTTATCAATGAGTACGTCAATATGAGGCAATGGAAAATCATCCTTAGGACACGCCCGGTTTAAATCTCGGAAGTCAATGCAAATCCTGACCTTCCCATCCTTCTTCATAACCGGGACTATGTTGGCCACCCATTGTGGATAGAGGATAACTCTAATAAATTTAGCTTTATGTAATTTGTCAACCTCTTCTTTCATCTTTAAAGTCATTTGTGGGTGGAATCGCCTTAATTTCTGCTTGACCGGGCTAGCTCCATCTTTCAATGTCAATCTGTGTTCCACTAAGGATGAGTCTAACCCCGGCATATCTTCATAACTCCAGGCGAAAGTGTCCTTATAGTCCTTAAGTACTCGTACCATTGCCTTCTCATCTTCTTCAAAAAGATTCTTGCTGACGAGGACAACCTTAGGTTCGTTTTCAGTCCCTAAATTGATTTCTCTGGTGGGCTCTTCTACGGCGGCTGAAGGTTCATCGAATCTCTTCACTCCACTGGCATATGCCTCAGCCGCGTCCTCGTCATCTTCCTCATCTTCGACAATGGGGTCTTTTTCATGTAACAACTCATACACCCCATATCCATCATTGACTAACTCATCATCCATACAGTCTTCTGGCATCTGAATGGGATTTTCCAATAACTGAGGGATCATTGAGCAAGAAAGGCATCTATCAGCTAAGTCCTGGAGGTATCTATCTGGAATTCGTCTACCCTTAGACTTTCTATACTTCCTAACTTGATTAACTTGCCTAGAACTAGACTGCCTAACTGTTGGGATCCGGGCGGGACACGAAGAACGCAGCGGAAACGAAGAACAAAAATTAAACCCGCCCGATGCCCGCTGATCCGATTCAGAACGAAAAACTTAAACCGAAAACTACGAGAAGTAATCCGATTACCGTGCGCAGATTCGAATCCGCTTCCGTCTCGGTTCCGTCGAGGTGATGCCGCAAGCCGCACAAGCGTCCGGCCTCCAGCGGTATCCACGTGATCCTCTGCGGTGGTTCGTCATCGATCCCTCGTCCGTATCAGCTCGCTCGCTGAAGATCCGTCACTGCAACGATTGCAGAAATCCTGCCGACGGCAATTCCCGACTTTCGAGAATCACACGCGGCGGAGACGGAAACTGTCTCGGTGCCTCGAACGGGACGCCCAGAGGAGGAGAGAGAAAGGGGGATGACGGCCAGCAAAGGAAATCCTGGAGCTTGGCCCAGGGTTTCTCAACAGCGTGTATATATATTAAGTCGGCGCGACTTTTTACAAAAGTCCCCGAGTTAATATAAATCCCACTTATGTACCACCGACTGAGAATCTTATTGCCTGTGACCCTCTAGGCCCATTTACCAGTCTGATTTTCAGCCCGTTAAGTCCAATAACTAGTTATTGACTTATTGTAATTAATTAATATCTATATATTAACTAATTACTTAACCGAATTGACATCGCATGTGAATTCGGTCGGACTTCTGATCAAGTTGGGTGCCAAGCAACACCGCATGATCCCGGAAGGTAATGGGGTTCAGCAACCCACTCATGGAACCTGTCCGTCCACTGTTACCACGTGGCTATAATCCTTCGTTCGCACAATGCTCTCGAGTTAACTTAGGGTATGGTCAACTGTCAAACCCTAGATTGTCAACTCGCTTGAATCAGACTCCGCTTTACAATATCCGAAAACCACTTTTCTGATATTGTTTCTGCTCTGGCCAGAGACTCCTGCGGATCTACTCTAGAGCATTCTCTCTCCAGTTACCTGAGAGCGAACGATCCTTTATTGAACACACAATCACCTTCGAAGGTCTTCCGCTGGACCCGATCCTTGACTATTTGAGATCTCGTGGATAGGGATTCGTAAGTCAAGGTCAAAGTCCAGAAGTCCATCGACAAGGTGTCTTTGGTGTCTCAAGTCCAAGGATCAACCACGCTACTATGACGATGAATCAAGCCGATTGACAGTCAGGTAAATTGTCATTCGGTGATTCATGTCGGATCAGTTCAGTGAACTCATTCTCCAATGAGGACCTACAGGTTTACCATTGTGTCTCCACACTAGTAACTAACGAGATTAGTCACCCTCATCATATGAGCTGGAATAACCTGTACTAGTCTAACCGGATGTTTGATGTCCTTCTCAAACATCCTACGACTAGGAACAATTAAGAATATGTGTTTATAAGTCATCAGTCTCATTATTATGATCTCATCATAATCTGATGACTGTTGCACATATTCATGGACTTCATTATGCGCAATTATAAATATGCCAATCTACATAATGAATTTAATGCCATTTATTAGTGAACCAGATTGTAATAGGTGCCTTATGATTGGCTTAGAGGACACCTATATCCATCAATCTCCCACTTGGACTCAAGCCAATCACTTTCGTATTTGATCTCCATCAAATCTAGGTGATGCTCATAAAAAGTCTGTGACTAAGACTTGGTTAGGGATCTGCTAAATTATCTACAGATGGAATATCTCCATTACGTTATTTCCTCTTAATCCTTTGTCTCTGAACCTGTGAAAGAACCTCAGAATATTCTGCAACTTCTAATGAGACCATGGCTCGATCACACAATTAATTGCTCCCACTGTTGTCCTACAATGATGGGATGGTATTAGAGACCCTTTTAGAACTATTTCCAGTTCAGGGATGAACCTTTTCATCTATACTATTCCAATAACAGTATCACTTGTTTATGTCGTCACCTTAATATCGAGTTATGGATTGGAACCATTCCAATCCATTCCTTTCTACTAGAAGGTTGAATCCATTATTTGACTTGAAATTTGAGTCAGTGTGACCTCATAGATTCAAATCATCCTCTCCATATACGTGAATGCACCCTTAGCACTTCTCAAGTGTTTAATGATGCATTTCACTCCTGTATCATTTAAGGAACATTTTCTTTAAAGGAATAAATTTCATATCTCAACAATTGAGACTTGTCATGAAATTTATGCTATACATCTTGACATACAGGTCAATATAATATCCCCACCGATCTATCTTAATAGATTTGTATTTCCAATACGTGGGATATTATAACTAAATCCATTATGGAGGAAAACATGGTTAACAATACTTTCACTAATAGTAACATCTTGAAGTCATTCTTAATGACTTTGAGGTTATTATCATAAAGCATTACTAAAGGGACTGTGCTCCCACTGTCCTTTCTGAACACATACAATCCGCGATCATTCTTAACGATCACATAATATTTGTGTTAGTATTAGATGGTCTCAAAGCCAATCCGATATTGTGTACATATTCAGATTATTAATAAATGGCAATAATTCATTGTGTGTAATTAATTCGATCTGTGTTTATCGTATCACGATGAAGTCCATGAACATGTGCAATAGTCTTTGGATTATGATGAGATCATAATTACGGTACCGAAGACTTATAAACACATGTTCTTAATTGTTCCTAGTCATAGGATGTTTGAGATAGGACATCGAACATCCGGATAGACTAGTATAGGTTACTTCAGCTCATATGATGAGGGTGACTGATCCCATAAGTCACTTGTGTGGAGACACTATGCTGAACCTATAGGTGCTCATTAGTGAATGAGTTCACTGAACTGATCCGACTATGAATCTCTGGATGGTAATCACCTCACTGTTAACCAGCTCGATTCAATTGTCACGGTTGCGTGGATGATCCTTGGACCTGAGACTCCAAGGATACCTTGTTGGTAGGTTTCTGAGCTTTGACCTTGACGAACGAATCCCTAACCATGGGATATCAATAAGTCAAGCGATCGGGTTCAGGGAAATGCCCTCGAAGGTAATTGTGTGTTCAATACGGGATCATCCGCTCTCGGTTGTTTGAGAGAGAATGTTCCGGGAATGATGCGCTTAAAGTCCCTGGCCAGGGCGGACTCTGTAATCAATAAGGAGTTATCGGATTAAGACTAGCGGCATCTGATTCAAGTGAATCGACCAAATAGGGTTTAACAGTAAACCATGCCCTAGGTCGATTCGAGAACATTGTACGGATGAAGGATTATATCCGCGCGCTAACCGATGACAGAAAGGTTCCAATAGAGGGTTGCGATAACCCCAGTGCCATCTAGGATCACGCGATGTTGCTTGGCATCCAACGTGATCGGCAGTCCGTCCGAATTTATTGTGGGACATTAAATTCGGCTGATTAATTAAATATAAGGATATTAATTAATTCAGTGGGTCAGTAAAGGGTTACTGGACTTAATGGGCTATTAACTGGACTGGTATTTGGGCCTAGAGGGTCACACGCAAATGGTTTTCAAGTCGATGCATAATCCGACAGGATTTCGGATAAATCTGGGTTTTTGTGAAAAACCCCAAACTGACTTCTTATAAAAGAACGGATTCTATGTCCGGGGCCAGCAACCCTGACCTAGCCGTCATTCGTTCTTCCCCACTTTCTCTCTCCTCTGGGCGTGCCGTTCCCAATTGCGGCATCACTCCGACGGAACCGGAAAACGGACGCGGATTCGAATCCGCGCAAGGTAAATCGATCTACATCGGTTTTTGTTTTAACGACCGAAACGGGACAGATCCGATCCCGAACTTCTTTATTCCGCTGCGTTTTAGGATCGGATCCCGACACAGCGATTCCAACAGTGGTATCAGAGCCAGGTTCCTCTGTGTTTTTGCCGTTTCGATCTCTTTTTGATAATTTTGTAATTGATTCCATGCATATGATGCGTTCATGAGATGAACACAGCAAGTTTAAGACAAACTGAAAGCATTAAAATTTTATTTTTCTGCAATTTTCGTGTGTGTTCTTCGCCGGACGAAGAACTACTCGTATCGGATTGTTCACGGGCATCCCAAGCGTTGGGAAGGGCTCGATGGAGCATGGGATTCCTTCCATGGGGTCGTGGATCGAGATTCTGATCTTGTATCATGACCGGGAGGATCATAAACCCCTAGATTTATTTTTATTTTTCAAAGATATGGGGTTCCTAACTTTTTTTTTGCAGAAAAGGGATTTCGGGGGGGGGGGGTTTGGAAGCTCCCCGCCGGCAACCAGGGGTTGCCGGCGACGGCACCGGTGCCTCCGGGCACCGGCGACCGCCCCACGGCCGTGGCCCTGCCGGCCGGCACCGGCGACCGCCCCACGGCCGGGGCCCTGCCGGCCGGCACCTGCGGGGCAGGTTGCCGGCGGCAGGGAGCCGCCGCCCCCCACCCTGCGCGCAGCTAGGGTTTCCTAGCTGCGCTCGGGTGGGGGGGGTGGGCCCGACGGGCCTGGCCGGGCCCCCGGGTCCGAGCCGGTCGGCCCTGGACCCGGACCAGGTCCGCGCCCTTGTGGGCGGACCTGGGTCCGAGCCAGGGACTGGCTGGGCTCGGTGTAGACACGCTAATTTTGACGTCATTTCGAGTAAATTTCATATCATACAATAATGCCTCAGAATGGTCTGATAATTAATCATTGATTAATTTTTATTAATCTTTTTAAGTGTCGGGTTTAACAGATGTGTTTAAGTTAATCAATTGAATTGATTTTAGCTCAAATTTGAGTTAAAATATGAAGAATTCTAAAAGACGTCAACCTGTGTGGACGCCATTTAGACTTTATTCTTATTTTAGCGATTAAATTTGAATTTGAATTAATTAATTAATTAACTAAAAGGCGTCGGTTAATGTCGACGCGTTTTAAGTTTCCTAAGTGATTTTAACTTCCCCTCCGGATGTTTATCCTTATCTTAATTAGTCTAAAAGACGTCTACACAGGTGGACGCGTTTTACCTAATAAAGATAAAGATAAGTTTTCCCGGATATTTATCCTTATCTTAATTAATCTGAAAGGCGTCAGCCAAGGCGGACGCGTTTTAGATAATTACAGATAAAGATGAATTAATCAGTAATTATCTGTTAATTAAGATGGATAAATTCGGAGTTTTCTAATATTAATCTCGAACGCAAGAAATGCCTATAAATACCCTGCATGTTGAAGAGTAAAAAAAAGAAGAGAAGAGAATTGAGTTGAGTTGAGCCATAGCGTTATAGCGAGTTGAAGATTGAAGCAACGTCGTAACGCCGGAGCGCTGCCATTCCCAGAAGTCGGCGTCCCTTTCAAGATCTTCATCCTTTCAAAGCTTCAACCGATTGGGCATAAGTTTTTCATTACTGCATTTGCATTTTTCATCTTCATTAGTTTCATTCTTCATATTCACTTCATGCAAACACACACCACAGCATAATCTTTCAAAAACCTACTTGATCTAAGGGGTTTCAAAGCCATTAAAAAAGTAAGTTTGCTGTTTTA
This sequence comes from Zantedeschia hybrid cultivar, assembly GCA_030544215.1. NCBI lineage: Eukaryota > Viridiplantae > Streptophyta > Magnoliopsida > Alismatales > Araceae > Zantedeschia > Zantedeschia hybrid cultivar. The sequence continues at coordinate 59,210,979 of JARZZO010000008.1, read as the reverse complement.
AATATGCTTAACATCATGATTAGTTCAGATATTGCTTCTACTTAAATTCTCATCATTGTTTCTTCGTTTTCTGTCTCTGCTGCACTCAACAACAACGAGAGATTCAAAAAGGGGAAATCAAGCACAACTTCTGGACGATCCTCAACCTCAAATTCAACAGCAAGAACAAAAGAACAAAGAGAGGGCTCTCTTTCTTCAGCCGGCTGAGGAAGGGGAACCAAGGACTCAATCTTCCGCGTTTGAAAGGTAAGCGATCATATCTCTTTTGAAACTTTTTAAGTTAAAAGTTTCTGGCGATCACTGCATTTTAGTTGCTGTTTTTAATAGGTTAGTCTACACTAAACAACATAGATATTTCATGTTAATCACACGGTCATTCTAAGCACCTACAGCTTTTTTGGCGATCACGGTGGGACTTGGTCTCGCCATCTTTTAGTTTCTTTTTGTTCTTGCTATCATCATATCGGGCACCCACGGTGCACCATTTGTGTCTCTGGACACGTCCTCACCAATTGGTGAGTGTTTAGTTTAATTAATTTCCCTCGTGCACCACGTGCACACCCCAGTGGCAAGATCTTGCCCCTCCCTTGATTAACTCAAAAGGCTGTTTTTGTGATAAAAATGATGTGTGATTGATTGTTTTTCTAGTTGTTAGTTAGTAAATCATCCTGTTTAAAATCTGGAACTAAAAATTTTGCATGAGTCGATTGTTTACTGCTTTTTTATCTCGTTTGAGGAGGATTCAACCCAGAAAATCCTCCTGGAAAATTGTTTCTGCGAACTGAAAAGCGTCCAGGATCGCTAACGCGTTTCAAAACCGCGTCAACACCCCTAGACGCCTTTCAGGCTTCACAATTTCTCTGCTGTCTGCATCTGCTTCTGCGAAAAATTAAGTCCTGTTTTGAATAGCGTCGACTACCATCGACGCGATTCAGACAGTTTCTTAATTTTTTTCAGTTTCCAGATTTTTGTGTTTTGAGTGCTAGCTACCCATTACTTACTAAGCATTAGAGGCCATCCAGGCCGCAAGACATACGCATTGAGGCTAATACCCTCCTCTTCTTAGGAACACATTACTCGACGTCAGCAACTCTCTCTGATTGGGTTGGTCCCTTGATCAGACTAGAGAAGTTGACGTTGAGACCTCCATAAGTCCCCAAAATCAAGGTATTCCTCCTTGATCATCGGGCTGGTTGTACCAATCGAAGTCCTGGTTAGATTCTGAAAGCATTGTGAGAGAAAGCCTTAGAGAATAACGGTGGAAATTGAACTGAAACTAGGATCCTTTCCCTGAGCGAAATTGTTGTTTAATCCAATTCAAATAACTCAACAAGGAATCCTAAAATCACGTTAAGCATCTACTTGTTTGATTAATCTCTGTACAACTTGTTTGATTAAATCTTTGAAAAGGGAATCTAACATCATGTTGCTACGATCAGGTAGGGACTTGAGTGTGGCTCCAGACGCCATGGTTAATTACGAGGGAGATGCTAATGCCCCTCGGGATTCTGAATACAACTATGAGAGTGGGAGAGATGCTGATGCCTCCCGTAGTTCTATCCCCATTCCATATCGTCTAGATGGGAATGTTCGGACACCTCTTTTGCATCCACGTGATCAATATCCTGATCCTCCTCCGCATGAATATGAGATCCCTAATCCTGATCTTGAGGGGGACATGAATCAGAATGATCCCTCATCCTCTGATCCTACGGATCTCATCAATGCTCTGGGAGTTCTTGCCTCCCGACTGGACCCTCAGCAGTTCGAGGCGATCCAATCTATTCTGAAGGGGAAGGCACCCATGCAGCCTGCCGAGCCGAACCCTGTGGCTCCCCCTGCTGTTCCTCAGCAACCTTCTTTTCCTCCTCCTTATATCCATCAGGCCGTGGAGGGCCTTCATATTACTTCTCGGCCAGCTGGGCCGCAACTTTCATCATCTAGGCAACCGGCTAGACCGCAAACGCCTGCTTATCAAAATGCCCTCGGGCATGGCGGAAGCTCTGCCGGACCTCCCCTCTATTGTCCACCCTGCCCAACGTACTCTAGGCAGCAGGCCTACCAAGTACCTCCTCCTCCTCCTCCTCCCCAAGCAGATCTGACCACACAAACGCTGCTGGCCAAAATGGAGCGTATGGATGAGCAATTTAATAACCTCCAGAAAATAATGGGGGTCAAAGCTGTGCCAGAGATCAGTCTACCGAGTCTGCCAGTATTCCATCTGCCACCCTCTGAGATGCCAGTGTACCGAAAGTACAACGGTACTGGTAACCCCTTCACACATCTGAAGGAGTTCATGTATGAATCTTCTTTCTGGCAGAATGATAAGAGGTCGTTGGCCTTCTTGTTCAGGAGATCTCTAGAGGGACCAGCCCTCGAGTGGTTCTTTTCCCTGGAACCCTCAGAAGTAGAGGATTACGGTATCGTTTCACGCAAATTTATTCAACGATACCAGGACAGAGTTGCACCCTCCTTATCTATCACGGACCTCATTGCAGAAAAGAGGAAACATGATGAGGAGTTTGTCAGTTTTGCTGACAGGTGGCGGGGTCTGGCTGAAAAGGTGAAGGATCACTTGTCCGAGTCCGAACAAGTGAAAATGTTAATTTCTAATGCCACCCCCCAGTTCAAGCTCGTCCTCTCCTTGAACAATTTGACTAACATGGCAGAGCTCTATGAAAGAGCACGGTACTGCCAGAATGCTTTCAAGGACGCTACATTCTTTAGCGTCTTTGATCCTCATAGACCTAGCAGGCCTCCGCCTCGGAAGCCTGCAGTGCCGAACTCTTCCAGCACAGGTCCGACTACCAAGGGCACGCTCTCTCATGAGCAAGTGAGTACCATGAACAATAACTCGCCCCAGTTCGTGAGGAGTCAGCAGCAGTACCAGAGGCCACAGCAGCAAGGGTATAGACAGCAGCAGAACCCCCAGTACCAACAACAGTATCAGCGGCCCCAGCAGCCGAATCAGAATCAGAACCAGCAACAGCTACAGCAACAGCCGCAACGGCAACAGCAGTATCAGCAGCAGCAACAGCCACAGTACCAGCCGCGCGCACCGCCGGCGTACCACAATGTCCCTCCTCCTGGTGACTACAACCAGCAGAGGAGACCTCCAGGCCCGAAGAGGGCAGAATACCCGGCTCTCCCAGAATCCTTGGCCGATATCTTCAGTGCTTTAATGGCGGCTAACGCCTTAGTTTTGCCAAGGGAAAAGGCCGTCTGGCCTCAAAATGCCGATACGTCCAGGTATTGCTACTTCCATAGGCAACCTGGGCATACCATTGACACCTGCTTCCAATTCAGAGATTATATTCATGATCTCAACGAGCAGGGCGGCATAGACTGGGAGGAAATGAAGAAATACATAACAGCCCTGAAGGCGAGGAGACCGCAACAGCAGCAGCAGCAGCAGCAAGCAAGACCACCGGCACAAGCAGCAGCACCACCCAACATGGGCATAGTGCAGAATCCACTTCCGGAGCACCAGAACCAGAACCAGGTTGCTCCCATTCTAACGAACAGCCAGTCTGAGGCTGGTCGTGGGCAACAATGGAGGATAGAGGACTCTTCCTCTCTTTATTCAACGGGTCACGTTCAAAGTACCGCAGAGCGACTACCACGCCGCACCATCCACATACCCAGACCACAACCCGTCACCATCACCCCTCTACCCACACCCACATATCACTCGCCCTCACCCAATAACCCACTACCACTACCCACCTTCCTTAGACCCATTACGCCCCGCACTCCTACGCCTCCATCATATACCCCTCCGCAAACCAATAACGCGCCCCTTTTACCATCTAGGCCACTATTACGCGTACCATTTCCTACTTCACCCATTACCACTACCACCTACCCAGATATGCCCCAACCATCCAGACCGCTATTACGCGTACCATTCCCCACTTCGCCAACCACTTACCCATTTACCATTCAACCCTCTAGGCCTTTAATCCGCACCGCGCCATCACCACCTAACCCAACGCCACCACCTACGCATCAACCCTCCGCACCGCTTACGCCACCCGACTCTGCGGTACTCAAGGTGTCACCCGGATCCTCCATGGTCGAGGAACATGCGCTCCGGAGTGGAAGGATTTTCAACAAGGTCTTTCCTCAGTCCACAGTCAGAGACGGCCCATCACAGCCGACTGAGGAAGCCCATAATGAAGAGAGTGCACCAGGCACTCAATACGACTTGTTGAAACATCTGGACAGAACACCGGCACGGATCACTGTACTTGAATTGATTAAAAGGTCCAAGATTCACCAAGAAGCCTTAATGGAATATCTACAGAAGGTGATGGTCAACGAAGACGTGCCGGTAGAGAAAATTGCAGCACTACTAGTTCCTCAGGGGGATCAGCCCTCAATTACATTCCACACATCGGAACTAGCACCGCCAGCCGCCAGAAGCATGGCTCTGAGCATCACGGTCAATATCTGCAAGAAGGCCGTGGATGCATGCCTGGTTGATACAGGGGCTTCAATTAACGTTTTACCTCCGAAGACCCTGGAGCTATGCGGTGTGCCCAAGGAGAAATGGCTGCCTAGCCCCATCTCAGTTACAGCATATGACAATTCTACCCGTTCCCCTCTGGGAATGGTTTATTTAAAGGTGGAGCTAGGTCCAGTAAGTCATGCAGAGGTCGAATTTCATATTCTAGAAATCGACCCTTCCATAAATGCCATTCTGGGACGTCCTTATATCAAAACTCTTGAGGCGATTCCTTCTACGAATCACCAATGCCTCAAATTCCCTTACAAAGGACGAATTATTAAAGTGACGAGCATGCCGATCCTTGCTGCTGCTCATACCTTAAATATTAAATCTGCTGTTTTACCTGGCCGACAACCTTTTCTGTCGGTATTACAGGTCTACCGTCCAGTGGCTGATCCTTTGAAAGCCGCTACCATTTCTCCATACCCATTAAATGCTATCAAAAGGGGGAAGTGCATGAGTACCCCGGGATGGAGAATCATGATGAAGAACGGCTACGAGCCTGGGAAAGGTCTGGGCACACAGTTGCAAGGCAGGACCACTCCTGTTAAAAATCATCGGGCAGCACCTGGAAGCGGTCTGGGCTATAGGCCAATGAAGCTAAAGCAAGATCTGGTTCAGAAAGCAGAAACCGAAGACGGTCAAGAAATCTTGGAAACAATGTCCACACCACTGAAAGAAGGCCGAGATCCCTTAACATGGACTCTATATACACATTTTGTGAAAGGGCCCATACTTAGTCACGACAACACGGTGGTCATTACTTCCTGTTTTGACTTCCATGACATATATGGGAGGGATTTGGCCAGACATTGTTCCGAATTACTTACGTACCAATCCTTGGAGGCTCTGCGGCCTATGAAAAGGAGGAAATTCCATGACCCTGAATGCGAATGGTACAGGTGGTTCGACCTGAGGGACCTATACATAGCACTGAACAGACTATTTCCGGATCCTGCAGAACCCAAGTGGCCACTGTAGATTGACGAGCTAATTGAGAGCCCTGGCGCAATCTTTGATAAGCGGATACTGCTGTCCAAACAAACTGATGAAGGGGAGCCAGATGACCCCTATGAAGCTGGTTATACAACAGATCTGCTCTAGAGGGGGACATATCCTTCACATGTCTTCATGCTCCATACTCTTTTTCGTACACTACTCTTGACCCCGACTTGGTCGCGGGTCATAATTGAAGATATTCCACGGGCCCCGCCTGTTATGATAACTCTGTCCCCTCGGGACCTTATTCCACAACCTCCTCTCGACTTAGAGAGGATGTATGATTTGATCTGGGACATATTGCTATATGATCCCCCTAATCCTCTGGCCTTGGTGCCACTTCCTCTATCTGATTCCCCTTCCATTTGTATTCACTCCTGCTTCATGTATAATTCCTCCGATATCCAAAAAAAAACGCCAATTTTACAACAAATTCTTCCCAAATCATTATCGAGGAAACATCTTACTTGTCCGATTACACCCCATCGCGCGGGTCCGTCGGTCAAGATTCTCTCCTAGATCTACTCTGTCCCTCCCCACGGGAGGATTCCCCTGTATTTCCACCTGTATCCCAGGATTTTCATCCTGCTTCATCTTCCTTAGGTTATGATAGGAAGTTTAGTGAAGTTAGGAAGTCTAGTTTTAGGCAGGTTAGGCAGGTTAAGAAGTCTAGGAAGCCTAAGGGTAGGCAAATTTCAGAAAGATACCTCCAGGATTTGGCTGATAAATGTTCCTTTTGCTCTTTAATCCCTCAGCTTTTAGAAGATCCAATTCAGACGCCAGAAGATTGTACAGATGATGAGTCAGTCAATGATGGGTACGGGGTATATGAGTTAGTACATGAAAAGGACCCTATTGTTGAAGATGAGGAAGATGATGAGGACGCAGCTGAGGCGTATGCCAGTGGAGTGAAGAGATTTGATGAACCCTCAGCTGCCGTCGAAGAGCCCACAAAAGAAATAAACTTAGGGACTGAAGACGAACCTAAGGTTGTCCTCGTCAGTAAAAATCTTTCTGCAGAGGATGAGAAGGCAATGGTACAAGTGCTTAAGGATTATAAGGACACTTTCGCCTGGAGTTACGAGGATATGCCGGGGTTAGACTCATCTTTAGTTGAACACAGGTTAACATTAAAGGATGGAGCTAATCCGGTCAAGCAGAAATTAAGGCGATTCCACCCGCAAATGGCTTTAAAGATGAAGGAAGAGGTCGACAAATTACACAAAGCCAAATTCATTAGAGTTGTCCTTTATCCACAATGGGTGGCCAATATAGTCCCGGTTATGAAAAAGGACGGGAAGGTCAGAATTTGCATTGACTTCCGCGATCTGAACCGGGCATGTCCTAAAGATGATTTTCCATTGCCTCATATTGATGTACTCATCGATAACACTGCTGGCTATGAGACGTTATCGTTTATGGATGGATTTTCAGGATACAACCAGATTAAGCTGGCAGAAGAGGATCAAGAGAAGACTTCATTCACTACACCTTGGGGAACATATTGTTATGTCGTCATGCCATTTGGATTGAAGAACGCTGGAGCCACTTATCAAAGGGCTATGATGGCAATATTTCACGACATGATGCATATAGATTTGGAAGTGTATGTGGATGACTTATTGGTTAAGTCTAAAACGAAGGCTGAGCATGCCAAAGTTTTGGCAAGGGTATTAGAGAGATCGAGAGAGTATCAGTTGAAGATGAACCCCAAGAAATGTGCATTCGGGGTATCTTCAGGGAAATTGCTTGGATTCATTGTCAGCGAACGGGGAATTGAGATCGATCCCAATAAGGCGAAGGCTATCAGAGAAATGCCACCTCCCAAAAACTTGAAAGAGTTAAGAGGATTAATCGGGAGGTTACAATTTATTCGCCGTTTTGTCTCCCAGCACTCACAAAGGTGTAAGCCGTTTTACGAGCTTACCAAGCCAGGAGTCAAATTCAATTGGGACGATAAGTGTCAGGAGGCATTTGATAGATTAAAGGACTATTTGGCAAGTCCTCCTGTTTTGAGACCACCATCTCCAGGCAAACCATTGATACTTTATATTTCTGTCCTGGATGATGCAGTGGGGGCTGTCCTAGCACAAGAGGATGAAGAAGGAAAAGAGAGGGCAGCCTACTATCTCTCTAAACTTCTCAACCCCGCTGAACAGAGATACACGGCGATGGAGAAAACATGTGCAGCATTGGTTTGGGTTGTTCAGAAATTGAAGCATTATTTTCTGGCCCACGAAGTCCATCTCATCGCTAGGATGAATCCGATCAAATTCCTTCTGGAGAAATCTGTTCTTACTGATAGGTTAGCGCGATGGCAAAGCTTTCTATCTCAATTCGATATCATTTACATTCAACAGAAAGCGATCAAGGGCTATGCCATAGCAGAACATCTCGCTCATCATCCCCTTCCTCGATTTGATCCAGTGCGATCAGAGTTTCCGGATGAGGAACTGATGTCCGTAAATCAAATCAGAGATGATATGTGGACTCTGCATTTTGACGGAGCTCTGAATTCTCATGGAAAGGGGATCGGAATCGTTCTGTTATCACCTGAAGGTGTCACCATTCCACAAGCCTTTCAGCTTGACTTTCCAGTCACCAACAACATAGCTGAATACGAAGCACTTCTTGCTGGTCTCGAGGCTGCTCATTTTCATGGTGCCACCAAACTCAGGATTGTGGGTGATAGCCAATTAATTCTTCGCCAAGTGCTGACCAAGTATCGAACTCTTGATCCCAAGCTTAAGCCATATCAAGAACTTACTTCTGCTTACTCAAAGCTTTTCACAAAATTGATCTTTGTCCATGTCCCTAGAAATCAAAACATCTTAGCTGACGCTCTAGCTTCACTTGCATCTTCTCTCGATTTTCCTATCAGCAAGCAATCTGAATCAATCATAGTTCATAGGCGTCTTTCACCCGCCGTGAAAGATCCTTCATTTCTTAGAACTAAGGAGAAGTTGCTGAAGAAATTCAAAGATGGAAGTATGGTGGAGAAAAGAGAAATCATGTTGATGGAGCTGTTAGAAGAGATGGATGATGAACAGAAGCCATGGTATTATGAAATTGCAAAATATAGTGAAGATCAATCGTATCCTGAAGAAGCTACAACTGAGGAAAAAAGAGCTATCAGGAGAGTTGCTCGACGATACACCCTAGTTGGGGGAGCATTATACAAAAGAGGTTTTGATGGAGTTCTTCTGAGATGTTTAGACGAAGATGAGCTTTGGAAGGTCATGGAAGGAGCTCATAGTGGAGTTTGTGGTGGCCATGTCAATGGACAGATGCTAGCAAAGAAGATCCTTAGACAAGGATTTTATTGGCCAACCATGGAAGAAGACTGTGTAGGATATGTCCGTAGGTGTGCCAAGTGTCAACTTCACGCCGACAAAATTCATTCTCCTGCATCTTCACTCCATCCTGTTTCCTCCCCATGGCCTTTCTCCATGTGGGCTTTCGACATTATTGGACCTCTTGGTAATCCAGATTCCGGCATCAAGCAAAAATCTTTCATTCTCACGGCAACGGAATACTTCACCAAGTGGGCAGAAGCTGAAGCATACGTGGAGATCAAAGCATCAACCGTCTGCAAATTCATCATGAAGAACATCATCACAAGATTCGGAATTCCAAGTACCATCGTCACCGACAACGGACCGCAGTTCGTGTCACAGGAATTGAAGGACCTCTGCAACAGGTACAAAATTGCATTGCATCATTCATCTCCTTATTATCCGCAAGGCAATGGCCAAGCAGAGGCAACTAATAAGACTTTGATAAAAATTATCAAAAAGACGTGTAAATCTAACAAATTCGCAGACTGGCCAGAAAAATTGGTTGAGGCTCTATGGGCCTACCGAACTTCAATCCGCACGCCTACTGGGCAAACTCCTTATTCCTTAACATTTGGAATGGAGGCGGTAGTTCCATATGAGATCCTTATACCGTCATTAAGAGTACAATTGAACAAGGAATTTTCCATTGATGAACATCGTTCAGCACTTCTTGCTCAATTGGAACTTTTAGACGAGAAAAGATGGTCAGCTGCTAATCATGCAAAAGTTTATCAAAACAGATTAGCACGTTTTTATCAAAAGAAAGTCATTGAACGAAAGTTCAAAGTCGGTGAAATGGTTGTTAAAAGAATTTTTGTAAAACCTGGTGGTCCGCGTTCTAAGCTCCAACCCAATTGGGAAGGACCTTGTGTTGTATCACACGCTTATCCTGGTAATGCTTATCGTCTTGTTAATGCAGAAGGAGAAGAGCTAAATCATCCCTGGAATGGTTTACATCTTAAGAAATACTACCCTTAGGTTAAAGAGTCGATCAGTATGGTACAAAGACCAGTGGAATCAGAAAATTTATAAACTCAAATTTCGTTGTTAGTCTGAATAATTTAACTTCAAACCCATTACTGCACACACTGACACGTTTGATTCGTGAGTAACAAGGAATGCCAAGTCCTAAAGAATATCAAAAGCTTGACCAAAAGTATAAAGTACAAATCATTCGTTTTAAAGTAAAATTCTGTTTTACACTCGGCCCATGATGTCGGAACGAGGCTCAGAATAGACTACCAAGAATACCCGCCATCTTAGTAGGAGGCCGTCATAAAAAAAATGGGGGAGATCCGTTTCAAAGCAAAGAAAAGAAAAGAAAAGGATAGAAAAGCAAAAGTAAGGCAAAAAGCCAAATGTCAAATCAAAAGGCCAATACACTACAAATGTTACATCAAGGCCATGAAATGAAACAAAAGGGAACGTAAGGTCGATAAATACCCCGGAAAGAAAATGACCGAACCCCAACAGATATTAGGGTTGGAAAGGAACATCTTTTTAGGTCTTCGGAACTTTCTCATGGGCTTTCTAAATCTATTCTTCTTTTCTTTCTAAAGAGGTGTACTTCAAGCTTAAGGAATGGCTTAGATTGACTAAAGGTCAAATCATCAAATGGGATCACGAATGGAAACACAAGTTCAAACACGATGGGTTTTAAGTTAAGTTGTTAAAGAACAATTTGGAAATTAAGTTAATAAATGAATATGATCTTTTGATCAAAGTACCATACTGGTCTTTTAGTTAAAAATTCAAAAAAAAATGTATATGTCAAAAATTCAAAAAAATGTATATATGTCAAAAATTCAAAAAAATACATATGTCAAAATTCAAAAAAATTTGCATAGTCAAAATTCAAAAAAATTGCATATGTCAAAATCCAAAATTCAAAAAAAAATTTGCATAGTCAAAAATTCAAAAAAATGTACATTTGTCAAAATCTAAAAAAAGGAATACATATTTCAAAACCCAAATAAAAATGAATGTTTCAAAACCACAAAAACATTTCAATTAGCATTTGCTTGTGGCATTTAATATGTTTCATTCCTTTTATTTTCAGTGAGCATATGTTTGTTTGCATGTTGCATTTTGCTTAAGTCTGATTATTCTTATTACCTTTGTTAATAAAGGCTATGCCCCTTGACTATTTATTCGAGGAAAAGATTGATTGACCATTTGTTTGGTCAGGCAAGGGGCTAAGCCTAAATAGATACTTAACCTGTTTGCTAAGTGTTGTACAGATAAGCACAGGAACACGAGATTGGAGCCCAAAAGTTTCATCTATATCATCAAAAGTGTTTTGTACATGATACATGGAAAGAAAAGAAGTACATAAGCCCTCAAGGCTGGCTCTCCCCTCCGCCCTCATCTAACTGGCTCTGGGCCTCGTCAGGTGCGTCTGGAGCTGGTCCTCGGCTGGGAGGTGGAGGTGGCCCCATCGTGCTCGGCCCCGCCTGGCCAGAAGACACGGCAGCGCTGGCGGTAAAAGCGCTCGTCAAACCGCGCTCCTGCGCACGCTGTCGAGCACGCCTGTACCTCTCCTCCACACTCCGGCGCTCGTGCTCTGCGATGCCCAGCTGGACCCGAAGAGCGGATATCTCAGTATCCATCCTCTGCCGCTCCTGCCGCTCCCGCTCCCGCTCCTCGTTGATGACCTCCAGGCGAGTCTGGAGGCGCGCAAGATCTCCAACCGAAAGTCGGGCCACCTGCTCCTCTAAGGCCCGGATCCTCTCTGCATCAGCCTCGGCACGAGTCGCTGTAGCATAGGCATCCGCTTCAGCCCTCTGAAGGGCTTCTTGGAGCTCAGCAACCTGCAGAAGAAGATTTTGTTAGTTCAAGACAATCAAGTAAGTCAAGTCAAATTCAAAGATCAAAACTTACCCGAGCAGCACGGTCCTCCTCCGCAAGAGAAGCCCGGTGGATGGCAGAAGCGAGCTGACTCTGGAGGTCAGCCAAGGCAGCATCATGCGCGGCGAAGGATGATGAAGAAGAAGCTCCATAGGTAGGGGGAGCCGCCTGTGTGTAGACGGCTCGCTACACCAAAAGAACACTGTCAGTGGTTAAATCGCTAAAACAAATAATTGATTAAAACATGCATTCATATTCATTCATACATACCAGATCGAAGAGGTCTTTCTGGACCTGTTCGAGCTGGGCCTCAGCATCATGTAGTCGGGCCTGGAGGTCGATGATGACCGCATCACGAGCATCCTGCAAATCACATATACATACATTCATTCACCAACATAAATCAAGATAATAATAAAATTAAAGACGCATGAATGCATACTTACATCGAGTGGTCGGAGGAGCCGCAGCTGGTCGGCGTAATGGACCCGGTACTGCTGGAGGTAGCCCTCGCTACTCTCCGCACGGGACTCCACTCTGATGCCCCGACGGTGCCAGTCCTCGTACTGCTCCGGGAACTTGGCACGCCAGTCGGTGAGGGATTGCTTGCCCCTCATGCTCCTCCCAACACCCTCCGGGACTTCTTCATCTATCCATTCCTGATGGAGACCCAGCGTCCTCATCACGAGCCGGAGACGGAGGGGCTCGATCTCGTTGAGGCAGTGTACCCACATCTGCCTCCCAAATCGCCTCCTGCCAACCGTCACCCATGGCTGACCTTCCTCGTTCATGCCCAGATATGGGCGCCAGATCACCTGCATATAGGTTAGATGCATTCATAAATAAATTGCACTTAAGGAATAAATAATTGCATTTAATAAAAATTTTTGAACAAGTTAAAAACTTACCAATAGCTCTGGATAATCTAGAAACTGACGGCGGAGGGCCGTCAGCTGATGGTGCTGCGGAGCTGTGTCTACAATTGGCTGCCAACGGCAGGCCAAGGGGACGGCATCTGGACGAACAATCCTCGCTCTGCCGAGCGGGAAATAATGGTAGCTCCACACCTGCATGTATAAACATATAAGTTAGAAAAAGCATCATATCATATTACATATCATGAATAAATAATAAAACATTTAATACCTGGAGGAACGGCGAGAAGCCGCTGACAGTAGTCTCGCGGTCCGGAGTGACCGCGGATAGATCTGCAAACAGGTGGGCCAGGAGGGCCGCACCCCAAGCGTATTCCCCTAAGCTATCTAGATCATCTAACAGATACAAAAATCTACAGTGGATATGGTCGCCCTTCGTACCGAAGAGCAACCGACCGAAGAAAAAGACAAGAAAGACCCTAAGCTGTCGGTCTACCTCCTCTACCTGGCTAGGGTCCCTACAGTAGATGGCAGAGGACGACTCTGCTAGCCTGTCCCTAAACTCCTCCCGGGTCTCGTCAGACCGACGCCGGGGCTCGTCTAGACCTAGGGCAGCCTCTACTTCTACCCTGGGGACCATCCTGGATTCTCTGCCCATGCTAGACACCTCTATCCCTAACAAGGCCTCTGCCAATCCTCGATAGTCGGGGTAAGTCACCCCACTCACCGGTCGGCCCCCTACCCGGAGGCCGGTGATCCTGGCCACATCCTCTAGGGTGGGGACCATATGTCCCCATGGCATTAGGAAAGCCCGGCTTTCCGCATGCCAACGCTCCCTGAGCGCCTGCAACAAGACTAGATCGAGCCAAAATGGCTCGATGTCTAGTATCTCACCGAACCCCATCCGGCGCAGGCGTACCTTCTGGAAATCCGGGAGCTCTCTATAAGCCCCTATAACTAGGTCCCAAGAGATCCTAGCCCTCATCACTCCCTGCAAATAAAAAAAACAACAAAAAAAAAAATAGGGTCAGTAATTAATAAAAACAGGAAAATTCACTTTCTGTTTTGAAAGGCGTCAGCATACACAGACGTGTTTTAAAACACGTCCACATACCCTGACGCAATTCAAACCTATTTTCTACCTATTTTAAAAATTCGAAATTTGGATTGAAAGACGTCGACCAAGGGCGACGCCTTTTGAAAGGCGTCACCTGGTCTGGACGCCTTTTAAGTCCAGATTTCGGGTTCTTAAAAGAACCCCTTTCTTCCCCTCTTTTCTCACACCATTCAAACCATAGAAGACTCACCGTGTGGAGGTCGCCCTCCTCTTCCTCTTCCACCGCCATGGGCGCCGGTGGAGGGAGCTCCTCCTCCAAGAAGGCCGCCGCCTCGGCTAACGCCGCCGGCACCTCCTCGGGAGCTTCTTCTTCTTGCCTCCGCCTCCTCTTGGCCAAGGCTTTCTTCTTCCTTGATCCTTCACCGTGTTCCATAGCTCTAGAGAGGGAGTTTTTGAGAGAGAGATCGCCGGAGCTCGGTGGGGAGAGGAAATTTTTGAGAAAGTGAGGAAGGAAGGAGGGCCTTCGCGGGTCTGTAACGAAAAGGGTGAAAGGCGTCGACTCAGGAAGACGCGTTTTAAGGCGCATAAGTTGAGGCGGCAAAGGACAGCTGTTTGAATTGGTTGAAACACGTCCACATGGGTAGACGCGTTTCAGGTTCTGTTCAGAGCCGTACACAGGAAAATCATGAAAGGCGTCTTGACTACTGGACGCATTTTAGGGAATTAATCATGGAATTAATGGCAGAATCTTGGGAAAAGTAGGAGAGAGAGTTGAAAGGCGTCTATACAGGTAGACGCGTTTTAAGCTTAAATCGGGTTTTTGAGGATTAAATTGAATTTCGGGAAAATAATTTTAGTTTGAAAGGCGTCTTTCTGAGTGGACGCGTTTTACATTTTATAGAACCCGAATTGTTGAATTTTCAGGAAAAATCAGGTTTTTACTTAAGGAAAAATCATGTGCACATCACAGAAACTTGGGGAAAGATTCTAAGACATGAAAAATCGTTCTTTATTCAATGGAATCAATCTTTATTACATCAAAATCAAAAAGAGAAAGAGGACATTCACGGGAGAATATCATGAAGACCTTTAAGATAAGGAAATTTCAATCCTTTATCTCTGTCTTTAGAGGATCTTACACGATAGCTAAAGCCAAGGTTCCATAGAGTAATGATGATTTGTATGGCTTCATAATCTTCATCGGACTCCAGGTCACGCTTCTTGATTGAAAGTGTAGGAGAGAATTCAGGGAACTCGCGACGAGCCAAGCTAAGTTGAGTAAGGCACCGGTGTGGATTGTACAACACAAACTCAGTGGCTCCAATTAACTTGAGATCTGCTCCTGCTGTGCGGCGCACCCAAACTGGTTTTCCAACAAGAGCAAGCGGAGACGAGTCGAATATGTCGGATGTCATGAGTTTCAAATACTCTCTCCAATCGGCTCGGGTCTTGAGTTTTGGAACCTTGTTGACCATGTACTCATTGAACTTTACAATATTAGCAATGCAATGAATTGGACTATTCAAGAAGATCTGAGATGGATTCAGAGGCCTTTTCTTGCTATGCTCGAATTTGAAGTGAAGTTCAACCCACAAGGCAAAGAGTAGCATGCATCCATATGGAGGACGACCCACAGAAGCTGCAGAAAGTCCACTGTAGAGATATGCTAAGAGTGCAGTGCTAATGGATTTACCTTCGAAAATTGCGCAAATAGCACTAATTTGATCGTCTTCCAAGATGTTATCCTGTGCAGGAAAGAATAAGGCACCGGCAAGGCATGTAACGAGAGCTTTCGTTACATCCTCTGCCTCATCCTCCCTTAAATCTTCAATTTCATAAAGAGTCCACTCGGCTAGTTTTGCGAGATTGATCCCCTTCTTGGTGAGGCATCCTTTAGCTTCTGAAGGATCCTTCATGATCGATGTCAATAACTGTTGACCGGTGATTCTCTCTTTTGTCAAGGCTATCTTGTCTCTGTTATCTCTGGTCTTCGGGAGACCTAATAGAAGTTCCGCCTCTTCTAGATGGATTGTGCACTCGAAGTCTTGGAAGAAGAACGTATGAGTTTGGGGATGCCACCACTCGATCAAGGCGCCCATAGCCGCCCAGTCTACGTTCGCACTTTTGTAATTCTTAGCGAGCACTACAAGTCCTTGAAGATCCCACTTGGATATGAACACTTGCATAGAAAGCTTAACACTTTTTGCAAGTTTACGAATCCAAGGGAGAGACGTGAACTTTCTTGGGCCAGGAAACATGGGGTAATTCTGAAAGAAAGATAAAAAAGGAAGCTTGATAAAGTTTGATGAAGAGCATGATGGAAGACATGAAGAACATGAAAAGAAAGTTGATTGAACTTACTTGAAGATTGGGATTTCTTCCATTGAGATGATTCTCTATATCTGCAAACTTCTCTAGAGACATCTTCATCTTCTTGTTTGAGGAATCCATCTCTCTTTTTCGAAATTCCTCCTTCTTGAAGCTTGGGAAGCTTGAAAACCTTGAAGAAACCTTGAAAATTTGGAAGAAAACTCTCCTTTGGATCTTTGGATTATGATAGGATTGCTTGGAAATAACCTAAGGGTGTTTATATAGGAGGAATTGCGATCCTAAGTAGACCTTTTCCGGATTGGAAAAGGGATGTGCATTGATAGAGTTGGAGTTCGGGTAGAGAACAACCAGAAACCTGTTTCTGTGAGTAAAAGGCGTCTAGGATAGCTGACGCGTTTCAAAGTTAAATGGCGTCTGCGCGACACGACGCGTTTTAGCAAATCTGCTATTTTCCCGAAATCCTGTGATTTTAATTGAATATTTGTTTGGAACTAATAATTTTGATTGCAGAAAATTCAAGAAAGCCTTAGCAAAGCTGGAAATATCAAGAAAATCCCATTGTGGAATTCAAGTCCCGACCGTGGCTAAAAAGACGGTTATTTCTACCCTTGTACTATTCCATGTAAATCATTTGCATTACTATATGATAAGTATTTATTAGATTATATTAAGGACCTTGTGGTTTTGATGAAACTGGAATTTGAGTTCTCCTACAATAAAAACGGTGATAATTCCAGAGAATTCTTAATCGCATGGATAGGCCGTTGCATTGTTAATTAGTGAGGACGATGGTTCCGTTTTTGTGAAACGGTGCGTGGATAAACGAGCTTCGGCTTAGCACTGAATTACAAGAATTGGTATCTTGACTCATTAATAACAATTTAACAATATTATCCTTGATTAATTTATATTTTATTTGACTTTATATTTTTCTTTTAGCCCAGCATACATCATGTAGGACTTTGAAATCATTGTGATAAGAATTAATTATTGATTAAGTTTCAGACCATTAATTAAATAATTTCAACATGATATGAAATATTCCATTCCGAATTGAGTATCTTGATTATCTTTGAGGTTCGCTTGAAGATATCATTGGAATTCTATCCTTGATTGGATTCTTTATCCAATATTCTTGTTTTCTTTTAAGATCCATCATGGCTGTAGCACGTCCACATTGGCTGGCAAACGCTCCCCATGATGAAACCTGCAGTGTCTACGACCTGGGGTACTTCCCGCTCCGAGGAGGTTGATCGACTTTATTTTATTTCCTTGTCTACTTCATCCAGACAGGATTAATTCCATTGATTTCCTTGAGCTATCTTCATTGATAATTTTGAGAAAAATTCCAATCATGTGATGTTAAGAGCGTGTCTCATCACACCTTGGCATCACCTTTTCAGTACATTCCATTCCATTTCACTCCCTTGCAAAGACAATGCCAAGGTGAGGCAGCTGTAGACACGCTAATTTTGACGTCATTTCGAGTAAATTTCATATCATACAATAATGCCTCAGAATGGTCTGATAATTAATCATTGATTAATTTTTATTAATCTTTTTAAGTGTCGGGTTTAACAGATGTGTTTAAGTTAATCAATTGAATTGATTTTAGCTCAAATTTGAGTTAAAATATGAAAAATTCTAAAAGACGTCAACCTGTGTGGACGCCATTTAGACTTTATTCTTATTTTAGCGATTAAATTTGAATTTGAATTAATTAATTAATTAACTAAAAGGCGTCGGTTAATGTCGACGCGTTTTAAGTTTCCTAAGTGATTTTAACTTCCCCTCCGGATGTTTATCCTTATCTTAATTAGTCTAAAAGACGTCTACACAGGTGGACGCGTTTTACCTAATAAAGATAAAGATAAGTTTTCCCGGATATTTATCCTTATCTTAATTAATCTGAAAGGCGTCAGCCAAGGTGGACGCGTTTTAGATAATTACAGATAAAGATGAATTAATCAGTAATTATCTGTCAATTAAGATGGATAAATTCGGAGTTTTCTAATGTTAATCTCGAACGCAAGAAATGCCTATAAATACCCTGCATGTTGAAGAGTAAAAAAAAGAAGAGAAGAGAATTGAGTTGAGTTGAGCCATAGCGTTATAGCGAGTTGAAGATTGAAGCAACGTCGTAACGCCGGAGCGCTGCCATTCCCAGAAGTCGGCGTCCCTTTCAAGATCTTCATCCTTCCAAAGCTTCAACCGATTGGGCATAAGTTTTTCATTACTGCATTTGCATTTTTCATCTTCATTAGTTTCATTCTTCATATTCACTTCATGCAAACACACACCACAGCATAATCTTTCAAAAACCTACTTGATCTAAGGGGTTTCAAAGCCATTAAAAAAGTAAGTTTGCTGTTTTAAATATGCTTAACATCATGATTAGTTCAGATATTGCTTCTACTTAAATTCTCATCATTGTTTCTTCGTTTTTTGTCTCTGCTGCACTCAACAACAACGAGAGATTCAAAAAGGGGAAATCAAGCACAACTTCTGGACGATCCTCAACCTCAAATTCAACAGCAAGAACAAAAGAACAAAGAGAGGGCTCTCTTTCTTCAGCTGGCTGAGGAAGGGGAACCAAGGACTCAATCTTCCGCGTTTGAAAGGTAAGCGATCATATCTCTTTTGAAACTTTTTAAGTTAAAAGTTTCTGGCGATCACTGCACTTTAGTTGCTGTTTTTAATAGGTTAGTCTACACTAAACAACATAGATATTTCATGTTAATCACACGGTCATTCTAAGCACCTACACTCGGCCCAGGTCCGGTCCGGTCCATTGGACCGCTGCCCCCTTTCCCCTTTATTTTTTTCTTTGTTTTTTTTTTTGTAATCCTTAATTAATATGTTTTTGTTCCAAATTAAAAAACAGAATTTAATTTTCATTTGTAATGAAATTTTACAATAAGATTGAGCTCTGTTTTTAATTTTATGGTCCAATAATTAGATTAATATGGATTAAAATGGTAATTAACAAGTTGTTGTTAATTCAATCTAATTGTTAGATTAAAGGAAATAATTGGGGAATAAATTTAATTGTTAAATTTATAATTTAATGCCAGTTAATCTTATCTGCATGGAATGTTACAATCTTGTCAAATTAGAGTTTATGTGCATTTATTGTTGTGCATTTATTTGCTTGTTTAAATTAGATTTAAATTAGCATGCTTGAAATAAATACTAAAGTTTTCGAAAATCCTAAATCCAATTTTGATTGGTCCCTGGTTTTATGAAACCAAAATTATAAGTTATTTTCGAAAATTTTAATTTAGCCATTTGATGCGCTATTCATGTGTGGTTTGTTTAATAAAACACATGGTGGTCATGAACGAGCATTAATTGTGGATGTGGAATGTGATTGTGTGGTTTATTGTGTATTAATAAATAGAGGTCTGCGAACCTCTCCCTCTCATATTCCATTGTACTTCTATCTTCCACCTCGATGTAATCGCCATAAGGCTTCCTCTTTTGAATTATCATGTAATTGGGAATTACGATGTAATTTGATCGAGGCGGATGCGCGCGGAGCGAGGATGATCCACAACTGCTGACCAGATGAAAATGAAGGAGTTCATTGCATTCATGGGTTTGCAAACTTATGATATAAGTTGTTATATTGTGTGAATGTGTGCGTTTGACTGTCTGGCTCAAGTCAAACCACAGTGCCGTCCATGACCACACTAATGACATGTATGTGATGCGTGTGCTTTATATATGCTAGGTTATTAGTATTAATAAATATATTCGATATATTTAATACTATCACCTAGGATGAGACCAAATTAAATAAGTAAAACCTTCGTTACAAACTCTAAGCCGTAGCGCGAGTCATTGAGAATGTACTGCGTGGCTCTCCATCAATATGATTAATAGAACTTAATTTAGTGGTGGCAGATACTATGTGTTTACCCGAGGTCTGTCATTAATTGATGAGAGGACTGTTGATCATGACATTAGATGCCTTTGGATAAGAGTAGAGGAACGATATAGTCATCCACGTGTTTACCCGGGAACTATATTTCTACTTTACTCTATCACGTATTGATGGTAAAGCTTAGACCGGGGATAATGGTCTACTGTGTTTACCTGGGACCATTAAAACTTGGGAGCCGATGTACGATCGGATATTGCAAGGAGTTGCAATTATCATGAGATGATTGCTCTGAGATAACAGTATGATACTATGTGTTTACCCGAGGTCATACTGTGATGCTTGGAGATTCTGATCCCCACTAGGAGACAGTCGGCGTCTCCCGTTCTGTATATCTGAAGGTTATACAGTCCGTCGAAAATTAGTGGGAGTAAAACTAGATAATAAAAGACCATATCTTGTTTTAGATAATCTGAATATCTGCTAATTATCAATTAATTATCTCCTGTAGGCGAGAATGTCGCACCATAACCCGTTGCGAGGCATACTTGATGCCAACCGTTTGACAGGCACCAATTACTCAGACTGGCTCAGAAACCTGAAGATAGTCCTCAGGTCTGAGCAGATTGCCTACGTCTTGGATGTTGAACCTCCTGTTGAACCAGCATTGGATGCTCCAGAGGAGGAAATGATAGCGTATGAAAAATGGAAGGAGGATTCCACCATGGCCCAATGCTATATGTTAGCCTCTATGAGCAATGAGTTGCAGAGGCAACATGAAGAGATGGATGCTAGATCCATCATGCTCCATTTGAAGGAGCTCTTTGGTGAGCAGAGCAGAATCGAACGATATGAGATATCGAAGAATATGTTCAAGGCTCAGATGGCAGAGGGAACTTCAGTACAGAATCACGTGCTGAAGATGATTGAATGGGTGGAGAGGCTGGATGCTCTTGGGATTACACTTCCCAAGGAGATGCACACAGACCTTGTGTTGTCTTCACTTCGACCTTCATATGCTCAGTTCATTGTCAATTTCAACATGAACAAGATCCAGGCCACCTTAGCTGAACTACTGAACATGTTAAAGATTGCTGAGGGGAACCTTGTGAAGGATAAACCCCAAGTCCTAATGGTTGGTAAGACCAACAGGAAAAGACTTGCAGTCCAAGCTTTTCGAAAGAATAAGAATAAGGTTCAAAGAAAGGCAAAGGTTGTCAAGAAAGACAAGGGTAAAAGTGCTGAGAAAGGTGATTGCTTCTACTGTCACCAAAAGGGGCATTGGAAGAGGAATTGCAAGGAAAACCTTAAGGACAAGGCTCAAGGAACTGTGAAGCAGCAGGACGCTTCAGGTATCTATATGACAGATATAAACTTGTCAATAAGAGATTGTACATCATGGGTATTAGATACTGGATGTGTATCTCATATCTGCAATTCTGTGCAGGCACTGACAAGAAGGCGTAAGCTGAGGACCGGCGAGGTGGAGCTGAGACTAGGTAACGGCGCAAGAGTTGCGGCGATCGCTGTGGGGACAGTGAAGCTCAAGCTACCATCCGGAGATACATTTATATTAGATGAATGTTATTATGTACCTAGCATAATAAGGAACATCATTTCTATTTCATGTTTGGATAGAATTGGATACAATTTAAATTTTGGGAACAATAGTTGTTCAATTTATTTCAGAAATAAATTAATAGCTTATGCTATTTTGTCCAATGGATTGTATCTATTGAATGTGTCTCATGATAATTTACATATCGGTTCTTCGATTAAGAGAAGTAAGTATGAAATGAACAAAGCCTACTTGTGGCATTGTAGGCTAGGACACATTGGTGAAAACAGACTCCAAAGGTTGCATAAAGATGGATATTTGGATCCATTTGATTATGAATCATATGCAACCTGTGAGTCATGTTTAATAGGTAAAATGGCTAAGTCTCCATTTAGTGGAACTGGAGAACGAGCCACAGGCATATTAGAACTCATACATTCAGATGTATGTGGTCCTATGTCAACCCAAGCCATTGGTGGTTTCTCATACTTCATTACATTCACTGATGATTACTCAAGATTTGGATATGTATACTTATTAAAGTATAAATATGAAGCCTTTGAGAAATTCAGAGAATTTAAGAATGAAGTAGAAAAACAAACAGGAAAAAGTATAAAAACCATCCGATCTGATCGGGGTGGTGAATACTTGAGTACTGAGTTCATTAAATACTTAAAGGATAATGGCATCCTTTCTCAGCTTACACCTCCTTATACACCTCAGATGAATGGTGTATCAGAAAGGAGAAATCGCACATTAATGGAAATGGTGCGATCCATGATGAGCATGTCCAAATTACCAGTGTCCTTATGGGGATATGCACTTACCTCGGCTATGTATATCCTGAACAAGGTACCCAGTAAATCTGTTGAGACCACTCCATATGAGATATGGAATGGAAGGAAACCAGACCTTAAACATGTTAAAGTCTGGGGATGTCCTGCTCATGTTAAAAGACATGACGCAGATAAGCTGGAATCCAGAACTGACAAATGCAGATTTGTGGGATATCCAAAGGAAACTTATGGATATTACTTCTATCATCCTGGCGAACAAAAGGTGTTTGTGGCCAGGAGAGCTGTCTTTCTGGAAGAAGATTATATTCTCCAGAAGGACAGTGGGAGTAAAGTAATTCTGGAAGAAGTTCTAGACCCACAAACTGGCAATGGTACATCAGATGAACCGTCAGTTTCTGAACCTGTTCAAAGTGATACACAGGAACCTCGTAAGTCTGAAAGAGTACCTAAACTACCAGAAAGATATGTGGGACATATTAATTTGGATGGTTCTATGATACTCTATAATGAGGATGATGATCCTAAGACTTACCAGGAGGCCATTGAAAGTCCAGAGGCCAGGAAATGGCGGGAAGCCATGAATTCTGAAATACAGTCCATGTACATCAACCAAGTTTGGAACTTGGTAGATTTACCCGATGGTATAGTACCTATTGGCTGCAAATGGATCTTTAAAAGAAAGATCGGTGCAGATGGACGTATTGAGACTTATAAGGCAAGATTAGTGGCAAAAGGCTATCGTCAAAGACAAGGTGTTGACTATGACGAAACTTTTTTACCCATTGCTATGATTAAGTCCATCAGAATTCTTCTTGCCATTGTTGCCTACCATGATTATGAAATCTGACAGATGGATGTGAAGACTGCCTTCCTCAATGGAAACCTTGAGGAGGAGGTGTATATGATACAACCAGAATGATTCACATCCAAAGAATCTCCAGACATGGTATGCAAGTTGCAGAGGTCCATTTATGGACTGAAGCAAGCATCCCGAAGCTGGAACATAAGATTTGATGAGGCGATCAAATCTTATGGCTTCATTAAGAATGAAGATGAGCCCTGTGTATACAAGAAAAATAGTGGGAGTGCAATCACATTTCTGGTTCTTTACGTTGACGACATCCTACTCATTGGGAATGATGTAGGAATGATGTCATCAGTAAAGATATGGCTGTCAAAGAACTTCTCCATGAAGGATTTGCGAGAAGCATCTTACGTATTAGGAATACGGATCTATAGAGATAGATCAAAGAAGATGCTGGCTTTAACCCAATCCATGTACATAGAAACCATTGTCAAAAGGTTTGGCATGGAAAATTCCAAGAGAGGTCTCATACCGATGAGACATGGAATTTCACTCTCTAAAGGTTAGTCTCCCAAGACACTTGAAGAGAGGGCAGTGATGGATAAAGTCCCCTATGCTTCTGCCATAGGGTCCATCATGTATGCCATGCTATGTACCAGACCTGATGTAGCATATGCTCTAAGTGTTACGAGCAGACATCAAGCAGATCCAGGTGATGAACACTGGAAGGCTGTGAAATGCATCCTTAAGTACTTGAGAAGGACTAAGGATCTATTTCTAGTCTATGGAGGAGGAGACTTAAAACTGCAAGGATATACTGACTTGAGTTTTCAGTCTGATCCTGACGACAGCAAGTCAACATCAGGTTTTATTTTCACACTTAACGGGGGAGCAGTGAGCTGGAAAAGTTCCAAGCAGGAAACCATTGCTGATTCGACAACGGAAGCTGAGTATATTGCTGCTGCTGAAGCCGCCAAGGAAGCTGTGTGGATGAAGAAATTCATCGGCGATCTTGGTGTGGTGGAAAGCATATCTGGTCCCGTCCCACTGCTGTGTGACAACAATGGGGCGATTGCTCAAGCGAAAGAGCCGAGGTCTCATCAGAAGTCGAAGCACATTCTGCGGCGCTTTCATCTGATCAGAGAGATTGTAGCTCGAGGAGATGTCGTGGTGGAAAGAGTTCCCTCAGCCGACAACATAGCAGATCCACTTACAAAGCCTTTGTCTCAAAATGTTTTTGAGCGTCACTTAGAGTATATGGGTATTCTGTATAAAAGTGATTGGCTTTAGCCCAAGTGGGAGATTGTTAGTATTAGATGGTCTCAAAGCCAATCCAATACTGTGTACATATTCAGATTATTAATAAATAGCAATAATTCATTGTGTGTAATTAATTCGATCTGTGTTTATCGTATCACGATGAAGTCCATGAACATGTGCAATAGTCTTTGGATTATGATGAGATCATAATTACGGTACCGAAGACTTATAAACACATGTTCTTAATTGTTCCTAGTCATAGGATGTTTGAGATAGGACATCGAACATCCGGATAGACTAGTATAGGTTACTTCAGCTCATATGATGAGGGTGACTGATCCCATAAGTCACTTGTGTGGAGACACTATGCTAAACCTATAGGTGCTCATTGGTGAATGAGTTCACTGAACTGATCCGACTATGAATCGCTGGATGGTAATCACCTCACTGTTAACCAGCTCGATTCAATTGTCACGGTTGCGTGGATGATCCTTGGACCTGAGACTCCAAGGATACCTTGTTGGTAGGTTTCTGAGCTTTGACCTTGACGAACGAATCCCTAACCATGGGATATCAATAAGTCAAGCGATCGGGTTCAGGGAAATGCCCTCGAAGGTAATTGTGTGTTCAATACGGGATCATCCGCTCTCGGTTGTTTGAGAGAGAATGTTCCGGGAATGATGCGCTTAAAGTCCCTGGCCAGGGCGGACTCTGTAATCAATAAGGAGTTATCGGATTAAGACTAGCGGCATCTGATTCAAGTGAATCGACCAAATAGGGTTTAACAGTAAACCATGCCCTAGGTCGATTCGGGAACATTGTACGGATGAAGGATTATATCCGCGCGCTAACCGATGACAGAAAAGTTCCAATAGAGGGTTGCGATAACCCCAGTGCCATCCAGGATCACGCGATGTTGCTTGGCATCCAACGTGATCGGCAGTCCGTCCGAATTTATTGTGGGACATTAAATTCGGCTAATTAATTGATTATAAGGATATTAATTAATTCAGTGGGTCAGTAAAGGGTTACTGGACTTAATGGGCTATTAACTGGACTGGTATTTGGGCCTAGAGGGTCACACGCAAATGGTTTTTAAGTCGATGGATAATCCGACAGGATTTCGGATAAGTCTGGGTTTTTGTGAAAAACCCCAAACTGACTTCTTATAAAAGAACGGATTCTACGTCCGGGGCCAGCAACCCTGACCTAGCCGTCATTCGTTCTTCCCCACTTTCTCTCTCCTCTGGGCGTGCCGTTCCCAACTGCTCCACTTCCCGTTCGACGGGGATTCTGGATCCGCATGTCGCGGCGGATCACGCGCAGTTAGACGGGATCTTCGAGCGCCGCAGCGAGCGAGGAAGCGAGGACGATCCATCACGAGGAGAACCGCGTGGATACCGCTAGAGGTCGGGCATCTGCGCGACTTGCGGCATCGCTCCGACGGAACCGGAAAACGGACGCGGATTCAAATCCGCGCAAGGTAAATCGATCTACATCGGTTTTTGTTTTAACGACCGAAACGGGACAGATCCGATCCCGAACTTCTTTATTCCGCTGCGTTTTAGGATCAGATCCCGACATAGCGATCCCAACAATTTGACCATTTAAGTCAAAACTATTATTACAACTTAGGAAGCTTCAGTTTGATTCAAAATAATTTTGAAATCATAACTTGCTTCCTGGACATTCTAAAAACTTTAAAGGTGTATCATATACATCTTTACCTCAATCACATTGAGTGGACGCTTTTAGTATCCATCTGTCATCATCTCATGATTGGCAGTTTTGACAAGTAGAATTCTAATAAACTTATCAATCCCAAAGTTGTAATGACAGAGAGCATCACTATCATAGATTTTAGATCATAATCTATTTTGAGCTCCTCTCATCTTGCTAAATCAGATATGTCAAACATATCCTTTTAATCACTGAGATAATCTAAAAAATCTATGAAGCTCTCTGATGTATTATGATCGGTTCCATACAACTAAAGATTATCTAATAATCTTATGTTAACTTGTGAATCTAGAATATCTTCTAGTTTTATCAGCTCCCACTGTCTTCTTTGAGGACATATTCCTCTTCACAGAAGACAGTTTTTAGGAAGACAATTAGTTCATTGTCGTCTGGCCAATAATTGTAATGTCCGAACTCTTTGGACATTCACAAATTCACTCCACAGTAATACCTGACTTTTAAATCAGGTTTGTTCATAATTCACATCTCATATGAATTATTTGGTTTCCATATCTTATATGGACACACACTGACTTATTTGGAACCATCTTTAAAGTTTGGATATCTAATATTCATACTTATGTTCAAAAGGACAAGAATAAGACAAATCTTATTATGTATTGCACCATATCTTAATAAGGTACAATTTCTCATTCTATCATATTGCTATGATGCACAATGAGGATCAATCGAGCGAGGATGCAATCATCCTCTTAATGATTTGTATGAATCATATACCTAAGTATTAGTTTCTTTGATCAAATCAAAAATTCTAATACTTCATATTGATCTTATACCTTAATCTCTCAGATATATTCGTCTTGTACTTCAGTAAGTACATACAGTCGAATCATTCCAAGAGTAAACTATAAGGTAAGTCAATAGTAGTGATTATCTTTGGCCTTTGAGCTGTTTACATCAATATGCATTAGCATCAATGATTTCTTATTGTACAACCCTATGTACAATACCATAGATAATCAGGACTCACATAGTTCATTTCTATAGGAGACTAGTGAACATTCATCACATGAAATGTCACTTCAAGAATCTATAGTGCATTGACTGATTTGAACAACTATTATTCTTTCTCAATCAATGTTATCCTTAATTTCTTATGCAACTAAATAACAATTATTTAGTTTCATATTAGACTCTTATAGATATACAAAGATTTACTGTCTAACAGTAACCTATGAATATCATGAACAATAGTTGAGTCTAACTCAACACTTACATTTTCTCGATTTCCTTTTACTTGTCTAAGTCTGCACACTATCGCAACTCTGAGAATCATTTCCAATATCTCATATTGGATACGCTAATTCTCCAATAGATATGTAAAAGACGATAATAAGAATATATGAAACTTCTTTCAAGTCCCATATTCGATTTTGCCTTTACCAATATCCTTATATTGGTTGCAGTAGGAGAACTGCTACTTCTCTATCTCAGCTGACTTTTCTTTATCCTTTCAGGTGTTGATTCAATTGTTTTAAATCTTACCACTTGCCTTTCTCAAAGGCATATCATAAATATCTCTTCATCTTGGTCTATCCAAATAAGAGATTTCATGACCATCATTGCCTTTCAATAAGGCATACCATGAATACCTCTTCACCTTGGTTTATCCAAGTAAGAGGATTCATGATATCTGATTAGGATAGTGACTTTCACTTGGCCCTGAAGACATTCTTCAAAGTTTTCTAGTCAGTCTGACTATGAGAAGTATTGGCATCTAACATGCCAAAATCTCGAATAGACGACATATTAGTGATCGAAGGAAATAACGTGATTTAAGCAGATAGTTCTGATAATTCAATTATGGTCTTTTGTCTTGAATTATTTCCCACAATTTTTCGACGGACTGTATAACCTTCAGGTATACAGAACGGAAGACTCCGACGGTCTTTTAGTGAGGATCAGAATCTCCAAGAATCATAGTATGACCTCGGGTAAACATAGTATCATACCATTATCTTAGAGCAACCATCTCATAGTAATTGCAACTCCTTGCAATATCCGATCTTATTTCGGCTCCCAGGTCTTTAATGGTCCCGGGTAAACACAGTAGACCATTATACCTGGTCTAAGCTTTACCATCAATACGCAACAGAGTAGAGTAAGAATGCAGCTCCCGGGTAAACGCGAGGATAGCTACACCGTTCCTCTATTCTAATATCAAGGCATCATAATGCCATAGTTAATAGTCCTTTCATCAGATGGTGGCAGATCTCGGGTAAACACGTAGTATCTGTCATCACTGAATGAAGTTCTAAGAACTATATTGATGGAGAGCCACGCGGTACATTCTCAATGACTCGCGCTCCGGCTTAGACTTTATGTTGAAGGTTTTGTTTATATTAAGTTGGTCTTATCCTAGGTGATAGTTTATAAATATATCGTATATATTTAACTATACCTATATATTAGCAATCGATTCATAATCAATAACTAAAAACATGCATCATCCATACATATTCATTATGTGGTCATGGACAGTACGGTGATTAACTGGAGCCAAACAATTAATCACCAAAACTATATAACATTTATATAATCTAAACATTCTAAACATGCAAACATATAGGCACTGGTGATCTCATCTCCTATCGCCTTCTTGGTTGCATTTGTGGATCATCCTCGCCTCTCTTCGGCCGGCGCGATCAATTACAAATATATTAATTTTTGAAATAATTTCAAATACAAATAAATTGTAAGAGAAAGCCTTATGGCCGAATACAATAACAGAGGGAGATAGAATTACAATGGAATGGAGAGAGGAAGGCACACAAGCCTCATTAATTAACACTTAATTAATAAACATTTACATTCCATAACAATCCACAAAATCACACACCATCACATGATATAAAATTTAACTAAGTGCATGTCCATGACCACCATAAATTTTAACCATCCACACATGATAAAACACATCACATGAAGGCTAAAATTTTGAAAATATAATAATTTTGGCTTTCTTAAAACCTAGGTTCCAATCAAAATTGGATAATTTGAATTTTTCGAAAATCTTATTTTCTAGCATGCAATTAAATTTAATTTAAACCATTAAACACATCAACATGTGCATACAAAGCTAAAATTAAAATTCTAAAATATTTCATGCATAATTTAGAACAATTCTAAATTAATTAATCTAACATTTAGATTAATATTAAATCACATTAATAGCAATTATTAATGCAAAACAATCTAACATTTAGATAGAATTAAAAATTCCTAAATAACATTTATAAAAGAATTTTCAACTCAAATTATTAACCCCTTAACAACTCCTTGTTAATAAACTCCTTTATTTAAATCATATTTCTCAATAACAATTATTAAGAAATAATAATTAGAACATTTCTAATTTAAAATAGTCTAACATCTTAGACTTAAGTAATCTCTTAATAACATTTATTAAAAGATTAATTATTAAGTAGATTAGATCTTCAATATTTAATTAAGGGAGCCTTGAGAATATTAATTAGCTTAATAACTATTAGTAAGCAATAATTAATCCTTAATAACTTTTATTAAGGTTAATTCTCAAGAAACAATTAACCCTTTAATAACAATTATTAAAAGTTAATAAAACACTTAATAACTTTTATTAGATGTCCCTTAATCAAATACTTAATTTCATAACAACAATTGCTAAGAAATTAAAACAATCTAATCACAAGACCAAGATTAATTAGCAACATTTGATAATTAAAATTTAAGTCACTACTTAATAATCAAATAACAAATGTTGTTAATATAAGTTTTAAGATCAAATCTTAAATATAAATTAACAACAATTGTTAATTAAGATTAAAAACCATTATCTTAATTATTAATGACAACAATTGTCAATTAATAATTAAGATCCCATTTTAAATTAATAACAACATTTGTTATATATATTTAAGATCATATCATAAATATAAACCCCTTTAATTCACTAATTAAAAGTTATTTATAATTAGGATCATATCTTAATTATAACTCATTTAATTAATTAATTAAAATCAAATAATAATAAGATCCTATCTTATTTAGTTAAAAACAATTAACTATTAAGATCACATCTTAATTAAACCCCACAAAAGGTTTGATTAAATTAATAATCCATAATTAAGATCATATCTTAATTATCTCCCCCTTTTTTTAACTCAAAATAATTAATTTAATGTTTAAAACAATTTTAAACATTATTAATTTCAATTTCAAGTTAAATAGGATGGGATTTTTAATTAAATAAGGGGGTTTTGGGGTTAATTGGGCCAAAATTGGCTTAAATGGGCCTAATCAGGGCTTAATGGGCCCCCTTGGCTCGAGCCAATGCAGCCAGGCCCAGGCCGCCCGCCCGAACTGGCTCGGGGCCGGCCGGTCCAGGCCCACCTGCAGCAGGTTCGACCAGTTTGGTTTTTTAGGGTTTTTGGCCCTGTTTGAAGCCTGTTTTGGGCGCCGCCGCCGGCCGCGAGGGTGGCCAGAAATTGTAGAGGGATGTCACCACTTCCATTTTCCCCACCGGTGGTGGCCGGACGGCGACTCCTTCGCCGCCGGTGAACCTCCAAAGTTGGAGATTTGTGCAGTTTCGCAGATTTCAGCTTTTTCCACAATCCTTTTCAACTCTTGAAAATTATGGGAAGAAAAGCTCCACCGGCCGCCATAGAAATTTTCCGGGGATGGCGAGGGGTAGCTGGTCATACCAGAAAACCCATAGAGATGGTCCAACCATCATTAATCCCCTTTTGAAGCCCACAAATCCGGTTCTTCATCACCATGAAGAACGCGATGAAACCCCAAAAAATTTTCGTTTTTCGCACAGAAAAATTAAATTCGAAATTCTAAGTTCATCCCATGAACAATATCTATGAGGAAAAATGAATTTATGCATGAAATAATTTAGAATAATAATTTTATCGTTCCGGGGCGGATCAGAGCGGAACCTGGCTCTGATACCATAGTTGGGATCCAGGCGGGACGCGAAGAACGTAGCGGAAATGAAGAACAAAAATTAAACCCGCTCGATGCCCGCTGATCCGATTCGGAACAAAAAACTCAAACCGAAAACTACGAGAAGTAATCCGATTACCGTGCGCGGATTCGAATCCGCTTCCGTCTCGGTTCCGTCGAGGTGATGCCGCAAGCCACACAAACGTCCGGCCTCCAGCGGTATCCATGCGATCCTCTGCTGTGGTTCGTCCTCGATCCCTCGTCCGTATCAGCTCGCTCGCTGAAGATCCGTCGCCGCAACGATTGCAGAAATCCCGCCGACGGCAATTCCCGACTTTCGAGAATCACACGCGGCGGAGACGGAAACTGTCTCGGTGCCTCGAACGGGACGCCCAAAGGAGGAGAGAGAAAGGGGGGATGACGGCCAGCAAGGAAAATCCTGGAGCTTGGCCCAGGGTTTCTCAACAGCGTGTATATATATTAAGTCGGCGCGACTTTTCACAAAAGTCTCCGAGTTAATATAAATCCTACTTATGTACCACTTACTGAGAATCTTATTACCTGTGACCCTCTAGGCCCATTTACCAGTCCAGTTTTCAGCCCGTTAAGTCCAATAACTAGTTATTGACTTATTGTAATTAATTAATATCTATATATTAACTAATTACTTAACCGAATTGACATCGCATGTGAATTCGGTCGGACTTATGATCAAGTTGGGTGCCAAGCAACACCGCATGATCCCGGAAGGTAATGGGGTTCAGCAACCCACTTATGGAACCTGTCCGTCCACAGTTACCACGTGGCTATAATCCTTCGTTCGCACAATGCTCTCGAGTTAACCTAGGGTATGGTCAACTGTCAAACCCTAAATTATCAACTCACTTGAATTAGACTCCGCTTTACAATATCCGAAAACCACTTTTCTGATATTGTTTCTGCTCTGGCCAGAGACTCCTGCGGATCTACTCTAGAGCATTCTCTCTCCAGTTACCTGAGAGCGAACGATCCTTTATTGAACACACAATCACCTTCGAAGGTCTTCCGCTGGACCCGATCCTTGACTATTTGAGATCCCGTAGATAGGGATTCGTAGGTCAAGGTCAAAGTACAGAAGTCCACCGACAAGGTGTGTTTGGTATGTCAAGTCCAAGGATCAACCACGCTACTGTGACGATGAATCAAGTCGATTGACAGTCAGGTAAATTACCATTCGGCGATTCATGTCGGATCAGTTCAGTGAACTCATTCTCCAATGAGCACCTACAGGTTTACCATTGTGTCTCCATACTACTAACTAACGAGATCAGTCACCCTCATCATATGAGCTGGAATAACCTGTACTAGTCTAACCGGATGTTTGATGTCCTTCTCAAACATCCTACGACTAGGAACAATTAAGAATATGTGTTTATAAGTCATCAGTCTCATTATTATGATCTCATCATAATCTGATGACTGTTGCACATATTCATGGACTTCATTATGCGCAATTATAAATATGCCAATCTACATAATAAATTTAATGCCATTTATTAGTGAACCAGATTGAAATAGGTGCCTTATGATTGGCTTAGAGGACACCTATATCCATCACTAACTTCACTAAACTCCCTATTCTGACCTAATGAAGATGAAACAGAATGAAAATCATGAGATACAGATGAAAATACAGGAGGATCCTCCCGAGGGGAGGGGCAGAGTAGATTTAGAAGAGAATCTTGACTGAAAGAGCCGCGCGATGAGGTATAATCGGCCAAGTAAGAGGTTTCCTCAATGAGGATCTGGGAAGAATTTGTTGCCAAATTGGTGTTTTTTTTTTGGACGATAGAAGAGTTAAGCATAAAACATGAGTGAATATAAATAGAAGGAGAATTAGATGGAGGAAGTGGCACCAAGGCCAAAGAATTAGGGGGATCATACAGCAGTATGTCCCAGATTAAATCATACATCCTCTCTGGATCGAGAGGAGGTGGTGGAATGAGGTCCCGTGGGGACAGAGTAATCATAACGGTCGGGGCCCGTGGAATGTCTTCAATGATGACCCGCGACCAAGTCGGGGTCAAGAGCAAAGTGCGAAACAAGGTGTGAAGCATGAAAACATGAGAAGGATAAGTCCCCCTCCAAAGCAGATCCGTGGTGTAGCCAGCTTCATAGGGGTCATCTGGCTCTCCTTCATCAGTTTCTTCTGACAGCAGTATCCTCTTGTCGAAAATAGCGCCAGGACCTTTGATCAGCTCATCGATCTAGGGCGGCCACTTGGGTTCTGCAGGATCGAGAAACAGCCTGTTCAGCGCGATGTAGAGGTCTCTCAGATCGAACCACCTGTACCATTCACATTCAAGATCTTGGAATTTTCTCCTCTTCATAGGCCGCAGAGCCTCCAAGGACTGGTACATGAGTAGTTCTGAGCAATGCCTAGCCAAGTCTCTCCCATATATATCGTGGAGGTCAAAATATGAAGTAATGACCACCGTGTTGTCATGGCTTATTATGGGCCCCTTTACAAAATGAGTGTATAGGGTCCATGTTAGGGGATCCCGACCTTCCTTGTGTGGTGTAGACATCGTCTCCCAGACTTTCTGGCCGCCTTCATTCTCTGCTTGCTGAACAATGTCTTGTTTCATTTTTCTCGGCCTATAGCCCAGGCCGCTTCCAGGTGGTCCTTGACGGGAGTGGTCCTGCCTTGTAACTGTGTGCCCAGGCCTCTTCCAGGCTGATAACCGTTCTTCATCATTATCCTCCATCTTGGGGTACTCATGCACTTCCCCCTCTTTATGGCATTTAATGGATAAGGAGAAATAGTGGCAGTTTTCAGAGGATCAGCCACTGGATGGTAAACCTGTAATACTGACAGAAAAGGTTGTCGGCCAGGTGAAGAAATGGGTTTGACATTCAAAGAGTGAGCAGTAGCAAGGATCGGCATGCTCGTAACCTTAACGATTCGTCCTTTAAAGGGAAATTTGAGGCATTGATGATTCGTATAGGGAATCGCCTCAAGAGTTTTTATGTAAGGACGACCCAAAATGGCGTTTAAAGAAGGGTCGATTTTCAGGATATGAAATTCGACCTCTGCATGACTTACAGGGCCTAGCTCCACTTTCAAATAAACCATTCCCAGAGGGGAACGGGTGGAGTTATCATATGCTGTAACGGAGATGGGGCTAGGCAGCCATTTTTCCTTGGGCACACCACACAGTTCCAGGGTCTTTAGAGGTAGAACATTGATTGAGGCCCCTATGTCAACCAGGCATACATCTACGGCCTTTTTGCAAATGTTGACCGTGATGCTCAGAGCCATGCTTCTGGCTGTTGGTGGTGCTAGTTCCGATGTATGAAACGTAATGGAGGGCTGATCCCCCTGAGGAACTAACAGTGCTGCAATCTTTTCCACCGACATGTCCTCGTTGACCATCACCTTTTGCAAATATTCCATCAAAGCTTCTTGGTGACTCTTCGATCTTTTAATCAGTTCAAGCACGGAGATCCGTGCCGGTGTTCGGTCCAGATGTTTTAACAAATCATATTGTGTGCCTGGTGCACTCTCTTCATTGTATGCTTCCTCTGTCGGCTGTGATGGGCCGTCTCTAACTGTTGACTGAGGAAAAACTTTGTTGAAAATTCTCCCACTTCGGAGCGCATGTTCCTCAGCCGTGGAAGGTCCGGGTGATACTTTGAGTACCGCAGGGTTGGATGGCGCAGATGGCATGGAGTGTTGGCATGTAGGTGATGGCGTAGGGTTAGGTGGTGGTGGCGTGGTGCGGATTAAAGGTCTGGACGGTTGGATGGTGGATGGGTAAGTGGTTGGTGTGGACGAAGTGGGGAATGGTACGCGTAGTAGCGGTCTGGATGGTGGATGGGTAAGTGGTTGGTGTGGACGAAGTGGGGAATGGTACGCGTAGTAGCGGTCTGGATGGTTGGATGGTATCTGGGTAAGCGGTAGTGGTAGCAGGTGAAGTAGGGAATGGTACGCGTAGTAGTGGTCTGGATGGTAGGAGGGGTGCGTAGTTGGTTTGCGGGGGGTTACTTAGTGGAGGTGTAGTGGCGTGCGGCGTAATGGGCTTGAGGAAAGCGGGTGGTGGTAGTGGGTTAGTGGGTGTGGGTGAGTGATATGCGGGTGTCGGTATAGGGGTAATGGTAATGGGCTGTGGTATAGGTATATGGATGGTGCGGCGTGGTGGTTGTTCTGCAGTACTCGAAATGTGACCCGTTGAATAAATAGAGGAAGAGTCTTCTATCCTCCACTGTTGCCCGCAGTCAGCCTCAGACCGGCTGTTTGTCAGAATAGGGGCAACTTGGTTTTGATTTTGGTGCTCCGGAAGCGGGTTCTGCACTATGCCCATGTTCGGTGGTGGTGCTGCTTGTGCTGGTGCTCTTGCTTGCTGCTGCTGCTGTGGTCTTCTTGCTTTTAAGGATGATATGTATTTTTTCATCTCTTCCCAGTCAATGCCGCCCTGCTCTTTGAGATCATGAATATAATCTCTAAATTGGAAGCAGGTGTCAATAGTGTACCCAGGTTGCCTATGGAAATAGCAATACCTAGACGTGTCGGCATTCTGGGGCCAGATCGCCTTTTCTCTTGGCAGGACTAAGGCATTAGCTGCCATTATAGTACTAAAAATGTCCGCCAAGGACTCTGGGAAGACCGGGTATTCTTCCCTCTTCGGGCCTGGAGGTCTACTCTGCTGATTGTAGTCAGTAGGAGGAGGGACATTATGATATGCCGGCGATGCGCGCAGCTGATACTGCTGCTGTTGCTGATACTGCTGTTGTTGTGGTGGCTGGTACTGCAATTGCCGTTGCGGCAGCTGCTGTGGCTGTTGCTGTTGCTGTTGCTGGCTTGGCTGTTGAGGCCGCTGATATTGGGGCTGCTGATATTGAGGGTTCGGCTGCTGCCTGTACCCCTGCTGGTTCGGCTGCGGTGGCCTTTGGTACTGTTGTTGACTCCTCACGAACTGGAGCGAATTGTAGTTCATACTACTGACTTGCTCATGAGAGAGCGTGCCCTCAGTAGTTGGACCTGTGCTGGTAGAATTTGGTACTGCAGGCTTCCGAGGTGGAGGCCTGCTAGGTCTGTGAGGATCAAAGACGCTAGAGAATGTAGCGTCCTTGAAGGCATTCTGACACTACCGCGCTCTTTCATAGAGCTCTGCCATGCTGGTCAGATTGTTCACGAAGAGGACTAGTTTGAACTGGGGTGTAGCATTGGAAATCAGCATCTTTACTTGCTCCGACTCGGACAAGTGATCTTTCACTTTCTCGGCCAAGCCTCGCCATCTGTCGGCAAAACTGACGAACTCCTCATCGGGATTCATCTTCCATGCTATTAGGTCAGTGATGGACAGGGAGGGAGTGACTTTGTCTTGGTATCGTTGAATGGATTTTTGGGAAACGATACCATAGTCCTCTACTTCGGAGGGTTCCAAGGAAAAGAACCACTCGAGGGCTGGTCCCTCTAAAGATCTCCTGAACAAAAAGGCCAACGACCTCTTGTCGTTTTGCCAGAAGGACGACTCGTACATGAACTCCTTCAAGTGGATGAAGGGGTTACCAGTACCGTTATACTTTCGGTACACTGGCATCTCGGAGGGTGGCAGGTGGAACACTGGCAGGCTTGGTAAGTTGATTTTCGGTGCAGCTTTGACCCCCATCATCTTCTGGAGGTTGTTGAATTGTTCGTCCATGCGCTCCATCTTTACCAGCAACGCTTGCGTTGTCGGATCAGCCTGGGGAGGAGGAGGAGGTGGAGGTACTTGATAGGCCTGTTGCCTAGAGTACGTCGGACAAGGAGGACAGTAAAGAGGAGGTCCGGCAGAGCTTCCGCCATGCCCGAGGGCATTTTGGTAAGCGGGCGTCAGCGGTCTGGCCGGTTGCTTGGAAGATGAAAGTTGCGGCCCAGCTGGCCGAGAAGGGATATGGAGGCCTTCCATGGCCTAATGAATGTAGGGAGGATGATGAAGAGGTTGCTGAGGGATGGCAGGGGGAACCACAAGGTTCGGCTCGGCAGATTGCATGGGTGCCTTCCCTTTCAGAATGGACTGGATCGCCTCGAACTGATGAGGATCTAGACGGGAGGCGAGAACTCCCTAAGCATTTACAAGATCCGAAGGATCAGAGGACGAGGGATCATTCTGATTGATGTCTCCCTCGAAAATGGGATTGGGAACCACATACTCATGCGGGCGAGGATCAGAATATTGCTCATGAGGATGAAAAAGAGGGGTTCGGACATTCCCATCATGTCGAACTAGAACAGGGACAGAATTACGGGAGGCATCAACATCTCTCCCGCTCTCAAAATTGTAATCGGAATCGCGAGGGGCATTAGCATCTCCCTCGTAGTTGATAATGGCATCTGAAGCCATGCTCAAGTCTCTGCCTGGCCGAAGCAACATGATGTTAGATTTTTTTCAAAGATTGACAAACAAGTTGTACAGAGATTAAACAAACAAGTGGATGTTTAACGTGATTTTAGGATTCCTTGTTGGGTTATTTGGATTTAATTAAACCACAAAGTCGCTCAAGGGATGGGATCCTAGTTTCAGTTCAATGTCCACCGTTATATTCTATGGCTTTCTCTCACAACGTTTAT
The DNA here is from genome assembly GCA_030544215.1 of Zantedeschia hybrid cultivar. Taxonomy (NCBI): domain Eukaryota; kingdom Viridiplantae; phylum Streptophyta; class Magnoliopsida; order Alismatales; family Araceae; genus Zantedeschia; species Zantedeschia hybrid cultivar. The sequence goes on along the minus strand of JARZZO010000008.1, from coordinate 59,173,437 downwards.
GGAAATCTAACCGGGACTTCAACTGGTACAACCAGCCCGATGATCAAGGAGGAGTACCTTGATTTTGGGGACTTACGGAGGCTTTAACGCCAACTGCTCTAGTTTGATCGAGGGACCGACCCAATCAGAGAGAGCTGATGACGTCAAGAAGAGTATTCCTAAGAAAAGGAGGGTGTTAGCCTCAATGCGTATGACCTGTAGCCTGGATGGCCTCTAATGCTTAATATATAATAGGTAATTAGCACATAGATCACAAAAATCTGAGAACTGAAGAAGAAATAAGAAACTGTCTAAATCGCGTCGTGATAGGTCGACGCTATTCAAACAGAGTCTTAATTTTTCACAGAAGCTCAGATTGCAGACAACAGAGAAATAAGACTGAAAGGTGTCTGGGTTAACTGACGCTTTTTGAAACGCGTCGCTTATCCTGGATGCTTTTCAAGTCGCAGGTTCAGTTTTCCAGGAGGAATTTCTGGATTGATTCCCCCTCAAACAGGATAAAAACGATAAATAATCAGCTCATGCAAAAGATTTTTTGTTTCAGGTTTTAACAGGATGATTTTACCAACTAAACAACTAAGATATCAGTCAATCCCATAGCATTTCATCACAAAAACAGCTTTTCAACTAATCAACGGGGAGGGTAAGATCTTGCCGCAGGGGTGTGCACATGGTGCACATAGGAACTTAACTAAACTAAAAACACTCACCAATTGGTGAGGACGTGTCGAGAGACACAAGTGGTACACCGTGGGTGCTCGATTGATAACAGCAAGAACAAAGAACTAAAACATGGCGAGACCAAGTCCCACCGTGATCGCCAAAAAAGCTGTGAGTGCTTAAAATGAGTGTGTGATTATCATGAAAAATCTATGTTGTTTAAGTGCAAAATAAACCTATTAAAAGGAAACTAAGTGAAGTGATCGCTAGAAACTTTTGACTTAAAAGTTTCAAAAGAAAGAGTTTGATCGCCAGAAACTTTGGACGTGGGAGATGTTGAACTCTTGGTTCCCCTCCTTCAGCCGGCTGAAGAAAGAGAGCCCTTTCGTGTCTTTGTTCTTGCTTTGATTACTGTTGAGTTCTTGAGGATCGTCCAGAGTCCTTGTGATTTGCTTGTTGATTTCCTCCCTTTTTGATTCTCCTTTGTATCTTGCAAAAATAAAAAGAAAGAAAACACAATTAGAACTTAGGCAAAAGTAGTATCCATTCCAGAAGAGATTTTAAACATGCAACTAAACAGAAAACTCACTTGTTGAGTGGTCTTTTAAACCCTTTAATCAAATAGGTTTTGAAAAATGATGCTAATGTTGTGTGTTGCATGGAGTGATGTGATGAAGAATGCAGAATTAATGGAGTGAAAATGCAGAAATTAAATTGAAAGTTTAATGATGAATGGCCCCTGGAAAGCTTTGGTCTTGAATGGATGAAGATTGGATGAAGCAGTACTTTAGCGTTTGGACGTCGTTGCTTCGATCTTCAATTCGATATCACTTCAATCACTAACTCTTCAATCACTAACTCTGTCACCCATTCTAGAAAAGGGTATTTATAGACATCTTTTGCGTCTGCGGATTTACACGAAGAAATTTAGGATTTATCCATCTTAACCAACAGATAAATACAGACTAATTCATTTTTATCTGTAATTATCTAAAACGCGTCGTCCATGGAAGACGCCTTTCAGACTGATTAGGATAAAGATAAACATCCGGAAAAACTTATCTTTATCTGTAATTAGCTAAAAACGCGTCGCTACTGGGAGACACCTTTTAGACAAATTAAGATAAGGATAAACATCCGGAAGAGAAGTAGAAACAACTTAGGAAACCTAAATGGCGTCGTGTTATGCAGATGTCTTTTAGCTAATTAATCAATTAATTCAAATTCAAATTTAAACATTAAAATAAGAATAAACTCTAAATGGCGTCTACACAGGTCGACATCTTTTAGACTTCTTCATATTTTAACTAAAATTTGAGTTAAAATCAATTCAATTGATTAACTTAAATCATATCTGTTTGACCCGACACTATTCAGATAATTAATTTAAAAAGATCAATAAAAATTAACCAATAATTAAATATCAGACCATTCTGAGGCATTATTATATGATATGAAATTTACTCGAAATGATGTCATGATTAGCGTGTCTATAGTCATCTCTACCTGACATGTCTCAGGTCCCCTGCTTGCTACCTAGAACTACTGTTGCACAGTGGCTATCTATTTGAATCACATCACACCATAGTGACTCTATTCGAATCTCGTCACCTGTCAGCGATGTGTTTCAGATCTTTGGTTATTTGCTTATTATCTGTTTTGTCACATTAGTCTGCATTGGCTACTACTTCTGTCAGGTCACAGTACATCCTTGGGTAGGAGCCATCCCTCTCTACACTTTCTAGGACCCAAACACCTTCTCATTGTGTGTAAGGTCCTTTGGTTGAGGCGGTCCCACTCTTCCATATCAGAATTGCTCACAACGAGGCCTCTTTAAGTTGCCAAAAGCGCGGGAATCCCTCCATGCTCATCAGTCTGGTTGTACCATTGAAGTCCCAGGTTTAGTTGCCTAACTTGTGGTGAGGGTGTGAACCCCTAAAGGATAACAGTAGAAACTGAATTGAAACTAGGATCCCATCCGTTGAGAGAATTTCCCACTTGCTTAAAGTTCATCTAAAAATTTACGTAAACATCCACTTGCTTGAATTACTATGCGCGAAATTGTTTGCATTATCAATAATTATTTGTCATAATGATGTTACGCTCAAGAAAAAATGTTCGAATGGCAAACTACACTTTGACATGGATAACAATGAAAATGATACCTATGACTTGAAATCGCAATTCTATCTTGAGGGATATACTTGTAAATACTTTAATCCAACAACGAGTTATTACAATCAACCTCAAGTCCATGCACTGGACTCCCAACTCAATCCTAATTCCTTCGCTGAAGCTCAAGATGCTAATGAACAGTCATCCACTACTCCACCACTAGATCTGGTTACTGCTGTTGGCATGCTTGCTAATCATTTAAAGCCTCAACTACTCGAGGCCGTCCAAGCAATCCTTAAGGAGAAATCCCCCGAAATCCAAACTGAAGGGCAACCCTCACTCATCTCAGGATCAAGGGCAATCTATCTGAATCCCCATCCAGGCCATGAAGGGCCTCAGAATCACCTCCTCTCAACACTCGAGAGGAATGCCTTCGGGCACGACGAAAATCCTATTGGATAGCAACCTTATCATCCACCATGTCCATCCTGCTATAGAAAACCAGCCTACAACACATCTCCACCCTGACAAACTGATCCACTCACACAAGCTCTGCTTACTAAGATGAATCATATGGATGAACAATACAAGAGTCTGGAAAAGTTGATTGATACCAAGGCTGCCCTAGAAGTTTCTATTTTTGCCCTTCCAGTCTTCCACTTGCCACCATCTGGAATGCCAATGTATCAGAAGTACAATGGGACCGACAATCCATTGATACACTTAAAGTCCTTGTTCTGGCAATGTGAACAAAAAAGTCGCTTGCTTTCTTGTTCAAAAGGTCTCTGGCAGTACCCGCCGTGGAATAGTTCTTCTCATTGGAAGCCACAGATACTGAGGACTTTGACACTGTTTCTAAAAAGTTCCTACAGAGATAAAAGGATCGGGTTGCTCCATCCCTCTCCATCATGGATCGGATTTCTAAAAAGATGAAGACAGATGAAGACTTCATCACCTTCGCCGATAGATGGCGAGCCATGGCAGAGAAAGTCAAGGACCACATATCTGAATTTGAGCAAGTGAAAATGATGATTGACAATGCAATACCACAATACAAGTTGATCCTCACATTGAACAACTTCACCACTATTGATGAATTGTATGAGAGGACTCTCTACGTTCAGAATGCATTTAAGGAGTCTACTTTATCTAGCCTCTTCGACCCTCACAGACTCAACAAGCCTCCTCCTAGGAAACCTAACATCTCAAACTCCTCCAGTAATGGCCCTACAACTGAAGGCACCGCGATAAATGAGTATGTGAACTATATAAATAATAATCAAGCTCTTTTTGTGAGGAACCAAGCTCCCCATTTTAACAACCAACGGCCGCAAAACCCTCAACGCTTCAAGCCCCAGCAACAACATTCACCTCAATTACTATACAACCTGCCCAGTAAACAACAGAACTACAACTAAGTGCCTCCAACCACTGAATACAATCAATAGAGGAAGCCACTTGACCCTAAGAGAATTCGATATCCCCACTAACCGAGTCCTTGTCTAATATTTTCAACACCCTCATTGTTGGGATCGCTGTGTCGGGATCCGACCGAAAAATGCAGCGGAATAAAATATTTCGGGATTGGATCCATCCCGTTTCGATTAACAAAATAAACCGGAGTAAATCGGATTTACCTTGCGCGGATTCGAATCCGCGTTCGTTTTCCGATTCCGTCAGAGCGATGCCGCAAGCTGTGCAGGTGCCCGGCCTCTAGCGATATCCACGCGGTTCTCCTCGCGATAGATCGTCCTCGCCTCCTCGCTCGATGCAACGTTCGTGGATCCCATCTGGCTGCGCGTAATCCGCCGCGACATGCGGATTCAGAATCTCCCGTCGGACAGAAGGCGGAGCAGTCGGGAGTCGAAGCGGAGCCTCTGATGGCCGCCTTGTGTTGCACGCCCAGTAGAGAGGGGAGAGAGAGAAAGAACGACGGCTAGGTTAGGGTTGCTGGCCCTCGACGTAGTATCCATTCTTTTATAATAAGTCTGTTTGCGATTTTTTGTAAAAACCCAGACTTATCCAAAATCCTGTCGGATTATCCATCGACTTGAAAACCTTTTGCGTGTGACCCTCTAGGCCCAATTACCAGTCCAGTTAATAACCCATTAAGCCCAGTAACTCTTTACGGACCTACTGAATTAATTAATATCCTTATATTTAATTAATCAACCGAATTTAATGTCCCCCAATAAATTCGGATGGGTTTCCGATCACGTTGGATGCCAAGCAACATCGCGGGATCTTGGATGGTACTGGGGTATCGCAATCTTCTATTGGAACCTTTCCATCAACGGTTACCACACGGATATAATCCTTCATCCGTGCAATGTTCCCGAATCGACCTAGGGTATGGTTTACTGTTAAACTGTAACGACCCGCCACCCTATAATCGGGGATCCGATTACTAAATGGGTACCGAATCATTAATTTGGAACCAAACCAGGATCTAGTAAGTCTGGGAAATAAATAATAAACTAAGCTAAACATTCACATCGCATTGAATTGAAATGAAAGTGCAGGAATTAAAATTATTACAATGCGACTCGATACAGCAAATAATTACATACTCCAACTGAAAAGAAATAATTAAACATACAGGCCAGATTTAAATAACAACTACATTGGGGCATACCCCGGAACAACCGCTGAAGGCGCTCAACACGCGGCCGCACACGCCGCTCTAAGTCTGCTGGGAGTCCTCACCTGAAAACCGCAGGGGTGAGTCTCAAGACAAGACTCAGTAGGGATCCTTCGATCCCCACTGCCCACGCACACACCCTCAAGTGCAAACTACGGCTAACGATAAAGCAACGAACACAGAAGTGAGTACACTACTCCTATATCTCGATATGAACCATGTGCATTCGAAATATAACATGCATAATTCTAGAATCATTCTATCAAGGAGCCAACAACTCACGTCTCGGCTTAGCATTAACCGAAGGTGTCTCGGCTACACTGACCGAAGGTGTCTCGGCCACACAACCGAGAGTAGGAAACACCGGCCACAGCCGAAGGTAGGAAACATCGATCACCACCGAAGGTTGGAAACACCAACCACAGCCGAAGGTAGGAAACACCGGCCACACAGCCGAAGGTAGGAAACACCGGCCACACAGCCGAAGGTAGGAAACACCGACCCGCTGAGACCAAACAGTAACCCCTCGGATAGCATGCTAGCTACTCCGGCCCAACTGGCTCAGGTGGTTACTCCTTCCCTCAGCATGAGTGACTCTCCGAATGTACCACTCCGACACCGGTACTAGCTGACCCCGGGGTTCACCAGGTGACCCTCTCTCACTAGGCGTCACCCCGCCCACGCCCCCACCGGCACTGTGCTCACGCCCCCACCAGCACAGGGTGATAAAGCGCTACAGTGTCACTCCAGGTCCACAGTAACACAAAACACCAAAACCCGTTACAGTACGATCCGGTCACGTGAAAAGCCCACGATCGCACGACACACCACGCGATGCCATCCGGTCATGAAGAATCCATCATTGTCGAGTGCATCAAATCATGCATTAACCAACTATCTAGTAGTATGAACACGTTTTACTGGCATGAATTAGTGAGGTTCTGTCTTGAATCGCGTCGCCCAAGGCCGACGCCATTCAAGCCCCATGTACAGGTTCATGTAAAACAGTTCAGAATCAGGTTTATGTAAAACAGTCTTCAGGCCGAAGGGGTCTCGGCCAGGCAATTGCTGTCAAAGGCGTCGTGATGGCCCGACGCCCTTCAAAAAGGCGTCGTCCATGCACGTCGTCTTTCAACCCGCCCGAAGGGGTCTCGGCCCCGCTATCCGAATACAAGCTAACGCCCAGGAACCAGAATCTGCCATGGGCCCGAGGGCTCCCTTTTCAACTCATAAAACCCCAAAGTTACTTAAAAACAGAGGAGAAAGAGGGGCAATACAATCCATAGGAAAATCACCTTCATAGCAAATCCCCCATATCATCAAAAGAGCACCTAAACATGCTCATTCTACCCCCCCCAAAACCAGAGATCCATAATCATGCTTAAACGGTAAAAACCTGGTTAAAACGCGATGCTATGGGAACCGTCACCCTACCGGACACTTGAACGCCTCCGAGCTTCAAGCCGTCCACCCGACTCGCCCCACGCCGCCGCCGGTACCGCCGTGGTCGTCCTTGCTCCACCGTGACGTCGGCCGCCGTCCGGAGAGTAGAACGCCGCAGTGGAGATGGAGGTGGCAGTGGTAGGAGCTAGGTAGAGGATGGAGTGGAGGGAGAGGTGAAATGGTGGGAGGAAAAGAGGGAGGCGGAGGAATCGCCGCTGAGATCGCCGGAGGGGAAGGAGAGAAAGAGAAGGAGAAAAATGAGGAAAGAAGGAGGGCTCGGGGGGGGTTAACCAGGCTAAACGCGTCGACCGAGGCGGACGCGGTCCAGCCGACACGTCAGGTGATGTGACAGCCGCATGGACAAATTTCTGAAACGCGTCGACCGAGGCACGCCGTCCAGCCGACACGTCAGGGCCGCACTCTGACACGACAGTGCCGTACGCTACGCGGCCCAAAGCCAGCCCACGTGGCACCCTCGAGTCGCCGATCATCCCGAGTCGGTCTCGGCCACCGACCTCGGACTCCTCTCACTGGTCTCGACGCCGAACGCCGGCTGCCTCTCGGTCCGAAGGAAATCCGGTTTCGCACCGCCCGAAGGGGTCTTGGCCCTGCTTCCGAAGACAAGCTAACGCCCGATCGAGCCACCCTCGGCCTCGGGCCTTCGGCTTCGCCTCCGTCGCCATCCGGATCCCCGTCGGGCCTCGACACCGATCCGACCCAGCCTCAGATCCAAACTTAGGGTTCCAACTTCGGAATCCGGTCGTGATAGATCCAGTCTATATCACGTAGCCAGAACTACAGGGTCCGACCCCGAAAACCAGATCCGAAGGTCTCGATCCTTACAATCTCCCCCCCTTAAAAGAATTTCGCCCCGAAATTGACTGCTATAATTAATAAGGTCAAAACAGGGATACAAGTTCACAAGGAAACTTACGAAAAGAGGTAAGGGAACTGTTCCCGCATCTCATCCTCTCGCTCCCAGGTTGCCTCACCTCCGGAGCGATACCGCCAAATCACCTTGACCAAAGGTACAATCTTGTTCCGTAGGGTCTGCTCTCTGCGATCCTCAATACGAACAGGATACTCTGGAAAGGACAGGTCCTCTGCGACCTCCAACTCTGAAAAATCCAATACATGAGACGGATCCTGAACATATTTCCTTAGCAAGGAAACATGGAACACATCGTGCACTCCTGCAAGACTGGGCGGCAAGGCCAGTTGATACGCGGTTTCCCCAATTCGAGCAAGAATGGGAAAAGGCCCAATATATTGCGGACTCAACTTGCCTCGCTTCCCGAATCTCATCACACCCTTGGAGGGTGAGATTCGAAGAAACACGTGGTCCCCAACCTCAAACTCCAGCGGTCTCCGTCTGACGTCAGCATAACTCTTCTGCCTACTCTGAGCTGCGGTCAACCTCTGCCGAACTGTCCTGGCAATCTCAGCACACTGCTGCACTAACTCTGGTCCCGTTATCTGCCTTTCACCGATCTCGGACCAACACACCGAAGATCAACACGGCCGCCCATACAAAGCCTCGTAAGGTGCCATGCCGATACTGGAATGGTAACTGTTGTTGTAGGCAAACTCCACGGTGGACAAATGCTGCTCCCAAGAACCTCCCCAATCTAGGCAACATGCCCTGAGCATATCCTCCAAGGTCTGAATGGTCCTCTTCGACTGCCCGTCAGTCTCGGGATGATAGGCCGAGCTGAAGGCCAACTGAGTGCCCAATGCCTTCTGAAAGCTCTTCCAGAACCTGGAAGTGAACCTTGGGTCTCGATCTGATACAATGGACAAAGATACCCCGTGCAAGGAGATGATCCGGTCTACAAACAACTTTGCCAGCTTGCCGACCGACCAGTCCTTCCTAATGGCTAGGAAGTGTGCCGACTTGGTCAGCCGATCAACGACGACCCAGATGGCGTCTCTCCTGCTAGGGGATGTAGGCAATCCCATCACAAAGTCCATCGTTACATACTCCCATTTCCACTCTGGAATCGGCAAGGGCTGCAGCAACCCTCCAGGTCTCTGATGCTCGGCTTTAACCTGCTGACAAGTCATGCATCTAGCCACATATTCAGCCACATCTTTCTTCATACCGGGCCACCAGAAGTGCCTCTTCAAACAATGATACATCTTTGTTATCCCAGGATGTACTGCATACCTCGAACGGTGCGCCTCATCAAGCACACACTTGCGCACGTCCTCCTCAGTCGGAACATAAAGTCTACCTCTGAACCTGACAGTACCGTCATCCCATAATTCCACCTCTGACCTCTGGAGAATCTGCGGTAATTCAACATCTGCCTTCTGAGCCTCAATCACAGCATGATACACGGCTGGTCTCACAGTCAAGCTGGCCAACACAGCTCTGTCATCTTCACGCGGAACCCTAAAGGAAGATTCTACAATCTGCTCGAACAACCTCCATTCTCGAATCATAAGGTATGACACGACCGTCTTCCGACTCAAGGCGTCTGCTACCACATTCGCCTTGCCCGGATGATAAGAAAGGTCAAAGTCATAATCCTTAATGAACTCCATCCACCTCCGCTGCCTCAGATTCAGGTCCCTCTGAGTGAACACATATTTTAAGCTCTTATGATCGGTAAAAACCTGGAATTTCTCTCCATATAAGTAATGCCTCCAGATCTTAAGTGCAAACACCACAGCTGCCAATTCCAAATCGTGAGTAGGATAGTTCTCTTCATGCTTCTTCAGCTGCCGAGAAGCATAAGCAACTACCCTGCCCTGCTGCATAAGGACTGCGCCTAGACCTCGACGGGACGCATCCGAGTAAACCACAAATCCACCCGTCCCAGATGGAAGCACCAGCACTGGGGCTGACGTGAGGCAAGTTTTTAGCTCAACAAAACTCTGCTCACAATCCTCAGTCCACACAAAACGAACTCCCTTTCGAGTCAACCTCGACAAGGGGGCCGCTATAGAAGAAAACCCCTGAACAAACCGCCTGTAATAACCAGCAAGCCCCAGAAAGCTCCTTATCTCAGTCACTGAAGTCGGCCTACTCCAATCCATTACTGCCTCGATCTTGGCCGGATCCACTGCGATGCCCTCGCCAGAAATGACATGCCCAAGGAAGTGCACCTTGTCTAGCCAAAATTCACACTTACTGAACTTGGCGTAAAGTTGGTGCTCCCTCAGGACCTGCAACACTGCCCGAAGATGGGCGGTGTGCTCTTCCTCAGAAGAAGAATAGATCAGAATATCATCAACAAATACAACCACAAACTGGTCCAGGTAGGTCCTGAAGACTCTGTTCATCAAATCCATAAAGGCTGCCGGAGCATTGGTCAAGCCGAAGGGCATAACCAAAAACTCATAATGTCCATACCGAGTTCTAAAAGCCGTCTTGCTAACATCCACATCCTGAATCCTCATCTGATAATATCCAGATCTCAGGTCAATCTTGGAAAACACCCTCGCAGACTGCAGCTGATCCATCAAATCATCGATCCTTGGAAGCGGGTACTTATTCTTTATTGTCACCTGGTTCAGCTGCCTATAATCGATGCACAACCTCAGAGAACCATCCTTCTTTATAACAAACAGAACTGGAGCACCCCATGGAGATGTACTGGGACGAATGAAACCCTTATCCAGCAACTCCTGCAACTGCACCTTCAACTCAACGAGTTCGGCTGGCGCCATCCGATACGGGGCCTTAGACAAGGGCGCCGTACCTGGTGCAAGCTCGATGGTAAACTCGACCTCTCGCTGAGGAGGAAGGCCAGGCAGCTCCTCAGGAAACACATCTACGAAATCACAAACCACGGGCACCTCCCAAGGGCTGGGACTAGAACGGACATCAGAAACAACAACAGAGGCAAGGAAAGCCTCACAACCACCAGCAAGCAACCTCCGTGCCTTAAAGGCAGAAATGAGAATGCCTCGAGAAGAAAGCCTAATACCTTGGAAAGAGAAGGTCGGGATGTCCGGAATAGAGAAGCGCACCCTCTTCCTGTGGTAGTCCACCTCAGCATAAAAGGCTTCCAACCAATCCATGCCCAGGATGATATCAAAGTCACGAATAGCAAGTACAACCAACTGGGCCGGTAGCACATGACCCTCAATGGTCAAGGGAACATTCCTCAAACAATTATAAGATATCATAAAGTCTCCAGAAGGAACCTCTACCATCAAGCCATCAGATAACTCATCAACGGGTGCAGAAAGAATATCAAGGAACTACTCAGAAATGAAGGAATGCGAAGCGCCCGAATCAATCAATACATGTGCAGAGTTCCCAAGGACAGAAAGTGTACCTTCCACCAAGTTGGACGCGCGAGCCTCCTTCCTGGTGATAGCTAGAACTCTTCCCTGGGTCCTCGGCTTCTTCTGATCACCTGAACCCTGACCATGACCATGCCCCTGCGGGCACTGCCTCGCCAAATGGCCCTGTTGGCCGCAAGTAAAACACCTCCTGGGAAGAGTGGGACACTGAGTCCCGCCATGGGCACCTCCACAGTGCTGGCAGACTGCCGGAAGTCTCTGAGCTGGCTCCTGCTGTGCACTGGATGCAGACTGACCCTGCCTGGGCCTGCTGCTGCAGCTGCTACCACTACTGCTGCCACCGCCTCTGAAGAACCTCCTGAATCGGGAGCCGAGTGACGACGATCTCGATCCGACCGAGGGAGTCGGTGCCGCAGCCTTGCCCCTGCCACGCGCTGGCCCCTGAACAGCCTGTCCTCTCTCTCGGGCCGACTGGATCTGCTGAGCCTCTACAGCTGCCGCACATCTAACCGCAGAAGCCAAATCCGTGCAACAATGAGACGCCACGAAGTTCCTCAGACTGAGCCTTAGTCCATCCACAAACCTCTCCGTACAACGCTCCTCGTCCCCAAATATGAAAGGCACGAACCGACCCAGCGAAACAAACTTCGCCTGATATTCGAGGACCGTCATACTCCCCTGCGTCAGATCCATAAACTCCCTCTCCTTGGCTCTCTGAACATGTCTAGGGAAATATTATGCATTGAACTCCTTGACAAAGGTCTCCCATGAAATTTCCCTAAGACTCCTGTCCTCATAAGACAAACTCTTTAATGTAGTCCACCAGTCATAGGCGCTATCCTTCAGCATGAAGGTAGCCAACGGGGTCCTCTCTACCGCTGCACAATCCATGGTATCGAAGGTCTTCTCTATCTCTCTAAGCCAATGAATGGCCTCATCAGGGTCGGGACGACCGGTGAAGTGAGGTGGCCTCAGCTTCAGGAACCTCTCAAGTGTAGCTGTGGACCCTCCCCGAGCACTAGAACTCTCACTAGGATCTCGCGTCTGATATCTAGCCATAGTGTCCATCATGGCCTCCATAAACCGCTCTACACTCGGCCTCCCTGCCTCGGATCCACTAGGGGCATCTCCCCGCTCTCGAATAACCGGCATCCTCTTCCTGGGAGCCATCAACTCGCCTACAATTACAAAATCAAAAGGTCCTAATTAGGATCCTAAAACCTATACTACCGACGTGCCTATATGGGATAATGTATTTATTTGCCGGACTTATGATATTTAACCTAATTATTTATTTATTTGCCAGACCGTATGCTCTGATACCAACTGTAACGACCCGCCACCCTATAATCGGGGATCCGATTACTAAATGGGTACCGAATCATTAATTTGGAACCAAACCAGGATCTAGTAAGTCTGGGAAATAAATAATAAACTAAGCTAAACATTCACATCGCATTGAATTGAAATGAAAGTGCAGGAATTAAAATTATTACAATGCGACTCGATACAGCAAATAATTACATACTCCAACTGAAAAGAAATAATTAAACATACATGCCAGAAATAAATAACAACTACATCGGGGCATACCCCGGAACAACCGCTGAAGGCGCTCAACACGCGGCCGCACATGCCGCTCTAAGTCTGCTGGGAGTCCTCACCTGAAAACCGCAGGGGTGAGTCTCAAGACAAGACTCAGTAGGGATCCTTCGATCCCCACTGCCCACGCACACACCCTCAAGTGCAAAGTACGGCTAACGGTAAAGCAACGAACACAGAAGTGAGTACACTACTCCTATATCTCGATATGAACCATGTGCATTCGAAATATAACATGCATAATTCTAGAATCATTCTATCAAGGAGCCAACAACTCACGTCTCGGCTTAGCATTAACCGAAGGTGTCCCGGCTACACTGACCGAAGGTGTCTCGGCCACACAACCGAGAGTAGGAAACACCGGCCACAGCCGAAGGTAGGAAACATCGATCACCACCGAAGGTAGGAAACACCAACCACAGCCGAAGGTAGGAAACACCGACCACAGCCGAAGGTAGGAAACACCGGCCACACAGCCGAAGGTAGGAAACACCGACCCGCTGAGACCAAACAGTAACCCCTCGGATAGCATGCTAGCTACTCCGGCCCAACTGGCTCAGGTGGTTACTCCTTCCCTCAGCATGAGTGACTCTCCGAATGTACCACTCCGACACCGGTACTAGCTGACCCCGGGGTTCACCAGGTGACCCTCTCTCACTAGGCGTCACCCCGCCCACGCCCCCACCGACGCTGTGCTCACGCCCCCACCAGCACAGGGTGATAAAGCGCTACAATGTCACTCCAGGTCCACAGTAACACAAAACACCAAAACCCGGCACAGTACGATCCGGTCACGTGAAAAGCCCACGATCGCACGACACACCACGCGATGCCATTCGGTCATGAAGAATCCATCATTGTCGAGTGCATCAAATCATGCATTAACCAACTATCTAGCAGTATGAACACGTTTTACTGGCATGAATTAGTGAGGTTCTGTCTTGAATCGCGTCGCCCAAGGCCGACGCCATTCAAGCTCCATGTACAGGTTCATGTAAAACAGTTCAGAATCAGGTTTATGTAAAACAGTCTTCAGGCCGAAGGGGTCTCGGCCAGGCAATTGCTGTCAAAGGCGTCGTGATGGCCCGACGCCCTTCAAAAGGGCGTCGTCCATGCACGTCGTCTTTCAACCCGCCCGAAGGGGTCTCGGCCCCGCTATCCGAATACAAGCTAACGCCCAGGAACCAGAATCTGCCATGGGCCCGAGGGCTCCCTTTTCAACTCATAAAACCCCAAAGTTACTTAAAAACAGAGGAGAAAGAGGGGCAATACAATCCATAGGAAAATCACCTTCATAGCAAATCCCCCATATCATCAAAAGAGCACCTAAACATGCTCATTCTACCCCCCCCAAAACCAGAGATCCATAATCATGCTTAAACGGTAAAAACCTGGTTAAAACGCGATGCTATGGGAACCGTCACCCTACCGGACACTTGAACGCCTCCGAGCTTCAAGCCGTCCACCCGACTCGCCCCACGCCGCCGCCGGTACCGCCGTGGTCGTCCTTGCTCCACCGTGACGTCGGCCGCCGTCCGGAGAGTAGAACGCCGCAGTGGAGATGGAGGTGGCAGTGGTAGGAGCTAGGTAGAGGATGGAGTGGAGGGAGAGGTGAAATGGTGGGAGGAAAAGAGGGAGGCGGAGGAATCGCCGCTGAGATCGCCGGAGGGGAAGGAGAGAAAGAGAAGGAGAAAAATGAGGAAAGAAGGAGGGCTCGGGGGGGGTTAACCAGGCTAAACGCGTCGACCGAGGCGGACGCGGTCCAGCCGACACGTCAGGTGATGTGACAGCCGCATGGACAAATTTCTGAAACGCGTCGACCGAGGCACGCCGTCCAGCCGACACGTCAGGGCCGCACTCTGACACGACAGTGCCGTACGCTACGCGGCCCAAAGCCAGCCCACGTGGCACCCTCGAGTCGCCGATCATCCCGAGTCGGTCTCGGCCACCGACCTCGGACTCCTCTCACTGGTCTCGACGCCGAACGCCGGCTGCCTCTCGGTCCGAAAGAAATCCGGTTTCGCACCGCCCGAAGGGGTCTCGGCCCTGCTTCCGAAGACAAGCTAACGCCCGACCGAGCCACCCTCGGCCTCGGGCCTTCGGCTTCGCCTCCGTCGCCATCCGGATCCCCGTCGGGCCTCGACACCGATCCGACCCACCCTCGGATCCAAACTTAGGGTTCCAGCTTCGGAATCCGGTCGTGATAGATCCAGTCTACATCACGTAGCCAGAACTACAGGGTCCGACCCCGAAAACCGGATCCGAAGGTCTCGATCCTTACATAAACCCTAGCCGGTCGATTCACTTTAATCAGATGTCGCTAATCTATATCAAATAATTCTTTATCTGATATAGAGTCCGCCCTCGCCAGGGACTTGAGCACATCATTCTCGGAACATTCTCTCTCAAACTACCGAGAGCGGATGATCCCATATTGAACACACAATTACCTTCGAGGGCAGTTCCCTGAACCCGATCACTTGACTTATTGATAACCCATGGTTAGAGATTTGTTAGTCAAGGTCAAAGTTCAGAAACCTACCAACAAGATATCTTTCGCATCTCAGGTCTAAGGATCATATATGCAACCGTAACAAAAAAATCGAGTTGGTTAACAGTGAGGTGTTTACCACCCAGCGATTCATAGTCGGATCAGCTCAGTGAACTCATTCGCCAATGAGCACCTATAGGTCCAGCATAGTGTCTCCACACAAGTGACTTCTAGGATTAGTCACCCTCATCATATGAGCTAAAGTAACCTATACTAGTCTATCCGGATGTTTGATGTCCTTCTCAAACATCTTATGACTAGGAACAATTAAGAACATGTGTTTATAAACCTTCGGTCCCGTAATTATGATGTCATCATAATCCGAAGATTATTGCACATGTTCATGGACTTTGTAGACACGCTAATTTTGACGTCATTTCGAGTAAATTTCATATCATATAATAATGCCTCAGAATGGTCTGATATTTAATCATTGATTAATTTTTATTGATCTTTTTGAGTGTCGGGTTTAACAGACATGTTTAAGTTAATCAATTGAATTGATTTTAACTCAAATTTCTGTTAAAATATAAAGAAGCATAAAAGACGTCTACTTGTGTGGACGTCATTTAGAGTTGATTAATTAGATAAAAGGCGTCTATAAGGCACGACGCGTTTTATGTTTCCTAAGCTATTTCTACTTCTCTTCTGGATGTTTATCCTTATCTTAATTAGTGTAAAAGATGCCTACACATGTAGACGCATTTTATCTAATACAGATAAAGATAAGTTTTCTCAGATGTTTATCCTTATCTTAATTAATCTGAAAGGCGTCAGCCATTCTGGACGCGTTTTAGATAATTACAGATAAAGATGAATTAATCTGTATTTATCTGTTGGTTAAGATGGATAAATCTTAAGGTTTTTTCCATATAAATCTGCGGATGCAGAAGAAGTCTATAAATACCTTGCATCTTGAAAGTTAAAAAAAAAAAAAAAAGAAGAGAGAAGTTAGAATCAGAGTTAGTGATTGAAGATCGAAGCAACGACGTCCAAATGCCGAAGCGCTGCTATTTCCAGAAGTCGGCGTCCATTCAAGATTCTTCTTCTAATTCAAGGCTTCATCCAATCGGCATAAGTGTTTCATTTCTGCATCTTCATTTTCACTTCATTAATCTCTCATTCTTCATCATCACTTCATGCAACACACACCATAGCATCATTTTTTTCAAAACCTATTTGATCAAGGGGTTTCAAAAGCCATCCAACAAGTAAGTTTGCTGTTTAGTTGCACGTTTAAAATTATGATTAGAATGGATACTATTTTTACTTAAAGTTCTCATCATTGTTTCTTCATTTTTCTTTCTATATTTCTTTCTTTTAAGTTGCAAAAGAGGAATAAAAAAGGAGGGAAAACAAGCAAAATCAAAGGATTCTGGACGAACCTCAACTTCATATTCAACAGCAAGAACAAAGACAAGAAAGAGCTCTCTTTCTTCAGCCGGCTGAAGGAGGGGAATCAAGAACTCAATATCTTCCGCGTTTAAACAGGTAGGCGATCAAACTTTCTTTTGGAACTTTTTAGTTAAAAGTTTCTGGCGATAACTTCACGTAGTTTCTGTTTTTAATAGGTTTTATTTTGCACTTAAACAACATAGATTTTTCATGATAATCACACAGTCATTCTAAGCACTCACAGCTTTTTTGGCGATTACGGTGGGACTTGGTCTCGCCATCTTTTAGTTTTTTGTTCTTGCTATCATCAATCGGGCACCCACGGTGCACCACTTGTGTCTCTCGACACGTCCTCACCAATTGGTGAGTGTTTTAGTTTAGTTAATTTCCCTCGTGCACCACGTGCACACCCCAGTGGCAAGATCTTGCCCTCCCCGTTGATTAACTGAAAAGCTGTTTTTGTGATGAAATGATGAGTGATTGATTGATATCTTACTTGTTTAATTAGTAAAATCATCCCGTTTAAATCTGGAACTAAAAAAATCTGCATGAACTGATTATTTACTGCTTTTATCCTGTTTGAGGAGGAACCAACCCAGAAATTCCTCCTGCAAAACTGTTTCTGCGACTTGAAAAGCGTCTAAGAGCACTGACGCGATTTCAAACTGCATCAATATACCCAGACGCCTTTCAGTCTTCATTCTCTGTTGTCTGCAATCTGAGTTTCTGCAAAAAATTAAGATTTTGTTTGAATAGTGTCTACTACACTCGACGCAATTCAGACAGTTTTTTAATTTTTCCCCAGTTCTCAGATTTTTGTGACTTGAGTACTATTACCCATTATTATTAAGCATTAGAGGCCATCCAGGCCATAGGTCATACGCATTGAGGCGAATACCCTCCTTTTCTTAGGAACACACTACTTGACGTCAGCAACTCTCTCTGATTGGGTTGGTCCCTTGATCAGACTAGAGAAGTTGACGTTGAGGTCTCCATAAGTCCCCAAAATCAAGGTACTCCTCCTTGATCATCGGGCTGGTTGTACCAGTTGAAGTCCCGGTTGGATTCCATAAACGTTGTGAGAGAAAGCTATAGAGAATAACGGTGGATATTGAACTGAAACTAGGATCCTTTCCCTGAGCGAATTTGTAGTTTAATTGAATCCAAATAACTCAACAAGGAATCTTAAAATCACGTTAAGCATCCACTTGATTGATTAATCTCTGTGCAACTTGTTTGTCAAATCTTTGAAAAAAGAATCTAACATCATGCTGCTGCGATCAGGCAGGGACTTGAGTATGGCTCAAAACACCATCATCAACTACGAGGGAGATGCTAATGCCCCTCGCGATTTGGACTACAACTATGAGAGCGGGAGAGATGCTGATGCCTCCCGTAATTCTGTCCCCATTCCATATCGACAAGATGGGAATGTCCGGACACCTCTCTTTCATCCCCATGATCGATATCCTGATCTTCCCCCGCATGAATATGCGATTCCTAATCCCAATCTTGAGGGGGACATGAATCAGAATGATCCCTCATCCTCTGATCCTTCGGATCTCGTCAACGCTTTGGGAGTTCTTGCCTCCCGACTGGACCCTCAGCAGTTCGAGGCGATCCAGTCTATTCTGAAGGGGAAGGCACCCACGCAGCCTGCTGAGCCGAACCCCTGTTGCTCCCCCTACTACCCCTCAGCAACCTCCTATTCATCCTCCTTACATTCATCAGGCCATGGAGGGCCTCCATATCACTTCTCGGCCAGCTGGACCACAACTTTCGTCTTCTAGGCAACCGGCTAGACCACTGACGCATGCTTATCAAATGCTCTCGGGCATGGCGGAAGCTCTGTCGGACCTCCTCTTTACTGTCCTCCTTGCCCGACGTACTCTAGGCAACAAGCCTATCAAGTACCTCCACCTCCTCCTCCTCCCCAGGCAGATCTGACCACGCAAGCGTTGCTGGCCAAGATGGAGCGCATGGATGAACAATTCAACAACGTCCAGAAGATGATGGGGGTCAAAGCTGCACCAGAAATCAATTTACCGAGCCTGCCAGTGTTCCACCTACCACCCTCTGAGATGCCAGTGTACCGGAAGTACAACGGTACTGGTAACCCCTTCACACACTTGAAGGAGTTTATGTACGAATCGTCTTTCTGGCAGAACGACAAGAGGTCGTTGGCCTTTTTGTTTAGGAGATCTCTAGAGGGACCAGCCCTTGAATGGTTCTTTTCCTTGGAACCCTCCGAAGTAGAGGACTATGGTATCGTTTCTCGCAAATTCATTCAACGATACCAAGATAGAGTTGCACCCTCCTTGTCCATCACTGACTTAATAGCAGAAAAGATGAAACCTGATGAAGAATTTGTCAGTTTCGCCGACAGGTGGCGGGGCTTGGCCGAGAAAGTGAAAGATCACTTGTCCGAGTCTGAGCAAGTGAAGATGTTAATTTCCAACGCCACGCCCCAATTCAAGCTAGTCCTCTCCCTGAACAACCTGACCAACATGGCAGAGCTCTATGAAAGAGCACGGTACTGCCAGAATACCTTCAAGGACGCTACGTTCTCTAGCGTCTTTGATCCTCACAGATCTAGCAGGTCTCCACCTCGGAAGCCTGCAGTGCCAAATGCTCCTAGCACAGGTCCGACTACTGAGGGCACGCTCTCTCATGAGCAGGTTAGTAGCATGAACAATAACTCGCCCCAGTTTGTGAGGAGTCAGCAACAGTACCAGAGGCTACCGCAGCCGAACCAGCAGGGGTACAGGCAGTAGCAGAACCCCCATTATCAACAGCAGTATCAACGGCCCCAGCAGCCAAACCAGAACCAGCAATAGCAACAGCTACAGCAGCCGCCGCAACGGCAACAACAGCACCAGCAGCCCCAACAACAGCAATATCAGCAACAACAGCAGTATCAGCCGCGCGCACCGCCGACATACCATAATGTCCCTCCTCCTGCTGACTATAATCAGCAGAGAAGACCTCCAGGCCCGAAAAGGGGAGAATACCCAGCCCTCCCAGAATCCTTGGCAGATATTTTCAGTGCTCTAATGGAAACTAATGCCTTAGTCTTGCCAAGAGAAAAGGCCGTCTGGCTTCAAAATGCCGACACGTCCAGGTATTGCTATTTCCATAGGCAACCTGGGCATACCATCGACATCTACTTCCAATTCAGAGATTATATTCATGATCTCAACGAGCATGGCGGCATAGATTGAGAGAAGATGAAAAAGTATATATCAGCCCTAAAGGCGAGAAGACCACAGCAGCAGCAGCAAGCAAGACCACCAGCACAAGCAGCACCACCACCCAACATGGGCATAGTGCAGAACCTGCTCCCGGAGCACCAGAACCAAAACCAAGTTGCCCCTATCCTGACAAATAGCCAGTCTGAGGCTAACCGTGGGCAACAGTGGAGAATAGAGGACTCCTCCTCTCTTTATTCAACGGGTCATATTCCAAGTACCGCAGAACGACCACCACGCCGTACCATCCACATACCTAGGCCACAACCCATCACCATCACCCCTCTACCGACACCTGCCACCAATAACCCATTACCACCACCCGCTTTCCTCAAGTCCATTACGCCCCACACTCCTACGCCACTACCATATAACCCCACGCAAACCAACTACGCACCTCTCTTACCATCCAGACCACTACTACGCATACCATTCCCTACTTCACCCGCTACCACTACCACCTACCCAGACACCATTCAACCTTCCCGACCGCTATTACGCGTACCATTCCCCACTTCACCAACCACTTACCCATCCACCATCCAACCGTCTAAACCTTTAATCCGCACCACGCCATCGCCAACATACCAACACCACGCATCACCTACACCACCCAACTCTGCGGTACTCAAGGTGTCACCCGGATCCTCCACAGTTGAGGAACACGCGCTTCGGAGTGAAAGAATTTTCAACAAGGTATTTCCTCAGTCAACAGTTAGAGACGGCCCATCACAACCGACTGAGGAAACACACAATGAAGAGAGTGCACCAGGCACTCAATATGATTTGTTGAAACATCTGGACCGGACACCGGCACGGATCACCGTACTTGAACTGATCAAAAGGTCGAAGAGTCACCAAGAAGCCTTGATGGAATATTTGCAGAAGGTGATGGTCAACGAGGACGTGCCGGTAGAGAAGATCACAGTACTATTAGTTCCTCAGGGGGATCAGCCCTCCATTACATTTCACACATCGGAACTAGCACCGCCAGCAGCCAGAAGCATGGCTCTGAGCATCACGGTCAACATCTGTAAGAAGGCCGTGGATGCATGCCTGGTTGACACAAAGGCTTCGATCAATGTTTTACTTCCGAAGACCCTAGAGCTGTGCGGTGTACCCAAAGAAAAATGGCTGCCTAGCCCCATCTCAGTGACAACATATGACAATTCTACCCGTTCCCCTCTGGGAATGGTTTATTTGAAAGTAGAGCTAGGCCCTGTAAGTCATGCAGAGGTTGAATTTCACATCCTAGAAATCGACCCTTCTATAAATGCCATTTTGGGTCGTCCTTATATTAAAACTCTTGAGGCGATTCCCTCTACGAATCACCAATGCCTCAAATTTCCTTTCAAAGGACGAATTATTAAAGTGACGAGCATGCCGATCCTTGCTGCTGCTCATATCTTGAATGTTAAATCTACTGTTTTACTTGGCCGACAACCTTTTCTGTCGGTATTACAGGTTTACCATCCAGTGGCTGATCCTCTAAAAGCCGCCACTATTTCTCCATACCCGTTAAATGCCATAAAAAGGGGGAAGTGCATTAGTACCCCAGGATGGAGGATTATGATGAAGAACGGCTATAAGCCTGGGAAAGGTCTGGGCACACAATTGCAGGGCAGGACCACTCCTGTTAAAGATCACCGAGCAGCGGGTTTGGGCTACAGGCCAAGAAAACTTAAACAAGACATCGTTCAGCCAGCAGAGAATGAAGAAGGTCAGAAAATCTGGGAGACAATGTCTACATCACCCAAAGAAGGCCGAGATCCTCTAACATAGACCCTATATACTCATTTTGTAAAGGGGCCCATACTTAGCCATGACAACATAGTGGTCATTACTTCATGTTTTGACCTCCATGACATATATGGGAGAGATTTGGCCAGACATTGCTCAGAACTACTTACGTACCAATCCTTGGAGGCTCTGCGGCCTATGAAAAGGAGAAAATTCCATGATCCTGAATGCGAATGGTACAGGTGGTTCGATCTGAGAGACCTTTACATTGCACTGAACAGACTGTTCCTAGATCCTGCGGAACCCAAGTGGCCGCCGCAGATTGATGAGCTGATTGAAAGTCCTGGTGCTATCTTTGTCAAGCGGATATTGCTGTCTAAAGAGACCGACGAAGGGGAGCCAGATGACCCCTATGAAGCTGGCTACACTACAGATCTGCTATGGAGGGGGACATACCCTTCCCATGTTTTCATGCTCCATACTTTATTCCGTACATTGCTCTTGACCCCGACTTGGTCGCGGGTCATTATTGAAGATATTCCACGGGCTCCGCCCGTTATGATTACTCTGTCCCCTCGGGACCTCATTCCACAACCTCCTCTCGATCTAGAGAGGATGTATGACTTGATCTGGGACATACTGCTGTATGATCCCCCTAACCCTCTGGCCTTGGTGCCACTTCCTCCATCTAATTCTCCTTCTATTTGTATTAATTCATGTTTTATGCTTAACTCCTCCACTATCCAAAAAAAAACGCCAATTTGGCAACAAATTCTTCCCAGATCCTCGTTGAGGAAACCTCCTACTTGTCTGATCACACCCCATTGCGCGGGTCCTTCGGTCAAGATTCTCTCTTAAATCTACTCTGCCCCTCCCCTCGGGAGGATATTCCTATATTTCCACTTGTATCCCAGGATTTCCATCCTGCTTCATCTTCATTAGGTTATAATAGGGAGTTTAGTGAAGTTAGGCAGTCTAATTTTAGGCAGGTTAGTCAAGTTAGGAAGTCTAGGAAGCCTAAGGGTAGGCAAAT
Organism: Zantedeschia hybrid cultivar; assembly: GCA_030544215.1. Lineage (NCBI taxonomy): Eukaryota > Viridiplantae > Streptophyta > Magnoliopsida > Alismatales > Araceae > Zantedeschia > Zantedeschia hybrid cultivar. Next base: position 59,150,752 of record JARZZO010000008.1, on the reverse strand, counting down.
TCCAGATAGATACCTCCAGGACTTAGCTGATAGATGCTTTTCTTGCTCTTTAATCCCTCAGTTTTTAGAAAATCCAATTCAGATGCCAGAAGATTGTATGGACGATGAGTCAGTCAATGATGGGTATGGGGTGTATGAGTTAGTACATGAAAAGGACCCCATTGTTGAAGATGAAGAAGATGACGAGGACGCAGCTGAGGCATATGCCAGTGGAGTGAAGAGATTCGATGAACCCTCAGCTGCCGTAGAAGAGCCCACCAAAGAAATCAATTTTGGGACTGAAGACGAACCTAAGGTTGTCCTCGTCATAAAAAATCTTCCTACAGAGGATGAGAAGGCAATGGTACAAGTACTTAAGGACTACAAGGACACTTTCGCCTGGAGTTATGAAGATATGCCAGGATTAGACTCATCTTTAGTTAAACACAGGTTGACATTAAAGGATGGAGCTAGCCCTGTCAAGCAGAAATTAAGGCGATTCCACCCACAAATGGCTCTAAAGATGAAGGAAGAGGTCGATAAATTACATAAAGCCAAATTCATTAGAGTTGTCCTTTATCCACAATGGGTGGCTAACATAGTCCCGGTCATGAAGAAGGACGGGAAGGTCAGAATTTGCATTGACTTCCGAGATTTGAACCGGGCGTGTCCTAAAGATGATTTTCCATTGCCTCATATCGATGTACTCATTGATAATACCGCTGCCTATGAAAATTTATCGTTTATGGACGGATTTTCAGGGTACAATCAGATTAAGCTGGCAGAAGAAGATCAAGAGAAAACGTCATTCACTACACCTTGGGGAACATACTGCTATGTCGTCATGCCATTTGGATTGAAGATTGCTGGAGCCACTTATCAGAGGGCTATGATGGCAATATTTCATGACATGATGCACATAGATTTGGAAGTGTATGTGGATGATCTATTGGTCAAATCTAAGACAAAGGCTGAGCACGCCAAAGTTTTGGCAAGGGTATTAGAGAGATCGAGAGAATATCAATTAAAGATGAACCCCAAGAAGTGTGTATTCGAGGTATCTTCGGGAAAATTACTTGGATTCATCGTCAGCAAATGGGGAATTGAGATCGATCCCAATAAGGCGAAGGCTATCAGAGAAATGCCACCTCCCAAAAACTTGAAGGAGTTAAGAGGATTAATCGGGAGGTTACAATTTATTCGCCGTTTTGTCTCCCAGCACTCACAAAGGTGTAAACCGTTTTACGAGCTTACCAAGCCGGGAGTCAAATTCGATTGGGACGATAAATGTCAGGAGGCATTCGATGGATTAAAGAACTATTTAGCAAGTCCTCCTGTGTTGAGACCACCATCTCTAGGCAAACCATGGATACTTTATATTTCAGTCCTGGATGATACAGTGGGGGCTGTCCTAGCACAAGAAGATGAAGAAGGAAAAGAGAGGGCAGCCTACTATCTCTCTAAACTTCTCAACCCCGCTGAACAGAGATACACAGCGATGGAGAAAACGTGTGCAGCGTTGGTTTGGGTTGTGCAGAAATTAAAGCATTATTTTCTGGCCCATGAAGTCCATCTCATCGCTAGAATGAATCCGATCAAATTCCTTCTGGAGAAATTTGTCCTTACTGATAGGTTAGGGCGATGGCAAAGCTCTCTATCTCAATTCGATATCACTTACATTCAGCAGAAAGCGATCAAGGGCTATGCCATAGCAGAACATCTCGCTCATCATCCCCTTCTTCGATTTGATCCAGTCCGATCAGAGTTTCCAGATGAGGAACTGATGTCCGTAAATCAGATCATAGATGATATGTGGACTCTGCATTTTGACGGAGCTTTGAATTCTCATGGAAAGGGGATCGGTATTGTTCTGTTATCACTTGAAGGTGTCACCATTCCACAAGCCTTTCAGCTTGATTTTCCAGTCACTAATAATATAGCTGAATACGAGGCACTTCTTGCTGGCCTCCAGGCTGCTCATTTCCATGGTGCCACTAAACTCAGGATTGTGGGTGATAGCCAACTGATTCTTCGCCAAGTGCTGACCAAGTATCGAACTCTTGATCCCAAACTCAAGCCTTATCAAGAACTTACTTCTGCTTATTCAAAGCTTTTCACGAAATTGATCTTTGTCCATGTCCCTAGGAATCAGAACATCTTGGCTGACGCTCTAGCTTCACTTGCCTCATCTCTTGATTTTCCAATCAGCAAGCAATCCGAATCAATCATAGTTCATAGGCGTCTTTCACTCGCCGTGAAAGACTCTTCATTTCTTAGAACTAAGGAGAAGTTGCTGAAGAAAGTCAGAGACGGAGATATCGTGGAAAAGAGAGAAATCATGTTGATGGAGCTGTTAGAAGAGATGGATGATGAACAGAAGCCATGGTATTATGAAATTGCCAAATATTGTGCAGATCAATCGTATCCTGAGGAAGCTACAACTGAGGAGAAGAGAGCTATCAGGAGAGTTGCTCAACGATACACCCTAGTTCGAGGAGCATTGTATAAGAGAGGTTTTGATGGAGTTCTTCTGAGATGTCTAGACGAAGATGAGCTTTGGAAGGTTATGGAAGGAGCTCATAGTGGAGTTTGTGGTGGCCATGTCAATGGACAGATGTTAGCAAAGAAGATCCTTAGACAAGGATTTTATTGGCCAACCATGGAAGAAGACTGTGTAGGATATGTGCGTAGGTGTGCTAAGTGTCAACTTCACGTCGACAAAATCCATTCTCCTGCATCTTCACTCCATCCTGTTTCTTCCCCATGGCCTTTCTCTATGTGGGCTTTCGACATCATTGGACCCCTTGGTAATCTAGATTCCGACATCAAGCAAAAATCTTTCATTCACACGGCAACGGAATACTTCACCAAGTGGGCAGAAGCTGAAGCGTACGTAGAGATCAAAGCATCAACCGTCTGCAAGTTCATCATGAAGAACATCATCACCCGATTTAGAATTTCAAGTACCATCGTCACCGACAACGGACCGCAATTCGTGTCACAAGAATTGAAGGACCTCTGCAACAGGTATAGAATTGCATTGCATCATTCGTCTCCTTATTATCCGCAAGGCAATGGCCAAGCAGAGGCAACTAATAAGACTTTGATAAAAATCATCAAAAAGACGTGCAAATCTAATAAATTTGTAGACTGGCCAAAAAAATTGGTTGAGGCTCTATGGGCTTACCGTACTTCAATCTGCACGCCTACTGGGCAAACTCCTTATTCCTTAACATTTGGAATGGAGGCGGTAGTTCCATATAAGATCCTCATACCGTCATTAAGAGTACAATTGAATAAGGAATTCTCCATTGATGAACATCGTTCAGCACTCCTTACTCAATTGGAACTCTTAGACGAGAAAAGATGGTCAGCCACTAATCATGCAAAAGTTTATCAAAATAGACTAGCACGTTTTTATCAAAAGAAAGTCATTGAACGTAAGTTCAAAGTCGGTGAAATGGTCGTCAAAAGAATTTTTGTAAAACCTGGTGGTCCGCGTTCTAAGCTCCAACCCAACTGGGAAGGACCTTATGTTGTATCGCACGCTTTTCCTGGTAATGCTTATCGTCTTGTTAATGCAGAAAGAGAAGAGCTAAATCATCCCTATAATGGCTTACATCTTAAGAAATACTACCCTTAGGTTAAAGAGTCGATCAGTATGGTACAAATACCAGTGGAATCAGAAAATTTATAAACTCAAATTTCTGTGTTAGTCTGGATAATTTAACTTCAAACATATCACTGCACGCACTGACACGTTTGATTCGTGTGTAACAAGAGATGCCAAGTCCTAAGAATATCAAAAGCTTGACTGAAAGTGTAAAGTACAAATCATTCGTTTTAAAGCAAAAATATGTTTTACACTCGGCCTATGATGTCGGAACGAGGCTTAGAATAGACTACCAAGAATACCCGCCATCTTAGTAGGAGGCCGTCATAAAAAAATGGGGGAGATCCGTCCCAGAAAAAAAAAGAGAATAGAGAAACAAAAGCAAAGGGCAAAAATCCAAATGTCAAATCAAAAGGCCATTACATTACAAACGTTACATCAAGGCCATGAAATTAAATAAAAGAGAACGCAAGGTCGATAAATACCCCGGAAAGAAAATGATCGAACCCCAACGGATATTAGAGTAAGAAAGGGACATCTTTTTAAGTCTCTGGAACCTTCTCATGGGCTTTCTAAACCTATTATTCTTTTCCTTCTAAAGAGGCGTACTCCAAACTTAAGGAATGGCTTAGATTGACTAAGGGTCAAATCATTAAATGGGATCACGAATGGAAACACAAATTCAAACACGATGGATTTTAAGTTAAGTTGTTAAAGAACAATTTGGGAATTAAGTTAATAAATGAATATGATATTTTGATCTAAGTACCATGCTGATCTTTTATGTCAAAAATCCAAAAAAAATACATATGTCAAAAATCCAAAAAAAAAGTACATAAAAGTACATATGTCAAAAATAAAAAAAAATACATATGTCAAAAATAAATAAAAAATACATATGTCAAAATTTAAAAAAAAATACATATTTCAAAACCCAAACAAAAAAAATGAATATTTCAAAAGAACAAAAATATTTCAATTAGCATCTGCTTGTTGCATTTGGTATGCTTCATTCCTTTTATTCTCAGTGAGCATTTGTCTGCTTGCATGTCGCATTTTGCTTAAGTTTGCTTATAGTTCAATTACCTTTGTTGATAAAGGCCATGCCCTTTGACCATTTATTGAAGGAAAAAATCGATTGACCATTTATTTGGTCAGGCAAGGGGCTAAGCCTAAATAGATACTTAACCTGTTTGTTAAGTGATGTACAGGATGCAAGACAAACACAGGAACACAAGATTGGAGCCCAAAAAATGGTTTTATGTATATCATCAAAAATGTGTTTTGTACATGATACATGGAAGAAAAAGAAAATACATAAGCCCTCAAGGCTGGCTCTCCCCTCCACCCTCATCAAGCTGGCTCTGGGCCTCGTCAGGCGCGTCCGGTGCTGGACCTCGGTTGGCAGGTGAAGGTGGCCCCATCGCGCTCGGCCCTGCCTGGCCAGAAGACATGGTGACACTGGCCATGAAAGCACTCGTCAGACCATGCTCCTGGGCACGCTGCCGGGCTCGCTGATACCTCTCCTCCACCATCTTGCGCTCATGCTTTGCAACCGACAAGCGACCCTGAAGACTCTCCAGTCGAAGGCGGTCGCGATCTCTCTCCTCGGTCACGACCTCCAGGCGAATCTGGAGACGTGCAAGATCTCCAGTCGAGAGACGAGCCACCTGCTCCTCCAGAGCCCGGATCCGCGCCGCATCAGCTTCAGCACGAGCAGCTGCCGCGTGAGAACGCTCCAGCTCCGCTTCAGCCCTCTGAAGGGCTTCCTGAAGCTCAGCAACCTGAAGGAAAAGCCATCGTTAGTCCAGGGCAATCAAATAATTAAAATCAAATTCAGGAGTCAAAGTCAAAGAACTTACCCGAGCAGCCCGGTCCTCCTCCGCAAGAGAAGCTCGATGGATGACAGAGGCGAGTTGGCTCTGGAGGTCAGCCAAAGCAGCATCATAGGCAGACGAGGAAGAAGAGGAAGCCCCAAAGGCAGGGGGAGCCGCCTGGGTGTAGACGGCTCGCTGCACCAAAAGACAACCGTCAGTGTCAATCGCCAAAACAATTAATTAATTAAAACATGCATTCATAAACATGCATACATACCAGATCAAACAACTCTTTCTGGACTTGTTCGAGCTGGGCCTCCGCATCATGTAGGCGGGCCCGGAGGTCGATGATGACCGCGTCACGTGCATCCTGCATATCACACATACATACATTCATTCAAAAACATAAATCAAGATAATAATAAAATTGAAGATGCATAAATGCATACTTACATCGAGTGGTCGGAGGAGCCGCAGCTGATCGGCGTAGTGGGCCCGGTACTGCTGGAGGTAGGCCTCGCTACTCTCCGCCCGGGACTCCACTCTGACACCTCGGCGATGCCAATCTTCATATTGTTCCGGGAATTTTGCACGCCAGTCTGTGAGGGCTTGCTTGCCCCTCATTCTCCTCCACACGCCCTCCGGGACCTCGTCGATCCACTCATGGTGGAGGCCCAGCGTCCTCATCACGAGCCGGAGGCGGAGGGGCTCGATTTCGTTGAGGCAATGCACCCACATCTGCCTCCCGAACCGCCTCCTGCCAGCCGTCACCTACGGCTGACCCTCCTCGCCCATACCAAGGTACGAGCGCCATATCACCTGCACATAGATTAGATGTATTCATAAATAACTTGCATTTAAGGAATAAAAGATTGCATTTAATTGAACAAGTTAAAAACTTACCAGTAACTCTGGGTAATCAAGGAACTGACGGCGGAGGGCCGTCAGCTGGTGATGTTGTGGGGCCGTGTCCACAATTGGCTGCCAACGGCAGGCCAACGGGACAGCTCCGGGTCTTGCAAGCCGCGCTCTGCCGAGCGGGAAGTAATGGTAGCTCCAAACCTGCATTCATGAACATATAGGTTAGTAAAGCATCATATCATGTTGCATCGCATAAACAAATAATGAAACAATTTAATACCTGGAGGAACGGCAAGAAGCCGCTGACAGTGGTCTCACGGTCCGGCGTGACCGCACACAAATCGGCGAAGAGATGGGCCAGAAGGGCCGCACCTCAGGCGTACTCCCCTAAGCTATCTAAATCATCTAACAAGTAAAGAAACCTACAGTGAATGTGGTCGCCCTTCGTACCGAAGAGCAACCGACCAAAGAAGAAAACTAAAAAGACCCTCAACTGCCTATCTACCTCCTCACCCTGACTAGGGTCGCTACAGTATACCAGGGAGGATGACTCAGCTAATCTATCCCTAAACTCCTCCCGGGTCTCGTCAGACCGATGCCGGGGCTCATCTAATCCTAAGGCTACCTCTACTTCTATCGTAGGGACCATCCTAGACTCCTTACCTATGCTAGATACCTTTATCCCTAGTAGAGCCTCTGCTAATCCCTGGTAGTTGGGGTAAGTCACCCCACTCACAGGTCGGCCCTCTACCCTGAGGCCAGTGATCCTGGCCACGTCCTCTAGGGTGGGGACCATATGTCCCCACGGCATTAGGAAAGCCCGGCTTTCCGCATGCCACATCTCCCGCAGCGCCTGCAGGAGGACCAAGTCGAGCCAAAATGGCTCGATATCTAGTACCTCACTGAACCCCATCCGGCGCAGGCGCACCTTCTGAAAGTCCGGGAGTCCCCTATAGGCACCTATCACTAGGTCCCAACTAATCCTAGACCTCAGCACTCCCTGCAAATAAAAAAAAAAACATAGGGTCAGTAATGAATAAAAACAAGAAAAACAGTTCTGTTTTGAAAGGCGTTAGCACATATAGACGTTTTTCAAAACACGTCAACATGACCTGACGTAATTCAAATTTATTTTCTGTCTAATTAAAAATTCGGAATTAATCTTGAAAGACGTCAGCCCAGTGTGACGCCTTTTGAATGGCGTCACCTGGTCCAAACATCTTTCAAGGTCCGATTCCGGGTTCTTCATAGAACCCCTTTCTCCCCTCTTTTTCTTCACCTCATTCAAACCATAGAGAGCTTACCGTGTGGAGGTCGCCCTCCAAAAACGCCGCGGCTTCGGCTAGCACCGCCAGAACCTCCTCGGGAGCTTCTTCCTCGTGCCTTCACCGTCTCTTAGCCAAGGCTTTCATTTTCCTAGAGCCCTCGCCGCGTTCCATGATCAAGAAAGGAGTTTTTGAGAGAGAGAGAGGGAGATCGCCGGAGCTCGGAGGTCATCGGAGAGATGAAGAAAGAGAGAGTTTTGTGAAAAGTGAGGAAGAAAGGGGGCCTTCGCGGGTCTGTAAATGAGAGGTTAAAAGGCGTCGATTCAGAGCGACGCGTTTTAGGGCGCATAAGTTGAGGCGGCAAGGAAAAATCATGGGCACATCACAGAAAGTTAAGGAAAGATTTCAAGGCATGAAAAATCATTCTTTATTCAATGAAATCTTTTATTACATCATACAAAAGAAAAAGAAAAGAGAAAGAGGACATTTAAGGGAGAATTTCATAAAGACCTTTAAGATATGGAAATTTCAATCCTTTGTCTCTATCTTTAGAGGATTTTACACGATAACTGAAGCCAAGGTTCCATAAAGTAGTAATGATTTCTATGGCTTCATAATCTTCATCGGATTCCAAGTCACGCTTCTTGATCGGGGGTGTAAAGGAGAACTTAGGGAATTCACGACGGCCCAAGCTAAGTTGAGTAAGGCACCGGTGTGGGTTGTATAACACGAATTCGGTGGCTCCAATCAACTTGAGATCTGCTTCTGCTGCATGGCGCACCCAAACAGGTTTTCCATCAAGAGCGAGTGGAGACGAATCAAATATGTCGGATGTCATGAGCTTCAAATACTCTCTCCAGTCGGCCCGGGTCTTAAGCTTTGGAACCTTGTTGACCATATGCTCGTTAAACTTTACAATATTAGCAATGCAATGGATTGGACTATTCAAGAAAATCTGAGATGGTCTTTGAGGCCTTTTCTTGCAGTACTCAAACTTAAAGTGAAGTTCAACCCATAGAGCAAAGCGTAACATGCACCCATAGGGGGGACGACCCACAGACGCCGCAGAAAGCCCGCTATAAAGATATGCCAAGAGTGCAGTGCTAATGGATTTACCTTCGAAGATTGCGTAGATGGCACTGACCTGGTCATCTTCCAAGATGTTATCCTGCGCAGGGAAAAACAAGGCACCGGCAAGGCATGTAACGAAAGCTTTCGTCACATCCTCCGCTTCATCCTCCTTTAGATCATCAATTTCATATAGAGTCCACTCAGCGAGCTTTGCAAGATTGATCCCCTTCTTGGTAAGGCATTCTTTAGCTTCTGAAGGATCCTTCATGATTGATGTCAACAATTGTTGACCGGTAATTCTCTCTCTTGTCAAAGCCATCTTATCTTTGTTATCTTTGGTCTTTGGGAGACCCAATAGAAGTTCCGCCTCCTCTAAAAGGATCGTGCACTCGAAATCTTGGAAGAAGAATGTATGAGTTTGGGGATGCCACCACTCGATCAAGGCACCCATAGCCGCCCAATCTACGTTCGCACTCTTGTAGTTTTTGGCAAGCACCACTAATCCTTGAAGATTCCACTTGGATATGAAAACTTGCATGGAAAGCTTAACACTTTTTGCAAGTTTACGAATCCAAGGGAGAGAGGTAAACTTTCTTGGGCCAGGAAACATGGGATAATTCTAGAAACAAAAGGAAGAACATGAAGAACAAGATGAAGAACACGAAGAATAAGAAGAAGAATTGAAGAGAAGTTGATTTAACTTACTTGAAGATTAGGATCCCTTCCGTTGAGGTGATTCTCTACGTCTGAAATCTTCTCTAGAGACATCTTCATCCTCTTGTTTAAAGAACCCATTCTCTTTTTCGGAGTTCTTCCTTCTTGAAGCTTGGAAACCTTGAAACTTTGGAAGAAAACTCAACCTAGGATCTTTGGATTATGGTAGGATTGCTTGGGAACAACTTAAGGGTGTTTATATAGAAGGAATTGCGATCCTAGGAAGACTTTTCCGGATTGGAAAAGGGATGTGCATTGGTAGAGTTGGAATTCAAATAGAGAACAACCAGAAACCTGTTTCTGTGAGTAAAAGGCGTCGAGGAGAATAGCCGCGTTTTAACATTGAATGGCGTCTGCGCGACACGACGCATTTCAGCCTTTCTGTGATTTATCCAAATTTCTATAATTTTTTATACTTAAATTGAATACTTGTTTGGAATTATTAATAATTTTGATTGCAGGAAATTCAAGAAAGTAAAGCTGGAAAATATCAAGAAGATCCCACTGTGGGAGTTTATGAAGTCTCAACCGTGGCTAAAAAGACGGTTATTTCTACCCTTGTACTCCTTTCATGTAAATCATTTGCATTATTACTATATGATAAGTATTTATTATAGTATATCAAGGACCTTATGGTTTTGATGAAACTGGAATTTGAGTTCCCCTACAACAAAAACGGTGATAATTCCAGAGAATTCTTAATCGCACGGATAGGCCGTTGGATTGTTAATTAGTAAGGACGATGGTTCCATTTTTGTGAAACGGTGCGGGGATAAACGAGCTTCGGCTTAGCACTGGATTACAAGAATTGGTGTCTTGACTCATTAATGACAATTTAACAATATTATCCTTGATTAATTTATATTTTATTTGACTTTATATTTTTCTTTTAGCCCAGCATGCATCATGTAGGACTTTGAAATCACTGTGATAAGCATTAATTACTGATTAAGTTTCAGACCATTAATTAAATAACTTCAAACATGATATGAAATATTCCTGAATTGAGTATTTTGATTATCTTTGAGGTTCGCTTGAAGATATCCTTGGAATTCTATCATTTCTTGGACTCTTTATCCAATAATTCTTGTTTTCTTTTAAGATCCATCATGGTTGCAGCACGTCCACATTGGCTGGCAAACGCTCCCCATGATGAAACCTACAGTGTCTATGACCTAGGGTACTTCCCACTCCGAGGAGGTTGATCGACCTTATTTTATTTCCTTGTCTACCTCATCCAGACAGGATTGATTCCATTGACCTCCTTGAGCTATCTTCATTGATAATTTTAAGAAAAATTCCAATCATGTGATGTGAAGAGCGTGTCTCATCACACCTTGGCATCACCTTTTCAGTATATTCCACTCCATTTCACTCCCTTGCAAAGACGATGCCAAGGTGAGGCAGCTGTAGACACGCTAATTTTGACGTCATTTCGAGTAAATTTCATATCATATAATAATGCCTCAGAATGGTCTGATATTTAATCACTGATTAATTTTTATTGATCTTTTTGAGTGTCGGATTTAACAGACATGTTTAAGTTAATCAATTGAATTGATTTTAACTCAAATTTCAGTTAAAATATAAAGAAGCATAAAAGACATCTACCTGTGTGGACGCCATTCAGAGTTAATTAAATAGATAAAAGGCGTCTGTAAGGCACGACGCGTTTTATGTTTCCTAAGCTATTTCTACTTCTCTTCCGGATGTTTATCCTTATCTTAATTTGTGTAAAAGACGTCTACACATGTAGACGCGTTTTATCTAATACAGATAAAGATAAGTTTTCTCAGATGTTTATCCTTATCTTAATTAATCTGAAAGGCGTCAGCCATTCTGGACGCGTTTTAGATAATTACAGATAAAGATGAATTAATCTGTATTTATCTGTTGGTTAAGATGGATAAATCTTAAGGTTTTTTCCATGTAAATCCGCGGACGCAGAAGAAGTCTATAAATACCTTGCATCTTGAAAGTTAAAAAAAAAAAAAAAAGAAGAGAGAAGTTAGTATCAGAGTTAGTGATTGAAGATCAAAGCAACGACGTCCAAACGCCGAAGTGCTGCTGTTTCCAGAAGTCGGCGTCCATTCAAGATTCTTCATCCAATTCAAGGCTTCATCCAATCGGCATAAGTGTTTCATTTCTGCATCTTCATTTTCACTTCATTAATCTCTCATTCTTCATTATCACTTCATGCAACACACACTACAGCATCATTTTTTTCAAAACCTATTTGATCAAGGGGTTTCAGAAGCCATCCAACAAGTAAGTTTGCTGTTTAGTTGCACGTTTAAAATTATGATTAGAATGGATACTATTTTTACTTAAAGTTATCATCATTGTTTTTTCATTTCTCTTTCTATATTTCTTTCTTTTAAGTTGCAAAAGAGGAATCAAAAAGGAGGGTAAACAAGCAAAATCAAAGGATTCTGGACGAACCTCAAGTTCAGATTTAACAGCAAGAACAAAGACAAGAAAGGACTTTCTTTCTTCAGCCGGCTGAAGGAGGAGAATCAAGAACTCAATATCTTCCGCGTTTAAACAGGTAGACGATCAAACTTTCTTTTGGAACTTTTTAGTTAAAAGTTTCTGGCGATCACTTCACGTAGTTTCTGTTTTTAATAGGCTTTATTTTGCACTTAAACAACATAGATTTTTCATGATAATCGCACAGTCATTCTAAGCACTCACAGACTTCATCGTGATACAATAAACTTGGATCGAATTAATTACACACAATGAATTAATGCCATTTATTATTAAACTGAATCAATACATAGTATCGGATTGGCTTTGAGACCATCTAACACTAACAATCTCCCACTTGGACTAAAGCCAATCACTTTTATACAGAATACCCATATTCTCTAAGTGACGCTCAAAGACATTTTGAGACAAGGGCTTTATCAGTGGATCTGCTATGTTGTCGGCTGAAGGAACTCTTTCCACCACGACATCTACTCGAGCTATAATCTCCCTGATCAGATGAAAGCGCCGCAGAATGTGCTTCGACTTCTAATGAGACCTTGGCTCTTTCGCTTGAGCAATCGCCTCATTATTGTCACACAATAGTAGCACGGGACCAGATATGCTTTCCACCACACCAAGATCGTCGATTAATTTCTTCATCCATACAGCTTCCTTGGCGGCTTCAGCAGCAGCAATATACTCGGCTTCCGTTGTCGAATCAGCAGTGGTTTCCTGCATGGAACTCTTTCAGCTCACTGCTCTCCCGTTGAGTGTGAAGACAAAACCTGATGTTGACTTGCTGTCATCAGGATCAGACTGAAAACTCGAGTCAGTATATCCTTGCAGCTTTAAGTCTCCTCCTCCATAGATTAGAAATAGATCCTTAGTCCTTCTTAAGTACTTAAGGATGCATTTTACAGCCTTCCAGTGTTCATCACCTGGATCTGCCTGATGTCTGCTCGTAACACTTAAAGCATATGCTACATCAGGTCTAGTACATAGCATGTCATACATGATGGAGCCTATGGCAGAAGCATAGGGGACCTTATCCATCACAGCCTTCTCTTCAGATATCTTGGGAGACTGACCTTTGGAAAGTGAAATTCCATATCTCATCGGTATGATACCTCTCTTAGACTTTTTCATGCCAAACCTTTTGACAATGGTTTCTATGTACATGGATTGGGTTAAAGCAAGCATCTTCTTTGATCTATCTCTATAGATCCGTATTTCTAGTACATAAGATGCTTCTCCTAAATCCTTCATGGAGATGTTCTTTGACAGTCATATCTTTACCGATGACATCATTCCTACATCATTCTCAATGAGTAGGATGTCGTCAACGTAAAGAATTAGAAATGTGATTGCGCTCCCACTGTTTTTCTTGTACACACAGGGCTCATCTTCATTCTTAATGAAGCCATAAGATTTGATCGCCTTATCAAATCTTATGTTCCAGCTTCGGGAAGCTTGCTTCAGTCCATAAATGGACCTCTGCAACTTGCATACCATGTCTAGAGATTCTTTGGATGTGAATCCTTCTGGTTGTATCATATACACTTCCTCCTCAAGATTTCCATTGAGGAAGGCAGCCTTCACATCCATCTGCCAGATTTTATAATCATGGTAGGTAGCAATGGTAAGAAGAATTCTTATAGACTTAATCATAGCAACGGGTGAAAAAGTTTCGTCATAGTCAATACCTTGTCTTTGACGATAGCCTTTCACCACTAATCTTGCTTTATAAGTCTCAATATGTCCATCTGCACCGATCTTTCTTTTAAAGATCCATTTGCAGCCGATAGGTATTATACCATCGGGTAAATCTTCTAAGCTCCAAACTTGGTTGATGTACATGGACTGTATTTCAGAATTCATGGCTTCCCACCATTTCCTGGCCTCTGCACTTTCAATGGTCTCCTGGTAAGTCTTAGGATCATCATCCTCATTATAGAGTATCCTTGAACCATCCAAATTAATATGTCCCACATATCTTTCTGGTGGTTTAGGTACTCTTTCAGACCTACGAGGTTCCTGTGTATCATTTTGAACAGGTTCAGAAGCTGACGGTTCATCTGATGAACCATTACCAGTTTGTGGGTCTGGAATTTCTTCTAGAGTTACTTTACTCCTACTGTCCTTCTGGAGAATATAATCTTCTTCCAGAAAGACAGCTCTCCTGGCGACAAACACCTTTTGTTCGTCAGGATGATAAAAGTAATATCCATAAGTTTCCTTTAAATATCCCACAAATCTGTATTTGTTAGTTCTAGACTCCAGCTTATCTGCGTCAGGTCTTTTAACATGAGTAGGACATCCCTAGACTTTAACATATTTAAGGTCTAGTTTCCTCCCATTCCATATCTCATATGGAGTGGTTTCAATAGATTTGCTGGGTACCTTGTTCAGGATATACATAGCCGAGCTAAGTGCATATCCCCATAAGGACACTGGTAATTTGTGTTAGTTTAGGTGGCCTACAAGCCAATCTGACTATGTAAATCTCGTTCATTTATTAATATAATGACATAATATTCATTATGTGTAAATCGCATTAAGTATCGTTTCATAATGAAGTCCGTGAATATGTGCTATAGTGATCAGATTATGATGAGATCATACTAATGAGACTGATCACTTAAACACACATATTCTTAATCGTTCCTAACCGGAGGATATCCGAGAAGGACATCGGATATCCGGTTAAACTAGTACAAATTACTCCTGCTCATATGATGAGGGTGACTGATCTCATAAGTCACTTGTGTGGAGACACTAAGGCGAATCTGTAGGTGCTCATTGGAGAATGAGTTCACTGAACTGATCCGACTGAATCACTGGATGGTATTGTACCTCACTGTCAACCAGCTTGATTCTATTGTCGCAATTGCGTGGATGGTCCTCGGACCGGAGACACCAAGGACACCTTGTCGGTGGACTTCTGTGCTTTGACCTTGGTTTACGAATCTCTAGCCACGGGATTCTAATACGCCAAGGATTGGATACAGCGGAATACCGTCGAAGGGAATTGTGTGTCAACAAGGAATCATTCGCTCTCGGTACTTAGAGAGAGAATGCTCTAGGAAGGATGCACGGAAGTCCCTGGCCAAGGCGGACGATAATATCGGGAAAGGAGTTTTTTCGATATTCATCAGCGGCATCCAATCCAAGTGAGTCGACCGGTTAGGGTTTGACAGCTCGCCATACCCTGAGTTGACTCGAGAGCATTGTGCGAATGAAGGATTATATCCACGCGGTAACTGTCGGCGGAAAGGTTCCAAGAGTGGGTTACTTAACCCCAATACCTTCCGGGTTCACGCGGTGTTGCTTGGCACCCAACGTGATCGGAGGCCCGGTCGAATTCGATGTGCGACATCAATTCGATTGATTAATTAATTAATAAAGGGTTATTAATTGATTAATAAAGCCAGTGAGGATTCACTGGGCTTGTTGGGCCATTAACTGGATTGGTACTTGGGCCTAGAGGGTCACACGCAAATGATTCTCAAGGCGATGGATAAATAAGTGGGTTTTATACAAACCGGGGGTTTTTATGAAAAACTGCGCGGTTAGTATAAAACATAGTGAACGGGCTGAGCAGGCCAAGCTGTTGCTAACCCTAGCCGCCCCTCCTCTGTTTCTCTCTCTCTGTGGCGTCCAGACAGATCCAGATCTGTTCCGCCGCTTCTCCGAATCCTGTTCGACGGGAAATCGTCTGCACACTGCGGCGATCGTTGCGGCGACCGGCGGAGGTTTCGTGGGCTGCGAAGAACGAGGAACGTGAGGATATCCGTCGCAAGGAGGATCGTGTGGACTTCGCTAGAGGCCGGGCACTTGCGCGGCTTGCGGTGTCGCACCGACGGAACCGAACGGTTGCGGTTTCGAATCCACACACGGTGAGAACTTCGATTATCTGATAATCATAATTTTAGTTTTTCGAAATGGGAACGGATCTCCGTTTTTATTTTATTTTCCACTGCGCGTGAGATCCGAAGGAACCCGAGAAAACCCAACAGTGGTATCAGAGCCAGGTTCCGCTGTTTCTCGTCCCGTTTCAATCTCCGAAATTAAATTTTTCATGAGTTATTCCATGCTGTAACTTCGATTAATTGTTGTATTCGTGTTCATGCGATGAACACAGTTAATCAGATTATTTTCTTTCAATTTTTCGAAATTTATTTGGGGGTTTTTCATGTTCTTCGTGAGATAAAGAACGACGAGTTTACGGTGGCTTCAATCGGCCTTCCCAAGTGTTGGGATTGAGGCCGGGACTCTGGATTCTCTTGGTTTGATTCTCTGTCATCACCAGACTCCTTACTGATGCTGGTGGTGGCCGGTATGGAGGGGAGGGCCCTCTCTTTCTTCTTCCCAGGGTGCAAAAACCAGTTTTTGGAAGGCGGAAATTGGGCTCGGGCTGCTTCTAAAGGCGCACCGTCGGCGGCCCCTGCCAGAACAGGGCACCTCGCCGGCGCCAGGGCATCACTGGACGGGGCCGGGGGCGCCGACCGCTGGCCGCCTGGGGCCCTAATTCTCCCTCCCCGCCGCCGCCTTGAAACCTGCAAACGCAGGTTAGGGTTTCAGAAAGGGGGGCGTCGGGCTCAGCTGGGAAGAAAGGGGGCCGGACCGGTCAGACCGGGCCGGCATCGGCTGGACCGGACCCTGGCTGGGCCAGGGGTCCCTGGTCCAAGCCACTGGACCTGGTTCGAACCAGGTCCAGTAGGTTGAGCCCTAATAGGCCTCCCTCTTATTCCTTTTAAATCCCTATTCAAACCCCAAATGCCCATTTAATTAAAATTGGATTTTAATTTGAAAACTCAAAAAGGTTTTGAATTTAAATTTATCATTCAAGTGTATTTAATTGGGCTTTTATTTAATGATTTTGAATCATTAAGTTAATTAAGGATTTATTAATTAGCAATTAGTTGTGGATTAATTGAGGTTAATATTAGTTTAAGTGTTAAATTAATTATTGACCTTAATTTATCTAATTTTAAGATTTAAAATTAATGGTTAATAATTATTAATCTAATTGTTAGATTATTAATTATTAATACATCTAATTGTTAATTATCAATTTGAGTTAGTTATTAACTTAATTGTTAAATTAATAATTAACTTAAATGACTGATTTAAATGTTAAATTAGTAGTCCTTAATTAATTATTGTTAGTCATTAATTTAATAGTTAAATTAATGATAACTTTAATTATCTAATCTAAGAGTTAGATTAATTAATTATTAATTAGTTAGTGTTAATTATGGATTTAAGAGTTAAATTAATAATTAACATTAATTGGCTAATCTATGTAAGGACCGAGACTTTCGGATCCGGTTTTCGGGTCGGGCCCTGTAGTTCTAGCCCTGGTGAGGGGCGGGGGTTCTGAGTCGAATCGCGTCAGGACCCCGAGACGCGTTTTAAACGGCGTCCACCGTGGCAGACGCGTTTCAGGTTCTGCCACGTGGCCTGACCTCGGGCCGCGAGAGTCCGGCCCTGTCAGGTCGTCTGAACGGCGTCCGTGTGGGTCGACGCCTTTTAGATTGAGACTCTGGGTGTGTCAGAGTACGGCCCTGACAAGTTGTCTGAATGGCGTCTGTGAAGGACGACGCATTTCAGAATCTTGTCAGAGCGGCCGTCATGTCACCTGATAGGCGTCCGTGCATGTCGACGCGTTTTAGCCAGTTTCTGGTTAACCCCGCGAGCCCTCCTTCTTTCCCTCATTTTTTCCTACTCTCCTTCTCTCCTTCTCCTCCGGCGACGGCGGCGACCCCCTCCTCCTCCCTCTTTTCCTCATACCATTTTGCCTCTCCCTCCACTCCATCCTCTACCTGGCTCCTACCCCTACCACCTCCACTTCCACTGCGGCGTTCTACTCTCCGGACGGCGGCCGACGTCACGGTGGGGCTAGGACGACCTCGGCGGTACCGGCGGCGGCGTGGGGCGAGACAGGCGGACGGCTTGAAGCTCGGAGGCGTTCGAGTGTCCGGTAGGGTGACGGTTCCCACGGCTTTGTGTTTAAACCATGTTTTCCCCCGTTTATGCATGTTGTGGATCCTTGGTTTTGGGGGGTAGAATGAGCATGTTTAGGAGTTCTTTTGATGATATGGGGGATTTGCTATGATTGAGATTTCCTATGGATTGTGTGCCCCTCTTTCTCCTCCGTTTTTGGGTATTTTGGGGCTGTTTGGGTTGAAAAGGAGAGCCCTCGGGCTCATGGCAACTCTGGTTCCTGGGGTTGAAAGACGTCGTGCATGGACGACGCCTTTTCAAAGGGCGTCGGGCCATCACGACGCCTTTTAGACAGGAATCGCCTGACTGAGAGTCTGCCAGTTGGGGATTCTGGGACTAAAAGACGTCATGGGTGGTCGACGCGTTTTGAATAGCGTCGGGTAGCCATGACGCCTTTTAAGGCAGAAATCCCCTGTTTAAAGATTTCGGAAAATCCTGGTTTTCTGTGCTGAATGGCGTCTGAGGATGTCGACGCCTTTTAAACGGCGTCCTCTGGTGTCGACGCCTTTTAAGGCCAGATTCTGAAGACTGATTTATATGAACCTATACATGGAGCTTGAATGGCGTCGACCTCGGTCGACGCGATTCAAGACAGAATTCCACTAATTCATGCCAGTAAAATGTGTTCATACTGTTAGATGATGGTTAGTGCATGTTTTAGTGTACCCGGTGGAGATGGATTCTTCATGACCGGATGGTGTCACATGTGTGTTATACGATCGCGGACTTTTCACGTGACCGGATCGTACAGTGCTGAGTTTTGGTGGTTTTGTGTTACTGTGGACCTGGAGTGACATTGTAGCGATTTATCACCCTGTGCTGGTGGGGGCGTGAGCACAGCGCCGGTGGGGGCGTGGGCGGGGTGACGCCTAGTGAGAGAGGGTCACCTGGTGAACCCCGGGGTCAGCTAGTACCGGTGTCGGAGTGGTACATTCGGAGAGTCACTCATGCTGAGGGAAGGGGTAGTCACCTGAGCCAGTTGGGCCGGAGTAGCGAGCGTGCTATCCGAGGGGCTGCTCCTTGGTCTCAGCGGGTCGAGGTTTTCTCACCGTTGTTTGTACGGTCGGCGAGTTCTATCGAGACGGCAGTTGTGGGTTTTCTAACGGTTGGCTTAGAATGTGCATGATTATTATATTTCGACTGCATGTGTTCTCACGTAGAGAATTAGATATCGTACCTGCCACTACACTTGTTACTTTTCTGTTAGCTGTACTTTACACTTGTGGGTGTGTGTGTGGGCAGTGGGGATTCGAAGGATCCCTACTGAGTCTTGTCTTGAGACTCACCCCTGCGGTTTTCAGGTGAGGACTCCCAGCAGACTTAGAGCAGCGTGTGCGGCCGGGTGGTGTGCCTTCAGCGGTTGTTCCGGGGTATGCCCCGATGTAGTTGTTATTTATCTTTGGCCTTTATGTTTAATTATTTCTTTCTGTTGGAGAATGTAATTATTTGCTGTATCGAGTCGCATTGTAATAATTTTAATTCCTGCACTTTTATTTCAAGTCAATGCGATGTGAATGTTTAGCTTAGTTTATTATTTATTTCCCAGACTTACTAGATCCTGGTTTGGTCCCAAATTAATGATTCGGTACCCATTTAGTAATCGGATCCCCGATTATAGGGTGGCGGGTCGTTACAGTTGGTATCAGAGCATACGGTCTGGCAAATAAATAAATAACTAGGTTAAATGTTGTAATTCGGCAAATAAATACATTATCCCGTACAGGTACGGCGGTAGCATAGGTTTTAGGACTCTAGTTAGAACTTTTGATTTTGTAATTGTAGGCGAGTAGATGGCTCCCAGGAAGAGGATGCCAGTTATTCGAGAGCGGGGAGATGTCCCCAGTGGGTCCGAGGCAGGGAGGCCGAGTGTTGAGCAGTTTATGGAGGCCATGATGGATACTATGGCTCGATATCAGACTCGAGATCCTAGCGAGGGTTCTAGTACTCGGGGAGGGACCACAGCTACACTTGAGAGGTTCTTGAAGCTGCGGCCACCTCACTTCACCGGTCGTCCCGACCCTGACGAGGCCATTCATTGGCTTAGAGAGATTGAGAAGATTTTTGATACTATGGACTGTGCAGCAGTAGAGAGGACCCCACTGGCTACCTTCATGCTGAAGGATAGCGCCTATGACTGGTGGACCACACTGAAGAGTTTGTCTTATGGGGACAAGAGTCTTAGGGAAATTTCTTGGGAGACCTTTGTCAAGGAGTTCAATGCACAATATTTCCCTAGACATGTCCAGCGAGCCAAAGAGGGGGAATTTATGGATCTGACGCAGGGGAGTATGACGGTACTTGAGTACGAGGCGAAGTTTGTTTCGCTGGGACGATTCGTGCCTTTTATATCTGGGGACGAGGTGCGTCGCACGGAGAGGTTTGTGGATGGGCTTAGGCTCAGTTTGAGGGACTTGGTGGCGTCCCATTGTTGTACAGACCTGGCGTCAGCAGTTAGGCGTGCAGCAGCTGTAGAGGCTCAGCAGAACCAGTCGGCCCGGGTTAGAGGGCAGACTGTTCAGGGGCCAGTGCGAGGCAGGGGTAAGGCTACGGCACCGGCTCCTTCTGTCGGATCGGGATCGTCTTCTCTCGGCTCCCGATTCAGGAGATTCTTTAGGGGTGGTGGCAGCAGTAGTGGCAGCAGCGGCAGCAGCAGGCCCAGGCAGGGTCAGCAGAGTCAGACTGTGTCCAGTGCACAGCAGGAGCCAGCTCAGAGGCTCCCGGCAGTTTGTCAACAGTGTGGTGGTGCCCATGGCGGGGCTCAGTGTCCCACTCTTCCCAGGAGATGTTTTACTTGCGGCCAACAGGGCCATCTGGCGAGGCAGTGCCCGCAGGGGCATAGTCAGGGGCAGGGTCATGGCGATCAGAAGAAGCCGAGGACTCAGGGGAGAGTGCTGGCTATCACCAGGAGGGAGGCTCGCGCGTCCAACTTGGTGGAAGGTACACTCTCTGTCCTTGGGAACTCTGCGCATGTGTTGATCGATTCAGGTGCTTCGCATTCTTTTATTTCCGAGCAGTTCCTAGACATTCTTTCTGCACCCGTTGTTGAGTTGTCTGATGGTCTGATGGTTGAGGTTCCTTCTGGAGACTTCATGATATCTTATAATTGTTTGAGGGATGTTTCCTTGACCATTGAGGGTCATGTGCTACCTGCCCAGTTGGTCGTACTTGCTATTCGTAATTTCGATATCATCCTGGGTATGGATTGGTTGGAAGCCTTTTATGCGGAGGTGGACTGCCACAGGAAGAGGGTGCGCTTCTCTATTCCGGACATCCCGACCTTCTTCTTCCAAGGTATTAGGCTTTCTTCTCGAGGTATTCTCATTTCTGCCTTTAAGGCACAGAGGTTGCTTGCTGGTGGCTGCGAGGCTTTCTTAGCCTCTGTCGTTGTTTCTGATGTCCGTGCTAGTCCCAGTCCTTGGGAGGTGCCGGTTGTTTGTGAGTTCGTAGATGTTTTTCCTGAGGAGCTGCCTGGCCTTCCTCCTCAGCGAGAGGTCGAGTTTACCATCGAGCTTGCACCAGGTACGGCGCCCTTGTCTAAGGCCCCGTATCGGATGGCGCCAACCGAACTCGCTGAGTTGAAGGCGCAGTTGCAGGAGTTGTTGGATAAGGGTTTCATTCGTCCCAGTACGTCTCCTTGGGGTGCTCCAGTTCTGTTTGTCAGGAAGAAGGATGGTTCCTTGAGATTGTGCATCGATTATAGGCAGCTGAACCAAGTAACAATAAAGAATAAGTACCCGCTTCCTAGGATCGACGATTTGATGGATCAGTTGCAGACAGCGAGGGTGTTTTCCAAGATCGATCTGAGATCTGGGTATTATCAGATGAGAATCAGGGATGTGGATGTTAGTAAGACGACTTTCAGGACTCGGTATGGGCATTATGAGTTTTTGGTTATGCCCTTCGGCTTAACCAATGCTCCGGCGGCCTTTATGGATCTGATGAACCGAGTCTTCAGGACCTACCTGGACCAGTTTGTGGTTGTGTTTGTTGACGATATTCTGATCTATTCTTCTTCTGAGGAAGAGCACGCTGCTCATCTTCGGGCAGTGTTGCAGGTTCTGAGAGAACACCAACTTTACGCCAAGTTCAGCAAATGTGAATTTTGGCTGAACGAGGTGCACTTCCTTGGGCACGTTATTTCTGGTGAAGGCATCGCAGTGGATCCAGCCAAGATCGAGGCAGTAATGGACTGGAGCAGACCGACTTCAGTGACTGAGATCAGGAGTTTTCTGGGGCTTGCCGGTTATTACAGGCGGTTTGTTCAGGGATTCTCTTCGATAGCGGCCCCCTTGTCGAGGTTGACTCGAAAGGGAGTTCGTTTCGTATGGACTGAGGATTGTGAGCAGAGTTTTATTGAGCTAAAAACTCGTCTCACGTCAGCCCTAGTGTTGGTGCTTCCATCTGGGTCAGGTGGATTTGTGGTTTACTCAGATGCATCCCGTCGAGGTTTGGGAGCAGTCCTTATGCAGCATGGCAGGGTAGTTGCTTATGCTTCTCGGCAGCTGAAGAGGCATGAAGAGAACTATCCTACTCATGATTTGGAGCTTGCAGCTGTGGTTTTTGCACTGAAGAGCTGGAGGCATTACTTATACGGAGAAAAATTTCAGGTTTTTACAGATCACAAGAGCTTGAAATATGTGTTCACTCAAAGAGACCTGAATCTGAGGCAGCGCAGGTGGATGGAGTTTATTAAGGATTATGACTTTGACCTTTCTTATCATCCGGGCAAGGCAAATGTAGTGGCAGACGCTTTGAGTCGGAAGACGGTCATGTCATACCTCATGATTCGGGAGTGGAAATTGTTCGAGCAGGTGGTGGAATCCTCCTTTAGGGTTCCACGTGAAGAGGATAGAGCAGTGCTTGTCAGCCTGACTGTGAGACCGGCTGTGTACCATGCTGTGATTGAGGCTCAGAGGGCAGATGCTGAGTTACCGCAGATTCTCCAGAGGCCTGAGGTTGAGTTGTGGGATGATGGTACCGTCAGATTCAGAGGCAGACTCTATGTCCCGACTGAGGAAGACGTGCGCAGATGCGTTCTTGATGAAGCGCACCGTTCGAGGTATGCTGTGCATCCCGGGACAACAAAGATGTATCACTGTTTGAGGAGGCACTTCTGGTGGCCCGGTATGAAAAGAGATGTGGCTGAGTATGTGGCTAGATGCATGACATGCCAGCAGGTTAAAGCCGAGCATCAGAGACCAGGAGGGTTGCTGCAGCCCTTACCGATTCCTGAGTGGAAATGGGAGCATGTGACAATGGACTTTGTAATGGGTTTGCCTGCATCCCCTAGCAGGAGAGATGCTATCTGGGTCATCGTTGATCAGCTGACCAAGTCGGCACACTTCCTAGCCATTAGGAAGGACTGGTCGGTCGGCAAGCTGGCTAAGTTGTATGTGGACCGGATTATCTCTCTGCACGGGATACCCTTGTCCATTGTATCGGATCGAGATCCGAGGTTTACTTCCAGATTCTGGAAGAGCTTTCAGCAGGCGCTGGGCACTCAGTTGGCTTTCAGCTCGGCCTACCATCCAGAGATTGACGGGCAGTCGGAGAGGACTATTCAGACCTTGGAGGATATGCTCAGGGCGTGTTGCCTAGACTGGGGAGGTTCGTGGGAACAACACTTGTCCACCGTGGAGTTTGCCTACAACAACAGCTATCATTCTAGCATCGGCATGGCGCCTTATGAGGCTTTGTATGGGCGGCCGTGTCGATCTCCGGTGTGTTGGTCCGAGATCGGTGAGAGGCAGATAGCAGGACCTGAGTTAGTGCAGCAGTGTGCTGAGATTGCCAGGACGGTTCGGCAGAGGTTGACCGCAGCTCAGAACAGACAGAAGAGTTATGCTGATATCCGACGGAGACCACTTGAATTTGAGGTTGGGAACCACGTGTTTCTCCGAGTCTCACCCTCCAAGGGTGTGATGAGATTCGGGAAGCGAGGCAAGCTGAGTCCGCGATATATTGGACCTTTTCCCATTCTTGCTCGAATTGGGGAAACCGCGTATCAGCTGGCCTTGCCGCCCAGTCTTGCAGGAGTGCACGATGTGTTCCACGTGTCCTTGCTGAGGAAGTACGTTTAGGATCTGTCCCATGTGTTGGATTTTTCAGAGTTGGAGGTCGCTGAGGATTTGTCATTTCCAGAGTATCCTGTTCGTATTGAAGATCGCAGAGATCAGGTCTTGCGGAACAAGGTCGTACCGTTGGTTAAGGTGATTTGGCAGTACCGCTCCGGAGGTAAGGCAACCTGGGAGCGAGAGGATGAGATGCGGGAGCAATTTCCTTACCTCTTCTCGTAAGTATCCCGGTGAACTTGTATCCCCGTTGTGACCTTGTTATTCCTAGCAATCAATTTCGAGGGCGAAATTTCTTTTAAGGGGGGGAGAATGTAAGGACCGAGACTTTCGGATCCGGTTTTCGGGTCGGGCCCTGTAGTTCTAGCCCTGGTGAGGGGCGGGGGTTCTGAGTCGAATCGCATCAGGACCCCGAGACGCGTTTTAAACGGCGTCCACCGTGGCAGACGCGTTTCAGGTTCTGCCACGTGGGTGCCACGTGGCCTGACCTCGGGCCGCGAGAGTCCGGCCCTATCAGGTCGTCTGAACGGCGTCCGTGTGGGTCGACGCCTTTTAGACTGAGACTCTGGGTGTGTCAGAGTACGGCCCTGACAAGTTGTCTGAATGGCGTCTGTAAAGGACGACGCGTTTCAGAATCTTGTCAGAGCGGCCGTCATGTCACCTGATAGGCGTCCGTGCATGTCGACGCGTTTTAGCCAGTTTCTGGTTAACCCTGCGAGCCCTCCTTCTTTCCCTCATTTTCTCCTACTCTCCTTCTCTCCTTCTCCTCCGGCGACGGCGGCGACCCCCTCCTCCTCCCTCTTTTCCTCATACCATTTCGCCTCTCCCTCCACTCCATCCTCTACCTGGCTCCTACCCCTACCACCTCCACTTCCACTGCGGCGTTCTACTCTCCGGACGGCGGCCGACGTCACGGTGGGGCTAGGACGACCTCGGCGGTACCGGCGGCGGCGTGGGGCGAGACAGGCGGACGGCTTGAAGCTCGGAGGCGTTCGAGTGTCCGGTAGGGTGACGGTTCCCACGGCTTTGTGTTTAAACCATGTTTTCCCCCGTTTATGCATGTTGTGGATCCTTGGTTTTGGGGGGTAGAATGAGCATGTTTAGGAGTTCTTTTGATGATATGGGGGATTTGCTATGATTGAGATTTCCTATGGATTGTGTGCCCCTCTTTCTCCTCCGTTTTTGGGTATTTTGGGGCTGTTTGGGTTGAAAAGGGGAGCCCTCGGGCTCATGGCAACTCTGGTTCCTGGGGTTGAAAGACGTCGTGCATGGACGACGCCTTTTCAAAGGGCGTCGGGCCATCACGACGCCTTTTAGACAGGAATCGCCTGACTGAGAGTCTGCCAGTTTGGGATTCTGGGACTAAAAGACGTCATGGGTGGTCGACGCGTTTTGAATAGCGTCGGGTAGCCATGACGCCTTTTAAGGCAGAAATCCTCTGTTTAAAGATTTCGGAAAATCCTGGTTTTCTGTGCTGAATGGCGTCTGAGGATGTCGACGCCTTTTAAACGGCGTCCTCTGGTGTCGACGCCTTTTAAGGCCAGATTCTGAAGACTGATTTATATGAACCTATACATGGAGCTTGAATGGCGTCGACCTCGGTCGACACGATTCAAGACAGAATTCCACTAATTCATGCCAGTAAAATGTGTTCATACTGTTAGATGATGGTTAGTGCATGTTTTAGTGTACCCGATGGAGATGGATTCTTCATGACCGGATGGTGTCACATGTGTGTTATACGATCGCGGACTTTTCACGTGACCGGATCGTACAGTGCTGAGTTTTGGTGGTTTTGTGTTACTGTAGACCTGGAGTGACATTGTAGCGATTTATCACCCTGTGCTGGTGGGGGCGTGAGCACAGCGCCGGTGGGGGCGTGGGCGGGGTGACGCCTAGTGAGAGAGGGTCACCTGGTGAACCCCGGGGTCAGCTAGTACCGGTGTCGGAGTGGTACATTCGGAGAGTCACTCATGCTGAGGGAAGGGGTAGTCACCTGAGCCAGTTGGGCCGGAGTAGCGAGCGTGCTATCCGAGGGGCTGCTCCTTGGTCTCAGCGGGTCGAGGTTTTCTCACCGTTGTTTGTACGGTCGGCGAGTTCTATCGAGACGGCAGTTGTGGGTTTTCTAACGGTTGGCTTAGAATGTGCATGATTATTATATTTCGACTGCATGTGTTCTCACGTAGAGAATTAGATATCGTACCTGCCACTACACTTGTTACTTTTCTGTTAGCTGTACTTTACACTTGTGGGTGTGTGCGTGGGCAGTGGGGATTCGAAGGATCCCTACTGAGTCTTGTTTTGAGACTCACCCCTGCGGTTTTCAGGTGAGGACTCCCAGCAGACTTAGAGCAGCGTGTGCGGCCGGGTGGTGTGCCTTCAGCGGTTGTTCCGGGGTATGCCCCGATGTAGTTGTTATTTATCTTTGGCCTGTATGTTTAATTATTTCCTTCTGTTGGAGAATGTAATTATTTGCTGTATCGAGTCGCATTGTAATAATTTTAATTCCTGCATTTTTATTTCAAGTCAATGCGATGTGAATGTTTAGCTTAGTTTATTATTTATTTCCCAGACTTACTAGATCCTGGTTTGGTCCCAAATTAATGATTCGGTACCCATTTAGTAATCGGATCCCCGATTATAGGGTGGCGGGTCGTTACAATCTAAGTGTTAGATTAGTAGTTAATAATTAATTTGGTTGATTATTAATTTAAGTGTTAAATTATTAATTAACTTTGTTGGATTGATCTAAGAGTTAGATTAATCTTTAATAGTCTAATTGTTAGATTATTCATGGGGTTTAATCTAAGTGTTAGATTATTAGAATTGTTCTAACTTGTATGGAATAATATGGAATTATTAATTCGGAGTGTGTGCGCATGTGATGTGTGTTTATTGTTTTTAAATTTGATTTAATTATATGTTAAGTTAATTAAAAGTGTTTTCGAAATTCAAACACCAATTTTGATTGGATCCCAGCTTTTTTGAAAGCCAAAATTATATATTTTGAAAACTCTTTTATTTTAGCCATGTAATGCGTTGAATCATGTGTGGGATGTTTAAAACACACCGTGGTCATGGATATGCACTTAATTAATTATTCATGTGATGAATGGATTGTGTGGATCGTGGATGTATGATTGTTTATTAATTGTTAATAAATAGAGGTCTGCGTGCCTCTCTCTCTCTCTCATACTCCGATGTGCTTCTACCTCCCTCTCTCTTGTACTCGCCATAAGGCCTTCTTCAATTTACTTGTAATTTTAGAATTAATGTAATCTGATCGAGGCAACCGAGGAAGGAGCGAGGACGATCCACAACTGCAACCAAGAAGGCGAAAAGATGGAGATCTCTTACCTATGTGTTTGTAGGTTTATCTAATGTAAATGTTATGTTGGCTCCAGTCAAACCCACTGTGCTATCCATGACTACACTAAAGACATGTATGTGATGCATTATTTTCTTTTGATTATGAATCAAAGCAGGTATAGTATTTAATAAATATATACGATATATTTATATATTATCACCTAGGAGAGACCAAGAAAAAAGTTATCTAAATACCTTCAGATAAACTCTAAGCCATAACGCGAGTAGTTAAGAACTTACCGCGTGGTCCACCATCGTTATAGTCATAGGATTCGAATCACTTTAGGCAGGTTTGTTATGCTATCCACAAGGCCTGTTTAATTGGGAGGAGAAACTGTAGCTATGGCATTAGATGCCTATAGATCGGGGTAGAGGAACCATGTAGCTTTGTTATGCTATCCACAAGGGCTGCATACAAATCTATGCTCGTCGCGTAATGATGGTTAACTTAGACTAGAATTAATGGTTTGTTGTGCTATCCACAAGGCCATTAAATCTCTGGGAACCGAAGCCATGATCAGATATTGCAATGAGTTGCAAATCCCATGAGTTGGGTGCTCTCTGATTGTATTACAGTTTGTTGTGCTATCCACAAGGCTGTAGTGCAAGTCATTGAGATTCTGATCCCCACTAGGAGACTGTCGGCATCTCCCGTTCTGTATAACTGAGGGTTATACAGTCCGTCGAAAATTAGTGGGAGTTAAACTTGGACAAAAGACCATGTCTTGTTTTAAATTTTAATAATTGAACATATGCTAAATAGATTTTACTTATCTCCTGTAGGGAATTATGTCGTCGAATAACCCACTCCGTGGCATACTTGATGCCCTTTTGACTTACCTGATCTACTCGGATTGGTTCAGAAACCTGAAGAATGTCTTCAGATCTGAGCACAATAACTTTGTCCCTGGAGCTGATCCTCCTGCTGAACCGGCATTGGATGCCCTTGACGCAGAGATGATAGTTAACGATAAAAGATCAAAGGACAAAGGCAAAGGAGTAGTAAAGGGTGACTGCTTCTACTATAAGCAGCATAGTCACTGGAAGAGGAACTGCAAGGAGTTCCTTAACGATAAAACTCATAGAAAGGTGAAGCTGTCTGAAGCTTCAGATATCTATATGATAGATATCAACTTGTCAGTTAGAGATTCCACATCGTGGGTATTAGATACCGGATGTGCTTCTCATATCTGCCATGATGTGCAGATGCTGACAAGTAAGCGTAAGCTGAGACAAGGTGAGGTGGAATTGAGGCTAGGAAACGGCGTAAAAGTTGCGGCGATTGTTGTTGGGACAGCAAACCTCAGGCTTCCATCAGGAGATGCCTTACTTTTAGAAGATTGTTATTATGTTCCTAGCATAATAAAGAATATCATATCAGTGTCTTGTTTGGACAAGATAGGATATAGGTTGACTATTGAAAATAGAAGTTGTTCGATTTATTATGGTAATAAATCAATAGTTTCGGCATCTTTAGTCAACGGTCTATATCTCTTAGATGTTTCTTATTACAATCTTCAAATTGATAAAACTCTTAAGAAGAGCAAGAATTGTGTGAACCAAGCCTATATGTGGCATTGTAGACTTGGGCACATTGGCGAAAGCAGGTTGCAAAAGTTACACAAGCATAGTTACTTAACAGCATTCGATTATGAATCGTTTGCAACATGTGAATCCTGCCTTATGGGAAAGATGGCAAAATCTCCATTTATTGGACATGAAGGACGTGCCAAGGACATTCTATAACTAATACATTCGGATGTATATGGTCCTATGTCCACCCAAGCCAAAGGGGGCTACTCATACTTCATCACGTTCACCGATGACTTCTCAAGATTCGGCTATATGTACTTAATGAAGTACAAGTCGGAAGCATTTGAGAAGTTCAAGGAGTTCAAGAATGAGGTAGAGAAGCAGTTAAGAAAGAGTATTAAAGCTCTTTGATCAGATCGAGGAGGGAAATACTTGAGTACTAATTTCATACAATTCTTAAAGGATAATGGTATCCTTTCTCAGCTAACCCCTCCATATACACCACAGATGAATGGTGTATCAGAAAGGAGGAATCGCACCTTGTTGGACATGGTGCGATCCATGATGAGCTTTTCCAGATTACCAGTGTCCCTCTGGGGGTATGCTCTAGAGTCAGCAGCATACCTACTGAACAGAGTACCCAGCAAGTCTGTGGCCTCTACTCCATTTGAGATATGGAAGGCAGGAAACCAGAATTTAAACATGTTAAAGTCTGGGGTTGTCCTGCTCATGTAAAGAGGCGTGATCCAGACAAGCTAGAATCACGAACTGATAAATATAGGTTTGTGGGATATCCAAAGGAAACCTTTGGATACTATTTTTACCATCCTGGTGAACAAAAGGTGTTTGTCACCAGGAAAGCTGTCTTCCTGGAAGAGGAATTCCTTCTCCAGGAGAACAGTGGGAGCAAAATAGTACTGGAAGAGGTTCCAGATCCCCAAACAGTTGCATTATCATCATATGAGATATCAGTTCATGAATCTGTTCAAATACACACACGAATGAGCCTCGTAGATCTGGTAGAGTACCTAGACTACCCGAACGATATGTAAGACATATCACTGAAGGTGAGTCTAAGGTAGAATATAATGAGGATGATGATCCTAAAACCTACCAGGAGGCCATAGTAGGCCCAGAAGCCGGGAAATGGCGAGAAGCCATGAACTCAGAAATCCAGTCCATGTACACCAACCAAGTTTGGAACTTGGAGGACTTGCCCGAGGGTATTGTACCCATCGGTTGCAAGTGGACCTTTAAGAGAAAGATCGGTGCTGATGGACGGATCGACACTTATAAGGCAAGGTTGGTGGCAAAGGTATATCGTCAAAGGCAAGGAATTGACTATGACGAGACTTTCTCACCAGTTGCCATGATAAAGTCGATCAGAGTTCTACTCGCCATTGCTGCACATTTTTTATTATGAAATATGGCAGATAGATGTGAAGACTGCCTTCCTCAATGGTGACCTTGAGGAAGAGGTGTATATGATACAACTAGAAGGTTTCACATCCAAAGAATCTCCAGATAAAGTGTGCAAGCTTCAGAGGTCCATTTATGGACTGAAGCAGGCTTCCCGAAGCTGGAACATAAGATTTGACGAGGCTGTCAAGTCTTATGACTTCATTAAGAATGAAGATGAGCCTTGTATGTACAAGAAGACCAGTGGGAGTGCAGTCACCTTCTTAGTTCTTTACGTAGATGACACACTACTCATTGGGAATGATGTAGCTATGATGTCATCAGTAAAGATCTGGCTGTCCAAAAACTTCTCCATGAAGGATTTGGGAGAAGCATCCTACGTATTGGGAATACGGATCTATAGAGATAGATCAAAGAGGATGTTTGGAATGACCCAATCCTTGTACATAGATACCATAGTCAAAAGGTTTGGCATGGAAAATTCAAAGAGAAATCTCATACCGATGAGACATGGAATTAGTCTCTCAAAGGAGCAGTCTCTTAAGACTCCTAATGAGAGGGCATTCATGGATAGAGTACCCTATGCCTCTGCCATAGGATCTATCATGTATGCCATGCTATGTACACGGCCTGATGTTGCATTTGCTCTAAGTGTTACGAGCAGATTTCAGGCTGATCCAGGTGAAAAGTACTGGAAGGTAGTGAAATGTATCCTTAAGTACTTGAGAAGAACTAAGGATATGTTTCTTGTCTATGGAGGAGGTGACTTGAAACTGCGAGGCTTTACTGACTCGAGTTTCCAGTCGGATCCAGATGATAGCAAGTCTACATTTGGATTCGTGTTTACTTTGAATGGAGGCGCAGTGTGCTGGAAGAGTTCCAAACAAGTAACCACTGCAGATTCGACGACTAAAGCTGAGCACATCACTGCAGCTGAAGGTTTCAAGGAAGTAGTGTGGTTGAAGAAGTTCATCACCGACCTTTACATAGTTCCCTATATCCTTGATCATGTTCCGCTGTTGTGTGACAACAATGGGACTATTGCACAAGTGAAAGTGCCGTGGTCTCATCAGAAATCGAAAGATGTTCTGAGGCGCTTTCATCTTGTCTAGAGGAGATGTAGTAGTGGAAAAAGTTCCATCCGTCGACAATGTAGCGGATCCACTGATAAAGCCATTGGCTCAAATTGTGTTTGAGTGTCACCTAGAGTCTATAGGCTTATTGTATAAAGGTGATTGGCTTTAATCCAAGTGGGAGATTGTTAGTTTAGGTGGCCTACAAGCCAATCTGACTATGTAAATCTCGTTCATTTATTAATTTAATGGCATAATATTCATTATGTGTAAATCGCATTAATTATCGTTTCATAATGAAGTCCGTGAATATGTGCTATAGTGATCAGATTGTGATGAGATCATACTAATGAGATTGATCACTTAAACACACATATTCTTAATCGTTCCTAGTCGGAGGATATCCGAGAAGGACATCGGATATCCAGTTAGACTAGTACAGATTACTCCTTCTCATATGATGAGGGTGACTGATTTCATAAGTCACTTGTGTGGAGACACTAAGGCGAATCTGTAGGTGCTCATTGGAGAATGAGTTCACTGAACTGATCCGACTGAATCGCTGGATGGTATTGTACCTCACTATCAACCAGCTTGATTCTATTGTCGCAGTTGCGTGGATGGTCCTCGGACCTGAGACACCAAGGACCCCTTGTCGGTGGACTTCTGTGCTTTGACCTTGGTTTACGAATCTCTAGTCACGGGATTCTAATACGCCAAGGATTGGGTACAGTGGAATACCGTCGAAGGGAATTGTGTGTCAATAAGGAATCATTCGCTCTCGGTACTTAGAGAGAGAATGCTCTAGGAAGGATGCGCGGAAGTCCCTGGCCAGGGCGGACGATAATATAGGGAAATGAGTTTTTTCGATATTCATCAGCGGCATCCAATCTAAGTGAGTCGACCGGTTAGGGTTTGACAGCTCGCCATACCCTGAGTTGACTCGAGAGCATTGTGCGAATGAAGGATTATATCCACGCGGTAACTGTCGGCGGAAAGGTTCCAAGAGTGGGTTACTTAACCCCAATACCTTCCGGGTTCACGCGGTGTTGCTTGGCGCCCAACGTGATCGGAGGCCCGGTCGAATTCGATGTGCGACATCAATTCGATTGATTAATTAATTAATAAATGTTTATTAATTGATTAATAAAGCCAGTGAGGAGTCACTGGGCTTGTTGGCCCATTAACTGGACTGGTACTTGGGCCTAGAGGGTCACACGCAAATGATTCTTAAGGCGATGGATAAATAAGTGGGTTTTATACAACCCGGGGGTTTTTATGAAAAACCGCGCGGTTAGTATAAAACATAGCAAACGGGCTGAGCAGGCCAAGCTGCTGCTAACCCTAGCCGCCCCTTCTCTATTTCTCTCTCTCTTTGGCATCCAGACAGATCTAGATCTGCTCCGCCGCTTCTCCGAATCCCATGCGACGGGAAATCGTCCGCACGCTGCGGCGATCGTTGCGGCGACCGGCGGAGGTTTCGTGGGCTGCGAAGAATGAGGAACGTGAGGATATCCGTCGCGAGGAGGATCACGTGGACTTCGCTAGAGGCCGGACACTTGCGCGGCTTGCGGTGTCGCACCGACGGAACCGAACGGTTGCGGATTCGAATCTGCACACGGTGAGAACATCAATTATCTGATAATCGTAATTTTAGTTTTTCGAAACGGGAACGGATCTCCGGTTTTATTTTATTTTCCACTACGCGTGAGATCCAGAGGAACCCGAGAAAACCCAACATATCTTTCTGGTGGTTTAGGTACTCTTTCAGACCTATGAGATTCCTGTGTATCATTTTGAACAGGTTCAGAAGCTGACGGTTCATCTGATGAACCATTACCAATTTGTGGGTCTGGAATTTCTTCTAGAGTTACTTTACTCCTACTGTCCTTCTGGAGAATATAATCTTCTTCTAGAAAGACAGCTCTCCTAGCGACAAACACCTTTTGTTCGTCAGGATGATAAAAGTAATATCCATAAGTTTCCTTTGAATATCCCACAAATCTGTATTTGTCAGTTCTGGACTCCAACTTATCTGCGTCATGTCTTTTAACATGAGTAGGACATCCCTAGACTTTAACATATTTAAGGTCTGGTTTCCTCCCATTCCATATCTCATAAGGAGTGGTTTCAATAGATTTGCTGGGTACCTTGTTTAGGATATACATAGCCGAGCTAAGTGCATATCCCCATAAGGACACTGGTAATTTGGACATGCTCATCATAGATCGCACCATTTCCATTAATGTGCGATTTCTCCTTTCTGATACACCATTCATCTGAGGTGTATAAGGAGGTGTAAGCTGAGAAAGGATACCATTATCCTTTAAGAATTTAATGAACTCTGTACTTAAGTATTCACCACCTCGATCAGATCGGATGGTTTTTATATTCTTTCTAGTTTGTTTCTCTACTTCATTCTTAAATTCTCTGAATTTCTCAAAGGTTTCAGATTTATACTTTAATAAGTATATGTATCCAAACTTTGAGTGATCATCAGTAAATGTAATGAAGTATGAGAAACCACCAATGGCTTGGGTAGGCATAGGACCACATACATCTGAATGTATAAGTTCTAACATCTCTTTGGCTCATTCTCTAGTTCTACTAAATGGAGACTTAGCCATTTTTCCCATTAAACATGACTCACATGTTGCATATGATTCATAATCAAATGGATCTAAATATCCATCTTTATGCATCCTTTGGAGTCTGTTTTCACCAATGTGTCCAAGCCTACAATGCCATAAGTAGGCTTTGTTCATTTCATACTTACTTCTTTTAATTGAAAAATCGATGTGTAAATTTTCATGAGACACATTTAATAGATACAAACTATTGGATAAAATAGCAGAAGCTATTAATTTATTTCTAAAATAAATTGAACAACTATTGTTCCCAAAGTTAAAATTGTATCCAATTCTATCTAAACATGAAATAGAAATAATATTTCTTATTATGCTAGGTATATAATAACAATCATCTAATGAAAAAGTGTCTCCAGATGGTAGCTTGAGCTTTACTGTCCCCACAACGATCGCTGCAACTCTTGCACCGTTACCTAGCCTCAGCTCCACCTCGCCGGTCCTCAGCTTACGTCTTCTTGTCAGTGCCTGCACATAATTGCAGATATGTGATACACATCCAGTATCTAATACCCATGATGTACAATCTCTTATTGACAAGTTTACATCTATCAAATAGATACCTGAAGCATCCTGCTGCTTCATAGTTCCTTGAGCCTTGTCCTTGAGGTATTCTTTGCAATTCCTCTTCTAGTGGCCCTTTTGGTGACAGTAGAAGCAATCATCTTTCTCAGCATTCTTACCTTTATCTTTCTTGACAACCTTTTGCTTTCTCTGAACCTTGTTCTTACGTTTCCGAAAGGCTTGGACTGCAAGTCTCTTTCTGTTGGTCTTACCAACCATGAGGATTTGGGGTTTATCCTTCACAAGGTTCCCCTCTGCAGTCTTTAACATGTTCAGTAGCTCAACTAAGGTGGTCTAGATCTTGTTCTTGTTAAAGTTAACAATGACCTTAGCATATGATTGTGGAAGGGAAGATAACACGGGGTCAGTATGCATCTCCTTGGGAAATGCAACCCCAAGAGTATCCGCCTCTCCACCCATTCAATCATCTTCAGTACATGAGTCTGTACTGAAGTTCCCTCTGCCATCTGAGCCTTGAACAAATTCTTAGATATCTCATATCGTTTGATTCTGCTCTACTCACCAAACAACTCCTTCAAATGGAGCATGATGGATCTAGCATCCATCTCCTCATGTTGCCTCTGCAACTCATTGCTCATAGAGGCTAACATGTAGTATTGGGTCAAGGTGGAGTCTTCCTTCCACTTTTCATATGCAATCATTTCCTTCTCTGGGGCATCTAATGCTGGTTTAGTAGGAGGTTCATTATCCAAGATATAGGCAATCTGCTCAGACCTGAGGACAATCTTCAGGTTCCTGAGCCAATCTGAGTAGTTGGTGCCTGTCAAACGATTGGCATCAAGTATGCCACACAACAGGTTGTCGTGCGACATTTTAGCCTACAGGAGATAATCAAATTAAAATTAGCAGACTGTTAGTTTATTTAAAACAAGATATGGACTTTGTTTATCTATTTTTATTCCCACTAATTTTCGTCGGACTGTATAACCTTCAAATATACAGAACGGGAGACGCCGATTGTCTCCTAGTGGGGATCAGAATCTCCAAGCATCATAGTATGACCTCGGGTAAACACATAGTATTATACTATTATCTTAGAGCAATCATCTCATGATAATTGCAACTCCTTGCAATATCCGATCATACTTCGGCTCCCAGGTTTAATGGTCCTAGGTAAACACAGTAGACCGTTATTCCCAGTCTAAGCTTTACCACCAATACGTGACAGAGTAGAGTAGAAATATAGTTTCCGGGTAAACACGTAGATAATTATATCGTTCTTCTACTCTTATCCATAAGCATCTAATGCCATGATCAATAGTCCTCTCAACAGACGATGGCAAACCTCGGGTAAACACATAGTATCTGCCACCATTGAATTAAGTTCTTAATGACTCGCGCTACGGCTTAGAGTTTGTTACGAAAATTTTATTTTAATTAGTTTTGTCTCATCCTAGGCGATAGTATTAGATATATCGAATATATATTTATACTAATAACCTAGCTAATTTGATTCACAATCAAAATATAAACACACGCATCACATACATGTCATTAGTGTGGTCATGGACGGCACTGCGGTTTGGCTTGAGCCAGACAGTCAAACACACACACACACACACAATATAACAGTTTATATCATGAGTCTACAAACTCAAAGATTTAATGAACTCCTTCATCTTCATCTGGTTACAGTTGTGGATCATCCTCGCTCCGTTCGCAGCCGCCTCGATCAAATTACATCATAATTCATAATTACAAGATAATTTATAGAAGGAGGAAGCCTTATGGCGATTAGATCAAGGAGGGAGGTAGAAATACATTGGAATATGGGAGGGAGAGGTTCGCAGACCTCTATTTATTAACAATTAATAAATCACACAACCAGATTTCACATCCACAATTAATGCTCGTCCATGACCACCATGTGTTTTATTTAAACAAACCACACATAAAGTAGCACATCAAATGGCTTATTAAAATTTTTGAAAATAAATAATTTTAGGTTTCATAAAATCAGGGACCAAACAAAATTTTGGAGAAGTTAGAATTTTTCGAAAAACAGTTTATGCATGTTTAACTTAAACTGAATTTAAATAAGCATTAAAACACATCATATATGCACAAAATCTAAAATTAATGGCTTTAAAAATATTCCATGCTTAATCTGAACAATTCAAATATATATATGGGGATATTTAACAATTAAATATAACAATTAATCTAACCACTTAGATTAATATTTAGAATTAACAACATTTGTTAATTGATTATGAAAAACTCATAATCTAATTATTAGGACCCAAAAATTAATAATTTAAAATTTTATTATCAAAATCACATTTTAACAATAAAACAAATTTAATTAATTTTTTACCAGGCCCCAATAAATAAAAATATATATATATAATAGCGGTGGGGGGAGGGGTGTAAAAAGGGCTCAGCCCGGCTGAGCCCTGGCTCGGGCCAGGGCCTAGCCAGGGTTCGGTCCCAGGCCCGCAGGCCTGGTTCGATCCCTGCTGGGACCTGGCTCGAGCCAGGGTCCAGCCGAGCTGAACCCTGTCGGCAGCTAAGGAAAACCCTGGCCGCCCGACAGGGGCACTCGACGGTTCCCTGCACAGCAGGGAACCCGACGGCGCTGCCCCCCCCCTTTTGCTTCGCTCCTTCCGGCGCCCGTCCGCCGGTAACGGTGACGTCGCCGATGTGAGCCCGACGGAGGGTTGGTTGGCTTTTCTTTTCTCCCAAAAAATCTCCATTTTCCAAGTTTCATAAACCCGTGGGGAGGAAGAATGATGGATAAATTTAACTGAATCATTTGATTTGTTGTGCTACCATAAGGGCATTCTGATTCAGGGGTTAAATTTGATCGGATATTGCAAATGTTGCAATTGTCAAGAGTTGACTGCCTAAGGGACTTGATGTGATTTGTTGTGCTACCACAAGATCACATGCATGATGCCCGAAGGATTCTGATCCTCACTAGGAGATCACCGGAATCTCCCATTCTGTATATTAGAGGGTCATATAGATCGCCGAAAATAGTGAGAGTAAAAATCTAGATTAAAAGTCCTATATCTGATTTTAATAACTATCTGCTTATTTTTCATTATATTTCCTTGTACGTCGCTATGTCGTCACCTAACCCCCTCCGTTGCATACTTGATGCAAACAAACTCACGGGACCAAATTACATTGACTGGTTACACAACCTGAAGATTATCCTCAGGTGTGAAAAACTAGCCTATGTCCTAGATCAACCAGATCCAGAACAACCTGGTGAAAATGCTAACGAGGATGAATTAATGATATTTGAAAACTGGAAGGAGGACTCTATTAAAGTCTAGTGTTATATGCTTGGTTCAATGAACAATGAACTACAACGATAGCATGATAACATGGAACCTAAGTCCATTCTGAATCACCTACAAGAGTTGTTTAGTGAACAATCCAGAACATAAAGATATGAGATATCTAAGAAACTGTTCAGGATCAGAATGAGCGAGGGAACATATGTGCAAACTCATCTGCTCAAGATGATAGAATGGAATGAGAGGCTTGCAGTGCTTGACTTTGTTATGAACAATAATCTAAGCATCAATTTAATCCTACAGTCCCTTCCAGATTTATTTTCACAATTCATTATCAACTTCAATATGAACAAAATTGAAGTTACACTGGCTGAGCTGCTCAACATGTTGAAGACAGCATAAGGTATTATCCAGAAAGATAAGCCACATGTAATGCTTGTTGGTAAGACCAATAAGAAAAGAAAAGCTGGACATACCTTTAAGAAAGGTAAGCCAAAGAAGCCAGTGAAAAGCAAACCAGCGGTTCAAAAGGACAAAGCTAAAGTCAATGATAAAGGTCAGTGTTTCCACTGCCATAAAGAAAGTCACTGGAAGAGAAACTGCAATATTTATCTAGCAGAAAAAGCAAAGGAGAAGCTTGGTGAAGCTTTAGGTATACTCATGATTGATCTTAACTTGTCTTATAGAGAATCAACATCTTGGGTATTAGATATTGGATGTGTTTCTCATATCTGCAATAACTTGCAGGTGCTAACAAGTAAAAGAAGATTGAACCGCGGAGACGTAGATCTGAGACTTGAGAATGGAGCAAAAGTTGCTGCATTAGTTGTGCGGACAACAAGACTTCAGATGCCGTCAAGAGACTCATTGGAACTAATAGATTGTTATTATGTTCCAACCATTATTAGGAATATCATATCTATTTCATGTTTAGATAAACAAGGATATTCTATGAAACTTGAGAATAAAGGTTGTTCTATTTATCAAGGAGACAAATTGTTTGCTTCTAGATATTTATTGAATGGATTATATTTACTTGATATTTCATATGATATTTGTCTAGTAAATAAGTCTCTTGAACGAATAGATAAGGATGTGAATAAATCATACATATGGCATTGTAGGCTCGGTCATATAAATGAGAATAGGATCATTAAGTTGTAAAAGAATGGATATCTTGATCCATTTGATTATGAATCATTTGCAACTTGTGAAGTTTGTCTCATGGGAAAAATGGCCAAAGCTCCATTTTTAGGACATGGAGAAAGAGCCAAGGAATTATTGGAACTAATACATAGTGATGTATGTGGTCCAATGTCCACTCATGCTATGGGTGGTTACTCATACTTCATTTCATTCACAGATGATTTCTCAATATATGGCTACATATATTTAATGAAATATAAGTCAGAAGTCCTTGAGAAATTTAAAGAGTTTAAAAATGAAGTTGAGAACCAGACTGGAAAGAGTATCAAAATTCTTCGATCATATCGAGGGGGTGAATACTTAAGTACAGAATTCACACAATATGTAAGGATTGAGGATTCGGATCCGGTTATCGGGTCAGTTTTGGGGTCGGATCCTTTAGTTTGGGCCCTGGTGGGGCTGAGACTTACTCGATGCGGTTCAAACGGCATCCAGCAATGTGGACGTGTTTTAGGCTGTGTCATGTGGGCGCCACGTGGGCTGGCCTTGGGTTGCGAGAGTACGGCCCCGGTCTTATCGTCTGAATAGCGTCTTGGATGGACGACGCCATTTAGAGTACGACCCTGGTTTGTCAGTGTACGGTCCGGTCTTGTCTTCTGAATGACGTCGGGCTTGCACGACGCATTTTACCCAGCTTCTATTTGACTCCGCGAACCCTCCCTCCTTTCCCTCATTCTCTCCTTTCTCTTCTCTCTCCTCTCTTCCGTCCGACTCTTCGGCGAACCCTTTCCCCCTCTCCTTCCTTTCCTCTCTCCATCCCTCCTCTCCATCCACTCCATTAACCTACCAACTTCCTCCACTACCACCGCCACTTCCTCCGCGGCGCACTTCTCTCCGGACGGCGGTCGACGTCCCGGTGGAGCAGCGGCGTCCACGGCGGTACCGGGGGCGGCGTGTAGCGAGGCGGGTTGGCGGCTTGGAACTTCGAGGAGTTCGAGTAATCGGTACGGTGACGATCCCCGTTGTATTGTGTTTAAAAACTATATTTTTCCCACTTTGAAGCATGTTTAAGGGGTTTTTGGGGTGTAAACACTAATTGCATGAAATGAGAAATTGGGAGTTTTAGTGTAGGTTCTTCCCCTCCTTCTCCACTTTTCTTACTGTTTTGCACGATTTGGGGGAGGAAATCCCATCCCGTGGATTGAGAGATGGCGGAGGAAGAACCTGTCTGTGAGAGTTAAATGGCGTCGGGGGACAGCGACGCCTTTTGGAAAGGCGGCTACCACCCGCAACGCGATTTAGCCCAAATAACAGACTCTGTCTCTGGACTGACGAGCGTCTAGGGACAGCGACGCCTTTTGAACGGCGACTTGCATGTACGACGCGTTTTAAGTGAAATAACTCCGAAGCCTATCTCTGTTTCTGTCGTTATCAGGCGACTAGGGACAGCGACGCCTTTCAAAAGGCAGCTACATATGACAACGCGTTTTAAGGCCATTTCCGAGGCCCATTTTTTATGAACCAGTTTAGGAGGCTTGAATGACGTCGGCCACGGGCGATGCGATTCAAGACAAAATCATATTAATTCATGTTATTAACATGTATTTACATTGTTAGATAGTTTGGTTAATGCATGCTTGAAACCATACTCGAGGACGAGGATTTTTACGTAATCGGATCGCACTGTGTTGTGTTTCGTGCGACCGTGGACCTAGAGTGACAATTGTAGCGCTTAGGCACCCTGTGTCGGTGTGGGAAGGACACAGTGCCGGTGTGGGAGTGGTAGGGTGACACCTAGAGAGAGGGTCACTGGGTGTACCCCGAGGTATAGCTAGTACCGGTGTGGGAGTGGTACATTCGGAGTGTCACTCGTGCTAGGGGAAGCAGAAACCACCTAGAGCCAATTGGGCCGGAGTAGCTAGCGTGCTATCCGAGTGGTTACTATTTGGTCTCAACGGGTCGGTGTTTCCCGCGTTCGGCCTTGTGGTTGGCGTGTTTTGCCGAGACGCTTGTTGTGGGTTCCGTGGTAAAATGATTTCAGAATTGTGCATGTTATATTTCGATTACATGTGTTTTATATCGAAATTTAGGAATTATGTTTACTACCTTACTTGCTTAAATTATTTATACTTGTGTTGCTGCACTTGTGGGTGCGTGAGTGGGCGGTGGGGATCGAAGGATCCCTACTGAGTCTTTTCGATGAGACTCACCCATGCGGATTTCAAGTAAGGATTCCAGGCAG
Source organism: Zantedeschia hybrid cultivar (assembly GCA_030544215.1). Classification (NCBI taxonomy): domain Eukaryota; kingdom Viridiplantae; phylum Streptophyta; class Magnoliopsida; order Alismatales; family Araceae; genus Zantedeschia; species Zantedeschia hybrid cultivar. The sequence continues at coordinate 59,109,623 of JARZZO010000008.1, read as the reverse complement.
GCGTAGCGAGGAGAGTGCTGTCTTAGGTTGCACTGTAATTATTTGCTGAGTCTTTTCCATTTTCGATGTAGTTGTTATTTTCTGGCATGTATGCTTAATTATTTCTTTTTAGTTGGAATATGTAATTATTTGCTGAGTCGAGTCGCATTGTAATAATTTTTAATTCTTGTACTTCCTTTTCAATTCAATGCGATGTGAATGTTTAGCTTAGTTTATTATTTATTTCCCAGACTTATCTAGATCCTGGTTTGGCTCCAAATTAATGATTCGATACCCATTTCGTAATCGGATCCCCGATTATAGGATGGCGGGTCGTTACACAATATCTTAAGAATAATGGTATTCTGTCTCAGTGGACTCCTCCCTATACACCACAATTAAATGGTGTATCGGAAATGAGAAATCCTACTCTATTAGGTATGGTACGATCAATGATGAGTTATGCTAAACTTCCAATTTCTTTATGGGGATATGCACTATTGACTGCTGCATATCTATTGAACAAAGTGATGGATATAGGTGCCCTCTAAGCCAATTATAAGGCACCTATTTCAATCTGGTTCACTAATAAATGGCATTAAATTCATTGTGTAGATTGGCATATTTATAATTGCGCATAATGAAGTCCATAAATATGTGCAATAGTCATCAGATTATGATGAGATCATAATAATGAGACTGATGACTTATAAACACATATTCTCAATTGTTCCTAGTCGTAGAATGTTTGAGAAGGACATCAATCATCCGGTTAGACTAGTACAGGTTATTCCAGCTCATATGATGAGGGTAACTGATCTCGTTAGTTACTAGTGTGGAGACACAATGGTAAATCTGTAGGTGCTCATTGGGGAATGAGTTCACTGAACTGATCCGACATGAATCGCCAAATAGTAATTTACCTGACTGTCAATCGGCTTGATTCATCGTCACAGTAGCGTGGTTGATCCTTGGACTTGAGACACCAAAGACACCTTGTCGGTGGACTTCTGGACTTTGACCTTGACCTAAGAATCCCTATCCACGGGATCTCTAGTAGTCAAGGATCGAGTCCAACGGAAGACCTTCGAAGGTGATTGTGTGTTCAATAAAGGATCGTTCGCTCTCAGGTAACTGGAGAGAGAATGCTCTAGAGTAGATCCGCAGGAGTCTCTGGCCAGAGCAGAAATAATATCAGAAAAGTGGTTTTCGGATATTGTAAAGTGGAGTCTGATTCAAGTGAGTTGACAATCTAGGGTTTGACAGTTGACCATACCCTAGGTTAACTCGAGAGCATTGTGCGAACGAAGGATTATAGCCACGTGGTAACTGTGGACGGACAGGTTCCATGAGCGGGTTGCTGAACCCCATTGACTTCCGGGATCATGCGGTGTTGCTTGGCACCCAACTTGATCAGAAGTCCGACCGAATTTACATGCGATGTCAATTCGGTTAAGTAATTAGTTAATATATAGATATTAATTAATTACAATAAGTCAATAACTAGTTATTGAACTTAACGGGCTGAAAACCGGACTGGTAAATGGGCCTAGAGGGTCACACGCAATAAGATTCTCAGTCGGTGGTACATAAGTGAGATTTATATTAACTCGGGGACTTTTGTGAAAAGTCGCGCCGACTTAATATATATACACGCTGTTGAGAAACCTTGGGCCAAGCTCCAAGATTTTCCTTGCTGGCCGTCACCCCCCCTTTCTCTCTCCTCCTCTGGGCGTCCCGTTTGAGGCGCCGAGACAGTTTCCGTCTCCGCCGCGTGTGATTCCCGAAAGTCGGGAATTCCCGTCGGCGGGATTTTCGCAATCGTTGCGGCGACGGATCTTCAGCGAGCGAGCTGAAACGGACGAGGGATCGAGGACGAACCACCGCAGAGGATCGCGTGGATACCGCTGGAGGCCGGACGCTTGTGCGGCTTGCGGCATCACCTCGACAGAACCGAGACGGAAGCGGATTCGAATCCGCGCACGGTAATCGAATTACTTCTCGTAGTTTTCGGTTTGAGTTTTTCGTTCCGAATCGAATCAGCGGGCATCGGGCGGGTTTAATTTTTGTTCTTCGCTTCCGCTGCGTTCTTCGCGTCCTGCTCGGATCCCAACACAAGGTTCCTAGTAAGTCAGTATCTTCCACTCCATATGAGATATGGAAAGGGAAGAAATCAGACTTTAAGCATGTTAGGGTCTGGGGTTGTCCTGCATATGTCAAAAGATATGATCCAGATAAACTGGATTCCAGGACAGAAAAGTGTAGATTTGTGGGATATCTAAAAGAGACTTTTGGATATTATTTCTATCAGCCCAGCGATCAAAGGGTGTTTGTCGCAAAAAGAGATGTCTTCTTAGAGAAAGAATATCTTTCAAAAGAAGATAGTGGGAGCAAGATAGAACTGGAAGAAATTCCAGACTCACAAATTAATACTGGCTCATCTACTGAGCCATTGACTCAAGAACTTGTTCAAGATAATATACAAAAGGTTCGCAGATCAGGTAGAGTGCCTAAGCAGCCTGAAAGATATGTTGGACATATTGATGATGGCAAACCAAAAGTGCACTTAAATGAGGATGATGATCCTCAAACCTACCAAGAAGCCATGAATAGTCAAGATTCAGAGAAATGGCAAGAGGCAATCAATTCAGAAATTCAGTCCATGTATGCCAACCAAGTTTGGAACTTGGTTAATCTGCCAGAAGGTATAGTACCTATTGACAGTAAATAGATCTTTAAAAGAAAGATCGGGGCAGATGGACAGATTGGCACATACAAGGCAAGGTTGGTAGCAAAAGGATATCGTCAAAGGCAAGGCATTGACTATGACGAAACTTTTTCTCCAGTTGCCATGATTAAGTCAATCAGAATACTTCTTGCTATCGCTGCATTCTATGATTATGAAATATGGCAAATGGATGTGAAAACAACATTCCTTAACGGGAACCTTCAAGAAGAGGTGTATATGATACAACCTGAAGGATTCACTTCTAAAGAGCATTCAAGTATGGTATGCAAGCTGCAAAGATCCGTTTATGGATTCAAGCAGGCATCCCGAACTTGGAACTTAAGATTTTATGAAGCAATCAAATCTTATGACTTCATTAAGAATGAAGATGAACCTTGTGTATACAAAAAGACTAGTGGGAGCGCAGTTACCTTTTTGGTACTTTACGTTGATGACATTCTACTAATTGGGAATGATATAGGAATGTTATCATCAGTAAAGATTTGGTTATCCAAAAACTTCTCCATGAAAGATTTGGGGGAGGCATCCTACATTCTGGGAATAAGGATCTATAGAGATAGATCCAAAAGGATGCTTGGTTTATCCCAATCCATGTATATAGACACCATAGTCAAAAGGTTTGGCATGGAAAATTTCAAGAGGGGTCTCGTTCCAATGAGACATGAAATTTATTTCTTTAAAAGAATGTCTCCCATGACACCTGAAGAGAAAGCATACATGGATAGAGTTCCTTATGCCTCGGCAATAGGATCTATCATGTATACAATGCTATGTACTAGGCCTGATGTGGCACACTAAGTGTCACTAGTAGATATCAGGCTGATCCAGATGAGGAACACTGAAAGGCGGTGAAATGTATCCTTAGATACTTAAGAAGGACTAAGGATCTATTTCTCGTCTATAGAGGAGACGACTTGGAACTTCGAGGGTTTACTGACTCGAGTTTCCAGTCAGATATGAATGATAGCAAATCCATGTTTGGATTTGTGTTCATGTTAAATGGAGGTGCAGTAAGTTGAAAAAGTTCCAAACAATAAACAACTGCAGATTCGACGACCGAAGCAGAATACATTGCTGCAACTGAAGCGGCCAAGGAGGCGGTTTGGATGAAGAAGTTCATTTCTGCACTTGGAGTAGTTCCAAGCATTTCAGATCCTGTTCCATTATTGTGTGACAATAATGGGGCAATAGCTCAAGCGAAGGAGCCAAGATCACATCAGATCGGAAAGCACATTCTGAGACGATTTCATCTGATTCGTGAGATTATCACCCGAGGAGATATAGTAGTTGAGAAAGTCTCATCTGAAGATAATGTAGCAGATCCCTTGACTAAGCCATTGTCTCAAAACAATTTAGAACGTCACCTTAAGTCTATGGGACTTAAACACCTGGGTGATTGGCTGTAGTCCAAGTGAGAGAATAATAGAATTGGGTGGCCTCAAAGCCAATCATTGTACTTTCTAGTTCAGATTATTAATAAAGACAATTATTTCTTCATTTATAGTTCTCGCAAATTAACTATCGTAATGAACGTCCGTAGACAAATGTATGGGATATTGAATCATGATGAGATCATGATAGTGAGATCAATATTCTTAGTCACTTGTCTTAAATAGTTCTCGATCATAGGATATTTGAGATGGACATTAAATATTCGATAAGATCGACACAAGTTATGTCTGCTCATGTGATGAGGGTGAATGATCTCACATTCACTCGTGTGGTGACACTAAGACAAACTTGTGGGTGCTCATTAGAGAATGAGTTCACTGAACAGACCCAAATAAGAATTCCTGGATGGTAATTATACCTATTAATCAACCAGGGAATTCGATCGTTGCAGTAGCACAGTTGGTCCTTCGACCTGAGTCACCAATGATACCTTGTTTGTAGACCATTGTGTCTTGATTCTCTGACTTATGGACTTTAACCATTAAGTCCACGATAGTCTGTCTCTCAGATACAGTGGAAAGCTTGCAAAGGTAATTGAGTGAACAACAGGGGATCACTTACTCTTGGTATAAGACTGGAGAGAGAATGTCCTATGGATATGTACATAGAAATCCCTGGCCAGGGTCAAATGAAAGATATGTCTTTCTAGAAATTAACTGAGTATTGGAATCCATCTAAATAATGCGATAGAGGGTTTGACTATAAAACCTTACCCTTGCATTATTGGGACATTGGATGAGTGAAGGATTTTTTATCTGTGCGGTATCTGCAGACGGAAATGTTCAAATAAAGGGAATAATATCCCTTATATCTTATGGGATCATGAGGTAGTGTTTGGTGCCGTTCATGGTCAGAAGGTCAAGTGGATTAATCATCAGATGATAAACCACTTATTTATTGAATTAATTATTTAACATATGATGTTTAAATAATAATTAATAAATATTAAACTTTAGAATTAGTTCTAAGTTTAATGGGCTTGTAACCAGACTGATATATGGGCCTAGAAGGTCACACACATAAGAGTTCTCGTAACACGGTGAGAGATGTTAAATATCATGCTTATCTGGGTTTTTATGGCAGGATAAACATGAATATTTAATGGAGAGTTATCCAAGGCCAAACTCTTAGATAATCATGAGAATTAATCCTTGTGCTTATCCTTATTTCTTATATAAGGAGGCCAATGGGAGGGGTGAAGTAGGTTGGACGAAAAACACACCCTCGGATTCTCTCTCTCTTGGAGTAGATCTTTATCTCTCTGCGCATGGTGGATTTGAGATCGGTTCAGAGTACTCAAGTCGAGGAGGAAATCATGTCTATATCGGGAGCTCGTGTGGATACCTCTGGAGATCGTGCGCGTGCGCGATTACCGAGTCGGAATCATCTACGGGAGATTTGAAACCCCGCAAAGGTGAAGAACCGTACTTCCCGCGTTTAATTTAAATTGTCCGTTTTACGATCCCAGCAACTGATACATAGGAATCGGTTTATTTTTCTGTTGCGTTCTAGGCAATTCCTCACAGAGGATTGTCCTAGCTGGATGGTGTGGGGAAAGGGATACGGAGCAAGGGTTTGGATGGCATAATATGGGCATGGATAGGTCGGTGGTTATTTAGTGGCGGTGAAGGCCTTGGGATGGTGAGTAGGGGTTTATAGGTAGATGGTGGCGTGGGACTGGTGGGTATGGTAGGATTGGGTTTCATGGGTTGGGGTGTGGATGTTGGTTGGTTTGAGAAGGGTACTGGCCTTGGTGAGGGCTTGGTGACGCGGACAATGGAACGGGTGATTGAGTGGTAGTGTCAGGCGTGTGGACAATGGAGTATATAGAGGATGACTCCTATACCTTCCGTTGTTGACCCCGATTCACCTTTGATTGACTGTTGGTGAGGATGGGGGCCATTTGGTTAGGGTCCTCTGGTTACGGATTTTGCATATTGCCCATATTCGGTTGTTGTGGTGCCACTTGCTGAACTGGTGCCCTCTGGATTTGTTGTTGTTGCTGCTATTGAGGCCTCTTGGCTTTCAAGGCTATAATGTACTTATGCATCTCTTCCCAATCAATCCCTCCTTGATCATTAAGACTATGAATGTAGTCCTGACATTGGAAGCATACGTCAATAGTGTGCCCAGGCTGGTGGTGGAACATACAGTAACATAATGTATCATCATTTTGTGGCTATATAGTCCTTTCCTTTGGTAGTGAGAGGGCGTTGGTAGAGCATTAAAAATGTCTGAGAGGTACTCCGAGAGTGGTGATTATTGGGCTCTCTTAGGACCGGGTGGTTTCCTTTGTCGGGAATACTCAGTATATGGTGGTACTTGGTTATAGCCTGGCTGCTGACGAGGCTGGTTGTAGGTGGACTAGGAGAGTTGCTGCTGCTGGGGCCTGAAACCTTACTGATTCTGAGGCCATTGGTTGTTATAGGATGGTCGTTGGTTTCTCACAAATGGGGTCAGATTATTGTTCATGGAGCTTACTTTTTCATGAGACATAGTGCCTTCAGTGGTCAGACATGTACTGGAAGAGCTAGGTGCACTAGGCTTTTTGGGTGGAGGCCTATTAGGTTTGTGGGGATTAAAGACACTGAAGAAAGTGAAATCCTTGAATGCATTTTGGACATAGCACGCCTTCTCATAAAGTTCTACCATGTTTGTGAGATTGTTCAATGTCAGGACTAGCTTGTACTAGGGAGTGTCATTGGCAATCATCATCTTTACTTGTTCAAATTCAGAGAGGTGATCTTTCACTTTTTCAGTCATTGCTCGCCATCTGCCGACAAACGTAACAAAGTCCTCATCTCATTTCATCTTTTCAGCCATTAGATCAATAATAGAGAGGGATAGTGCAACCCGATCCTTATATCACTATAGAAATTTCTTGGACACCGTGTCAAAATCTTCTGCATCAACTGAGTCCAATGAAAAGAACCACTATATTGCTCATCCATTTGATTCATCTTGGTTAGGATAGCTTGAGTGAGAGGATTAGTCGGCTGTGGGGAGATGTATAGAAAGCCTGCCTCCTATAGTAGTTGGGGTAAGGTGCACAGTATGGTTGGGGTCCGGTAGAGTTTCCATTGTGCCCGAAGGCATTTGAAGGAATGGGAGTTTTAGGCCTCGAGGGGTATCAAGTGGTGGATTGTTGTTGACCCGCCTGCCGCGTGGTGGAGATGCGAAGGCTCTCCATTGCCAGGGTGGGAACTTGATGAGAGATGGGAGTAAAGGGAATGACTGGTTCAGAGGGACCAAAGGGAGTCTTCACATTCAGAATTGACTGGATCGCCTCAAGCTATTGAGGGTCCACATGAGTGGCGAGAACTCCAAGAGCGGAGGCCAAGTTCGAGGTAGGAAGAGATGAGAGCTCAGTTTGATCTTGAGCTTCCCTAGAGGTAGGATTAAAATCAAATCCCACAGCTTGTACCTAGAAACGAGTATGAAAACCAATAGTAGGATTGTATAGGTCAGGGGTACCTCTAGATGGAACTGAACATGTTCTGAGGGTCCTGAGCATCTCCCTCGTGGTCAAACATGTTGTCGTACTCATAGGAAGCCATTCCAACAGTTCTACCTGAATGTAGCATCATTGTGACAAATCAACAAAGAGGTTCAACTAATTTTGCACACAATTTTAGACAAGTGGATGCTTACGCTTCTTAAGGATTTCTTGTTGAGATTAATTAGATGATTTTTTAAGGATGAATTGACTTAAGAGGGTAGGTTCCTAGTTTCCGTTTAGTTTTTCCTCCCTTGTTCTCTATGGCTTTGACTCACCACGCATGAGACGACTAAACCCGGTACCTCAATGGTACAACCTGCCCGATGAGCAAAAAGGAAATCCTTCACTTTTGGGGATTTACAGAGGTCTCAACACTAACCGCTCTAGTCTGACCAAGAGGGACTGACCCTAATCAGAGAGATTTGAGAGTGTCAAGAATGGTGTGATTCCTAGAGAGGGAGTGAACTCCCGATGCTTATGACCTGTGACCAAACTGGTTTCTAATGCAATAAACAGAAAATTAACAATGATGAGCAATAATCCCGACGGGCGTCTAACTAGAAAGACTTGCTGTTTGAATCGCGTTGGTTTGTGTCGACGTTATTCAATACAATAAGCCTCTAGACAGATACTTCTCAGACAACAAGATGACTAACTGAAAGGCGTCAGCCATGGACGACATATATCAAAACGCATCGCTCTGTGTCGACACTATTTGACACCCGTAATGCAAATCAACAAAGGGGCTTTCTCCTTCAACGAGACAAAATATGGAGGAAAATAGTAGACAATCCAAAATCACCCAAATCCGTGAATAACATGCAAGTATCAATTAAATCAACTCAAGCATAAATCTCTCACAATCACAACTTAAGGCAATCAAGGGGTGGACCAAAATTCAGTGCCAAGGGCATGTACGAGGTGTACAAAGGGTGAAGAACAACCAACCAACCAAAGGTGCCCAAGGGCACAAAGGGATGCACACGAGGGTGCCTAAGGGTGCACAAGAGGGTGCTAAGTGTAAAAGAGAGTGAAAATAAAAAGAAATGGCAAGAATATGTCCCACCATGATCGCCAACAGGCTATGAGTACTCAATTAGTATCATGAATTAAATATCAACATGAAAACATGGATTGTGATCGCCAGAGATTGAGGACCTTAATAGAAAAATAAGTGATCGCTACTTACATGTCCAATATGAGAGATTTTGTAGAGTATTCTATTTCCTTCTCTTCAGCCAGCCGAAAAGAAAGAACCTTCATTTTTTATTCACTCTCTTTTTTATTTCATCTTGCTTCTTTAATTCCTTAGAAGAAAGACAAAGAAAACAAGAGAAAAGGAAAATAGGATTAGAGCTATGACAAGAATGTAATATCTATTCTAATGAAGATGAAATCATGCAGCTCTAACAATGAAAATTCACTTGTTTGATGTTCTTTTAAAAAACCCTATGCAATAGGTGGATGTTAATGAAGTGTCTATGTGTGAGAGAAATAGTGATGAATGATAATGGATGATCTAATGAAAAACAATGAGAAAACTAGGATCTAATCAAGAAAACTAGAAGAGAGAAAGAAGAAGAAAGGAGAAGGTTAGTCCCTCTAAAGCCATCATCCTTCTACACTCCAAAGGGAAGAGCTTGAAGGAAGAAGGTGATGCTCTAAAACTTGTCCATGTTTTCAGTAGTAGGCTGCTCCTTTCACCTTGAGAAGAGTTCTAAATTATGCAATGGCCAACCTCTTTGAAGGCTCAAAGGGGTAACATATATATAGAGTGCTCTTTCTAGGAGTTTAAGCCTCAAAAGCCTCTACCTCAGCCCTCTCATTGCTACAAATAATTATGATCAAAATAGTAACCTTTCCTCCATAGAAACAAGATAATCTCGGCCAAACCGTGCATATCATTACTTTTCTAGATAGGCGTCGTCTTGCCCAGATGTCTTTAGAGGGGCCAAAATAAGAAAGATAATATCAGAAAAAGGAAAGATAATTATGATCTCTAAAACACGTCGACTATGAAAGACACTATTATTTTTCATTTTTTTTAATTTTCAAAAAAAAAAAAATGAAAGACACTATTTAGATAAATAAAAAAATAATTGAGAGTCAAATTAGCAATTGGGAAGGATTAAGAAACTAAATTACGTCGACTATGAGCGACGCCATTCAATTATTCTTTATCGATTAAGGAATTTGAGTCAAAATTAATTTCGTGTATAAATTTAAATGACGTCGGCTGTAAGCGACGCTAATTAGAAAATCTAAGAAAAATAGATAAAAATTAATCAATGATTAAAAATCAGACAATTTTGGAGCATCATAAATATGACATAAAATTTACTCAATATAAAGTCAAAAATAGCATGTCTACAACACTATTGTAGGAACAGTGTGGATGAAGAAGTTCATCCTAGAACTAAGAGTTGTTCTGAACACCTCTGGTCTCATCCCATTGTTGTATGACAAGAATGTGAGTTTTAGAGACATGAAAGAGTCGTGGTCTCATCAAAACTTGTGGAGCATTCTGAGACACTATCACATGATCAAAAATTATATAGTAGATCCATGGACTAAGCTTTAGTACATGAGCGTCGCCTAGGTTTGATGGTGATCAAATGAGAAGGTGATTGGTTTTAGTCCAAGTAGGAGATTGTTAGATATAAGTGTCCTTAAATTCAATCGCAAAGCACCTATTACATTCTAGTTCGCTAATTAATGGCAACTAATTCATTATGACGATTGACGTTGTATTCTTCAGACATAATGAAGTTCGTGGGATTATGTAGGAATATTGGATTACAATGAGATTGTGATAATGAGACCAACATTTTCGACCATAATTTCTAAATGTTCCTAGTCGTAGGATATTAGAGGCATGACATGTAATATCCAGACAGACAGATGTGTATTGTGCATGCTCATATGATGAGTGTGACTGATCTCATGGTAACGTGTGTGGGGACACTAGGGCAAACACAAGTGCTCATTGGGAAATGAGCACATTGAACTGATCCGACTTGAATCACTAGATGTCAATTTACCTGACTGTCAATCAGCTTAATTGGACATCATAGTAGAATAGTTAGTCCTTGGACCTGAAACATCAAAGGCACCTTGTCGATGGACCTCTGGGCTTTGACCTTAGCCCACATATCCCTATTCACGGGGTTCTAATTAGTCAAGTGATCAGATTCAATAGAATACCTTCGAAGGTAGTTGAGTGTTCAATACAAGATCATTCGCTCTTGATAATTAGAGAGAGAATGATCTAGGAAAGATGTGCGAGGGTCTCTGGCCACAATAGACACAATATTAGAAAAATTATTTTTTGATATTGTATAGCGGCATCTGATCCAAGCGAGTTGACCATCTTTGGTTTGGTAGCTCATCATGTCCTAAGATGACTCGAGAGCATTATACGAATGAAGGATTATAGGTATACGGTAACTGTGGACAGATATGTTTAATAAGTGGATTGCTAAACCTCATTACCTTCCAAGATCATGCACCCTTGCTTGGTACAGTCCCACTATGGCCCAATCCCGCCAAGTTCCTCAATCTGGAATCCACATCAGGAAGGTCGAGACTGGGCCTAGGAAGCCTTGCTACCAGAAGTACTGAGCCTATTGCACCCAGCCTACTAGGGAGGTATTCGAACTCTCCCCCTAGCGGGATCCCTAAATCAACTCGATCGGAACTCCACCTCACAGGAGGATCCTAATCTTTTATGTCAATCTGACCATAACCGAGAGTGAATCAAGACGAATTTAGAAATCTATCCTGGAACCGGCCTTTCTAAAACATATTTCCTTCCAATGATGGTCTCTAAAGAAGACCCTAGCCAGGATTAGTTTGTCCTGATTGCAGTCGGCTTGTAAACCACCCTAAAACTACTATATAAAGACCTCACTAGGTACGCTCTTCATCACCCAATTGGTCTTGTCTTCCTCTTGAATCCCAGCTCTCTTACTTAAGCATCAGAGGGGGATCTCTTGGGTCACCACTGGAAGCCTTTAACGATGTTTTTTTCTTGTAGGTCTATTGTTACCGACTTCGGATATCGGGCAGAAGGCTTTGATCACAGCAGGTGAAATTTTGACTCAACAAGTGCCTATACTTATTAAGAGGGGAGATTGAGAAGGAGGATGGTCAAGTGTTGTGGCCACTCACCTTCCCCATTTTTCTTAAATGAAAACCCTTAGAAACAAGATCTAAGTTTACCTAGTATAATGCTATGAGATTCTTATGTGCACATGTGTGGAGTGTATGCATTCATGAAAAAGTTAGGAGAGAATGAAAGTACTCCCTTAGAGGCCTTAGAGATGGGCTGCATGGATGAGCTTGGGGATGGTGTCAAGCACTTATTTACCTTTCTTTATCTCCTCTTCGTGCAAAGAAAGACTCTATCCCGCAGTATGAAACTGATGGATGCTCCGTTAATAGGGCTTGGGATTTCGTACTAAACACTCATGTTTTGTACTCTGTCCCAAGGATTTAAATAGAGAGACGTTTAAATTAATTGGGAAGTCCTCCTAGATGCCCATCCATATTGGCACTCAAATTTGAAAATTTACCAAGGGCGGAACATTGTGGTTAATATCCATCTCCGAGCCTTAGCCAATGAGGAAGCACTAAAGTTGCCATCCAAAAGAGAGGAGATCCTCTTAGTACATGTTTGGACCGGAGTCCAGCAGTACTGAGAAGGGTGGGGGCGGGGCAAATATTACAAAAAATTCTTCTATGTGATCTCAAAATTTGGCAAATACCTTAGTCTTCCTCCTTTCAGTACTGTTGGACTCTGGTCCAAACGTATACTGAGAAGATCTCCTCTCCACCCAAAAGGCCCCTTGAATGTCTAGCCACATGGTGGTGCAAAAGAACTAGTTCGAAATTGGCCAAGTGCATGCCTTGAAAGTGCAGTTCATGGATGATTATAGCTTCTATCAAATAGCTAGTTTCGTAGCTATTTAACAGAAACTGGATGGCCACCTTTGTGGCTGCCTAACACATGTGGTTGTCTATCACAACAAATGGCCACATAGTTGGCCTTCAGTCATAATAGGTGGCCATACATTTGGCCGTCCATGGGAGCTTTTTGGAGACTATATATAGAGTTTGGCATTTCATTGATTTTTGAGTGTATAAGCTCATTGTTTCCTATCCATAATGGCTCTGCACCACCTACAACTCTCTGGAACTATGCGATGTGTGGCATGTCTCCGACTTTAAAACTATGTCATGTCTCCTACTTTAAAACTATGAATGGTTATTGAAATGTGCTGAGTTATTATACTAAGAAATTATGCTGAAGGTACAAGAAAAGCTTGCATACATAAACCAAGAATAGCCATTTATTTCTTTTTTGGTCAAAGAAGTAAAGCTTATATATTTTAACTGAAGGGAGGTACATAAAAGTCCACAAAAAAAAACCAAGAATAGCCATCTATTTCATCGGAGGATATCTGCATGCCATGATATATAACCGTTTCACTGTTCCCTGTACCAACTAAGGATGTCATGGTAACGATAATTCGATTATCTACACTGTTGGTAAGTTTAACAGATATTTTGCACACAGTCTTTTTATCTCCAATTAATTAACAATACAATAACAGATAGGATTTTTAAATCTACTTTCTTAATTAATGAATACGGGAATGAATAGTTTTATTTTTGAAACTGCTATCCGCTATTATTTGTGAATACGTATTGCTGTATTTTAACACTATTATAAATCTTATCATTTTTCTTGTTTTATTTGTCTTTTTAAGGACATTGTGGACTTTTAAGTGGGAGAATTAGTTGAACTGTTTTTTTATGTTGTGTTATTGATGTGAGAACTTTAATTTAAGTGATTTGCTTCTCTCAAGAAACAGTTATTTCTTGTGTTTATATTTTTCTTCAAATGGACAATTTATAATAAATTATCATTTCAAATCTGACTTTCATAACTTCTTATTTTAACTGTTAATTATCTTACGATATACCGATAATCGCTTCTGTCCGAACATTAAAAGTCATTTCGGATGCACGCTATCCCGTTAATTACAGGATAGTTAACGGATACGGAGTCTATTTTATAATATGGACACTGATAATCCACTGTACTGTTTCGATGCTAATTATCTCTCTGAAAATCAGGGGAGAAAATCCCACGTTTAAGCAGAATTGAACTCTGCTCCATTGAGCAGGCACTACCTTGCCATTGGACTATCTTAAAAAATCTGAAAAAAAAAAAACATATATATATATATATATATATATAATAATTCATAGGAGGTGATGCGCTCACCACACCTTCACATGCCAACCGAGGAGCGCATTTGCGCGGAAGCAGATCAGATAGTGTGGGGGTTTGCTTTGCTAAGCTTTCCGGCCCAATAGAAAGCCCATTAGCCACTCCAACACTAACGCCCTATGACCCTTAGTAATTAAAAGCCAGCACACCCTTCCCATTTTCTTTCTTCCTATTTTCCTTTTTTCTTTAGAGCTGTCGATTTAATCAGTAAACAAAGTCAATGCTCATAGAATTTAATTACCAACTGATCTGCATCCAGGGTGTCGTTTGGTGCACGTAAAAGTGCAGTAAAATCTCACCTTTGAAATCACCGATTCTAAAATCAACGAAAATAAGATCTTTAATTTATGATCACCAACTTTTGGCTTACGGTGATTGTCAGTTGTAAAGTAAAATCTGATAAAAGGAAGATTTTAGGAGTCAATCAGTTTTAAAATACGGTAATTTATCATGCACCAAACGAATGAAAAAAAATATCATAAAATGATTTATAACATACCAAACACAAGAAAAATATTATTTTACGGCTGTTACGACGCACCAAACGACACTCAAATCGTCCCATCCACTTTGAAGGCATAGAATTTTCTCCTTCCAAGTCGTGGTAACTCTCGTTCTCATACTGTTAGCTCCATAACCTCTTGCGAAGAAATCTTCCTCGCTAAGAAGATTAATCTTGGGAAAGCTCCGGCTCTGAAGAAATTTTTGGCATGCAAGTAGATAGCTACATGAAAATGTACTCTCCGGGAGCAATAAGACATTCGTGTTGACTACAGTTCGTTTTGTTTTCGCAAGTCTATCGATCCTAATGGACTCAGATTTGTTTGCTCGTCTCATACGCAAGAAAGCGAGACGTAGATCTCACTCTCTGCAATCTTAACAATCTGATTCCAGCTTTGTCATGGACAAAAATCTCAACCCATCATCTAGAGTCATCAAGGTCTAATTAAAGATCTTAAAATTGGATGAAGTTTCACGTCAAGCCCTTCATAAATTCGTATAATCATGAAACCTTCTAATTTCTAAGTTGGGTCCTTGAAGAGCTCCAAATAATTAGCAAAAGAGCCAATAAGGAGCCCCTAAACAATGGAACACCTGCTCACCCTAATCTTTTCACCTCCCATCGACACTGTCACCCGAATGTATCTCCTTGATATATATGTATTTTTTGGACAGTAGCCCAGTGGTGCTGGGCACAAGTCCTCCACTCAGAGGAGGGGGGTTCGAGCCGGCCCAAAGCCAATTCATATAAATCTCAAAGAAGTAAGAAGTGCATTCAAAAGAGGAGAAAATCGCGTAGCAGCGCGAGAGAGACGATCAAAACAAGACGAAGCCTACCGCCCATAGGACGAAAAATTCGTAAGCCGAAAACTCCCGTCCGTCCAACCGTGAACGGGATCGAGCTTGCGACCTTCCCGCCAAGGTGGGGAGGGTGAAACCACCGCACCACGTGCAGTTTTCGAAAGTATCTCCTTGATAAGACGTCATCTATCCACTAGTGAAATTTGTGACACTGTCTAATAAGGTGATAACAATACAAATGGGTTAGAGGGAGGACTGGAGCGGAGTGAGATGGTGTGCTCTTCCAAGCGAGTATCCCACCAAATGGGATAAGAGTTGAGTAATTTTTGGCAGAACCTAAAAGAAACAAGAGAAATACTTGGTGCCCATTGATTCTTAGTGCATACTTTTAGTGTGTACTAAGTTTTCTTTGTTTTAATTTATGTTTTCAGAGCCCAGCTGACCTACGTGTCCATTCGACAGCTAGAAAATTTTTAAAAATAAAAAAACATTTTAATATTTTATTCTTTTGATCATTGTTTGAAAATTTAAGCTTTTTTCTAAATATTGAAATAAGGTGTCTTGTACAAACGTGTAGGTCAACTTAATCCCGATTTAAAGATATAATTTTTTAAAAATAAAAAAATAAATAAGTTGCTGTACATTAGACGTGTGCACCGACATACAGTGTGCACAAATATTTCTCAAGAAACAACTCGTTTACTTCCCGCCGTCCACGTGCTCTGCCGCATACGCCTGAGTGGAGGTAGGCGGAACCGTTAATTTGCTCCACACGGTCAGAGTCTGGAACGTGGCGGTGGCTTCAATCATTTTTACTAGGATTTTTTACATATATACTTCTAAAAATATTATATTTTTATTTATATTCTCAACTTTTATATATTATCATTAATACCCCTGAAAATCTTCAAAATATTACATTTTTATTTCTTTGCCAATTTGAGATGAATTTCAACGAGATATACCAAAAAAAATGCATAAATAATGATAAAATGGTGGGTACATATGCAAAATTTTAGTGAATTTAAAGGTATAAAGGTATTTATGCAAAATATTTAAGTGAAAAGATATAAATCTAACCTTCCTGAAGATTTCAAGGATATTGATCATCATGTGAGAGTTAGATGGAAGTACGGTGTGTTTTTTATGCAGAAATCCAATATTTCTTAAGACCCCCTGCATGTGTTAAGGTGCTTTTGATACGTTTCCTCTCCACCCACCGCCGTCTGATGCCCCTTTGCTTTCGTTATAAATAAGATTCAGTGAGAATAATTATAATTGATTTTATTTGTAGGCAAACTTTCTCATGACAACTTCGTTCCTATCCTACTTTGGAAACCCTAATTTGCAGCTTTAGTGGAAAGGTGCGAAATAACTCAAAATTTGTATAATTAATTTTCAAAGCATAGTATAATCTAAAAATAATTGAACTAAGACTTCCGAAAGTACTTCTAGTTAAAAATTGTGCCAAATGCTACCTAAGCAGTTAGGGAGTTTGATTTGGTTTTGCTGCCATTCCTTTTTTAAAAACACCTTCATCGATAACAAAATATGAATACAAAAATTGGCTTTTTACCTTGACTTATTATTTGCTTGTCCAACAACCTCTCTCTCCATCTTGCAGAGGAGAGCTAAAGGGGAGAAGATGATGGACGACAATGGGTGAGGAAGAGGGTTGAACATTTGTGGATGATAGAACCTTTCAGTCGAGTTTTCAAATGAAAAGAAGGGGTAACAAATACTTGTAATTAACAAAAGTTTCTAGTTAATTTTTCGGATGAAAAGTTTAGCATTGTTGTAAATTAATTGTTCATCTTACATGCATGTTATATTCTCCATTATCACTAAGGGTATAGATCGTAAGTTCATAATAATGATTGATTGTTTCTTTTAGCCTATAAAAGATCTACGTCTAGTCATTTTCAAGAGGGAAAATGCTTCCTTCAGTGCAAATGATGGATTCACACTTCCCATTTTCATTAGACCATGTGGAGTTGTCTTCGAGACATAGGAGTTAGTGGGAGATGAGATGCAATGTGCAAATAAAAAACTAGATATGACAAAATCATATCTAGTGTGCACTTTCCGTGGCTGTGACTTCCATTTGAAAGTAGACTTTTATCTCCAAGATGTCCTTTCTCACTCATTATTTTCCTCCTCTGAATGAACAAGAAGGAATTATACTAAACAAAAAGGAATTCTATTATATAGATAAGAACTATATTGTAGGGAAAAAACCTATACTAGATATGCAGAGATCAATTGCACAGGGAGGAATTATACCAAGTACAAAGGAATTGTATTGAACAAGAAGAATTATGCTATACAAGAAGGAACTATAATAATAGACCTTACATATTCTAGCATAATTCTTTTCCTATGTGTGCATTTTGTCTTATCCTATCATGCCTTGGATCTTGAACCCATTTCATATAGTTAATGGGCTTTGAATTATTAAACACAATTTAGTTAATTAAGTAGATTTTAATTAAATAAGTCTAATTAAATTAATTAATAGGTCAAGATAACTTAAGTCCATTTATGGTCTATTATTCAAGTTAATAATAGATTGAGAATGGAAAAGTTATTAGTTAAGTCAAAGTAAGCCCATGGTACTCATTAGTGTTTTTGGCCTTTATACTTTTAACTTTTGAATTTTGAGTTTTGGGATTTTTGTGGCCTTTTGACTTTTAGATTCGATTTTTGGGCTTTCTATTTTCCTTTTTTCTCTTTTTTCTCTGTGAAGGCCTCTTACTAGGGCGACGGACAAAGTTAGTAGTCTATCCCAAAGCCTCGCTCGCTTGCCGTGAATCGAGCAGAAGAGAATGGATAGTGCCCTTACACTCGCAGTTTGACTTTAGTTTTCCTCGAACCTAGCACTGTTTGTTATTCCGACAGTGAATGTATTTGTGTGCTCAATTGTCTTCGGGTTAAATTATGAAGAGTAAAGTAAGAATTTGAAATATTACTCTTACAACTTCCACTAGTCGAAGCATCATGCTGGCTTACACTCCTAAGAGTAGTATTTCTTAAGGTAGAGACCATTCCATGGATGTGATAATTCTTAACCATCAGCGTTGACTAGCCAGTAAGTGTTCCTAGGAAAAGCTTCTTTTATGACATATGGACCATCCCAGTTAGGTTGGAGTTTGGAACAAGGACCGCCAGGTGTGACAAACATTCTTTTCACGACCATCTCATCGACTTTGAATTTCCTCTTAATAACCTTCTTCTGGTAAAAATGTGCAAGTCTATTCTAATGCACCTGATTGTGATTAGCAACGGCCCATCTCTTCTCATCCAAGAGTTCTAACTGGGCAGGGAGTGCAGACCAATGTTCATCAATGGAAAACTCCTTATCTAATTGTACTCTCAATGACAGAACGAGGATCTCGTATGGAACTACTGCCTTCATTTAGAAAGTTAAGAAATACGGCATTTGCCCAATGGGAGTATAGATCAAAGTTCGGTAGGCCTACAGAGCCTCAACTAGCTTCTCTGGCCAGTCAACATATTTGGTAGACTCACATCTTTTCTTAATTATTTTGATCAAGGTTTTATTAGTGGCCCATGCCTGACCATTACCTTGTGGATAGTATGGAGAAGAATGATGCAATGTAATCTTATACCTGTCTCATAGGTCCTTAAGCTCTTGAGAGATAAATTGTGGCCTATTGTCAGTGACTATGGTGCTTGAAATCTTGAACCTAGTGATGATGTTCTTCATGATGAACTTGCATACCATTGAAGTTTTAATCTCAACATAGGCTTTAGCTTCCGCCTATTTGGTGAAGTACTCTGTTACCGTGAAGATGAAGGATTTTTGTTTGGTCAAGGAGTTAGGATCACCACGAGGTCTAATGATATTGAAAGCCCACAACAAGAAAGCCCATGGGGAGGACAAAGGATGAAGTGAAGACGTAGGAGAATGAATTTTGTCAGCATGAAGTTGACACTTAGCATATCTACGGACATACCATGCGCAATCTTCTTCCATAATTGGTTAATAGTATCATTGTTTAAGGTTCTTCCTTGCTAACATCTGCAAAATGTAGGAGAGAGACTCCCATAAATAATGATAGACTTAAACTGTCTGTTGAGTGAAAAATCTAGGAAGGATGTGAGAGAGACAAGAGCATCGGCTAGAATGTTCTAATTACGAGGGACATAGATGAAGATCAATTTAGCGAAAAGCTTGGTATAGGCAGATGTGAGTTCTTGGTAAGGTTAAGCTTAGGATCAAAGATGCAGTACTTGGTGAGCACTTGGCATAGAATGAGTTAACTATCACCTACAATTCGCAGTTTAGTAGCACCATAAAGATGAGCAGCCTCGAAGCTGGTAAATGTAGACATGCTAATTTTGACTTCATATTCAGTAAATTTCATATCAAAATTATAATGTCCCGAAGTGGTCTGATTTTTAATCATTAATTAATTTTTATTAATTTTTTGAGATTTTCGCTAATTAACGTCGACCATAGACGACGCCATTTAGATTTCTAGCAGAAATCAGTTCGGAATTAAATTTATAAATTTAGATAGATTTAACTGAATAGCATCACCCATGGATGAAGCCTTTTAGTTCTTAATATGTCTAGATTTTTTATTTTAAATTCGAATTAACTTCCTAATTATCTAAAACACGTCGCTCATAAACGACGCCTTTTAGGTTTCCTAATCTTTTTCGATTTCCTTTCTGGATTTTCTTTCTAATTTAGCCGCATTAATTAGGTAAATGGCATCCCTAGTGAACGACCCGTTTTAAGAGTTTCCTGATAAACTTGATTTTGTCGAGATAATCTGGTTCTAGAGGTTGAAAAGGTTGAAAAGGTTGCAAATTCCTTCTATGCCTATCTATGGTAATCCGGATCCGCGGGGAAGCCCTTTTGAAGGCCTAAACCACTCCAAAATCTATTCTATAAATATAATACCCTATTGGCCTTTGAAAAGGTTGGCAATTGAAGAATTTGGAGTTCAAGGCAAGGTTTTCGGAGGCTCTCAAGAAGGAAAATGTGGACAACATCCCAAGACTTCCTCCTCATCATTATCTTCTTCTATTGAAGTTTTGAAGACCAAGGCTTTGGAGGGGCCAAACCAACTATCTTTCCCCACCCACTTTCTTTCTAGTTATTCATCACATCACTCCATCATATTCACACCACATCATCTTTTGCATACCCGTGTTCATGTTAGGGGTTTAAAGAATAAAAACAAGTGAGTCTTCTTTGTTTAGTTTATGTTTAGATTGCTAGATAGAATAGATACTACTCTACCCCATAGCTCTAATATTCTTTCTTTTGTTTGATTTCCTTTTGCAAGGTTTCAAGAAGAAAGGAAGGTTTTGGAGAAACTTAGGAAAAGAAGGAGAAAGCAACCCAAAAACAAGAGTAAAGCAAAGAAGAGGCTCTTTTTTTTTGTCCAGCCGAAAGAGAGAAACAAAAGAACCCAATCTCCCGATTTCACAAGGTTAGTAAGCGATCAACTTATTCCTTTAAAACCCTTGGTTTCTGATAATTACGATTTTTAATTAGATTTGTTAATTATATTGTTGGGTTCGTTGTATCGAGATCCGACCGAAAAACGCAGCGGAAATAATTATTCGGGATCGAATCTGTCCCGTTTCGATCAACAAAATAAATCGGGAAATCTAATTTACCTTGCGCGGATTCGAATTCGCGTTCGCTCTCCGGTTCCGTCGGAGCGATGCCGCAAGCTGCGTAGGTACCCAACCTCTAGCGGTATCCACACGGTTCTCTTCGAGATGGATCATCCTGGCCTCCTCGCTCGATGCGGCATTCGTAGATCCCGTCTGACTATGCGTAATCCGCCGCGACATGCAGATTCGGAAACTCCTGTCGGACGGAAGGCGGAGCAGTCGGGAGCCGAAGCGGAGCCTCTAGAGGGCCGGCCTTGGGATGTGCGCCTAGGAGAGGGGAGAGAGAGAGAGGGTGGCGGCTAGGGTTAGGGTTGCTAGCCCCCGACCTAGCAGCCGTTCTTTTATAATAAGTATGTTTGCGATTTTTTATAAAAACCCATACCTATCCGAAATCCCGTCTAAATATCTATCGACTTGAAAACCTTTCGCGTGTGACCCTCTAGGCCCAAATACCAATCCAGTTAATAGCCCATTAAGCCCAGTAACTCTTTACGGACCCACTGAATTAATTAATATCCTTATATTAATTAATCAGCCGAATTTAATGTCACACAGTAAATCCGGACGGGCTTCCGATCACGTTGGATGCCAAACAACATCGTGTGATCCTGGATGGCATTGGGGTTATCGCAACCCTTTATTGGAACCTTTCCGTCATCGGTTAGTGCGCGAATATAATCCTTCATCCATACAATGCTCTCGAATCGACCTATGGTATGGTTTACTGTTAAACCCTAGCCGGTCGATTCACTTAAATCAGATGCCGCCAATCTATATTGGATAACTCTTTACCTGATACAGTGTCCGCCCTGGCCAGGGACTTCAGCGCATCATTCCCGGAACATTCTCTCTCATAATACTGAGAGCGAATGATCCCATATTGAACACACAATTACCTTTGAGGGTATTTCTCTGAACCCGATCATTTGACTTATTGATAACCCATGGCTAGGGATTCGTTAGTCAAAGTCAAAGCTCAGAGACATACCAACAAGGTACCTTTGGTGTCTCAAGTCCAAGGATCATCTACGCAACTAAGACAAAAGAATCAAACTGGTTAACAGTAAGGTATATACCATCCAACGATTCTAGGTCGGATCAATTCAGTGAACTCATTCCTCAATGAGCACCTATAGGTCCAACATAATGTCTTCACACAAGTGACTTATCGGATCAGTCACCCTCATCATATAAGCTGAAGAAATATGTACTAGTCTATCCAGATGTTTGATTTCTATCTCAAACATCCTCCGACTATGAATGATTAAGAACATGTGTTTATAAGTCTTCGGTCCCGTAATTATGATCTCATCATAATCCGAAGATTGTTGAACATGTTCATGGACTTCATCGTGATACGATAACCATAGATCGAACTAATTACACACAATGAATTAATGTCATTATATTAATAAATTGAATCATACATAGTATTGGATTGGCTTTTAGACCACCAAATACTAACAATCTCCCACTTGGACTAAAGTCAATCACTTTTATACAGAATACCCATATTCTCTAAGTGACACTCAAAGACATTTTGAGACAACGGCTTTGTCAGTGGATCTGCTATGTTGTTGGCTGAAGGAACTCTCTCCACTACGACATCTCCTCGAGTTATAATCTCTCTGATCAGATGAAAGCGTCGCAGAATGTGCTTCGACTTCTAATGAGACCTCGGCTCTTTCGCTTGAGCAATCGCCCCATTGTTGTTACACAGCAGTGGGACGGGACTGATAAGTCCACAATTTTACATAAATAACAGCTAAAAATTACATACTTTGCTATCAATTTAACGGACAAAATCACATGGAATGATAGATAAACCATTTGCGCACTCAAAATATGAATTTCAAATATCATCACTCCATGGATGGAATAAGGGTAGCAACTCCATTTTCTCAGCAATTATTTAATGCATAGTTGAATGATTTATGGCTATAAAAACATAACTATTATTTTATGTGAAAACAGGACATGAACAAGCAGATGGCATAGTGGTTGGACCACTCGAACTTCAAGGAAGCAACCAGGGTTCGAATCCTGGCAAAAACAACATTTTATTTTCGTATTTTAGCTTCAACTGGGGCCCACATGCCAACTAAGAGAGAAAGAAGGAGGGAATTCTGAAATTCAAAGAAAGGAGGACCCATTTCAGAAATTCGAAATTCAAAAATACCAATTAATGTTTTTAAAGAGGATCCCCTAATCAAAGGAGACTTAATGAAAGGATTTTTTTTAAAATCTCTTTTTGAAATTCAAACCCCTCATCTTTTCTATAAAACCAAGGGAGGAGGTCAAAGGGGAAGGGGGGGAATTTTCAGAAATTTTTTTAGCACCTCTCTCTTACTCTCACTGTTCACTCTCTCTCTGTTCTCTTTGTCATTTTTTCTCTCTCTCTCTCTAAGCATCTGCTTTCCTTCCCTCTCCTTCTGCATTCCCATTTTCTCTCTCTGTTTTTCTTCTCTCCCGCAGACTCTCCCTCTCTGCGCTTTTCTCTTTCTCTTCTTTACTTTTCCTCTCTCCCTCCAGCAGCATCTCTCTCTCTCTCCCCCTGCACCGAAGCCCTCTCTCTCTGTTAGTTTCTCTCTCTCTTTTTCTTTCTCTGCACGCCTGCAGTCCCGGGTCTCTTTCTTTCTCTGCACGCCTGCAGTCCCGGGCCACGCGGCACCGCTCGGCCGCCAGCTTCGTCGCCCGCCAGCCTCGGCCGGTCCTACGCGCCCCTGCGCTCAGCAGCGTCCACGCCAAGTTCGGCCACCAGCCTCGGCCGGTCCTACGCGCCCCTGCGCTCAGCAGCGTCCGCGCCAAGTTCGGCCGCCAGCCTCGGCCGGTCCTACGCGCCCCTGCGCTCAGCAGCGTCCACGCTGGCCTCGGCCTCCAGCCTCGTCCTCCACGCGCCGGACGAAGCGGGTTCGGCCGCTAGCCTCGGCCGGTCCTACGCGCCCCTGCGCTCAGCAGCGTCCACGCTAGCCTCGGCCGCCAGCCTCGTCCTCCACGCGCCGGACGAAGCAGGTTCGGCCGCTAGCCTCGGCCGGTCCTACGCGCCCCTGCGCTCAGCAGCGTCCATGCTAGCCTCGGCCGCCAGCCTCGGCCGCCAGCCTCGTCCTCCACGCGCCGGACGAAGAGAGTTCGGCCGCTAACCACCGCTGCCTCGTCTGCCGCGCTCCCCGGTTCAATGCGCCGGGCGCCTCTCGGCCAGAAGCTCCAAATTAATGTTCATTTCTATTATTTTCTTGGAAGATTTTAAACTTTCTTATTGCAATAATAGTGATTGAGTTATTTGCCTTTCCAAAGTTGGAGACATTTCCACTGTTTTCTTAGATTAACATTATCTTGTCAGATTTATTCGCTTTACTTAATCTTAAAAAAAAAAAAAAAAAATTAGTTAACTAAGTTTTGGTGATAGAGTCTAGATGCTAATTAGAAGCATGTTAAATTCTGTAATTAGTGTTGTTTAAAATAGAAGTTTTTAACTAAAGCATCAAATCAAAACACAATTTCATTCAAAAAAATCCAAAGTTTTCAAAATTAGATTTTCCTCGTGGATCGACCCGATCTCATCACTACACTATTTTCAAATAATTTTGTGTGAGAATCGGAATTTAAGATTGATGATATTTATGTTTTAACGACGGCATTTAAATACGCATTAATTTTTTTGGCGCCGTTGCCGGGGAATTAGAATTTTAATTTTGATTATTTTGGGTCCATTTGTATAAATCCATACTCACATTCATTTTCTCTTTTTGCAGGAATTTAAAAAAAAAGAAGATAAAAGAAAAGCTCAACTTGGTGAGTTTGTTCCAATCTTTTTAATATTTTTATTTTTAGATTTGCTTAAAATAGATAAAGACCTCATTAAATAAAAAAAAAATCAGAAAAAAAAAATTTTAAAAAAAAAATAGCATTTCAAGATTAGAAACCAAACTACCATGTTTTTAGGACATGCATCATTTAGGAATGCATTAGTTTTAAATTTTTGTCATTTGTTCCATGTTGAAGAGTGCGGGAGGCAAGGTAAGTCTTTCTAAATTGTGCAAATAACATGTTCATGCATTGTCATTTCATTATTGCACAAAACAAACTTGATTGAATTGTGGTGTGCATCTCATTGATAAAATAATTTAAGGGCATCTTCATAACAAGATAAGGTGGGGATTTCATCACCCTTCCTTGGCCCACAAACCACAAACACTCCATCTTGCATTGTCCCAAGCCCAATAAAAAAATAAATAGCAATTGCATCTAGGGTTCACACTATGATTGGACCGAGCTTTGAATTCATTTCTACTGTGGACAACGGTGTCTAGGCTAGAGGTTACAAAGGCAAACGCCTAAGTGGACAAGTGGTTATTTAATTAGGTCCCTACGAAAGTAGGGGGAGCCTCCCACTATCCCACCTCTTACCTGGCCGATTGATCTATTGTAGGGGTGATTCATAGTGAATTCTAGCCATTTTGTGAGAAATCTCATCTTTAAGTCTAGGACACACTTAGGTCATTAGGAATTTGTTATTAACTTGTTTGTCTTTGCATACATAAACATAAAAATAAAAAAAATATATATATATATATATATATATATATATATAAATATAAAAATCACAAAAATAACCATTCTCATCTCATCTTGGTCTAGTGTATGCTAGGTAGAAGATCTCAAAAGCCATATATTATCAAACCCATTCAAGAAATTGAGAGATACCTACATCACCAAACCAACATTCAACATCAAATGGCTGGAAACAATCAACAAATACCAAAACAAATGAAGGAATACTTCATTCCTCAAGACTATAATCCTTCATCTTGTATCCAATTGCCTAATGTCCATGCTAGCCATTATGAGATCAAGCCAAGCACCATCCAAATGCTCCCATCTTTTTATGGGAATACCAATGAAGATCCATATAAACATATGGATGAATTCTTTGAAATTTGTTCAACCGTGAAAATTCAAGATTTTACGGAAGATGCCCTTCGACTTACCCTATTCCCTTTCTCACTTAAGGACAAAGCCAAATATTGGCTTGGAACGATAGGGAAGCCCATTAGGACTTGGCCTGAAATGCAACAAGAATTCTTAAAAAAATTATATCCTATTGGGAGAACAAATACAATGAGAAGGGCTATAACTGGATTCTCACAATTACCAAGAGAACAAATTCATGAATCTTGGGAACGATTGAAAGAATTGTTGAGAAAATGTCCACACCATGGATTGTCTAGATGGCAAATTGTGCAAGCATTCTATGAAGGTTTAGATGCACAATACAGACAAATGGTAGATGCATCTTGTGGAGGAGCATTCATGAGCAAAAGTGAGGAAGAAGCTTATGATTTGTTTGAAATGCTAAGTGAAAATTCAATAAATCATGCTTCACTTTCATCATATGAAAGATCTGTGGGAACATCCAAACGGACTGGAGTTTATGAAATAAGAAATAGAGGAGAATTTGAACCTAAGATGGATATCAATGCCTTGGCTCAAAAGTTGGATAAGGTGGACCTTCTGGCCCAACAAATGAGCAAAATGGATCTTATGGCCCAAAAGCTAGACCAAGTCCTAGCTTCGAATAACCAAGGATCTAATATCCATGCACAATCAAGACCTTACTCCGAATCTTCTCCATCTTATCAAGAAGCTTGTAGTCTTTGTGCCAGTCCAACTCACCATGTCAGTGAGTGTCCTACGGCAGCTCAATTACCACCGTTCATCCAAGAACAAGTCCAAGCAGCCCAGGGTTATTCAAAGCCCAATCATGATCCATATTCTAACACTTACAACCCTGGTTGGAAGAATCATCCTAATTTTTCATGGAAATCTCAACAAGCCCAAGCTCCAAATCCACAAGCACAAAATTTTCAAAACAGGGCCCATCAACAGAATTACTCTTTCAATAAAAGCCAACCTATCCAGTCCCAAGCTCAAGCTCCTTACTTTCAGCCCAATAACAACCAGAATATGTTCTCTCAACCTCCATATCAAATCCCACAACATCAGCCATCAAATCAAAATGATGACAAATTCAATATGTTGCAACAATTACTCATGAATCAACAACAACAACAGCAGCAATTGCAACAATTGGTCATCTCTCAACAACAATCCATTTCAAAATTGGAAGCCCAATTGGGTCAAATGGCTGATACAACCATGAGGAGGGAAGTGGGCCCATTACCAAGTCAACCCATTGCAAACCCGCGAAACTATCCTCCGGGTTTCCAACATCAACCAATCCTACCTAACCCTCAAGCCCAACCTCAAATGGGCTCAAATCCACCAAGAGGCCTACAGTTAGAAAATGCGAAAGCAATTTTGGCCTTAAGAAGTGGTAAAGTCTTGCCGGATCCTTACCCAAATCAAGGATCTAGTCAGCCCAATCCTAAACAAAATGAAGAAGAAAAAGGAGAAGAAGATGAAGATGAGAATGAACAACCCAATATCATTCAAGGAAAAGGAAAAATAGAGGAATATCCTGAGAATTATAAACCAAAAATTCCTTTTCCACAAGCCTTAGAAAATAGCAAAGAAAAAAGAAAGCATCAAATCCAAGAAAAAAATGAACAGTTAATGGACTTATTTAAACAAGTCCACATTAACATACCATTAGTTGATGCAATCCAACATGTGCCGGCCTATGCCAAGTTTCTGAAAGAACTTTGCACTCACAAGAGAGAGCCTAAAGCAAATCCTAAAAAAGTCTTTTTGTCTGAAGAAGTGAGTGCCATTTTGCTCAATGAAATGCCTAAAAAGATGAAAGACCCTGGAGCACCACTCATCTCTTGTGTTGTTGAAGGAACCACCTTTGATAAGGTACTATTGGACCTTGGAGCAAGTGTAAACCTATTACCCACCTCAGTTTATGAAAAATTTGGGATAGGAGAATTGAAACCAACTCCAGTGATCCTACAATTGGCCGATAGATCTCTTAGGACACCAAAAGGAATGGTGGAAGATGTCATTGTCAGGATTGATACTTGCTACTTTCCAGTTGATTTTGTCATCCTTGACATGGAGCCCGTTCAACATCTGAGAAATAGCCCAATCATATTGGGCCGACCTTTTCTAGCTACTGCAAATGCCATCATTAACTGTAAATCTGGATTAATGGATATCTCATTTGGAGACCACAAATTATCTCTCAATATTTTCAAAGCTTCTGGCCATATGCAGGATGGGGAAGATTGCTTTGCAATTGATGTGATTGATAATATTGTAGAAACATCCCCTTCGGCCCAATTTGAAGAGGAAGAGGAGTTAATGGCCATATCAAATTTGAATAAAAAGACCTGGCAGCCCAACAAGGTTGAGCCTCTACCTGAGCTCAATCTAGAACCTACCCCTCCATCTCTCCAGGTTCCTCCTCAGTTGGAACTCAAACCTTTGCCGGAATCTCTCAAATATGTCTTTTTGGGCCCATCTGAAACTCTACCTGTGATCATAGCTACGGATCTTAACCCTACCCAAGAAGAACAACTGATTGAAGTTCTTCGAACTCATAAAGAAGCCATAGGGTGGTCAATAGCTGATTTGAAAGGAATAAGCCCAACCACATGCATGCATCATATTTATCTTGAAGATAATGCCAAACCAAGCAGAGAAATGCAAAGGAAATTGAATCCTATTATGATGGAAGTGGTTAAGAAAGAAGTGGTGAAATGGCTAGATGCGGGTATCATATACCCAATATTTGATAGCAAGTGGGTGAGCCCAACCCAAGTAGTGCCAAAGAAGTCTGGCTTAACTGTGGTAACAAATGAAAAAGGTGAAGAAATGCCCACTAGGCTAACTACGGGGTGGAGAGTTTGTATTGATTACAGAAAATTGAACACAATGACAAAGAAAGATCATTTCCCACTCCCGTTTATTGATCAGATCTTGGAAAAGCTAGCGGGTCAGAAATATTTCTGTTTCTTAGATGGATATTCTGGATATAATCAAGTGGCTATATACCCAGAAGATCAGGAGAAAACCACATTCACATGTCCATTCGGCACATTTGCATTCCGAAGAATGCCATTTGGATTATGTAATGCACCAGCAACTTTCCAAAGGTGCATGTTGGCAATCTTCTCAGATATGGTGGGAGAATTCCTTGAAGTGTTCATGGATGATTTTTCAATATTCGGGGATTCATTTGAAATTTGTCTGGAGAATTTGAAAAATGTACTGGGAAGATGCATAGAGACCAATTTGGTTCTAAGTTGGGAAAAGAGTCATTTTATGGTTAAAGAGGGCATAGTTTTGGGCCATATAGTGTCTGGAAGAGGTATTGAAGTGGATAAAGCTAAGGTTAGCCTAATCGCCAATCTTCCTCCACCCACTTCGGTAAAGCAAATTCGGTCATTCTTGGGCCATGCCGGCTTCTACCGCCGGTTTATCCAAAATTTCTCCCAAATTGCCCGACCATTAACTCTTCTCTTAGCCAAAGATGTCCCATTCCATATTGATGAGAAATGCTTGGAAGCATTTAAATCTTTAAAAGAGGCTCTGATCAAAGCTCCCATTCTCCAATCGCCTGATTGGTCTCTGCCTTTTGAGATAATGTGCGATGCTTCTGATTATGCTATGGGAGCAGTACTGGGACAAAGAATCAATAAAAAGCCTGTGGTGATTTATTATGCAAGTCGTACACTTGTAGATGCTCAGATGAACTATACCACCACAGAAAAAGAATTGTTAGCTGTTGTTTTTGCCCTGGAGAAATTTCGATCTTACCTTTTGGGGGCAAAAGTGATTATATATTCTGATCACTCGGCATTGAAATATTTGTTGACAAAGAAAGATGCCAAACCAAGATTAATCAGGTGGATCCTACTCCTCCAAGAATTTGATTTGGAGATTCGGGACAAAAAGGGATCCGAGAATGTGGTGGCTGACCATCTCTCCCGAATCATGATTTCAGATAATGAGCCAATGAGAGACTCATTCCCTGATGAACATCTCTTAGCCATTTCCCACACGTCACCACCATAGTATGCACATATTGTGAATTTTAAGGTGACTGGTCAAATCCCACAAGGATGGACAAAGAATGAAAAAGATAAATTCTTCTCTCAAGAGAAGTATTATTTTTGGGAAGACCCTGAACTCTTCAAAATTTGTCCAGATCAAATAATCCGGAGATGTGTGCCTGAAGAAGAACAACAAAGTGTTTTGAACTTTTCCCATAACCTTGCTTGTGGAGGTCATTTCTCCGGAAAGAAAACTGCAGCAAAAGTTTTGCAAAGCAGTTTCTATTGGCCCACACTTTTCAAAGATGCTTATGAGTTCAGCAAAACATGCCTAAGATGTCAAGCTGTTGGAAGTATGACTAAAAGAAATATGATGCCTCTAAATCCAATCTTAGTGGTTGAGATTTTTGATGTTTGGGGAATAGATTTCATGGGCCCTTTTCCACCATCTTTTGGATGCGAATACATCTTAGTGGCAGTGGACTATGTGTCTAAATGGATTGAAGCAATAGCCACCCGAACCAATGATCACAAGGTGGTGATGAAATTTGTACAGAAGAATATCTTTTCTAGGTTCGGATGGCCAAAGGCTATCATTAGTGATGGGGGTTCGCACTTCACTCATTCTCAATTTCGAGCATTGCTCAAAAGATATGGGATTACTCATAAGCTTGCTACCCCTTACCATCCCCAAACTAGTGGCCAAGTAGAGATATCCAATAGAGAAATCAAGAATATCTTGCAAAAATCTGTTAGGCCCGACAGAAAAGATTGGTGTGAAAGGTTAGATGATGCTTTGTGGGCCTATCGAACTGCTTATAAAACTCCTATTGGCATGTCACCATACAGGCTAGTCTTTGGAAAAGCCTGCCATCTCCCAGTGGAATTAGAACATAGAGCTTATTGGGCTATCAAACAGGTCAATTTTGATCTAGTCAAAGCAGGCTCACACCGAACCTTACAATTGAGCGAACTGGATGAAATAAGAAATGAAGCCTATGAGAACTCGAAAATCTATAAAGCCAAGACTAAAGCTTTTCATGATAAACATATTGTGAGAAAATCTTTCCACCCTAATCAAAAAGTCTGGCTATTTAACTCAAGGTTGCGTTTGTTCCCTGGGAAATTGAAATCAAGATGGGATGGGCCATTCTTGGTAATTAAAGCTTTTGACCATGGTGCAGTCAAGATCATGGATCCAAAAAATGGACAGACATTTACTGTTAATGGGCAACGCTTAAAACCTTACATTGAAAACCTTCAAAATTGTCCATTGGAATCCGTACAGCTAAGTGATCCACAATGAACATAATTTTATCTGGCTGAAGACAATAAACTTAGCGCTTATTGGGAGGCAACCCAATCTTCTCATTTTTATTCTAATTATTCTCTTTTTCTTTTCTTTTTTTTAGAAAATTCATAAAAATCCACCATGGAGAACAGAGAGAAGCCTCGTCACACCTTAGGTTGTATCTTTCCTCATCATTAATTTTTGTGCATTTCTATGCCATTGAGGACAATGTCATTCAAGTTGGGGGGAGAATCATAGTGCATATTGAATAAAAGTTTTGAAATTTTTATCAATTTTCACACAAATTTTCAAAAGAAAACAATTGTTTCATTTTCACACTCCAACAGAAATTCATATCTATCACACTTCATTTAGGGAATCTTGATCAAAATTGAGGTAGGAAGTTGAGTAAAAGTTTGAATTAACCCCTCTCTCTACAAAGAATCACGACGGGATGATTTTCACACACACACGGTAACTTGGAAAGAGTGGAAGATCCTGAAAGTGTAGAGTTGCTGGAGTCACCCGAAGTGTAGAATTACCCATTCTACTTTTACTTTTAGGTCAAACGAACGGAAAGTTAGGATTCGTAATAGAAGATCAAACCACTTAACACTTTAAGGAGGCGGTCATTTCGAAAAGAAAAAAAAAAAAAAAAAAAAAAGAGGGACAATCAGAAGCATAAAAATCAAATAAATATGCTTGAAAAGAGTCAAAGGAAGGACGGTGGCAAAAAGTATGCACCTCCCCTCAGACAGAAATAAAGAGAGTGGCAAAAAGTACGCACTCTCAAAGCACAAAACAATAGTGCTAAAGTCCTTCACAGTGAAATAAGACCAAATCCTAAAAAGTTTTAAGTCGGGGCGAAAATCGAAAAGCGAACCTAGCCAACTAATCCAGAGATCTCTTTTTCTGTTCTCTCCTCTGAGGAATTCTACTCCAAGAATCAGTGAAGGCAACGATATACCAAACAAGATAGAAATGAACTCCAAGCACCTCAAATGATATGCACAATCACTTGTCATGATTCTAAGTATGGTGGGCGGGAGAATGAAAACTTGAATTCCAATTACCTACCATTTGCAATAGATATCCTTTAAAATGAAGTGTGATTCTTTTTACTAATCATAGTAGTCCTAAATTACCTACCAAAGATGCTTTCCACCACACCAAGATCGTCGATGAATTTCTTCATCTAGACAGCTTCCTTCGCTGCTTCAACAGCAACAATATATTCAGTTTCCGTTGTCGAATCAGTAGTGGTTTCCTGCTTGGAACTTTTCTAGCTCACTGCTCCCCCATTGAGTGTGAAGACAAAACCTGATGTCAACTTGCTGTCATCAAGACAGACTGAAAACTTGAATCAGTGTATCCTTGCAGTTTTAAGTCTCCTCCTCCATAGACTATAAATATATCATTAGTTCTTCTCAAGTACTTAAGGATGCATTTCACAGCCTTCCAATGTTCATCACCTAGATCTGCCTGATGTCTGCTCGTAACGCTTAGAACATATGTAATATTAGGTCTAGTACATAACATGACATACATGATGGAATTTATGGCTGAAGCATAGGGTATCTTATCTATTATCGCCCTTTCCTCAGAAGTCTTGGGAGACTGACTTTTGGAGAGATAAATTCCATGTCTCATCGGTATGAGACCTCTCTTGGAATTTTCCATGCTAAACCTTTTGACAATAGTTTCTATGTACATGGATTAGGTTAAGGCAACTATCTTCTTTGATCTATCTCTATAGATCCATATTCCCAATACGTAAGATGCTTCTCCCAAATCCTTCATAGAGAAATTCTTGGATAGCTAGATCTTTACTGATGACATCATTTCTACATCATTCCCAATGAGTAGGATGTCGTCAACGTAAAGAACTAGAAATGTGATTGCACTCCCACTATTTTTCTTGTACACGCAAAGGTCATCTTCATTCTTAATGAAGCCATAATATTTGATTGCCTCATCAAACCTTATGTTCCAGCTACGGGAAGCTTGTTTAAGTCTATAAATAGACCTTTGCCACTTGCATACCATATCTGAAGATTCCTTTGATGTGAAGCCTTCAGGTTGTATCATATACACCTCTTCCTCAAGGTTTCTATTAAGGAAGGCCGTCTTCACATCCATTTGCCAGATCTCATAATCATAGTATGCAGCAATGACGAGAAGAATTCTGATAGACTTAATCATGGCAATGGATGAGAAGGTTTCATCATAGTCAATTCTTTGCCTTTGACGATACCCTTTCGCCACTAGCCTTGCCTTATAAGTCTCTATTCGTCCATCTGCACCGATGTTTCTTTTAAAGATCCATTTGCAGCCGATAGGTACTATATCTTCAGGCAAGTCAACCAAGTTCCAAACTTCGTTGATGTTCATGGACTGAATCTCAGAATTCATGGCTTCTCGCCATTTCCCAGCCTCTGGGCTTTCAATGGCCTCCATATAAGTCTTAGGATCATCATCCTCATTGTAGAGTATCCTAGAACCACCCAAATTAATATGTCCCACATATCTTTCTGGTAGTTTAGGTACTCTTTCTGACCTACGAGTTTCTTGTGTACTTATTTGAACAGGTTCAGAAACTGACAATTCATCAGATGAACCATTACCAATTTTTAGATTTGAAATTTCTTCCAAAGTTACTTTACTCTCACTATCATTTTGGAGAATATAATCTTCTTCCAAAAAGACAGCTCTCCTGGCTACAAACACCTTTTGTTCGCTAGGATGATAAAAGTAATATCCATAAGTTTTCTTTGGATATCCCACAAATATGCATTTGTCAGTTCTGGACTCCAACTTATCTGCATTTTGTCTTTTAATATGAGCAGGACATCCCCAGACTTAACATGTTTAAGGTCTAGTTTCTTTCTATTATATACCTCATATGGAGTGGTTTCAATAGATTTGTTGGGTACTTTGTTCAGGATATACATAGCGGAGCTAAGTGCATATCCCCATAGGGACACTGGTAATTTGGACATGCTCATCATGAATCGCACCATTTCCATTAATGTGCGATTCTTCCTTTCTGATACACCATTCATCTGAGGTGTATAAGGAGGTGTAAGCTAAGATAGGATACTATTATCCTTTAGATATTTAATGAACTCTATACTCAAGTATTCACTACCACGATCAGATAAGATAGCTTTTATGTTTTTTCCAGTTTGTTTTTCTACTTCATTCCTAAATTCTCTGAATTTCTCAAAGGCTTCAGATTTATACTTCAGTAAGTATATGAATCTGAATCTTGAGTAATCATTAGTGAATGTGATGAAGTACAAGAAACCACCAATGGCTTGGGTAGACATAGGACCACATACATCAAAATATATTAGTTCCAATATGCCTTTGGCTTGTTCTCCAATTCCAGAAAATGAAGATTTAGTCATTTTACCCATCAAACATGACTCACAGGTTGCATATTATTCATAATCAAATGGATCTAAGTATCCGTCTTTATGCAACCTTTGGAGTTTTTTTTCTCTAATGTAACCAAGCCTACAATGCCATAAATAGGCTTTGTTCATTTAATACTTGCTTCTTTTGGTTAAAGTACCGATGTTTAAATTCTCATGAGACACATTTAAAAGATATAATCCATTAGACAAGATAGCGGAAGCTATTAATTTATTTCCAAAATAAATTGAACAACAATTGTTCCCAACAATTAAATTGTATCCTATTCTATCTAGACATGAAATAGAAATAATATTTCTTATTATGTTAGGTACATAATAATATTCATCTAATGAAAATGTGTCTCCGGACGGTAGCTTGAGCTTCACTGTCCCCACAGCGATCGTCGCAACTCTTGTGCCGTTACCTAGCCTCAGCTCCACCTCATCGGTCCTCAGTTTACGTCTTCTTGTCAGTGCCTGCACAAAATTGCAGTTGTAAGATACACATCTAGTTTCTAATACCCATGATGTACAATCTCTTTTTGACAAGTTTACATCTATCATATAGATACCTGAAGCATCCTGCTGCTTCACAATTCTTTGAACCTTGTCCTTGAGGTATTCTTTGCAATTTCCCTTCCAATGGCCCTTTTGATGACAATAGAAGCAATCACCTTTCTCAGCACTCTTGCCTTTGTCGTTCTTGACAACTTTCGGCTTCTTCTGATTCTTACTTTTTCCTTTCTTGAAGGCTTGGACTACTAGTCTTTCCCTGCCGGTCTTATCAACCATAAGAATATGAGGTTTATCCTTCATAAGGTTCCCCTCTGCAGTCTTCAGCATGTTCAGTAATTTAGCCAAAGTGGTCTGGATCTTGTTCATGTTAAAGTTAACAATGAACTGTGCATATAATTGTGGAAGTGAAGATAACACAAGGTCGGTATGCATCTCCTTGGGGAGTGGAACCCTAAGAGCATCCAACCTTTCCACCCATTCTATCATCTTCAGCACATGAGTCTGTACTGAAGATCCCTCTGCCATTTGAGCCTTGAATAGATTCTTAGATATCTCATATCTCTTGATCCTGCTCTGCTCACTAAACAGCTCCTTCAAATGGAGTATGATGGATCTAGCATTCATCTCCTCATGCTGCCTCTGCAACTCATTGCTCATAGAGGCCAACATGTAGCATTGGGTCATGGTGGAATCTTCCTTCCATTTTTCATATGTCAGCATGTCCTCCTCTGGGGCATCTAATGCTGGTTCAGTAGGAGGTTTATCATTCAGGACATAAGCAATTTGCTTAGACTTGAGGACAATCTTCAGGTTCCTGACCCAGTCTGAGTAATTCGGGCCTGTCAAACGATTGGCATCAAGTATGCCATGCAATGGGTTATGGTGCAACATTTTAGCCTACAGGAGATAATCATATTACAATTAGCAGATATTCAATCAATTAATTTAAAAAACAAGATATGGACTTTGTTTATCTAGTTTTACTCCCACTAATTTTCGTCGGACTTTATAACCTTCAGATATACAAAACAGGAGATGCTGATAGTCTCCTAGCGGGTATCAGAATCTCCAAGCATCACAGTATGACCTCGGGTAAACACGTAGTATCATACTGCTATCTTAGAGCAATCATCTCATAATAATTGCAACTCCTTGCAATATCCGATCATATTTCGGCTTCCAGCTTATTAATGGTCCCAGGTAAACACAGTAAACCATTATCCCCGGTCTAAGCATTACCATCAATACGTGATAGACTAGAATAGAAATATAGTTCCCGGGTAAACACGTGGATAACTATATCGTTCCTCTATTCTTATTCAAAGGCATCTAATGTCATATTTAATAGTCCTCTCAACAGATGATGGCAAATCTCGGGTAAACACATAGTGTTAGTCTTAGGTGGCCTACAAGCCAATCTAACTTTGTATTCTCGTTCATTTATTAATATAATGGCATAATATTCATTGTGTGTAAATCGTATTAATTATCGTCTCATAATGAAGTCCGTGAATATGTGTTATAGTGATCAGATTATGATGAGATCGTACTAATGAGACTGATCACTTAAACACACATATTCTTAATCGTTCATGTTAGAATTGGGTGGCCTCAAAGCCAATCATTGTACATTCTAGTTCGAATTATTAATAAAGGCAATTATTTCTTCATTTATAGTTCTCGCAAATTAACTATCGTACTGAAGGTCCATAGACAAATGTATGGGATAATGAATCATGATGAGATCATGATAGTGAGATCAATATCCTCAGTCAATTGTCTTAAGCAGTTCTCGATCATAGGATATTTGAGATGGACATTAAATATTCGATAAGATCGACACAAGTTATGTCTGCTCATGTGATGAGGGTGAATGATCTCACATTCACTCGTGTGGTGACACTAACACAAACATGTGGGTGCTCATTAGAGAATGAGTTCACTGAACAGACCCAAATAAGAATTCCTGGATGGTAATTATACCTATTAGTCAACCAGGGAATTCAATCGTTGCAGTAGCACAGTTGGTCCTTTGACCTGAGTCACCAATGATACCTTGTTTGTGGACCACTGTATCTTGATTCTCTAACTTGTGGACTTTAACCATTAAGTCCACGATAGTCGGTCTTTCAGATATAGTGGAAAGCTTGCGAAGGTAATTGAGTGAACAACAAGGGATCACTCACTCTTGGTATAAGACTGGAGAGAGAATGTCCTATGGATGTGTACACAGAAATCCCTGGCCAGGGTCAAATGAAAGAGATGTCTTTCTAGATATTAACTGAGTACTGGAATCCATCTAAATAATGCGATAAAGGGTTTGACTATAAAACCATACCCTTGCGTTATTGGGACATTGCATGAGTGAAGGATTATATCTGTGCGGTATCTACAGACGGGAATGTTCAATTAAAGGGAACAGTATCCCTTATATCTTCTGAGTTCATGAGGTAGTGTTTGGTGCTGTTCATGATCAGAAGGCCAAGTGAATAAATCATCAGATGATAATTCACTTGTTTATTAAATTAATCATTTAACATGTGATGTTTAAATGTTAATTAATAAATATTAAACTCTAGAATCAGTTCTAAGTTTAATGGGCCTAAAACCGGACTGATATATGGGCCTAGAGGGTCACACACATAAGAGTTCTCGTCAGACGGTGAGAGAAGTTAAATTTCATACTTTTCTGGGTTTTTATGAAAAGCCGCAAGATAAACATGAAGATTTAATGGAGAATTATCCAAGGCCAAACTCTTGGATAATCATGAGGATTAATTCTTGTGCTTATCCTTATTTCTATATAAGGAGGGCCAAGGGGGAGGAGTAAAAAGGTTAGTTGGACGAATTTTACACCCCAGATTCTCTATCTCCTCTCTCTCTCTTGGAGTAGATCTGTCTCTCTCCGCGCATGGTGGATTTGAGATCTGGTCGGAGCACTCAAGTCGAGGAGGAAATCGCATCTGCAGCGGGAGCTCGTGTGGATACCTCTAGAGATCGTGCGCGTGCGCGATTACCGAGTCGGAATCATCCACGGGAGATTCGAAACCCCGCAAAGGTGAAGAACCGTTCTTCCCGCATTTATTTTAATGTCCATTTTACGATCCCAATAGCCGATACATAGGAATCATTTTTATTCTCCGCTGCGTTCTTGGCGATTCCTAACAGTGGTATCAGAGCCAGGTTGCTGGTTCGGTCGTAAAACGACATCGTTTTGCGTGTTTTTCTCGTTATACGTGAAGAACCTGTATTGTACATGTTCTTGTATATAATCCGATTAAAATGACGGAATCGTGTTCATACGATGAACACAAATTATTTGATTATTTTTCTATGATTTTTCGGATTTTATTTGGGGTTTTCGGAGTTCTTCATGTGATGATGAATCGGGGTGTTTTCGGCGGCTTCATTCGGCTTCCCAAGCGTTGGGATGGCCGGCCGAGACTCCGGATCCATAGAGGATAGTCACCTCTATCCACCGGTCACTAAGATCGGCGCCGGAGTGCCCTTGGAGGTCCTGAAAATCGAGCCCAAACTCAGGTTTTTGAAACCTGAAAAATTCAGATTTTTTTTGGGGTTTTGGGGCTTGGTTTGCTTCCCATCGCCGGTCACCTGCGGCCCTACCGGTGCCGGGCACGTCGCCGGCGCCGGGGGATCGTTGGCCGGGGGCCGGGCCGGGCTGGGGCGGCCGCCGGTGCCGCCTGCAACTCCAGCGCCGCCGGTTAGGGTTTCTGCAAACGCAGGCCTTCTGTTGGGGAAGAAACGGCCGGACCGCCCGGTCCCGACCCGGTCGGACCGGGCCGGGAGCTAGGCTGTGCCTGGCTCGAGCCAGGGCTCGACCCTGGCCGAGCCAGGGTTCGACCCTGGCCGAGCCAGGGCCCGGGCCCGGGCCATTTGGGCCCTAATGGGCTGGGCCCATTTCTTATGTTTATTAAAAATTGTTTTAATAACTGTTAAACCACCTTTAAACCCTTTATTAGCCCATTTTAAGCCCGTTTTAAAATTTTTTTAAAACAGTAAAATTATAGGAATAATTAATATTTGTTATTAATTATTTTTATGATTATTAACAGGTTATTAAATTGTTTAATAACTGTTAATTCAATAAAGGGCTTTATTATTAATAGGGTGTTTATTAATTATTTAAAATTGTTTTAGATAATTAATTTCCCTATTAAATCAATTAGTTTAAAAATGTTTTAAACTGATTTTATGCATAACTTGATTACATTTTTCTGTTCAAATTGTTTGAATTAAGATTTAGATTAACTAAATAGTTTAGTTATTTCATTAGTCAATAATGCTTTGAATATTATTGATAATGTTGAAATAAATGTTATTTCGAAAACTAATTGGTATTATAATTTTATATTAATAAAATTTAATACCAAACTGTAATTATGTGATGATTGTGATGCATGTGATGTGTTTTGTGGTGGGATGATCATGGACTTATTATTATCATGTGATGAATGATGTGAATGAATGCGATGCTTAATTCATTTGATATTTTAAATAGGACCTGCGTGTCCTCCTCTCTCTTAATCCAGATGTACTCTCTACCTTCCTATAAGATTGTACTCCCCTTGATAAGATCAAGGTTTCTAATTGTTTAAATGTACATTTATGGACCTGCGAGTCCTGAATTTCATATTTAAATGTTTTGGATTAAGTTTAGAGGACGGAATCTTCTGAAGAC
The DNA here is from genome assembly GCA_030544215.1 of Zantedeschia hybrid cultivar. Classification (NCBI taxonomy): domain Eukaryota; kingdom Viridiplantae; phylum Streptophyta; class Magnoliopsida; order Alismatales; family Araceae; genus Zantedeschia; species Zantedeschia hybrid cultivar. The sequence continues at coordinate 59,069,804 of JARZZO010000008.1, read as the reverse complement.
ACCTCTGGAGGAAGGACTCGCATCAAATGGAACCAGTGTTGCTGTTTTCACATTAAGATCCCATTATGGATCATCGTTTGGCTCCGATGATTCCATAGTAGCTTTAACAGTCCATGATCATCCCAATTTAATGTTTCTGCATATATGTGATATTTGTAGACTATGCTATCATATATATATATTTCTATTAAGTATAATGATACTTCAAATCGAAATACTATTGATAGCACGATTTTTTATAAATCAACTCAAAACCCTCTTTTAAAATTTAAGTTGTAAACGTGAGATATTCAGAATAATCCACGTAACCCACCATCATTATAGATCTTAGGATAATTCTTATCTCAAATGGATTTGTTGTGCTACCACAAGGTCTATTTGATTTAGAAATTAACCTAGGTCTACGACATGTGATGTCATTAAGATGAATGGACAAATAGTGTAGTTTTATTGTGCTACCACAAGGATTGCACTATGAATTCATGTCATCTAAGTAATGATGGATAAACTTAACTGAATCATTTGATTTGTTGTGCTACCACAAGGTCATTCTGATTCAGGGGTTAAATCGATCGGATATTGCAAATGTTGCAACTGTCAAGAGTTGACTGCCTAAGGGACTTGATGCGATTGGTTGTGCTACCACAAGGTCACATGCATGATGTCCGAAGGATTCTGATCCCTACTAGGAGATCACCGGAATCTCCCGTTCTGTATATTAGAGGGTCATACAGATCGCCGAAAAATAGTGGGAGCCTAAATCTAGATTAAAAGTCCTAAATCAGATTTTAAGAACTATCTGCTCATTTTATATATATTTCCTTGTAGGTCGCTATGTCGTCACCCAACCCCCTTCGTTGCATACTTGATGTAAACAAACTAACGGGACCTAATTACATTGACTGGTTACGCAACCTGAAGATTGTCCTCAGGTGTGAAAAGCTAGCCTATGTCCTAGATCAACCAGATCCAGTACAACCCGGTGATAAAGCTAACGAAGATGAATTAATGATGTTTGAAAATTGGAAAGAGGACTCTGTCAAAGTCCAGTGTTATATGCTTGGTTCAATGAACAATGAACTGCAACGACAGCATGATAACATGGAACCTAAGTCCATTATGAATCACCTACAAGAGTTGTTTGGTGAACAATCCAGAACAGAAAGATATGAGATATCTAAGAAATTGTTCAGGACTAGAATGAGCGAGGGCACATCTGTGCAAACTCATGTGCTCAAGATGATAGAGTGGATTGAGAGGCTTGCTGTGCTTGACTTTGTTATGAACAATGACCTAAGCATCAACTTAATCCTACAATCCCTTCCAGATTCATTTTCACAATTCATTATCAACTTCAATATGAACAAAATTGAAGTTACACTGGCTGAGCTGCTCAACATGTTGAAGACAGCAGAAGGCACTATCCAGAAAGATAAGCCAAATGTAATGCTTGTTGGTAAGACCAATAAGAAAAGAAAAGCTGGACAGACCTTTAAGAAAGGTAAGTCTAAAAAGCTAGTGAAAAGCAAACCGGCGGTTCAAAAGGACAAAGCTAAAGTCAATGATAAAGGTCAGTATTTCCACTGCCATAAAGAAGGTCATTGGAAGAGAAACTGCAAGATTTATCTCGTAGAAAAAGCAAAGGAGAAGCTTGGTGAAGCTTCAGGTATTCTCATGATCGATCTTAACTTGTCTTATAGAAAATCAACATCTTGGGTATTAGATACTGGATGTGTTTCTCATATCTGCAATAACTTGCAGGTGTTAACAAGTAAAAGAAGATTGAACCGCGGAGACGTGGATCTGAGGCTCGGAAATGGAGCAAAAGTTGCTGCGTTAGCTGTGGGGACAGCAAGACTTCAGATGCCGTCAGGAGACTCATTGGAACTAATAGATTGTTATTATGTTCCGACCATTATTAGGAATATCATATCTATTTCATGTTTAGATAGACAAGGATATTCTATGAAATTAGAGAATAAAGGTTGTTCCATTTATCAAGGAGACAAATTGTTTGCTTCCGGACATTTATTGAATGGATTATATTTACTTGATATTTCATATGATGTTTGTCTGGTAAATAAATCTCTTGAACGATTAGATAAGGATGTGAATAATTCGTACCTATGGCATTGTAGGGTAGGTCATATAAATGAGAACAGGATTATCAGGTTGCAAAAGAATGGATATATTGATCCATTTGATTATGAATCATTTGCAACCTGTGAAGCTTGTCTTATGGGAAAAATGACCAAAGCTCCATTCTCAGGATATGGAGAAAGAGCTAAGGACTTATTGGAACTAATACATAGTGATGTATGTGGTCCAATGTCCACTCATGCTATGGGTGGTTACTCATACTTTGTTTCATTTACAGATAATTTCTCAAGATATGACTACATATATTTAATGAAATATAAGTCAGAAGTCTTTGAGAAATTTAAAGAGTTTAAAAATGAAGTTGAGAACCAGACTGGAAAGAGTATCAAAACTCTTCGATCAGATCGAGGGGGTGAATACTTAAGTACAGAATTCACATAATATCTTAAAAATAATGGTATTTTGTCTCAGTGGACTCCTCCCTATACACCACAATTAAATGGTGTATCGGAAATGAGAAATCGTACTCTATTAGATATGGTACGATCAATGATGAGTTATGCCAAACTTCCAATCTCTTTATGGGGATATGCACTGTTGACTGCTGCATATATGTTGAACAAAGTTCCCAGTGAGTCAGTACCTTCCACTCCATATGAGATATGGAAAGGAAAGAAACCAGACTTTAAGCATGGTAGAGTCTGGGGTTGTCCTGCACATGTCAAAAGACATGATCCAGACAAATTGGACTCCAGGACAGAGAAATGTAGATTTGTGGGATATCCAAAAGAGACTTTTGGATATTACTTCTATCAGCCCAGCGATCAAAGGGTGTTTGTCGCAAAAAGAGTTGTCTTCTTAGAGAAAGAATATCTTCCAAAAGAAGACAGTGGGAGCAAGATAGAACTTGAAGAAATTCTAGACCCACAAATCAACACTAGTTCATCTACTGAACCATTGACTCAAGAACTTGTTCAAGATGATACACAAAAGGTTCGCAGATCAGGTAGAGTGCCTAAGCAGCCTGAAAGATATGTTGGACATATCGATGATGGCAAGCCAAAAGTGCACTTAAATGAGGATGATGATCCTCAAACCTACCTAGAAGCCATAAATAGTCAAGAATCAGAAAAATGGCAAGAGGCAATGAATTCAGAAATTCAGTCCATGTATGCCAACCAAGTTTGGAACTTGGTTGATCTGCTAGAAGGTATAGTACCTATTGGCAATAAATGGATCTTTAAAAGAAAGATCGGGGCAGATGGACAGATTGACACATACAAGGCAAGGCTGGTAGCAAAAAGATATCGTCAAAGGCAAAGCATTGACTATGACGAAACCTTTTCTCCAGTTGCCATGATTAAGTCAATCAGAATTCTTCTTTCAATTGCTGCATTCTATGATTATGAAATATGGCAAATGGATGTGAAAACATCATTCCTTAACGGGAACCTTCAAGAAAAGGTGTATATGATACAACCTGAAGGATTCACTTCCAAAGAGCATTCAAGCAAGGTATGCAAGCTGCAAAGATCTATCTATGGATTAAAGCAGGCATCCCGAACTTGGAACTTAAGATTTGATGAAGCAATCAAATCTTATGACTTCATTAAGAATGCAGATGAACCTTGTGTATACAAAAAGGCTAGTGGGAGCGCAGTTACCTTTTTAGTACTTTACGTTGATGACATTCTACTCATTGGGAATGATGTAGGAATGTTGTCATCAGTAAAGACTTGGTTATCCAAAAACTTCTCCATGAAAGATTTGGGAGAAGCATCCTATATTCTGGGAATAAGGATCTATAGAGATAGGTCCAAAAGGATGCTTGGCTTATCCCAATCTATGTACATAGATACCATAGTCAAAAGGTTTGGCATGGAAAAATTCAAGAGAGGCCTCGTTCCAATGAGACATGGAATTTATCTCTCTAAAGGAATATCTCCCAAGACACCTGAAGAGAGAGCATACATGGATAGAGTTCCTTATGCCTCGGCAATAGGATCTATCATGTATGCAATGCTATGTACTAGGCTTGATGTGGCACACCCACTAAGTGTCACCAGTAGATATCAGGCTGATCCAGGTGAAGAACACTGGAAGGCGGTGAAATGCATCCTTAGATACTTGAGAAGGACTAAGAATCTATTTCTCGTATATGGAGGAAACGACTTGGAACTTCGAGGGTTTACTGACTCGAGTTTCCAGTCGGATATGGATGATAGCAAATCCATGTCTGGATTTGTGTTCATGTTAAATGGAGGTGCAGTAAGTTGGAAAAGTTCCAAACGAGAAACAACTACAGATTCGACGACCGAAGCAGAATACATTGCTGCAGCTGAAGCGGTCAAGGAGGCGGTTTGGATGAAGAAGTTCATCTCGGCACTTGGAGTAGTTCCAAGCATTTCAGATCCTGTTCCATTGTTGTGTGACAACAATGGGGCAATAGCTCAAGCGAAGGAGCCAAAATCGCATCAGAAGTCAAAGCACATTCTGAGACGATTTCATCTGATTCGTGAGATCATCGCCCGAGGAGATATAGTAGTTGAGAAAGTCTCATCTGAAGATAATGTAGCAGATCCCTTGACTAAGCCATTGTCTCAAAACAATTTAGAACGTCACCTTAAGTCTATGGGACTTAAACACCTGGGTGATTGGCTGTAGTCCAAGTGGGAGAATGTTAGAATTGGGTGGCCTCAAAGCCAATCATTGTACATTCAAGTTCGAATTATTAATAAAGGCAATTATTTCTTCATTTATAGTTCTCGCAAATTAACTATCGTAATGAAGATCCATAGACAAATGTGTGGGATATTGAATCATGATGATATCATGATAGTGAGATCAATATCCTCAGTCAATTGTCTTAAACAGTTCTCGATCATAGGATATTTGAGATGGACATTAAATATCCGATAAGATCGACACAAGTTATGTCTGCTCATGTGATGAGGGTGAATGATCTCACATTCACTCGTGTGGTGACACTAAGACAAACATGTGGGTGCTCATTAGAGAATGAGTTCACTGAACATACCCAAATAAGAATTCCTGGATGGTAATTATACCTATTAGTCAACCAGGGAATTCAATCGTTGCAGTAGCACAGTTGGTCCTTTGACCTGAGTCACCAATGATACCTTGTTTGTGGACCACTGTATCTTGATTCTCTAACTTGTGGACTTTAACCATTAAGTCCACGATAGTCGGTCTTTCAGATACAGTGGAAAGCTTGCGAAGGTAATTGAGTGAACAACAAGGGATCACTCACTCTTGGTATAAGACTGGAGAGAGAATGTCCTATGGATGTGTACACAGAAATCCCTGGCCAGGGTCAAATGAAAGAGATGTCTTTCTAGATATTAACTGAGTACTGGAATCCATCTAAATAATGCGATAAAGGGTTTGACTATAAAACTATACCCTTGCGTTATTGGGACATTGCATGAGTGAAGGATTATATCTGTGCGGTATCTGCAGATGGAAAGGTTCAATTAAAGGGAAGTCGGAGCACTCAAGTCATACGTGGATTTGAGATCTGGTCGGAGCACTCAACTCGAGGAGGAAATCGCGTCTACAGCGGGAGCTCGTGTGGATACCTCTAGAGATCGTGCACGTGCGCGATTACCGAGTCGAAATCATCTACGGGAGATTCGAAACGCCGCAAAGGTAAAGAACCATTCTTCCCGCATTTATTTTTAATATCCGTTTTACGATCCTAGCAGCCGATACATAGGAATCATTTTTATTCTCCGCTGCGTTCTTGGCGATTCCTAACAGTTCCTTGTCCAAGGATATCCAAGAAGGACATCAGATATCCGGTTAGACTAGTACAGATTACTCCTGCTCATATGATGAGGGTGACTGATCTCATAAGTCACTTGTGTGGAGACACTAAGGCGAATCTGTAGGTGCTCATTGGAGAATGAGTTCACTGAACTGATCCAACTGAATCGCTGGATGGTATTGTACCTCACTGTCAACCAGCTTGATTCTATTGTCGCAGTTGCGTGGATGGTCCTCGGACCTGAGACACCAAGGACACCTTGTCGGTGGACTTCTGTGCTTTGACCTTGGTTTACGAATCTCTAGCCACGGGATTCTAAAACGCCAAGGATTGGGTACAACAGAATACCGACGAAGGAAATTGTGTGTCAATAAGGAATCATTCACTCTTGGTACTTAGAGAGAGAATGCTCTAGGAAGGATGCGCGGAAGTACCTGGCCAGGGCGGACGATAATATCGGGAAATGAGTTTTTCGATATTCATCAGCGGCATCCAATCCAAGTGAGTCGACCGGTTAGGGTTTGACAGCACGCCATATCCTGAGTTGACTCGAGAGCATTGTACGAATGAAGGATTATATCCACGCGGTAATTGTCGGCAGAAAAGTTCCAAGAGTGAATTGCTTAACCCCGATACCTTCCGGGTTCACGCGGTGTTGCTTGGCACCCAACGTAATCAGAGGCCTGGTCGAATTCGATGTGCGATATCAATTCGATTGATTAATTAATTAATAAAGAGTTATTAATTGATTAATAAAGCCAGTGAGGAGTCACTGGGCTTATTGGGCTATTAATCGGACTGGTAATTGGGCCTAGAGGGTCACACATAAATGATTCTCAAGGTGATGGATAAATAAGTGGGTTTTATATAAATGGGGGGTTTTTATGAAAAACCGCGTGGTTAGTATAAAACATAGCGAACGGGATGAGTAGGCGAAGCTGCTGCTAACCCTAGCTGCCCCTCCTCTGTTTCTCTCTCTCTCTGGCGTTCCAAACAGATCCAGATCTGCTCCGTCGCTTCTCCGACTCCCGTTCAATGGGAAATCGTCCGCGCGTTGCGGCGATCGTTGCGGCGACCGGCGGAGGTTTCGTGGGCTGCGAAGAACGAGGAACGTGAAAATATCCGTCGTGAGGAGGATCGCGTAGACTTCGCTAGAGGTCGGGCGCTTGCGCGGCTTGCGGTGTCGCAGCAACGGAACCGAACGGTTGGTTGATTCGAATCCGCACACGATAAGAACTGATTATCCGATAATCTAGTTTTTTCAATTTTCGAAACGGGAACGGATCTCTGTTTTTATTTTTATTTCCGCTGCACGGGAGATCCAGAGAAACGCGAGAACCCAACAATGGTATCAGAGCCAGGTTCCACTGTTTCTCGTCCCGTTTCTGTCTCCGATTTAATTTTTCCATGCGTTATTCTATGCATGAGTTTTGTTAATTGCCAGGGTCCATGCTCATACGATGAACAGAAAATAATTTGATTATTTTATTACTGCAATTTTTGAAATTTTATTTGGGTCTTTTCGTGTTCTTCATGTGATGAAGAACGAGGTTGTTGGAGGCTACGATCCGGTATCCCCATGTGATGGGGTAGTGATTTGGGGTCCTGGTATGACCGGGGATCTCCCGTTCACCGTCGGCACCGGTCACCGGCACCGGAGAGGGGGATGGAGGAGCACAATCCTCTCTATAATTTTCGGTTTTGAACCAGAAAATTCTAAAGGCAAAGAGTTTTTGAAGCTCGAAAAGCAGCTTGCATGGGCACCTTCGGCGAGCCCACCGGCGCCGGGGAAGTCGCCGGCAGGTCCGGATGGCGCCATGCCGCCGGCTGCCAGCCGTCGGCCGCCGCTGGCCGCTTCTTGCCGCCACCTCCATCAGATACAGGTTAGGGTTCCTGGGCGTCGATTTGGGGTTGAAGGAAAGGGGCCGGCCCAAGCCCCCAAGCCGGTCCTACCGGCATCGGGCCGCCCGGACCCCTGCAGGCCAGGATTGGGCCCTGGCTGGCACCTTGTCCGGACCCAGGCGAGCCAGGGCTCTTGACCCAGGCCGAGCCCCTGGCAGAGCCAGGGCTCGAACCTAGGTTCAAACCTGTTACCTATTAAACCCTTGATTTAAACCTTATAACCCCAATTAGCCTATTTAAAATCAAACTTTATTTTAATTTAAAAGATTCAAAAATTGTTTTGAAACATTTATATTATTATTCAATTTTAATTTAAATGGGCTTATTAATGATTTTTTAATCTATTTTGATTAACATTTAGTTGTTAATTGATTAATGTTAATTGTTAGTTTAATGGTTAAACTAATAATTAATCTTAATAAAAGTAATTTAATGGTTAAATTAGTAATTAATAATTATTAGTCTAACAATTAGATTATTAATTATTATTTCGACTAATTATTAATTTATTTGTAAGTTAGTTATTAATTTAAGAGTTAAAATTAATAATTAACTTTAATGACTGATTTAAATGTTAAATAAGTAGTCCTTCTTTAATTATTGTTGTTATTAATTTAAGAGTTAAATTAATAATAACTTTAATTATCTAATCTAAGAGTTAGATTAATTAATTATTAATTAGTTAGTGTTAATTATTAGTTTAAGAGTTAAATTAATAATTAACATTAACTGACTAATCTAAGTGTTAGGTTAGTAATTAATAATTATTTATAGTTGATTATTAATTTAAGTGTTAAATTATTAATTAACTTTGATGGACTAGTCTAAGAGTTAGATTAGTCATTAATAGTCTAATTGTTAGATTATTAATGGGGTTTAATCTAAGTGTTAGATTGTTAGAATTGTTCTAATTTGCATGGAATAATCTGGAAATTATTAATTTGGAGTGTGTGTACATTTGATGTGTGTTTTAATGCTTTTTAAATTTGATTTAATTGCATGCTTAAGTTAATTAAAAGCGTTTTCGAAATTCAATATCAATTTTGATTGGATCCCAACTTTTTGAAAGTCAAAGTTATCTATTTTTGAAAACTCTTTTATTTTAGCCATGTGATGCGCTGAATCATACGTAGGATATTTAAAACACACCGTGGCCATGGATATGCACTTATTTAATTATTCATGTGATGAATGATGTGTTTGTGTAGATCGTAGATGAATGATGGATGTTTATTAAATTGTTAATAAATAGAGGTCTGCGTACCTCTCCCTCTCTCGAACTCCGATGTACTTCTACCTCCCTCTCTCTTGTACTCGCCATAAGGCCTTCTTAAGCTTACATGTAAATTTAGATTTAAATGTAATCTGATCGAGGCAATCGAGGAAGGAGCGAGGACGATCCACAGATGCAACCAGGAAGGCGATGCAATGCAAATCCTTTGCCTGTGTGTTTGTTGATTCTCTAATGTAAATGTTATATTAGAATTGTGTGTGCGTTTGACTGTTGGCTTCAGTCAAACCCACTGTGCTATCCATGACCACACTAGACATGTATGTGATGCATTGTTTTTAATGTTTGATTATGAATCAAAGCAGGTATAGTATTTAGTAAATATATACGATATATTTATATACTATCACCTAGGAGAGACCAAGATAAAAGTTATCTAAATACCCTCAGATAAACTCCAAGCCATAACGTGAGTAGTTAATAACTTACCGCGTGGTCCACCATCATTATAGTCATAGGATTCGAATCACTTTAGGCAGATTTGTTGTGTTATCCACACGGCCTGTTTAATGGGGAGGAGAAACTATGGCTATGACATTAGATGCCTATATGATTGGGGTAGAGGAACCATGTAGCTTTGTTGTGCTATCCACAAGGGCTGCATGCAAATCTATGCTCGTCGCATAACGATGGTTAGCTTAGACCAGAATTGGTGGTCTGTTGTGCTATCCACAAGGTGATTAAATCTCTAAGGACCGAAGCTATGATCAAATATTGCAAAGAGTTGCAAGTCCCATGAGTTGGGTGCTCTTTGATTGTATTACAGTTTGTTGTGCTATCCACAAGGCTGTACTACAAGTCATTGAGATTCTGATCCCCACTAGGAGACTCTCGGCGTCTCCCGTTCTATATAACTGAGGGTTATATAGTCCGTCGAAAATTACTGGTAGTTAAAACTTGAACAAAAGACCATGTGTTGTTTTAAAAATTAATAATTGAACATTTGCTGAATAGATTTTACTTATCTCCTGTAAGGAATTATGTCGTCGAATAACCCACTCCGCGGCATACTTGATGCCCTTTTGACTTACCTGATCTACTCAGATTGGCTCAAACACTTGAAAAATGTCTTCAAATCTGAGCAGATTGCCTACGCCCTTAATGCTGATCCTCCTGCTTCATCGGCATTAAATGCCCCTGAAGCAAGGATGATAGCTAATGATAAAAGAGATATCGTCAAAGGCAAGGAATTGACTATGACGAGACTTTCTCACCAGTTGCCATGATAAAATCGATCAGAGTTCTACTCGCCATTGCTGCACATTTTGATTACGAGATCTGGCAGATGGATGTGAAGACTGCCTTCCTCAATGGTAACCTTGAGGAAGAGGTGTATATGATACAACCGGAAGGCTTCACATCCAAGGAATGTCCAGACAAAGTGTGCAAGCTTCAAAGGTCCATTTATGGACTGAAGCAGGCCATTTATGGACTGAAGCAAGCTTCCCGAAGCTGGAACATAAGATTTGACCAGGCTGTCAAGTGTTATCACTTCATTAAGAATGAAGATGAACCTTGTGTATACAAGAAGACCAGTGGGAGTGCAGTCACCTTCCTAATTCTTTACGTAGACGACATACTACTCATTGGGAATGATGTAGCTATGATGTCATCGGTAAAGGTTTGGCTGTCGAAAAACTTCTCCATGAAGGATTTGGGAGAAGCATCCTACGTATTGGGAATACGGTTCTATAGAGATAGATAAAAGAGGATGCTTGGAATGACCCAATCCTTGTACATAGATACTATAGTCAAAAGATTTGACATAAAAATTCCAAGAGATGTCTCATACTGATGAGACATGGAATTAATCTCTTAAAGGATCAGTCTCCTAAGACTCCTAATGAGAGGGTATTTAGGGATAGAATACCCTATGCCTCTGCCATATGATCTATCATGTATGCCATGCTATGTACACGGCATGATGTTGCATTTGCACTAAGTGTTATGAGCAGATTTCAGGCTGATCCAGGCGAAGAGCACTAGAAAGCAGTGAAATGTATCCTTAAGTACTTGAGAAGAACTAAGGATATGTTTCTTGTCTATGGAGGAGGTGACTTGAAACTGCGAGGCTCTACTGACTCGAATTTTCAATCAGATCCAGATGATAGCAAGTCTAAATCAGATTATGATGAGATCATACTAATGAGACTGATCACTTAAACACACATATTCTTAATCGTTCCTAGTCAGAGGATATCTGAGAAAGACATCAGATATCCAGTTAGACTAGTACAGATTACTCCTGCTCATATGATGAGGGTGACTAATCTCATAAGTCACTGTGTGGAGACACTAAGGCGAATCTTTAGGTGCTCATTGGAGAATGAGTTCACTGAACTGATCCGACTGAATCGCTGGATGGTATTGTACCTCACTATCAACCAGCTTGATTCTATTGTCGCAGTTGCGTGGATGGTCTTCGGACCTGAGATACCAAAGACACATTGTCGGTGGACTTCTGTGCTTTGACCTTGGTTTACGAATCTCTAGCCACAGGATTCTAAAACGCCAAGGATTGGGTACAGCGGAATACCGACGAAGGGAATTGTGTGTCAATAAGGAATCATTCGCTCTCGGTACTTAGAGAGAGAATGCTCTAGGAAGGATGCGCGGAAGTCCCTGGCCAGGGCGGACGATAATATCGGGAAAGGAGTTTTCCGATATTCATCAGTGGCATCAAATCCAAGTGAGTCGACCGGTTAAGGTTTGACAGCACGCCATACCCTGAGTTGACTCGAGAGCATTGTACGAATGAAGGATTATATCCATGCGGTAACTATCGGCAGAAAGGTTCCAAGAGTGAGTTGCTTAACCCCGATACCTTCCGGGTTCACGCGGTGTTGCTTGGCGCCCAACGTAATCGGAGCCCCGGTCAAATTCGATGTGCGACATCAATTCGATTGATTAATTAATTAATAAAGAGTTGTTAATTGATTAATAAAGCCAGTGAGGAGTCACTGGGCTTAGTGGCTATTAACCAGACTGGTAATCGGGCCTAGAGGGTCACACACAAATGATTCTCAAGGCGATGGATAAATAAGTGGGTTTAATATAAACCGGGGGTTTTTATGAAAAATCGCGTGGTTAGTATAAAACATAGTGAACGGGCTGAGCAAGCCAAGCTGCTGCTAACCCTAGCCGCCCCTCCTCTGTTTCTCTCTCTCTCTGGCGTCCCAGACAGATCCAGATCTGCTCCGCCGCTTCTTCGACTCCCGTTCGACGGGAAATCGTTCGCGCGTTGCGGCGACCGGCGGAGGTTTCGTGGGCTGCGAAGAACGAGGAACGTGAGGACGGGAAATCGTTCGCGCGTTGCGGCGATCGTTGCGGCGACCGGCGTAGGTTTCGTGGGCTGCGAAGAACGAGGAACGTGAGGATATCCGTCGTGAGGAGGATTGCGTAGACTTCGCTAGAGGCCGGGCGCTTGTGCGGCTTGCGGTGTCGCTCCGACGGAACCGAACGGTTGCGGATTCGAATCCGCACATGGTAAGAACTGATTATCCGATAATCTGATTTTTTCGATTTTCGAAACGGGAACAGATCTCCGTTTTTATTTTTATTTCCGCTGCGCGGGAGATCCGGAGAAACGCGAGAACCCAACACATAGAATATGCCACTACTGAATTAAGTTCTATTAATCATATTGATGGAGAGCCACGCGGTGCATTCTCAATGACTCGCGCTTTAGCTTAGATTTTGTAACGAATGTTTTATTTATTTACTTTGGTCTCATCCTAGATGATGGTATTAAATATATCAACTATATTACATATACTAATAACCTAGGTTAATTGATTTGTAATCAAAATAAAACACACGCATCACATACATGTCATAAGTGTGGTCATGGATATCACTGTGGTTTGACTTGAGCCAGACAGTCAAACTCACACACAAAATATAACAATTTATATTATGAGTCTGCAAACTCATAGGGTAAATGAACTCCTTCATATCCTTCTTGGTTGCGGTTGCGGATCATCCTCGCACCACGCTTTATCGCCTCGATCAAATTACAAGATAATTTAAAAGAAGCCTTATGGCGAGTACATAAAGGAGGGAGGTAGAATCACAATAGAATATGGGAGGGAGAGGTTCATAGACCTCTATTTATTAATAAATAATAAACCACACAATCACATTCATAATTGATCCAGATCCACAAAAATTAAAGTTCTAATCCATGACCACCAAGTAGTTTTAATTAAACAAACCACTCATTCATAGCACATCAATTGGCTAAATAGAATTTTTGAAAATAAATAATATTTTGGTTTCATAAACTAAAGACCAAATAAAATTTGGAGAATTAGAATTTTTCGAAAAGTTTAATCATGCTCATTAAATCAAATTTAAACAGACAATTAAATCACATCATATGTGTAGAGATTCAAAAACATAAATTTCTAGAATAATCCATGCAATTATAATAAGATTAATCTAACGTTTAGATTATTCTAATTATGTCATTTAACAATCAGATTAATCATTATCTTATTTGAATCTAACATTTAGATTATCTAGTTAAAATTAATCATCAATTCAATATTTAAATTAATAATTAATTATAACAAATAACAACAATTGTTAATTAAGATAATGAACTAAAGCAATTGTAATGGGTCCCTTAAAAATTAAATTGAACAAAACTTTAATTCCAAAACAATTTTTGAAAAGTTAAAATTTAAGAACAATTTAATTTAAATAAATCCTGGTTTTTAAAAACAACCCAGGTGGCTCAGCCCACCCCTAGACGAACCAGGGCTTAGCTCAGCTGAGCCATGGGCTCAGACCAGGGGCGCCGGGCGGTTAGGACTCGGTCCGAGCCCCGACCGGCCCAGGTCGGACCGTGCGGCTAGGGTTTCCTAATCGCATGGGCCCAAGCCCTTCGCCCCCAATCCCGGCGGCGCCTGCAAATAGGAAGCCGTGGGGGGGAAGGGGGGCAGGCACCGGCCAGCGACCGTCCCGGCGTCGGGAGGGCACCGGGCCATCGCCGGTCACCCCACTGGTGCTGGACGATGCCGTCGGTGCTCCCCAGCCCCAAAAAAGGGGGCCCCCGAACCTCCCAAAACCTGCGTTAAACCGAAGGGAGGGGGAGGCCTTTGCCGGCCGGTCACAGCCGCTAGCCTACGCCAGCGCCAGAGGTGATGTCAGTAGTGGCCGGCAGGATCCTTTGGTCATACCTGTAGACACGCTAATTTTGACGTCATTTTGAGTAAATTTCATATCATATAATAATGCCTCAAATGGTTTGATATTTAATCATTGGTTAATTTTTATTGATCTTTTTTAAGTGTCGGATTTAACAGACATGTTTAAGTTAATCAATTAAATTGATTTTAGCCCAAATTTCAGTTAAAATATGAAGAAGTCTAAAAGACGTCGACTAGTGTGGACGCCATTTAAACTTTATTCTTATTTTAACGTTTAAATTTGAATTTTAATCAGTTGATTAATTAGCTAAAAGGTGTCTGTGAGGCACGACGCGTTTTAGGTTTCCTAGGCTATTTCTACTTCCCTTCCGGATGTTTATCCTTATCTTAATTAGTGTAAAAGACGTCTGCACATGTAGACGCGTTTTAGCTGATAAAGATAAAGATAAGTTTTTCCGGATGTTTATCCTTATCTTTAATTAATCTGAAAGGCGTCAGCCATTCTAGACGCGTTTTAGATAATTACAGATAAAGATGAATTAATCTATATTTATCTGTCGGTTAAGATGGATAAATCTTAGATTTTTCTATGTTAATCACGGACGCAGAAAAGGCCTATAAATACCTTACATGTTGAAGAGTAAGAAAGTTAAGCGTGATCTTGAGTTAAGCGTAATTGAGCGATAGTGAGTTGAAGATCGGAGCAACAACGTCGGAACGCCGAAGCGTTGCTGTTTCCAGAAGTCGGCGTCCATTCTTCATCTAATTCAAGGCTTCATCCAATCGGCATAAGTGTTTCATTTCTGCATTTTCATTTTACATCTTCATTAATCTCTTATTCTTCATCATCACTTCATGCAACACACACCACAACATCATTTCTTTCGAAAACCTATTTGATAAAGGGGTTTCAAAAGCCATCCCAAAAAGTAAGTTCTATGTTTAGTTGCATGTTCAATACTATGATTAGAATGGATACTGTTTTTGCTTAAGTTCTCATCATTTCTTTATTTCTCTTTCCATTTTTCTTAACAACTGCGCTCAACAAGAGAATCAAGGAAGTCAAGCACTCAACACGAGAATCTCTGGACGATCCTCAACTTCAAATTCAACAGCAAGAACAAAGAACAAAGAAAGGGCTCTCTTTCTTCAGCCAGCTGAAGGAGGGGAATCAAGGATTCAACATCTTCCGCGTTTAAATAGGTAGGCGATCAAAACTTCTTTTGAAACTTTTAAGTCAAAAGTTTCTGGCGATCACTTCACGTAGTTGCTGTTTTTAATAGGTTTATTTTACACCTAAACAACATAGATTTTTCATGTTAATCACACTGTCATTCTAAGCACCTACAGCTTTTTTGGCGATCACAGTGGGACTTGGTCTCGCCATCTTTTAGTTTTTTGTTCTTGCTATCATCAATAGGGCACCCACGGTGCACCATTTGTGTCTCTCGACACGTCCTCACCAATTGGTGAGTGTTTTAGTTTAGTTAATTTCCCTCGTGCACCACGTGCACACCCCAGTGGCAAGATCTTGCCCTCCCCTTGATTAGTTTAAAAAGCTGTTTTTGTGATGAAAATGATGTGTGATTGATTGATTTTCTAGTTGTTTAGTTAGTAAATCATCCTATTAAAATCTGGAACTAAAAAAAAATATGCATGAGTTGATTAGTTACTGCTTTTACCCTGTTTGAGGAGGATTCAACCCAGAAAATCCTCCTGCAAAACTGTTTCTGCGAACTGAAAAGCGTCCAGGAGCACTGACGCGTTTCAAACCGCGTCAATACACCCAGACACCTTTCAGTCTTCATATTTTCTCTGCTGTCTGCATCTGTTTCTGCGAAAAAATTAAGGTTCTGTTTTGAATAGCGTCGACTACCATCGACGCGATTCAGATAGTTTCTTAGTTATTTTTCAGTTTTCAGATTTTTGTGGTTTGAGTGCTACCTATCCATTATTATTAAGCATTAGAGGCCATCCAGGCCGTAGGACATACGCATTGAGGCGAATACCCTCCTTTTCTTAGGAACACACTACTTGACGTCAGCAACTCTCTCTGATTAGGTTGGTCCCTTGATCATACTAGAGAAGTTGACGTTAAGGCCTCCATAAGTCTCCAAAATCAAGGTATTCCTCCTTGATCATCGGGCTGGTTGTACCAACTGAAGTCCCGGCTAGATTCCAAAAGCGTTGTGAGAGAAAGCTCTAGAGAATAACGGTGGAAATTGAACTGAAACTAGGATCCTTCCCTGAGCGAATTTGTGGTTTAATCCAATTCAAATAACTCAACAAGGAACCTTAAAATCACGTTAAGCATCCACTTGTTTGATTAATCTCTGTGCAACTTGTTTGTCAAATCTTTGAAAAAGAGAATCTAACATCATGCTGCTGCGATCAGGCAGGGACTTGAGTATGGCTCAAGACGCCATCATCAAGTACGAGGGAGATGCTAATGCCCCTCAAGATTCGGACTACAACTATGAGAACAGGAGAGATGCTGATGCCTCTCGTAATTCTGCCCCCATTCCCTATCGACATGATGGGAATGTCCGGACACCTCTCTTTCATCCCCATGATCGATATCCTGATCTTCCCCCGCATGAATATGCGATTCCTAATCATGATCTTGAGGGGGACATGAATCAGAATGATCCCTCATCCTCTGATCCTGTGGATCTCGTCAACGCTTTGGGAGTTCTTGCCTCCCGTCTGGACCATCAGCAGTTCGAGGCGATCCAGTCTATTCTGAAGGAGAAGGCACCCGTGCAGCCTGCTGAGCCGAACCATGTGGCTCCCCCTGTTGTTACTCAACAACCTCCTCTTCAACCTCCTTACATCCATCAGGCCATGGAAGGCCTTCATGTCACTTCTCGGCCAGCCGGGCCGCAGCTTTCATCCTCTAGGCAACCGGCTAGACCTCAAACACCTGCTTACCAAAATGCCCTCGGGCATGGCGGAAGCTCTGCCGGACCTCCTCTTTACTGTCCTCCCTGTCCAACGTACTCTAGGCAGCAGGCCTATCAAGTACCTCCACCTCCTCCTCCTCCCCAGGCAGATCTGACCACGCAAGCGTTGCTAGCCAAAATGGAGCGCATGGATGAGCAATTCAACAACCTCCAGAAGATGATGGGGGTTAAAGCTGTGCCAGAGATCAATTTGCCAAGCCTGCCGGTATTCCACCTACCACCCTCTGAGATGCCAGTGTACCGGAAGTACAACGGTACTGGTAACCCCTTCACACATCTGAAGGAGTTTATGTACGAATCGTCTTTCTGGCAGAACGACAAGAGGTCGTTGGCCTTTTTGTTCAGGAGATCTCTAGAGGGACCAGCCCTCGAGTGGTTCTTTTCTCTGGAACCCTCCGAAGTAGAGGATTACGGTATCGTTTCACGCAAATTTATCCAACGATACCAGGACAGAGTTGCGCCCTCCTTGTCCATCACTGACCTCATTGCAGAAAAGATGAAACCTGATGAGGAGTTTGTCAGTTTTGCTGACAGGTGGCGGGGCCTGGCTGAAAAGGTGAAGGATCACTTGTCCGAATCTGAGCAAGTGAAGATGTTAATCTCTAACGCCACGCCCCAATTCAAGTTAGTCCTCTCCTTGAACAATCTGACGAACATGGCAGAGCTCTATGAAAGAGCACGGTACTGCCAAAATGCCTTTAAGGACGCTACGTTCTCTAGCGTCTTTGATCCTCACAGACCTAGCAGGCCTCCACCTCGGAAGCCTGCAGTGCCAAACTCTCCTAGCACAGGTCCGACTACTGAGGGCATGCTCTCTCACGAGCAAGTTAGTACTATGAATAATAATTCGCCCAAGTTCGTGAGGAACCAGCAGTAGTACCGGAGGCCACCGCAGCCAAACCAGCAGGGGTACAGGCAGCACCAGAACCCCCATTATCAGCAACAATATCAACGGCCCCAGCAGCCGAACCAGAACCAGCAACAGCTACAGTAGCCGCCGCAACGGCAACAGCAGTACCAGCAACCCCAACAACAGCAATATCAGCAACAGCAGCAGCAATATCAGCCGCGCGCACCGCCGGCATACCATAATGTCCCTCCTCCTGCTGACTATAATCAGCAGAGAAGTCCTCCAGGCCCTAAAAGGGCAGAATACCCGGCCCTCCCAGAATCCTTGGCATATATCTTCAGTGCTCTAATGGCAGCTAATGCCTTAGTTTTGCCAAGGGAAAAGGCCGTCTGGCCTCAAAATGCCGACACGTCCAGGTATTGCTACTTCCATAGGCAACCTGGGCATACCATCAACACCTGCTTCCAATTCAGAGATTATATTCATGATCTCAATGAGCAGGGCGGCATAGACTGGGAGGAGATGAAAAAGTATATATCAGCCCTGAAGGCGAGAAGACCACAGCAACAGCAGCAACAGCAGCAAGCAAGACCACCTGTACAAGCAGCACCACCACCCAACATGGGCATAGTGCAGAATCCACTCCCAAAGTACCAGAACCAAAACCAAGTTGCCCCTATCTTGACAAACAGCCAGTCTAAGGCTGACCGTGGGCAACAGTGGAGAATAGAGGACTCTTCCTCTCTTTATTCAATGGGTCACTTTCAGAGTACCATAGAACGACCACCACGTCGTACCCTCCACATACCCAGGCCACAACCCATTACCATCACTCCTTTATCAACACCCACATATCACTCACCCGCACCCAATAACCCATCACCACCACCCGCCTTCCTTAAGCCCATTACGCCCCGCACTCCTACGCCTCCATCATATAACCCACCGCAAACCAACTATGAGCCCCTCCTACCATCTAGGCCATTACTCCGCGTACCTACTTCGCCCGCTACCACTACCACTTACCCAGATATCCCCTTACCATCCAGACCGCTATTACGCGTGCCATTCCCCACTTCACTGACCACTTACCCATCCCCCATCCAACCATCTAGGCCTCTAATCCGTACCGCGCCATCACCACCTAGCCCTACGCCATCACCTACATACCAACCCTCTACATCATTCGCACCATCCAACCCTGCGGTACTTAAGGTGTCACCCGGATCCTCCACGGTCGAGGAACATGTGCTCCGAAGTGGAAGGATTTTTAACAAGGTCTTTCCCCAGTCCACAGTTAGAGACGGCCCATCGCAGCCGATTGAGGAAGCCCATAATGAAGAGAGTACACCAGGCACTCAATATGACTTGTTGAAACATCTGGACAGGACACCGGCACGGATCTCCATACTTGAACTAATCAAGAGATCAAAGAGTCACCAAGAAGCCTTAATGGAATATCTACAAAAGGTGATGGTCAACGAGGACGTGCCGGTAGAAAAAATTGTAGCACTACTAGTTCCTCAGGGGGACCAGCCCTCCATTACATTTCACACATCGGAACTAGCACCGCTAGCAGCCAGAAGCATGGCTCTGAGCATCACGGTCAACATCTGTAAGAAGGCCGTGGATGCATGCCTGGTTGACACAGGGGCCTCGATCAATGTTCTACCTCCGCAGACCCTGGAGCTGTGCGGTGTGCCCAAAGAAAAATGGTTGCCTAGCCCCATCTCCGTGATGGCATATGACAATTCTACCCGTTCCCCTCTGGGAATGGTTTATTTGAAGGTGGAGCTAGGCCTTGTAAGTCATGCAGAGGTCGAATTTCACATCCTAGAAATCGACCCTTCTATAAATGCCATTTTGGGTCGTCCTTATATCAAAACTCTTGAGCCGATTCCCTCTACGAATCACCAATGCCTCAAATTCCCTTTCAAAGGACGAATTATTAAAGTAACGAGCATGCCGATCCTTGCTGCTGCTCATACCTTGAATGTTAAATCTACTGCTTTACCTGGCCGATAACCTTTTCTGTCGGTATTACAGGTCTACCATCCAGTGGCTGATCCTCTAAAAGCCGCTACTATTTCTCCATACCCGTTAGATGCCATAAAAAGGGGGAAGTGCATGAGTACCCCAGGATGGAGAATTATGATGAAGAACGGCTATGAGCCTGGGAAAGGTCTGGGCACACAGTTGCAAGGCAGGACCACTCATGTTAAAGATCATCGAGCAGCACCTGGAAGTGGTCTGGGCTACAGGCCAAGAAGACTGAAGCAAGATATGGTTCAGCAAGCAGAGATCGAAGAAGGTCGAAAAATCTGGGAGACAATGTCTACACTGCCCAAGGAAGGCCGAGATCCCCTAACATGGACCCTGTATACACACTTTGTGAAGGGGCCCATACTTAGCCACGACAACACGGTGGTCATTACTTCGTGTTTTGACTTCCATGACATATATGGGAGGGACTTGGCCAGGCATTGCTCAGAACTACTTACGTACCAATCCTTGGAGGCTCTGCGGCCTATGAAAAGGAGAAAATTTCATGATCCTGAATGCGAATGGTACAGGTGGTTCGATATGAGAGACCTTTACATTGCACTGAACAGATTATTCCTAGATCCTGCAGAACCCAAGTGGCCGCCGCAGATTGATGAGCTGATTGAAAGCCCTGGTACCATCTTTGATAAGTGCATATTGCTGTCTAAAGAGACCGACGAAGGGGACCCAGATGACCCCTATGAAGCTGGTTACACTACAGATCTGCTCTGGAGAGGGACATATCCTTCACATGTCTTCATGCTCCATACTCTATTTCGCACACTGCTCTTGACCCCGACTTGGTCGCGGGTCATTATTGAAGATATTCCACGGGCTCCGCCCGTTATGATTACTCTGTCCCCTCAAAACCTTACTCCACAACCTCCTCTCGATCTAGAGAGGATGTATGATTTGATCTGGGACATATTGCTATATGATCCCCCAAACCCTCTGGCCTTGGTGCCACTTCCTCCATCTGATTCTCCTTCTATCTGTATTCATTCCTGTTTCATGTTTAATTCCTCTGATATCAAAAAAAAAATGCCAATTTTACAACAAATTCTTCTCAGATCCTTATCGAGGAAACATCTTACTTGTCCGATCGCACCCCGTCGCGCGGGTCCTTCGGTCAAGATTCTCTCTTAGATCTACTCTGCCCCTCCCCTTGGGAGGATTCTTTTGTATTTCCATTTGTATCCCAGGATTTCTATCCTGCTTCATCTTCATTAGGTTATAATAGGGAGTTTAGTGAAGTTAGGCAGTCTAGTTTTAGGCAGGTTAGTCAGGTTAGGAAGTCTAGGAAGCCTAAGGGCAGGCGAATTCCAGATAGATACCTCCAAGACTTAGCTGATAAATGCTTTTCTTGCTCTTTAATCCCTCAGTTTTTAGAAAATCCAATTCATATGCCAGAAGACTGTATGAATGATGAGTCAGTCAATGATGGGTACGGGATATATGAGTTAGTGCATGAAAAGGACCCCATTATTGAAAATGAGGAAGATGACGAGGACGCAGCCGAGGCATATGCCAGTGGAGTGAAGAGATTCGATGAACCCTCAGCTGCCGTAGAAGAGCCCACCAAAGAAATCAATTTAGGGACTGAAGACGAACCCAAGGTTGTCCTCGTCAGCAAAAATCTTTGTACAGAGGATGAGAAGGGAATGTACAAGTACTTAAGGACTACAAGGACACTTTCGCCTGAAGTTATGAGGATATGCCAGGGTTAGACTCATCTTTAGTTGAACACATATTGACGTTAAAAGAAGGAGCTAGCCCAGTCAAGCAGAAATTAAGGCGATTCCACCCACAAATGGCTCTAAAGATGAAGGAAGAGGTCGACAAATTACATAAAGCCAAATTTATTAGAGTTGTCCTCTATCCACAATGGGTGGCTAACATAGTCCCGGTTATGAAGAAGGACGGGAAGGTCAGAATTTGCATTGACTTCCGCGATCTGAACCGGGCGTGTCCTAAAGATGATTTTCCATTGCCTCATATTGATGTACTCATTGATAATACCGCTGGCTATGAAACATTATCGTTTATGGACGGATTTTCAGGATACAATCAGATTAAGCTGGCAGAAGAAGATCAAGAAAAAACGTCATTCACTACACCTTGGGGAACATACTGTTATGTTGTCATGCCATTTGGATTAAAGAATGCTGGAGCCACTTATCAGAGGGCCATGATGGCAATATTTCATGACATGATGCACATAGATCTGGAAGTGTATATGGATGACTTATTGGTTAAATCTAAGACAAAGGCTGAGCACGCCAAAGTTTTGGCAAGGGTATTAGAAAGATCGAGAGAATATCAGTTAAAGATGAACCCCAAGAAATGTTTATTCGGGGTATCTTCAAGAAAATTGCTTGGATTTATCGTCAGCAAACGGGTAATTGAGATCGATCCCAATAAGGCGAAGGCTATTAGAGAAATGCCACCTCCCAAAAACTTGAAGGAGTTGAGAGGATTAATCGGGAGGTTACAATTTATTCGCCGCTTTGTCTCCCAGCACTCACAAAGGTGTAAGCCGTTTTATGAGCTTACCAAGCCGGGAGTCAAATTTGATTGGGACGATAAGTGTCAGGAGGCATTTGATGGATTAAAGAACTATTTAGCAAGTCCTCCTGTTTTGAGACCACCATCTCTAAGTAAACCATTGATACTTTATATTTCAGTCCTGGATGATGCAGTGGGGGCTGTCCTAGCACAAGAGGATGAAGAAGGAAAAGAGAGGGCAGCCTATTATCTCTCTAAACTTCTCAACCCCGCTGAACAGAGATATACAGCGATGGAGAAAACATATGCAGCATTGGTTTGGGTTGTGCAGAAATTAAAACATTATTTTCTGGCCCATGAAGTCCATCTCATCGCTAGGATGAATCCGATCAAATTCCTCCTGGAGAAATCTGTTCTTACTGATAGGTTAGCGCGATGGCAAAGCTTTCTATCTCAATTCGATATCATTTATATTCAGCAGAAAGCGATCAAGGGCTATGCCATAGCAGAACATCTCGCTCATCATCCCCTTCCTCGATTTGATCCAGTGCGATCAGAGTTTCCGGATGAGGAACTGATGTCCGTAAATCAAATCATAGATGATATGTGGACTCTGCATTTTGACGGAGCTCTGAATTCTCATGGAAAGGGGATCGGTATCGTTATGTTATCACCTGATGGTGTCACCGTTCCACAAACCTTTCAGCTTGATTTTCCAGTCACCAACAATATAGCTGAATACGAGGCACTTCTTGCTGGCCTCGAGGCTGCTCATTTCCATGGTACCACCAAACTCAGGATTGTGGGTGATAGCCAACTGATTCTTCGCCAAGTGCTGACCAAGTATCGAACTCTTGATCCTAAGCTCAAGCCTTATCAAGAACTTACTTCTGCTTACTCAAAGCTTTTCACGAAATTGATCTTCGTCCATGTCCCTAGGAATAAGAACATCTTAGCTAACGCTCTAGCTTCACTTGCATCTTCTCTCGATTTTCCAATCAGCAAGCAATCCGAATCAATCATAGTTCATAGGCGTCTTTCACCTGCCGTGAAAGACCCTTCATTTCTTAGAACTAAAGAGAAGTTGCTGAAGAAAGTCAGAGACGGAGATATCATTGAGAAAAGAGAAATCATGTTAATAGAGCTGTTAGAAGAGATAGATGATGAACAGAAGCCATGGTATTATGAGATTGCAAAATATTGTGAAGATCAATCGTATCCTGAGGAAGCTACAACTAAGGAGAAGAGAGCTATCAAGAAAATTGCTCAACGATACACCCTAGTTGGAGGAGCACTATACAAGAGAGGTTTTGATGGAGTCCTTCTGAGATGTTTAGGCGAAGATGAGCTTTGGAAGGTTATGAAAGGAGCTCATAGTGGAGTTTGTGGTAGCCATGTCAATGGACAGATTATAGCAAAGAAGATCCTTAGACAAGGATTTTATTGGCCAACCATGGAAGAAGACTGCGTAGGATATGTCCGTAGGTGTGCTAAGTGTCAACTTCACGCCGACAAAATTCATTCTCCTGCATCTTCACTCCATCCTGTTTTCTCCCCATGGCCTTTCTCCATGTGGGCTTTCGACATTATTGGACCCCTTGGTAATCCAGATTCCGGCATCAAGCAAAAATCTTTCATTCTCACGGCAACGGAATACTTCACCAAGTGGGCAGAAGCTGAAGCGTACGTGGAGATCAAAGCATCAACCGTCTGCAAGTTCATCATGAAGAACATCATCACCCGATTTGGAATTCCAAGCACCATCGTCACCGACAACGGACCGCAGTTCGTGTCACAAGAATTGAAGGACCTCTGCAACAGGTATAAAATTGCATTGCATCATTCATCTCCTTATTATCCGCAAGGCAATGGTCAAGCAGAGGCAACAAATAAGACTTTGATAAAAATCATCAAAAAGACGTGCAAATCTAATAAATTTGCAGATTGGCCAGAAAAATTGGTTGAGGCTCTATGGGCCTACCGAACTTCAATCCGCACGCCTACTGGGCAAACTCCTTATTCCTTAACATTTGGAATGGAGGCGGTAGTTCCATATGAAATCCTTATACCGTCATTAAGAGTACAATTGAATAAAGAATTCTCTATTGATGAACATCGTTCAGCACTCCTTGCTCAATTGGAACTTTTAGACGAGAAAAGATGGTCAGCTGCTAATCATGCAAAAGTTTATCAAAACAGATTAGCACGTTTTTATCAAAAGAAAGTCATTGAACGTAAGTTCAAAGTCGGTGAAATGGTCGTCAAAAAGATTTTTGTAAAACCTGGTGGTCCGCGTTCTAAGCTCCAACCCAACTGGGAAGGACCTTATGTTGTATCGCACGCTTTTCCTGGTAATGCTTATCGTCTTGTTAATGCAGAAGGAGAAGAGCTAAATCATCCCTGGAATGGCTTACATCTTAAGAAATACTACCCTTAGGTTAAAGAGTCGATCAGTATGGTACAAAGACCAGTGGAATCATAAAGTTTATAAACTCAAATTTCTTTGTTAGTCTGGATAACTTAACTTCAAATACATTACTACACACACTGACACGTTTGATTCGTGAGTAACAAGAGATGCTAAGTCCTAAAGAATATCAAAAGCTTGACCGAAAGAGTAAAGTACAAATCATTCATTTTAAAGCAAAATTCTGTTTTACACTCGGCCCATGATGTCGGAACGAGGCTTAGAATAGACTACCAAGAATACCCACCATCTTAGTAGGAGGCCGTCATAAAAAAAAGGGGGAGATCCGTCCCAAAGAAAAAAAAAGAATAGAAAAACAAAAGCAAAAAGGTAAAATCCAAATGTCAAATCAAAAGGCCATTACATTACAAACGTTACATCAAGGCCATGAAATGAAATGAAAGGGAACGCAAGGTCGATAAATACCCCGGAATGAAATGACTGAACCCCAACGGATACTAAGGTAGGAAAGGAACATCTTTTTAAGTCTCCGGAACCTTCTCATGGGCTTTCTAAACTTGTTCTTCTTTTCCTTCTTAAGAGATGTACTCCAAACTTAAGGAATGACTTAGATTGACTAAGGGTCGAATCATCAAATGGGATTACGAATGGAAACACGAATTCAAACACGATGGGTTTAAGTTAAGTTGTTAAAGAACAATTTAGAAATTAAGTTAATAAATGAATATGATCTTTCGATCTGAGTACCATGCTGGTCTTTATGTCAAAAAAATCCAAAAAATACATATGTCAAAAATCCAAAAAAAATACATATGTCAAAAATCCAAAAGAAATACATATGTCAAAAAAAAAAAAAAACATTTGTCAAAAATTCAAAAAAAATACATATGTCAAAAATTCAAAAAAAAAATACATATATGTCAAAATCAAAAAAATATATATTTCAAAACCCAAACAAAAAATGAATATTTCGAAACAACAAAAATATTTCAATTAGCATTTGCTTGTTGCATTTAGTATGTTTCATTCCTTTTATTTTCAGTGAGCATCTGTCTGCTTGCATGTTGCATTTTGCTCAAGTTTGTTTATAATTCAATTACCTTTGTTAATAAAGGCTATGCCCCTTGACCATTTATTGAAGGAAAAATTAATTGACCATTTATTTGGTCAGGCAAGGGGCTAAGCCTAAATAGATACTTAATCTGTTTGTTAAGTATGTACGGGATGCGAAACAAGTACAGGAACACAAGATTGGAGCTCAAAAACTTTCATGTATATCATTAGAAAGTGTTTTGTACATGATACATGAAGAAAAAAAAAAAGAAGATACATGAGCCCTCAAGGCTGACTCTCCCCTCCGCCCTCGTCGAGCTGACTCTGGGCCTCGTCAGGCGCATCCGGTGCTGGCCCTCGACTAGGAGGTGGAGGTGGCCCCATCGTGCTTGGCCCTGCCTGGCCGGAAGACACGGCAGCACTGGCGGTGAAAGCACTCGTCAAACCGCGCTCCTGCGCACGCTGGCGAGCACGCCTGTACCTATCCTCTACACTCCGGCGCTCGTGCTCTGCAATGCCAAGCTGGACCCGAAGAGCAGATATCTCGGCGTCCATCTTCTGTCGCTCCTACCTTTCCCGCTCTCGCTCCTCGTTGATGAACCCCAGTCGAGACTGGAGGTGTGCAAACTCTCGAGGAAGATCTCCAGTCGAGAGTCGGGCCACCTACTCCTCCAGAGACTGGATCCGCGCAGCGTAAGCCTCGGCACGAGCCACTGCCGCGCGAGAATGCTCCAGCTCCGCTTCAGCCCTCTGAAGGGCTTCCTGAAGCTCAGCAACCTGAAAGGAAATCATTGTTAGTTCAAGACAATTAAGTAATCAACATTGAATCCGAAAAGTTGAAGAACTTACCCGAGCAGCACGGTCCTCCTCCGCGAGAGAAGCCCGGTGGATGGCGGAGGCGAGCTGACTCTGGAGGTCAGCCAGAGCAGCGTCGTAGGCGGAAGAGGAGGATGATGACGCTCCGTGGGTAGGGGGAGCCGCCTGGGTGTAGACGGCTCGTTGCACCAAAAGACAACTGTCAGTGTCAATCGCCAAAACAATTAATTAATTAAATAAAACATGCACTCATATTCATGCATACATACCAAATCAAACAGCTCTTTCTGGACTTGCTCTAACTGGGCCTCCGCATCATGTAGGCGGGCCCGGAGATCGACGATGATTGCATCACGTGCATCCTTCAAGTCACACATACATACATTCATTCACCAAACATAAATCAAGATAATAATAAAATTAAAGACGCATGAATGCATACTTACATCGAGTGGTCGGAGGAGCCGAAACTGATCGGCGTAGTGGGCCCGGTACTGCTGAAGGTAGCCCTCACTACTCTCCGCACGGGACTCCACCCGTACGCCTCGGCGGTGCCAATCCTTGTACTGCTCGGGGAATTTGGCACGCCAGTCGGTGAGGGCTTGCTTGCCCCTCATGCTCCTCCCCACGCCTTCTGGGACCTCCTCCTCAATCCACTCCTGGTGGAAGCCCAGGGTCCTCATCACGAGCCGTAGGCGGAGAGGCTCGATCTCGTTGAGGCAATGCACCCACATTTGCCTCCTGAACCTCCTCCTGCCAGCCGTCACCCACGGCTGATCCTCCTCGCCCATGCCCAAGTACGGGCGCCAGATCACCTGTATATAGGTTAGATGCATTCATAAATAACTTGCATTTAATGAATAAAAAAAATTACATTTAATAAAATTGAACAAGTTAAAAACTTACCAATAGCTCGGGGTAGTCCAAGAACTGACGGCGGAGGGCCGTCAACTGGTGGTGCTGTGGAGCCGTGTCCACGATCGGCTGCCAACGGCAGGCCAATGGGACAGCACTGGGCCTCGCAATCCGCACTCTGCCGAGCGGGAAGTAATAGTAACTCCACACCTGCATTCATGAACATATAGGTTAGAAAAAGCATCATATCTTATTGCATATCATGAATAAATAATAAATAATAAATAATTTAATACCTGAAGAAACGGCGAGAAGCCGCTGACAGTGGTCTCACGGTCCGGCGTGACCGCGGACAGATCGGCGAAGAGATGGGCCAGAAGGGCCGCACCCTAGGCATACTCTCCTAAGCTATCTAAGTCATCTAGTAAATAAAGAAACCTACAATGGATGTGGTCGCCCTTCGTACCGAAGAGCAACCGACCAAAGAAGAAAACTAAGAAGACCCTAAGCTGCCTATCTACCTCCTCCCCCTGACTCGGGTCGCTACAGTAGACGGAGGAAGATGACTCGGCTAGCCTATCCCTAAACTCTTCCCGGGTCTCGTCTGACCGACGCCGGGGCTCATCTAAACCTAGGGTAGCCTCTACCTCCACCCTAGGGACCATCCTAGACTCTCTGCCTAAGCTGGACACCTCTATCCCTAGAAGAGCCTCTGCCAGTCCCTGATAGTTGGGGTAAGTCACCCCACTAACTGGTCGGCCCTCTACCCTGAGGCCAGTAATCCTGGCCAGATCCTCTAGGGTGGGGACCATATGCCCCCACGGCATTAGGAAAGCACGGCTTTCCGCATGCCACCTCTCCCGCAGTACCTGCAGGAGGACCAAATCGAGCCAAAATGGCTCGATGTCTAGTACCTCGCCGAATCCCATCTGGCGCAGGCGCGCCTTCTGAAAATCAGGGAGACCCCTATAAGCCCCTACTACTAAATCCCATGAAATTCTGGCCCTCATCACTCCCTGCAAATAAAAAAAAACATAAAAAATAGGGTCAGTAATGAATAAAAATAGGAAAATCACATCTGTTTTGAAAGGCGTCAGCACATACAGACGTTTTTCAAAACACGTCCACTTACCCTGACGCAATTCAAAATTATTTTCTACCTAATTAAAAATTCGGAATTTAGCTTGAAAGACGTCAGCCAAGTATGACGCCTTTTAAACGGCGTCACCTGGTCTGGACGCCTTTCAAGCCCAGATTCCGGGTTCTTGAAGAACCCCGTTTTCCCTCTCTTTTCTCCACTTCATTCAAACCATAGGGATCTTACCGTGTGGAGGTCGCCCTCCTCTTCTTCTTCCACCGCTATGGGTGTCGGTGGAGGGAGTTCCTCCTCCAAAAAAGCCGCGGCTTCGGCTAACGCCGCCGGAACTTCCTCGGGAGCTTCCTCCTCTTGCCTACGCCGCCTCTTGGCTAAGGTCTTCATCTTTCTTGAGCCCTCGCCGCGCTCCATGGTCAGACAAAGGGAGTTTTAGGGAGTGAGATCGCCGGAGAGGGAGATCGCCGGAGGGGAAGAAAGAGAAGATTTTTGTGAAAAGTGAGGAAGAAAGGGGGTCTTCGCGGGTCTGTAACGAAAAGGTTGAAAAGCGTCGACACGGACAGACGCGTTTTAGGGCGCATAAGTTGAGGCGGCAATGACAGTTGTTTGAAATTGATTGAAACACGTCCACCTGTATTGACGCGTTTCAAGATTCTGGTCAGAACCGTACAGAGGAAAATGATTAAAGGCGTCTTAGTGTGTTGACGCATGTCAGAGAATTAATTATGGAATTAATGACAGAATCCTGGAAAAAGTAGGAGAGAGAGTTGAAAGGCGTCAATACTTGAAGACGCGATTTAAGGTTTAATCAGGTTTTTGAGGATTAAATTGAATTTATGGAAAAGGAATTATGGTTGAAAGGCGTCTTTCTGAGTGGACGCGTTTTACATTTAACAGAACCCGAACTGTTGAATTTTCAGGAAAAATCCAATTTTTACTAAAGGAAAGATCATGTGCACATCACAGAAGGTTAAAGAAAAGTTTTACGGCATGAAAAATCGCTCTTTATTCAATGAAATCTTTATTACATCATAGAAAAGAAAAAAGAAAGAGAAAGAGGACATTTAAGGAAGAATTTCATGAAGACTTTTAAGGTAAGGAAATTTCAATCCTCTATCTCTATCTTTAGAGGATTTTACACTGTAACTAAAGCCGAGGTTCCATAAAGTGGTGATGATTTGTATGGCTTCATAATCTTTGTTTGGATTCCAAGTCACGCTTCTTGATTGGGGGTGTGGGAGAGAACTCAGAGAATTCACGACGGCCCAAGCTAAGTTGAGTAAGGCACCGATGTGGATTGTATAACACGAACTCGGTGGCTCCAATCAACTTGAGATCCGCTCCTGCTGCACGGCGCACCCAAACAGGCTTTCCAACAAGCGCGAGCGGAGATGAGTCGAATATGTCGGATGTCATGAGCTTTAAATACTTTCTCCAGTCGGCCCGGGTCTTGAGCTTTGGAACCTTGTTGACCATGTGCTCATTGAACTTTACAATGTTAGCAATGCAATGAATTGGACTATTCAAGAAAATCTGAGAGGGATTCAGAGGCCTTTTCTTGCTATACTCAAACTTGAAGTGAAGTTCAACCTATAAGGCAAAGAGTAACATGCATCCATAAGGAGGACGGCCCACAGATGCCGCAGAAAGCCCACTATAAAGATATGCCAAAAGTGCAGTGCTAATGGATTTACCTTCGAAGATTGCGCAGATAGCACTGACCTGGTCATCTTCCAGGATGTTATCCTGTGCAGGGAAGAACAAGGCACCGGCAAGGCATGTAACGAAAGCTTTCGTAACATCCTCCGCTTCATCCTCCCTTAGATCATCAATTTCATATAGAGTCCACTCAGCTAGCTTTACGAGATTAATTCCCTTTTTGGTGAGGCATCCTTTAGCTTCTGAAGGATCCTTCATGATCGATGTCAACAATTGTTGACCGGTGATTCTTTCTCTTGTCAAGGCTATCTTATCTTTGTTCTCTTTGGTCTTTGGGAGACCCAATAGAAGCTCTGCCTCCTCTAAAAGGATCGTGTACTCGAAGTCTTGGAAGAAGAACGTATGAGTTTGGGGATGCCACCACTCGATCAAGGCACCCATAGCCGCCCAATCTACGTTCGAACTTTTGTAATTTTTGGCAAGTACCACAAAACCTTGAAGGTTCCACTTGGATATGAACACTTGCATGGAAAGCTTAACACTTTTTGCAAGTTTACGAATCCAAGGGAGAGAGGTAAACTTCCTTGGGCCAGGAAACAAGGGATAATTCTGAAACCAAAAGAAAGGATTGAAGAATATTACGAAGATATGATGAAAGAACAAGAACAAGAATTGAAGAGAAGTTGATTTAACTTACTTGAAGATTGGGATCTCTTCTATTGAGGTGATTTTCCACGTCGGAGAACTTCTCTAGAGACATCTTCATCCTCTTGTTTGAAGAATCCATCCCCTTTTTCGGAGTTCCTCCTTCTTGAAGCTTGAAAACCTTTGAAACTTTGAAGAAACCTTGAAACTTTGGAAGAAAACTCAACTTTGGATCTTTGGATTATGGTAGGATTGCTTGGGAACAACCTAAGGGTGTTTATATAGAAGGAATTGCGATCCTAGCAAGACTTTTCCGGATTGGAAAAGGGATGTGCATTGGTAGAGTTGGAATCCGAGTAGAGAGCAACCAGAAACCTGTTTCTGTGAGTAAAAGGCGTCGAGGAGCACTGCCGCGTTTCAACACTGAATGGCGTCTGCACGACATGACGCGTTTCAGCCTTTCTGTTATTTATCCGAAATTCCAGGTTTTTGATACTTAAATTGAATATTTGTTTGGAATTATTAATAATTTTAATTGCAGGAAATCAGAGAATTCAAAATATCAAGAAGATCTCACTTCGGGAATTTATGAAGTCCTGACCGTGGCTAAAAAGACGGTTATTTCTATCCTTGTACTCTTTCATGTAAATCATTTGCATTACTATATGATAAGTATTTATTAGAGTATATCAAGGACCTTGTGGTTTTGATGAAACTGGAATTTGAGTTCCCCTACAACAAAAACAGTGATAATTCCAGAGAATTCTTAATCGCATGGATAGGCCGTTGGATTGTTAATTAGTGAGGACGATGGTTCCACTTTTGTGAAATGGTGCGTGGATAAACGAGCTTCGGCTTAGCACTGAATTACAAGAATTGGTATCTTGACTCATTAATGACAATTTAACAATATTATCCTTGATTAATTTATATTTTATTTGACTTTATATTTTTCTTTTAGCCCAGCATGCATCATATAGGACTTTGAAATCATTGTGATAAAAATTGATTACTAATTAAGTTTCAGACCATTAAATCAAAATAATCTCAAACATGATATGAAATATTCCATTCTGAATTGAGTATCTTAATTATCTTTGAGGTTCGCTTGAAGATATCCTTGAAATTCTATCCTTTCTTGGACTCTTTATCCAATATTTCTTGTTTTCTTTTAAGATCCATCATGGCTGCAGCACGTCCACATTGGCTGGCAAACGCTCCCCATGATGAAACCTACAGTGTCTATGACCTGGGGTACTTCCCACTCCGAGGAGGTTGATCGACTTTATTTTATTTCCTTGTCTACCTCATCCAGACAGGATTGATTCCATTGATTTCCTTGAACTATCTTCATTGATGATTTCGAGAAAAATTCCAATCATGTGATGTTAAGAGCATGTCTCATCACACCTTGGCATCACCTTTTCAGTACATTCCATTCCATTTCACTCCCTTGCAAAGACGATGCCAAGGTGAGGCAGCTGTAGACACGCTAATTTTGACGTCATTTTGAGTAAATTTCATATCATATAATAATGCCTCAAATGGTTTGATATTTAATCATTGGTTAATTTTTATTGATCTTTTTTAAGTGTCGGATTTAACAGACATGTTTAAGTTAATCAATTAAATTGATTTTAGCCCAAATTTCAGTTAAAATATGAAAAAGTCTAAAAGACGTCGACTAGTGTGGACGCCATTTAAACTTTATTCTTATTTTAACGTTTAAATTTGAATTTTAATCAGTTGATTAATTAGCTAAAAGGCGTCTGTGAGGCACGACGCGTTTTAGGTTTCCTAGGCTATTTCTACTTCCCTTCCGGATGTTTATCCTTATATTAATTAGTGTAAAAGACGTCTGCACATGTAGACGCGTTTCAGCTGATAAAGATAAAGATAAGTTTTCCCGGATGTTTATCCTTATCTTTAATTAATCTGAAAGGCGTCAGCCATTCTGGACGCGTTTTAGATAATTACAGATAAAGATGAATTAATCTATATTTATCTGTCGGTTAAGATGGATAAATCTTAGATTTTTCTATGTTAATCACGGACGCAGAAAAGGCCTATAAATACCTTACATGTTGAAGAGTAAGAAAGTTAAGCGTGATCTTGAGTTAAGCATAATTGAGCGATAGTGAGTTGAAGATCGGAGCAACAACGTCGGAACGCCGAAGCGCTGTTGTTTCCAGAAGTCGGGGTCCATTCTTCATCTAATTCAAGGCTTCATCCAATCGGCATAAGTGTTTCATTTCTGCATTTTCATTTTACATCTTCATTGATCTCTTATTCTTCATCATCACTTAATGCAACACACACCACAACATCATTTCTTTCGAAAACCTATTTGATAAAGGGGTTTCAAAAGCCATCCCAAAAACTAAGTTCTATGTTTAGTTGCATGTTCAATACTATGATTAGAATGGATACTGTTTTTGCTTAAGTTCTCATCGTTTCTTTATTTCTCTTTCTATTTTTCTTAACAACTGCGCTCAACAAGAGAATCAAGGAAGTCAAGCACTCAACACGAGAATCTCTGGACGATCCTCAACTTCAAATTCAACAGCAAGAACAAAGAACAAAGAAAGGGCTCTCTTTTTTCAGCCGGCTGAAGGAGGGGAATCAATAATTCAACATCTTCCGTGTTCAAACAGGTAGGCGATCAAAACTTCTTTTGAAACTTTTAAGTCAAAAGTTTCTGGCGATCACTTCACGTAGTTGCTGTTTTTAATAGGTTTATTTTGCACCTAAACAACATAGATTTTTCATGTAAATCATACTGTCATTCTAAGCACCTACAATACCAAAGTCCTTCCTGGATGCCTCGCATCACATGTGATCATCTGAACAACACCCCACGAGCACCGCTCTTCATCGCACGAAGAACACGAGAAACCCAATAAGAATACGATTTTCGCAAAAAAAAAATTAATCAAATTAACTTCATTCATCTCATGAATTTTATTTCTCAAACATTATCGTACAATATGCATGGAATATAACTAGAAAATTAGATTTCGGAATTCGAGACGGCGAAGAACACAGTGATAACCTAGCTCTGATACCACTGTTGGGTTTGTTGTGTCGAGATTCGAGCGAAAAACGAAGCGGAAATAATTATTCAGGATCAGATCGTCCCGTTTCGATCAACAAAATAAACCGGAAAATCTAATTTACCTTGCGCGAATTTGAATCCGCGTTCGTTCTCCTGCTCCGTCGGAGCTATGCCGCAAGCGGCGCAGGTGCCCAGCCTCTAGCGGTATCCACGCGGTTCTCCTAGCGATGGATCGTCCTCGCCTCCTTGTTTAATGCGGCGTTCGTGGATCCCATCTGGCTATACGTAATCCGTCGTGACATGCGGATTCGGAAACTCCTGTCGGACAGAAGGCAGAGCAGTCGGGAGCTGAAGCAAAGCCTCCAGAGCGCCGGCCTCGGATGTGCGCCTAGGAGAGAGGAGAGAGAGAGGGCGGCGGCTAGGGTTAGGGTTGCTGGCCCCCGACCTAGTAGCCATTCTTTTATAATAAGTATGTTTGCAGTTTTTCATAAAAACCCATACTTATCCGAAATCCCGTCTAAATATCCGTCGACTTGAAAACCTTTTGCATGTGACCCTCTAGACCCAAATACCAGTCCAATTAATGGCCCATTAAGCCCAGTAACTCTTTACAGACTCACTAAATTATTTAATATCCTTATATTAATTAGTCAGCTGAATTTAATGTCCCACAATAAATTCAGATGGGCTTCCGATCACGTTGAATGCCAAGCAACATCGCGTGATCCTGGATGGCATTGGGGTTATTGCAACCCTCTATTGGAACCTTGCCGTTATCGGTTAGCGCACGGATATAATCCTTCATCCGTACAATGTTTCCGAATCGACCTAAGGTATGGTTTACTGTTAAACCCTAGCCGGTCGATTCACTTGAATCAGATGCCGCCAATCTATATCGGATAACTCTTTGTCTGATACAGTGTCCGCCCTGGCCAGGGACTTAAGCGCATCATTCCCGGAACATTCTCTCTTATAATACCGAGAGCGGATGATTCCATATTGAACACACAATTACCTTCGAGGGCATTTCTCTGAACCCGATCATTTGACTTATTGATAACCTATGGCTAGGGATTCGTTGGTCAAAGTCGAAGCTCAGAGACATACCAACAAGGTATCCTTGGTGTCTCAGGTCTAAGGATCATCTACGCAATCGAGACAAAAGAATTGAGCTGGTTAACAGTGAGGTATATACCATCCAGCGATTCTAGGTCAGATCAATTCAGTGAACTCATTCCCCAGTGAGTACCTACAAGTCCAGCATAGTGTCTCCACACAAGTGACTTATAGGATCAATCACCCTCATCATATAAGCTGAAGAAACCTGTACTACTCTATCCGGATGTTTGATGTCCATCTCAAACATCCTCAGACTAAGAATGATTAAGAACATGTGTTTATAAGTCTTCGGTCCCATAATTATGATCTCATCATAATCCGAAGATTGTTGCACATGTTTATGGACTTCATCATGATACGATAATCATAAATCAAACTAATTATACACAATGAATTAATGCCATTATATTAATAAACTGAATCATACATAGTATTGGATTGGCTTTCAGACCACAAAATATTAACATATATAACACATGATATCATGATAATAGCACACACGATTTGAGCACCTACAGCTTTTTGGCGATGGCAATGGGATTTGTCTTGCCGTTCTTTTGTATTTACTCTTGTTATTTACATTGGGCACCCTTGGTGCACCGTCGAGTCCCTCGGGCACGTTTGATGATTGATTGGATGGTTGTTTGATTTTCTCGCCACGTGCACCTCGTGCCCACCCCTTGTGGCAAAATCTTGCCCTCCCCTTGATCGTCTTGAGTTATGGTATTGGAAAGTGTGTTTTATTTGCATCGATATCTATGATGTTGCATGATTAGCCTATCTATTTAACATGTTTTCGCATGAGTATTTGATCTTTTATTTATCCTGTTGATTGGAGAGGGGAATGCCCCTATTGTCTTCATTGTTTATTGTTTTTCGGTCTTGAAAAGTGTCAACCCTGAGCGACGTCTTTCTGAAGGACGTCGCCCTTGCCCGATGCCATTCAACCCGCATACTCTGCTTGGCTACCTACCCGAGCCACTGTGGCCAGAAGTTACTGTCTTGAATAACGTCGATTCAGATCGACGCGTTTCAAGCAGTCTTACTTCCGGCCATTAATTCTCGATTCTTTGATCATTTTTTGTTACTTATATTTACTATACTACATTAGAAGCCATCCAGGCCATAGGTCATTAGCACTGGGAGTTTACTCCCCCATTCTATAGGAACACCCTTCTTAACACTCTCACCTGCTTTTACTTGGTCAATCCCTCGGTCAGACTAGAGTGGTTACTGTTAAGACTTCCATAAGTCCCCAAAAGCGGAGAATTCCTCTCTGTTCATTGGGCTAGTTGTACCATCGAAGTACCGAGTAGACCTTCATACCATTGTGAGTGAAATCCATAGCATATAACGGCAGAAAAATTGAACTGAAACTAGAATCATCCCTCTGATCTTGCCACGCTCATGGGAGCTTTGTCCAATCATGTGGATCCTCGTCAGTATAAGGCCATCCAATATATCTTGAAAGGCAAAACCCCTTTACCTCCTTCTGAACCAAACCCTCTGGTTCGTCCTACTGTCCATCAACTTCATATCCAGGCCATAGAAGGCCTCCGTATTTCAGCTCCTCAGCCCATGGGTCATCAACAATCTAGCTCGCGGCACCCAATCAAGCTGCATACTCCAATTTACCAAAATGCCTTCGGGCATGGCAGGAATGTTGCCAGTTTACGGCCCTATTGTCCTCCTGTTCCCACTTATTCTCGGAGACAAACTTTTTAGCAACCACCTCCTCCACCAGTAGATCCAACCACTCAGATTTTGCTTAACAAGATTACTCAGATTGACGAGCAATTCAAGCATTCTCAAAGAACAATGGGTACTCAGGACGCCCCTGAAATGGTTGTTCCTGATTTACCAGTTTTTCATGTGTTGCCTTCTAAAATACCAGTTGTACAGGAAGTACAAGGGAACGGTCAATCTTTTCATCCACCTCAAAGAATTTTTGTACGAATCCTCCTTCTGGCAAAATGACAAGCGAGCACTGGCTTTCCTATTCAGGAGGTCACTAGAAGGGTTAGCCCTGGAGTGGTTCTTTTCCTTGGACCCTAGCGAAGTTGAAAACTCCAATATAGTATCTAAGAAATTCCTACAAAGATTCAAGGATCGGGTTGCACCCACCTTATCTATCACAGATTTGGTCAACGAGAAAATGAAGCATGGTGAAGACTTTGTGGTGTTCGCCGACAGATGGCGTTCAATGGCTAAGAAAATAAGAGACCACCTGTCTGAGCAAGAGCAAGTGAAGATGATGATTGCTAATGCCACGCCGCAGTACAAGTTAGTTTTGACACTGAATAATCTGACTACTATGGCCAATTTATATGAGATGGTGCATTATGCCGAGAATACTTTCAAAGACACTACATTCTCCAATGTGTTCGATCCCCATCGAACTTATAGGGCATCACCCAGGAAGCCTAACACTCCAAATATTACTACAACTGGCCTGACCATTTAAAGAACTATATGCCACGAGCAGGTCAACATCATGAACAACAACAATGCTCAATTAGTCAGAAATCAACAGGGCTATAGACCACCTCCTCATCAATTCCAATAACAACCTCCCCAGCAACTCCAACAACCACAATTTCAACACCTCCAGTTACCACAACATCCTCCTCAACAGGCGTATAATCAACCCAGGCAGTAGCCGACTTACAATCAAGTTCCTCCTCCAAATGATTACTCCCAACAAAGAAAACCTCCCGATCCGAGGAGAACAGCTTACCTCCAATTGCAAGAGTCACTCTCTGATATTTTCAATGCTCTTATGGTAGCCAATACTTTAGTGCTACCTGATAAAGTGTTAAATTGATCATTTAAAGGCAATCATATGCATCATATTCATGTTTTTATCTGCAAAATAGGATGAAATGATAGATAATTGTGTAACAAGTCCAACGGTACCAATTTCATCAAATTCTGACTTAAAAACATCGTCATTTCATGTGATCAAAGGAGTATAGCGCATTTGCGGTTTTTCAACAAAACCGAGATGAAATGAATAAATATGATGATATTTTTATGATAATGCTCTAAATTATATTTATTTTGTGTGAACAGGACATGCCGATGATACAGTACAGCTGGTAGAGTTTTCGAAAATTTGGGGAAGGTCTAGTGTGCGGATTTCAACTAAAACAGGGGTAAAAATACAATTTGATTCCTTCATTCGCTGGAGTTTCCTAAAACCCACTATTTCCTTCCGTCTCTCCAATTTCCTAAACACATCCCTTCTTTTATTTTAAAAAAAATCCTCTCTCTCTCTCGTTTTAGAAATTGGAATTCTATTTCTTCTCCAGTTTCCTTTTCCTCTCCTTTAACCCCTTTCCTTCCCCAATTCCGACTCTCTCTTCCTTTCTCCGTTTTGATTTCCAACTTCTGTCTGAAAACTCTCTCTCTCTCTCTCTCTCTCTTATATTTCCTCTCCAGACCCTCTACCCGACGGACCGCTCCTCTCCTCTTTCTCTTCCTCCTCCACCCCGGTTCTCTCTCGGAGTTTTTCCCGCAGCTTCTCTTCCTTCCTCTCTCTCTAGTTTCCCTTCCCAGCAGCCTCTCCTTCTCCCTCTCCAGTTTCCCAGCCTCCTCTCTCTTTTTCCCTCGGTTTCTCTTGCTCTCTCTCTTCTATTCCTCTCTTCCTCTCCTTTCCAGCATCTCTCTCTTTCTCTCTCGCTGCTCTCTCTCGGTTGTTCTCTTTCTCTCACTCTTCTATTCTTTCTCTCCACCGCACCTACAAGCCCAACGCAGCAACTTCTTCCGGTTGGCAGCCGGCAAGGATATCCTCCACACGCCCGCAGCACACCAGCCGGCAGCATCCTTTTCCAAGCACCACGCAGCTCCAGCAGATCCGCTAGCCGGTCTCCACGGTGAAGCCTGCACCACACGCACGTCCGCTGAAGCCAGCAAACACCAAGTTAGCTGCTGCACCTCCAGCCGGCAGCATCCTTTTCCAAGCACCAGCAGCAGGCTTTCTCCACACGCTCCACGTGCATGCAAGTGCCGCACTGCCGGTCTGAAGCCCCTCTCCCCAGCAGCTCCAGCAAGGTCACCCTTGCATGCAAACGCACCAACCAGCAGCTCCACGGCCTGCATCCAGCGGCAAGCATCCTTCCTCCAAGCTCCTCCCACACAAGCCAGCAGCTGCACCCACGGGCCCAAGCGCTGCACCTCCAGCGGCAGCACCCAGCAGCTCCAGCAACCCCCACGCATGCAGCAGCTTCCTCCACGTCCCAGCTGAGCCAAGCACCTCCATGCACGGCTTCCTCCTGTCCAGCTCCAGCAACCCCCACGCATGCAGCAGCTTCCTCCACGTGAACCAGCAAGCTTCCAGCGCACAACCTGCATG
This sequence comes from Zantedeschia hybrid cultivar, assembly GCA_030544215.1. Lineage (NCBI taxonomy): Eukaryota > Viridiplantae > Streptophyta > Magnoliopsida > Alismatales > Araceae > Zantedeschia > Zantedeschia hybrid cultivar. The sequence goes on along the minus strand of JARZZO010000008.1, from coordinate 59,030,133 downwards.
CAAACGTTGAAGCTTCCACGTTGCCGGCAGCATCAACCCTCCCACACGCATCAACGTTTGGTGAAGCCGCTGGTCCACTGCGCCATCCTTCCCCAGCCCGGTCCATTGGGCCGGCAGTCTCCACAAAACCCACAGATTGCTATTTTGCTCTGTTCTTTTCCTTCCCCTATTAGTTTAGAATTAGTTTAATTATTTAGAGTTAGTTAATTGTTATTTCATATTTTGTTTATTTAGTTTAAGTTGATTAAACCATTAAATTTTGTAATTTATTTCGTAATGTTTAGATAATTAATGAGTTCTACATAGTTAAATTTCAACGTATTTGTTATAATTTTTAGTTGTGCTTAGTTTTTTTTTATATATGTGTGTTTATGTTTAATTTCTGAAAAAGAAAAGAAAAAAAAAGAGATTTGTTTAGTTTAAATAATTATCATTTTAGGTAACAATAGTTAATTTAATTATAGTTTAATTAAGTAATTAGTTACTTAAATTCTCATCTATTTTTTTTTTATTAACTAAATTCCAAAATTTTCAAAGTTAAATTCTAAACTCCCTGTGGATCGACTCAGACTCACCACTATTAATTTCCAAAATTTGATTTGAGTGAGCCGGATAAATTTAGATTGAACGTTTTCTTGAGTGTTTAATGACGCACGATTCGAAACGATCAATTTTTGGTGCCGTTGCCGGGGAGTTAGATTTTTAATTTTGATTATCTTGGATTTAGTGTAATTAGTCTCTAACTAACCTTATTTTTCTTATTTTTGCAGGTATATTGAAAAAAAAAAGAAGAAAAAAAAAAGAAGGAAAGCGAAATCATGGTCAGTGTGTTCCAACTTTCTGTGTTTCAATTTCCTTACTTTAGTTAGGTTCTAATTTTGTAGTTTCTAGTTTAGATAGGTTTCCATTAACTAAAAAAAAAAAAAAAAACAAAAAGAGGAACATCCAAATTTAAAAACCTTCATTGCCAAGATTAGAAACTTTCCATGCTAGGCATTCATCATTCTAGGAAAGCATGAGCTAGTTTCCTTGCACAGTTATTTCCATAAATTGTTGAAGATTGCGGGGGAAAGGTACGTGTTTCAATTTTAGCAAGTCATTCATGATTGCATCAACACACCTTGCATTGATTTGTTGCCTTGTATTGTATTCAAAAAGACTTTAAGGGCAACAACTTTAACTACATAAGGTAGGGATTTGATCACCCTTCCTTAGCCCACAAATCGCCTTCCTTGCATTGGCATTTCCTAATCTAATTAAAAGCAAGTCGAAAGAGAATCTAGGGTTTACACCATGAGTGGTTTAAATCTCGGGTTGCCTCTATTTTTGGCAACGGTGTCTAGGCTAGAGGTAAAAAGGCAAACATCTAAGCGGGAAAGTGGTTCTCTAATTAGGTCCCTACGAAAGTAGGAGGAGCCTCCCACTACCCCACCTCTTACCTGGCCATTGACTGATTGTGGTTGTGACTCGAGGTGGACTCCATTCACCTTGTAAGAAAATTCACATAGAGAGTCTAGGTTAACATTAGATCATTAGGATAATTTGTTTGTCAAAAGTGTCTACATTTAAAAAAAAAAAAAAAAAAAAACAAGAAATAGAAAACAAAATTCAAATCCATCCTCTCTCTATCAGTCCTAGTGTATGCAAGGTAGGAGATCTCAAAATCCTAACCTTCTAGGACCACTTGCTGAAATAGAAAGAATTCTTCATCAAAGAAATCCACCACAAGATCCAATGGCTGATAATCAGGACCTACCAAAGCAAATGAAGGACTATTTCATTCCAAATCGATATCAACCTTCATCTTGTATTCATCTTCCTCAGAATCCAGCCAATCAATATGAAATCAAATCTAGCACCATTCAGATGGTCCCATCCTTTTATGGGAATACTAATGAAGATCCTTATAAGCATCTGGATGAATTCCTAGAAATCTGTTCCACGGTGAAGATCCAGAATTTCACCGATGATGGCCTTAAATTGACCTTATTTCCCTTTTCATTAAAGGACAAGGCTAAATATTGGTTGGGAACTATAGCAAGGCCCATTAGGACATGGGAAGAAATGTAGAAAGAATTTCTCAAGAAGTTCTATCCCATCGGGCGGACCAATACCATGAGACGGGCCATCACGAGTTTTACCCAAACTCCCGTGGAATTGATCCATGAATCTTGGGAAAGACTGAAAGAATTGCTTAGAAAATGCCCTCATCATGGGCTTTCAAAATGGCAAATTGTCCAAGCATTCTATGAAGGATTGTCTGAACAGTTCAGACAGATGGTGGATGCTTCATGTGGAGGGACGTTTATGATGAAAAATGAAGATGAGGCCTATGATCTGTTTGAGATGTTAAGTGAAAATTCCATCAATCATGCCTCATTATCATCTTATGAAAGGTCTGTTGGGCCATCTAAACGGACTGGAATGTATGAACTTAAGGCCCGCGGAGAGCCCGAATCTAGAATGGACATAAATCTTATTAATCAGAAATTGGATAAGGTAGACATCTTGGCCCATAAACTAGACCAACTCTTGGCCCTAAACAAGTAAGAGCCTACCTACCCAACACAATCTAGTCCATATGAAGGCCCATCTTCTGCTAATCATGACATTTGTGCCTTATACGCAAGTCCAACCCATCAAGTGAATGAATGCCCAACTGCGGCCCAACTTCCACCATTCATTCAAGAACAAGTTCAGGCTGCCCAGGGATTCTCCAGGCCCAATAATGATCCATTCTTAAATACTTACAATCCTGGCTGGAGAAATCACCCTAATTTCTTGGAAGAATCAGCAGGCCCCATTACCAATGTCCCATCCTCCCATGCACCAAGCCCAAAAGCCACAGAATTCCTTTCTACAGCAATCTAATTTCTATGGAAATGTTCAGGCTAGGGGATCTCAAGCCCAATTTTCTCAACCGGCCCCGTATCAATCAGGACAATCGGCCCAGTATCAATCAGGTCAACCGGCCCACTACCACTCATTCCAATCAGGACAGCCAACCCAATACCATCCTCCACCCACTTACCAACAACCTCCTCAGCCCAACTTTGATGATAAATTCACTCAACTCCAACAACTGATTTTGACCCAGCAACAATCCATTGCTAAGTTGGAAAGTCAAATGGGCCAACTAGCTGAGGCCGCAATGAGAAGAGAAGTAGGCCAACTTCCTAGTCAACCCGTTGCCAATCCAAGGAATCAACCTCCGGGTTTTCCACAACAATCGGGCCTTTTACCTCAGCCTGGCCCGGTACCACAACCTAAAGGGCCACAATTTGAGAATGCTAAAGCCATTTCAGCCCTTAGGAGTGGGAGAAGTTTAGAAAAACCACATGCAGATGGAGAGTTAGCTAAAGGTTCCACTGATAGGCCTCAGGAAATTGAAAGTGAGAGTGAAGATGAACCCATCATAGAGAAGTTGGAGGAGGATCTGAAAGGAAAAGGGAAGATTGATGAAGGCCCAAGTTCTTATAAACCTAGGGTGCCATTTCCTAATGCCTTGTTAGCTAAGCCCAATACCAGGAAGAAACTGGCCCAGAATGAGGAGTTGTTGGATTTGTTCAAACAAGTCCAAATTAATATTCCACTCATCGATGCCATCAAGCATGTGCCAGCTTATGCTAAGTTTCTCAAAGAATTATGTACTCCACGAAGAGAATCTAGAATGGCACCCGAAAAGGTTCGGCTTTCCGAGGATGTTAGTGCAATTGTGATGAATCAATTACCCAAGAAGTTAAAGGATCCTGGAGCACCTCTAATTTCATGTGACTTAGCTGGAGTTACATTTGATAGAGCTTTATTGGATCTAGGTGCGAGTGTAAATCTATTGCCAACAGCCATTTATGAAAAATTTGATATTGGAGAATTAAAGCCCACATCCATCATCTTGCAGTTGGCTGATAGGTCTGTGAAAACTCCACGGGGATTAATCGAGGATGTTATTGTGAAGGTTCATGATTGCTATTTTCACGTGGATTTTCTTATTCTGGATATGGCATTACCTGAGGAACTCATTCACACTCCGATCATCCTAGGTCGTCCATTCTTAGCCACTGCCAAAGCTAATATAAATTGTGAAACCGGCATAATGGACATTTCATTCGGAGGTCAAAAGGTCTAGATTAATGTCTTCAAAGCATCTCAATATCCAGATCATGAAAAAGAATGCCACACTATTGATATATTGGATAATCTGGTTGAAGAAAATGAGATGTCCACATATGACCTTTTGGAGGAAGCCAACACTCTAAAGGACTCTCCTGGCCCATCAACATCTTGGCCCAAGGTTGAACCTTTACCAGCCTTACAATCTGAGCCCGCTTTGCCATCTTTAAAGGACCCTCCTGAGCTTGAACTCAAACCATTACCTGAGTCTCTCAAGTATATCTTTTTGGGCCCGGACCAAACTCTCCCGGTCATCATTGCGGCAAATCTCACATCGCCGCAGGAGGCCCAATTAACCGAGGTCCTCAAAGACCACAAGGGTGCTATTGGATGGTCGGTGGCAGATTTAAAGGGAATTAGCCCGTCCATTTGCATGCATCACATCTATATGGAAGAGAATTCTAAGCCTAGTCGGGAGATGCAAAGGCGGCTTAACCCCAATATGAAAGAAGTGGTGAAGAAGGAAGTTGTGAAATGGTTGGATGCGGGTATTATTTACCCAATATCAGACAGTAAATGGGTCAGCCCAACTCAAGTGGTACCCAAGAAATCTGGATTAACAGTTATTAAGAATGATCATGGAGAAGAGGTACCCACTAGGCTCACCACGGGATGGAGAGTGTGCATTGATTACCGAAAGTTGAATCTTATGACTAAGAAGGACCACTTTCCACTCCCATTCATGGACCAGATTCTGGAAAAGTTATCGGGCCAGAAGTACTTCTGCTTCTTAGATGGGTATTCCGGGTATAATCAAATGACCATTTACCCGGAAGATCAAGAAAAGACCACCTTCACGTGCCCTTATGGCACGTTTGCTTTTAGGAGAATGCCATTCGGATTATGCAACGCACCAGCCACATTTCAACGGTGCATGATGGCTATCTTCTCCGATATGGTGGGAGAATTCCTCGAAGTTTTTATGGATGATTTCTCAATCTTCGGGGACTCTTTTGAAAATTCCCTGGAAAATCTTAAGCAGGTTCTAGCACGATGCATAGACACCAATCTAATACTTAGCTGGGAAAAGAGCCATTTTATGGTTCGCGAGGGCATTGTTTTAGGCCACATTGTGTCTAAAAGGGGGATAGAGGTAGATAAAGCTAAGATCGATCTCATATCCAATCTTCTCCTCCCACCTCGGTCAGACAGATCCGTTCATTCCTTGGCCATACCGGTTTCTATCGTAGGTTTATCCACAATTTCTCTCAAATTGCCCGGCCCCTAACTCTTCTCTTAGCTAAGGATGTCCCATTCCAAATGGATGAATCTTGCATCAAGGCATTTAATTCTCTGAAGGAATCTTTGACCAAAGCCCCGATTCTTCAATCTCCAGATTGGTCTTTACCCTTCGAAATCATGTGTGATGCCTCTGATTATGCTATCGGTGCAGTTTTGGGACAAAGAATCAACAAATGTCCCGTGGTGATATATTATGCAAGCTGCACCCTTGCCGATGCTCAAATGAATTATACCACCACAGAAAAGGAATTATTGGCTGTGGTTTTTGCCCTAGAAAAATTCAAATCTTATCTTTTAGGGGCAAAAGTCATAATCTATTCTGATCACTCAGTTCTGAAATATTTGTTGACCAAGAAGGATGCAAAGCCTAGGCTTATTAGATGGATCTTACTCTTCCAGGAATTTGATTTGGAAATTCGGGATAAGAAGGGTTCTGAGAATGTGGTAGCTGACCACCTATCCCGAATTCTGATATCTGAAAGTACACCGATCACTGATTCCTTTCCTGATGAGCATCTACTGACCATTTCCCACACTGTTGCACCTTGGTATGCTCACATTGTCAATTACAAGGTGACTAATCAGCTTCCAGAAGGATGGACCAAAAGTGAAAAGGACAAATTCTTTTCTCAGGAAAAATATTATTTCTGGGAGGATCCTGAATTATTCAAATTTTGTCCTGATCAAATCATTAGGCGATGTGTTCCCGAAGAAGAACAACAGAGTGTTCTTAACTTCTGCCATAATCTGGCCTGTGGGGGCCACTTCTCAGGAAAGAAAACTGCAGCCAAAGTCCTACAAAGTGGTTTTTACTGGCCCACACTTTTCAAAGATGCCCATGAATTTAACAAAACTTGCCTCCGATGTCAGGCTGTAGGGAATATGGCAAAAAGGGATATGATGCCACTCAACCCAATCTTGGTGGTTGAAGTCTTTGATGTTTGGGGAATTGACTTTATGGGACCTTTTCCACCCTCTTTTGGACATACATATATTCTGGTAGCGGTGGATTATGTCTCAAAATGGATTGAAGCAGTAGCCACCCGAACCAATGATCATAAAGTGGTCATTAAATTCGTTCAGAAGAATATCTTTTCTGGGTTCGGGTGGCCTAAAGCTATCATAAGTGATGGGGGAACGCATTTCACGAATTACCAATTTCGGGCTTTACTTAAGAAATATACGATTAATCACAAAGTAGCTACCCCTTATCACCCCCAAACCAGTGGCCAAGTGGAAGTTTCTAATAGGGAAATCAAGAATATTCTGCAAAAGTCCATTAGGCCCGATAGAAAAGATTGGTCTGAAAGATTGGATGATGCTTTATGGGCCTATCGGACCGCTTACAAAACTCCTATTGGCATGTCTCCTTATGGCCTGGTTTTTGGAAAAGCGTGCCACCTTCCAGTGGAATTGGAACATAGGGCTTATTGGGCTATCAAACAAGTCAATCTGGACCTAGCCCAAGCTGGTTCCCACCGAACCTTACAACTGAGTGAGCTGGAAGAGTTGCGCAACGAGGCCTATGAAAATTCAAAGATCTATAAAGCCAAAACTAAAGCTTTTCATGATAAACATATTGTCCGAAAATCCTTTCGTCTAAATCAGAAAGTTTGGCTATTTAATTCTAGGCTTCGCCTATTTCCTGGAAAACTGAAATCCAGATGGGATGGACCCTTCGTGGTCGTTAAAGCCTTCGATCATGGAGCCGTTAAAATTCTGAATCCTAAGAGTGAGAACACTTTTACGGTTAATGGTCAACGGTTGAAACCATTCATTGAAAATCTTCAAAATGAGCCACCTGAATCCATAGAATTGAGTGATCCACATTAACTGAACCTCCGTCTGGCTGAAGACGATAAACTTAGCGCTTGTTGGGAGGCAACCCAATATTTTACTTCAGTTGTTGATATTTCTTTTCCTTTTAGGTCACTGAGCAGCAATCACCGTGGGTATGTCGCATCCTCGTCATTACAGGTTGTTTCGCTCCTTCACAAATTCTCTTCTGGCTGCGTGTTTTTTCATATCTTTTATGCCATTGAGGACAATGTCAATCAAGTTGGGGGGTGGGACAATCATATGCATTTATTGAAAATCTTTTGAAGAAAACTGATATCTTTCACTGAAAAATGGTCAAATTTTTTCAAAAACTTCTTGTCACATCCTAGGAAAATTGCATGAAAATCATGCTTCATTAAGTAAATCTTAAACAAATCAGTTTTCTGTTAGTCACATTGGTTAAAGAGCCTTTAAAGTTCAAATATCCCACTTTACAAAAATCCACGGCGAGATGATTTTCGCACACACACGGCAACTTAGAATAAATGAAAGATCTTAAGGGTATAGAATTGTTGGAATTAACCTCAAGGATAAGACTACTTTTTCTAATTTTTCTTTTGGGTTGAACGAAAGGAATGTGTAGGATCCGTAATAGGGGACTGTCCCACTCAGCACTCTAAAAGAGGCGGTCATCTAAAATGGACAGCTGTAAACATTAAAGGCAAAAGAAGGCGATAAAAGAGCTAAAGGAAGGTAGGTGGCAAAAAGTACGCACCTCCCCTCAGGCAATTCAAAGAGAGTGGCAAAAAGTACGCACTCTCAAAAACAAAAGTACAATAAAATGAAAAAAAAAAAAAACGTCATGCTAAAATGTCCATCGTACCAAAAATATGACCAAGTCGTGAAAAGTACTGAGTTGGGACGGGAACTGAAAAACGGTCCTCACTGACTAATCGGGAAATTTTTTATTCTCTTCTCCTCCCTAAGTAGTCTTATCTAAAGGGTAGTAAAGACAAGAATATACCAGAAAGGTCGGAAACGAGCTCTAAGTGTGTCAAATTTCATGCACAATCACCTGTCTGAATCAAAATATTGTGGGATATGAAAACTTTTAGCTCAACCAAACGGCTACCACTTAAATTGATTGTGAAAGATACTACAAATGAAGTATGATAATTCATTGTTTGTCCTAACTTTTCCTTATTTGCATTGTTAAGGGACTAGCAATGAGTAAGTTGGGGGGTGTGATAAAGTGTTAAATTGATCATTTAAAGGCAATCCTATGCATCATACTCATATTTTTATCTGCAAAATAGCATGAAATGATAGATAATTGTGTAACAAGTCCAACGGTACCAATTTCATCAAATTCTGACTTAAAAATATCGTCATTTCATGTGATCAAAGGAGTATAGCGCATTTGCGGTTTTTCGACAAAATCGAGACGAAATGAATAAATATGATGATATTTTTATGATAATGCGCTAAATTATATTTATTTTGTATGAACAGGACATGCCGATGATGCAGTGCAGCTGGTGGAGTTTTCGGAAATTTGGAGAAGGTCTAGTGTACGGATTTCAACTAAAACAGGGGTAAAAATACAATTTGATTCCTTCCTTCGCTGGAGTTTCCTAAAACCCACTATTTCCTTCCGTCTCTCCAATTTCCTAAACACATCCCTTCCTTTATTTTAAAAAAAATCATCTCTCTCTCTCGTTTTAGAAATTGGAATTCTATTTCTTCTCCAGTTTCCTTTTCCTCTCCTTTAACCCCTTTCCTTCCCCAATTCCGACTCTCTCTTCCTTTCTCCGTTTTGATTTCCAACTTCTCTCCGAAAACTCTCTCTCTCTCTCTCTCTCTCTCTTATTTCCTCTCCAGACCCTCTACCCGACGGACCGCTCCTCTCCTCTTTCTCTTCCTCCTCCACCCCGGTTCTCTCTCGGAGTTTTTCCCGCAGCTTCTCTTCCTTCCTCTCTCTAGTTTCCCTTCCCAGCAGCCTCTCCTTCTCCCTCTCCAGTTTCCCAGCCTCCTCTCTCTTTTTCCCTCGGTTTCTCTTGCTCTCTCTCTTCTATTCCTCTCTTCCTCTCCTTTCCAGCATCTCTCGCTGCTCTCTCTCGGTTGTTCTCTTTCTCTCACTCTTCTATTCTTTCTCTCCACCGCACCTACAAGCCCAACGCAGCAACTTCTTCCGGTTGGCAGCCGGCAAGGATATCCTCCACACGCCCGCAGCACACCAGCCGGCAGCATCCTTTTCCAAGCACCACGCAGCTCCAACAGATCAGCTAGCCGGTCTCCACGGTGAAGCCTGCACCACACGCACGTCCGCTGAAGCCAGCAAACACCAAGTTAGCTGCTGCACCTCCAGCCGGCAGCATCCTTTTCCAAGCACCAGCAGCAGGCTTTTTCCACACGCTCCACGTGCATGCAAGTGCCGCACTGCCGGTCTGAAGCCCCTCTCCCCAGCAGCTCCAGCAAGGTCACCCCTGCATGCAAACGCACCAACCAGCAGCTTCACGGCCTGCATCCAGCGGCAAGCATCCTTCCTCCAAGCTCCTCCCACGCAAGCCAGCAGCTGCACCCACGGGCCCAAGCGCTGCACCTCCAGCGGCAGCACCCAGCAGCTCCAGCAACCCCCACGCATGCAGCAGCTTCCTCCACGTCCCAGCTGAGCCAAGCACGGCTTCCTCCTGTCCAGCTCCAGCAACCCCCACGCATGCTGCAGCTTCCTCCACGTGAACCAGCAAGCTTCCAGCGCACAACCTGCATGCAAACGTTGAAGCTTCCACGTTGCCGGCAGCATCAACCCTCCCACACGCATCAACGTTTGGTGAAGCCGCTGGTCCACTGCGCCATCCTTCCCCAGCCCGGTCCATTGAGCCGGCAGTCTCCACAATTGCTATTTTGCTCTGTTTTTTTCCTTCCCCTATTAGTTTAGAATTAGTTTAATTATTTAGGGTTAGTTAATTGTTATTTCATATTTTGTTTATTTATTTTAAGTTTATTAAACCATTAAATTTTGTAATTTATTTCGTAATGTTTAGATAATTAATGAGTTCTACATAGTTAAATTTCAACGTATTTGTTATAATTTTTAGTTGTGCTTAGTTTTTTTTTTATATATGTGTGTTTGTGTTTAATTTCTGAAAAAGAAAAGAAAAAAAAGAGATTTGTTTAATTTAAATAATTATCATTTTAGGTAACAATAGTTAATTTAATTATAGTTTAATTAAGTAATTAGTTACTTAAATTCTCATCTATTTTTTTTGATTAACTAAATTCCAAAGTTTTCAAAGTTAAATTCTAAACTCCCTGTGGATCGACTCAGACTCACCACTATTAATTTCCAAAATTTGATTTGAGTGAGCCGGATAAATTTAGATTGAACGTTTTCTTGAGTATTTAATGACGCACAATTCGAAACGATCACTACCCAAGAAAAAGATCATCTGGCCACCGAATGCAGACGCCTCTCGATGCTGTGTATACCACTAACAGCCTGGGCACACTGTGGATGCTTGTTTTCAGGGACTACATCCATGACTTGAATGACCAAGGGGGTAAAGATTGGAAAGAAATAAGGAAATTCATAACTGCCTTGAAGGCAAGAAGACAGCAACAACAACTACAGCAACAACCACAACAATAACAGAGGGCACCGGTCCAACAAGCGGCACCACCACAGAACATGAGGATAGTCCAAAATCTGTTGCCGGAGCACCAAAATCGAATCGCCCCAATCCTCACGAATAGCCAGTCTGAGGCTAACAGGGGGCAGCAGTGGACAGTAGAAGAGGCCTCCCCCATCTATTCAATAGTACATAGCCAAAAGGCTGCCGAACCACCATCACCACGCCACATCATTCGCGTCACCAGGCCTTCACCACCCCCACCACAACCACAACCTACTACCCCCATTACACCCACCCCTATACTCGCTATCCTCAAAACCATACCTAACACCACCACTCCATTACCCGCTATACTTAGACCCATCTCCACTACACCCAGACAACCACCACTAAATAACCCTCCACCCATCTGTGAACCCATCTTACCCTCAAAACCGCTATTACGCATTCCATTCACCGTGCCATCACTTACCAATACCCTACCACCTCTCAGGCCTTTAAAACCCCTCATCCACATCAACCAATCACCTGCTACACTGCAAAACCAACTGCTTATGCCATCGAAACCCATTATAAACCAAGCAGTACTTAAGGCATCACCTGCACCTTCCATTGTTGAGCTCTGGAGTGGCCGCATCTTCAACAAAGTATTCCCACAATCTACTACTTATGAAGGACCTTCACAGGCTGCTGAGGAAGTGCAGAACAAAGAGAGTGTATCAGGCACTCAATACGATTTATTAAAACATCTGGATAAGACACCGGCATGAATCTCTATACTGGAATTGATTAAAAGATCTAAGACCCATCAAGAATCCATGATGGAATACTTACAAAGAGTATGTTGGGATCCATGCGGGGTGTGACGAATGCAGCGGAAGAAACAACGAAATCCCCGCCCTATACCTGCAGATCAGTTTCGGAATAAAATCGAAAATTGAAAAACAGTTGTGATCAAATCACCTTACGCGGATTCGAATCCGCGACCGTTTCGGTTCTGTCGAGGCGATGCCGCGAGCCGCACAAGCGTCCGGCCTCTAGCGATATCCACGCGATCCTCCGTAATGGTTCGTCCTCACTCCCTCGTCCAGATCAGCTCGCTCGCTGAAGTCTCCTAGCGCCTCAAATGGGGTGCCCAGAGGAGGAGGAGAGAGAGAGGGGGACGACCAGCCTTGAGAGCTTCTGGAGTTTGACCCAGGGTTTCTCAATAGCACGTATATATATTAAGTCAGCGCGACTTTTTCACAAAATTCCCTGACTTAATACAAATCCCACTTAAGTACCACTGACTGAGAATCTTTTTGCAGGTGACCTTCTAGGGCCGTTAACCAGTCCGTAAAGTATAATAACTAGTTATTGACTTATAGTAATTAATTAATATCAAATATTTAATTAATTACTTAACTGAATTAACATCTCATGTAAATTCAATCGGACTTCCGATCAAGTTGGGTGCCAAGCAACACTGCATGATCCCGGAAGGCAATGGAATTCAGCAACCCACTCATAGAACCTATCCGTCCATAGTTACCGCATGGCTTATGATCTTTCATTCGTACAATGCTCTCGAGTCGACCTAGGGTTATTGTCAACTGTCAAAACTCTAGATGGTCAACTCACTTGAATTAGATTCCACTGTACAATATCAGAAAACACATTTTCTGATATTGTGTCTGCTCTGGCCAGAGACTCCTGCGAATCCATTCTAGAGCATTCTCTTTTCCAGTTACCTGAAAGCGAATGATCCTTTATTAAGCACACAATCACCTTCGAAGGTCTTCCGCTGGACCCGATCCTTAACTATTAGAAATCCCATGGATAGGGATTTGTAAGCCAAGGTCAAAGCCCAGAAGTCCACCGACAAGATGTCTTTGATGTTTCATGTCTAAGGATCAACCATGCCGCCATGACGATGAATCAAGCCGTATAACAGTCAGGTAAATTACCATACAACGATTCATATCGGATCAGTTTAGTGAACTCATTCTCTACTGAGCACCCACAGGTTTATCATAATGTCTCCACACAAGTGACTAACGAGATCAGTCACCCTCATCTTATGTGTTGGAAGAATCTATACTAGTCTTACCGGATGTTTGATGTCTGTCTCAAACATCCTACGACTAGGAACACTTAAGAATACAATCTACATAATGATTTAAATGCCATTAATTAGCCAACAGATTGTGATAAGTGTCTCATGATTGGCATTAACGACACCTGTATCCATCAATCTCTCACTTGGACTCAAGCCAATTGTAGGCGCTTAGAATGACCGTGTGATTAACATGAAATATCTATGTTGTTTAGTGTAAACTAACCTATTAAAAACAGCAACTAAAGTGCAGTGATCGCCAGAAACTTTTAACTAAAAAGTTTCAAAAGAGATATGATCGCATACCTTTCAAACGCGGAAGATTGAGTCCTTGGTTCCCCTTCCTCAGCCGGCTGAAGAAAGGGAGCCCTTTCTTTGCTTCTTTGTTCTTGCTGTGGAGTTTGGGGTTGAGGATCGTCCAGAAGTTGTGCTTGATTTCTCCTTTTTGAATTTCTCGTTATTGTTGAGTGCAGCAGAGACAGAAACAGAAAACGAAGAAACAATGATGAGAATTTAAGTAGAAGCAGTATCTGAACTAATCATGATGTTAAGCATATTTAAAACAGCAAACTCACTTTTTTTAAATGGCTTTGAAACCCCTTAGATCAAGTAGGTTTTTGAAAGATTATGCTGTGGTGTGTGTTTGCATGAAGTGAATGAAGAATGAAACTAATGAAATGAATGCAGTAATGAAAAACTTATGCCCAGTCGGTTGAAGCTTTGAAAGGATGAAGATCTTGAAAGGGACGCCGACTTCTGGAAATGGCAGCGCTCCGGCGTTACGACGTTGTTGCTTCGATCTTCAACTCGCTATAACGCTATGGCTCAACTCAATTCAATTCTCTTCTCTTTTTTTACTCTTCAACATGCAGGGTATTTATAGGCATTTCTTGCGTTCGCGATTAACATTTGAAAAACTCCGAATTTATCCATCTTAACCGACAGATAAATACTGATTAATTCATCTTTATCTGTAATTATCTAAAACGCGTCCACCTTGGCTGACGCCTTTCAGATTAATTAAGATAAGGATAAATATCTGGAAAAACTTATCTTTATCTTTATTAGGTAAAACGCGTCCACATATGTAGACGTCTTTTAGACTAATTAAGATAAGGATAAACATCCGGAAGATAACTTAAAATCACTTAGGAAACTTAAAACGTGTCGACATTACCAGACGCCTTTTAGTTAATTAATTAATTAATTAAAATTCAAATTTAAACGTTAAAACAGGAATAAACTCTAAATCGCGTCCACACAGGTTGACGTCTTTTAGAATTCTTCATATTTTAACTCAAATTTAAGCTAAAATCAATTCAATTGATTAACTTAAACACATCTGTTAAACCCGACACTTAAAAAGATTAATAAAAATTAATTAATGATTAATTATCAGACCATTTCGAGGCATTATTATATGATATGAAATTTACTCGAAATGATGTCAAAATTAGCGTGTCTACAGCTGCCTCACCTTGGCATCGTCTTTGCAAGGGAGTGAAATGAAATGGAATGTACTGAAAAGGTGATGCCAAGGTGTGATGAGACACGCTCTTAACATCACATGATTGGAATTTTTTCTCAAAATTATCAACGAAGATAGCTCAAGGAAATCAATGGAATTAATCCTGTCTGGATGAAGTAGACAAGGAAATAAAATAAGGTCGATCAACTTCTACGGAGTGGGAAGTACCCCAGGTCGTAGACACTGCAGGTTTCATCATGGGGAGCGTTTGCCAGCCAATGTGGACGTGCTACAGCCATGATGGATCTTAAAAGAAAACAAGAATATCGGATAAAGAATCCAATCAAGGATAGAATTCCAATGATATCTTCAAGCGAACCTCAAAGATAATCAAGATACTCAATTCGGAATGGAATATTTCATATCATGTTGAATTATTTGATTAATGGTCTGAAACTTAATCAGTAATTAATCCTTATCTCAATGATTTTAAAGTCCTACATGATGCATGCTGGGCTAAAAGAAAAAATATAAAGTCAAATAAAATATAAATTAATCAAGGATAATATTGTTAAATTGTTATTAATGAGTCAAGATACCAATTCTTGTAATTCAGTGCTAAGCCGAAGCTCGTTTATCCACGTACTGTTTCACAAAAGTGGAACCATCGTCCTCGCTAATTAACAATCCAATGGCCTATCCGTGCGATTAAGAATCCTCTGGAATTATCACTATTTTTGTTGTAGGGGAACTCAAATTCCAGTTTCATCAAAACCACAAGGTCCTTGATATGATCTAATAAATATTTAATATATAGTAATGCAAATGCAAAATAATTACATGGAATAGTACAAGGGTAGAGATAACCGTCTTTTTAGCCACGGTCGGGACTTGAATTCCACAATGGGATTTTCTTGACATTTCCAGCTTTGCTCAGGCTTTCTTGAATTGCCTGCAATCAAAATTATTAGTTCCAAACAAATATTCAATTAAAACATTAAAATCACAGGATTTCGGGAAATAGCAGATTTTGCTAAAACGCGTCGTGTCGCGCAGACGGCATTTATCTTCAAAACGCGTCAGGTATCATAGACGCCTTTTACTCACAGAAACAGATTTCTGGTTGTTCTCTACCCGAACTCCAACTCTATCAATGCACATCCCTTTTCCAATCCGGAAAAGGTCTACTTAGGATCGCAATTCCTCCTATATAAACACCCTTAGGTTACTCCCAAGTAATCCTATCATAATCCAAAGATCCAAAGGAGAGTTTTCTTCCAAATTTTCAAGGTTTCTTCAAGATTTTCAAGCTTCCCAAGCTTCAAGAAGGAGAAACTCCGAAAAAGAAAGATGGATTCCTCAAACAAGAAGATGAAGATGTCCCTAGAGAAGTTTGCAGACATAGAGAATCATCTCAATGGAAGAAATCCCAATCTTCAAGTAAGTTCAATCAACTTTCTTTCATGTTCTTCATGTCTTTTCCATCATGCTCTTCATCATGCTCTTCATCATGCTTCCTTTTTTATCTTTCTTTCAGAATTACCCCATGTTTCCTGGCCCAAGAAAGTTCACGTCTCTCCCTTGGATTCGTAAACTTGCAAAAAGTGTCAAGCTTTCTATGCAAGTGTTCATATCCAAGTGGGATCTTCAAGGACTTGTAGTGCTCACTAAGAATTACAAGAGTGCGAACGTAGACTGGGCGGCTATGGGCGCCTTGATCGAGTGGTGGCATCCCCAAACTCATACGTTCTTCTTCCAAGATTTCGAGTGCACAATCCTTCTAGAAGAGGCGGAACTTCTATTAGGTCTCCCGAAGACCAGAGACAACAGAGACAAGATAGCCTTGACAAAAGAGAGAATCACCGGTCAACAGCTATTGACATCGATCATGAAGGATCCTTCAGAAGCTAAAGGATGCCTCACGAAGAAGGGGATCAATCTCGCAAAACTAGCCGAGTGGACTCTTTATGAAATTGAAGATTTAAGGGAGGATGAGGCAGAAGATGTAACGAAAGCTCTCGTTACATGCCTTGCCGGTGCCTTATTCTTTCCTGCACAGGATAACATCTTGGAAGACGATCAAATTACTGCTATTTGCGCAATTTTCGAAGGTAAATCCATTAGCACTGCTCTCTTAGCATATCTCTACAGTGGACTTTCTGCGGCTTCTGTAGATCGTCCTCCATATGGATGCATGCTACTCTTTGCCTTGTGGGTTGAACTTCACTTCAAATTCGAACATAGCAAGAAAAGGCCTCTGAATCCATCTCAGATCTTCTTGAATAGTCCAATTCATTGCATTGCTAATATTGTAAAGTTCAATGAGTACATGGTCAACAAGGTTCCAAAACTCAAGACCCGAGCCGATTGGAGAGAGTATTTGAAACTCATGACATCCGACATATTCGACTCGTCTCCGCTTGCTCTCGTTGGAAAACCAGTTTGGGTGCGCCGCACAGCAGGAGCAGACCTCAAGTTAATTGGAGCCACTGAGTTTGTGTTGTACAATCCACACCGGTGCCTTACTCAACTTAGCTTGGCTCGTCGCGAGTTCCCTGAATTCTCTCCCACACTTTCAATCAAGAAGCGTGACTTGGAGTCCGATGAAGATTATGAAGCCATACAAATCATCATTACTCTATGAAATCTTGGCTTTAGCTATCGTGTAAGATCCTCTAAAG
Organism: Zantedeschia hybrid cultivar; assembly: GCA_030544215.1. Classification (NCBI taxonomy): domain Eukaryota; kingdom Viridiplantae; phylum Streptophyta; class Magnoliopsida; order Alismatales; family Araceae; genus Zantedeschia; species Zantedeschia hybrid cultivar. The sequence continues at coordinate 59,013,066 of JARZZO010000008.1, read as the reverse complement.
ACAGAGATAAAGGATTGAAATTTCCTTATCTTAAAGGTCTTCATGATATTCTCCCTTGAATGTCCTTTGTCTCTCTTTGATTTTGATGTAATAAAGATTGATTCCATTGAATAAAGAACGATTTTTCATGTCTTAGAATCTTTCCCCAACTTTCTGTGATGTGCACATGATTTTTCCTTAAGTAAAAACCTGATTTTTCCTGAAAATTCAACAATTCGGGTTCTGTAAAATGTAAAATGCGTCCACTCAGAAAGACGCCTTTCAAATTATTTTCCAGAAATTCAATTTAATCCTTAAAAACTCGATTTAAGCTTAAAACGCGTCTACCTGTATAGACGCCTTTCAAATCTCTCTCCTACTTTTCCCAGGATTCTGCCATTAATTCCATGATTAATTCCCTAAAACGCGTCTAGTGAACAAGACGCCTTTCATGATTTTCCTATGTACGGCTCTGAACAGAAACTGAAAAGCGTCTACCTATGTGGACGTGTTTCAATCAATTCAAACAGCTGTCCTTTACCGCCTCAACTTATGCGCCTTAAAACGCGTCTTCCTGAGTCGACGCCTTTCACCCTTTTCGTTACAGACCCGCGAAGGCCCTCCTTTCTTCCTCACTTTCTCAAAAATTTCTTCTCTCCACCCGAGCTCCGGCGATTCCGGTGATCTCTCTCAAAAACTCCTTCTCTAAAGCCATGGAACACGGCGAGGGTTCAAGGAAGAAGAAGACCTTGGCCAAGAGGAGGCGAAGGCAAGAAGAAGAGGTTCCCGAGGAGGTGCCGGCGGCGTTAGCCGAGGCGGCGGCCTTCTTGGAGGAGGAGCTCCCTCCACCGGCGCCCATGGCGGTGGAAAAGGAAGAGGAGGGCGACCTCCACACGGTGAGTCCCTTATGGTTTGGATGGGGTGAGAAAAGAGGGGAAGAAAGGGGTTCTTTCAAGAACCCGAAATCTGGACTTGAAAGGCGTCCAGACCAGGTGACGCCTTTCAAAAGGCGTCGCCCTTGGTCGACGTCTTTCAAAACAAATTTCGGATTTTTTTAAAATAGGTAGAAAATAGGTTTGAATTGCGTCAAGGTATGTGGACGTGTTTTGAAACACGTCTGTGTATGCTGACGCCTTTCAAAACAGAGTGAATTTTCCTATTTTTTTTATTACTGACCCTATTTTTTGTTGTTTTTTTTTTTTTTATTTGCAGGGAGTGATGAGGGCTAGGATCTCTTGGGACCTAGTTATAGGGGCTTATAGAGGGCTCCCGGATTTCCAGAAGGTGCGCCTGCGCCGGATGGGGTTCGGTGAGATACTAGACATCGAGCCATTTTGGCTCGATCTAGTCTTGTTACAGGCGCTCAGGGAGCGTTGGCATGCGGAAAGCCGGGCTTTCCTAATGCCGTGGGGACATATGGTCCCCACCCTAGAGGATGTGGCCAGGATCACTGGCCTCCGGGTAGAGGGCCGACCGGTGAGTGGGGTGACTTACCCCGACTATCGAGGATTGGCAGAGGCCTTGTTAGGGATAGAGGTATCTAGCATGGGCAGAGAATCCAGGATGGTCCCCAGGGTAGAAGTAGAGGCTGCCCTAGGTCTAGACGAGCCCCGGCGTCGGTCTGACGAGACCCGGGAGGAGTTTAGGGACAGGCTAGCAGAGTCGTCCTCTGCCATCTACTGTAGGGACCCTAGCCAGGTAGAGGAGGTAGACCGACAGCTTAGGGTCTTTCTTGTCTTTTTCTTCGGTCGGTTGCTCTTCGGTACGAAGGGCGACCATATCCACTGTAGATTTTTGTATTTGTTAGATGATCTAGATAGCTTAGGGGAATACGCTTGGGGTGCGGCCCTCCTGGCCCACCTGTTTGCAGATCTATCCGCGGTCACTCTGGACCGCGAGACTACTGTCAGCGGCTTCTCGCCGTTCCTCCAGGTATTAAATGTTTTATTATTTATTCATGATATGCAATATGATATGATGCTTTTTCTAACTTATATGTTTATGCATGCAGGTGTGGAGCTACCATTATTTCCCGCTCGGCAGAGCGAGGATTGTTCGTCCAGATGCCGTCCCCTTGGCCTGCCGTTGGCAGCCAATTGTGGACACAGCTCCGCAGCACCATCAGCTGACGGCCCTCCGCCGTCAGTTTCTAGATTATCCAGAGCTCTTGGTAAGTTTTTAACTTGTTCAAATAAATTTTTATTAAATGCAATTCTTTATTCCTTAAGTGCAATTTATTTATGAATGCATCTAACCTATATGCAGGTGATCTGGCGCCCATATCTGGGTATGAACGAGGAAGGTCAGCCATGGGTGACGGCTGGCAGGAGACGATTCGGGAGGCAGATGTGGGTGCACTGCCTCAACGAGATCGAGCCCTTCCGTCTCCGGCTCGTGATGAGGACGCTGGGTCTCCACCAGGAATGGACAGATGAAGAAGTCCCGGAGGGTGTTGGGAGGAGCATGAGGGGCAAGCAATCCCTCACCGACTGGCGTGCCAAGTTCCCGGAGCAGTACGAGGACTGGCACCGTCGGGGCATCAGAGTGGAGTCCCGTACGGAGAGTAGCGAGGGCTACCTCCAGCAGTACCGGGTCCATTACGCCGACCAGCTGCGGCTCCTCCGACCACTCGATGTAAGTATGCATTCATGCGTCTTTAATTTTATTATTATCTAGATTTATGTTGGTGAATGAATGTATGTATATGTGATTTGCAGGATGCTCGTGATGCGGTCATCATCGACCTCCGGGCCCGACTACATGACGCTGAGGCCCAGTTCGAACAGGTCCAGAAAGAGCTCTTCGATCTGGTATGTACGAATGAATATGAATGCATGTTTTAATTAATTATTTGTTTTGGCGATTAACCACTGACAGTGTTCTTTTGGTGCAGCGAGCCATCTACACCCAGGCGGCTCCTCCTTCCTTCGGGGCTTCATCATCCACTTCTTCATCCTATGATGCGGCTCTGGCTGACCTCCAGAGTCAGCTCGCCTCCGCCATCCACCGGGCTTCTTTTGCAGAAGAAGACCGTGCTGCTCGGGTAAGACTTTCTTTTCCAAATTTGATTCTCATTACTTAATTGCCTTGGACTAATAAAATCTTCTTCTGCAGGTTGCTGAGCTTCAGGAGGCCCTTCGACAGAGGGATGCGGAGCTAGCAGAAACACGGACTTCGGCTGCTCACATTGCCGAGTTGGAGGCTCAGGTGGCGCGCCTCTCCACTGGAGATCTGGCACGACTCCAGGTTCGCTTGGAGATCCTGATGGAGGAGAGGGACCGCGACCGTCTTCGGATGGAGAGCCTCCAGGGCCGTCTTTCGGTTGCAGAGCATGAGCGCCGTATGGTAGAGGAGAGATACCAGCGGGCTATCGACCGAGGTCAGGCGAGTGCCTTTACCGCCAGCATAGCCATATCATCTAGCCAGGCAGGGCCAAGTGCGATGGGACCGCCTCCACCTCCTAGAGCTCCGCCGCCAGATGCCCAGGATGAGGCCCAGAGTCAGATGGATGAGGGGGCAGGAGAGAGCCAGTCTTGAGGGCTTTTGTACTTCTTTTCTTTTCATGTATCATGTATAAAACACTTTTGATATATACATGAAACTTTTGGGCGCCAATTTCGTGTTCCTGTGCTTATCTTGCATCCTGTACAACACTTAACAAACAGGTTAAGTATCTATTTAGGCTTAGCCCCTTGCCTGACCAAACAAATGGTCAATCAATCTTTTCCTTGAATAAATAGTCAAGGGGCATAGCCTTTATTAACAAAGGTAATAAGAATAATCAGACTTAAGCAAAATGCAACACACAAGCAAACATATGCTCACTGAAAATAAAATGAATGAAACACACTAAATGCAACAAGCAAATGCTAATTGAAATATTTTTGTGGTTTTGAAATATTCATTTTTTGTTTGGGATTTTGAAATATGTATTTTTTTTGGATTTTGACAAATGTACATTTTTTTTGAATTTTTTTGACATATATACTTTTTTTGAATTTTTGGACATATGCAATTTTTTTTTTTTTTGAATTTTGACATATACTTTCCTTTTTTTGAATTTTTGACTTATGTATTTTTTTGAATTTTGACTAAAAGACCAGTATGGTACTTAGATCAAAAGATCATATTCATTTATTAACTTAATTTCCAAATTGTTCTCTAACAACTTAACTTAAAACCCATCGTGTTTAAACTTGTGTTTCCATTCGTGATCCCATTTGATGATTAGACCTTTAGTCAATCTAAGCCATTCTTTAAGCTTGAAGTACACCTCTTTAGAAAGAAAAGAAGAATAGATTTAGAAAGCCCATGAGAAGGTTCCGGAGACTTAAAAAGATGTCCCTTTCCAACCCTAATATCTGTTGGGGTTCGGTCATTTTCTTTCCGGGGTATTTATCGACCTTGCGTTCCCTTTTGTTTCATTTCATGGCCTTTGTGACGTTTGTAGTGCATTGGCCTTTTGATTTTGAATTTGGCTTTTTGCCTTGCTTTTGCTTTTCTATCCTTTTCTTTCTTTGCTTTGCTTTGGAACGGATCTCCCCCATTTTTTTATGACGGCCTCCTACTAAGATGGCGGGTATTCTTAGTAGTCTATTCTAAGCCTCGTTCCAACATCATGGGCCGAGTGTAAAATAGAATTTTATTTAAAAGGAATGATTTGTACTTTACACTCTTAGTCAAGCTTTTGATATTCTTTAGGACTTGGCATCTCTTGTTACTCACGAATCAAACGTGTCAGTGTGTGCAGTAATGGATTTGAAGTTAAATTATTCGGGCTAACAAAGAAATTTGAGTTTATAAATTTTCTGATTCCTCTGGTCTTTGTACCATACTGATCGACTCTTTAACCTAAGGGTAGTATTTCTTAAGGTGTAAACCATTCCAGGGATGATTTAGCTCTTCTCCTTCTGCATTAACAAGACGATAAGCATTACCAGGAAAAGCGTGCGATACAACATAAGGTCCTTCCCAGTTTGGTTGGAGCTTAGAACGCGGACCACCAGGTTTTACAAAAATTCTTTTAACGACCATTTCACCGACTTTGAACTTTCGTTCAATGACTTTCTTTTGATAAAAACGTGCTAATCTGTTTTGATAAACTTTTGCATGATTAGCAGCTGACCATCTTTTCTCGTCTAAAAGTTCCAATTGAGCAAGAAGTGCTGAACGATGTTCATCAATAGAAAATTCCTTGTTCAATTGTACTCTTAATGACGGTATAAGGATCTCATATGGAACTACCGCCTCCATTCCAAATGTTAAGTAATAAGGAGTTTGCCCAGTAGGCGTGCGGATTGAAGTTCGGTAGGCCCATAGAGCCTCAACCAATTTTTCCGGCCAATCTGCGAATTTGTTAGATTTACACGTCTTTTTGATAATTTTTATCAAAGTCTTATTAGTTGCCTCTGCTTGGCCATTGCCTTGCGGATAATAAGGAGATGAATGATGCAATGCAATTTTGTACCTGTTGCAGAGGTCCTTCAATTCCTGTGACACGAACTGCGGTCCGTTGTCGGTGACGATGGTACTTGGAATTCCGAATCTTGTGATGATGTTCTTCATGATGAATTTGCAGACGGTTGATGCTTTGATCTCCACGTATGCTTCAGCTTCTGCCCACTTGGTGAAGTATTCCGTTGCCGTGAGAATGAAAGATTTTTGCTTGATGCCGGAATCTAGATTACCAAGGGGTCCAATAATGTCGAAAGCCCACATGGAGAAAGGCCATGGGGAGGAAACAGGATGGAGTGAAGATGCAGGAGAATGAATTTTGTCGGCGTGAAGTTGACACTTGGCACACCTACGGACATATCCTACACAATCTTCTTCCATGGTTGGCCAATAAAATCCTTGTCTAAGGATTTTCTTTGCTAGCATCTGTCCATTGACATGGCCACCACAAACTCCACTATGAGCTCCTTCCATAACCTTCCAAAGCTCATCTTCGTCTAAACATCTCAGAAGAACTCCATCAAAACCTCTTTTGTACAGTGCTCCCCCAACTAGGGTGTATCGTTGAGAAACTCTCCTGATAGCTCTTTTTTCCTCAGTTGTAGCTTCTTCAGGATATGATTGATCTTCACAATATTTTGCAATTTCATAATACCATGGCTTCTGTTCATCATCCATCTCTTCTAACAGCTCCATCAACATGATTTCTCTTTTCTCCACAATACTTCCATCTTTGAATTTCTTCAGCAACTTCTCCTTAGTTCTAAGAAATGAAGGATCTTTCACGGCGGGTAAAAGACGCCTATGAACTATGATTGATTCAGATTGCTTGCTGATAGGAAAATCAAGAGAAGATGCAAGTGAAGCTAGAGCGTCAGCTAAGATGTTTTGATTTCTAGGGACATGGACAAAGATCAATTTTGTGAAAAGCTTCGAATAAGCAGAAGTAAGTTCTTGATATGGCTTGAGCTTGGGATCAAGAGTTCGATACTTGGTCAGCACTTGGCGAAGAATTAGTTGGCTATCACCCACAATCCTGAGTTTAGTGGCACCATGAAAATGAGCAGCCTCGAGGCCAGCAAGAAGTGCCTCGTATTCAGCTATGTTGTTGGTGACTGGAAAGTCAAGCTGAAAGGCTTGTGGAATGGTGACACCTTCAGGTGATAATAGAACGATTCCGATCCCCTTTCCATGAGAATTCAGAGCTCCGTCAAAATGCAGAGTCCACATATCATCTCTGATTTGATTTACGGACATCAGTTCCTCATCCGGAAACTCTGATCGCACTGGATCAAATCGAGGAAGGGGATGATGAGCGAGATGTTCTGCTATGGCATAGCCCTTGGTTGCTTTCTGTTGAATGTAAATGATATCGAATTGGGATAGAAAGCTTTGCCATCGCGCTAACCTATCAGTAAGAACAGATTTCTCCAGAAGGAATTTGATCGGATTCATCCTAGCGATGAGATGGACTTCGTGGGCCAGAAAATAATGCTTCAATTTCTGAACAACCCAAACCAATGCTGCACATGTTTTCTCCATCGCCGTGTATCTCTGTTCAGCGGGGTTGAGAAGTTTAGAGAGATAGTAGGCTGCCCTCTCTTTTCCTTCTTCATCCTCTTGTGCTAGGACAGCCCCCACTGCATCATCCAGGACAGAAATATAAAGTATCAATGGTTTGCCTGGAGATGGTGGTCTCAAAACAGGAGGACTTGCCAAATAGTCCTTTAATCTATCAAATGCCTCCTGACACTTATCGTCCCAATTGAATTTGACTCCTGGCTTGGTAAGCTCGTAGAACGGCTTACACCTTTGTGAGTGCTGGGAGACAAAACGACGAATAAATTGTAACCTCCCGATTAATCCTCTCAATTCTTTCAAGTTTTTGGGAGGTGGCATTTCTCTGATAGCCTTCGCCTTATTGGGATCGATCTCAATTCCCCGTTTGCTGACAATGAATCCAAGCAATTTCCCTGAAGATACCCCGAATACACATTTCTTGGGGTTCATCTTCAACTGATATTCTCTCGATCTCTCTATTACCCTTGCCAAAACTTTGGCATGCTCAGCCTTCGTTTTAGACTTAACCAATAAGTCATCCACATACACTTCCAAATCTATATGCATCATGTCATGAAATATTGCCATCATAGCCCTTTGATAAGTGGCTCTAGCGTTCTTCAATCCAAATGGCATGACGACATAACAATATGTTCCCCAAGGTGTAGTGAATGAAGTCTTCTCTTGATCCTCTTCTGCCAGCTTAATCTGGTTGTATCCTGAAAATCCGTCCATAAACAATAATGTCTCATAGCCAGCAGTGTTATCGATGAGTACATCAATATGAGGCAATGGAAAATCATCTTTAGGACATGCCCGGTTCAGATCGCGGAAGTCAATGCAAATTCTGACCTTCCCGTCCTTTTTCATAACCGGGACTATGTTGGCCACCCATTGTGGATAAAGGATAACTCTAATGAATTTGGCTTTGTGTAATTTGTCGACCTCTTCCTTCATCTTTAAAGCCATTTGTGGGTGGAATCGCCTTAATTTCTGCTTGACCGGATTAGCTCCATCCTTTAATGTTAACCTGTGTTCGACTAAAGATGAGTCTAACCCCGGCATATCCTCATAACTCCAGGCGAAAGTGTCCTTATAATCCTTAAGCACTTGTACCATTGCCTTCTCATCCTCTGTAGAAAGATTTTTACTGACGAGGACAACCTTAGGTTCGTCTTCAGTCCCTAAGTTTATTTCTTTTGTGGGCTCTTCGACGGCAGCTGAGGGTTCATCAAATCTCTTCACTCCACTGGCATATGCCTCAGCTGCGTCCTCATCGTCTTCCTCATCTTCAACAATGGGGTCTTTTTCATGCACTAACTCATATACCCCGTACCCATCATTGACTGACTCATTATCTGTACAATCTTCTGGCATCTGAATTGGATCTTCTAAAAGCTGAGGGATTAAAGAGCAAAAGGAACAATTATCAGCCAAATCCTAGAGGTATCTTTCTGGAATTTGCCTACCCTTAGGCTTCCTAGACTTCCTAACCTGCCTAACCTGCCTAAAACTAGACTTCCTAACTTCACTAAACTGCCTATCATGACCTAATGAAGATGAAGCAGGATGAAAATCCTGGGATACAAGTGGAAATACAGGGGAATCCTCCCGTGGGGAGGGACAGAGTAGATCTAGGAGAGAATCTTGACCGACGGACCCGCGCGATGGGGTGTAATCGGACAAGTAAGATGTTTCCTCGATAATGATTTGAGAAGAATTTGTTGTAAAATTGGCATTTTTTTTGGACAATGAAAGAATTAAACATAAAACAGGAATGAATACAAATGGGAGGAGAATCAGACGGAGGAAGTGGCACCAAGGCCAAAGGATTAGGAGGATCATATAGCAATATGTCCCATATTAGATCATACATCCTCTCTAGATCAAGAGGAGGTTGTGGTGTAATGTCCCGCGGGGACAGAGTAATCATGACGGGCGGAGCCTGTGGAATATCTTCAATTATGACCCGCGACCAAGTCGGGGTCAAGAGTAGTGTACGAAAAAGAGTATGGAGCATGAAGACATGTGAAGGATATGTCCCCCTCCAGAGCAGATCTGTTGTATAACCAGCTTCATAGGGGTCATCTGGCTCCCCTTCATCAGTTTGTTCGGACAGCAGTATCCGCTTGTCAAAGATTGCGCCAGGGCTCTCAATTAGCTCGTCGATCTGCGGTGGCCACTTGGGTTCTGCAGGATCCAGAAATAGTCTGTTCAGTGCTATGTATAGGTCCCTCAGGTCGAACCACCTGTACCATTCGCATTCAGGGTCATGGAATTTTCTCCTTTTCATAGGCCGCAGAGCCTCCAAGGATTGGTACGTAAGTAATTCGGAACAATGTCTGGCCAAATCCCTCCCATATATGTCATAGAAGTCAAAACATGAAGTAATGACCACCGTGTTGTCGTGACTAAGTATGGGCCCTTTCACAAAATGTGTATATAGAGTCCATGTTAAGGGATCTCGGCCTTCTTTCAGTGGTGTAGACATTGTTTCCAAGATTTCTTGACCATCTTCTTGCTGAACTCTGTCTTGCTTTAGTTTCCTCGGCCTATAGCCCAGACCGCTTCCAGGTACTGCCCGATGATCTTTAACAGGGGTGGTCCTGCCTTGCAACTGTGTGCCCAGACCTTTCTCAGGCTCGTAGCCGTTCTTCATCATGATTCTCCATCCCGGGGTACTCATGCACTTCCCCCTTTTGATAGCATTTAACGGGTATGGAGAAATGGTAGCGGCTTTCAAAGGATCAGCCACTGGACGGTAGACCTGTAATACCGACAGAAAAGGTTGTCGGCCAGATAAAACAGCAGATTTAATATTCAATGTATGAGCAGCAGCAAGGATCGACATGCTCGTCACTTTAATAATTCGTCCTTTGTAAGGGAATTTGAGGCATTGGTGATTCGTAGAAGGAATCGCCTCAAGAGTTTTGATATAAGGACGTCCCAGAATGGCATTTATGGAAGGATCGATTTCTAGAATATGAAATTCGACCTCTGCATGACTTACTGGACCTAGCTCCACCTTTAAATAAACCATTCCCAGAGGGGAACGGGTAGAATTGTCATATGCCGTAACTGAGATGGGGCTAGGCAGCCATTTCTCCTTGGGCACACCGCATAGCTCCAGGGTCTTCGGAGGTAAAACGTTAATTGAAGCCCCTGTATCAACCAGGCATGCGTCCACGGCCTTTTTGCAGATATTGACTGTGATGCTCAGAGCCATGCTTCTAGCGGCTGGTGGTGCTAGTTCCGATGTGTGGAATGTAATTGAGGGCTGATCCCCCTGAGGAACTAGTAGTGCTGCAATTTTCTCTACCGGCACGTCTTCGTTGACCATCACCTTCTGTAGGTATTCCATTAAAGCTTCTTGGTGAATCTTGGACCTTTTAATCAATTCAAGTACAGTGATCCGTGCCGGTGTTCTGTCCAGATGTTTCAACAAGTCATATTGAGTGCCTGGTGCACTCTCTTCATTATGGGCTTCCTCGGTCGGCTGTGATGAGCCGTCTTTGACTGTGGACTGAGGAAAGACCTTGTTGAAAATCCTTCCACTCCGGAGCGCATGTTCCTCGACCGTGGAGGATCCGGGTGACACCTTGAGTACCGCAAAGTCGGGTGGCGTAAGCGGTGCGGAGGGTTGATGCGTAGGTGGTGGCGTTGGGCTAGGTGGTGATGGCGCGGTGCGGATTAAAGGCCTAGATGGTTGGATGGTAGATGGGTAAGTGGTTGGCGAAGTGGGGAATGGTACGCGTAGTAGCGGTTTGGATGGTTGGGGCATATCTGGGTAGGTGGTAGTGGTAATGGGTGAAGTAGGAAATGGTACGCGTAATAATGGCCTAGATGGTAAAAGGGGCGCGTTATTGGTTTGCGGAGGGTTATATGATGGAGGCGTAGGAGTGCGGGGCGTAATGGGTCTAAGGAAGGTGGGTAGTGGTAGTGGGTTATTGGGTGCGGGCGAATGATATGTGGGTGTGGGTAGAGGGGTGATGGTAACGGGTTGTGGTCTGGGTATGTGGATGGTGCGGCGTGGTGGTTGTTCTGCGGTACTTTGAACGTGACCCGTTGAATAGAGAGAGGAAGAGTCCTCTATCCTCCATTGTTGCCCACGACCAGCCTCAGACTGGCTGTTCGTCAGAATGGGAGCAACTTGGTTCTGGTTCTGGTGCTCCGGGAGCGGATTCTGCACTATGCCCATGTTGGGTGGTGCTGCTGCTTGTGCCGGTGGTCTTGCTTGCTGCTGTTGCGGTCTCCTCGCCTTCAGGGCTGATATATATTTCTTCATTTCCTCCCAGTCTATGCCGCCCTGCTCGTTGAGATCATGAATATAATCTCTGAATTGGAAGCAGGTGTCGATGGTATGCCCAGGTTGCCTGTGGAAGTAGCAATACCTGGACGTATCGGCATTTTGAGGCCAGACGGCCTTTTCCCTTGGCAAAACTAAGGCGTTAGCCGCCATTAAAGCACTGAAGATATCGGCCAAGGATTCTGGGAGTGCCGGATATTCTGCCCTTTTCGGGCCTGGGGGTCTTCTCGGCTGGTTGTAGTCACCAGGAGGAGGGACATTGTGGTACGCCGGCGGTGCGCGCGGCTGGTACTGTGGCTGTTGCTGCTGCTGATACTGCTGTTGCCGTTGCGGCTGTTGCTGTAGCTGATGCTGGTTCTGATTCTGATTCGGCTGTTGGGGCCGCTGATACTGTTGTTGGTACTGGGGGTTCTACTGCTGTCTGTACCCTTGCTGCTGTGGCCTCTGGTACTGCTGCTGACTCCTCACGAACTGGGGCGAGTTATTGTTCATGGTACTCACTTGCTCATGAGAGAGCGTGCCCTCAGTAGTCGGACCTGTGCTGGAAGAGTTCGGCACTGCAGGCTTCCGAGGCGGAGGCCTGCTAGGTCTATGAGGATCAAAGACGCTAGAAAATGTAGCGTCCTTGAAAGCATTCTGGCAGTACCGTGCTCTTTCATAGAGCTCTGCCATGTTGGTCAAATTATTCAAGGAGAGGACGAGCTTGAACTGGGGCGTGGCATTAGAAATTAACATTTTCACTTGTTCAGATTCGGACAAGTGATCCTTCACCTTTTCAGCCAGACCCCGCCACCTGTCAGCAAAACTGACAAACTCCTCATCAGGTTTCATCTTTTCTGCAATGAGGTCCGTGATAGACAAGGAGGGTGCGACTCTGTCCTGGTATCGTTGAATGAATTTGCGTGAAACAATACCGTAATCTTCTACTTCTTAGGGTTCCAGAGAAAAGAACCACTCGAGGGCTGGTCCCTCTAGAGATCTCCTGAACAAGAAGGCCAACGACCTCTTATCATTCTGCCAGAAAGAGGATTCATACATAAACTCCTTCAGATGTGTGAAGGGGTTACCAGTACCGTTGTACTTTCGATACACTGGCATTTCAGAGGGTGGCAGACGGAATACTGGCAGGCTCGGTAGACTGATTTCTGGCACAGCTTTGACCCCCATCATTTTCTGGAGGTTATTAAATTGCTCATCCATACGCTCCATTTTGGCCAGCAGCGTTTGTGTGGTCAGATCTGCCTGGGAAGGAGGAGGAGGAGGAGGTACTTGGTAGGCCTGCTGCCTAGAGTATGTTGGGCAGGGTGGACAATAGAGGGGAGGTCCGGCAGAGCTTCCGCCATGCCCGAGGGCATTTTGATAAGCAGGCGTTTGCGGTCTAGCCGGTTGCCTAGATGATGAAAGCTGCGGCCCAGCTGGCCGAGAAGTAATATGAAGGCCCTCCACGGCCTGATGGATATAAGGAGGAGGAAAAGAAGGTTGCTGAGGAACAGCAGGGGGAGCCACAGGGTTCGGTTCGGCAGGCTGCATGGGTGCCTTCCCCTTCAAAATAGATTGGATCGCCTCGAACTGCTGAGGGTCCAGTCGGGAGGCAAGAACTCCCAAAGCATTGATGAGATCCGTAGGATCAGAGGATGAGGGATCATTCTGATTCATGTCCCCCTCAAGATCAGGATTAGGGATCGCATACTCATGCGGAGGAGGATCAGGATATTGATCACGTGGATGCAAAAGAGGTGTCCGAACATTCCCATCTAGACGATATGGAATGGGGATAGAACTACGGGAGGCATCAGCATCTCTCCCACTCTCATAGTTGTATTCAGAATCCCGAGGGGCATTAGCATCTCCCTCGTAATTAACCATAGCATCTGGAGCCACACTCAAGTCCCTACCTGATCGTAGCAACATGATGTTAGATTCTTTTTTCTTCAAAGATTTGACAAACAAGTTGCACAGAGATTAATCAAACAAGTGGATGCTTAACGTGATTTTAAGATTCCTTTTTTGAATTATTTGGATTCAATTAAACCTCAAATTCTCTCAAGGAAAGGATCCTAATTTCGATTCAATTTCCACCGTTATTCTCTAAGGCTTTCTCTCACAACGCTTTCAGAATCTAACCAGGACTTCAATTGGTACAACCAGCCCGATGATCAAGGAGGAATACCTTGATTTTGGGGACTTATGGAGGTCTCAACGTCAACTTCTCTAGTCTGATCAAGGGACCAACCCAATCAGAGAGAGTTGCTGACGTCGAGTAATGTGTTCCTAAGAAGAGGAGGGTATTAGCCTCAATGCATATGTCCTGTGGCCTGGATGGCCTCTAATGCTTAGTAAGTAATGGGTAGCTAGCACTCAAAACACAGAAATCTGGAAACTTAAAAAAATTAAGAAACTGTCTGAATCGCGTCGATGGTAGTCGACGCTATTCAAAACAGAACTTAATTTTTCGCAGAAGCAGATGCAGACAGCAGAGAAACTGTGAAGCCTGAAAGGCGTCTAGGGGTGTTGACGCGGTTTGAAACGCGTCAGCGATACTGGACGCTTTTCAGTTCGCAGAAACAGTTTTCCAGGAGGATTTTCTGGGTTGAATCCTCCTCAAACAAGGTAAAAAGCAGTAAACAATCGACTCATGCAAATTTTTTTTAGTTCCAGATTTTAAACAGGATGATTTACTAACTAAACAACTAGAAAAACAATCAATCACACATCATTTTTATCACAAAAACAACTTTTTGAATTAATCAAGGGGAGGGCAAGATCTTGCCACTGGGGTGTGCACGTGGTGCACGAGGGAAATTAATTAAACTAAACACTCACCAATTGGTGAGGACGTGTCCAGAGACACAAATGGTGCACCATGGGTGCCCGATATGATGATAGCAAGAACAAAAAGAAACTAAAAGATGGCGAGACCAAGTCCCACCGTGATCGCCAAAAAAGCTGTAGGTGCTTAGAATGACCGTGTGATTAACATGAAATATCTATGTTGTTTAGTGTAAACTAACTTAATAAAAACAGCAACTAAAGTGCAGTGATCGCCAGAAACTTTTAACTAAAAAGTTTCAAAAGAGATATGATCGCCTACCTTTCAAACGCGGAAGATTGAGTCCTTGGTTCCCCTTCCTCAGCCGGCTGAAGAAAGAGAGCCCTTTCTTTGCTTCTTTGTTCTTGTTGTGGAGTTTGGGGTTGAGGATCGTCCAGAAGTTGTGCTTGATTTCTCCTTTTTGAATTTCTCGTTATTGTTGAGTGCAGCAGAGACAGAAACAGAAAACGAAGAAACAATGATGAGAATTTAAGTAGAAGCAGTATCTGAACTAATCATGATGTTAAGCATATTTAAAACAGCAAACTCACTTTTTTTAAATGGCTTTGAAACCCCTTAGATCAAGTAGGTTTTTGAAAGATTATGCTGTGGTGTGTGTTTGCATGAAGTGAATGAAGAATGAAACTAATGAAATGAATGCAGTAATGAAAAACTTATGCCCAGTCGGTTGAAGCTTTGAAAGGATGAAGATCTTGAAAGGGACGCCGACTTCTGGAAATGGCAGCGCTCCGGCGTTACGACGTTGTTGCTTCGATCTTCAACTCGCTATAACGCTATGGCTCAACTCAATTCAATTCTCTTCTCTTTTTTTACTCTTCAACATGCAGGATATTTATAGGCATTTCTTGCGTTCGCGGTTAACATTTGAAAAACTCCGAATTTATCCATCTTAACCGACAGATAAATACTGATTAATTCATCTTTATCTGTAATTATCTAAAACGCGTCCACCTTGGCTGACGCCTTTCAGATTAATTAAGATAAGGATAAATATCCGGAAAAACTTATCTTTATCTTTATTAGGTAAAACGCGTCCACATATGTAGACGTCTTTTAGACTAATTAAGATAAGGATAAACATCCGGAAGAGAAGTTAAAATCACTTAGGAAACTTAAAACGCGTCGACATTACCAGACGCCTTTTAGTTAATTAATTAATTAATTAAAATTCAAATTTAAACGTTAAAATAGGAATAAACTCTAAATCGCGTCCACACAGGTTGACGTCTTTTAGAATTCTTCATATTTTAACTCAAATTTGAGCTAAAATCAATTCAATTGATTAACTTAAACACATCTGTTAAACCCGACACTTAAAAAGATTAATAAAAATTAATTAATGATTAATTATCAGACCATTTCGAGGCATTATTATATGATATGAAATTTACTCGAAATGATGTCAAAATTAGCGTGTCTACAGCTGCCTCACCTTCTAATTTTATTAACTCCCACCGTCTTCTTTGAGGATATATTCCTCTTCATAAAGACAGTTTTCAAAACGATAATTATTTCATTATTGTCTAACCAATAAATGTAATGTCCAAACTTTCTGGACATCCCACAAATTTACATTTCACTATATCCGTTCGGATCCAACTTGTTTGGATCATGTCTTTTTCTAAAAGGACTAGGACATAATTTGATTTTAACATCCTTAAAATCATGTATACTTATAATTCATATCTCATATAAATTATAATATCGCCATATCTTATATGGACATATTGACTTATTTTTAGAACCATATGTAATGTATGGACATTTAATGTTCATACTCATATTCTCAAGGATATAAGCATTAGGCAAATCTTATTATGTATAGCATTATATCCAAAAAGTGTTATTCCTCATTATAGCATATTGCTATGATATTTAATGAGGATAAAACGAGAGAGGATACGATTATCCTTTTAATGAATTTATGTGAATCGTGTATTCAAGTATTAATTTTCTTGATCAAAACATAGAATTCTAATACTATTAGTTACTTCATCTTGATCTTCTATACCTTAATCTCTCAGATGCATTCGACATGTACTTCAGCAAGTACATACAGTCGAATCTTTTTATGAGTTAATCATTAAGGTATGTCAATATAAGTTATTATCTCTTTAGTGTTAAGAAGATATTAGGCTATTTACATCAACATATATAAGCTATAATAATTTCTTATCGCACACACTAGTGTATAATGCCATAGATAATCATGATTCACTAAGTTCATTTCTATAGGAGACTTGTGAACATTCATCACATGATATGTCATATCAAGAATTTATAATGCATTAACTGATTTTAAAATGTTTCATTTTATTTCTAAAACCATATGGAACAACGCTTGTTCCTTTTCAGTCAATGTCATTCACTTTTAAACTTCTTGATAATTAATGGAACTAAATAACAATCATTTAGTTTCATATTAGTCTCTTAAAGATATACAAAAATTTAATGTCTAACAGTAACATATGCATCTTTTGAACTATTGTTGAATCTAACTCAACCTTTTCCTATTCTCGATTTTCTTTTACTTGTCTAAGTCTACATATTATTGCAGATCTGAGAATCATTTCCAATATATTATGTTGGATACGCTAATTATCTAATAGACATGTAAAAATTAATAATAAGAATACGGAAACCTCTTACAAGTTTCATATTCTTTTGTCTTTACCAATATCCTTATTGGTTGCAGTGGAAGAATTGCTTCTTCTCACTTGCCTTTATCCTTCTGAGTTATGGGTTCGACTATTTAAGATCTTACCTCCTACCTTTCTCAAAGGCATACAATGAATATATTTTCTTCTTGGTTTATCCAGGTAAGAGATTTTTTAACATTCGATTAGGATAGTGGCTATCATTTGGTCATGAAGACATTCTTCAAAGTCCTTTAGTCAATCTGAATATAAGAAGTATTGACATCTTATATGCCAAATCTCGGATCAATAGAAGACATTTTATTTAATAGAAAAAATAAAATGATTTAAATAGATAATTCTTATAATTCAATTATGGACTTTTATCTTGAATTATTTTCTACTATTTTTCGACGGACTATATAATCCTCAGGTACACAGAACGGGAGACTTCGATGGTCTCCTAGTAAGGATCAGAATCTCAATGACTTGTAGTATAGCCTTATGGTAGCACAACAAAGTGTAATACAATCAAAGAGCACACATCTTATAGGACTTGCAACTCTTTGCAATATCTGATCATAGCTTTGATCCCCAGAGATTTAATGGCTTTATGGATAGCACAACAAACCATTAATTCTTGTCTAAGTATTACCAGCGTTACGAGACGAACATAGATTTACATGCAACCCTTGTGGATAGCACAACAAGGCTACGTAGTTCCTGTACCCCGAATAGAAGGCATCTTATGCCATAGCTAGAGTATCTCCTCACAGTTAGATAGGCCTTATAGTATCACAACAAACTTGTCTAAGGTAATTTGAGTCCTATGACTATAACGATGGAGGACCACGCAGTAAGTTCTCAACTACTCACATTACGATTCAGACTTTAGCGAGGATTTTAGATAACTTTTATCTTGGTCTCTTCCTAGGTGATAATTTATAAATATATCGTATATATATTTAACTATACCTAGATAATAGTAATTGATTAAAAATAAAAAACTAATAGCATGCATCAACCATACATGTTTATTATGTGGTCATGGACAGTACGGTGATTAACTCGAACCATACAATTAATCACCACAAAATATAACAATTATATTCATTAAACATGCACACACATAGACTCTGGTGATCTCATCTCCTGACACTTTCCTGGTTGCACTTGTAGATCATTCCCGCCTCTTTTCGGCCAGCGTGATCAATTACAAATAATGTTTATTTTTTAAACATTTTCAAACATATATTAATTATAAGAGGAAGCCTTATGGCAAAGTACAATAATGGAGGGAGATAAAATGACATTAGAATGAGAGAGAGAGAGGGAGGCTCACAGGCCTCATTAATTAACAATTAATTAACCCTTGTCACATTCCATAATAATCCACAGTAACACACACCATCACACGATATAAAATTAATTAAGTACATGTCGATGACCACCACAAATTTTAACCATCCACACATGATCAAACATATCACATAAAGGCTAAAATTTTGAAAAATAATAGTTTTAGTTTTCTCAAAACTTGGGTACCAATCAAAATTGGATAATTTGGATTTTCAAAAATCTTATTTTCTAATCATGTATTTAAATCTAATTTAAAGCATCAAACACATCATCATGTGCACACAAGACTAAAATTAAAATTCTAAAATATTTTATGTATTATTTAAAATAATTCTAAATTAATTAATCTAACATTTAGATTAATAAAATTACTTCTTTAACAATACTTGTTAAACAACCCCAAATGACATTGATTAATCTAGCACTTAGATTAATCACTGCTCCTTTAATAACTATTGTTAAGAATATTTCAAGATAATTTAACATCTTAACTATGCGAGCTAATCAAAATTATGCACAATTTGAGAACTATTCTAAACAAAGTAAATCTAACATTTATTCACTTATATTTAATTAATAACTCTTAATAAATAAAAAAGTGCACAATAAAGATCAGTGCAAACATTGAACTTAATCTCACCATGAGATTTTGTAAAATCCCTTAACAACTATTGTTAAAGAATTCTTGATTTTATACAATCTCTTAATAACCTTTATCAAGAGATGCACCAAGATGTTAATTATACTTAAACAATTAAGTGGACCTTGAAATATATATATATATATATATTATTTCTTCTTTAACCACCTTTGAAAAAGAAATTTATTCAAAACTATTTTGAAGCAAGCATAAACATTAATCTAATAGTTAGACTAATGACTTATAATCAACAACATTTGTTAATTTAATTTAAAGATCAACATCTTTAATGTAAAGCCTTAAATAAATGGGATTTAAATAAAAAATATTAACTTTAAAATAATTTTAAAATATAAATTTTAAATTTAAATCCTATTATTAGGTTTGGGGTTTTAAAGAAAGAGGGGTTTAAAGGGGCAAAGGCCTAATGGGCCAGTTCGGGCAGGGTAGCCCGGGCCTAAGCCGCCTGGTCCTGCCCAGGCTGGGCCGGGGCCAAGCCGGCTGGCCTGAGCCCAAGCAGGCCCCAATAGGGCGCTTAGGCCAAGCGGGCCTGGGCCCAGACCTGCCTGGGTCCAACCCAGGCGGGACCCTGGCGTGCAGCTAGGGTTGCCCTAGCCGCCGCCAGGGATCTCCTCCCCCTCCAATGCCTGCGTTTATCAGGCTGTCGGAGGAGGCCAGTTTCCGGCGCCGCTGATGCCCATAACCTGGAATGGGCAGGCCAGACACCGGTGGCAAGCTTCTCCCACCCCCCCGACGCCGTCGGTGTCCGTAGAGAATGGAGAAGCACGGCCTATCCTTCTTGCTCGACCCCAATCCCGACGGTGGTGGACTCCAGCGGTCCTTTAGCCGCAAAATCAGATTTTAAGGTCTGGCTCGACGAAGCCGGCGGGGTTTGACGGTGATGCTGATGCCAGTGGAATCTCCGGCAAGCCCTTGTCTAATAGATCCGAGCCTCTACCTCTCCAAATATCTGCATCAAATAACAAGATAGAAGGAAGGGAAGAGAGCCCCACCGTCGATCACAGATGCCCAGCAGGGCGCCGGCGAGTTGCCGCCCACCGCCGGTCACACCGGCGACATCAAGGGCGGCCGGCAGTGGCCTAAAAAAAAACATTTTAGAACCCTCTTTTATGCTCCAGCGTCCGGTTCCTCATCCCATGAAGAACAAAAGGAAAAACCCAAAAAAATTAATTTCTACACATAAAATTAAAGTAAATGTTCGATGTTCATCCCATGAACAATTTACTATGAGAGAAAATAATTACGATGCATGTAATTTATTTTAGAATGTTAATTTTATCGTTCCGAAGAGGATCAGAGCGAAACCTAGCTCTGATACCACTGTTGGGATTTGTGCGGGGCGCGACGAATGCAACGGAAGCAACAACGAAATCCCCGCCCGATGCCCGCAGATCCGTTTCGGAACAAAACTAGAAATCAAAAAACAGTTGTGATCATATCATCTTGTGCGGATCCGAATCCGCGACCGTTTCGGTTCCGTCGAGGCGATGCTATGAGCCGCATAAGCGTCCGGCCTCTAGCGGTATACATGCGATCCTCCACGATGGTTCGTCCTCGCTCCCTCATCCAGATCAGCTCGCTTGCTAAAGATCCGTCGCCACAACGACGTCCAAAAAACCCGCGAACAGGAATTCCCGTCTTTCGGGAATTACGTGTCGGCGAAGACGGGAAGTCTCTCGACGCCTCGAACGGGGCACCCAGAGGAGGAGGAGAGTGAGTGGGGGGACGACCAGCCTTGAGAGCTCCTGGAGCTTGGCCCAAGGTTTCTCAACAGCGCGTATATATATTAAGTCGGCGCGACTTTTCACAAAAGTCCCCAACTTAATATAAATCCTAGTTAAGTACCACCGACTGAGAATCATTTTGCGTATGACCCTCTAGGCGCATTAACCAGTCCAGTTTTTAGTCTGTCAAGTCCAATAACTAGTTATTGACTTATAGTAAATAATTAATATCAAATATTTAATTAATTACTTAATTGAATTAACATCACATGTAAATTCGATCAGACTTCCGATCAAGTTGGGTGCCAAGCAACACCGCATGATCTCGGAAGGCAATGGAATTCAGCAACCCACTTATGGAACTTGTCCGTCCACAATTACCGCATGGCTTATGATCTTTCATTCGCACAATGCTCTCGAGTCGACCTAGGGTTATGGTCAACTGTCAAAACCCTAGATGGTCAACTCACTTGAATTAGACTAATTGTACAATATCAGAAAACACCTTTTCTGATATTGTGTTTGCTCTGGCCAGAGACTCCTACGGATCCATTCTAGAGCATTCTCTCTCCCGTTATCTGAGAGTGAATGATCCTTTCTTGAACACACAATCACCTTCGAAGGTCTTCCGTTAGACCCGATCTTTGACTATTAGAAATCCCGTGGATAGGGATTCGTAATCTAAGGTCAAAGCCCAGAAGTCTATCGACAAGATGTCTTTGGTGTCTCAAGTCTAAGGATCAACTATGCCACTGTGACGATGAATCAAGCCACTTGACAGTCAGGTAAATTACCATACGGCGATTCATATCGGATCAGTTCAGTGAACTCATTCTCCAATGAGCTGGAATAACCTGTACTAGTCTTACCAGATGTTTGATGTCCGTCTCAAACATCCTATGACTAAGAACACTTAAGAATATGTGTTTATAACTCATCAGTCTTATCATTATGATCTCATCATAATCTGATGATTATGGCACATATTCATGGACTTCATTATGTGTGATAATAAGTACGCCAATCTACATAATGATTTAAAAGCCATTAATTAGCGAACCATATTGTGATAAGTGTCTCATAATTGGCTTTGAGGGCACCTATATCCATCAGAGTCATGGTCAATAAAGATGTGTTGGTAGAAAAGATCACAACCTTATTGGTTCCACACGGGGATCAGCCCTCTATCTCATTCCACTCCTCTAAGTTAGCACCCCTAGTAGAGAGGGGCATGGCTTTGAGCATTACCATCAACATCTGTGAGAAAGTTGTAGACGCCTGTCTAGTGGATACTGGGGCCTCTATTAATGTTTTACGACCAAGAACCCTGGAACTCTATATGATGTCTAAAGAAAAGTGGTTACCTTCTCCGATCTCTGTTACTGCATATGACAACTCCACTTGCTCACCTCTGGGCATGGTCTACTTGAAGATAGAATTGGGTCATGTCTGCCCTCTTGAGGTCGAATTCCACATCTTGGAAATAGATCCTTCACTGAATGACATCCTTGGTCGCCCTTATATTAAATTACTCAAGGCTATCCCATCTACAAATCATTAATGCCTCAAGTTTCTTTACAAAGGACGGGTCATCAAGGTCACAAGTATGCCAATCCTTGCTGCCATTCATTCTTTAAATGTGAATCCAACTCCTATCCCTTCACACGTTCAAAAACCTATTCTGTCGACTTTACAAACTTATCTTCCCTTAACCGACCCGTTGAAATCCATTGTACCCACTTCCTATCCGGTTAATGCTGTGAAAAGGGGGAAGTTTATGAGTACCCCTGTTGGAACATAATGATGAAGATCGGATATCAACTTGGGAAAGGTTTGGGCACTCAATTGCAAGGCAGAACTAAGCCGGTGAAAGACGGCAGAAGGATACCTGGGAATGGTCTGGGCTATAGGCCAGAAAAAGTGAGGCACAATATAATCCAGCAGCAAGAAGAAGAAGATGGTCATAAAATGTGGAAAACTATGGTAACACCTTATAAAGAAAATCGAGACCCCCTGACTTGGACCTTATCTACGCATTTCATCAAAGGGCCTGTGATCCAGGATGACCATGACAACACAATGGTAATAACTTCCCATTTTGACATGCATGACATCTATGGGAAAGAACTGGCCAGGTAGTGCACACTACTACTAACATACAAATCCTTGGAGGCTCTGCGGCCAATGCAAAGGAGGAAGTTTCGAGATCTAGAATGTGAATGGTACA
Source organism: Zantedeschia hybrid cultivar (assembly GCA_030544215.1). Taxonomy (NCBI): domain Eukaryota; kingdom Viridiplantae; phylum Streptophyta; class Magnoliopsida; order Alismatales; family Araceae; genus Zantedeschia; species Zantedeschia hybrid cultivar. The sequence goes on along the minus strand of JARZZO010000008.1, from coordinate 58,990,330 downwards.
GATGGTTTGATACCTGGGACCTGTACATAGTCCTGAACAGATTATTCCTACATCCTGCTGAACTACAGTGGCCACTGCTGATAGTGAGCTGATTGAGAGGCCTGGGGCCATTTTTTATAAAAGGATCCTACTAAGTTATGAGACTGATGAAGGGGAGCCAGATGATCCCTATGAAGCTGGGCTAACCACGGATCACCTTTGGAGGGCTACTTACCCCTCACATGTCTTTGCCCTCCATACTCTTTTCCGCACTTTATTGTTGACTCCGACTCGGTCGAGGGTCATTACTAAAGATATACCACGGGTGCCGCCCATTATCATTACTCTGTCCCCTCGGGACCTTTTCCCTCGGATTCCCCTCGACCTTAAGAGGATCCACGATCTCATCTGGGACATATTGTTATATGATCCCTCCAATCCACTGGCAATGGTGCTGATCGTTCCAAATTGTGCGTCGTTAAACACTCATGAGAACGTTCAATCTAAATTTATTCGGCTAATTTGAATTCAATTTTGAAAATTAATAATGGTGAGTCCGAGTCGAACCACAGGGAGTTAAATTTTTAACTTTGAAAACTTTGGATTTTGAAAATTTAGATTTTTTTTTATAAAAAAAACAATGTAAAAAAAAAACTAGTGGAATCAACTAACTTTAACTAATTAAACAAGGGTATTAATACAAATGACAAAACTAAAAGGTGCAAAGAAAAGAGCACTCAATCAAGGCCCCTGCATACGCATGCATAATGATGGAGCCCAATCAAACTTAGCCACATACCCTCTTGTTACTATTCATCAAAAGATTTTTTTCATTTTATTTTATTTTTTTAACATTTTTTAAATATAATTTAAATCAAAACAAGTACTAGATATCGATTGATTTGAATAAAAGGATTTTACATTGGACGAATAAAATTAGGTGAATAGTAACGTACTGTTCATGCAACTATCTAAACAATCAAATTAACGCTAATATGCAAATATGTAATGATAAGAAATGAAAACACTTAAACTATTAGTACTCAATTAACTAATCATTAGATCAAATGTAAGAAACAACAGCATGATTGAAATAAAAAAAAACTTCTAACAACAATTCCTGTAGCTTGCTGAAGCGCCTGGTTGCTGGCATGCAAGCGTGCATGCGCTGGGTAGGAGGAGGTGCTTGCTGGCTTCAAGCGCTGGAGGTGCGTGAACGCAGCTGCTGGCTAGTGGAGGAGGTAGCTGCTAAGACGTGCATGCATGCATTCACTGGAGCAGCACGTGGAGGACATGCATGGGAGGTGCTGGCAACGTGCAGGTGCTTCTGCTGGTGGCTGAGGCGTGGAAGGATGCTGGAGCTTGCTACTGGTGATGCGCGTGGGCTGTGCAACAGGCTTCAGGCGCACGTGGAGGCAGTTGCTATGAAGCTTTGCCGCGTGGAGCTGCTGGAGCGGTGCTGGGGGTGTTGTTGCTGCTGGAGATGCTGAAGGTGCAGCTTCAGGTGAAGCATGGATGCTCACAGCCGGCTACGCGGAAGCTGCTGCTGGCCGGTGCGTGGGAGGAAGAATAAGGGAGAGAGGGAAGAACCGAGAGAGAGAGATCTGTGGAGGGAGAGAAAGAGAAACCGAGAGAGAGCATGCGTGGGAGAGAGAAGAGAAGAGAGAGCTGTGGGGAGAGAAAGAGGGAGAATCCGAGAGAGGTTTACGGGAGAGAAGAGAGAGAGGGAGCGTGGGAGAGGTTGCTGGGAAATGGAGGAGTCGGCTGCAGGGTTTGAGAGGAGAAAGAAAAGATTGCGGGAAGGAAGATTGGAGAGGCAGGAGGATGGTTCCAGGGAGGTGAAAACGGAGAGGAAGAAGGAGCAGGAGAATCCGAGAGAGAGAGGAGGCTGTGGAGGAAGAAAGAGAAGAGAGAGAGAAAGAGTACGGCTGCTGGGGAAGAAATTGGAGAAGAAGATCTAATATAGAGAGGAAGAGAGGCGTGGGAAAGGAAACCGAGAGAAGGAAGGAAGTGGAGGATTTTGGAAAACTCCAGAGAAAGAAGGAATCAGAGGGTCTTTTTAATTTGGGAAGGAAACTTAAAAAAAAAAAAAAAAAGAAAGTGGGGGAAAGGAAAGTGGCTGGTCTTTCTTGGACTCTTCGGGCAAGAATTTGGGTAATATTAGGACTTCAAATGACGTTTTTACCCCTGCTTTAATTTTTTGGACAAAATGACGTCGAATTTATCGAAATTCGAACACTAGACCTCCCCCAAATTTCCGGAAACTCCACCAGCTCCACTACATCATCGGCATGTCCTGTTCACATAAAATAAATATAAATTAGCACATTATCATAAAAATATCATTATATTTATTTATTTCGTCTCAGTTTTGTCGAAAAACCGCAAATGCGCTATACTCCATTAATCACATGAAATGACGATGTTTTAAAGTCAGAATTTGACGAAATTGGTACCGTTGAACTTGGCACACAATTATCTATCATTTCATGCCATTTTATAGATAAAAACATGAGTATGATGCATATGATTGCCCTTAAATGATCAATTTAACACCTTATCACACCCCCCAACTTACTCATTGCTAGTTCCTTAGCAATGCAAATAAAGAAAAGTTAGGACAAACAATGAATTATCATGCTTCATTTGTAGTATCTTTCACAAACAATTTAAGTGGTCGCCGATTGGTTAAGCTAAAGTTTTCATATCCCACAATATTTTGATTCACGCCAGGTGATTGTGCATGAAAATTGACACGCTTAGAACTCGTTTCCGACCTTTCTGGTATATTCTTGCCTTTATTACCCTTTAGATAAGACTACCTGGGAAGAAAATAAAATAGAAGATTTCCCGATCAGTCAGTGAAGACCGTTTTACAGTTTCCGTCCTAACTCAGCACTTTTCATGACATGGTCATATTTTTGGTACAATGGACTTTTTAGCGTGGCTTTTTCTTTTATTTCATTGTACTTTTGCTTTTGAGAATGCGTACTTTTTGCCACTCTCTTTGAATTGCCTGAGGGGAGGTGCGTACTTTTTGCCACTTACCTTCCTTTAGCTCTTTTAACGCCTTCTTTTGCCTTTAGTGTTTACAACTGTCTATTTTAAATGACCGCCTCTTTTAGAGTGCTGAGTGGGACAGTCCCCTATTACGAATCTTACACATTCCTTTCGTTCAACCCAAAAGAAAAATTAGAATAAGTAGTCTTATCCTTAAGGTTAATTTCAGCAATTCTATATTTTTAAGATCTTTCATTTATTCTAAGTTGCCGTGTGTGTGTGAAAATTATCCTGTCATGGATTTTTATGAAGTGGGATATTTAAACTTTGAAGGTTCTTTAACCAATGTGACAACAAAAAAAACTGATTTGTTTAAGATTTACTTAATGAAACATGATTTTCATGCAATTTTCATAGGATGAGAAAAGAAGTTTTTGAAAGAAAGTTTAAAATTTTTGACCATTTTTTAGTGAAAGGTATCAGTTTTCTTCAAAAGATTTTCAATAAATGCATATTAAATTGATTGTCCCACCCCCCAACTTGATTGACATTGTCCTCAATGGCATAAAAGATATGAAAAACATGTCAGCCAGAAGAGAATTGTGAAGGAGAGAAACAACCTGTGATGACGAGGATGCGACATACCCAAGGCGACTGCTGCTCAGGGACCTAAAAGGAAAATAAATACAAAAACGAAAGTAAAATATTGGGTTGCCTCCCAACAAGCGCTAAGTTTATCGTCTTCAGCCAGACGGAATGTGCACACTATCCAATGCCTACTAGTACAAATTTCAGTGCATGCATTTTGAAGTTTGTTGGTTGGAGTGCACTCAGCATTGCATGTAGCTGATGACTCAGAGTGTTATCATTGAGGTTCCAGAGAAAATAATTTTTCAACATGGTCAATGGGATATTGGTTCTACTTGATTCATAGGCCATGTCAACCACGTACCCCACTTCTTTTCCTTGACTAAATTGAAGGACTTAATCCTCAATAAAAAGATCAAAAGTTCCCAGAATGATGGGTCATTGATTCAATGTAGGGGATGATCCAATGTCGAAGATGGGGAAATCAGCAAATATGTGGCTCCTATCCGTCTGAATAAGAGTATCTTGGATCATGTCATGCGGCTGCTTAATGAAATGATCAATTGACTGCAAAGCAACCGACGTGCACTTTAATTTGTGGATTCCAAATTTCTCAAAGATAGAGACTGAGAATAGGTTCAGTTTGGCCTCAAATTTCAATAAAATCCAGTAAAGATTGATGTTATCGATATTGTAAGAATTGAGTTAGGCAACACAGTGAGTTTCTTTGAGAAAATGGTTGTTGATGTGGACTTGGCCTAATAATTCCATCACTTCCTTGAGTCGGGCCAACTTTTGGAGGCTACTGGACTTAGATTCTCTAACACTCGGGAAACGGATCATAGGTAGGTGAATATCTGGGCTCTCACTAGAATCCTTCTCGTCTCCTTCATCTCCCTCCAACTGACCCTCAATAGGCTCTTCGTGATGATTAGCTAAGTCTATGGCTTCAGTTTTCTCTTGATGCAATTCCTCAAGATTATCCACTTTCTGATCCATTGGGAAGAAGAAATATTCAAGATCCAGACCATCATGTGTATTTAATTCCTCTGTGGGAAATAGAAAGTGTTCAAAGTCCAGATCAATATCAAGCAAATCACTCATTTCTCCTTCTCATTTTTCCTTCAAGCTCTCCTCAAGAGAGATAGGTGTGATCGTGACTTCACTTTGCTGGTCAGTCTGAGGGTTTTCCATCTTCTCTCTATCCACTTGGTATATATCTTCCAGAATATTCACTTTCTCTATTGGGAAGAAAAAATATTCGAGGTTCGGACTAGCATGTATATTGACTTCCACTGTGGGGAACATGAAGTGTTCAAAATCCGGATTAACCTCTAAAAGATCACTCACTTCCCCTTCTCCTTTTCTATCACTTAAGCTTTCCTCAAGAAAGACAGGTATGATCATGGATGCATCTTGTTGACCAGTCTCAGGATTTTTCATAGATTGATTCATGCTAGCATTCCCTATTCTAACCTGATACAACTTCTTAAGATTCTCTTTGTTTTCAAGATCAGGCATGATGTGACCATTTACGGGTTGAGCGATTTCAAGTTGAATTTGTGAGTTGATTTGTTGGTCAAAATCAGGTGAAAAAGATTGCAGATTTTCAATGGGCTTGCTAAGCACTTCTTCTAAATCCATCCTAAGATTAGTTTCAGTCAAACAGTCAACTAGGGCATGCATTCTACCAATGATTTGTTGTTGGGCCAAGACTATTTGTTCAAGTTGTATGAATTCATCATCTTGAGGATGCGGATAACTGGGCTGATAATTAGACTGCGAAGAATAAGAATATGTCGAATAATTTGCTTGGAAGCAAGTGGACAAGAGCTTGTGGACAATGGATAATCGGAGTGTCCATGATTGTGGGCCAAACCACTAAAGTAGACTTGGAATTGGGGCCAATCCGAGAAGTCTTGGATAGCTAGACTTGGAGCTTGGGCATGGTGAGGTGGAAATTGAAGAGCAGGTGGGGTATCATAATGGTCCTGATTGGCCCAAATGGGGCATCTCTCTTGATAGGTATATGATTGTGTGGGAGATGAGGACGGTTCTGGGCCCAAAACTAGAAATTGATCAATTGTGTGGGCCAAGTTGTCTAGTTTATCTAATCTGTGAGCCAAATCCATATTAGGTGGTGGAGGGAAAGGTGTGATGGTATTAAAACATGGGCCAAGAAATTGGTTCATTTGAGTCCACTCCATACTGAAAATCTTTTTATTTTTATTTTTTATTAATGATGCAAACAAGTTAGCACATAATTATTCCTAAGACAACTATGGTCAAACTAGCCTACATGATGTGTTTCTCACAAATTAATCTAGGTTTAATTCAAGTCCATCCTCACAATTATCAATCGGCCAGGTAAGAGGTGGGGTAGTGGGAGGCTCCCCCTACTTTCGTAGGGACCTAATTAAAGAACCACCGACCCACTTAGGCGTTTGCCATTTGACCTCTAGCCTTAGACACCGGTCTCCAAAAGTGATAGTGGGCTCAAGCTAGACCCAAATCTCATTGTGAACCCTAAATTGAATTCCTACTCACTTTTAATGGGCTTGGGTTAGTGAAAGAATGCAAGAGGTGGTTGTTTTTGGGCCAAGGAAGGGTAATCAAATCCCCACCTTATTTTGTTAATGGACTTGCCCTTAAGATATTTTTATGTGAAGTGCATAACCAATTCAAATAAGGGGTTCTATGCAATCATGGAAATGCATGAACATGGTATTTAAGGAAGGTAGAAATCTCACCTTGTCCCCCGCAATCTTCAACAAAATGGAAATTTACAAGAAAGGAAACAGTCTAGAAATACAGTCCTAAATGATGCATGACCTAACATGGAAGGTTTCTAATCTTGGAAATGAAGATTTTTAAATTTGGATGTTCTTCTTTTTGTTTCTTTTTTTTTTAGTTAATGGAAACCTATCTAAACTAGAAACTTACAAAAATGGAAACTAACTAAAGTAAGGAAATTGAAACATAGAAAGTTGGAACACACTTACCATGATTTCGCTTTTCTTTTTTTCTTTTTTCTTTTTCAATATACCTGCAAAAATAAGAAAAAGAAGGTTAGCTAAAGATTAATTAAACTAAATCCAAGATAATCAAAATTAAAAATCTAACTCCCCGGCAATGGCGCCAAAAACTGATCGTTCCAAATTGTGCGTCATTAAACACTCATGAGAACGTTCAATCTAAATTTATTCGGTTCATTTGAATTCAATTTTGAAAATTAATAATGGTGAGTCCGAGTCGAACCACAGGGAGTTAAATTTTTAACTTTGAAAACTTTGAATTTTGAAAATTTAGATTTTTTTTTATAAAAAAAACAATGTAAAAAAAAAACTAATGGAATCAACTAATTTTAACTAATTAAACAAGGGTATTAATACAAATGACAAAACTAAAAGGTGCAAAGAAAAGAGCACTCAATCAAGGCCCCTGCATACGCATGCATAATGATGGAGCCCAATCAAACTTAGCCACATACCCCCTTGTTACTATTCATCAAAAGATTTTTTTCATTTTATTTTATTTTTTTAACATTTTTTAAATATAATTTAAATCAAAACAAGTACTAGATATCGATTGATTTGAATAAAAAGATTTTACATTGGACGAATAAAATTCTGAAAGTTAGAGGTGAATAGTAACATACTGTTCATGCAACTATCTAAACAATCAAATTAACGTTAATATATAAATATTTAATGATAAGAAATGAAAACACTTAAACTATTAGTACTCAATTAACTAATTATTAGATCAAATGTAAGAAACAACAACATGATTGAAATAAAAAAAAAACTTCTAACAACAATTCCTGTAACTTGTTGAAACCGCCTGGTTGCTGGCATGCAAGCATGCATGCACTGGGTAGGAGGAGGTGCTTGCTGGCTTCAAGCGCTGGAGATGCGTGAACGCAGCTGCTGGCTAGTGGAGGAGGTAGCTGCTGAGACGTGCATGCATGCATTCACTGGAGCAGCACGTGGAGGACATGCATGGGAGGTGCTGGCAACGTGCAGGGGATTCTGCTGGTGGCTGAGGCGTGGAAGGATGCTGGAGCTTGCTACTGGTGATGCGCGTGGGCTGTGCAACAAGCTTCAGGCGCACGTGGAGGCAGTTGCTATGAAGCTTTGCCACGTGGAGCTGCTGGAGCGGTGCTGGGGGTGCTGTTGCTGCTGGAAGCGCTGGAGACGCTGAAGGTGCAGCTTCAGGCATGGATGCTCACAGCCGGCTACGCGCAGAAGCTGCTCCTGGCCGGCGCGTGGGAGGAAGAATAAGGGAGAGAGGGAAGAACCGAGAGAGAGAGAGATCTGTGGAGGGAGAGAAAGAGAAACCGAGAGAGAGCATGCGTGGGAGAGAGAAGAGAAGAGAGAGCTGTGGGGAGAGAAAGAGGGAGAATCCGAGAGAGGTTTACGAGAGAGAAGAGAGAGAGGGAGTATGGGAGAGGTTGCTGGGAAACGGAGGAGTCGGCTGCGGGGTTTGAGAGGAGAAAGAAAATATTTTAGGAAGGAAGATTGGAGAGGCAGGAGGACGGTTCCGGGGAGGAGAAAACGGAGAGGAAGAAGGAGCAGGAGAATCCGAGAGAGAGAGGGGGCTGTGGAGGAAGAGAGAGAGAAAGAGTACGGCTGCTGAGGAAGAAATTGGAGAAGGAGAGGAAGAGGGATACCGAATCACAGCTGGAGAGAGACTAATATAGAAAGGAAGAGAGGCGTGGGAAAGGAAACCGAGAGAAGGAAGGAAGTGGAGGCTTTTGGGAAACTCTAGAGAAAGAAGGAATAAGAGGGTCTTTTTAATTTGGGAAGGAAACTTTTTTTTTAAAAAAAAAGAAAGTGGGGGAAAGGAAAGTGGCTGGTCTTTCTTGGATTCTTCAGGCAAAAATTTGGGTAATATTATGACTTCAAATGACGTTTTTACCCCTGCTTTAATCTTTTGGACAAAATGACGTCGAATTTATCGAAATTCGAACACTAGACCTCTCCCGAATTTTCGGAAACTCCACCAGCTGCACTGCATCATCGGCATGTCCTGTTCACATAAAATAAATATAAATTAGCACATTATCATAAAAATATCATTATATTTATTTATTTCGCCTCGGTTTTGTCGAAAAACCGCAAATGTGCTATACTCCATTAATCACATGAAATGACGATGTTTTTAAGTCGGAATTTGACGAAATCGGTACCGTTGGACTTGGCACACAATTATCTATCATTTCATGCCATTTTACAGATAAAAACATGAGTATGATGCATATGATTGCCCTTAAATGATCAATTTAACACCTTATCAGGTGCCTATTCCTCCGTCTCCATCCTACCCTCCTTCTATCCAAATCCATTCCTGCTCTATGATAAATATTGAAAATTCCCAAAAAAATGTCAATTTGGCAACTCCCTCCTCCTAAATTCTCATTAAGGAAACATCCTACTTGTCCGAATGTACCCCATTGCGCAGGTCACTCGGGCAGGATTCTCTTCTAGATATACTCTACCCTTCCTCTCAGGAGGATTCACCTATTTTCCCTCATGTACCTTCCGATTTTTATCCTTCTTCATCCTCCTTAGGGAAGGATAGGCAGTCTAGTTATAGGACGTCTGGTGAAGTTAGGCAATTTAGGGAGTCTAGGAAGTCTAAGGGTAAACAGATTCAAAATAGATACCTGCAAGAGTTAGCTTCCAAGTGCTTTCCATTCTATCAAATCCCTCAACTATTAGAGAATCCTATCCAGTTGTCAGAAGAGTATGAGGCAGATGAGGCGGTCGATGACGGATATGGAGTCTATAAACTGATACATGAGAAAGATCCCGTCACTAAAGAAGAAGAAGATGAGGACGCAGCCGAGTCGTATGCAAGTGGAGTGAAGAGATTCAATGAACTCTCAGTTGCTGTAGAAGAACCAACCAAAGAAATCAATCTAGGAATCGAAGAAGAGCCTAAGGTAGTCCTCATAGTCAGAATCTTTCTAAATTAGACGAGGAAGCTTTTGTTCAAGTTTTTAAAGATTACAAGGACACTTTCACCTGTAGCTATGAAGATATGCCAGGGTTAGATCCTACCTTAGTGGAGCATCGATTAACATTGAAATCTGGAGCTAACCCAGTTAAATATAAGTTAAGGCGAGTCCACCCACAGATGGCTTTGAAGATGAAGGAAGAGGTTGATAAATTACATAAAGCCAAATTTATTAGAGTTGTCCTCTATCCACAATGGGTGGCTAACATAGTCTCGGTTATGAAAAAAGACGGAAAAATCAGGATCTGTATTGACTTCCGAGATCTGAACCGGACATGTTATAAAGATGATTTCTCACTGCCTCACATAGATGTGTTGATCTATAACATGACTAGATTCGAGACTCTATCATTCATGGATGGCTTTTCAGGGTATAATCAAATTAGATTGGCAGAAGATGATCAAGAAAAAACATCATTTACTACTCCATGGGGAACATACTGTTATTTAGTCATGCTGTTTGGGTTGAAGAATGTTGAAAGCTACCTACCAAAGGACAATGATGGCTATATTCCACGACATGATGCATATAAATTTGGAAGTGTATGTGGATGACCTTTTGGTTAAGTCTAAAACTAGAGCTAAGCATGTTGAAGTTCTAGCAAAGGTTTTGGAGAGATCAAGAGAGTATCAATTAAAGATGAATCCAAAGCAATGTGTATTTGGTGTCTCATCAGGGAAGTTGTTAGGATTTATCGTCTGTAAACGGGGCATTGAGATCGATCCCAACAAGGCCAAAACTATTACTGAAATGCCACCTCCCAAGAACTTGAAAGAGTTGAGAGGATTAATCGGGAGGTTGCAGTTTATTCACCGCTTTGTCTCCCAACACTCACAAAGGTGTAAGCTGTTTTACGAGCTTACTAAGCCGGAAGTCAAATTCTATTAGGACGATATATGTTAGGAGACATTCGATGGATTGAAGACATATCTTGCAAGTCCTCCTGTCTTGAGATCACCATCTTCAGGCAAACATTTAATTCTATATATTTCTATCCTAGATGATGCCGTAGGGGTTGTCCTAGCACAAGAGGATGAAGAAGGAAAGAAGAGGGCAGCCTATTATCTCTCTAAACGTCTCAACCTCGCTGAACAAAGGTATACGGCGATGGAGAAAATATGTACAACATTGGTATAGGTAGTTCAAAAGCTGAAACACTATTTTCTGGCCCATGAAGTCCATCTCATCGCTAGGATGAATCTTATCAAATTCATTCTCGAGAAATCTGTCCTTACATATAGATTACCACGATGGCAGAGATTTCTAACCCAATTCGATATCATCTACATTCAGCAGAAAGCGATCAAAAGCTATACCATAACATAACATCTTGCTCATCACCCTCTTCCCATATTTGATCCAGTATGATTGGAGTTTCCGAATGAGGAACTGATATCCATAAACAAAATCAAAGATGATATGTGGACTCTGTATTTTGACGGAGCTCTGAACTCTCATGGTAAGGGTATTGGCATCGTTCTCCTATCACCTGAAGTTGTCACCATTCCCCAAGCCTTTTAGCTCACCTTTCATGTTACAATAATATGGCTGAATATGAGGCTCTTCTTACTGGCCTCGAAGCCGCTCATTTCTATTGTCTCACCAAGCTACAGATTATAGGTGATAGTCAATTGATTCTTCGTCAAGTGCTCACCAAGTATCGTACCCTTGATCCTAAACTCAAGCCGTATCAAGAACTCACCTCAGCTTATGCCAATCTCTTCACCAAACTGATCTTTGTCCATGTTCCTCGGAATCATAATATCTTAGCTGACGCTCTAGCTTCTCTTGCATCGTCCCTTAACTTCCCGATCAGCAAGCATTTTGAATCAATTATCATTCATAGGCGTCTCTCTCCTGCTGTACAAGACCCCACTTTCCTTAAAATCAAGGAGAAGTTGCTGAAGAAGGTTAGAGACGAAGATATTGTGGAGAAGAGAGAAATCATGTTGTTAGAATTACAAGAAAAGATGGAAGATGAAGAGAAACCATGGTACTATGAAATTGTTAAATATTCTGAAGATCAATCATACCCTGAAGAAGCCACCACTGAGGAGAAAAGGGCTATTAGGAGAATTGCTCAGAGATACACCCTAGTTGGAGGGGAGTTATACAAACGAGGATTTGATGGTGTTCTTCTGAGATGCTTAGAGGAACATGAGCACTGGAAGATCATGGAAGGAGCTCATACTGGAGTTTGTGGTGGCCACGTTAATGGACAAATGTTATCAAATAAAATCCTTAGAAAAAGATATTATTGACCAACCATGAAAGAAGATTGTGTAGGATTTGTCCGTAGGTGTGCTAAGTGTCAACTTCATACCGACAAGATCCATTCACCTGTATCTTCACTCCATCTTGTTTCCTCCCCATAGCCTTTGATAAGTTGATAGTTTTGATCGTTAAAAGAACAAATGCATGCACAATATTTATGATTTTATGTTTAAAACTGCATGAAATGATAGATAATTTTGCACTGATTCCAATAGTACCAATTTTGTCAAATTCCGAATTAAAAAATATCGTCATTTCATGTGAATAACGGAGTGTAGTGTATTTGCGGTTTTCTCAGCAAAACCGAGATAATAAATAAATTCATTTCAGTATAAATGTAATTTATTCATGATAATATTTTAATTTACATTTATTTTTTACGTAAACAGGATATGAAGACGATGTGGTGCAGTGGTTAAGTCTTTGGAGACTTATGGGAGGTCTAAAGTTCAAATATTAGTAAAAGCAACTATCTTTTTGGAAGAATTAATGGAGCAAGGGTAGAATGGTCTTTGACTACTCTCTAAAGGTTGCCCTAATTTCTGCTCAAGAAGGAGCCTTGGAGCAGCCGCCGCCTCTTTCTTCCCTCCCTTCCTCTTTTTGAAAATACCCTTCCCTTTTAAAAGAATCTCCTTCTTTCCTTCCTCTCTCTCTCACTATTTTTTTTTCTTCTTTTCCTTCCTACCTTTTAAAAGCAGCTACAGTAACCAAGTACTGTAGCACCCCCCCTCTCTCGAGCCTTTGTTCTCTCTCCCTCTCACAAACTAGTAGCTACCAGGGGCAAGAGGTGGACTCGAGGTACTGTAACTAACCACTAAAAGGAGTCTAGGGCTGCCAAGGATCCGCACGAAGGACTACGACGGCTGCAAACATCAATTTTCTCTCTCCAACGCCTCTCTCTAGTTTTTTAGTTCTCCATGTTACACTGTATTTCGAATATTTTCTGTAAAAGTTTCCTTATGAAAGTCATGTTCTTTTTTTATATTTTCAATGTCTCTATAAAATTTCATGTAGTTCTGTTAATGAATGACAGTAGCTCCTTTGAAAAAAGTTATATTTTCTCCATCTTTTTGTTCTACAACTTTTATTTTTTATTCTGTTAACACTACTCAAACTTTATATTTTACTTTTAATTAGTGTTTTAGAGGTAGTCTTAGTTCAGTAGATGGTCTGATTATGCTCGTTTAGGGGTGCTCCTTTTGTGAGTTCATAGTAAGTCTAGTTGATTTCAATTCTTATCTATCAAATCATCATGCTCCATCTTCTTTCTTCTATGTTTTTCCTCTAAAAACTCAAGGTTTTCTAACTACTTGCTATTTTTTAAATAATTATATGGGAAAATTAAAATTTTAATATTGATGTTCGAATATACTTAACGACACATAATTTCAAGTGATCAGCCTTTCTCCATGTGGGCTTTCGACATTATTGGACCTCTTGGTGATCCCAACTCTTCGATTAAGCAAAAATCCTTCATACTCACCGCGAAAAAGTATTTCACCAAATAGGTAGAGGCCGAAGCTTACACGGAGGTCAAAGGATGAACAGTGTGCAGATTCATCATGAAGAATATCAATACAAGGTTCGGGATTCCAAGCACTATCGTCACCAACAATGGACCACAGTTCATATCACAAGAGTTCAAGGACCTCTGCAACATGTATAAAATTGTATTGCATCATTCATCTCCTTATTATCCGCAAAGTAATGGCCGAACAGAAGCAACTAACAAAACCTTGATCAAAATTATAAAGAAAATATGTAAGTCTAATAAATACACAGACTGGCCGAAGAAGCTAATTAAGGCTCTATAGGCCTACCAAACTTCAATCCGTACTCCCACTGGACAAACCCCATACTCATTAACATTCAGAATGGAGGCGGTAGTCCCATATGAAGTCCTCATCCTGTCATTAAGAGTACAATTGAATAAGGAGTTTTCCATTGACGAGCATCGCTTTGCACTCCTTGCTCAGTTGGAACTTTTAGATGAGAAAAGGTGGTCAGCTGCTAATCATGCCCAGGTTTATCAAAATAGACTTGTACGTTTTTATCAAAAGAAGGTTATTGAATGAAAATTCAAAGTTGGTGAAATAGTAGTCAAAAGAATTTTTGTAAAACCTAATGGTCCACGTTCTAAACTCCAACCTAATTGAGAAGGACCTTATGTTGTAAAAGATGCTATTCCTGGTAACGCCTACAAGTTAATTAACGTAGAAGGTCAAGAGTTAACTCATTCTGGAATGGTTTGTATCTTAAGAAATACTACCCTTAGATTTTAAATTGTGTCAACTAGCATGGTACAAAGACCAGTGGAGTTAGAAAATTTGAAATCCTAAATTCCCTTGTTAGTCTTTGATAGTCTAATTCAGGAGTATTAAACACACACAAACCCGCTTTGTTCTTGAGTAACAAGAGATGTGAAGTCCGAGAAATGCTAACAGCTTGACTAAGAGTCTAAGGTAAAACCCGTTCTTGTTTTCGTTCCCTTTTTATTGTCGGTTCGCGATGTCAAAATGAGGCTCATGATAGACTACTGAAAATATCCGCCGTCTTAGTAGGAGGCTGTCATAAAAAAAAGGGGAAAAATAAAAGATCTGCCCCAAAAAAGAAAAAAAATCAAAAGGCAAAAGTCGAATCAAATACAAAAGGCCACAAACGTCAAATCAAAAGGCCAAATATCCAAATAAAAGGGAGCGCAAGGTAAGAAATACCCCACAAAGTGAAAATGACCAAACCCCAACAGACAATTGGATAAAGGATGGATATCTTCCTGAGTCTCCGAAACTCTCTCGCGAGCTTTCTAAACCATTTCCTCCCTTCTCCCTTAGGGGCGTACCCCAAGCTTAAGGAATGGCTTAAGTTAACTAAGGGTCATATCATCAAATGGGATCAGGGACACAAGCACAAAAAAAGCACAATGAACTTGGATTAGGTTATCGAAGAATAGTTAGGAAATTAAAATAACGAATAAGTAAGCTCTTTTGATCTGTATACCATGCTGGTCTTTAAAAAAATTGAATATTTCAAAAGCACAAAAAAAATGGATATTTCAAAAACATAAAAAATTGAATATTTGAAAAAAAAGAAAAAAAGAAGATATGTCAAAACACAAACAAAAATGTTCGAATTTTAATTAGCATCTGCTTATCGCATCTTGTATGTTGCATTTTTACTTCCAGTTAGCATCTGTATGCTTGTATGATGCTTATTAATTGTTGTCATCAATTATCTTTTATTTGCCTTCATTGAATAAAGGTTTTGCCCCTTGACCTTTTTACAAAGGATAGGATCAGATAGTCGGTTACTTAACCGGGCAAGGGGATAAGGCAGAACAGACATACTAATTTGTTTGTTCAAGTTGTTTACAGGACACAGGAATTCAAGGAAAATCCAGAAAAGAAAAAAGTCTTACTGTGGGAGTTTCACTGAGTCCTTACCATGACTCAAAAGACAGTTATCTTTACTCTTGTATTCTTTTATATAATTGATTTGCATCATCATTAAATGTTTATTAGATTATATCTGAAATATTTATTAGATTATATCAAGGACTTTGTAGTTTTGATGAAACTCGAATTTGAGTTCCCCTCTACCAAAAACAATGATAATTTCAAAGAATTCTTAATCGCACGGATAGGTCGTTAGATTGTCAATTGGTGGGGACGATGGTTCCGCTTTTGTAAAGCAGTATGTAGACAAACGAGCTTCGGCTTAGGACTAAATTGCAAGACTGGTGTCTTGACTCATCAATGACGATTTAATAATATTATCCTTAATTAATTTATATTTTATTTCATCTTATTTTTTATTTTAGCTTAGCATGCATCATATAGGACTTTGAAATCATTGTGATAAGAATTAACTATTGATTAAATTTCAGACCATTGATCGAATAAAAATCCAAACGTGATATGAAATATTTCACTCCGAATTGAGTATCTCAATTATCTTTGAGGATTTTCTTGAAGATATCCTTGGAATTCCTTCTTGCTTGGATCTATATCCCGAATTTTTTGTTTCATTTTAAGATCCGTCGTGGTTGTAGCACGTCCACATTGGCTAGTAATCGCTCTTCATAATGAAACCTGTAAGGTTTGTGACCTAAGGTACTTCTCCTTGTGGAGGTTGATCATCCTTATTTTATTTTTTTTGTTTATCTCATCCAAACAAGATTGATTCCATTGATCTCTTTAGGTCGCTTCATTGATCATTTTGAGAAAGATTCTTATCATATGATGTTGAGAGCGTGTCCCATCATACTTTGGTATCACCTTTTCAGTGCATTCAATTCCATTTCACTCTCTTGCAAAGTCAATGCCAAGATGGGGCAGCTATAGACACGCTAATTTTGACTTCATATTGAGTAAATTTTATGTCACAATTATAATGTCCTGAAATAGTCTAATTTTTAATCATTGATTAATTTTTATTAATTTTTGAGATTTTCGCTAATTAACGTCGACCATAGACGACGTCATTTAGATTTCTAGCAGAAATCAATTTGGAATTAAATTTCTAAATTCAAATAGATTTAACTGAATAGCGTTGCCCATGGACGACGCCTTTTAGTTTCTAATCCGTCTGGATTTCCGATTTTAAATTCGAATTAACTTCCTAATTATCTAAAGCACATCACTCGTGGACGACGCCTTTTAGGTTTCTTAATATTTTTCAGTTTCCTTTTCGAATTTTCTTTCTAATTTAGCTGCATTAATTAGCTAAATGGTGTCCCTGGTGAACGACACATTTTAAAAGTTTTTTGATAAACATGATTTTGCCGAGATAATTCAGTTCTAAAGGTTGAAAAGGTTGAAAATTCCTTCCATGCCTATCTATGGTAATCTGGATCTGCGGGGAAGCCCTTTTGAAGGCCTAAACCACTCCAAAACCTATTCGATAAATATAATACCCTATTGGCCTTTGAAAAAGGTTGGCAATTGAAGAATTTGGAGCTCAAGGCAAGGTTTTTGGAGGCTCTCAAGAAGGAAAACATAGACAACATCCCAAGATTCTTCATCTTCATCCTCTTCTTCTATTGAAACTTTGAAGACTAAGGCTTTGAAAGGGCCAAACAAACCATCTTTCCCCACCCACTTTCTTTCTAGTTTTCATTGATTTCATTTAATTAGTTCACTGCTTTCATAGTTATTCATCACATCACTCCATCATACACATACCACATCATCTTTTTCATACCCGTGTTCATGTTAGGGATTTAAAGGATCAAAACAAGTGAGTTTTATTTGTTTAGTTTATGTTTAGATTGCTAGATAGAATAGATAATACTCTACCACATAGCTCTAATCTTATTTCTTTTGTTTGATTTCCTTTTGCAAGGTTTGAAGAAGAAAGGAAGGTTTTGGAGAAACTTGGGAAAAGAAGGAGAAAAGAACCCAAAAACAAGAGTAAAGTAAAGAAGAGGCTCTTCTTTTTCAGCCGGCCAAAAGAGATGAACAAAAGAATCCAATCTCTCGATTTCACAAGGTTAGTAAGCGATCAACTTATTCCTTTGAAACCCTCAATTTCCGGTGATCACGATTTTTAATTAGATTTGTTAATTATATAACACATGATATCATGATAATAGCACACACGATTTGAGCACCCATAACTTTTTGGCGATCACGATGGGATTTGTCTTGCCGTTCTTTTTTATTTACTCTTGTTATTTACATTGAGCACCCTTGGTGCATTGTTGTGTCCCTCGGGCACGTTTGATGATTGATTGGATGGTTGTTTGATTTTCTCCCCACGTGCACCTCGTGCACACCCCTTATGGCAAAATTTTGCCCTCCCCTTGATCGTCTTGGGTTGTGGTATTAGAAAGTGTGTTTTATTTGCATCGATATCCATGATGTTGTATGATTAGCCTATCTGTTTAACCTGTTTTCGCATGAGTATTTGATCTTTTATTTATCCTGTTGATTGGAGAGGAGAATGCCCCTGTTGTCTTGATTGTTTACTGTTTTTCGATCTTGAATAGCATCGACCCTGAGTGTCGTCTTTCTGAAGGACGTCGCCCTTGCCCGATGCCATTAAACCCGCATACTCTGCTTGGCTACCTACCCGAGCCACTGTGACCAGAGGTTACTGTCTTGAATAACGTCGACTCAGATCGACACGTTTCAAGCAGTCTTTCTTCCGGCCATTAGTTCTCGGTTCTTTGATCATTTGTTGTTACTTATATTTACCATACTACATTAGAGGCCATCCAGGCCATAGGTCATTAGCACTGGGAGTTTACTCCCCCATTCTATAAGAACACCCTTCTTAGCACTCTCACCTCTCCCTGACTGAGTCGGTCCCTCAGTCAGACTAGAGTGGTTAGTGTTAAGACTTCCATAAGTCCCCAAAAGCAAAGAATTCCTCTCTGTTCATCGGACTGGTTATACCATCGAAGTACCAAGTAGATCCTTATACCGTTGTGAGTGAAAGCCACAGCATATAACGGCGGAAAAATTGAACTGAAACTAGGATCCTCCTTTGAGTGAATCCAACTTTAAAAAAAAAAACTCTATTTTAACTATACAAGGAATTCTAAGACGATGAAATCACCAACTTGTTTGTTAATCTCTGTATAACTTGTCTGAATTCTTGTATAATCAAACACAATGATGTTATGCTCAGGTAGAGCCGTCGGCATGGTTGCCCTTGAACAAGAAGATCTGGTTACATATGAGGGAGATGCTCATGCCCCTCAGGTCTATGATCCATCCTACTCTGAAGATGAGAGAGATACTTATGCCTCTCATAACCCTAATCAATTTCAAACCATACACGAGGGATGTAACGACTCGCCACCCTATAATCGGGGATCCGATTACTAAATAGGTACCGAATCATTATTTTGGAACCAAACTAGGATCTAGATAAGTCTGGGAAATAAATAATTAACTAAGCTAAACATTCACATCGCATTGAATTGAAAAGGAAGTGCAAGAATTAAAAGTTATTACAATGTGACTGGACACAGCAAATAATTACATACTCCAATAGAAAAGAAATAATTAAGCGTACAGGCCAGAAATAAAATAACAACTACGTCGGGGCATACCCCGAAACAACAGTAGCTGGCGCGTAATACTAAGCAGCACTTTCCTCGCTAAGCCTGCCTGGAACCCTCACCTGAAAACCGCAGGGGTGAGTCTTAACGAAAAGACTCAGTAGGGATCCTTCGATCCCCACCGCCCACTCACGCACCCACAAGAGCAGTAACACAGATAAAGGTAAAGTAAGCAAATAAATCAGTAATTACTACTCTTAATTCTCGATATAAACCACATGCATTAGAAATGTAACATGCATAACTCAGAAACCATTCTACCAGGGAACCTACAACCAAAGTCTCGGCAAAACACGCCAACCACTCAACCAAACGTGGGAAACACCGATCCGCTGAGACCAAACAGTAACCCCTCGGATAGCACGCTAGCTACTCCGGCCCAATTGGCTCAAGTGGTTACTCCTTCCCTCAGCACGAGTGACACTCCACAGGTACCACTCCTACACCGGTACTAGCTAACCTCGGGATTCACCAGGTGACCCTCTCTCACTAGGCGTCACCCCGCCACTGCTCCTACCGGCGCTGTGTCCCTCCCACACCGACACAGGGTGTCAAGCGCTACAACTGTCACTCTAGGTCCACAGTATCACAAAACATAGCACAGTAAGAAGTCCACGATCGCACGAAACACAACGCGGTGCGATCCGGTCACAAGGAATCCATCATCATCGAGTATATTTAAAGCATGCATTAACTGGACTATCTAACAGTGTAAACACCTATTAATAGCATGAATTAATGTGGTTCTGTCTTGAATCGCGTCGCCCAAGGCCGACGCCATTCAGGCCTCCTAAACTGATTCATGTGAAATCTCGGCCTCGGAACATGGCCTAAAAGGCGTCGCCATAGATAGCCGCCTATTAAAACGCGTCGTTGTCCCTGGACGCCATTCACAACAGAAGTCCACTCTGACAGAAACCGTTACGGGGACGATTTCTGCCTAAATGGCGTCGTGCTGTCTCGTCGCCATCCTGAATGGCGTCGTCCTAGCACGACGTCATTTAGCGCCAGAAACCTGGTTTCTGCAGCTCGACCCGAGGGTCCCCTTTTAGCCCCAAATTTGCCCCAAAACACCCAAAAAGGGGAAAACAAAGAGGTAAACCAATCCATCACAGGAAAACCCACAAATCCACATTCATAGAAACCACCATATCCATCAAGAAAGCCCCTTAGCATGTTGATTCTACCTAAGAACCCCATACACGCATCATGCTTCAAAGCGGGAAAATATGGTTTTAAGATGAAACACTACAGGGATCGTCACCCTACCGGTTGCTCGAACTCCTCCAAGCTTCCAAGCCGCCAACCCGTCTCGCCCCCACGCCGCCACCGGTACTGTCGAGGACGTCGTTACTCCACCGGGACGTCGGCCGCCGTCCGGAGAGAAAACGCCGCGGAGGAGGTGGTGGTGGTAGTGGTGGGAGTTAGGAGGTCGATGGAGTGGAGGGGGAGATGAACTGGTGGGAGGACAAGGAGGGGGAAGAGAGATCGCCAGAGCCGCCGAGGAAGAGAGGAAAGAGAGAAGGGAGGAGGAAATGAGGGAAAGGAAGGAGGGTTCGCGGGGTCAACCAAAAGCTGGGTAAAACGCGTCGTGCGGTACAGACGCCTATCAGTTGACATGACGGGCCGTACTGACAGAGACTCTGAATCGCGTCGCCTAACCAAGACGCCGTTCAGATAACAAGACCGGCACCGTACACTGACAAGCCAAAGTCGCAGTCTGAATGGCGTCGTTCAACAAGGACGCCATTCAGACAACACGACAGGGGCCGTACTCTCGCGGCCCGAAGCCCACCCACGTAGCACAACAACAACCAAGCTAAATGACGTCCACCCAGAAAGACACCGTTCAAAAGGCGTCGTGCATGCTAGACGTCATTTAGATGGCACTCCCCTGACCCATCAAGGCCCAAACCAGGGGATCCGTCCCAGAAACTGACCCGATAACCGGATCCGAAACCTCAGTCCTTACATTCTCCCCCCTTAAAAGAATTTCATCCCTGAAATTGCCTGGTACAGTTAACGAGGTCGAAACATAAAGATACAAGCTCATAAGGGAACTTACGAGAAAAGGTAGGGGAACTGCTCCCGCATCTCGTCCTCGCGCTCCTAGGTTGCATCGCCCCCGGAGCGGTACTGCCAAATCACCTTAACCAGAGGTACAACCTTTTTCCGAAGGACCTGTTCCCTGCGATCCTCAATACGTACTGGAAACTCTGGAAAGGACAAGTCCTCAACAACCTCCAACTCTAAAAAATCTAAAATATGAGATGGATCCTGAACATATCTCCTCAACAAGGAAACATGGAACACATCGTGCACCCTTGCAAGACTGGGCGGCAAGGCTAGCTGATACGCCGCTTCCCTAATTCGAGTAAGAATGGGAAAAGGCCCAATATATCGTGGAGTCAGCTTACCTCGCTTCCCGAATCTCATCACACCCTTAGAGGGCGAGACTCGGAGAAACACGTGGTCCCCAGCCTCAAACTCAAGCGGTCTCCTACGAATGTCTGCATAACTCTTCTATCTGCTCTAAGCTGCAATCAATTTCTGCCACACCACTCTGGCAACCTCAGCACACTGATGTACCAACTCAGGCCCCGTTATCTGCCTCTCGCCAATCTCCGACCAATTTACAGGTGATCGACACGGTCGCCCGTACAATGCCTCATAAGGCACCATGCCAATACTAGAATGATAGGTATTGTTGTAAGCAAACTCCACTGTAGACAAGTGCTGCTCCCAAGAACCTCCCCAGTCTAGGCAACATGCCTTGAGCCTATCCTCCAGAGTCTGAATGGTCCTTTCCGACTGCCCATCAGTCTCAAGATGATAGGCCGAGCTGAAGGCCAACTGCGTGCCCAAGGCCTTCTGAAAACTCTTCCAGAACCTAGAAGTAAATCTCGGATCCCGGTCTGACACGATGGATAAGGGTACCCCGTGTAGAGAGATGATCCGATCCACAAACAGTTTAGCCAACTTACCGACTAACCAGTCCTTCCTAATATCCAGAAAGTGTGCCGACTTGGTCAATCGATCAACAATGACCTAGATCGCGTCTCTCCTGCCAGGGGATACAGGTAATCCCATCACAAAGTCCATAGTCACATGCTCCCATTTCCATTACGGGATCGGCAAAGGCTGCAACAACCCTCTTGGTCTCTGATGTTCAGCCTTAACCTGCTGACAAGTCAGGCACCTTGCCACATACCCAGCCACATCCTTCTTCATACCAGGCCACCAGAAATGCCTCCTCAAACAATGATACATTTTTGTCATTCCGGGATGCACTGCATATCTAGAATGGTGTGCCTCATCCAGGACACTCTTGCGCACGTCCTCCTCGGCCGGAACATAGAGTCTGCCTCGAAACTTAACTATACCATCATCCCGCAATTCCACCTCTGGTCTCTGGAGAATCTGCAGTAATTCTGCATCTGCCCTCTGAGCCTCAATTACGGCATGGTACACTGCTGGCCTCACAGTTAAGCTGGCCAACACAGCTCTTTCAACCTCATGTGGAATCCGAAAGGAAGATTCCACAACCTGCTCAAATAATCTCCATTCTCGAACTATAAGATATGACACGACCGTCTTCCGACTCAAGGCGTATGCCACCACATTCGCCTTGCCCGGATGATAAGACAGGTCGAGATCATAATCCTTGATAAATTCCATCCACCTGCGCTGCCTCAAGTTCAGATCCTTCTGCGTGAATACATACTTCAGACTCTTGTGATTAGTAAAAACCTGGAATTCTTCTCCATACAAATAGTGCCTCCAGATCTTCAATGCAAATACCACAGCTGCCAACTCTAAGTCATGAGTGGGATAGTTCTCCTCATGCTTCTTCAGCCGTATAGAAGCATAGGCCACGACCCTACCATGCTGCATCAGAACCGCACCCAAACCTGGACGTGATGCATCTGAATAAACTACAAATCCACCTAAACCTGATGGAAGTACCAACACTGGAGCCGAAGTGAGGCGAGTCTTCAACTCAATGAAACTCCGCTCACACTCCTCGATCCACACAAAAGGAACTCCCTTACGAGTCAACCTCGACAAGGGGGCCGCTATCGAAGAAAAACCCTGAACAAACCGCCTGTAATAACCTGCTAGCCCCAAGAAGCTCCTGATCTCAGTTACTGTTGTTGGCCTGCTCCAATCCATCACTGCCTCAATCTTGGCTGGATCCACTGCAATGCCATCACCAGAAATGACATGCCCTAGAAAGTGCACCTTGTCTAACCAGAATTCACACTTGCTAAACTTGGCATAGAGTTGGTGCTCTCTCAGAACTTGCAATACCATCTGAAGATGTGTGGCATGCTCTTCCTCAGAAGAAGAGTATATCAGAATATCATCTACAAATACCACCACAAACTGATCCAGATAGGCCCTGAAGACCCGGTTCATCAAATCCATGAAAGCCGTCGGAGCATTGGTCAAGCCAAAAGGCATAACCAAAAACTCATAATGCCTATACCGAGTCCTAAAGGCCATCTTACTAACATCAACCTCACGAATCCTCATCTGATAATATCCTGATCTCAAGTCAATCTTTGAAAACACCTTCGCAGACTGTAGCTGATCCATCAAATCATCGATCCTTGGAAGTGGGTACTTGTTCTTTATTGTCACTTGGTTCAACTGTCTATAATCAATGCACAACCTCAGAAAACCATCCTTCTTCCTGACAAATAAAACTTGAGCGCCCCACGGAGAAGTACTAGGACGAATGAAACCCTTATCCAGCAATTCCTGCAACTGTGCCTTCAACTTAGCGAGTTCGGCTGGCGCCATCCGATACGGAGCCTTAGATAGGGGCGCCGTACCCGGTGCAAGCTCAATAGTAAACTCAACCTCTCGCTGAGGAGGAAGGCCAGACAACTCCTCAGGAAACACATCTACAAAGTCACACACTACTGTAGGAGCCAGGAACGTCCCCCGCCGCTGCTGCGGGCTTCGGGCGAGGGTTTCTCCGTTCGTCTTAGCACTGTGGCGATTTTAAAGGGGGTTAGAAATTAAGGTGTGATCGCCAGGAGCATTACCTTTCGGTCCCTGTGCTCCGCAGGAGTGTAAGAGTGATCGCATTCTGAGGGAACGGGAAATGGTGGTTCCTCCTTCTCTTCCTCCGGCCGGCCAGAGGAGGAGAGCCCGGCAGTCTGCACGCGAAGATGCGGTAAGGATCCCTGAAAAGACAAGACAAGACAAGAGAAGGAAAATGACACGATTAGAACTATGGCATGTAGAATCTATCCATAAAAATATAAAATTAACTAGAATTGGAGGGAAACGCACCGGACGGGTGGTAGGGAGGGAAGGTGACCATATGTTATGGCCACCCACCTCCCGTTTTTGTTTAAAACCTCTGGGGGTAAAGGGTGCTAAGTTATCCTAACATGCATGCATGCAGATGGGGGTGCTCATGTGTGAAAAGTGAAGTAATATGCCAAAAGTGAAAAGAAGAGTGAGAGATGGAAAATGTTACGGCATGAACGGAAAGTGAGGATGCAATGAAATGAACAGAAGAAAAGTAAAAAGGGGTTAAGAAGACAAGCTCATTTCGAAGTGCGAAGGGTTCCTCTTGAAGCCCCTTCTGAGACTCTCTGACTCCTTGTCCGCTCGACTCCTCAAGGCCGACTCACTTGCCAACCTCTTCTGAGCATTCCCTCCAGAAAAACTCCTCCTTCATCCCTTCCTAGCCCCCCTGCTCGAGAGGATATGGGGGGTTTAAATAGGTGAAGGGAAAATAGGAGAAAATAGGGGTCTAAATCCCCGTAAATCATCTTGGAGCTAATGGGAAGTGGTCAAGGATCGGAGGTGGTGCGCGCGGCAGTCGCCGGAGTGGGGAGTGATCGGAGTAGTGGAGGTGAGGGCGGCGAGTAGAGGAGATCGTGGGGAAGACGCGGTCAAGGTGGTAGTTAGAGGAGTGGACGGCTAGCCAACATGCCTTCCAATCCAGTGGAAGGCCAGGTAGCTGGCCTTCCACGAAGTGGTGGAAGGCGGCCCGGTTGGCCTTCAAAGGGTGGTGGAAGGCAAGGGGTGGCCTTCGAAGGGTGGTGGAAGGCAAGGGGTGCCCTTCGAAGGGTGGTGGAAGGCGGGCTGGCTGGCCTTCGAAGGGTGGTGGAAGGCGGACTGGCTGGCCTTCAAAGGATGGTGGAAGGCGGACTGGCTGGCCTTCAAAGGATGGTGGAAGGCGGACTGGCTGGCCTTCGAAGGGTGGTGGAAGGCGGGCTGGCTGGCCTTCGGAGGGTGGTGGAAGGCAAGGGGTGGCCTTAGAAGGGTGGTGGAAGATGGACTGGCTGGCCTTCGAAGGGTGGTGGAAGGCGGGCTGGCTGGCCTTCGAAGGGTGGTGGAAGGCAACGGGTGGCCTTCGAAGGATGGTGGAAGGCGGGCCGGCTGGCCTTCGACGAAAAGGTGGCTAGAGTCGGGATTTGGTTAATGGGCCTAATTATTAGTGGGCTGACATGGCTAAGATGAGGGGTTTGGTGATGATGGGCTAATGATGGATGGGGTTCATGACCAAAAGGGCGGTCCAAAATCGGTGTCTACAAATGCTCCTCCGGGACACCTGTTTTGCAGTGGAGTGGAACGGAATGATAAATAGGTGTTCCGGAAATCAAAACTGATTTTGGACGGCCCAAGAAGGGATGAGCTATATCCAAGGATGATATGCGAGCGCGGCAAATGCATGAAGGCTAGCTATTCGAATTGCAAGGGTGATTGAGGAGAGGAACCAAATTCAGACTAGAGAATCACAATCCGTGGGACCCTCGGGTGCTAGAACCGCGAGGCCTTGGCGCACCAAGATGCAACGATCTAGCCCAAGGGGATCTCAAGCATGAAAGATAGAGGAGTGTGACTTGAAAAGGTCTCGACACAATGGGTGCGCGGTGGCCTGGCGCATCATGTGATCGCCAAGTGAGAGAATCTCAAGCACACGTATTGAGAAAAGGATGAGGTCTTGCAATTCAAAGAGTTAACAGACGTACAATTGCCAGACTCATAGATCAGCGATGGGTTAAGCAGAGTGATGAATTATGGTCATTGCCCCTAGGGCGAGGGTGGATGCTTATGCAAATGCATGCTGGTTTAAAATTAACAAACAAATTCCTAATGCAAACAGAAGGGGTTTATTGGCCAATCGAATAACTTGGGGAATATAGACTCCTCATTGTTTTGTTTAAAGAGGAACTCAGAGTCTATACACCCGAAGTTATTAGCCTCCTGTGTCTTCAATCCTATTTGCCTCAGATTTCCTGCAGCTGCAAAAACACACATTAGCAACGTTCACATATTCAATGATCACAACATTAAACATTAAACTGCAGGAGGATGAGAAGCAAATGTTTAGTTTCGAGTTGAAGCCGATATGGAAGATATGGCTATTCTATTGTTAGAATGCCAATCCGATATGGCTTCGACTTTAATTCTAGGAAGAACCATTAATTTGTTGATATTGAGCAAGGTGGTCTCTTGACCCTGGGGTGAGATTACCTTCTCAAAGTAGAGAAGGGAGAAGGGCACTTTGCCTTCTCGTGGATGGGCCTTTTCTAAAGTGGTAGAAGGCCAGCCGGCATGCCTTCTACGAAAAGGTGGAAGGTCAACTAGCATGCCTTCCATGAAGTGGTGGAAGGCTAAGGGGTATGCGGTCCATAAGAGGGGAAAAGAAAAGGATATGCATGCCCTTCCGTCTCTTATGGGACGTGGAAAAGTTTGTAATTATCCCGTGGCCTTAAAAGGGGAGGGTTGTCGCGGGGCTTTCTTCCAGAACTCAAGCTATCTGCGGAAAGATGGCCTCACCTTCTTCTCGCACTACTGCTATGGAGCCTCAAGTCCTATTTGATGTGGAAGGCTACCTCAGCAACTTGGTGGCCCACGGACAGGTATGCTCAAACCTTTGTGTTGTATACCTTGGCTCTCTCCTCTCTCTCTTGACCCTTGGTTATCCTGCAGCCTCTTCCCAAATTCCCTGATGCTAGGCATACTCGTAAGTATGTATGGCTTGCGGCCCTGCTGGACATGATTACCCTAGGCATGAGGGTATATATGCATCGGTGGAATTTGACCCGTTCCATTGTGTTTGCAAAGTGGTTCGCTTTCATCCACTGGCACTGGGAGGGGCTGGGTGCACTGCTCGAACTGTGGCATCCGGAGATGCACACGTTCGTGTTTCGAGAGTTTGAGGCGACAATTTTGCTGGAGGAGGTAGAAACCTTCTATGGTTGGGAGGGCCTAGCCACCGGTGATCCTTCTGGTTTGCCTGCATGGGAGGAAATCTTTGTTGATATAGTGCAGGACAAACGGGAGGTATGCCACATGACTAACAGTCGAGGAATCCTCGTCGATCGCCTTGCGTACTGGTTGATCCGAGAGATTAAGCGCAAGACGGTCGAATCTGAGAGGCTGATGCGAGGCTTATGCCTAGTTCTTGGGGGAGTCTTATGGTTTCCCACTTCGGGCTCTGTGCTAGAGAGGGAGTATGTGAGCGTGCTGAGCTTATTGTGGAAGGGTCATTCTCTCGCCCCAGTGATCTTGTCACACCTGTATGGAGGGCTCAGCCACATGAGCATGGGGCGATCTGTGAGGGGAAGCTTGTTCACCTTACAATTGTGGATGGAGATGCATTTATCTTTTGATTTTGATGAAAAAGTGACTTCCACCTCTAGGATTTTTCAGCACAGCGCATGGTATCCTGCACGCTCGCTTCTTGGTCCCGAAGATCAAGTCAGGTGTCTCACGGCTCATCTCAAGACGAGGGACGACTGGCGTGATTACCTGAACTTCCTGCCCGTGGAAAAATTTATCTTTGTCTCGATGATCCTTCGAAATATGGAGTTCACCACAAGGGCTTCTCGTGAGCGTGAGTTGTGGCTAATTGGCCCTGACGAGTTAGCTGTGTACCAAGGACATCGTTGCCATCTTCAGATCGGAGTTCCCAGACGGGTGCCACTCCCCGCTTTGCATGACACACTGATCGTGCCGAGACATACAGGGTACGCGAGAGAGGCGCAAGCAATAGAGCGATTCCGACGTGCATGGCGTCGTCACTCCAGATTCACCAAAGCTCGTCTTGATGTAGCAGAGACTTCAGAGGAAGTCAAAAGATATGTGAACTATTTAACCAATATACGACCTGCTGTATGTGCCTTTTTCATGGGCCGTAGAGCATTGGAATAATGTATCCATTCAAATTTTAGTGAATAATACCAATTTTATTTTCCTGAAAATTTCGCTCCAAAGATGTAAGCAAACCGCCCACATTGGCGGACGCGTGGGACGGCCACGGCCGTGGCCGTCCATGCTGGAGGACGGCCAGGCGGCTGGCCGTCCATGCCGGTGGACGGCTACGCCCGTGGCCGTCCACGCTGGCGGACGGCCAGGCATCTGGCCGTCCATGCCGGCGGACAGCCACGCCCGTGGCCGTCCATGCTGGCGGACGGCCAGGCGTCTGGCCGTCCATGCCGGCGGACGGCCAAGCTCGTGGCCGTCCATGCTGGCAGACGGCCAGGCGTCTGGCCGTCCATGCCGGCAGACGGCCACGCCCGTGGCCGTCCACGCTGGTGGACGGCCAGGCAGCTAGCCATCCACGCCGGCGAATGGCTTTAAGAAGCCCTGGGTTCTATTGTTCTCCACTCCTACCCCTTTCTTCCTCTTCTCCGATTCCAAAATTTTTCCCACCCTTCCATCCATGGCGAGAGTTTGGCTTCCCCGCTCCCTTAGGAGGAGGAGGACCGGCAGTGGCGATAGAGCGAGCTCCAGTGGCGGCGGCGGCGGCGGCGGCGAGGAGGCTCTTCGCGCCGGAGAGGAAGAAGAAGAAGAAGGGAGGACGGCGGCAACGGAGGAAGATGAAGAGGAAGAAGACGGGGCTGATGCAGAGGAAGAAGAAGGAGAAGGAGAGAGGTGATGAGGAAGGCGGTGGCAACGGAGAGGTGCCCCCGAAGAAGAAGAAGGTGAGTCCTTTGATTCCCCCCCTTTTTTTTTCTTTGAATCACGGCGGTGTGGCGGGCGGCGGGGCTCCCGGCCGTCCTTCCGTACGGACGGCGGACGTCCCGGCCGCCCACCAGAGCGAACGGCGGACCGCCCCGCCGCCCGTCCGGGCGAACGGCGAGCTGCCCCGCCGTCCGTCCAGGCGGGCGGCGCAGGGCCCTGCAGTCCGTCAGGGTGGGGCCAACTGCCTCGCTTTCTCAAAATCATTTTTATGAACATGCTCCTAACCTTTAATCTTGTTGGGATTTTCAGGGTCCACAGAGAGTCCGAGGACGAGTTTCGTGGGAGTTGGTCTAGGCCTGGTACCATGCGCTGCCCGATCGGCTCCTTTTCCAGGTGGACGCGTTTGGGTTCAGGCCGCTGTTCCGGATCCGACCGTTTATGGTGGATGCACCCTTCTTAGTGGCTCTGCGGGAGCGCTGGGATGACAGATGCAGGGCCTTCATCATGCCGTGGGGACACATGCTTCCCACACTGGAGGACGTCTCCTTCTTGACGGGCTTGACGGTCATTGGGGATCCGGTAGTGGGTCCCGAGCTCAGAGACTATAGGCAGTTGTCAGATCGATTCCTGGGCGAGGGGTATTACCGGGTCCAAGGAGCACTATCTCACATACCCCTCGGACATTTCGCTCGGTCTGTGGGGTTGAGCCGGGTACGGCGGATGCCGAGCGAGACTCTGGAGGCTTTCGCCGAGAGAGTGGAGGCGCTCTTGGACTTGGATGGCCGCTCGGACGACGAGAACCTACAGATCTTTCTCTTGTTCCTCTTCGGGAGGCTGCTATTTGCCACAGCTTCAGATAAGGTCAATCTGAAGTACCTGCCGTTGTTGGAGGACCTTCAAGCGGCGAAGAAGATGGCGTGGGGAGCTGCGATGCTGGGTCACCTTTTCTCCCACCTGGTGAGCTACTGCCAGGGCTCTGGCAACTTGGATGGATTCACCCCTTTTCTTCAGGTAATCCTCTTGGTTTTGGATCTCCTTCCTCACTTATGTTGATTGGCATTGACTGTGTTGTCCCTTGCAGATCTGGGGTTACACTCGCTTCCCCATCGGCCGGGGGACCGTTTCTGCGGACCGTGAGGGATGGACCCCTCTCATGGTGCGGTGGGAAATGATCCGGGATTATCGTCCCGTGATGTACCGCGTGGAGGACATCCGCGCCCAACTCAACACATTTCCTCCTCATATGGTGAGTGATTTGAGGTATATGTGCATATGAACAAATGATAAGGTCTGACCCTTTGTTACATTTAGGTGGTGTGGATGCCATATGCAGAGGAGGACCTGGCCGATCATCCATGGGTGTTCCAGAGCCTCTCTCAGTTCTGGCGGGAGGTGCCCTTGCTGTGCGTGAACATCTGTGACGGCCTCTTTGTTCGGATGGCCTACCGCACATGGGGATTGCATCAGCCTCTACTCGCCTATCCGACCTATCCTGATATGAACCGCGGTCGTCGCCGATCTTCTGCTATTGGTCAGGATTGGCGAGTGGTGAGACGGGCTGAGATTGAAGTGTGGCACCGCACCAGGGATGCCCTGTAGGAGGATAAATCCCTGCGAAACAGCTTCAGATACATTGGGGATTATGCCCGGCGATACTCAGACCGCATGTTTCTGGATGCGCGGCGGGTACGTCACTCAAACCCTTCAGTCTATTTCACTCAAATTTTCCATGGACTAACCTTAGTAATATTTATGCAACAGATGCCTGAAACTGAAGCCGTGCAGATCCTAAAGAATCAGAATGAGATTCTGGTTCTGCAGACGAGCGACCTGCTTCACCAGATTAGGGAATTGGTGAGAAGTCTGATTTCTAAATTTGGGTGTGATATTGTCCATCTCATTTTTGTGAAAAACCCTTGCGATGCAGAGAGAGACGCTAGCCTGTCACGGGCTGCGAGGGGATCCTGGTGCGGGCTCATCATCCCAGGCGCCAGCTGCCCCTGCTGATTGGGAGGCGAGACTACAGGATGCTCTCCGTCGTGCGGAGGCCCGAGAGGTGGATTTGGCACAGCAGGTGAGACTTGTTCTGCTCCTGTGTTATAATGATTGAGCTTGTTTGACCCTGAGTTCCTTTGCAGCGCCAGGAGGTGGAGACCGCCTTAGCCAGGGCACAAGAGTTGGAGAGCCTCAATCAGCAGTTGAGAGACCAGGTCTTAGAGGAGTGGACAACTCAGACCAGGGCGAGAGAAGGATCCCACCCGGACGTGTACTGGGAGGGTAAGATAGCCGGCCTACGGGAGGAGCTGACGAGGTCGCAGACAGAGGTGCGGGAGCTTGATTTCAAGTACCGAACCCTGTGGGACCGAGTGATGAAGAAGGGGCGAGAACGAGCTACGAGATCCAGCACACAAAGTCCAGGAGCTCGTCCCCCCATTCCTGCCCCGTCAGCTGGCCAGGCACCTGCTGGGAGCTCTGTCTTCAGAGACCTTGACTCCCTTCTTGCTGAGGATGCGTGGAGAGCATTGCGACGCACTGGCTTATCGGGGTCTATGCGACCGTCCTCAGGGCATCGCCGTGCTCGGGAGGATGACGCTGAGAGTCAGATGAGGCACCCCTCTCGAGATAGGAGAGATGATGACGCGGAAGGAAGGAAGAGAGGTTGAGAGGAAGAGGGATTGAGAGCTGATGCAGGGGTATGCCCCTGTGTCGTGATGTATGATTATTATGTTATGCTTGCATATTTCACTATTCACATCTGGGCACTTCTTGTTTTGCTTTCTGTCCGAGCCTGTTATTCCTGCATGCACAACATTGGGGAAACTGTTAGTAGTATATGTTTTCGGCCCCTTGCCCAAAAAGAGCAACTACCTTTTCCCTAGCCTTCGCATAGGGTCAAGGGGCCGTGTCCTACTAACCAGACAAATGGAAGAATATTGAAACTAATGCGGCAAGTAAATATGCAAATGCTGGTGGGTATTAACAAATGAGGTATGTGATGAATGAAAACACGTTTTTTATTCCACCTACCTGGTGACTGCCCAAACTTAGCCTGGTCGAATGATGAAAGGGAAATGCACACTCAACTTCCCAGGTATCCTAAGCACGCATCTAGATTGATTTGGGCCTCTAGACTCCTTAAACTAACCTTGATCGGTTAAGACTCATACTGATGACAATACCGTCATGCCATGCTTAGGCTTCCAGCTACTTCCGACCACCAAGTTTTCCCAAAAAGTTTTCGAGGTAAATGATTTGCCTGACCCGGGTCTCTTTCCTCACAATCTAGAAGGTATATGATGGAACACCTTGGAACCCTAACGGTCAACCGCGCGACGCTGACCCGGAATCAGACGCCGTCGCACCAATTGGTGACGCGCATGCATTGATCTAAGCCCGAAGTCTTCGAGAGTACACATTGAGATTATGGTTAAGAAATTAGTTCACCAGAAACATCGACATTACTCTTCACCCATTTTGGACTCCTGTGATCATGTGAGCATGTGACGATTTTTGAAAAATGAACCATTTTAAAATTATGTTCGGTCTTTAGGTAGCTATCTCGTGCTAAAACCTTGAGGGAGAAAAAAGTGAAGGAATTTTGGAGACAAACCTCACAGGAGGATTGACAAAACCGTTAAAAGGACGAGCTGTGACAAAACGGACCCCTTTTTGACCTCCTAGATGCCCCTATTTTGACTTTTCAGGCCTTTGGTAGATTTCATGGCCAGGCACGGTCACGACCAAGCTTTTTTTGTATGATTGCTTGAACCCCTTTTCTTTTTTGTGTTTCTTTTCTCCTCTTGACATTTTTCGGGGTTATTTGATATTCCGCCTGCGGGGACACTGCCCTCTTCACGTGCTCTGGTCCTTTATATTTCAGTTTTGGGCCCTTTTTAGGGGTTACATCTATCGGGTTGTTGAGGAACCGCAGTTTGCTGAGCTCGACCGTTTAAGGGCGTCAACTGTCCTGATCGGTCGAGAGACGAAGAGCAAAGGTCGCATTTTGACAGTATACTAAAGACTTGGAACTCATTTTAAAAAGGTTCTCTTTTGAAAAAACGTGTAAGTGTGTGCATCTCAGGATGATCATAGGGATCTGTATGAAAGTAAAGTAGACACGTCCAAGGTTCTGGTGGACCAAAGCCTTAGCCAAACCTTAATGTTAACCCAATCTATCATGCAACTAGACCTAGACGAGGGTTACATGGCAGTCACCAGACAATTGGATTTTGTGTCTATTCTGATTTTTTTGTCATTTTCATTGAAGTATGCACATATTTACAAATATTTTTGTTGCTTTTTGGGATATTTGATTTTTTTTGAGATTTTTGATTTTTGATTTTTTTTGTGTTTTCATGGATAAAACTTCTTCAGATACAACCCATTCCATGGGTGGGGTAACTCCTCTCCTTTTTCATTGATTAAGCGGTATGTATTACTTGAGTATGCCTCCTTGATTACAAATGGACCTTCCCAATTTTTTTGCAATTTGCTTCTGGGACCAGGAATTTTGATCATTTTTCTTTTGAGTACCATTTCCCCAATTTCGAACTTTCTTTCGACAACCTGCTTTGCGTAGAATCTTGCGATCCTATTTCTGTAAACTTGAGCATGGTCTGCCGCCATCATCCTTTTTTCGTCTAATAGTTCTAGTTGGGTTAACATGGCCTTATGACGTTCGGCGTCGCTAATGCCATTGTCCAACTGTACTCTTAGAGAAGGGAGGAGAATCTCGTATGGGAGTACCGCATCTGCTCCGAATGTTAGTGAATAAGGAGTTTGTCCAGTGGGGGTTTGGACAGAAGTGAGATACGCCCAAAGAGCTTCTACTAGGCGATCCGGCCAGTCTGAATAATTGTGAGATCTGCAAGTTCTTTTGATGATTCAAATGAGAGTTTTATTGGTGGCTTCGGCTTGACCATTTCCTTGTGGGTAGTAGGGCGAAGAATGGTGCAAATTAATGCCATACTTACTGCACATGTCCTGGAGCTCTTGGGAGATGAATTGTGGTCCATTGTCGGTGATGAGATCGCGCAGTGTCCCGAACCTGGCGAGAATGTTGCGCTTGATGAACTTCACCACCGTGGATGCTTTGACTTCTGCAAATGCTTCCGCTTAAGCCCATTTAGTGAAATATTCAGTGGCGGTTAAATGATTTCCTTTTTATTTCGCCTGATCGATCCTCCAGAGGTCCTATAACGTCGAATGCCCACATGGCGAAGGGCTACGGGGCAATGACGGATGTGAGAGATGATGAAGGTGCATGAACCTTGTTAGCATGTAACTGGCATTTCAAGTACCTCTGAACAAATATGGAACAATCAGCCTCCATTGAAGGCCAATAATAGGATATGAGGAGCTTCTGAGCTAAGGCACGACCATAAATATGGCCGCCACAATCACTGGCATGAGCTGCTTCCATGACATGATAGATTTCGGTATCATCTAGACACCGAAGGAGCACTCCGCTGAAGGATCTTCTGAAAAGGCGACCGCCTAAGATAAGGTATCATTGAGATGCACGGCGGATAGCCTTAAGGTCAGAAGATGTGGCATAAGATGGGAATGATCCATCGCGGAGATAGTTCATGATATCAAAATACCATGGATTCCCATCATCCCAATCGGGGGTGAGTTCATCCGTGATAGCAGAGACATGTTCAGATGGGCGGAGGAACTGCTGGAACCAGGGGTCCCGGAAGGAAGGCGAGTCTTGCTTGTGCAGAGTGATGGTGGCTGAACTTTTGGTGACAGGAATCTCTAGTGCTGAAGATAAGGAGGCCAGGGCATCTGCTAGGATATTCTGAGACCTAGGCACATGTACATAGGTGATCCTTCTGAAATGCCTGGTTAGTGACTTCACTAACTCCTGATATGGCTTCAATTTTGAATCCCAGGTTTGGTACTTGCCCACGGTTTGGCAGAGGATTAGTTGAGAGTCTCCAATTATCCTCAACTCCAAGACGTTAAGAACCAGCGCCAATTTTAAGCCAGCTAGGAGGGCCTCATATTCAGCGACATTGTTGGTCACTAAGAAGGAGAGTTGGCAAGCGTGCGGAATACTTACCCCTTCTGGAGATACGAGGACCACCCCTATCCCGCTGCCTTGAGAATTAAATGCTCCGTCGAAATAAAGGACCCAGGATGGAGTATCATCCACTATTAGACCCAACTCCTCATCCGGTAATTCCTCGTTGACGGGTGAAAATGTAGGCAGTGGATGATGGGCTAGGTGTTCGGCAATTGCTTGCCCCTTTACAGCCTTCTGATTTACATGGGTGATGTCAAATTGGTTCAAGAAGGTCTGCTATCGCACCAGCCTATCTGTTACAACTGGCCGCTCTAGCAAATATTTGATCGGGTCCATTCTTGCTAGAAGTTTGACCTCGTGGGCGAGGAAATAGTGCTTCAATTTTTGCACTACCCAGACGACGGCCACACATGTCCTTTCCATGGCAGTGTATCGCTTTTCGGCATCGTTAAAGAGTTTGGAGAGATAGTACACTGCTCTTTCTTTCTTCTCGTCGTCAAGTTGGGCCAATACTGCTCCAGCTGATTCTTCAGTGGTGGAGACGTATAGCAATAAAGGCCACCCCGGGATAGGAGCCATAAGGACTGGTGGATTGAGGAGGTAGCTCTTCAATTCGTCGAAGGCCTTTTGACACTTATCGCTCCAAATAAACTTTGCCCCTCCTTTCAATAGATCGTAAAAGGGTTTGCATCTCACAGAATGTTGAGATATGAACCGTCTGATGAATTGCAAATGGCCAATGAGACCCTTTATATCCCTGACATTTTTAGGTGGGGGCATTTCCACTATCGCCTTCACTTTGTCTGGATCAACCTCAATCCCTCTTATGCTCACCATGAACCCTAGCAATTTTCCAGAAGAAACACCAAATACGCACTTTTTTGGGTTCATTTTCAGTTGGTGCTCCCTTGACCTCTACATTATAGCCCTAAGGATTTGAGCATGTCCCTTCCTGGTTTTAGACTTCACCAAGTATCATCCACATAAACCTCCATGTCAATGTGAATCATGTCATGAAAGATTGCCATCATAGCCCTCTGGTAGGTGGCTCTAGCATTCTTAAGCCCAAATGGCATGACCATGTAGCAATAAGTTCCCCATGGAGTTATGAAAGATGTTTTCTCTTGATCTTCCTCAGCTAGTCTGATCTGATTATATTCCGAAAAACCATCCATGAAAGATAACATCTCAAATCCAGCCGTGTTATCAACCAGCAAGTCTATATGAGGTAGTGGGAAATCATCCTTTGGGCAGGCTTGATTGAGGTTGCGAAAGTCTATGCAAACCCTAACCTTTTCGTCCTTTTTTGCCACGGGGACGATATTAGCCACCCACTTAGGGTAGAGCACTACCCGGATGAACTTGGCCTTGTGTAATTTGTCAACCTCTTCTTTTACTTTAAGTGCTAATTCCGGTTGTAACCGTCTCAGCTTTTGTTTCACGGGTTTGGCATCAGGCTTGAGGATTAGCCGATATTCCACCAGTTCTATGTTTAATCCGGGCATATCCTCGTATGACCAAGCGAACCCATCACGGTGTTCTTGGAGCACGGCTATTATGGACCCTTCTTCTTATGGACTCAAACGGGCACTAATTAGCACTATCTTCGGATCCTCCTCTGTTCCAAGGTTGACTTCTTTAGTGGGTTCATCGATGGCTGATGAAGGTTCATCAAACCATCTCGTCCCATTGACAAGTGGTTCGACCAAGTCATCCACCTCTTCCTCTTCACTAAGCTCAAATACTCCTAGACCATCACTGCAAGACTCGTCTTTCACCAACTCCAATATTTCGGGGATGACTCCTATCTGAAGAAACTTATCCAACTTTTTCAGAGCTTTACACCTATTTGCTAATTCCTGAACTAAGAATGAAGGAACTTGCTTAGCCCTACAATTTCTAGACAGGGAGGAAGCTATCCTAATTCTTAAACTGCTATGTACATGTCCTGGAGAATGGGTCAATTTTGTCCTGGATGGGACAAGGGTAGACCCTTGGGACAAAGATTCAATGACGACGGGGTCGCCCCACCACGCAAGCTCCTCGAAAGTGACCTCCCCTCCCTCAGGATGGGAAACGGACTTTTTTTTTTCATGACCGAACGCCTGTAACATGAAACATTCAGAAGAAATTGCGTCGATCGGAGCTGAGAGCATCGGGATGGAAGGTGGGTGGAACAAGAAAGGAATGAACGTAGCCGGAGCTAGTTCATTCCTGGCCAAGAAAAGCCCTATCGGTGGGCTGCTTGATTCACAAAACAAGGATGATATGCCAAAGTCTTCCTCTTGACTACCCTCATAATATTCTTGCACTTCCTCCTCTATCCTGGGCAATTCCTGCTTCTTTCTTACAAAGTGATTCATGAGGGACCATCCCTTTGCTTCTTTTGGTGGTTCAGTAAACTTATAACCCAGGCCACATCCCCCACTGACAGGGTTCTCTGAGATGGGGTCACGAATGCCTTGTTCTTCTTTCCCTAACCCGGAGCCTGAGCTATATCCCATCTTACTCATGAGCTGCCAACCTATGCTAGACCTAGGCCTTAGGTGAGAATTCACTGATGAAAGAACAGGTTCTTTGCCTTTCCTGGAAGTTATCATGGACGGAATTTGTTCTGCTGTCACTGAGTCCAATGACTCAATGTAGGGAGTGCTTTTGACCTTCACAATCTTCCCGTTATACGGGAACTTATAGCACTGGTGGTTGGTGGATGGGACCCCCAAGGTTTGGTCCATCTATGGTCTCCCTAGAATAGCATTGTAGATGGGCTTCACATCCAGGATGTAGAATTCCGAAATCATGGATACCGGGCCGATTTCTAGTTGCAGGAAGATCTTTCCATCTGCTGGTCTCTGGGAATTGTCATAAGCTGAGACCATCATAGAGGTGGACTCAACCTTCTCTGGGTCTATCCCTATCCTCTTGAGGGTCTTAAGGGGACAGACATTGATAGAGGCACCGGTATCCAGTAAAATGGAATCTACTGAATGACCATTGAGAATGGCAGTTAGGCACAGAGGAAGGGATCGGCACTCCGGGGGAGCTAGATCCTTTTCTGGGAAGGAGATCATGGGAGTCTGAGTGACTGAGAGAATGGCATTAGTGACTCCACCACTAGGAAGATCCTCATTGACTGTGATTTGTTGTAGGAAATTAAACAACGTCTCCCTGTGTGTGGGAGACTTCCGGATAAGGTCGAGGATAGAGATCTTAGCGGGGGTCTTCTCTAAATGCTGGAGGATGTCGTACTCAGATTGGGCATTACCCATGGTAGGGATTGAGTTACCTTGAGAGTCCAAGGGCTGGCTCGGAGGAATGATGCGATTCCTGAGTGTTACTCCTACCGAGATTGGATCTGCTTCCAATGGTGACCTAATGGGATTGAAGCCAGTCATCGAACCCTAGTTCCTGGTTGGAAAAAAGATAGATAGGGTGGGCCCCTCGGCTGTGATCGGAGGGATCTGAATGAGAGTGACCGGCTTGAAGGTTGCCGGTTGCTCTTTGGGCCGGATTAGGACCAAAGGCTCATTAGGGGACAGCGTGGAGACTTATGGAGTAACTCTTTAGTTTCACGCGACCAAGTGGGATCTTGATGTCTTATCCCAGACCCTTCGTACTCCCAGTATTGTTCCTAGCGAACTGTTACGGGCTCCAAGTCTTTGATCAAAGTGTTGACCTTTCCTTGAGAACTGGAGGAATCTTGAACCCCTTGATGAGAAGGTAACGGGTCTTTCACAATTCCCAGTTCCTTCTTAGCCTTCAAAGCCTCAATGGCTTTTCTCATGTCCTCCCAATTTATCCGCCCTTCATCGTTCAAGTCATATACCCAGTCCCTGAAGGTGAAGCAATTGTAGATTGTGTGTCCTGTGATCCTATGGTAGGGGGGCAATACCTGGACGTGTCCGTATTGCGCGAACCACCTTCTCTTTGAGGTGGGAGTTGAATGGCGTTACAAGCTAGCAAGGCATAAAAAATGTCTGCCAATGATTCCGGCAGAGGTGGATATGATGCTCGCTTAGCCATAGGACGACTGTAATTAGTCGGGGGAGGAACAACTGAATATTGCTTCTGATTGGGCTGAGTGTCAGACTTAGAATGGGGATTGGGAACCCTGGTTGGTTGTGCTAGCATGCTGACCTGTTCATTGATGGTAACTCCTTCTGTGGTAGGAGCTGGTGTGGTTTTCTTGTTCCTGTTTCTGTTCTCAAAGAACGAAGGTAGAGTGGAGTCTCGGATTTGGGACTGAACTACCCTAGCTCGGTTGTACAGCTGAGTGAATGTTTGAAGTTCGCTAAGTATGAGAATAGCTCGGAGCTGGGGGTAGCGTTGTTAACAAGCATAGTGACTGCTTGTGCTTCAGGGATAACAACCTCTGCTCTAGAAGCCATAGCTCTCCACCTATTAGCATAGTGAGTGAAGTCTTCATCGGACTTCATTTTTTTCATTACAAGATCAAACAAGGTAGGGGGCGAGGCTGCCATGTGGTTGAAGTGGGTAATAAATCTTTCAGAGACCATATCAAAGTTGATTAGGTCAGTGGCTGGTAGAGAAGAGAACCATCTCAAGGCCTCTCCCTCGAGAGACTTCTGAAAAAGGTGGACAAGGAGGACTCTATCGAAGAGCCACTGGTGGGAATCCATGAGAAACCCGGATAAATGATGATGTGGGTCAGTAGTACCATCGTACTTCCTGTATTTAGGTACTTTGAATCCTAGTGGAAAGTAGGCTGGGGGGAGCTTGCAGTAGCTCATAAGAGAATGAGGTTGCCTAAGGCTGAGATTTTCGGCCATGAGTTGCCGCACACAAGTCTAAACCTCATTCTTGTAGATGAACTCCTCCTGCTTGGGAGGTGTGACCTGGTTGATGGGATTAAATGGGATTGTGTGAGTGGGCATAGCTTGACTTGCCTGGAGTCTGCTAGAAGATCCTTGGAATTGGGTTTTCCGAGGAGTGGCATCCTGAATTTTGCCACGGGAAACCAACTGGATGAGTTGATCCGGGGTCTAGCGTGATAGCACAGCAATGAGTTCTGGATCTTCTCCAGGGTTTTGTAATGTCCTACTAGAAATTACTGGCTCATCTTCTCCTTGTGAGGTAGAAGATTCATTAGAATCTTTTCTCTGAAGCCCTTCTCTAGATGCTTGGAGCATTCCTATGAAGGTCTGTTGGGGATCTTCTTCAATTTCGAACAAAGGGTTGTGTATAACATTATTACCAAACTCGTCCATGTCATCATACACAGCGTTAACATACACTCGATTCATTATCAAACTTAGACCCTAAATATTTTTATATTTCAGTTGAAGTATTAACAATGTTTTATGAGAGTTGGTTTCTAACAAATCAAGTTCAAACCCTTAGCGACCCTTCACTTTTCAAAACTTGTTCCACCAAGGTTTAATTAGGTGTCTTTAAATTTTGAAATAATTCTCTCAGTGACACCTATAGGTGGATGATTGTAAATGGAAAGGTTGAGCTAATCTCTCACACAAACCCGAGGTTCCTATGGGGTGGTTTCAGGTACAACCTGCTCGGCGGCCAAGTGGGAATCCCTGGCTCGCAGAGACTGACGGAGGTTCCCAACAGAATAAGACTAGTCACACCCGAGTGGGAATCCTCAGATGGAGAGTCAAATCCTGCGGGAGAGGTAACTAGAAGTGTGATGCCGGCTCTTCCTTAAAACCCCTGCGGAGAATACCCCAAGAAACCCAGAAATTTAACAACCAGCAAGTCAGAACATCTAACAATTCAGCGAAACAGGCAGCAGAACAGCATACATAACAGCAACAAAGCAGGAAGGACGGCCAGAGGTTTCGCCGTTAAAGGTAGTGGACGGCTAAGGTCCTGGCCATCGAAGTCAGAGGACGACCAAGGATTGGCCGTCAGGTACAGGTGGACGGCTTGAGGGCCCGCCGTCCAGTACAGATGGGCGGCCTGTGTGCTGGCCGTCCAATAGGGAGGACGGCCAGGGTGTTGGCCATCTAGAAGAAAGGACGGCCACGGACTGGCCGTCCAAGGGGCAGTCGACGGCAAGGTGAGTGGCCGTCCAAGGTGTCGGACGGCCAGTCGCCTGGCCGTTTGGCAGCTTTTTTCTTTTAATCAAAGTGGGATATCTCAGGTCCTTACCTTCTTCCCTTTGATCGCGACGCGTGCAGCGGGCTACAGACGTCCCACCGTGATCGCCAGAGGACTGTAGGCGCCCGGAACGTCCCCCGCCGCTGCTGCGGGCTTCGGGCGAGGGTTTCTCCGTTCGTCTTAGCACTGTGGCGATTTTAAAGGAGGTTAGAAATTAAGGTGTGATCGCCAGGAGCATTACCTTTCGGTCCATGTGCTCCGCAGGAGTGTAAGAGTGATCGCGTTCTGAGGGAGCGGGAAATGGTGGTTCCTCCTTCTCTTCCTCCGGCCGGCCAGATGAGGAGAGCCCGGCAGTCTGTACGCGGAGATGTGGTAAGGATCCTTGAAAAGACAAGACAAGACAAGAGAAGGAAAATGACCCGATTAGAACTATGGCATGTAGAATCTATCCATAAAAATATAAAATTAACTAGAATTGGAGGGAAACGCATCGGACGGGTAGTGGGGAGGGAAGGTGACCATATGTTATGGCCACCCACCTCCTGTTTTTGTTTAAAACCTCTGGGGGTAAAGGGTGCTAAGTTATCCTAACATGCATGCATGCAGATGGGGGTGCTCGTGTGTGAAAAGTGAAGTAATATGCCAAAAGTGAAAAGAAGAGTGAGAGATGGAGAATGTTACGGCATGAACGGAAAGTGAGGATGCAATGAAATGAACAGAAGAAAAGTAAAAGGGGGTTAAGAAGACAAGCCCATTTCGAAATGCGAAGGGTTCCTCTTGAAGCCCCTTCTGAGACTCTCTGACTCCTTGTCCACTCGACTCCTCAAGACCGACTCACTTGCCAACCTCTTCTGAGCGTTCCCTCCATAAAAACTCCTCCTTCATCCTTTCCTAGCCCCCCTACTCTAGAGGATATGAGGGGTTTAAATAGGTGAAGGGAAAATAGGAGAAAATAGGGGTCTAAATCCCGTAAATCATCTTGGAGCCAATGGGAAGTGGTCAAGGATCGGAGGTGGTGCGCGCGGCAGTCGCCGGAGTAGGGAGTGATCGGAGTAGTGGAGGTGAGGGCGGCGAGTAGAGGATATCGTGGGGAAGACGCGGTCAAGGTGGTAGTTAGAGGAGTGGACGACCAGCCAACATGCCTTCCAATCCCGTGGAAGGCCAGGTAGCTGGCCTTCCACAAAGTGGTGGAAGGCGGCCCGGTTGGCCTTCGAAGGGTGGTGGAAGGCAAGGGGTGGCCTTCGAAGGGCGGTGGAAGGCGGGTTGGCTGGCCTTCGAAGGGTGGTGGAAGGCGGACTGGCTGGCCTTCGAAGGGTGGTGGAAGGCGGACTGGCTGGCCTTCGAAGGATGGTGGAAGGCGGACTGACTGGCCTTCGAAGGGTGGTGGAAGGCGGGCTGGCTGGCCTTCGGAGGCTGGTGGAAGGCAAGGGATGGCCTTCGAAGGGTAGTGGAAGGCGGACTGGCTGGCCTTCAAAGGGTGGTAGAAGGCGGGCTGGCTGGCCTTCGAAGGGTGGTGGAAGGCAAGGGGTGGCCTTCGAAGGATGGTGGAAGGCGGGCCGGCTGGCCTTCGACGAAAAGGTGGCTAGAGTCGGGATATGGTTAATGGGCCTAATTATTAGTGGGCTGAGATGGCTAAGATGAGGGGTTTGGTGATGATGGGCTAATGATGGATGGGGTTCATGACCAAAAGGGCGGTCCAAAATCGGTGTCTACAACTACAGGCACCTCCCAAGGACTGGGACTATCACTAACATCAGCTAGAACCACAGAGGCAAGGAAGGCCTCACAACCACCAACAAGCAACCTCTGGGCCTTAAAGGCAGAAATAAGAATACCTCGTGAAGAGAGCCTAATACATTGGAAGTAGAAGGTCGGGATGTCCGGAATAGAGAAACGCACCCTCTTCTTGTGGCAGTCCACCTCAGCATAATAAGTCTCCAACCAATCCATGCCCAGGATGACATCAAAGTCACGAATGGCAAGCACAACTAACTGGGCAGGTAACTCATGGCCCTCAATGGTCAAGGGAACATCACTCAAATAGTTATAAGACAACAAGAAATCCCCAGAAGGAACCTCCACCAACAATCCATCAGATATCTCATCAACGGGTGCAGAAAGAACATCTATGAACTGCTCAGAAATGAAAGAATGAGAAGCACCCGAATCAATCAACACATGTGCAGAGTTCCCAAGGACAGAAAGTGTACCTTCCACCAAGTTGGATGCGCGAGCCTCCTTCCTGGTGATAGCTAGAACTCTCCCCTGAGTCCTCGGCTTCTTCTGATCACCTGGTCCCTGCCCCTGACCACGCCCCTGCGGGAAAAATCTCGCCAAATGGCCCTACTGGCCACAAGTGTAGCATCTCCCAGAAAAAGCAGGACACTGAGTCCCACCGTGAGTGCCACCACAATGCCGACAGGCTGCCAGAAGCCTCTGAGCTGTCTCTTGCTACGCACTGGACACTGACTGACTCTGATAGCTCTGCCTCGGTCTGCTGCTACCGCTGCTGCCGCTACTGCTGCCACTGCCTCGAAAGAACCTCCTGAACCTAGAGCTGAGTGAAGACGATCCTGATCCGGACGAAGGTGCTGCTGTTGCTGCCTTCCCCCTGTCGCGAACTGGCCCCTAAATAGTCAGTCCCCTCTCCCGGGCTGACTGATCCTGCTGTGCCTCTACGGCCGCGGCACACCTAACCGCCGATGCCAAATCTGTACAACAGTGAGATGCCACAAAACTCCTCAGACTGGATCTTAGTCGATCCACAAACCTCTCAGTCCGACGCTCCTCATCTCCTGAGATCAAAGGCACAAACCTTCCAAGTGAAACAAACTTCGTCTGGTACTCAAGCACTGTCATACTTCCTTGGGTCAGCTCCATAAATTCCCTCTCCTTGGCCCTATGAACATGCCTAGGGAAATACTGTGCATTGAATTCCTTCACAAAAGTCTCCCATGGAATCTCCCTGAGGCTCCTATCCGCATAAGACAAACTCTTCAAGGTGGTCAACCAATCGTAGGCATCATCCTTCAACATAAAAGTAGCCAATGGAGTCCTCTCAATCGCCGCACAATCCATAATGTCAAAAGTCTTCTCCATCTCCCTCAACCAATGAACAGCCTCATCAGGGTCGGGACGACCGGTGAAATGAGGCGGCCTCAGCTTCACGAATTTCTCCAGGGTAGCTGAAGAGCCTCCCCGAGCACTGGAACTCTCACTAAGGTCTCGACTCTGGTATCTAGCCATTGTGTCCATCATAGCCTCCATGAAATGCTCCATACTCGGCCTACCGGCCTCATATCCACTAGGGACATCTCCCTTCTCTCTAATAACTGGCATCCTCTTCCTAGGAGCCATCTAATCTCCTACAATTACAAAAATTGAAAAGTTCTAATTAGAATTCTAAAACCTACACTACCGCCGTGCCTGTACGGGATAATGAAATTATTTGTCGGAATTACAATATTTAACCTAGTTATTCATTTATTTGCCAGACCGAATGCTCTGATACCAACTGTAACGACCTGCCACCCTATAATCGGGGATCCGATTACTAAATGGGTACCGAATCATTATTTTGGAACCAAACTAGGATCTAGATAAGTCTGGGAAATAAATAATTAACTAAGCTAAACATTCACATCGCATTGAATTGAAAAGGAAGTGCAAGAATTAAAAGTTATTACAATGCGACTGGACATAGCAAATAATTACATACACCAACAGAAAAATAATGATTAAGCATACAGGCCAGAAATAAAATAACAACTACGTCGGGGCATACCCCGGAACAACAGCAGCTGGCGCGTAACACTAAGCAGCACCTTCCTCGCTAAGCCTGCAT
Source organism: Zantedeschia hybrid cultivar (assembly GCA_030544215.1). Lineage (NCBI taxonomy): Eukaryota > Viridiplantae > Streptophyta > Magnoliopsida > Alismatales > Araceae > Zantedeschia > Zantedeschia hybrid cultivar. The sequence goes on along the minus strand of JARZZO010000008.1, from coordinate 58,945,512 downwards.
GGAACCCTCACCTGAAAACCGCAGTGTGAGTGCTTAGAATGACTGTGTGATTATCATGAAAAATCTATGTTGTTTAAGTGCAAAATAAAGCCTATTAAAAAGAAACTACGTGAAGTGATCGTTAGAAACTTTTGACTTAAAAGTTCCAAAAGAAAGAGTTTGATTGCCTACCTGTTTAAACGCGGAAGATATTGAGTCCTTGATTCCCCCTCCTTCAGCCGGCTGAAGAAAGAGAGCCCTTCCTCTTCTTTTGTTCTTGCTGTTAAGGTTGAAGTTGAGTTTGAGGATCGTCCAGAGTTCTTTGATTTGCTTGATTTCCTTCCTTGATTCTCCTTTTTGTCCCTTGCAAGAAATATAGAAAGAGAAATGGAGAAACAATGATGAGAACTTAAGTAGAAGCAGTATCCATTCTAATCATAGTTTTAAGCATGCAACTAAACAACAAACTTACTTGTTGGATGGCTTTTGAAACCCCTTGATCAAATAGGTTTTGAAAAGAATGCAAGTGGTGTGTGTTGCATGAAGTGATGATGAAGAATGCAAGATTAATGAAGATGTAAAATGATAATGCAGAAATGAAACACTTATGCCGAATTAGATGAAGCCTTGAATTGGATGAAGAATGGACGCCGATTTCTGGAAACAGCAGCGCTTCGGCGTTTGGACGTCGTTTCGATCTTCAATCACTAACTCTTATTCTAACTTCTCTCTTCTTTTTTTTTTTTAACTTTCAAGATGCAAGGTATTTATAAACCTCTTCTGCGTCCGTGGATTTACATGGAAAAAAACCTAAGATTTATCCATCTTAACCAACAAATAAATACAGATTAATTCATCTTTATCTGTAATTATCTAAAACGCGTCCACCCTGGCTGACGCCTTTCAAATTAATTAAGATAAGGATAAACATCCGGGAAAACTTATCTTTATCTGTATTAGATAAAACGCGTCTACCTGTCCAGACGTCTTTTACACTAATTAAGATAAGGATAAACATCCGGAAAAGAAGTTGAAATAGCCTAGGAAACCTAAAACGCGTCGTGCCTGACAGACGCCGTTTAGCTAATTAATCAACTGATTAAAATTCAAATTTAAACGTTAAAATAAGAACAAAGTCTAAATGGCGTCCACACAAATCGACGTCTTTTAGACTTCTTCATTTTTTTAACTGAAATTTGAGTTAAAATCAATTTAATTGATTAACTTAAACATGTTTGTCTGACCCGACACTCAAAAAGATCAATAAAAATTAATCAATGATTAAATATCAGACCATTCTGAGGCATTATTATATGACATGAAATTTACTTGAAATGATGTCAAAATTAGCGTGTCTACAGCTGCCTCACCTTGGCATCGTCTTCACAAGGGATTGAAATGGAATGGAATGTAATGAAAAGGTGATGCCAAGGTGTGATGAGACACGCTCTTAACATCACATAATTGAAATTTTTCTCAAAATTATCAATGAAGATAGCTCCAGGAGATCAATGGAATCAATCCTGTCTGGATGAGGTAGACAAGAAAATAAAATAAAGTCGATCAACCTCCTCTAAATGGGAAGTACCCCAGGTCATAGACACTGTAAGTTTCATCATGGGGAGCATTTGCCAGCCAATGTGGACGTGCTGCAGCCATGATGGATCTTAAAAAGAAAACAAGAAATATTAGATAAAGAATCCAATCAAGGATAGAATTTCAAGGATATCTTCAAGCGAACCTCAAAGATAATCGAGATACTCAATTCAGAATGGAATATTTCATATCATGTTGAAATTGTTTGATTTAATAGTCTGAAACTTAATCAGTAATTAATCCTTATTACAGTGATTTCAAAGTCCTACATGATGCATGCTGGGCTAAAAGAAAAATATAAAGTCAAATAAAATACAAATTAATTAAGGATAATATTGTTAAATTGTCATTAATGAGTCAAGATACCAGTTCTTGTAATTCAGTGCTAAGCCGAAGCTCGTTTATCCACGCACCGTTTCACAAAAGATGGAACCATCATTCTCACTAATTAACAATCCAACGGCCTATCCGTACGATTAAGAATTCTCTGGAATTATCACCGTTTTTGTTGAAGGGGAACTCAAATTCCAGTTTCATCAAAACCACAAGGTCCTTGACATACTCTAATAAATACTTAACATATAGTAATGCAAATCATTTACATGGAATAATACAAGGGTAGAAATAACCGTCTTTTTAGCCACGGTCAGGACTTCTAAACTCCCACAGTGTGATCTTCTTGATATTTCCAGCTTTATTCGGGTTTCTTATTTTCAGAAACAGGTTTCTTGTTGTTCTCTACTCCGATTCCAACTCTTTTCATGCCTTGTGTCCTGTATATGACTTGAACAAACATGTTAAGTATCTGTTTAGGCTTAGCCCCTTACCTGGTTAAGTAACCGACTACTTGATCCTATCCTTGGTAGCAGGGTCAAGGGGCATAGCTTTTATTAACAAAGGTAATAAGAATAATCAAACTTAAGCAAAATGCAACATGGACAACCAAAGTCTACCAGGGAACCTACAACCAAAGTCTCGGCAAAACACGCCAACCACTCAACCAAATGTGGGAAACACCGACCTGCTGAGACCAAACAGTAACCCCTCGGATAACACGCTAGCTACTCCGACCCAACTGGCTCAGGTGGTTACTCCTTCCCTCAGTACGAGTGACACTCCACAGGTACCACTCCTACACCGGTACTAGCTAACCCCGGGGTTCACCAGGTGTCCCTTTCTCATTAGGCGTCACTCCGCCACTGCTCCCACCGGCGCTGTGTCCCTCCCACACCGACACAGGGTGTCAAGCGCTACAACTGTCACTCTAGGTCCACAGTAGCACAAAACATAGCATAGTAAGAAGTCCACGGTCGCACGAAACACAACACGGTGCGATCCGGTCACAGGGAATCCATCATCATCTAGTATATTTAAAGCATGCATTAATTGAACTATCTAACAGTGTAAACACCTATTAATAGTATGAATTAATGTGGTTCTGTCTTGAATCGCGTCACCCAAGGCCGACGCCATTCAAGCCTCCTAAACTAGTTCATTCACAACAGAAGTCCACTCTGACAGAAACCGTTACGGGGACGATTTCCGCCTAAATGGCGTCGTGTTGTCCCGTCGCCATCCTGAATGGCGTCGTCCTAGCACGACGTCATTTAGCGCTAGAAACCTGATTTCTGCAGTTCGACCCGAGGGTCCCCTTTTAGCCCCAAATTGCCCCAAAACACCCAAAAAGGGGAAAACAAAGAGGGAAACCAATCCATCACAGGAAAACCCACAAATCCACATTCATAGAAACCACCATATCCATCAAGAAAGTCCCTTAGCATGTTGATTCTACCCAAGAACCCCATACACGCATCATGCTTCAAAGCGGGAAAATATGGTTTTAAGATGAAACACCACGGGGATCGTTACCCTACCGGTTGCTCGAACTCCTCCAAGCTTCCAAGCCGCCAACCCGTCTCGCCGCCACACCGTCGCCGGTACCGCCGAGGACGTCGTTACTCCACCGGGACGTCGGCCGCCGTCTGGAGAGAAAACGCCGCGGAAGAGGTGGTGGTAGTAGTGGTAGGAGTTAGGAGGTCGATGGAGTGGAGGAAGAGATGAACTGGTGGGAGGACAAGAAGGAGGGGGAAGAGAGATCGTCTGAGCCGCCGGGGAAGAGAGGAAAGAGAGAAGGGAGGAGGAAATGAGGGAAAGGGAGCAGGGTTCGCAGGGTCAACCAGAAGCTGGGTAAAACGCGTCGTGCGGTACAGACGCCTATCAGTTGACATGACGGGCCGTACTGACAGAGACTCTGAATCGCGTCGCCTAACCAAGACGCCATTCAGATGACAAGACCGGCACTGTACACTGACAACCCAGAGTCGCAGTCTAAATGGAGTCGTCCAACAAGGACGCCATTCAGACGACACGACAGGGGCCGTACTCTCGCGGCCTGAAGCCCGCCCACGTGGCACAACAGCAACCAAGCTAAATGGCGTCCACCCAGAAAGACACCGTTCAAAAGGCGTCGTGCATGCTAGACGTCATTTAGATGGCACTCCCCTGACCCATCAAGGCTCAAACCAGGAGATCCAACCCAGAAACTGACCCGATAACCGGATCCGAAACCTCAGTCCTTACAAGGGAGATGCTTATGCCCCTTAAATTCAAGCTCATTCTCCCTATGATCAATACAATCTGGACATGGGTGACCACTCCCATGTTCATGTAATCTCCAACCCTACTTTCAAAGAAGCCCAAGACCAAGCTGGGCCTTCTTCTTATCATCCCTCTGATCTTGCCACCCTCAAGGGAGCTCTGTCCAATCATATGGATCCTCGTCAGTATGAGACCATCCAATCTATCTTGAAAGGAAAAACCCCTTTACCTTTTTCTGAACCAAACCCTTTGGTTTGCCCTACCGTCCATCAAGCTCCTATCCAGGCCATGGAAGGCCTCCGTATTTCCGCTTCTCGGCATATAGGCCATTAACAATCTAGCTCACGGCACCCAGTCATGCCGTAGACTCCAATTTTACCAAAATGCCTTCGAGCATGGCGGGAATGCTGCCAGTTCATGGCCCTACTGTCCTCCTTTTCCAACTTATTCTTGGGGACAAACTTTTCAACAACCACCTCCTCCACCAACAGATCCAACCACTCATATTTTGCTTAACAAGATTACTCATATTGACGAGCAATTCAACCATTTTCAAAGAACAATGGGTACTCAGGCCGCCCCTGAAATGGTTGTTCCTGATTTACAAGTTTTTCATGTGTTGACTTCTAAAATACTAGTTTACCGGAAGTACTAGGGTACGAGCAATCCTTTCATCCACCTCAAAGAATTCTTGTACGAATCCTCCTTTTGGCAAAATGACAAGTGAACACTGGCTTTCCTGTTCAGGTGGTCACTAGAAGGGTCAGCCCTGGAGTGGTTCTTTTCCTTGGACTCCAGCGAAGTTGAAAACTTCGATATAGTATTTAAGAAATTCCTACAAAGGTACAAGGATCGGGTTGCACCCACCTTATCTATCACAGATTTGTCAACGAGAAAATGAAGCCTCATGAAGACCATGTGGTATTCACCAACAGATGGCGTTCAATGGCTGAGAAAATAAGAGACCACCTGTCTGAATAGGTACAAGTGAAGATGATGATTGCTAATGCCATGCCGCAATACAAGTTAGTTTTGACACTGAATAATCTGACTACTATGGCCAATTTATATGAGAGGGCATGCTATCCCAAAATGCTTTCAAAGACACTACATTCTCCAGTGTGTTCGATCCCCATCGAACTTATAGGCCACCACCCAGGAAGCCTAACACTCCAAATATTACTACAACTGGCCCGACCACTGAAGGAACTATATCCCACGAGCAGGTCAACATCATGAACAACAACCATGATCAGTTAGTCAGAAATCAGCCACCACAGTATAGTACACAAAGACAGCCAAATCAGCATGGCTATAGACCACCTCCTTAGCAATTCCAACAACAACCTCCCCAGCAACTCCAACAACGACAATTTCAATACCTCCAGTTACCACAACATCCTCCTCAACAAGCATATAATCAACCCAGGCAACAGCCGAATTACAACCAGGTTCCTCCTCCAAATGATTACTCCCAACAAAGAAAACCTTCCGGTCCGAGGAGAGCAGCTTACCCCAAATTGCCAGAGTCACTCTCTGATATTTTTAGTGATCTCATGGCAGCCAGTGCTTTAGTGCTACCCAAGGAAAAGACCATCTGGCCACCGAATGTAGACGCCTCTCGATACTGTGTATACCACCGACGGCCTGGGCACACTATAGATGCCTGTTTTCAGTTCAGACACTACATCCACGACTTGAATGCCAAACCAACCATCTTTCCCCACCCACTTTCTTTCTAGTTTTCATTGATTTCATTTAGTTAGTTCACTGTTTTCATAATTATTCATCACATCACTCCATCATATATACACCAATCATCTTTTTCATACCCGTGTTCATGTTAGGGGTTTAAAGAATGAAAACAAGTGAGTTTTCTTTGTTTAGTTTATGTTTAGATTGCTAGATAGAGTAAATACTACTCTACCCCATAGCTCTAATCTTCTTTCTTTTGTTTGATTTCCTTTTGCAAGGTTTGAAGAAGAAAGGAAGGTTTTGGAGAAACTTGGAAAAAGAAGGAGAAAACAACCCAAAATAAGAGTAAAGCAAAGAAGAGGCTCTTCTTTTTCGGCTGGCCGAAAGAGAGGAACAAAAGAACCTAATCTCCCGATTTCACAAGGTTAGTAAGCGATCAACATATTCCTTTGAAACCCTTGGTTTCTGTCGATCACGATTTTTAATTAGATTTGTTAATTATATAACACATGATATCATGATAATAGCATACACAATTTAAGGACCTATAGTAAAAAAAGCCTCATATTCAGCTATATTGTTGGTAATAGAAAAAGCAAGCGGAAAGGCTTGTGGAATGGTGATACCTTCTAATGATTGGAGAACAATGCCAATATCCTTGTCGTTAGAATTCGAAGCTCCATCAAAATGCAGAGTCCACATTTTATTAGAAGATTTTCTTATAGACATCAATTCTTCATCTGAAAACTCCGATTGGATAGGATCAAATCTGGAAAGAGGGTGATGAGTAAGATGTTCTACTATGACATTGCTTTTTGCTGAATGTAAATGATGTCAAACTGAGAAATAATGTTTTGCCAATGTACTAATCTATTAGTAAGGATAGATTTTTCAAGGAGAAATTTGATAGGATTCATTATGGTAATCAGATGGACCTCATGAGCAAGAAAATGGTATTTCAGGTTCTAAACTAACCATACTAGTGCAGCACATGTTTTCTCCGTCACTATGTATCTGTGTTCTGTAGAGTTTAGAATTTTTAAGATATAGTAGGTTGCCCTCTCCTTCCCTTCTTCATCTTCTTGCATCAGGACAGCTCCCACGGAATCGTCTTGGATTGAGATGCATAGAATAAGAGGTTTGTCTGGAGATTGTGGTCTCAAGACATAAGGACTTGCCACATACTTCTTCAATCCATTGATGTCTCCTGACACTTATCATCCGAATTAAATTTGACTCCGGACTTAGTAAGCTTGTAGAATCGCCTACACCTTTGTGAATGTTGGAAGACAAATTGGCAAATAAACTGCAACATCTCGATTAATCCTCCTAGTTTCTTAAGGTTTTTGAGGGGTGGCATTTTGATGATAGCCTTGACCTTGTTGGGATCTATCTTAATACCTTATTTAGTAACAATAAATCCTAACAATTTTCTTGAAGAAACACCAAACACGCACTTCTTAGGATTCATCTTCAACTTATATTCCCTTGATCTTTACAACACCTTAGTCAATACCTCAGTACGATCAACTCTAGTCTTAGGCTTTACTAAAAAATCATATATGTACACCTATAAATAAATGTGCATCATATCTTGAAATATTGTTATCATAGCCCTTTGGTAGGTGGCTCCAGCATTCTTCAAGCCGAATGGTATGACCATGTAACAATAGGTTCTCCAATATGTAGTGAATGATGTTCTCTCTTGGTCCTCCTCTGCCAAACAAATCTAATTGTACCTAGAGAAGCCATTCATGAATGATAATGTTTTATATCCAGCCATATTATCAATGAGTACATCAATATAAGGTAATAAAAAATCATCTTTAAGATACACTTCGTTCAAGTCTTAAAAGTCAATACAAATTCTAACTCAACCATCCTTCTTCATGACTGGAACAATGTTGGCCACCCATTAAGGATAGAAGACAACTCTAATGAATTTGGCCTTAAATAATTTATCGACCTCTTCTTTCATCTTCAGGGCCATATGTGGGTGGAATCTCCTTAAATTTTGCTTAACTGGGCTAGCTCTAGGCTTCAAAGCCAACCTATGCTCCACCAATGATAAATCTAGTCCCAGCATGTCTTCATAACTCTAGGCCAAAGTATCCTTATAATTCATAAAAACCTTAATCAATGCCTCTTCATCTGATGGGGAAAGATTCTTACTCATGAGGACAATCCTAGGTTCATCTTCAGTTCCTAAATTGGGTTTTAGTAGGGTCTTCTACAGTAGCTGACGGTTCATCGAATCTCTTCATTCCACTAGCATACGCATTAGTTACGTTCTTATCTTCTCATTCCCCTTCATCGATGGGGTCTTTCTTACGTAGTAATTCATACACCCTATATCCATCATATGTGCACTTATCTTCTTTATATTCTTCCAGCAATTGGATAGGATTTTCTAAGAGCTGAAGGATTTAAGAACATGATTGGCACCTAAGGCTAGCTCCAAAAGGTATCTATTTGGAATCTGCCTACTCCTACATTTCTTAGACTCCATAATTGCCTATATCTATCTTCATTAGAATCACTAACCTTAGACTCTCTAACCTGACCTAAGAAGGATAAAGATCATGGGATACAGAAGAAGATATAGTTGAACTCCCCTGAGAGAGGAAATAGGATAAATCTAAAAGAGAATCTTGAATGAGCTGCACGCATGGGGGTGCACACTCGGATGAGAAGTATGAAGAGAAAAGACATGATTGGGGTAGGGAGCAAGCCAAAGGTTTGGTCTACAGGTAGACCTTCTTCATATGGGTCATTGTGCTCTCCTTCACCAGTGTCATCACTCAGCAGAATTCTTTTGTCAAAAATGAAACCCGGGGATTCGATCAATTCATCCACCAGCGGTGGCCACTTCGGCTTATGGGATGGAGAAACAATCTATTCAAGACAATGTATAAATCCTACATGTCTAACCACCGATACCATGCGTATTTGGGGTCACGCAATTTTCTTCTTTCTAGAGGCCGTAGAGCCTCTAAAGACTGATAGGTGAGTAGCGGGGTATAGTGACGAGCCATGTCCCTTCCATGTACATCATATAGATCAAAGTGTGAGGTGATCACCACCATATTGTTGCCTCTGTGTTGAACGACGGGACCCTTGACAAAATGGGTAGACAATGTCCATGTGAGTGGATCCCGATTTTCCTTGTAGGGTGTCACCATGTTCCTCCATACCTTATTTTCTTCCACATCTTCTTCTAGTTGAACCATTTAATGTCTTATTTTCTCCGATTTGTAGCCTACACCACTTTCTGGGATAATCCTTTTGTCTTTTACAAGCTTGAGCCTCCCCTATAGTTGTGCTCCCAGTCCCTTTTCGGGTTGATACCCTACTTTGAGCATCATGAATCACTCTGGCGTATTCGTTGGTTCCTTCCATTTGGGCATGGAAATAGGGGAAGGAGAAAGCATTTTGGCGACTAGTCGGTCTGTGGAGGGCTGATAGGTGTCTAGAAGCGACATGATGGGCTTCTAGATTATCGGTGTAAGGACTGAGGTTTCGGATCTAGTTATTGGGTCAATTTTGGTGCCGGATCCTTTGGTTTGAGGCCTTGTGGGCCTGTGGCAAGGCCTCTTAATCACGTCGAGCTTGCTCGAAGTGATTTTGAATGGCGTCGGCCTAGGGGGATGCCATTTAGAAGCCTTGCTAGTGTGCCGCATGGGCAGGCTTTCGGGCACGTGCGCTCGGCTCCGGTCATGTCGTCTGAGTGGCGTCGAGCGTGGTTGACGCGATTCAGAGATCTGCCAATATATGACCCCGTCCTATCGTCTAAATGGCATCGCCTGGGACAGACACGATTTAGCATGTTTCAATTTGACGCCCCAAGTCCTCCCTCCTTTCCCTCATTCTCTCATTTCCTTCCTCTCTCCACCCTCTCCCTGAACCCTCCGTTTCTCTTCCTCTTTCCCTTCCCTTCCTCTTCCCATTCTTCCTCTTCCACCACTCTGATACCCTCCCACCTCTCACCACTACCACCACCATCTCCTCTGTGGTACCCTGCTCTCCGAACGGCGGCTGACATCCCGGTAGAGTGACGGCTGTAGGCGCCCGGAACGTACCCCGTCACTGCTGCGGGCGTCGGGCGAGGGCTTCTCCGTCCGTATTAGCGTTGCGGCGATTTGGAAGGGTTAGAAATCAAAGTGTGTGATCGCCAGGAGCATTACCTTACGGTCCCTGTGCTCCGCAGGATGGTGAGAGTGATCGCGTTCTGAGGGAGCGGGAGACGGCGGATTCCTCTTCTCTTCCTCTGGCCGGCCAGAAGAGGAGAGTTCGGCAGTCTGCGCGCAGAAATGCGGTAAGGGTCCCTGAAAGGAAAAGACAAGACAAAAGAAGAAGATAACCCAATTAGGACTGTGACATGTAGAATCTATCTATGCAAATATAGAAATAAACTAAAATTGGAAGGAGACGCACCAGATGGGTGTTTGGGGAGGGAAGATGACCATATGTTATGGCCACCCACCTCCCGTTTTTTTTTGTTTAAAACCTCTGGTGAGTAAGGGTTGCTAGGTCATCCTAACATGCATGCGTGCAGATGGGGGTGCTCGTGTGTGAAAAGTGAAGTGATGTGTTAAAAGAAAAAAAGAGTAAGAGGAGGAGATGATGTTACGGGGGGATGGAGAGTGGGAATGCAATGAAGTGGGAAGGAGAAAAGTAAGGAGAGAGTTAAGAGAACAAGCCCATTTGGAATGCGAAAGATCCCTCCGGCTTCTTGACTGCCAAGGCTTTCTCTTGCTTGAAGTTCTTCCTGAAGCTCTCTGACTCCTTGCCCGCTCAACTCCCCCTCTAACCTCAAAACCAACCCACTTGCCAACCTCCATTCTCGAGGGGACATGTGGGGTTTAAATAGGTGAAGGAAAAAATAGGGGTCTAAATCTCCGTAAATCATCATAGAGCCAATGGGAAGTGGTCAAGAGTCGGAGGTGATGCGCGCGGCAGTCGCCGGAGTGGGGAATGATCGGAGTAGTGGGGATGAGGGTGGCGAGTGGAGGAGATTGTGGGAAAACGAGGTCAAGATAGAAGTTAGGGGAGTAGACGGCCAACTATCTTGCCTTCCAATCCCGTGAAAGGCCAGGTAGCTGGCCTTCGAAGGGTGGTGGAAGGCAAGGAGTGGCCTTCCAAGGGTGGTGGAAGGTGGACAGGTTGTCTTTCGAAGGGTGGTGGAAGGCGGGCTGGTTGGCCTTCGAAAGGTAGTGGAAGGCGGGCTGGTTGGCCTTCGAAGGGTGGTGGAAGGCGGACAGGTTGGCCTTCCACGAAAAGGTGGCTAAGGTCGAGATTTGTTAACGGGCCTAGTTATTAGCGGGCTGAGATGGCTAAGATGAGGGGTTTGGTGGTGATGATGGATGGGGTTCATGACCAAAGGGAGGTCCAAAATCGGTGTCTACAACGGCGTCCACGGTCATAGCGGCGGTGGCTTTTAGTGTAGCGGATCAGTGGCAAAGAGTTAGGAGGAGTTCAAGTAACCGGTATGGTGATGATCCTAACATGTAGTCGATTGTTTTAAAACCATGATTACCTGCTTTGGAGCATGATATGGATATGTGGGTGATTTTGGGTATAGGATCGAGCATGTTCTAGGGGGTTCTTGATGGAAAAAGGGTGTTTTGAAAATGGGATTGGAATGGATAAATGCGATTTACGGTTTTTCCCCCTTATCTCCATTTGTGCTTTTTTTCTCGTTTTAGGGGAGGAGTTTTTCATGTGGTGGCTCGGGGAGGCCGGAGGGAAGTTTTGGTTTCGGGCGCTAAATGGCATCGGGCTAGGGTGACGCGATTTTCAAATCGTGTCGACCACAAGGGATGCGGTTTAGGCCCAAGTGCTAGAGGGCAATTCGGTTTTCGGGCGTTAAATGGCGTCACGACCAGGTGACGCCATTTAAATGGTGTCGACCCTGGGCGATGCGATTTAGGCCCATTTCCTCCTGACACAGTTTTTGTGGGAACCAATTTTAGGGTATTGAATGACGTCGGCCATGGGTAACGCGACTCAAGCCAGAGCCCCTTAAATTCCTGCGTTTAGCATGTGTGTCTATTATTCAAAATATCAATTAGATTCTTGTATATTGTTGGACAACTCTGTTAAATGCATGCTTGAAATCACACATTGGGGGCGGGGATTTTCTTGTGCTCAAAATCGCATTGTGTTGGTTTATGCGATCGTGGACCTAGAGTGACAGTCGTTAGCGCTTGACACCCTGTGTCGGTGTGGGAGTGACAAGGGGACGCCTAGTAGGTGAGGTGTTAGTATTGGATGGCCAATAAGCCAATCTGACACTGTATTATGTTTAGATTATTAATATAATGGCATTTTTCATTGTGTATCTTATTGAAGCATTGCTTATCGAATCACGGTGAAGTCCACGAACATGTGCATTAGTCTTCGGATTATGATGAGATCATAATTACGGGACCGAAGGTTTGTAAACACATATTCTTAATTGTTCCTAGTCATAGGATGTTTGAGAAGGACATCGAACATCCGGATAGACTAGTATAGGTTTGTTCAGCTCATATGATGAGGGAGACTGATCCTATAAGTCACTTGTGTGGAGACACTATGCTGGACCTATAGGTGCTCATTGGCGAATGAGTTTATTGAACTGATCCGACTATGAATCGTTGGATGGTAAACACCTCACAGTTAACCAGCTCGATTCTTTTGTCACGGTTGCGTAGATGATCCTTGGACCTGAGACGCCAAAGATATCTTGTTGGTAAGTTTCTGAACTTTGACCTTGATTAACGAATCCCTAACCATGGGTTATCAATAAGTCAAGTGATCGGGCTCAGGGAAATACCCTCGAAGGTAATTGTGTGCTCAATACAGGATCATCCGCTCTCAGTAGTTTGCGAGAGAATGTTTCGGGAATGATGCGCTTAAGTCCCTGGCCAGGGCAGACTCTGTATCAGATAAAGAGTTATCCGATATAGATTAGCGGCATCTGATTCAAGTGAATCGACCGGCTAGGGTTTAACAGTAAACTATACCATAGGTCGATTCGAGAACATTGCACGGATGAAGGACTATATCCGCGCGGTAACCGTTGATGGAAAGGTTCCAATAGAGGGTTGCGATAACCCAAATGCCATCCAAGATCACGCGATGTTGCTTGTCATGCAACGTGATCGGAAGCTCGTCCGAATTTATTGTGGGACATTTAAATTTGACTGATTAATTAATATAAGGATATTAATTAATTCAGTGGGTCCGTAAAGAGTTACCGGGCTTAATGGACTATTAACTGGACTGTTATTTGGGCCTAGAGGGTCACACGCAAAAGGTTGTGAAGTCGATGGATAATCCGACAAGATTTCGGATAAGTCTAAGTTTTTATGGAAAACCGCAAATAGGCTTATTATAAAAGAACGGATGCTAGGTCAGGGGCCAGCAACCCTAATCTAGCCACCGCCTTCTTTCTCTCTCCTCTCTTCTGGGCGTACGACACGAGGCGGCCATCTGGAGGCTCCGCTTCGGGTCCCGACTGCTCCGCCTTCCGTCTGACGGGAGTTTCCGAATCCCCATGTCGCGGCGGATTACGCGTAGCTAGTCGGGATCTACGAACGTTGCATCCAGCGAGGAGGCAAGAACGATCCATCGCGAGGAGAACCGCGTGGATACCGCTAGAGGTCGGGCACCTACGCGGCTTGCGACATCGCTCCGACAGAACCAGAGAACGAACCCGGATCCATCGGATCCGGGCACAGCGAACCCAACAGTAGTATCAGAGCCAGGCTAACACTGTGTTCCTCCCTTTTCGGACTCCAGATCGGCAGTTTTATAATTTATTCCATGCTGTGTTTGATTATTAACTGCATGAATCATGTTCATTAGATGAACATGGTTAGTTTACAGTATATAACTGCTTTAAAATTATTTATTTTCTACATGCATTTTGCGTTCTTCGTTTGACGAAGAACGGATACAAGTATGCATCCCCGAGGGCACCCCAAATGTTGGGGATGGGTTGCTGGCTCTAAGGATCCCCTCTGTGGGGTCACCGGTGGCCGGCGGCCTCGTGCTCGGCGTCGGATGGGGTGGTCGAAGGGCCCATCTCCTTCTTCTTCTCCCTACAGTTTTGTAAGATGGGAAGGTCGGATTTTTTTGCATAAAAACAAAAGGGGAAACCGCCGGCAACCAGGGGTTGCCGGCGCCGTCGCCGGTGCCCTTGGGCGCCAGCGGCCTCCCACCGGCCAGGGCCCTGCCAGCCGGCGGAAGGGAGCCGCCGCCCCCCACCCTGTGCGCCACTAGGGTTTCCTAGCTGCGCTCGGGTGGGGGGGGGGGGGCGGACCCGGTGGGTCAGGCCGGGCCCCGGGTCCGACCCAGCCCGGCCCTGGACCCGGACCAGGTCCGCGCCCTTATGGGCGGACCTGGGTCCGAACCAGGGGTCGGCTGGGCTCAGCCCAGGGTCCGGTCCGAACCATTGGACCAAACCCCCCTTTTTCCTTTTTATTAGGCCCATTAACCCCTTATTTTTTTTAATTTTTGTTGTCCTATTTAATTACAGAATTTAACTTATGAATAAAATAAGATTTTATGATTAAATTAAGTTCTTTTTAATTATTAAAGGCCAGCAAATAGATTAATAATTTTTGGGGTTAATTAACAAGTTGTTGTTAATTGGTCAACCTAATTGTTGGATTAATTGATATTAAAGATATCTAATTTAAATGTTAAATTAATTTCTTTAATGTCATTAATTATATTTTGCATGGAGTATTATAAATCTGCTAATTTGTTGTTTTGTACATTTATTTTGATGTGCATTTGATTTCTTATTTAAATTCGATTTAAATTAGCATGCTTTAGCTTAAATGAAATCTTTTAGAAATTCAAATCCAAATTTTGTTTGGTCCCTAGTTTATGAAACCAAAATATTATTTATTTTTGAAAAGTTTATTTAGCCATGTGATGTGCATTAACTGTGTGGTCTGTTTTAATTAAAAACTACATGGTGGTTATGGATGTGCATTATTTTGTGGATGTGAATCGATTATGGATATGATTGCGTGGTTTATTATTCATTAATAAAGAGAGGTCTGCGAACCTCTCCCTTTCATATTCTATTGTATTTCTACATCCCTCTCTTTGTATTTGCCATAAGGCTTCTTCCTTTAAATTATTGATGTAATTTGATCGAGGTGGCTGTCCGTAGAGCGAGGATGATCCACAACTACGACCAGATGAATATGAAGGAGTTCATAAAATCTATGAGTTTGTAGACTCATAATATAAACTGTTATCTTGTGTGTGTGTGTGTTTGACTATCTGGCTCAAGTCAAACTGCAGTGCCGTCCATGACCACACTAATGACATGTATGTGATGCGTGTGTTCTTATTTTGATTATGAATGAAATTAGCTAGGTTATTAGTATATAAAATATATTCGATATATTTAATACTATCACCTAAGATGAGACCAAAGTAAATAAATAGGACCTTCATTTTAAAATCTAAGCCACAGTGTGAATCATTTAGAATGCACTGCGTGGCTCTCCATCAATATAGTTATCAAATCTCGATTCTTTGGTGGCATATTCTTCGTGTTTACCCGAGATTTACTATCATCTGATGAGAGGTCTATTGACTATGGCATTAGATAGCTGCAAATTGGAATAGAAGAACAATTAGCTATCCATGTGTTTATCCGGGGGCTATATTCCTACTCTACTCTATCACGTATTGATGGTAATGCTTAGAACATATTTAATGGTCTACTATGTTTACCCGGGACCATTAGTGATCTAGAGTCGAAACAAGATCAGATATTGTAAGGAGTAGCAATTATCATGAGATGATTGCTCTGAGATAACAGTATGATACTATGTGTTTACCCGAGGTCATACTATGAGGCTTGGAGATTCTGATCCCCACTAGGAGACAGTCGGCATCTCCTGTTCTGTATATCTGAAGGTTATGCAGTTCGATGAAAATTAATGGGAATAAAACTAGATAAATAAAAGACCATATCTTATTTTAATTAATCTGAATACCTACTAATTATAATTTGATTATCTCCTGTAGGCTAGAATGTCGCACCATAATCCGTTGCGTGGCATACTTGATACCAATCGTTTGACAGGCACCAACTACTCAGACTGGCTTAGGAACCTGAAGATTGTCCTCAGGTCTGAGCAGATTGTCTATGTCTTGGATAATGAACCTCCTACTAAACCAGCAGTAGATGTCCCAGAAGAGGATATGATTGCATATGAAAAATGGAAGGAAGACTCCACTATGACCCAGTGCTATATGTTAGCCTCTATGAGTAATGAGTTGCAGAGGCAACATGAGGAGATGGATGCTAGATCCATCATGCTCCATTTGAAGGAGCTGTTTGGTGAGCAGAGCAGAATCGAACGATATGAGATATCTAAGAATCTGTTCAAGGATCAGATGGCAGAGGGAACTTCAGTACAGACTCATGTATTGAAGATGATAATGGGTGGAAAGGTTGGATGCTCTTAGAGTCATACTTCCGAAGGAGATGCATACTGACCTCGTGTTATCTTCCCTTCCACAATCATATGCTCAGTTCATCGTTAACTTTAACATGAACAAAATCCAGACCACCTTAGCTGAACTATTGAACATGTTGAAAACTATAGAGGGGAACTTTGTGAAGGATAAACCCCAAATCCTCATGGTTGGTAAGACCAACAGGAAGAGGCTTGCAGTCCAAGCCTTTCGGAAAGGTAAGAACAAGGTTCAAAGAAAGCAAAAGGTTGTCAAGAAAGACAAAGGAAAGAGTGCTGAGAAAGGTGATTGCTTCTACTGTCCTCAAAAGGGCCACTGGAAGGGGAATTGTAAGGAATACCTCAAGGACAAGGCTCAAGGAACTGTGAAGCAGCAGGACGCTTCAGGTATTTATATGATAGATGTAAACTTGTCAATAAGAGATTGTCCATCATGGGTATTAGATATTGGATGTGTATCTCACATCTGCAATTCTATGTAAGCACTGACAAGAAAACGTAAGTTGAGGACCGGCGAGGTGGAGCTGAGGCTAGGTAATGGCGCAAGAGTTGCGGCGATTGTTGTGGGGACAGTGAAGCTCAAGCTACTATCTGGAGACACTTTATCATTAGATGAATGTTATTATGTACCTAGCATAATAAGAAACATTATTTTTATTTCATGTCTTGATAGAATTGGATACAATTTAACTGTTGGGAACAATAGTTGTTCAATTTATTTTGGAAATAAATTAATAGTTTCTGCTATCTTATCCAATAGTTTGTATCTATTAAATGTGTCTCATGAAAATTTATACATCGGTTCTTTAAGTAAAAGAAGTAAATATAAAATGAACAAAGCCTTCTTATGGCATTATACGCTTGGCCACATTAGTGAAAACAAACTCCAAAGGATGCATAAAGATAGATACTTAGATCCATTTGATTATGAATCATATGCAACCTGTGAGTCATATCTAATGGATAAAATGGCTAAGTCTCCATTTAGTAAAACTGGAGAACGAGCCAAAGATATATTAGAACTTATATATTCAGATGTATGTGGTCCTATGTCTACCCAAGTCATTGGTAGTTTCTCATACTTCATTACATTCACTGATGATCACTCAAGATTTGGATACATATACTTATTGAAGTATAAATCTGAAGCCTTTGAGAAATTCAGAGAATTTAAGAATGAAGTAGAGAAACAAACTGGAAAAAGTATAAAAACCATCCGATCCGATTAGGGTGGTGAATACTTGAGTACAGAGTTCATTAAATATTTAAAGGATAATTCTATCCTTTCTCAGCTTACACCTCCTTATATACCTCAAATGAATGGTGTATCATAAAGGAGAAATTACACATTAATGGAAATGGTGTGATCTATGATGAGCATGTCCAAATTATCAATGTCCTTATGGGGATATGCACTTAGCTCGGCTATGTATATTCTGAACAAAGTACCTAGTAAATCTGTTGAAAGTACTCCATATGAGATATGGAATGGAAGGAAACCAGACCTTAAACATATTAAAGTCTGGGGATGTCCTGCTCATGTTAAAAGACATGACGCAGATAAGTTAGAGTCCAGAACTGACAAATGCAGATTTGTGGGATATCCAAAGGAAACTTATGGATATTATTTTTATCATCCTGGCGAACAAAACATATTTGTGGCCAGAAAAGCTGTCTTTCTGGAAGAAAATTATATTCTCTAGAAGAACAGTGGGAGTAAAGTAACTCTGGAAGAAATTCCAGACCCACAAACTGGTAATGGTTCATCAGATGAGCTGTCAGTTTCTGAAAGAGTACCTAAACCACCAGAAAGATATGTAGGACATATTAATTTGGATGGTTCAAGGATACTCTATAATAAGGATGATGATCCTAAGACTTACCAGGAGGCCATTGAAAGTCCAGAGGCCAGGAAATGGCGGGAAGCCATGAATTCTGAAATACATTCCATGTACATCAACCAAGTTTGGAACTTGGTAGATTTATCCAATGGAATAGTACCTATCGGCTGCAAATGGGTCTTTAAAAGAAAGATCGGTGCAGATGGACATATTGAGACTTATAAAGCAAGATTAGTGGCGAAAGGCTATCATCAAAGGCAAAGTGTTGGCTATGACGAAATCTTTTCACCCGTTGCCATAGTTAAGTCTATCTGAATTCTTCTCGCCATTACTGCCTACCATGATTATGAAATATGGTAGATGGATGTGAAGATTGCCTTCCTCAATGGAAACCTTGAGGAGGAGGTGTATATGATACAACCAGAAGGATTCACATCCAAAGAATCTCCAGACATGGTATGCAACTTGCAAAGGTCCATTTATGGACTGAAACAAGCTTCCCGAAGCTGGAATATAAGATTTGATGAGGTGATCAAATCTTATGGCTTCATTAAGAATGAAGATGAGCCCTATGTGTACAAGAAAAACAGTGGGAGCGCAATCACATTTCTGATTCTTTACGTTGACAACATCCTACTCATTGGGAATAATGTAGGAATGATGTCATCGGTAAAGATATGGTTGTCAAAGAACTTCTCTATGAAGGATTTGGGAGAAGCATCTTGCATGTTAGGAATACCAATCTATAGAGATAGATCAAAGAAGATGCTTGCTTTAACCCAATCCATGTACATAGAAACCATTGTCAAAAGGTTTGGCATGGAAAATTTCAAGAGGGGTTTCATATCAATGAGACATGGAATTTCACTTTCTAAAGGTCAGTCTCCCAAGACACCTGAAGATAGGGCTGTGATGGATAAGGTCCCCTATGTTTTTGCCATAGGCTCCATCATGTATGCCATGCTATGTACAAGACCTGATGTAGCATATGCTCTAAGTGTTACGAGCGGACATCAGGCAGATCTAGGTGATGAACACTGGAAGACTGTGAAATACATCCTTAAGTACTTGAGAAGAACTAATGATCTATTTCTGGTCTATGGAAGAGGAGACTTAAAACTACAAGGATACACTGACTAGAGTTTTCAGTCTGATCCTGATGTCAACATCAGGTTTTGTATTTACACTCAACAAGGGAGCAGTGAGCTGGAAAAGTTCCAAACAGGAAACCACTGCTAATTCGACAATGGAAGCCGAGTATATTGCTACTGTTGAAGCCGCCAAAGAAGCTATATGGATGAAGAAATTCATCGGCGATCTTGTTGTGGTGGAAAGCATATCTGGTCCCGTCCTACTACTGTGTGACAATAATGGGGCGATTGCTCAAGCGAAAGAGCCGAGGTCTCATCAGAAGTCGAAGCACATTTTGCGACACTTTCATTTGATCAGAGAGATTATAGCTCAAGGAGATGTCGTTATGGAAATAGTTCCCTCAGCCGACAATATAGCAGATTCACTAACAAAGCCTTTGTCTCAAATTGTATTTGAGCGTCACTTAAAGAATATGGGAATTCTGTATAAAAGTGATTGGCTTTAGTCCAAGTGGGAGATTGTTAGTATTTGATGCCCAATAAAACAATCCAAAACTGTATTATGTTCAGATTATTAATATAATGGCATTTTTCATTATGTATCTTATTGGAGCATTGCTTATCGAATTACGGTGAAGTCCATGAACATGTGCATTAATCTTCGGATTATGATGAGATCATAATTACGGGACCGAAGGTTTATAAACACATGTTCTTAATTGTTCCTAGTCATAGGATGTTTGAGAAGGACATCGAACATCCGGATAGACTAGTATAGGTTTCTTTAGCTCATATGATGAGGGTGTTATACCCCGTACTTTTACAACTACTAATAAATTTAATTAATTTAAATTAGACCAATTAACTAATTATAAGAGTCTATGACTGAGCTTAAGTAACTTAATTTAGTCCAATTAACTCAATTATGAAAACTCAATAACCCAAATTATACTACTAAGAATAGCTCACTAATTTAGTTCAAATTCTATGTTGATGTATTAGACAGCAATATAGTAAAATAATTATAACTTTCTATAGACAATTTGGATTAAGGCATAATTGATATCATTGAAAAGATAATAAAAATATTCATAACTTTGTAGAAGACTATTTTTACTAATTCAGATGTTTTAGAGGTCAAAAATATCAAAGATCAAGTTTTGAAA
Source organism: Zantedeschia hybrid cultivar (assembly GCA_030544215.1). Classification (NCBI taxonomy): domain Eukaryota; kingdom Viridiplantae; phylum Streptophyta; class Magnoliopsida; order Alismatales; family Araceae; genus Zantedeschia; species Zantedeschia hybrid cultivar. The sequence goes on along the minus strand of JARZZO010000008.1, from coordinate 58,925,053 downwards.
GGGCTACCCACATAGAACAAGTCCTAATCGGATTAGGATTTGAATTAGGAAACAAAAGATGGTACAATTAATATTAACCACGACCTAAAAAGATATATATAACATATTTAACTTAAATTAGAAGTAAAACATAATAAATTTGAATATAATTATGATTCTAATTAATGGGTTGAAAGTCATAATAGGAATCCTACTTGGACTGTGATTCTGTACATAGATTTACTTAATATAGCTATAATATTTTAAGCATAACTTCGTACATAAAATTCATAATTAAGTAATACAACTCCCATTCGAACTATGACTCAAATTTATAGAAGTTTTATGAATAACACATATTTAAAATAAGTCGTTTCCTAATCGGAATTAGGACATCTTTAGACATGAAGGAAATCTACCAGATTTCTGAGTTCAGAGTACTCAAGACAGCAAGTCAGTAAAATAAGCATATCTTCTTGTATAGAAGTCCAACAATAGTGAGATTGGTTGCATTGGAAAGATAATAAAAGTTTTTAAAACTTTGTAGAAGAAAGTATTTTCTTAATTAGGATATTTAAGGGGATTAATTTAAAGGTCTTCAGAAAAGAAAACTATAGGTAGCGTGAGCAGATTCCGATTTGGACTAGCAAGTGACTTTGACTTGGAGATTAAGTTATGGGGAGTAGGAGTTCACTCCAGTAAGAAAGGGGATGTTGATGGTTATATTATGAGGGTAAATAAGTATAAATAGAGCCTTGGGTCGTGCTCAACCTCTATAGCATGCAGCTCTCTTCTAAAGGGTAAGTTCATATGATGTTCTTGAGAGAATAAAGTTGTTCATGGTTATTTCTTTTGGAGGTTTGATTCTAATCAATGTTTTGTATTATTGGAGACTTAGAGAATGTGGGGAAGAACTTAGATAATGTGAAAAAGAGTTTAGAGGAAGAATAAATCATAGATAAATGGCAAGGAAGCCATAGGAGAATCAAGAGTCGGTCTTTCTTCAAGAGGTAAGTGGATAACTGTACACATGATCTATTTTGTATTATAAAAATATGTTATTTTTTAAACCTTTAAAAAGTAAATTAATTGGTAATAACTTTGATCTATATGTCTACTTCATGATATTCAAGTTTCAGATTTTTGTGATCTTATTTTCTATTTATGTAATCTGTCCGTTCCATCTGTTCTGTTTTTAATTATGATTATACGCGTTACAGATGTTTTTTCTCCTTGGTCCGATGTCCAATTGAGTTGAAATTTATCTATAAGTCTATTTGTCATGTTATATTCATGCCCAATAAATTTCATAATTTTCGGAGTTTTTTGGATATTTATTCCATAATAGTATTTTCAGATTATACAAACTGCCCAGATAGTTTTGAAATCTCAACTTGTGAATCCTATATCTCACTTGATTCATGTCCAAATTATACCAAATTTTGTAGAAACCTTTTTTATATTATCCTTGACTTCTCTGTAAGGTTTGAAAATTTTATGACTTCGTTTGATATTCAGTTCACCCTCTGTTTTGATTTGTTGAAATTCTATTTAAGTTGGATTCTCCGAATCAAAGTGAGAATCTAAAATCATATCAAACCAATCCAGAAATTGATGAAACTTTGTATACATTTTACATATGATCTTTTTGACATGTTATTAAAGTTTGATAATTTTATAAATCTATTTGATATTATTCGGCCTATTTGTTGATTTGTTAACTCTGAAAATTATTTTTGATGGCCGAAAAATATGCTTGTTATTCCAAAAATTTTAATAAAATTTCTTTAATTATCGTTTTTATCCAGCAATCTATTTTGATAAGTTTTACTCTGATTATCCATATTTATGACCATGATGACTTTCTAAGTGGCTATTTTGTATATAAAAGTATGTACTTTAACTCTTATATGTACATATCAATTTGATAATTCAATTTTCAGATCTATGTTCATCTTTTGTCATCATTTGATCTCTGTTAATCTGATTGTGCCATAATTATTTGACTTTTCTTAGACATTGCCATCTTAAGGAGATATTTGGCCCAATTCCATTATAAGCTTCCATATTGGATAGGGTATTTTGTTTGGAACCCGAGGGCAAACGGGTAGAATCCTTATTTCCAGCCGATTAAAACTAGGGTACGGCGATATGTAACGCCCTAGCGGTTTAGAGTTTGGTGGGATTTAGACTCTCCGGTTCTGCGCAGTGACTAAGACCTTTGCATCATTTGCCTAGATACTTTGGTATTTGTTTTGTTTGGCTCCTTATGTTGTGGTTTGGGTGCATGTCCGTTATAATATGATTTGATTTGTTTAATTGGTACATAAATATGAAATCCCTACTCCATATGTTCATTTGAATTCAGCATAGTCATTTGAATATTTTGATCATCCTGTTCAGATATCCCTTTGCAATGATATGAATCTGTCTTTACTATATGATCCATGATATGAATCGGATTTGATAAGTTACTATGTCATGATAATTGCTATTTGATATGACATGTGCTCAAGGGACGGCGATACGTAACGCTCTGACAATTTGATATGTTATGTGATACGTTCTGATCATGACTAGTTGAATTTGATATGTTTGATATGAGTTCGATCATGCCATATATGCTATATGTTAACTAATCTATTCATGCTATTAGAAAACGTATTTGATTTGATAAGTTTATATATCACTCTGTTTTGTATCATGTTTCTATTTGAGTTATATGTGGAACTCTGTAAGATCATGTTTAATATAATTGTATAATGTGATTTGTAAAGTTTACTATATGTTAAGTCATGTGGATTGTTTGAAGCCTACTGAGTAGTTGTACTCATAAACTCTATTAACATTTTCAGAGTCAGAGAAAGAGAATCTAGAATCTGAGAAGACTTATGATTGAGGTATTTGACATCTTCAGGAGGTTATTAGATTGAAATTTACAGCTTTCTTAGACTTGATGTAATAGGGATAATGAGAGATTGATGTATTTTTATTTATTTGGTGAGATTGAGAATTTATACACAATTGATGGAAATTATAATTTGTGAACTTTAGTGTTGACTATATTTGGATATTTTGGGTCACTTGATGGTTATGGCATTTATTTAAAATCGCCCTGTGATTGTTTAGCTCTCATATCTGTTCATTATGGTGGAATTTGTTCTGAGATTACGTGATCGGATTCCGAATTTAAAAAAAAAAAAAAGAACCGGATCTGGGGTGTAATAATATAGTATGAGAGCAATTATGAGAGTTTAAGCATCTACAACCATCTGATCATAAGTCATACTAATCAATCTTAAAAGATATGATAAAATTTAAGATTAGTATGATCTTGGGTTAGATTAGAATTTAGATTATAGTTATGGTTATGAGGTGATTGTAGATGTCACATTTAGCTGATTCTAACAATTAGACTTATACGAAGGAGATTCTTAGTGTGGATGTGGATGAAAAGGATTAAGTTTTATCTTTTAAGGAGGAGAGCCAATTACAAGATGTATTTATTCCTACCACTTACATCTTTCCACTAGGTTTACACTATTAAAGATTGACCTATTCTTACCCCTGATCTTTTGATAATCAGTACTAAGGGATGTCTTGACCAAAACATATATTCATAAATTTAATTAATATTTTTTATTCATCTACATTTACTTATATTACTTGAAAACTAGAAAGAGTTAGTTAACACTTTAAAATGTTAAGATAAGTTAGTACCCTTAAATTTCATAAATGACTTATTTAAATCTATGATATATGTTTGGTTGGATATTGAGGATCTATTTGGGTAAGTAACTCGAATCATACTATGTAATTGATCATTAATACTTGTACGATAAAGTATGGAGACCACATTAGATATGAGTTCATTTAATAGTAGTACTATACCATAAATGTATCATCTTAATTTATTAAAACACTAAGAAGATACTTAGAGACGTGTACATAATCTTTTCTAAGTGATTCATTAGGCCACATATAGACATATACTTAACTCCTTTTATGCTCTCCTTTAGGCTTTACCCTTAAATATAAATATAAATTCTTCTAGTTCTGTGATGAGCAAATTTACTAAGCATATATAATATGTAAATTAGTTAGGAAAGTAGATCTATGAAGAATATTTGAGAGCTAAACACATTATCCTTATTAGGGATTAGCTCATCTTCTTCAACCTACCAAATTAGAAGCAAAACATCAATGACTCATGATTTCTATTATGTCTCAAAAATATTGTGATTGTTTGAAGTATAGATGAGTTTTAGCAATGTAATGTGATTTTAGGACGCTTATGTATCTCAAGTTGAAAATATCCATAAGAATTAATTGACATACTCTTATGATATTCAAAGTGCTTTTAGAGAATAATTATAAGTCATAATAAGGTTGATATGATGATAATCTATATTCTAATTATCTTGGTACATACTCAACTATGTGAGAGTTAGTTAATCATCGATCTCTTTTCACCCTATGTCATTAGCGATGTCAGGATAAATTTATTTATTGATTAATTAGGTTGATTAACTAAATCGGATCTTAAGTCTATAGGCACATTAAATCAAAAGTGTATATTAATCATATTACAAATACTCCACAAGTATAGATCTATTTGTCGTAGTGACCTTATCTCGATTGAGTAAGCCCTTAATCATATTCCATGGCCTTAGAAATTAGCATGAAAAATCTATTAATACAAAGATAGATTATTAGAATCTATCAAATTTTGAGGACGAAATTTCTGTAAGGGGGAGAGGATGTTATACCCCGTATTTTTACAACTACTAATAAATTTAATTAATTTAAATTATACTAATTAATTAATTATAAGAGTCTATGATTGAGCTTAAGTAACTTAATTTAGTCTAATTAACTCAATTATGAAAGTCCAATAAACCAAATTATTCTACTACGAATACCTCACTAATTTAGTTCAAATTCTATGTTGATGTATTAGACAGCAACATAGTAAAATAATTATAACTTTCTATCGACAATTTGGATTAAGGCATGATATCATTGGAAAGATAATAAAAATATACATAACTTTGTAGAAGACTATTTTTATTAATTCAGATATTTTAGAGGTCAAAAATATCAAAGATCAGTTTTAAAAATAGCTACCTACAGAGAAGAAGTCCTAATCGGATTAGGATTTGAATTAAGAAACAAAAGATGGTACAATTAATATTAACCATGACCTAAAAAGTTATATAACATATTTGAATTAGATTATAAGTAAAACATAATAAATTTGAATACAATTAAGATTCTAATTAATGGGTAAAAAGTCATAATATGAATTCTACTTGGACAAGGATTCTGTACACATATTTACTTAACATAACTCTAGTATTTTGAACATAACTCCGTGTATAAAATTCATAATTAAGTAAGACAACTCCTATTAGAACTATGACTCAAATTTATAGAAGTTTCATGAAGAACACAAATAAGTCGTTTCCTAATCGGAATCAGGACATCTTTAGACATGAAGGAAATCTGCATATATTCTTGTATAGAAGTCCAACAATAGTGAGATTGGTTGCATTGGAAAGGTAATAAAAGGTTTTAAAACTTTGTAGAAGAAAGTATTTCTTAATTCGGATATTTAAGGGGATTAATTTAAAAGTCTTCAGAAAAGAAAACTACAGGTAGCGTGAGCAGAGTCCGATTTGGACTAGCAAGTGACTTTGACTTGGAGATTAAGTTATAGGGAGTAGGAGTTCAACTCCAGTAAAGAAAGGGGATGTTGGTGGTTATATTATGAGGGTAAATAAGTATAAATAGAGCCTTGGGTCGTGCTCAACCTCTATAGCATGCAGTTCTCTTCTAAAAGGTAAGTTCATATGATGTTCTTGAGAGAATAAAGTTGTTCATGGTTATTTCTTTTGGAGGTTTGATTCTAATCAATATTTTGTATTATTGGAGACTTAGAGAATGTGGAGAAGAGCTTAGAGAATGTGAAAAAGAGTTTAGAGGAAGAATAAATCATAGATAAATGGCAAGGAAGCCATAGGAGAATCAAGAGTCGGTCTTTCTTCCAGAGGTAGGTGGATAACTGTACACATGATCTATTTTGTATTATAAAAATATGTTATTTTTTAAACCTTTAAAAAGTAAATTAATTGGTAAGAACTTTGATCTATATGTCTACTTCATGATATTCAAGTTTCAGATTTTTATGATCTTATTTTCTATTTATGTAATATGTCTGTTCCATCTGTTCTGTTTTTAATTATGATTATACGAGTTACAAATGTTTTTTCTCCTTGGTCCGATGTCCAATTGAGTTGAAATTTATCTATAAGTCTATTTGTCATGTTATATTCATGCCCAATAAATGTCATCATTTTCGGAGTTTTTGGATATTTATTCCATAATAGTATTTTCAGATTATACAAACTGCCCAGATAGTTTTGAAATCTCAACTTGTGAATCCTATATCTCACTTGATTCATGTCCAAATTATACCAAATTTTGTAGAAACCTTTGTTATATTATCCTTGACTTCTATGTAAGGTTTGAAAATTTTATGACTTCGTTTGATATTCAGTTCACCCTCTGTTTTGATTTGTTGAAATTCTATTTAAGTTGGATTCTCCGAATCAAAGTGAGAATCTAAAATCATATCAAACCAATCCAGAAATTGATGAAACTTTGTATACATTTTACATATGATCTTTTTGACATGTTATTAAAGTTTGATAATTTTATAAATCTATTTGATATTATTCGGCCTATTTGTTGATTTGTTAACTCTGAAAATTATTTTTGATGGCCGAAAAATATGTTTGTTATTCCAAAAATTTTAATAAAATTTCTTTAATTATCGTTTTTATCCAGCAATCTATTTTGATAAGTTTTACTCTTATTATCCATATTTATGACCATGATGACTTTCTAAGTGGCTATTTTGTATATAAAAGTATGTACTTTAACTCTTATATGTACATATCAATTTGATAATTCAATTTTCAGATCTATGTTCATCTTTTGTCATCATTTGATATCTGTTAATCTGATTGTGCCATAATTATTTGACTTTGCTTGGACATTGCCATCTTAAGGAGATATTTGGCCCAATTCCATTATAAGCTTCCATATTGGGTAGGGTATTTTGTTTGGAACCCGAGGGCAAACGGGTAGAATCCTTGTTTCTAGCCGACTAAAACTAGGGTACGGCGATATGTAACACCCTAGCGGTTTAGAGTTGGGTGGGATTTAGACTTTCCGGTTCTGCGCAGTGACTAAGACCTTTGCATCATTTGCTTAGATACTTTGGTATTTGTTTTGTTTGGCTCCTTATGTTGTGGTTTAGGTGCATGTCCGTTATAATATGATTTGATTTGTTTAATTGGTACATAAATATGAAATCCCTACTCCATATGTTCATTTGAATTCAGCATAGTCATTTGAATCTTTTGATCATCCTGTTCAGATATCCCTTTGCAATGATATGAATATGTCTTTACTATATGATCCATGATATGAATCGGATTTGATAAGTTACTATGTCATGATAATTGCTATTTGATATGGCATGTGCTCAGGGGACGGCGATACGTAACGCTCTGACAATTTGATATGTTATGTGATACGTTCTGATCATGACTAGTTGAATTTGATATGTTTGATATGAGTTCGATCATGCCATATATGCTATATGTTAACTAATCTATTCATGCTATTAGAAAACGTATTTGATTTGATAAGTTTATATATCACTCTGTTTTGTATCATGTTTCTATTTGAGCTATATGTGGAACTCTGTAAGATCATGTTTAATATAATTGTATAATGGGATTTGTAAAGTTTACTGTATGTTAAGTCATGTGGATTGTTTGAAGCCTACTGAGTAGTTGTATTCATAAACCCTATTAACATTTTCAAAGTCAGAGAAAGAGAATCTATAATCTGAGAAGACTTATGATTGAGGTATTTGACATCTTTAGGAGGTTATTAGATTGAAATTTACAGCTTTCTTAGACTTAATGTAATAGAGATAATGAGAGATTGATGTATTTTTATTTATTTGGTGAGATTGAGAATTTATACACAATTGATGAAAATTGTAATTTGTGAACTTTGGTATTAGCTATATTTGGATATTTTGGTTACTTGATGGTTGTGGTATTTATTTAAAATCGCCTTGTAGTTGTTTAGCTCTCATATATGTTCGTTGTGGTAGAGTTTGTTTTGAGATTACGTGGTCGGATTCCGAGTTTTTAAAAAAAAAGAAATGAACCGGATCCGGGGCATAACAGAGGGTGACTGATCCAATAAATCACTTGTGTGGAGACACTATGCTGGACCTATAGGTGCTCATTAGCGAATGAGTTTACTGAACTGATCCGACTATGAATCGCCGGATGGTAAACACCTCACTTTTAACCAGCTCGATTCTTTTGTCACGGTTGCGTAGATGATCCTTGGACCTGAGACGCCAAAGATATCTTGTTGGTAGGTTTCTGAACTTTGACCTTGATTAACGAATCCCTAACCATGGGTTATCAATAAGTCAAGTGATCGGGTTCAGGAAAATGCCCTCGAAGGTATTTATATGTTTAATACGGGATCATCTGCTCTCGGTAGTTTGAGAGAGAATGTTCCGGGAACGATGCGCTTAAGCCCCTGGTCAGGGCGGACTCTGCATCAGATAAAGAGTTATCCGATATAGATTAGCGGCATCTGATTCAAGTGAATCAACCGGCTAGGGTTTAACAGTAAACCATACCCTAGGTCGATTCGGGAACATTGCACGGATGAAGGATTATATCCGCGCGGTAACTGTTGACGGAAAGGTTCCGATAGAGGGTTGCAATAACCCCATTGCCATCTAGGATCACGTGATGTTGCTTGGCATCTGACGTGATCGGAAGCTCGTCTGAATTTATTGTGGGAAATTTAAATTTGGCTGATTAATTAATATAAGGATATTAATTAATTCAGTGGGTCCGTAAAGAGTTACCGGACTTAATGGACTATTAACTGGACTGGTATTTGAGCCTAGAGGGTCACACGCAAAAGGTTTTCAAGTCGATGGATAATACGACAGAATTTCGGATAAGTCTGAGTTTTTATGAAAAAATGCAAATAGGCTTATTATAAAAGAACGGATGCTAAGTCGGGGGCTAGCAACCCTAACCTAGCCGCCGCCTTCTTTCTCTCTCCTCTCTATTGGGCACACGACACGGGGCGACCATCTGGAGGCTCCGCTTCGGCTCCCAACTGCTCCACCTTCCGTCTGACGGGAGTTTTCGAATCCGCATGTCACGGCGGATTACGCGTAGCGAGTCAGGATCTACGAGCGTCGCATCGAGTGAGGAGGCGAGGACGATCCATCGGGAGGAGAACCGCGTGGATACCACTAGAGGCCGGGCACCTGCGCGGCTTGCGGCATCACTTTGAGGGAACCAGAGAATGAATGCGGATTCGAATCCGCGCAAGGTAAATCTGATTCCTAATTTATTTTGTTGACCGAAACAGGACGGATCTGATCATGAATATTTTTTATTTCCGCTACATTTTCGGTCGGATCCGGGTACGGCGAACCCAACATAAGGGTCATCTGGTGTACCCCGAGATAATAGCTAGTACCGGTGTGGGAGTGGTACACTTCGGAGTGCCACTCGTGGCTGGGAGGAGGGAGAACTACCTAGAGCTAGACAGGACAGAGTAGCCAGCGCGCTATCCGAGGGGTTAGTGTTCCCTCCCAGCGAGTCGATGTTTTTCCGGTTAGCTTGGCAGTTTCTTGTGTGTTCCTTTTCGGTGGACGTATAATTTACTTACTGGTTTACTTACGCTTATGTTTCCTTTAACCTTGTGTTATTGCTATTGTAGGTGCGTGTGTGGGAGGTGGGGATCGAAGGATCCCTACTAATTCCATTTTAATGTGACTCACCCTTACGGTTTTTAGGTGAGGGTTCTCGGTAGACATAGCATTGTGGGGCTTCGTCTCGGGTTGCACGCCAGTAGACATTGTTCCGGGGTATATCCCGTCGTAGTTGTACTTTCCTTTTTCAGGCTTGTATGCATAATTATTTCTTTTCAATTGGATTATGTAATTATTTCCTGAGTCAAGTCGAATTGTAATAATTTTTAATTCCTACACTTTCTTTACAATTCGATGTTGTTTGGATTGTTTAGCTTAGTTTATCATTTATTTCCAAGACATATTTGAGATCCTAGTTTGGTTCCTAATTTTAATGATTTGATACCCATTTAGTAATCGGATCCTCGATTATAGGGTGACGGGTCACTACAGTTGGTGTTAGAACATTTGGTCTAGCAAATAGATGACTAACTAGGTTAAATATCGTATTTCAGCAAATGAATACATCATCCCGTACAGGCACGACAGTAGCTTAAGTTTTAGGTTCTAATTAGAAGTTTTTTATTCATGTGATTGTAGGCGATTAGATTGCTCTTCGAAAGAAAATGCCCATTATTTGTGATGAGGAAGATATTTCTAGTGGGTCTGAGGCCGAAAGGCAGAACATGGAACGCTTTGTGGAAGCGATGATGGAGACAATGACTAGATATCAGGCCCGAGACCCTAGTGAGAGTTCTAGTGCTCAGAGAGGGCCTTTGGCTGCTCTAGAGAGATTCCTGAAGCTAAGGCCACCTCATTTCACTGGTCATCCTGACCCTGACGAGGCAGCTCATTGGCTGCAGGAGATGGAAAAGACTTTTGACACTCTAGACTGTGCAGAAGTTGAGAGGACTCCGTTGGCCACGTTCATGTTGAAGAATGATGCCTATGATTGGTGGACCACCTTGAAGAACATGACATATGCAGATAAGAATCTCAGGGAGATTCAATGGGAGACCTTTGTGAAAGAATTCAACGGGCAGTACTTCCCTAGGCATATCCAGAAAGTCAAGGAGAGGGAGTTTATGGAGTTGACCCAAGGGAGCATGACAGTGCTCGAGTACGAGATGAAGTTCGTCTCTTTAGGGAGGTTTGTGCCCTTCATTTTAGAAGATGAGGAGAGATGGACCGAAAGGTTCGTTGACGGACTGAGGTTCGACTTGAGAAGTCTAGTGGCATCCCACTATTGTTAAGATTTAGCATCATCAGTGAAGTATGCAGCGGCAGTTGAGGCGCAACACGACCAGATGGCTCGAGAGAGGGGACTGGAAACTTAGGGACCGGCATACGGCAAGGGGAAGACAGCAACAGCAGTTCCTTCATCGGGTTCGGGAGCATCTTCGCTCGGATCCATATTTACGAGGTTCTTCCGAGGCGGCGGCGGCGGCGGCAATAGCGGTAGTAGTGGCAGCAGTAGACCTAGGCAGACCCAGAAGGCAGCCCAGAGGGCTCCGACGACTTGTCGTCATTGTGGCGGTACTTATGGTGGGACTCACAGTCCCGCATTTTCGGGGAGCTACTATACTTGTGGCCAGCAAGGCCATTTGGCAAGGAGTTGCCCATAGAGGCATGGTCAGGGGCAGGGTCCAGGAGATCAGAAGAAGCAGAGGACCCAGGGGAAGGTTCTCGCTATCACCAGGAAGGAGGCTCGCGCGTCCAGCTTGGTGGAAGGTACACTTTCTATCCTTGGGAACTCGCTCATGTGTTGATTGATTCGAATGCCTCGCATTCTTTTATTTCCGAGCAGTTCATAGATGTTCTTTCTACACCTGTTGATGAGATTTTTGGTGGGATGATGGTTGAAGTTCCTTCCGGAGATTTCCTGTTAACTTATAACTATTTGATCATCATTGAGGGTCATCAACTACCTGCCCAGTTGGTTGTGCTTGCCATTCGAGACTTCAATGTCATCTTGGGCATGGACTGGTTGGTGGCCTATTATGCTGAGGTAGATTGCCACCAAAAGAGGGTGCGCCTCTCCATTCCGGATGTTCCAGCCTTCTACTTCCAAGGTATTAGGCTCTCTTCTCGTGGTATTCTCATTTCTGCTTTTAAGACTCAGAGGTTACTTGTTGGTGGTTGTGAGGCCTTCCTTGCCTCAGTAGTTGTGGTTCGTGATGATAGTGTTTCCAGCCCTTTAGGGGTACCAAAAGTCTGTGATTTTCCTGATGTGTTTCCCAAGGAGTTGCCTAGCCTTCCTCCTCAGTGGGATGTTGAGTTCACTATTGATCTTGCACCGGGTATGGCGCCCTTGTCTAAGGCTCCGTATCAGATGGCTCTAGTCGAACTCGCTGAGTTGAAGGTGCAGTTGCAGGATTTGCTGGATAAAGGTTTTATCCGTCCCAGCACTTCTCCATGGGGTGCTCCTTTTCTATTCATTAGGAAGAAGGATGGTTCTTTCAGGCTGTGTATTGATTACAGACAGCTGAACCAGGTAACATTAAAGAACAAGTACCCACTTGTGAGGATTGATGATCTGATGGTTTAGTTGCAGTCTGCCAAGGTGTTCTCGAAAATTGACTTAAGGTCAGGGTATTATCAGATGAGGATCCATGAGTCAGATGTGAGGAAGACAGCTTTCAGGACTCGGTATGGACATTATGAGTTTTAGTTATGCCTTTCGGCTTGACCAATGCTCCGGTAGCTTTCATGGAATTGATGAACCGGGTTTTTAGGGCCTATCTGGATCAGTTTGTGGTAGTATTTGTAGATAATATTTTGGTGTATTCTTCTTCTGAAGAAGAGTATGCTACGCATCTTCAGGTAGTGTTGCAGGTCCTGAGAGAGCACCAACTATATGCCAAGTTCAGCAAGTGTGAATTTTGGTTAGATCAGGTGCACATTCTGGGGCATGTCATTTCTGGTGATGGCATTTTAGTGGATCCAGTCAAGATTGAGGTAGTGATGGATTGGGGAAGACTGATGACTATGTCAGAAATCAGGAGTTTCTTGGGATTGGTAGGATATTATCGGCGGTTTGTCCAGGATTTTTCTTCCATAGCCACACCCTTGTTCAGGCTGACTCGTAAGGGAGTTCGTTTTGTGTGGACCGAGGAGTGTGAGTGGAGCTTTGCTGAGTTGAAGACCCGTCTCACTTCGGCTCTAGTGCTGGTGCTTCCATTTAGTTCGGGTGGATTTATGGTTTACTCAGATGCATCTGGCCGGGGTTTAGGTGCAGTCATGATGCAACACAGAAGGGTTGTGGGCTATGCTTCTAGGCAACTAAAAAGGCATGAGGAGAACTACCCCACTCACAATTTGGAGTTGGCGGCTATTTTATTCGCATTAAAGATTTGGCGGTACTATCTGTATGAGGAGAAGTTTCAAGTCTTCACTGATCATAAGAGCCTGAAGTATGTGTTCACACAGAAGATTTGAACCTGAGGCCGTGTAGATGGATGGAGTTCGTAAAAGATTATGACCTCGACCTTTCTTATCATCTAGGCAAGGCTAACATTATGGCAGACGCCTTGAGTCGGAAGACGGTCTTGTCATATCTCATGATTCGAGAGTGGAAGTTATATGAGCAGGTTGTGGAATCTTCCTTCAGGGTTCCCCGAGAAGCTGGCATAGTCGTATTGTCTAGTGTAACTGTAAGACCAATAGTGTACCATTTAGTAATAGAGGCTCAGAGAGCAGATGCAGAGTTACTACGGATTCTCCAGATATCAGAGGTGGAGCTGTGGGATGATGGCACAGTTAGGTTTCGAGGCAGGCTTTATGTTCCGGTAGAGGAGGAGGTGCGCAAGAGCATTCTGGATGAGGCGCATTGTTCTAGATATGTAGTGCATATTGGAATGACCAAGATGTATCATTGTCTAAGAAAGCACTTTTGGTGACTTGGTATGAAGAAAGATGTGGCTGAGTATATGGCGAAGTGCCTGATTTGTCAGCAAGTTAAGGTAGAGCATCAGAGACCGGGAGGTTTGTTGCAGCAACTGTCGATTCCAGAATGGAAATAGGAGCATGTGACTATGGATTTCATGATGGGATTACTCATGTCACCCAAAAGGAGAGACGCAATCTGGGTGATTGTTGATCGATTGACTAAGTCAGCTCAATTTCTAGCTATTAGGAAGGAATGGTCGGTCGGCAAGTAGGCTAAACTATTTGTGGACCGGATCGTATCTCTGTATGGGGTACCCTTGTTTATTATGTCGGATCGGGATCCGAGGTTCACTTCGGAGTTCTGAAGGAGTTTCCAGAAGGGTTTAGGTACCCAGTTGGCTTTCAACTCGGCTTACAATCCCGAGACTGATGGACAGTCGGAGAGGACTATTTAGACGCTAGAGGATATGTTGAGGGCTTGTTGTCTAGAATGGGCAGGTTCTTGGGAGCAGCACTTGCCTACTGTGGAGTTCGCATACAACAACAATTTTATCATTCCAGTATCGGCATGGCAACGTATGAGGTATTGTATAGGCGACCGTGTCGGTCTCTATTGAATTGGTCTGAGATCAGTGAGAGACAGATAGCAGGGCCAGAGATGGTACAGCAGTGTGTAGAGGTTGCCAGAATGGTGCAGCAAAGGTTGACTGCAGCTCAGTGTAGACAGAAGAGTTATACATATGTTCGTAGGAGACCGCTTGAGTTCGAGGTTAGGGACCACGTGTTTTTCCGAGTCTCACCCTCCAAGAGAGTGATGAGATTTGGGAGGCGAGGTAAGCTGAGTCCACGATTTATTGGGACTTTTTTCATTCTTACATGAGTTGGGGAAACAGCATATCAGCTAGCCTTGCCACCTAGTCTTGCAGGAGTCCACGATGTGTTCCATGTTTCAATGTTGAGGAAGTATGTCCAGGATCCGTCGCATGTCTTGGACTTTCCAAAGTTAGAGGTCGCAGAGGACTTGTCCTTTCCAGAGTATCCAGTGCGCATTGAGGATCACAAGGAGCAGATCCTTCGGAACAAGGTTGTTCCCCTAGTAAGAGTGATTTGGCAGCATCGCTTTGGAGGCGAGGCGACTTGGGAGTGAGAAGATGAGATGCGGGAACAATTTCCCTACCTTTTCCAGTAAGTTCTCTTATGAGCTTGTAGCATCTTTTTCGTTTAATGCTACTTCAGTTGCGGTAATTTCGAGGACGAAATTTTCTTAAGGGGGGAGGATGTAAGGACTAAGGTTTCGGATCCAGTTATCGGGTTAGTTTGGTGTCGGACCTCTTGGTTTGGGTCCCTGTGGGCCTATGGCATGGCCTTTTAATCGCGTCGACCTTGCTTGACGCAATTTTGAATGGCGTCGGCCTAGGGGGACGCCATTTAAAAGCCTTGCTGGTGTGCAGCGTAGACGGGCGTTGGGGCACATGTGTACGACTCCGGTCGTATCGTCTAAATGGCATTGAGCATAGTTGACGCGATTCAGAGATCTGCCAGTGTACGATCCCATCTTGTCATCTGAATGGCGTCGCCTGGAAAGGCACGATTTATCGTGTTTCGATTTGACGCCCCAAACCCTCCCTCCTTTCTCTCATTCTCTCCTTTCCTCCCTCTCTCCTCCCTCTCTCCGAACCCTCCGTTTCTCTTCCTCTTTCTCTCCCCTTCCTCTTCCCATTCTTCCTCTTCCACCACTCCGATACCCTACCACCTCTCACCACTACCACCATCATCTCCTTTGCAACACCCTACTCTCCAGACAGCGGCCGACATCCCGATAGAGTGACGGCGTCCACGGTGGTCCCGGCCGTGGCTTGCGGTGTAGCGGATCGGTGGCAAGGAGCTAGGAGGAGTTCAAGTAATTGGTAAGGTGATGATCCTCACATGTAGTCGATTGTTTTAAAATCATGATTTCCCGCTTCGGAGCATGCTTTGGATATGTGGGTGATTTTGGGTATAAGAATGAGCATGTTCTAGGGGGTTCTTAATGGAAAAAGAGTGTTTTTGAAATGGGATTGGCATGGTTAAATGCGATTTATGTTTTTTCCCCCTTATCTCCATTTGTGCTTTTTTCCTCGTTTTAAGGGAGGGATTTTTTGTGTGATGGCTCGGGGTAGGCCGGAGGGAAGTTCTGATTTCGGGCGTTAAATGGCGTCGGGCCAAGGCGACGCGATTTGCAAATCGTGTCGGCCACGGGTGACGTGATTTAGGCTCAGGTGCTAGAGGGCAATTCGATTTTCGGGTCTTAAATGGCATCGCGACCAAGTGACGCCATTTAAATGGTGTCGACCATGGGTGACGCGATTTAAGCCAAGGTTCCTCCTGTCCCCAGGTCAGTTTCTGTTGGAACCAGTTTTGGGGCATTAAATGACGTCGGCCATGGGCGACGCCATTCAAGCCAGAGCCCCTTAAATTCCTGCATTTAGCATGTGCGTCCATTAAGCTAAATGTCAATTAGATTCTTGTATATTGTTGGACAACCCTGTTAAATGCATTCTTGAAATCATACATTGGGGGCGGAGATTTTCATGTGATCGGAACCGCATTGTGTTGTGTTTATGCGATCGTGGACCTAGAGTGACAGTTGCTAGTGCTTAATACCCTATGTTAGTGTGAGAGTGACGCAGTGTCGGTGTGGGAGTGATAAGGTGACACCTAGTAGGTGAGGGTCATTTGGTGTATCCTGGGGTAATGGTTAGTACTGGTGTGGTAGTGGTACACTTCGGAGTGTCACTCATGGTTAGGAGGAGGAAGAACCACCTAGAGCTAGACAGGTCGGAGTAGCCAGCATGCTGTCCGAGGGGTTGTTGTTCTGTCCCAGCATGTCGGTGCTTTCCCAGTTAGCTTGGCAGTTTCTTGTGTGTTCCTTTACGGTGGATGTGTGATTCACTTACTGCTTTACTTATACTTATGTTGCCTTTAACCTTGTGTTATTGCTATTATGGGTGTGTGTGTGGGAGGTGGGGATCTAAGGATCCTTAATGAGTCCATTTTGGTGTAACTCACTCCTACGGTTTTTAGGTGAGTGTTCTCGACAGGAATAGCGCTGTGGGGTTTCGTCTCGAGTTATGCGCCAACAACCATTATTCCGGAGTATGCTCCATCGTAGTTGTACTTTCCTTTTTCATGCCTATACACATAGATATTTCTTTTCAGTTGGATTATTTAACTATTTGCTAAGTCAAGTCGAATTGTAATAATTTTTAATTCATGCACCTTCTTTACAATTCGATGCTATTTAGATTGTTTAGCTTAGTTTATCATTTATTTCCTAGACTTATTTGAGATCCTGGTTTGGTTCCTAATTTTAATGATTCGCTACCTATTTAGTAATCGGATCCTCAATTATAGGGTGACAGGTCGTTACAATCGGCTTCTAGACTAGCCAAGTGGGAGGTGCAGGATTAACTATGAAAGTATGTTTAGTGGCAAGGTGTAACGACCCGCCACCCTATAATCGGGGATCCGATTACTAAATGGGTACCGAATCATTAATTTGGGACCAAACCAGGATCTAGTAAGTCTGGGAAATAAATAATAAACTAAGCTAAACATTCACATCGCATTGACTTGAAATAAAAGTGCAGGAATTAAAATTATTACAATGCGACTCGATACAGCAAATAATTACATTCTCCAACAGAAGGAAATAATTAAACATACAAGCCAAAGATAAATAACAACTACATCGGGGCATACCCTGGAACAACCGCTGAAGGCACACCACCCGGCCGCACACGCCGCTCTAAGTCTGCTGGGAGTCCTCACCTGAAAACCGCAGGGGTGAGTCTCAAGACAAGACTCAGTAGGGATCCTTCGATCCCCACTGCCCACGCACACACCCACAAGTGTAAAGTACAGCTAACAGTAAAGTAACAAGTGTAGTGGCAGGTACGATATCTAATTCTCTACGTGAGAACACATGCGGTCGAAATATAATAATCATGCACATTCTAAGCCAACCGTTAGAAAACCCACAACTGCCGTCTCGATAGAACTCGCCGACCGTACAAACAACGGTGAGAAAAACCTCGACCCGCTGAGACCAAGGAGCAGCCCCTCGGATAGCACGCTCGCTACTCCGGCCCAACTGGCTCAGGTGACTACCCCTTCCCTCAGCATGAGTGACTCTCCGAATGTACCACTCCGACACCGGTACTAGCTGACCCCGGGGTTCACCAGGTGACCCTCTCTCACTAGGCGTCACCCCGCCCACGCCCCCACCGGCGCTGTGCTCACGCCCCCACCAGCACAGGGTGATAAAGTGCTACAATGTCACTCCAGGTCCACAGTAACTGAAAACCCAACGCAGTGCGATCCGGTCACGTGAAAAGCCCGCGATCGCATAACACACATAGGACCATCCGATCATGAGGAATCCATTGCTATCGGGTGCACTAAAACATGTGCTAACCAGCTATCTAGCAGTATGAACACATTTTACTGGCATGCATTAGTGAGATTCTGTCTTGAATCGCGTCGACCGAGGTCGACGCCATTCAAGCTCCATATACAGGTTCATATAAATCAGTCTTCAGAATCTGGCCTTAAAAGGCGTCGACACCAGAGGACGCCGTTTAAAAGGCGTCGACATCCTCAGACGCCATTCAGCACAGAAAACCAGGATTTTCCGAAATCTTTAAACAGGGGATTTCTGCCTTAAAAGGCGTCATGGCTACCCGACGCTATTCAAAACGCGTCGACCACCCATGACGTCTTTTAGTCCCAGAATCCCAAACTGGCAAACTCTCAGTCAGGCGATTCCTGTCTAAAAGGCGTCGTGATGGCCCGACGCCCTTTGAAAAGGCGTCGTCCATGCACGACGTCTTTCAACCCCAGGAACCAGAGTTGCCATGAGCCCGAGGGCTCCCCTTTTCAACCCAAACAGCCCCAAAATACCCAAAAATGGAGGAGAAAGAGGGGCACACAATCCATAGGAAATCTCAATCATAGCAAATCCCCCATATCATCAAAGAACTCCTAAACATGCTCATTCTACCCCCCAAAACCAAGGATCCACAACATGCATAAACGGGGGAAAACATGGTTTAAACACAAAGTCGTGGGAACCGTCACCCTACCGGACACTCGAACGCCTCCGAGCTTCAAACCGTCCGCCTGTCTCGCCCCACGCCGCTGCCGGTACCGCCGAGGTCGTCCTAGCCCCACCGTGACGTCGGCTGCCGTCCGGAGAGTAGAACGCCGCAGTGGAAGTGGAGGTGGTAGGGGTAGCAGCCAGGTAGAGGATGGAGTGGAGGGAGAGGCGAAATGGTGTGAGGAAAAGAGGGAGGAGGAGGGGGGTCGCCGCCGTCGCCGGAGGAGAAGGAGAGAAGGTGAGTAGGAGAAAATGAGGGAAAGAAGGAGGGCTCGCGGGGTTAACCAGAAACTGGCTAAAACGCGTCGACCTGCACGGACGCCTATCAGGTGACATGAGGGCCGCTCTGACAAGATTCTGAAACGCGTCGTCCTTCACAGACGCCATTTAGACAACTTGTCAGGGCCGTACTCTGACACACCCAGAGTCTCAATCTAAAAGGCGTCGACCCACACGGACGCCGTTCAGACGACCTGGCAGGGCCGTACTCTCGCGGTCCAAAGTCAGTCCACGTGGCACCCACGTGGCAGAACCTGAAACGCGTCTGCCACGGTGGACGCCGTTTAAACCGCGTCGAGCGGGCTCGACGCGAAACAACACAGAGTTCCAGACCCCACTAGGGCCAGAACTACAGGGTCCGACCCTGAAAACCGAATCCGAAAGCCTCAGTCCTTATATTCTCCCCCCCTTAAAAGAATTTCGCCCTCGAAATTGATTGTTAGGAATAACAAGGTCACAACGGGGATACAAGTTCACCGGGATACTTACGAGAAGAGGTAAGGGAACTGTTCCCGCATCTCATCCTCTCGCTCCCAGGTTGCCTCACCTCCGGAGCGGTACTGCCAAATTACCTTGACCAACGGTACGACCTTGTTCCGCAAGATCTGATCTCTGCGATCTTCAATTCGAACAGGATACTCTGGAAATGACAAATCCTCAGCGACCTCCCATTCTGAAAAATCCAACACATGGGATGGATCCTGAACGTACTTTCTCAGCAAGGAAACATGGAACACATCGTGCACTCCTGCAAGACTGGGCGGCAAGGCCAGCTGATACGCGGTTTCCCCAATTCGAGCAAGAATGGGAAAAGGTCCAATATATCGCGGACTCAGCTTGCCTCGCTTCCCGAATCTCATCACACCTTTGGAGGGTGAGACTCGGAGAAACACGTGGTCCCCAACTTCAAACTCAAGTGGTCTCCGTCGGATGTCTGCGTAACTTTTCTGTCTGTTCTGAGCTGCGGTCAACCTCTGCCGAACCGTCCTGACAATCTCAGCACACTGCTGCACTAACTCAGGTCCTGCTATTTGCCTCTCACCGATCTCGGACCAACACACCGGAGATCGACACGGCCGCCCATACAAAGCCTCATAAGGCGCCATGCCGATGCTAGAATGATAGCTGTTGTTGTAGGCAAATTCCACGGTGGACAAGTGTTGTTCCCACGAACCTCCCCAGTCTAGGCAACACGCCCTGAGCATATCCTCCAAGGTCTGAATAGTCCTCTCCGACTGCCCGTCAGTCTCTGGATGGTAGGCCGAGCTGAAAGCCAACTGAGTTCCCAACGCCTGCTGAAAGCTCTTCCAGAATCTGGAAGTAAACCTCGGATCTCGATCTGATACAATGGACAAGGGTACCCCGTGCAGAGAGATAATCCGGTCCACAAACAACTTAGCCAGCTTGCCGACCGACCAGTCCTTCCTAATGGCTAGGAAGTGTGCCGACTTGGTCAGCCGATCAACGATAACCCAGATAGCGTCTCTCCTGCTAGGGGATGCAGGCAATCCCATTACAAAGTCCATCGTCACATGCTCCCATTTCCACTCAGGAATCGGCAAGGGCTGCAGCAACCCTCCTGGTCTCTGATGCTCGGCTTTAACCTGCTGGCATGTCATGCATCTAGCCACATACTCAGCCACATCTCTTTTCATACCGGGCCACCAGAAGTGCCTCCTCAAACAGTGATACATCTTTGTTGTCCCGGGATGCACAGCATACCTCGAACGGTGCGCTTCATCAAGAACACATCTGCGCACGTCTTCCTCAGTCGGGACATAGAGTCTGCCTCTGAATCTGACGGTACCATCATCCCACAACTCAACCTCAGGCCTCTAGAGAATCTGCGGTAACTCAACATCTGCCCTCTGAGCCTCAATCACAGCATGGTACACAGCCGGTCTCACAGTCAGGCTGACAAGCACTACTCTATCCTCTTCACGTGGAACCCTAAAGGAGGATTCCACCACCTGCTCAAATAATTTCCACTCCCGAATCATGAGGTATGACATGACCGTCTTCCGACTCAAAGCGTCTGCCACCACATTCGCCTTGCCCGGATGGTAAGAAAGGTCGAAGTCATAATCCTTAATAAACTCCATCCACCTCCGCTGCCTCAGATTCAGGTCTCTCTGAGTGAACACATATTTCAAGCTCTTGTGATCTGTAAAAACTTGGAATTTTTCTCCGTATAAGTAATGCCTCCAGATCTTCAGTGCAAAGACCACAGCTGCAAGCTCCAAATCATGAGTAGGATAGTTCTCTTCATGCCTCTTCAGCTGCCGAGAAGCATAAGCAACTACCCTGCCATGCTGCATAAGCACCGCTCCCAAACCTCGACGGGACGCATCTGAGTAAACCACAAATCCACCTGACCCAGATGGAAGCACCAACACTGGGGCTGACGTGAGACGAGTTTTTAGCTCAATAAAACTCTGCTCACAATCCTCAGTCCATATGAAACGAACTCCCTTTCGAGTCAACCTCGACAAGGGGGCCGCTATCGAAGAGAATCCCTGAACAAACCGCCTGTAATAACCGGCAAGCCCCAGAAAACTCCTGATCTCAGTCACTGAAGTCGGCCTGCTCCAGTCCATCACTGCCTCTATCTTGGCTGGATCCACTGCGATGCCTTCACCAGAAATAACGTGCCCAAGGAAGTGCACCTCGTTCAGCCAAAATTCGCATTTGCTGAACTTGGCGTAAAGTTGGTGTTCTCTCAGAACCTGCAACACTGCCCGAAGATGAGCAGCGTGCTCTTCCTCAGAAGAAGAATAGATCAGAATGTCATCAACAAACACAACCACAAACTGGTCCAGGTAGGTCCTGAAGACTCGGTTCATCAGATCCATAAAGGCCGCCGGAGCATTGGTTAAGCCGAAGGGCATAACCAAAAACTCATAATGCCCATACCGAGTCCTGAAAGCCGTCTTACTAACATCTACATCCCTGATTCTCATCTGATAATACCCAGATCTCAGATCGATCTTGGAAAACACCCTCGCTGTCTGCAACTGATCCATCAAATCGTCGATCCTAGGAAGCGGGTACTTATTCTTTATTGTCACTTGGTTCAGCTGCCTATAATCGATGCACAATCTTAAGGAACCATCCTTCTTCCTGACCAACAGAACCGGAGCACCCCACGGAGATGTACTGGGACGAATGAAACCCTTATCCAGCAACTCCTGCAATTGCGCCTTCAACTCAGCGAGTTCGGCTGGCGCCATCCGATACGGGGCCTTAGATAAAGGCGTCGTACCTGGTGCAAGCTCGATGGTAAACTCGACCTCTCGCTGAGGAGGAAGGCCAGGCAGCTCCTCAGGAAATACATCTACGAAATCACAAACAACAGGCACCTCCCAGGGACTGGGACTAGCACAGACATCAGAAACAACGACAGAGGCTAAGAAAGCCTCGCAGCCACCAGCAAGCAACCTCCGTGCCTTAAAGGCAGAAATGAGAATACCTCGAGAAGAAAGCCTAATACCTTGGAAGAAGAAGGTCGGGATGTCCGGAATAGAGAAGCGCACCCTCTTCCTGTGGCAGTCCACCTCCGCATAAAAGGCTTCCAACCAATCCATGCCCAGGATGATATCAAAATCACGGATAGCAAGTACAACCAACTGGGCAGGTAGCACATGACCCTCAATGGTCAAGGGAACATTCCTCAAACAATTATAAGATATCATGAAGTCTCCAGAAGGAACTTCAACCATCAGACCATCAGACAACTCAACAATGGGTGCAGAAAGAATGTCTAGGAACTGCTCGGAAATAAAAGAATGCGAAGCACCTGAATCGATCAACACATGCGCAGAGTTCCCAAGGACAGAGAGTGTACCTTCCACCAAGTTGGACGCGCGAGCCTCCCTCCTAGTGATAGCCAGCACTCTCCCCTGAGTCCTCGGCTTCTTCTGATCGCCATGACCCTGCCCCTGACTATGCCCCTGCGGGCACTGCCTCGCCAGATGGCCCTGTTGGCCGCAAGAAAAACACCTCCTGGGAAGAGTGGGACACTGAGTCCCGCCATGAGCACCACCACATTGCTGACAAACAGCCGGAAGCCTCTGAGCTGGCTCCTGCTGTGCACTGGATGCAGACTGACTCTGCTGACCCTGCCTGGGCCTGCTGCTGCCGCTGCTGCCACTACTGCTGCCACCACCCCTGAAGAATCTCCTGAATCGGGAGCCGAGAGAAGACGATCCCGATCCGACAGAAGGAGCCGGTGCCGCTGCCTTACCCCTGCCTCGCGCTGGCCCCTGAACAGTCTGCCCTCTCTCCCGGGCCGACTGGATCTGCTGAGCCTCTACAGCTGCTGCACGCCTAACTGCTGACGCCAAGTCTGTACAACAATGGGACGCCACGAAGTTCCTCAAACTGAGCCTAAGCCCATCCACAAACCTCTCCGTGCGACGCACCTCGTCCTCAGATATAAAAGGCACGAACCGTCCCAGCGAAACAAACTTCGCCTCGTACTCAAGTACTGTCATACTCCCCTGCGTCAAGTCCATAAACTCCCTCTCCTTGGCTCGCTGGACATGTCTAGGGAAATATTGTGCATTGAACTCCTTGACAAAGGTCTCCCAAGAAATTTCCCTAAGACTCCTGTCCCCATAAGATAAACTCTTCAGCGTGGTCCACCAGTCATAGGCGCTATCCTTCAGCATGAAGGTAGCCAGCGGGGTCCTCTCTACTGCTGCACAGTCCATAGTATCAAAAGTCTTCTCAATCTCTCTAAGCCAATGAATGGCCTCGTCAGGGTCGGGACGACCGGTGAAGTGAGGTGGCCTCAGCTTCAAGAACCTCTCAAGTGTAGCGGTGGTCCCTCCCCGAACACTAGAACCCTCGCTAGGATCTCGAGTCTGATATCGAGCCATAGTATCCATCATGGCCTCCATAAACTGCTCAACACTCGGCCTCCCTGCCTCGGACCCACTAGGGGCATCTCCCCGCTCTCGAATAACTGGCATCCTCTTCCTGGGAGCCATCTACTCGCCTACAATTACAAAATCAAGAGTTCTAATTAGAGTCCTAAAACCTATGCTACCGCCGTGCCTGTACGGGATAATGTATTTATTTGCCGAATTTCCAACATTTAACCTAGTTATTTATTTATTTGCCAGACCGTATGCTCTGATACCAACTGTAACGACCCGCCACCCTATAATCGGGGATCCGATTACTAAATGGGTACCGAATCATTAATTTGGGACCAAACCAGGATCTAGTAAGTCTGGGAAATAAATAATAAACTAAGCTAAACATTCACATCGCATTGACTTGAAATAAAAGTGCAGGAATTAAAATTATTACAATGCGACTCGATACAGCAAATAATTACATTCTCCAACAGAAGGAAATAATTAAACATACAAGCCAAAGATAAATAACAACTACATCGGGGCATACCCCGGAACAACCGCTGAAGGCACACCACCCGGCCGCACACGCCGCTCTAAGTCTGCTGGGAGTCCTCACCTGAAAACCGCAGGGGTGAGTCTCAAGACAAGACTCAGTAGGGATCCTTCGATCCCCACTGCCCACGCACACACCCACAAGTGTAAAGTACAGCTAACAGTAAAGTAACAAGTGTAGTGGCAGGTACGATATCTAATTCTCTACGTGAGAACACATGCGGTCGAAATATAATAATCATGCACATTCTAAGCCAACCGTTAGAAAACCCACAACTGCCGTCTCGATAGAACTCGCCGACCGTACAAACAACGGTGAGAAAAACCTCGACCCGCTGAGACCAAGGAGCAGCCCCTCGGATAGCACGCTCGCTACTCCGGCCCAACTGGCTCAGGTGACTACCCCTTCCCTCAGCATGAGTGACTCTCCGAATGTACCACTCCGACACCGGTACTAGCTGACCCCGGGGTTCACCAGGTGACCCTCTCTCACTAGGCGTCACCCCGCCCACGCCCCCACCGGCGCTGTGCTCACGCCCCCACCAGCACAGGGTGATAAAGTGCTACAATGTCACTCCAGGTCCACAGTAACTGAAAACCCAACGCAGTGCGATCCGGTCACGTGAAAAGCCCGCGATCGCATAACACACATAGGACCATCCGATCATGAGGAATCCATTGCTATCGGGTGCACTAAAACATGTGCTAACCAGCTATCTAGCAGTATGAACACATTTTACTGGCATGCATTAGTGAGATTCTGTCTTGAATCGCGTCGACCGAGGTCGACGCCATTCAAGCTCCATATACAGGTTTATATAAATCAGTCTTCAGAATCTGGCCTTAAAAGGCGTCGACACCAGAGGACGCCGTTTAAAAGGCGTCGACATCCTCAGACGCCATTCAGCACAGAAAACCAGGATTTTCCGAAATCTTTAAACAGGGGATTTCTGCCTTAAAAGGCGTCATGGCTACCCGACGCTATTCAAAACGCGTCGACCACCCATGACGTCTTTTAGTCCCAGAATCCCAAACTGGCAAACTCTCAGTCAGGCGATTCCTGTCTAAAAGGCGTCGTGATGGCCCGACGCCCTTTGAAAAGGCGTCGTCCATGCACGACGTCTTTCAACCCCAGGAACCAGAGTTGCCATGAGCCCGAGGGCTCCCCTTTTCAACCCAAACAGCCCCAAAATACCCAAAAATGGAGGAGAAAGAGGGGCACACAATCCATAGGAAATCTCAATCATAGCAAATCCCCCATATCATCAAAGAACTCCTAAACATGCTCATTCTACCCCCCAAAACCAAGGATCCACAACATGCATAAACGGGGGAAAACATGGTTTAAACACAAAGTCGTGGGAACCGTCACCCTACCGGACACTCGAACGCCTCCGAGCTTCAAACCGTCCGCCTGTCTCGCCCTACGCCGCTGCCGGTACCGCCGAGGTCGTCCTAGCCCCACCGTGACGTCGGCCGCCGTCCGGAGAGTAGAACGCCGCAGTGGAAGTGGAGGTGGTAGGGGTAGCAGCCAGGTAGAGGATGGAGTGGAGGGAGAGGCGAAATGGTGTGAGGAAAAGAGGGAGGAGGAGGGGGGTCGCCGCCGTCGCCGGAGGAGAAGGAGAGAAGGTGAGTAGGAGAAAATGAGGGAAAGAAGGAGGGCTCGTGGGGTTAACCAGAAACTGGCTAAAACGCGTCGACCTGCACGGACGCCTATCAGGTGACATGAGGGCCGCTCTGACAAGATTCTGAAACGCGTCGTCCTTCACAGACGCCATTTAGACAACTTGTCAGGGCCGTACTCTGACACACCCAGAGTCTCAGTCTAAAAGGCGTCGACCCACACGGACGCCGTTCAGACGACCTGGCAGGGCCGTACTCTCGCGGTCCAAAGTCAGTCTACGTGGCACTCACGTGGCAGAACCTGAAACGCGTCTGCCACGGTGGACGCCGTTTAAACCGCGTCGAGCGGGCTCGACGCGAAACAACACAGAGTTCCAGACCCCACTAGGGCCAGAACTACAGGGTCCGACCCTGAAAACCGAATCCGAAAGCCTCAGTCCTTACACAAGGATAGGCATATGGCTGACTCACAAGTCATCCTTTGAACGAGAATTTAAGGCATTAGTGGTTCGTGGAGGGTACATATTCAAGGGCTTTGACATAAGGATGGCCAAGGATGTCTTTTAGCGATGGCTCTATCTCAAAGATATGAAATTCGGTGGTCAAGGCGACTGGGCCCAATTCCACTTTTACGGTGACCATGCCCAATGGTGCCCTTGTAGTATTATCATATGTTGTGATTGAGATAGGGGAGAGAATCCATTCCTTTTAGAGATCCCGTACTACTTCAAAGTACAGGAAGGCAACAGATAAATAGAAGCATCAATGTCAACGAAACAACCATCCACCGCTATCTAATAGGTGTTTACTGTGATACTTAAAGCCATTCCTCAAGCTGCGAGAGGTGCTAATTCAAAGTTATGAAACACTATGGCAAACTTATCACTAGTTGGATCCAAGATTGTGGTGATTTTCTCGACTGGGATATCCTCATTAACCATCACTATTTGCAAATATTCCATAAGGTCTTGCGGATGAGTCTTTGAACTTTTGATCAGTTCAAGAATAGAGATATGGGCCGATATCTTGTCCAGGTGCTTCAGAAGATCATATTGTGATCCTGGCACCCGCTCTTCAATAGGTTGTTCTTCCTAGTTTCGTTGTGGATTCTCTTGATTAAAGGACTAAGAAAACATCTTGTTGAATATCCTTCCACTCTGAAGTACCATTGGTTGTGGTTCACTGGGCGAGGCAAACTCTTCTGGGGATGCTTTGTTAGGAATCGCCAAGAACGCAGCGGAAAATAAAATCGATTCCATTGTATCGGTTGCTGGGGTCGTAAAACAGACATTAAAATAAATGATGCGGGAAGAACGGTTCTTCACCTTTGCAGGGTTTTGAATCTCCCGTGGATGATGCCGACTCGGTAATCGCGCACGCACACGATCTCTAGAGGTATCCACACGAGTTCCCGCAGCAGACGCGATTTCCTCCTCGACTTGAGTGCTCCGACCAGATCTCAAATCCACCATGCGCGGAGAGAGACAGATCCACTCCAAGAGAGAGAGAAGGAGAGAGAGAGAGGAGAAAGAGAATCTGGGGTAAAAATTCGTCCAACCAACTTTTTTACCCCTTCCCCTTGGCCCTCCTTATATAGAAATAAGGATAAGCACAAGGATTAATCCTCATGATTATCCAAGAGTTTGGCCTTGGATAATTCTCCATTAAATCTTCATGTTTATCCTGCGGCTTTTCATAAAAACCCAGATAAGTATGAAATTTAACGTCTCTCACCGTCTGACGAGAACTCTTATGTGTGTGACCCTCTAGGCCCATATATCAATCCGGTTGCAGGCCCATTAAACTTAGAACTGTTTCTTGAGTTTAATATTTATTAATTAACATTTAAACATCATATGTTAAATGATTAATTTAATAAACAAGTGAATTATCATCTGATGATCA
The DNA here is from genome assembly GCA_030544215.1 of Zantedeschia hybrid cultivar. Classification (NCBI taxonomy): domain Eukaryota; kingdom Viridiplantae; phylum Streptophyta; class Magnoliopsida; order Alismatales; family Araceae; genus Zantedeschia; species Zantedeschia hybrid cultivar. The sequence goes on along the minus strand of JARZZO010000008.1, from coordinate 58,897,008 downwards.
AATCACTTGGCCTTCTGATCATGAACAGCACCAAACACTACCTCATGATCCCATAAGATATAAGGGATATTGTTCCCTTCAATAGAACCTTTCCGTCTGCAGATACCGCACAGATATAATCCTTCACTCATGCAATGTCCCAATAACGTAAGGGTATGGTTTTATAGTCAAACCCTCTATCGCATTGTCCAGATGGATTCCAGTACACAGTTAATATCTAGAAAGACATCTCTTTCATTTGACCCTGGCCAGGGATTTCTGTGTACACATCCATGGGACATTCTCTCTCCAGTCTTATACGAAGAGTGAGTGATCCCTTGTTGTTCACTCAATTACCTTCGCAAGCTTTCCACTGTATTTGAAAGACCGATTATGGTGGACTTAATGGTTAAAGTCCACAAGTCAGAGAATCAAGATACAATGATCCACAAACAAGGTATCATTGGTGACTCAGGTCAAAGGACCAACTCTGCTACTTCAACGATTGAATTCCCTGGTTGACTAATAGGTATAATTACCATCCAGGAATTCTTATTTGGGTCTGTTCAGTGAATTCATTCTCTAATGAGCACCCACTTGTTTGTCTTAGTGTCACCACACGAGTGAATGTGAGATCATTCACCCTCATCATATGAGCAGACATAACTTGTGTCGATCTTATCGGATATTTAATGTTCATCTCAAATATCCTATGATCGAGAACTATTTAAGATAATTGACTGAGGATATTGATCTCACTATCATGATCTCATCATGATTCAATATCTCATACATTTGTCTATGGACCTTCATTACGATAGTTAATTTGCAAGAACTATAAATGAAGAAATAATTGCCTTTATTAATAATCTGAACTAGAATGTACAATGATTGGCTTTGAGGCCACCCAATTCTAACATTCTCCCACTTGGACTATAGCCAATCACCCATGTGTCTAAGTCCCATAGACTTAAGATGACGTTTTAAATTATTTTGAGACAATGGCTTAGTCAAGGGATCTGCTACATTATCTTCAGATGAGACTTTCTCAACTACTATATCTCCTCGGGCGATGATCTCACGAATCAGATGAAATCGTCTCAGAATGTGCTTTGACTTCTGATGTGATCTTGGCTCCTTCGCTTGAGCTATTGCCCCATTGTTGTCACACAATAATGGAACAGGATCTGAAATACTTGGAACTACTCCAAGCGCCGAGATGAACTTCTTCATCCAAACCGCCTCCTTGGCCGCTTCAGCTGCAGCAATGTATTCTGCTTCGGTCGTCGAATCTGCAGTTGTTTCATGTTTGGAACTCTTCCAACTTACTACACCTCTATTTAACATGAATACAAATCCAGACATGGATTTACTGTCATCCATATCCGATTGGAAACTCGAGTCAGTAAATCCTCGAAGTTCCAAGTCGTTTCCTCCATAAACGAGAAATAGATCCTTAGTCCTTCTCAAGTATCTAAGGATACATTTCACCGCCTTCCAATGTTCCTCACCTGGATCAGCCTGATATCTACTGGTGACACTTAGTGGGTGTGCCACATCAAGCCTAGTACATAGCATTGCATGCATGATAGATCCTATTGCCGAGGCATAAGGAATTCTATCTATGTATGCTCTCTCTTCAGGTGTCTTGGGAGACATTTCTTTAGAGAGATAAATTCCATGCCTCATTGGAACGAGGTCTCTCTTGGAATTTTCCATGCCAAACCTTTTGACTATGGTATCTATGTACATAGATTGGGACAAGCCAAGCATCCTTTTGGACCTATCTCTATAGATCCTTATTCCCATAATATAGGATGCTTCTCCCAAATCTTTCATGGAGAAGTTCTTGGATAACCAAGTCTTTACCGATGATAACATTCCTACATCATTCCCAATGAGTAGAATGTCATCAACGTAAAGTACCAAAAAGGTAACTGCGCTCCCACTAACCTTTTTGTATACACAAGGTTCATCTTCATTCTTAATGAAGTTATAAGATTTGATTGCTTCATCAAATCTTAAGTTCCAAGTTCGGGATGCCTGTTTTAATCCATAAATGGACCTTTGCAGCTTGCATACCTTGCTTGAATGCTCTATGGAAGTGAATCCTTCAGGTTGTATCATATACACCTCTTCTTGAAGGTTCCCGTTAAGGAATGTTGTTTTCACATCCATTTGCCATATTTCATAATCATAGAATGCGGCAATTGCAAGAAGTATTCTGATTGACTTAATCATGGCAACTGGAGAGAAGGTTTCGTCATAGTCAATGCCTTGCCTTTGACGATATCCTTTCGCTACCAGCCTTGCCTTGTATGTGTCAATCTGTCCATCTGCCCCGATCTTTCTTTTAAAGATCCATTTACTGTCAATAGGTACTATACCTTCTGGCAGATCAACCAAGTTCCAAACTTGGTTGGCATACATGGACTGAATTTCAGAATTTATTGCCTCTTGCCATTTTTCTGATTCTTGACTATTTATGGCTTCTAGGTAGGTTTGAGGATCATCATCCTCATTTAAGTGCACTTTTGGTTAGCCATCATCGATATGTCCAACATATCTTTCAGGCTGCTTAGGCACTCTACCTGATCTGCGAACCTTTTGTGTATCATCTTGAACAAGTTCTTGAGTCAATGGTTCAGTAGATGAACTAGTGTTGATTTGTGGGTCTAGAATTTCTTCCAGTTCTATCTTGTTCCCACTGTCTTCTTTTGGAAGATATTCTTTCTCTAAGAAGACAACTCTTTTTGCGACAAACACCCTTTGATCGCTGGGCTGATAGAAGTAATATCCAAAAGTCTCTTTTGGATATCCCACAAATCTACATTTCTCTGTCCTGGAGTCCAATTTGTCTGGATCATGTCTTTTGACATGTGCAGGACAACCCCAGACTCTAACATGCTTAAAGTCTGGTTTCTTTCCTTTCCATATCTCATATGGAGTGGAAGGTACTGACTTACTGGGAACTTTGTTCAACATATATGCAGCAGTCAACAGTGCATATCCCCATAAAGAGATTGAAAGTTTGGCATAATTCATCATTGATCGTACCATATCTAATAGAGTACGATTTCTCCTTTCCGATACACCATTTAATTGTGGTGTATAGGGAGGAGTCCACTGAGACAAAATACCATTATTCTTTAGATATTCTGTGAATTCTGTACTTAAGTATTCACCCCCTCGATCTGATCGAAGAGTTTTGATACTCTTTCCAGTCTGGTTCTCAACTTCGTTTTTAAACTCTTTAAATTTCTCAAAGACTTCTGACTTATATTTCATTAAATATATGTAGCCATATCTTGAGAAATCATCTGTAAATGAAACAAAGTATGAGTAACCACCCATAGCATAAGTGGACATTGGACCACATACATCACTATGTATTAGTTCCAATAAGTCCTTAGCTCTTTCTCCATGTCCTGAGAATGGAGCTTTGGTCATTTTTCCCATGAGACAAGCTTCACAGGTTGCAAATGATTCATAATCAAATGGATCAAGATATCCATTCTTTTGCAACCTTATGATCCTGTTCTCATTTATATGACCTAGCCTACAATGCCATAGGTACGAATTATTCACATCCTTATCTAATCGTTCAACAGATTTATTTACCAAACAAACATCATATGAAATATCAAGTAAATATCATCCATTCAATAAATATCCGGAAGCAAACAATTTGTCTCCTTGATAAATTGAATAACCTTTATTCTCTAGTTTCATAGAATATCCTTGTCTATCTAAACATGAAATAGATATGATATTCCTAAAAATGGTCGGAACATAATAACAATCTATCAGTTCCAATGAGTCTCCTGACGGCATCTGAAGTCTTGCTGTCCCCACAGCTAACGCAACAACTTTTGCACCATTCCCGAGTCTCAGATCCACGTCTCCGCGGTTCAATCTTCTTTTACTTGTTAACACCTGCAAGTTATTGCAGATATGAGAAACACATCCAGTATCTAATACCCAAGATGTTGTTTCTCTATAAGACAAGTTAAGATCGATCATGAGAATACCTGAAGCTTCACCAAGCTTCTCCTTTACTTTTTCTGCAAGATAAATCTTGCAGTTTCTCTTCCAATGACCTTCTTTATGGCAGTGGAAACACTGACCTTTATCATTGACTTTAGCTTTGTCCTTTTGTACCGCCAGTTTGCTTTTCACTAGCTTCTTAGACTTACCTTTCTTAAAGGTCTGTCCAGCTTTTCTTTTCCTGTTGGTCTTACCAACAAGCATTACTTGTGGCTTGTCTTTCTGGATAGTGCCTTCTGCTCTCTTCAACATGTTGAGCAGCTCAGCCAGTGAAACTTCAATTTTGTTCATATTGAAGTTGATAATGAATTGTGAAAATGAATCTAGAAGGGACTGTAGGATTAAGTCGATGCTCAGGTCATTGTTCATAACAAAGCCGAGCACTGCAAGCCTCTCAATCCATTCTATCATCTTGAGCACATGAGTTTGCACAGATGTGCCCTCGCTCATTCTGGTCCTGAACAATTTCTTAGATATCTCATATCTTTCTGTTCTGGATTGTTCACCAAACAACTCTTGTAGGTGATTCAGAATGGTCTTAGGTTCCATGTTTTCATGCTGTCGCTGCAGTTCATTGTTCATTGAACCAGGCATATAACACTGGACCTTGACTAAGTCCTCCTTCCAGTTTTCATACATCATTAATTCATCTTCGTTAGCATTATCACCGGGTTGCACTGGATCTGGTTGATCCAGGACATAGGCTAGCTTTTCACACCTGAGGACAATCTTCAGGTTGCGTAACCAGTCAATGTAATTTGGTCCTGTGAGTTTGTTTGCATCAAGTATGCAACGGAGGGGGTTAGGTGACGACATAGCGACCTACATGGAAATATATAAAATGAGCAGATAGTTCTTAAAATCAGATTTAGGACTTTTAATCTAGATTTATACTCCCACTATTTTTCGGCGATCTGTATGACCCTCTAATATACAGAACGAGAGATTCCGGTGATCTCCTATGGGGATCAGAATCCTTCGGGCATCAAGCATGTGACCTTGTAGTAGCACAACAAATCACATCAAGTCCCTTAGGCAGTCAACTCTTGACAGTTGCAACATTTGCAATATCCGATCGATTTAACCCTTGAATCAGAATGACCTTGTGGTAGCACAACAAATCAAATGATTCAGTTAAGTTTATCCATCATTACTTAGATGACATGAATTCATAGTGCAATCCTTGTGGTAGCACAACAAAACTACACTATTTGTCCATTCATCTTCATGACATCACATGTCGTAGACCTAGTTTAATTTCTAAATCAAATGGACCTTGTGGTAGCACAACAAATTCGTTTGAGATAAGAATCATCCTAAGATCTATAATGATGGTGGGTAACGTGGATTATTCTGAATATCTCACGTTTACAACTTAAATTTTAAAAGAGGATTTTTGAGTTGATTTATAAAAATTGTGCTATCAATAGTATTTCAATTTGAAGTATCATTATTCTTAATAGAAATATATATATGATAGCATAGACCACAAATATCACATATATGCAGAAAAATTAAATGGGGATGATCATGGACTGCTAAAGCTACTATAGAATCATCGGAGCCAAACGATGATCCATAATAGGATCCTAATGTGAAAACAGCAACACTGGTTCCATTTAATGCAAGTCCTCCCTCCAGAGGTGTCTTCAGAAGATCCCGTCCTCTTAGCTTAATCCGATACATTTAAATATGATATTCAGGACTCGCAGGTCCACAAATGTACATTTAAACACTAAGAAACCTTGATCTTATCAAGGGGAGTAGAATCTTATAGGAAGGTAGAGAGTACATCTGGATTAAGAGAGAGGAGGACACGCAGGTCCTATTTAAAATACCAAATGAAATAAGCATCGCATTCATCTACATCATTCATCACATGAAAATACTAAGTCCATGATCATCCCACCAAAAACACATCACATGCATCACAATCATCACATAATTGCAGTTTGGTATTAAATTTTATAAATATAAAATTATAATACCAATTAGTTTTCGAAATAACATTTATTTCAGCATTATCAATAATATTCAAAGCATTATTGACAATTAAATAACTAAACCATTCAGTTAAGCTAAATCCTAATTCAAACAATTTGAACAGTAAAATGTAATCAAGTTATGCATGATATCAGTTTAAAACATTTTAAACTAATTAATTTAACAGAGAAATTAATTATCTAAAACAATTTTAAATAATTAACTAACACCCTATTAATAATAAAGCCCTTAATTGAATAACAGTTATTAAACACTTTAATAAGCTGTTAATAATCATAAAAATAATTAATAACAATTATTATTTATTCCTATAATTATTCTATTTTAAAACAATTTTAAAACGGGCTTAAATGGGCTAATAATGGGTTTAAAGGGGGTTTAACTGGCATTAAAAACAATTTTTAATAATTCATAAAATGGGCCCAGCCCATTAGGGCCCGTTGGCCCGAACCCAGGGCCCTAGCTCGGCTAGGGTCGAGCCCTGGCTCGGCCAGGGGGTCTGGCCCAGCCAGACCCGAGCCCTGGCTCGGCCAGGGTCGAACCCTGGCTCGGCCAGGGTCGAACCCTGGCTCGGCCAGGGCGCCGCCCAGCCCCCGCCCAGTCCGACCGGCCCCTCCCTTTTCCTCTAAACCTGCAACCCTAATTGCTGCAGGCCGGCGGCAGTGGAGGCCATGGCAGCGCTGCCAGGCGCCGGCGCCGGCGCCCCCACCGCCGGCGATCCGCCCGGCACCGGTGGGGCAGCCGGCGGTGGCCAAATGGCCCTTGGATCGAGTCCTAAACTGCCCATTAAAATCTGATTTTTCAGGTTTTAAAAAACCCGAGTTTGGGCTCGATTTTCAGCACCTCCAAGGGCACTCCGGCCCCGATCTTCATGCCCAATCCGTAGAGGTGACTATCACCAAGAGATCTGGACATCCGGACCGCCATCCCAACACTTGGGAATCGCGTACGAAGCCGCTAAAGTACCCCGTTCGTCATCCCATGAAGAACTCCGAAAAACCCAAATAAAATCTGAAAAATTACAGAAAAATAATAAAATTATTTGTGTTCAACATACGAACACGATTCTGTCATTTTAATCAGATTAAACACAAGAACACGTACAATACGGGTTCTTCACGCATAACGAGAAAAACACGCAAAACGATGCCGTTTTACGACCGAACCAATAACCTGGCTCTGATACCACTGTTAGGAATCGCCAAGAACGCAGCGGAAAATAAAATCGATTCCATTGTATCGGTTGCTGGGGTTGTAAAACGGACATTAAAATAAATGATGCGGGAAGAACGGTTCTTCACCTTTGCGGGGTTTCGAATCTCCCGTGGATGATGCCGACTCGGTAATCGCGCACGCACACGATCTCTAGAGGTATCCACACGAGTTCCCGCAGCAGACGCGATTTCCTCCTCGACTTGAGTGCTCCGACCAGATCTCAAATCCACCATGCGCGGAGAGAGACAGATCCACTCCAAGAGAGAGAGAAATAGAGAGAGAGAGGAGAAAGAGAATCTGAGGTAAAAATTCGTCCAACCAACTTTTTTACCCCTTCCCCTTGGCCCTCCTTATATAGAAATAAGGATAAGCACAAGGATTAATCCTCATGATTATCCAAGAGTTTGGCCTTGGATAATTCTCCATTAAATCTTCATGTTTATCCTGCGGCTTTTCATAAAAACCCAGATAAGTATGAAATTTAACGTCTCTCACCGTCTGACGAGAACTCTTATGTGTGTGACCCTCTAGGCCTATATATCAGTCCGGTTGCAGGCCCATTAAACTTAGAACTGTTTCTTGAGTTTAATATTTATTAATTAACATTTAAACATCATATGTTAAATGATTAATTTAATAAACAAGTAAATTATCATCTGATGATCAAATCACTTGGCCTTCTGATCATGAACAGCACCAAACACTACCTCATGATCCCATAAGATATAAGGGATATTGTTCCCTTCAATAGAACCTTTCCGTCTGCAGATACCGCACAGATATAATCCTTCACTCATGCAATGTCCCAATAACGCAAGGGTATGGTTTTATAGTCAAACCCTCTATCGCATTATCCAGATGGATTCCAGTACACAGTTAATATCTAGAAAGACATCTCTTTCATTTGACCCTGGCCAGAGATTTTTGTGTACACATCCATGGGACATTCTCTCTCCAGTCTTATACCAAGAGTGAGTGATCCCTTGTTGTTCACTCAATTACCTTCGCAAGCTTTCCACTGTATCTGAAAGACCGATTATGGTGGACTTAATGGTTAAAGTCCACGAGTCAGAGAATCAAGATACATTGGTCCACAAACAAGGTATCATTGGTGACTCAGGTCAAAGGACCAACTGTGCTACTGCAACGATTGAATTCCCTGGTTGACTAATAGGTATAATTACCATCCAGGAATTCTTATTTGGGTCTGTTCAGTGAACTCATTCTCTAATGAGCACCCACTTGTTTGTCTTAGTGTCACCACACGAGTGAATGTGAGATCATTCACCCTCATCATATGAGCAGACATAACTTGTGTCGATCTTATCGGATATTTAATGTCCATCTCAAATATCCTATGATCGAGAACTATTTAAGACAATTGACTGGGGATATTGATCTCACTATCATGATCTCATCATGATTCAATATCCCATACATTTGTCTATGGACCTTCATTACGATAGTTAATTTGCAAGAACTATAAATGAAGAAATAATTGCCTTTACTAATAATCTGAACTAGAATGTACAATGATTGGCTTTGAGGCCATCCAATTCTAACATGCTTGTGGTTTGACGGCCAAAAGTTTGATGATGATTGGCTTACTGGATAAGGGGTGAGGGGATTGGATTGGTGTTAGTATAGGTAAGGGGATGTGGATAAGCGGTTTAGAGGGTTGTAGAGTGTTGACAAGTGTAGAAGCAGGAATACACAAGAGTGGCTTTGATGATAAGGGGTGAAGGACAGATGGGTTACTTGGTTGTGGTGTGGTGTGGTTATTAGGTGTGGGGACTATGATAAAGGAGTTTTGTTGGCAGTGGATGTGCTAAGATGGTGACTAGCGGTAGGGAAGGTCGGCTTGGTGGTGGGGTTCGTGGTACGCAGATAATGATTCATAGGGGTTGAGATACGGCTTTGGCTTTATCGATAGTGGAATAAAAGGAAGAGGCATACCCAACGTTCCAATTTTGGCCTCTATCCACCTCAGGCTATCCTTGTGTTTAAATAGGAGCAACCAGCTAGTTTTATTGGTGCTTCAAAAGAGTGTTCTACACAATGCCCATGTTTGGCTGTTGCGGTGCTGCTTAGTAAGCCGGTGCTAACTGAGGTTGTTGTTGTTACGGTTGTTGTGGTTGTTTGGCCTTCAAAGTAGAGATATACTTCCTCATTCCTTTCTAATCGATTCCTCCTTGGTTATTCAGATCATAGATGTAGTCCTAGAATTAGAAACAAATATGAATATTGTCCCTTAGTTGTCAATGGAATACACAGTATTGGGTCATATCAGCATTCTGTGGCCACACCATCCTCTCCTTTAGTAGTGTAAGAGCATTAGCCACCATTAGGGCGTTAAAGATGTCAGATAGCAATTCGGGCGAAGGAAGATATTGGGTTGTTTTCGGGCTAGGGGGCTTTACTTATGGGTTGTAGTTGTTTGAGGGGGTGGGGGGTGGGGACTTGATTGTAACTATAAGGTGACAGTAGTTGTTGGTTGTAGGTTAACTGTGGTGGATGATATCCATGCTATTTTCTGTAGGGTTGTTAGTAGGGAGACCTTTGATTGTCGAACTGAGGAGCTTGGTTTCTCATGAAGGGAGGGTTATTCACAAAATTAACTTGCTCATTAGTGATGATACCCTCAGTGTTGGATCCTTGGTTGGAAGGATAGGGTGCGTTGTTGGCTTTTCTAGGTGGTGGCATGTTAGGTTTGGGAGCCTCAAACAACTTTAGGAATGAGGAGTCTTTAAATGTTGTATGGACATAGCGCACCCTCTTATAGAGCTCATCCGCTGTGCTAATCTTATTAAGTGATAGAATAAGCTTGTACTGAAGAGTGGAGTTGGCAATAATCATCTTCACTTATTCTAACTCCAATAAGTGATCTTTAACCTTTTCTACCATGGACTGCCACCTGTCAACGAAAGTGGTGAAGTCCTCTTCAGTCTTCATTCTCTCAGCCACTATTTCTATAATAGAGAGGGTAGGGCTACCTCTATCCTTATATCTCTAAAGGAATTTCTTTGAAACTCTATCAAAAAATCTTTAGCTTCCAAAGGTTCTAGTGAGAAGAACCACTCCAACGCTGCCCCTTCCAACGACCTCCTAAACAAGAATGCCAAGGATCTTTTGTCACTCTTCTAGAAGGAGGACTCGTAAAGGAATTCCTAGAGTGGGGTCGGTGGAAGATAAATAGGCCTTTTGGATCCCTGCAGGTAATATTGGGGACATGCAAGATAGTAGGGTTTTTCAGTAGCACTTCCGCCTTGCGTGGAGGCCTTTTAGACCATGGGGGTTTGGGGTCTTGATGGGTATCTAAAGGTGGATTGTTGTTTACCTACCTATTGTTGGGAAATAGCGATATGGAGGCCCTCCATGGTCTGAGCAGGAACTTAAACAGGAGTTTGGGCAGAAGGATTGGAGGGTTCAGAAGGACCCGTAGGGGATTTCCCTTCCAAAATGGCATGGACGCCCCTGAGTTGCTGAGGGTCCAGATGATTGGCAAGGTCTCCAAGTGCAGAGAAAATCTGTTGATGGGGTAAATGATGAATGTTCATTATGATCCTACGCCTCATTACCAGGGTTTGATTTGGTTCAGACTCGAGAGCATGGACTTGAGAATGAGTGTACTTATCATATTGGGGCTCTTCAAGATTTATTTGAGATTGATTCTGAGGATCATAAGAATTCTCCTCATGGTCAAACACATTATCATACTCATATGCAGTCATTCCAACAATTCTACCTAAACGAAGCATCATATTCAAAAATCAATCAGCAAGGAATCCACAAAATTTTGCAGGTAATAATCAACCGAGAGAATGCTTATGTCGATTTGGAGTTTCTTGTTGTATTAGGTAAGTTTTAGTCAAGGTGGTTCTCTCAAATAGGTAAGATCTTAGTTTCAGTTCAATAATTGCTATTATTCTCTATAGATTCTCACAATTCATCATGAAAGGGTAGTCTACCCGGGACTTCATAGGTACAACTACCACGATAAATAAGGAGGAATTCCCTTGCTTTTGGGGACTTACGGAGGCCTTGATGTGTGTAATTCAATCTGGGAGAGAGGGACCACCTCAACCGGAGGGTCTTACACACAACGTGAAGGGTGTATGGCTCCTAGTGTGGAAGGAGGTGTGGCCCCAACCTAGGATGTCATGTGGTTCTGAGGACCGATAACCAATGTAACTAACATGAAACTACAATGAAACAACTAGAACACAGATCAGAAACACGTTAGGATACTATGACGCCAATTGTTAATCACGTCAAATGTGTTTGATGTGATTAAGAAAAGGTCAATATTCCAAAACTCGTTATCAAGCAACAATCAACCTGACACAAGAAGGCATCAAGGTAAGTTGACGCCAATTCTTATTCACATCACCTATGTCTGATGCGATTAAGAAGCCATACTAGCACTCAACAGGGGACCTCCCCTTCAGCGAAATAGTGAGTAACATGAAAGATTCTGCAATCAACTAAGATATTCAGACAAAGATAATCCAGGCAATCACCTCAACGATAAGACTCACTTTCAAGTGGAACGCAACTTATGCAATGATCAACTCAACTTAACAATCAAGTGGAGACACTCTTTGTAAGGATCGAGACTTTCGGATCCGGTTTTCGGGGTCGGACCCTGTGGTTCTAGCCCTAGTGGGGCCTGAGGCTCTGTGACGTTTAGCGTCAGGACCTCGAGACGCGTTTTGAACAGCGTCCACCTTTGCAGACGCGTTTTAGGTTGTGCCACGTGGGCGCCACGTGGGCTGGCTTTGGGCCGCGAGAGTACGGCCCTGTCGTGTCGTCTGAACGGCGTCCGCATGGGACGACGCCTTTCAGATTGCGACTCTGGGATTGTCAGAGTACGGCCCTGACATGTCTCCTGAACGGCGTCTGTAGAGTACGACGCGTTTCAAAGTCCTGTCAGAGCAGCCGTCACGTCACCTGATAGGCGTCCGTCTATGTCGACGCGTTTTAGCCAGTCTCTGGTTAACCCTGCGAGCCCTCCTTCTTTCCCCCATTTTCTTCCTCCTCTCTTTCTCTCCTCCCTTCCGGCGATCCCGGCGGCAGCCCCTTCTCCTCCCTCTTTTCCTCCCACCATTTCATCTTTCCCTCCACTCCATCCCATACCTAGCTCCCACCACTACCACCTCCACTTCCACTGCGGCGTTTTACTCTCCGGACGGCGGCCGACGTCACAGTGGAGTAAGGACGACCACGGCGGTACCGGCGGCGGCGTGGGGCGAGTCGGGTGGACGGCTTGAAGCTTGGAGGAGTTCAAGTAACCAGTAGGGTGACGATCCCCAGTGTGTTCTATGTTCAAATCATGATTCTTCCTCCTAAAGCATGTTTTAGATCTATGATTCCGGGGGCTAGAACAAGCATGTTTAGGATCTCTTCTTGATATAATGGGGGATTTCTATGAATATGGATTCGTGATGGTTGTGTTTGCCTCTCTTCCCCCTCCGTTTTGGGTGATTTTGGGGTTTTTGGGGGTGCAAAGGGGAGCCCTCGGGCTCATGACAGGCCTGGTTCCTGGCGTTGAAAGACGTCGTGCATGGACGACGCCTTTTTGAAGGGCGTCGGGCCGTCATGATGCCTTTTAGGCATGAATCGTCTTGCTATGGCTCTGTCAGTTCGGGGATTCTGGGACTAAAAGACGTCATGGGTGGATGACGTGATTGGAAATAGCGTCGGGTAACCATGACGCCTTTTAGGGCAGAAATCCCCTGGTTAATGGTTTCTGTAAATTCTGGATTTCTGTGTTGAATGGCGTCTGAGGATGTTGACGCCCTTTAAAAAGGCGACCGCTGGTGTCGACGCCTTTTAGGCCAGATTCTGAGGCCGTTGTTTTATGAACCAGTACATAGAGCTTGAATGGCGTCGGCCTTGGGCGACGCGATTCAAGACAGAACTACACTAATTCATGTCAGTAAAACGTGTTCATATTGTTAGATAGTTGGTTAATGCATGCTTTAGTGTACTCGATATAGATGGATTCTTCATGACCGGATGGCACTGCGTTGAGTGTCATGCGATCGCGGGCTTTTCACGTGACCGGATCGTACTGTGCCGGGTTTTGTGTTACTGTGGACCTGGAGTGACAGTTGTAGCGCTTTATCACCCTGTGCTGGTGTGGGTGGAGCACAGCGCCGGTGGGGGCGTGGGCGGGGTGACGCCTAGTGAGAGAGGGTCACCTGGTGAACCCCGGGGTCAGCTAGTACCGGTGTGGGTGTGGTACATTCGGAGTGTCACTCATGCTGAGGGAAGGAGTAACCACCTGAGCCAGTTGGGCCGGAGTAGCTAGAGTGCTATCCGAGGGGTTACTGCTTGGTCTCAGCGGGTCGATGTTTTCCCCACTGTTGTTTGTGTGGTCGGCGTGTTCTATCGAGACGGCGATTGTGAGTTCCCTAGTCGTCTGGTTTAGAAAGTATGCATGTTTAATACATCTCAACTGCATGTGATTCACACTATGATTTAGGAATAGTGTTTACCACTGTGCTTGTTACTTTACCATCAGCTGTAGTTTACACTTGTGGGTGTGTGCGTGGGCAGTGGGGATCGAAGGATCCCTACTGAGCCTTGTTTTTGAGACTCACCCCTGCGGTTTTCAGGTGAGGACTCCCAGCAGACCTAGCAAGGAGAGTGCGGCCGTGTGTTGAGCGCCGTCAGCGGTTATTCCGGGGTATGCCCCGATGTAGTTGTTATTTTAATTTCTGGCTTGTACGTTTAATTATTTCCTTTATGTTGGAGTATGTAATTATTTGTTGTATCGAGTCGCATTGTAATAATTTTAGTTCCTGCAATTTCATTTCAATTCAATGCGATGTGAATGTTTAGCTTACTTTATTATTTATTTCCCAGACTTACTTAGATCCTGGTTTGGTTTCAAATTAATGATTCGGTACCCATTTAGTAATCGGATCCCCGATTATAGGGTGACGGGTCGTTACACTCTTGCCATGAAAGAAGGTGTGCACGAGGTGCACAAGAGGAGTAAAGCAATAATCAGACATGCTCGAGGAGCACACAAGGGATGTGTGCAAGGGTGCAATGATAAGGACGCCAAGGGTGTCAAGTGTAAGGAAAATAGAGTGTTAAATAAAGGAGAAGCAAAAGTTGTCCCACCGTGATCGCCAAAAAGTTGATGATATCAAAAATTGATGTTTTAGCATGAAAGTTTTGAGAATTTATATAAATGATGTGAAAATAGTGATCGCCAGAGAAACATGGTTCTCAAAGTAAAGTGATCGCGAAAAATAACTCACCTAAAAAATATGGGATGATGTGGATTCTAACTTATCCCTCTCCAGCCGACTGAAGATGAAGAGCTTCTCTTTGTTCTTGTATCTTCTTTGATGTGTTCTTTTGTAGATTTTAAAATCATCCCAATCCGAATTCTTCTTTCTTCACCTTGCAACTAAAGCCACCAAAGCAAAACAATTATAGTGTAGTATCTATTCTAAGATGTAGACTAACATGCAACTAAATCAAAAGACTCGATTTTTTTTGTGTTTTTGTCTTTAACCCCTATATGCAATATAGGTGGGATGTATGAATGCTACGACATGAGTGTGTGAAATAAACATGAAGAAAAGAGCTAATGATGCATGACTAACTGAATTATGACTAAAAAGATGAATAGAACTAAGAGAAACGAAGAGAATTGGCCCTGTTAGCCACCATTCTTCAAACACCCCCTCCATGGATGAACTAGAGAGCAAGAGGAAGAGAAGAAGAGGGCTATTTTGTGCTCATAAGCTAGGGTTCTATTCTCTCAAGCTGGTGCACGAGATCTCTCAATGGCCAACACTCTTGAAGCTTCAAAGAGGCACAACATATATAAAATAGGATAGTTCCCACAATAATTCATTAATAATTCACAAACTTGAGCTTTAAGCAACAATAAGAAGGAAAACCACCCTCAAACTCTTCCGAAAGATCGAGCTCATCCATGGAAAGAAGATTTACGTGTGTAGAGTCTAAATCAAGAGAGAAATCCATGTTTCAAAGGAGTTTAATTCTTGGTGGCCACAGAACCAAATTCACGTTATATCAGGCTGACATGATTCAAAATCATGTCAGACCCCCCTAACGCGAAGAAGCATCTTGGATAAGGAAGGAAAAATTCGGCATAAATGGAAAGTTCAAATTAGGAAACTTAATTCGCATCAAGTCACCTTGACGTGAATAAGCACATTTTAAATGTTGGTAAGAATTTAAGTCAGATTTCTAATAAAAATAAGATGCTTAATTACGTCAAGGCTTCCTGACGCCTCCTTGAGCATCTTAAACGCTTCAGAGGGGTATGACACGAGTAAGAGATGGAGCAGAATTCAAATAAATGTAAGTGAAAGCTATCCACTTGGTACAAATGAAAACCACTTTGGGGCATTATAGTGTGATACATAATGTACTCAATGAGATGTCAAAATTAGCGTGTCTATAGAATTGAGGATGAACTGTCAACTAGAGGATCGCGCGGTTACTATTGGAAGTTGGGTACCTGCCCGGCTAGCGGCATCACTCCACTGGAACTGAGCGAACATAGATCCAAGTCTACGCAAGGTAATGCTCGATCTTCATTTTAGTTTTTGTTCGCCAAAACGGATCGAGAACAACAGGAAATAATTTTAAATTCCTCTACGTTTTTTTTATTCATGTTCTTTGTCTCTCCTGTCCAGATCCTTATAGTGGTTTCAGCGCCAAGTTGCCACCTTGATCCATTTCGGATGTCTAAAATTAATTCTAGATGGGTTCCATGCCTTAAAGATTCAATCTTTCTATTTTTAACTCATTCATTTTGATGAATCGAAGTAGAAAACCCCCATTTTTGGTAGAATGGTTTGGAACTGTATTTTGATTTTTTTTTTTTTTTTAAATCCATGTTTTTCTATGCGATCGAAGTGCGGTAGGGCTGCCGTTGGTGACCCTTATGTGTCGTTGATGGTGCCGATGGCTGCCGCCGATCTCTGTCGGCCCCAATAGGGACATCCAGCAAGTGGCGGCTCTTTCCTCCCCTCCCTCCTCCCATGAGATGGAAAGGAGGAAGGAGAAAGGAGAAAGGAGAGAGAGGGCGTGGCACTGCCAGATGTTGCCGATGTAACCATCGGTGCTGACAGTGCCCATAGGCCGTCACTGGCCTCGGAGGGGGCAGCAACAGAAGCCAGCTATGCCGGCACCTCCCCCCTTTCCCACCGCCTTCATGAGATGAGGGGTGTCAAGGGCGAAGGGGGTGAAGGGGGAAACAGCTAGGGCAAAAGCCCTAGCCCGCCCGTGCCCCACCTAGCTGGCGCGAGCCCAACTCGGGCTAGGCCGACTTGAGCCAAGCCGCCACTTTGGGGCTAGTTTGGCCCAAGCCAACGGGTTGGGGCTGCCAAGCCAGCCCCTTCCCTTTAGACAACTTAATTTAAATTTAAATTTTTATATTTTAAACTTATTTTAAAATTTAAAATGAATTTTTTTATTAAGTGGGGCCTAAATAAAAGTTTTAAATTTAAGGGGTTTCATTAACAAAGGTTGTTAATGGGTTCTTCAAAATCATCTAAGTGCTAGAATAATTAATTTTTAGGATTTAATTAAGTGTTAATTATTAAGGCATGCGTGCCTCCCTCTCTCTCTTCACTCGAATGTATTTCTACCTCCTTCCTTCAATGTACTCGCCAGTAAGGCTTTTCGTTGCAAATCTAATTTGATAGTTGCATCAACTTAACTTATGTAATTGAACTTGATGGTCGAAGAGGAGGGAGGACGATCTACAACCAGGAAGGCGTTCAGGAGATGAGATCACCTGCCTATGTATTTGCTAGTTTATTAATAAAATTGTTATATTAATTAATATGATGATAAACTCCATGGCTTTAATTTAATCACCATGCTGTCCATGACCACACTAATAACATATATGTTTAATATATGCAATTTGCTTTGATTATGAACCAAATGCTATTTAACTAGGTATAGTAAATACTCAAATATATATGATATATTTATTTACTATCACCTAGGATGAGACCAAGATAAACATTTTTACTAAAACCCTCATCTTAAACTTTAAGTCGTAGCGCGAGTCATTAGGAATCTACTGTATGGCCCTCCATCATTATAGTTTTAGGACTGGAATCAGATCAAGTAGGTTTGTTGTGTTATCCACAAGACCTGTTAGATTTTGAGAACATACTAAAGCTATGGCATGATGATGCATTAAACGGGGTAGATGAATAGTGTAACTTCGTTGTGCTATCCATAAGGGTTGTTTCCAAATCTATGTCAGCTAAATAATGATGGTATTGTTTAAACCAGATTTTAATGACTTGTTATTCTATCTACAAGACTTCTAAAGACCTATGGGCTGAAGCACGATCATATATTGCAAAAGTTGCAAGTGTCAAGAGTTGACTACTCTCTGATCAATAATATGATTTGTTGTGTTATCCACAAGGTCGCATTAAGAATCAGTGAGATTCTGATCCCCACTAAGAGATCGTTGGCATCTCTCATTTTGTACATCTAAGAGTTAATGGTTCGTCGAAAATTAGTGGCAGTTAATCCTAATTAAAGTCATAATCTTGATTTAACAATTATACGTCATCTTCTGATTTAATTATTTTTCCTTTGTAGACAAAAATGTTGCCCAACAACTCGCTATTGGGATCCAAGCGGAACGCGAAGAATGCAGCGGAAACTGAAAATAAAATCCCGTCCGATGCCTGCAGATCCGTTTTGGAACGAAAAATGAAAACAAAAAACTGGGTCGTGATCACATCATCATGTGCGGATTCGAATCCGCGACCATGTCGGTTCCACCGAGGCGATGCTGCTAGCCGCAGAAGCGTCCGACCTCCAGCAGTATCCACGCGACCCTCCGCAGTAGCTCGTCCTCGCTCTCTCGTCCAGATCAACGCGTTCACTGAAGATCCGTCGCCGCAATGACATCCGAAAACCCGCGGACGGGAATTAGCGACTTTCAGGAATTGTGTGCAGTGGAGACGGAACAGCACCCAGCGCACCAAAAGGGGCGCCCAGACGAGGAGGAGAGAGAGAGGAGGACAACTAGCCTTGAGAGCTCCTTAGAGTTTGGCCCAAGGTTTCTCAACAGTGCGTATACATATTAAGTCGGCACGACTTTTTATAAAAGTCTCTGAGTTAATATAATTCACACTTAAGTACCACCGACTGAGAATCTGTTTGCGTATGACCCTCTATGTCACGCTCCGGCCCGGTCATCCATAATATATAGATAATTACAGGGATGGCCAAAGCGCAACAGGGGGAAAAGACCCCTCAGAACAGATAATTGGGAAAATACTATGTTTTAAATGGAAGCGCAGTATAAAAATTTGTAAGAGAAATTTAAATACTAAGGAAGTTCCACCATTCACAACATTATGCCAATGCGCTGCACAGTAAATTGTCATTTTTACATGCCAGGATCTTCATTGTACATTTCAACTAAAACAAAAACATAAATATGTATATGATTTAGTCCTCTAGGCTCGCCCAAAAAAAAAAATCTACGTAAACCCTGAGTGACCTCACTCCAATCTTACTCTATTGCTTCCTCTGTCCAATCACCTGAAAAATAGGCGTGAGTTCCAAAGAAATGGCAACTCAATAGGCAGATGAAGCTGCCTTCATAAGAATTTGCCAACCAAAATAATTGAAGCAAAATATGTACATTGCATAAGAACATTAAACATAACAGAAAACAAAACTACCACATAATACATATGTGCATCATAATTATATGCCAATAAGAAAATTGAGATACATTATTCATAATATCATGCCAACTCTGAACAAAGCTACATAAGCTTATCAATATATGAACAGGGCCATAATACAAAGTAGAATACAGAACTTAAGATTATTAAGTTAATTTACTGAAATGACATATAGATCGCAAGATATAAAATTTATTTTTTCATACCATAGGTTCCCACTTATTATAGAAGTGCCTGGACACACATCCAACCCCCAGTATGAGCCAGAAACATAATACAAAAACTAAGCTCCTAGGCACGTACGAAGCCAAGTCATGGGCGTAGTGTTACCCCGAAAGTCGTCACCCCACTTTAACAAAGGATTTCTGCCCGCGGCCCCCAGGTAACAAAGCTAATGGGTCATGGAGGTGGATCCCACCTTTTTAGGTGTAGCACGTAGCCCCAAAATAAATAGGCCCTAGTGGGGATGTTGCCAGCATTTTCCTAGAACTATTCTCATATAGCGGCTATGTCCAATCGGCAGGCTTCATTAACATTATGAGAACTTGTTATAAACTCAGACAACACACATAAGTAATCACAAATCTCCTACAGAAGTAATGTGCCACATTTAAAATACTGATTTTATTAATACACAAAAGTACTTTCAAAAATCCTAAAAATTTCACATATTATACTAATTCACATTAGGTACATCCTGTAAAATGTGGGCTCAAATGGCCCTCCACAAAGATAACAGAAAATAAAACATCAGGGTACTATCCCTGAGTTACAGAAATGTTAGAGTGGAATATGAACCCTACTACACACACCAAGAACCATTATCATATGAATATAACAATTGTTGAAACATTTTCTAGATATGTATAATAATGCCTCTATTAGGTCATAAAGATTTCAGATCATTTTGTAAAACATATAAATTACTAAACTTCACGTTCTAACATGTTATCAAATGAAATCTGAAAATTGTATCTACAAATTATACCATGTTACCCGACATGGAAGCATTACCATAAGAATATAAAAGTTTATAAAACTTTTTCTATCGATGTATATTAGTATGAGTATTATGCCATAAAAATTTCAAATTATTTTGTGAAATATATAAATTAATAAAATTCACGTTCTAGCATTCTATCAAATGAAGTCCGAAAACTGTATCTACAAATTATATCATGTTACTTGACCCGGAAGCATCATCATATGAATATTAAAATTCATGAAACTTTTTTAAAGCTTTATACTAGTATGAGTATTATGTCATAAAAATTTCAGATTATTTTGTGAAACATATAAATCACTAAAATTCATATTCAAACATGCTATCAAATGAACTCAAAAAGTTGGATCTGAAAATCATAGTCTTATTCATGACCTGGAAGTATCACCATATGAACATGAACATTTATGCAGATTTTTCTGGAGATGTCCAATCATGTTATAGTTATGTCATAAAAATTTCATAAATTTTTTATACAAAATAAAAGCATAAAAACTTGAAGATTACCCTGCTGTCATAAAAGTTACAGAAAAATCTGGATTGCAGAAATTTAACTTCTACTATGCTCAATCTATTCTAGGCTTTAAAAAATTTAAATCTCTACATAATTCAACTATTTCACACCTAAGAACTTCACAAGAACATATAATTTGAAGATATAACAAAAAAAAAAAATTAAAGATTTATTTACTTCCTATGATTAACTAAGCTAAACTCTTATGAAACTAGCACCTATATACAACCTACCTTCTTCAAGAATACTAAGAACTCTTCAAGAACACCAAGAACCCTCAAGGATGGCCTTCCAAATCCTTCCCTTGCTGCTCCCCATGTTTTGCTGTAGAGAAGATGCCAAACCAAGGCCAAAACTAAGGTCATTTAAATATGAAGGGTTTAGTTAGTCTTACCATGGTTAGTTAGATGACTTAAAAATAAATTATTTCTAACCATCCAAATTACACTAACTTAACCATCCCACTAACTTTAACCAAGGTTAGTACTAACTTTGACCATCCCACTAACTTTAACCAAGGTTAAACTAACTTTACCATCCCACTAACTTTAACCAAGGTTAATACTAACTTTGACCATCCCACTAACTAATAAAATACTAATATTTCTAGGATAAGCATTAGTTAATAAAAGACAAATTTCTAACTATAGATTTTAGTTTGATACTATATAAATTAATTATTCATCAAATGATCATCCTACCTTTAATAATTGCATACTTACCCTTAATATCAAATTAATCATTCAAATCTAAATATGATTATAATTTACACTAAGTTTTCTATCACAAATGATCATATCTAATTATTCTATGGGATTTAACTAACCAAGTTTAATCTTTATGCATAACTTAACTTACATAATGTATTAGCTCAAATTAATTAGTAACATAATTATGCTAATTACCTACTAATAATCGAATGTTACACTCTAGACCCATTAACCTGTTTGATTTTAAGGCTATTAAGTCCAATAACCATTTATCGACTTATAGTAATTAATTAATATCCTGTAAGGATTAAGGTTTCAGGTACAATTATTGGGTCGGTTTCGGAGCCGGACCCCTTGATTTGGGCCCTCGTAGGGGCTGGGGCATAGGTTCTTTATCGCGTCGAGCTTGCTCGACGCGGTTCAAACGGTGTCTTGAGAGGAAGACGCGTTTTAGAGTTTGCCACGTCGATGCCACGTGGGCGCCACGTAGGCCAATTTTGGGTCGCGAGAGTACGGCCCCGATCATGTCGTCTGAACAGCGTCTGGGATGGACGACGCGATTCAGACGTTCTGTCAGAGTATGGCCCCGATCTTATCACCTGATAAGCGTCTGCCCTGGACGACGTGATTTACCTATTTCAGTTTACACCCCGAACCTTCCCTCCTTTCTCTCATTCTCTCCTTCTCACTCTCTCTCTTCCCTCTTTCTGATCCTCTCCGTTTTCCCCTCCTTTTCTCCTTCCCCTTCTTCCTCTTCCACCACTCCAACACCTCTCACCACTACCACCACCACCTCCTCCGTGGCACTTCATTCTCCGGGCGACGACCGACGTCCTGGTAGAGTGACGGCGTCTACGGCCTTACAGACGGCGGTTTGCGGTGCGGCGGTTCAGCGGCACGGAGCTAGGAGGAGTTCAAGTGACCGGTAGGGGGACGATCTTTATATGTGATGTGGTTGTTTTAATCTATGTTTTCCTACTTGAAGCATGTGACGTGTGAAGAGAATTGGGTACAATGAGCATGTTTAAGAGGTTTTTACATGAAAATGGTTATTTTTACGAAATGGGGATTAGTGTGTTCCAAGTATTAAATTGAATTATCCCCGTCTTTTTCTACTTTGAGTTTTTTTGTGGTAATTTTTGGGGAGAGGTTTAAGGGAGTCTGGAATTGGGCTCTAAATGGCGTCTTGACAGGACGAAGCCATTTAGGCCAAATTCATCTCGGAAGCGGTTTCTGTGAGAATAGAGTTCTATTTTGAATGGCGTCCAGGGACAGCGACGCCTTTCAAACGACGGCTTCCCAGGACAATGCGTTTTACTTCGGATCACCCCGAGGCCTGTTTCTGTTTCTGTCGTGATTGGGCGACTAGGAATAGCGACGCCTTTTAAAAGATGACTACCGTGCACGACGCGTTTTAGGCCAACTTTCGAGGCCAGTTTTCATATGAACCAGTTTAAGGGTCTTGAATAATGTCGGCCTTGGGCGACGCGATTCAAGACAGAACCTCATTAAATGCATGCTTGAAATCGTACATCGAGGCCGAAGATTTATGTATAATCGGAATCACATTGTGTGTACATGTGTTTATGCGATTGTGGTTTGCGTTTGACACCTTGTGTCGGTGTGGGAGGGACAGTGTCTAGGTGGCATTGTTGCCGTACTGGTGTGGAAGGGGTACATGTTAGTGTTTCACTTATAGCTGGGGGAAGCAGAACCACCTTAAGCCGGTCAGGCTGGAGTAGTCAGCGCGCTATCCGAGGGGTTGTTGTTTGGTCCCAGCGGGTCAGTGTTTTCCTAATTTGTCGTGGCAGTTTCCGACGTGTTTCTTACTGTGGAGCCGGGTGTGGTGCTGCTGGAATTTACCCTTTCGCCACTGGGCCTGATGTAACCTGAGATATCAAGGTTACGAGTGGTACCCTTCGCCCTTTGGCCTGATGTGACCCAGGAGGTTAGGGTTACGGGTAGTCCCTATAGCTTCGGCTTGAGGGGGTTTCGCCGGTCCCAAGGGCCCTTTTGAAGCGCCTAGGCTTGGCGTTGATAGAAGTCCGGTCGATAGGACAGTGGTCTAGACAGCTTGTATGCACACGTAACTGGGCAGTGGTGGTTCACTAGTCCCAGTTAGTCCTAGTTTGACTCACTACCTCACCCTACGGTGCCCGGAACATCGTACGGGTGGATAGGTGTAGGTGTTGGTTGTGTTGTGAGGCGCCGTTTGTACGCGGTCGACAGTGTGGTTTGAGTGTTTAGCCGGATCTTTGGTTACGAACTATGGTGTCAAGTTAGGTCACTTGAATTGCTTACAACTATGCCTATTGCGTTATAAATGCGTGTGTTTTATATCGAAATCT
Source organism: Zantedeschia hybrid cultivar (assembly GCA_030544215.1). Lineage (NCBI taxonomy): Eukaryota > Viridiplantae > Streptophyta > Magnoliopsida > Alismatales > Araceae > Zantedeschia > Zantedeschia hybrid cultivar. Next base: position 58,873,459 of record JARZZO010000008.1, on the reverse strand, counting down.
GGGAACTGTGTTTACTGCTTTAATTAAATTGCCTTCTTTTCCGTATTGTTGCAGTTGTGTGTGTGTGTATGTGGGAGGCGGGGATTGGATGATCCCTACTGAGCCCAATTCTGGTGTGGCTCACTCCCTGCGGTTTCAGGTGTGGACTTCTTAGCAAGTGGCGGCGTATGGTGTTCCCCTTGGTGTGCGGGCCAGCAGCTATCTCAGTTCCGGGGTATGCCCCGATGTCGTTATACTTTGCTTCTGCCTGTACTTATTTAATTCTTTGGACCATGTAATTATTATTGGACTGTGTATGGACATTATTAATTTACTTCCTGCGCACTTGTACTTTTCTTGAAGTCCGTAAGATTGTTATATTTAGCCTTGTTTAACACTTACTTCTCCAGACGTGTCGTACGAGATCCGGGTGTGGAACCGTAGATAATGATCTAATACCCATTTAGTAATCGGGTTTCCGATTATAGGGTGGCGGGTCGTTACATATCCAATATTAAATTAAATACTTAACCGAAACATCTCATGTAAATTCGGTCGGACTTCCGATCAAGTTGAATGTCAAGCAACACCGCATGATCCTAGAAGCTAATGATATTCAGCAACCTACTCATGGAACTTGTCCGTCCAAAGTTACAGCGTGGCTATAATCCTTCATTCGCATAATACTCTTGAGTTAACCTAAGGTATGGTCAACAGTCAAATCCTAGACAGTCAACTCACTTAGATTAGATTCCGGTGTACAATATCAGAAAACACATTTTCTGATATTATGTCTGCTCTGGCCAGAGACTCCTGCGGATCTATTCTAGAGCATTTTCTCTCCAGTTACTTGAAAGTGAATGATCCTATATTGAACACAGAATCACCTTCAAAGGTCTTCCGCTGGACCCGATCCGTGACTATTAGAGATCCCGTGGATAGGGATTCGTAAGTCAAGGTCAAAGCCCAGAAGTCCACCGACAAGGTATCTTTGGTGTCTTATGTCTAAGGATCAACCACGCCATTGTGACGATGAATCAAGCTGGTTGACGGTCAAGTAAATTACCATTCGACGATTCATTTCAGATCCGTTCAGTGAACTTATTTCCCAATGAGCACCTACAAGTTTTCCATAGTGTCTCCACACAAATGACTAACAAGATCAATTACCCACATCATATGAGCTGGAATAACTTGTATTAGTTTTACCGAATGTTTAATATCCTTTTTAAACATCTTACGACTAAGAACAATTCAAAATATGTGTTTATAAGTCATCGGTCTCATTATTATGATGTCATCATAATCCGATGACGGTTGCACACATTCTTCGACTTTATTATGTGATATTATAAATACTCCAATCTATATAATGAAATATTTGTCATTTATTAATGAACCAAATTGTAATAGGTGCATTATGATTGACTTAGAGGACACCTATATCTTAATACTCTTTGTAATTAGTCACTTCATCTTGATCTTCTATACCTTAATCTCTTAGATATTGGACTATTTATATCAGTATGTAAAAGCACCAATAATTTCTTATTGCGCAACCTAGTGTACAAGGTCATAGATAATCATAATTCACTTAGTTCATTTCTATAGGAGACTTGTGAATATTCATCACATGATATATCACATTAATAATCCATAATGCATTGATTGGTTCTAAAATCTTTCATTTTATTTCTAAAATCATATGGAACAAAGCTTCTTCCTTCTCAATAAATGTTATTCACTTTTAAAATTCTTTATAATAATGGAACTAAATAAGAATTATTTAGTTGCATATTAGTCTCTTAAAGATATACAAAGATTTACTGTCTAACAGTAACCTATGCATCTTTTGAATTATTGTTGAGTCTAACTCAATACTTTCATTTTTTTTATTTTCTTTTACTTATCTAAGTCTGCATATTATTGCAGATCTGAGAATCATTTCCAATATCTCATATTAGAGATACTAATTCTCCAATAGACATGTAAAAATGGATAATAAGAATACGCAAAACTTCTTACAAGTTTCATATTCTTTTGCCTTTACCAATATCCTCATTGGTTACAGTGGAAAAACTGCTCCTTCTCACTTTCAGCAGACTTGCCTTTATTCTTCTCTGGTGTGGATTCGATTATTTAAGATCTTACCTCTTGCCTTTCTCAAAAACATACTATGGATACCTCTTCACCTTGGTCTACCCAAGTTAGAGATTTCATGGTTTTCGATTTAGATAGTGACTATTATTTGGTCCTGAAGAATTCTTTAGAGTCTTCTAGCCAATTTGAATATGAGAAGTATTGGCATCCAGTATACCAAGTCTCAGATTAATTAATGACATTTCAGTTAATAGAAGAAATGAAATGATTTAAGCAGACAATTCTTATAATTCAATTATAGCCTTTTATCTTGAATTATTTCCCATTATTTTTTGACGGACTGTATAACCCTCAAGATATATAGAACGGAAGACATCGATGGTCTCCTAGTAGGGATCAAAATCTCAATGACTTATATTACAGCCTTGTAGATATCACAACAAACAATAATACAATCAAAAAGCACCCATCTCATAGGATTTGCAACTCCTTGCAATATATGATCGTAGCTTTGGTCCCCAGAGATTTAATGGGCTTGTGGATAGCACAACAAACTATTAATTCTGGTCTAAGTATTACCACCATTACGAGACGGGCATAGATTTGCATGCAACTCTTGTGGATAGCACAACAAGGCTATATGGTTCCTCTACCTCGATCAATAGGCATCTTATGCCATAGTCAGAGTCTCTCCTTACAATTTGACAGGCCTTGTGGTAGCACAATAAACCCACATAAGGTAATTTGAGTCTTATGACTATAACGATGGAGGACCATGTAGTAAGTTCTCAACTGCTCACGTTACAGCTCAGATTTTAGTGAGGGTTTTAGATAACTTTTATCTTGGTCTCTTTCTAAGTAATAGTTTATAAATATATCGCATATATATTTAACTATACCTAGATAATAGCAATTGATTCAAAATAAAAAACTAGTAGCATGCATCAACCAACATGTTCATTATGTGGTCATGGATAGTACGGTAATTAATTGGAGCCATACAATAATCATTACAACTATATAACAATTATATAATAAAAAACATGCAATCACATAGGCACTGGTGATCTCATCTCCTGTCGCCTTCTTAGTTGTACTTGTGGATCATCCTCACCTCTCCTCGGCCAACACGATCAATTACAACATAAAATAAAATTTGAAACATTTTTCAAAGACAAATTAATTGTAAGAGAAAGCCTTATGGCCAAGTACAATAATAGAGAGAGATAGAATTACATCGGAATGAGAGAGAGCAGGAGGCACACAGGCCTCATTAATTAACAATTGATTAACTCACATCGCATTCCAACACAATCCACATAATCACACACCATCACATGCAATGAAATTATTAAAGTGCATGTCTATGACTACCACAAATTTAAACCATCCACACATGATCAAACACATCACATGAAGGCTAAAATTTTAACAATTAATAATTTTAGTTTTCTTAAAAACTTGGGTATCAACCAAAATTGAATAATTTGAATTTTCGAAAATCTTATTTTCTAACATGGATTTAAATCTAATTTAAAGCATCAAAAACACATCAACATTTGCATACAAAACTAAAATTAAAATTCAAAAATATTACATGCCTAATTTAGAACAATTCTAAATTAATTAATCTAACACTTAGATTAATTTTAAATCATACTAACAACAATTATTAATGTGAAATAATCTAACATTTTGATTGAATTAAAAATTCTTTAATAACTCTTATAAAATAATTTATAATTTCAATTTTAATTACTTAACAACACTTTGTTAAGAACCCATTTATTAAATAATATTTATCAATAATAATTATTAATAATTATTAATTGTAACATTTTTAATTAAAATTAGTCTAACAATTAGACTTAATTTAATCTCTTAATAAATTTTATTAAAAGATTAGTTTTTTTAAGTAAATTAGATCTATAAAAATTCATTAAAGATATCCTTGAGAAAATTAATTAATTATCTTAGTAACTATTATTCAGACTTAATTAATCATTAATAACTTTTATTAAGGTTTAATCTCAAGAAATAATTAACTCTATTATAACATTTATAAATAGTTAATTAATCACTTAATAACCTTTAATTAAGTGTCCCTTAATTAAAATTGATTTCATAACAACAATTGTTAAGAAATTAAATAAATCTAATCATCCTTAATTAAAGTAAATTAACAACATTTATTAATTAATTTTAAGGTCATAACTTAAAATCAAATTGACAACACTTGTTAATTAATTTCAGATCACATCTTAAAGAACTCCTTTAATAACTTAATTAAAAGTAAATTAACAACATTTCTTAATTACATTTAAGATCACATCTTAAATATAAACCCCACTAATTTACTTAATTTAAAAGTAATGTAACAACAGTTGTTAAATCCGATTAATATCATATCTTAAATGACCCATTTAACTGAAAATAACTAATTTAAATTTAAAAGAGTTTTAAAGAAAAATTAATTATGTTTTTCAAGTTAAATGGGTCGGGTTTTTAAATTTATAAAAAGGGTTTATCATTAATAAAAGGATTATTTGGAATATAGGGTTTAATGGGCCGGGTATGGAAGCAGTTTAATGGGCTCAATTTAATTTGGCCTTGGGCCTAGCTACACTCAGCCAGGCAGGACCCGGTCCAGGCCTTTAGTCTGAGCTAACCAAGCCCAAATGGGCCGCTTGGGCTCGGGTCAGCCCTGGTCCTCGGATTGTCTGGGCTGAGCAAATGCCCGACCTACTCGGGCCTGGGGCCCAGTCCGGCCCATCCGAACAAGCGCCCTGTGCGCCTAGCGTCCCCAGTCGAACCTGGACGGGGCCGGCCGGTCCAGGTCCGCCAGTGCCATTCTCGCCCGGCTAGGGTTTCCCTCCCCCATTAACTGGTTGCAGCATTTTGGGGTGGCGCCGCAGCCGGTGCCAGTAGCAGGGGTGGCCGGAAACACAGGGGGGGCACCCCCCTTCCTTCCCCGATGCCGGCGATGGCCGGCCGGCGTGCCCTTGCCGCTGGTGGCCCCCCAAATCCACCGGTTATGATGTTTAGAAACCGTGGCCTTTCCCATGTTCTCCTTTCCAACTCATGAAAAATAGAGAGAGGGCAGGCTCCACCGCCGGCCGCCGGTCTAGACATGGATCTTCCGGGGTCAAGGAGACTTTGCTGGTAATACTAGCGAGGTCATAGAGGTGTCCGACCACCATGGTACCCTTCCATAAAGCCCACAAACTGGTTCTTCATCTCTATGAAGAATGCGACCAAAAACCCCCATTAAAATTCGTTTTTCTCATAGGAAAATTAAATCTGATATTTAATGTTCATCACATGAACTATTTCTCAGGTAATAACAAATCATTGCGTGGAAATTAATTTTAGAATGATAATTTTGTCGTCCCGAAACAAATCAGAGCAGAACCTGGCTCTGATACCACAGTTGGGATCCAAGCGGGACGCGAAAAACGCAGCGAAAACTGAAAATAAAATATCGCCCGATGCTAGCAGATCCATTTCGGAACGAAAAAACGAAAACGAAAAATCGGGTCGTGATCACATCACCATGTGCGGATACGAAACCGCGACCGTGTTACTTCCGTCGAGGTGATGCCGCTAGCCGCACAAGCGTCCGGCCTCTAGCGGTGTCCACGCGATCCTCCATAGTAGTTCATCCTCTCTCCCTCATCTAAATCAGCGCGTTCGCTGAAGATCCGTCGCCTCAACGACGTCCAAAAACCCGCAGACGAGAATTATCAACTTTCGAGAATTGCGCGCAGCGGAGACGGAACAGCACCCGGCTCATCGAGAGGGGCACCCAAAGGAGGAGGAGAGAGAGAGGGGGACAGCTAGCCTTGAGAGCTCCCTGGAGCTTGGCCTAGGGTTTCTCAACAATACATATATATATTAAGTCGGCGTGAGTTTTAATAAAAGTCCCAGAGTTAATATAATTCCCACTTAAGTACCACCGACTGAGAAAATGTTTGTGTGTGACCCTCTAGGCCCATTAATCAGTCTGATTTTCAGCCCGTTATATCCAATAACCATTTATTGACTTATAGTAATTAATTAATATCTAATATTTAATTAATTACTTAACCGAATTAGCATCTCATGTAAATTCGGTCAGACTTCGAATCCAGTTGGGTGCCAAGCAACACCACATGATCCTGGAAGCTAATGGGGTTCAACAACCCACTTATGGAACCTGTTCGTCCACAATTACCGCATGGCTATAATCCTTCATTCATATAATGCTCTCGAGTTAACCTAGAGTACGGTCAATAGTCAAACTCTAGACGGTCAACTCACTTGGATTAGATTCCGTTGTACAATATAAGAAAACACTTTTTCTGATATTGTGCCTGCTCTGGCCAGAGACTCCTACGGATATATTCTAGAGCATTCTCTCTCCAGTTACCTGAGAACGAACGATCCTATATTGAACACACAATCACCTTTGAAGGTCTTCCACTGGACCCAATCCTTGACTATTAGAAATCCTGTGGATAGGGATTCGTAAACCAAGGTCAAAGGCCAGAAGTCTACCGACAAGGTGTCTTTGGTGTCTCAAGTCCAATGATCAACCATGCCACTATGACGATGAATCAAGCCGGTTGATAGTCAAGTAAATTACCATTAGGCAATTCATTTCGGATCAGTTCAGTGAACTCATTTCCCAATGAGCACCTACAGGTTTTCTATAGTGTCTCCACACAAGTGATTAACAAGATCAGTCACCCTCATCATATGAGCTGGAATAACATGTACTAGTTTTACCGAATGTTTGATGTCCTTTTTAAACATCCTACGACTAGGAATAATTCAGAATATGTGTTTATAAGTCATCGGTCTCATTATTATGATCTCATCATAATCTGATGATTGTTGCACACATTCATAGACTTCATTATGCTATATTATAAATACGCCAATCTACATAATGAAATATTTGTCATTTATTAATGAACCATACTGTAATAGGTGCCTTATGATTGGCTTAGATGACACCTATATCCATCACCCGCTCCGTGGCATACTGGATGCTAACAAGTTGACAAGCCCAAACTAATCAGAGTGGCTCAGAAACCTAAAGATTGTCCTTAGGACTAAGCAAATTGCTTATGTCCGTACTAAAAAATGAATCAATTTGCAAAAATTGGCTGAGCAGACTATTTAAGATGATCCCAAAGGATAAGACTGATGGAGACTTGGAAGAAATGATGAAAGGGTTCACAATCTACTTAGGAGAAGTACACCTCTTTAATGTCTTAGAAGAAGATCAATTGAGCACAATTAGTGGGATATGCAAGGGTAAGTGACTAGGCCCAGCAGTCTTAGCTTATCTATATAGTGGTCTAATAGCAGCATCTACCGGCCAGCCTCCATATGGCAGCATGATCCTTCTGACATGTCGGATTGATCTTCACTTTAAATTTAACCACTATCAAGAAGCTCCCAATATCTCTAGGATTTTCAAGAAAAGCCCCATCTATCACTTCACTGACGCATGTGAGTACTTAGAATGATTGTGTGATTAACATGAAAAATCTATGTTCTTTAAGTGCAAAATAAAGCCTATTAAAAAAAAAACTACGTGAAGTGATCGCCAGAAACTTTTAACTAAAAAGTTTCAAAAGAAAGTTTGATCGCCTACCTGTTTAAACGCGGAAGATATTGAGTCCTTGATTCCCCTCCTTCAGCCGGCTGAAGAAAGAGAGCCCTTTCTTTGTTCTTTGTTCTTGCTGTTGAATTTGAAGTTGAGGATCGTCCAGAGATTCTTATGACTTTGTGCTTGATTTACTCCCTTTGATTCTCCTTTTTGTAGCTTATAAGAAATATAGAAATAAGAAATGAAGAAATGATGATGAGAACTTTAAGCAAAGGTAGTATCTATTCTAATCATGGTTTTAAACATGAATCTAAACAGCAAACTTACTTGTTTAATGGCTTTTGAAACCCCTTAATCAAATAGGTTTTGAAAAGAATGATGTTGTGGTGTGTGTTGCATGAAGTGATGATGAAGAATGAGAGATTAATGAAGATGCAGAAATGAAACACTTATGCCAAATTGGATGAAGCCTTGAATTGGATGAAGAATGGACGCCGACTTCTGGAAACAGCAGCGCTTCGCCGTTTGGACGTCGTCGCTTCAATCTTCAATCACTAACTCTGATTCTAACGTCTCTCTTCTCTTTTTTTTAACTTTCAAGATGCAAGGTATTTATAGACCTTTTCTGCGTCCGCGGATTTACATGGAAAAATTTGGGATTTATCCATCTTAACCAACAAATAAATACAGATTAATTTATCTTTATCTGTAATTATATAAAACGCGTCCAGAATGGCTGACGCCTTTCAGATTAATTAAGATAAGGATAAACATCCGAAAAACTTATCTTTATCTGTATTAGATAAAACGCGTCTACATGTGCAGAAGTCTTTTACACTAATTAAGATAAGGATAAACATCCGTAAGAGAAGTAGAAATAGCTTAGGAAATCCAAAACGCGTCGTGACTGCCAGACGCCTTTTAGCTAATTAATCAATTGATTAAAATTCAAATTTAAACGTTAAAATAAGAATAAACTCTAAATGGCGTCCACACAAATCGACGTCTTTTAGACTTCTTCATTTTTTTAACTGAAATTTGAGTTAAAATCAATTTAATTGATTAACTTAAACATGTCTGTTAAACCCGACACTCAAAAAGATCAATAAAAATTAATCAATGATTAAATATCAGACCATTCTGAGGCATTATTATATGATATGAAATTTACTCGAAATGACGTCAAAATTAGCGTATCTACAGCTGCCTCACCTTGGCATCATCTTTGTAAGGGAATGAAATGAAATGGAATGTACTGAAAAGGTGATGCCAAGGTGTGATGAGACACGCTCTCAACATCACATGATTGGAATTTTTCTCAAAATCATCAATGAAGATAACTCAAGGAGATCAATGGAATCAATCATGTCTGGATGAGGTAGACAAGGAAATAAAATAAAGTCGATCAACCTCCTCGGAGTGGGAAGTACCCCAAGTCATAGACACTGTAGGTTTCATCATGGGGAGTGTTTGCCAACCAATGTGGACGTGCTGCAGCCATGATGGATCTTAAAAGAAAATAAGAATATTGGATAAAGAGTCCAAGAAAGGATAGAATTCCAATGATACCTTCAAGCGAATATCAAAGATAATCAAGATACTCAATTCAGAATGGAATATTTCATATTATGTTGTGATTATTTAATTTAATGGTCTGAAACTTAATCAATAATTAATCCTTATCACAGTGATTTCAAAGTCCTATATGATGCATGCTGGGCTAAAAGAAAAATATAAAGTCAAATAAAATATAAATTAATCAAGGATAATATTGCTAAATTGTCATTAATGAGTCAAGACACCAATTCTTTTAATTCAGTGCTAAGCCGAAGCTCGTTTATCCACGCACCGTTTCACAAAAGTGGAACTATCGTCCCCACTAATTAACAATCCAACGGCCTATCCATGTGATTAAGAATTCTCTGGAATTATCACTGTTTTTGTTGAAGGGGAACTCAAATTCCAGTTTCATCAAAACCACAAGGTCCTTGATATGATCTAATAAATACTTAATATATAGTAATGATGCAAATGATTTACATGGAATAATACAAGGGTAGAAATAACCGTCTTTTTAGTCACGGTCAGGACTTCTTGACTCCCACAGTGTGATCTTCTTGATATTTTCCAGCTTTACTTTCTTGAATTTCCTGCAATCAAAATTATTAATAATTCCAAACAATATTCAATTTAAGCCACAAAAACCACAGAATTTCGGGTAAATCATAGAAAAGCTAAAACACGTCGTGTCGAGCAGACGCCATTCAATGTTAAAACGCGGCAGTTCTCCTCGACGCCTTTTACTCACAGAAATAGGTTTCTGGTTGTTCTCTATTCAAATTCCAACTCTATCAATGCACATCCCTTTTCCAATCCGGAAAAGTCTTCCTAGGATCGCAATTCCTTCTATATAAACACCCTTAGGTTGTTCCCAAGCAATCCTACCATAATCCAAAGATCTTAGGTTGAGTTTTCTTCCAAAGTTTCAAGGTTTCTTCAAAGTTTCCAAGGTTTCCAAGCTTCAAGAAGGAAGAACTCCGAAAAAGAGGATGAGTTCTTCAAACAAGAGGATGAAGATGTCTCTAGAGAAGTTCTCCGACGTGGAAAATCACCTCAACAGAAGAGATCCTAATCTTCAAGTAAGTTAAATCAACTTCAATTCTTCTTCTTGTTCTTCGTGTTCTTCATCTTATTCTTCCTATTCTTCCTTTTGTTTCCAGAATTATCCCATGTTTCCCGGCCCAAGGAAGTTCACCTCTCTCCCTTGGATTCGCAAACTTGCAAAAAGTGTTAAGCTTTCCTTGCAAGTTTTCATATCCAAGTGGAATCTTCAAGGTCTTGTGGTGCTTGCCAAAAATTACAAGAGTGCGAACATAAATTGGGCGGCTATGGGTGCCTTGATCGAGTGGTGACATCCCCAAACTCATACGTTCTTCTTCCAAGACTTCGAGTGCACAATCCTTTTAGAGGAGGCGGAGCTTCTATTAGGTCTCCCAAAGACCAAAGATAACAAAGATAAAATAGCTTTGACAAGAGAGAGAATCACCGGTCAATAATTGTTGACATCAATCATGAAGGATCCTTCAGAGGCTAAAGGATGCCTTACCAAGAAGGGAATCAATCTTGCAAAGCTCGCCGAGTGGACTCTATATGAAATTGATGATCTAAGGGAGGATGAAGCGGAGGATGTGACGAAAGCTTTCGTCACATGCCTTGCCGGTGCCTTGTTCTTCCCTACGCAGGATAACATCTTAGAAGATGATCAGGTCAGTGCTATTTGCGCAATCTTTGAAGGTAAATCCATTAACACTGCACTCTTGGCATATCTTTACAGCGGGCTTTCTACGGCGTCTGTGGGTCGTCCTCCCTATGGGTGCATGTTACTCTTTGCTCTGTGGGTTGAACTTCACTTCAAGTTTGAGTACTGCAAGAAGAGGCCTCTGAGACCATCTCAAATTTTCTTGAATAGTCCGATCCACTGCATTGCTAACATTGTAAAGTTCAACGAGCATATGGTCAACAAAGTTACAAAACTCAAGACCCGAGCCGACTAGAGGGAGTATCTGAAGCTCATGACATCCGATATATTTGATTCGTCTCCACTCGCTCTTGTTGGAAAACCCGTTTGGGTGCGCCGTGCAGTGGGGGCAGATCTCAAGTTGATTGGAGCCACCGAGTTCGTGTTATACAACCCTCATCGGTGCCTTACTCAGCTTAGCTTGGGCCGTCGTGAATTCCCTGAGTTCTCCTTTACACCCCCGATCAAGAAGCGTGACTTGGAATCCGATGAAGATTATGAAGCCATAGAAATCATCACCACTTTATAGAACCTTGGCTTTAGTTACCGTGTAAAATCCTCTAAAGATAGAGATAAAGGATTAAAATTTCCTTACCTTAAAAGTCTTTATGAAATTCTTCCTTAAATGTCCTCTTTCTCTTTTTGATTTGATGTAATAAAAGACTTCATTGAATAAAGAATAATTTTTCATGCCTTGAAATCTTTCTTCAACTTCCTGTGATGTGCACATGATTTTTCCTTAAGTAAAAACTGGGCAATTCGGGTTCTGTTAAATGTAAAACGCGTCCATTCAGACAGACGCCTTTCAACCATAATTCTTCTTCAAAAACCTGATTTAAACGTTAAATTGCGTCTGTAACTCTTGACGCTTTTCAATTATCTCTCCTACTTTTTCTAGGATTCTGCCATTAATTCTGTGATTAATTGCCTAAAAAGCGTCTACAGTGTAAGCCGCCTTTCATCATCATCCTCTGTACAGCTCTGGCTGTAATATGAAATGCGTCAGCATAGGTGGACGTCTTTCAATCAGTTTCAAACACCTGTCCTTGCCGCCTCAACTTATGGGGCCTAAAACGCGTCGTTCGGAATCGACGCCTTTTAACCTTTTTACAGCCCGCGAAGGCCCCCTTTCTTCCTCACTTTTTACAAACTCTCTCTCTCTCTTCACCTCCGGCGATCTCCGAGCTCCGGCGATCTCCCTCTCTTTCTCCCTCAAAACTCCTTCATGGAACGCAGTGAAGGCTCTAGGAAGATGAAAGCCTTGGCCAAGAGGCGGCGAAGGCATGAGGAGGAAGCTCCCGAGGAGGTTCCGGCGGTGCTAGCCGAAGCCGCGGCATTTTTGGAGGAGGAGATCCCTCCACTGGCGCCCGTGGCAATGGAGGAAGAAGAGGAGGGCGACCTCCACACGGTAAGTTCCCTATGAGATGAATGGGATGAGAAAAAGGGAGGAGAAAACAGGGTTCTTCAAGAACCCGGAATCTGGTCTTGAAAGGCGTCCAGACCAGGTGACGTCATTCAAAAGGCGTCACACTGAGCTGACGTCTTTCAAGACTAATTCCGAATTTTTAATTAGGTATAAAATGAATTTGAACTGCGTCAAGGCATGTTGACGTGTTTTGAAAAATGTCTATATGTGCTGACGCCTTTCAAAACAGAACTATTTTTCCTGTTTTTTTATTCATTACTGACCCTATTTTTTTATGTTTTATTTGCAGGGAGTGATGAGGTCCAGGATTAGTTGGGACCTAGTGATAGGTGCCTATAGGGGACTCCCGGACTTCCAGAAGGCGCGCCTACGCCGGATGGGGTTCGGTGAGGTACTAGATATCGAGCCATTTTAGCTCGATTTGGTCTTGCTGCAGGCGCTTAGGGAGCGTTGGCACGTAGAGAGTCGGGCATTCCTAATGCCCTGGGGACATATGATCCCCACTTTAGAGGATGTGGCCAGGATCACTGGCCTCAGGGTAGAGGGCCGACCTGTAAGTGGGGTGACTTACCCCAACTACTAGGGATTAGCAGAGGCTCTACTAGGGATAGAGGTATCTAGCATAGGTAGGGAGTCCAGGATGGTCCCTAGGATAGAAGTAGAGGCAGCCTTAGGATTAGATGAGCCTCGGCGTCGGTCTGACGAGACCCGGGAGGAGTTTAAGGATAGGTTAGCTGAGTCATCTTCCGCCGTCTACTGTAGCGACCCTAGTCAGGGGGAGGAGGTAGATAGGCAGCTTAGAGTTTTTCTAGTTTTCTTCTTTGGTCGATTGCTCTTCGGTACGAAGGGCGACCACATTCACTGTAGATTCCTTTACTTGTTAAATGATCTAGATAGCTTAGGAGAGTACGCTTGGGGTGCGGCCCTTCTGGCCCACCTCTTCGCTGATTTGTCTGCGGTCACGCCGGACCGTGAGACCACTGTCAGCGGCTTCTCGCCGTTCCTCCAGGTATTAAGTTATTTCATTATTTGTTCATGATATGCAATATGATGATTTTTCCTAACTTATATGTTCATGAATGCAGGTGTGGAGCTACCATTACTTCCCGCTCGGCAGAGCGCGGATCACGAGACCCGGAGCTGTCCCGTTGGCCTGCCGTTGGCAGCCAATTGTGGACACGGCCCCACAGCATCACCAGCTGACGGCCCTCCGCCGTCAGTTCCTGGATTATCCCGAGCTATTGGTGAGTTTTTAACTTGTTCAATTAAATGCAATCTTTTATTCCTTAAATGCAAGTTATTTATGAATGCATCTAATCTATGTGCAGGTGATCTGGCGCCCGTACCTTAGTATGGGCGAGGAGGGTCAGCCGTGGGTGACGGCTAGCAGGAGGAGGTTCGGCAGTCAGATATGGCTGCACTGCCTTAACGAAATCGAGTCCCTCCGCCTCCGGCTTGTGATGAGGACCCTGGGCCTCCACCAGGAGTGGATCGACGAGGAGGTCCCGGAGGGCGTGGGGAGGAGCATGAGGGGCAAGCAAGCCCTCACAAACTGGCGTGCCCAAGTTCCCAGAACAGTACGAAGACTGGCACCGCCGAGGCGTACGGGTGGAGTCCCGGGCGGAGAGTAGCGAGGCCTACCTCCAGCAGTACCGGGCCCACTGCGCCGATCAGCTTCGGCTCCTCCGACCACTCGATGTAAGTATGCATTTATGCGTCTTTAATTTTATTATTATCTTTATTTAGGTTTGTGAATGAATGTATGTATGTATGATATGCAGGATGCACGTGACGCGGTCATCATCGACCTCCGGGCCCGCCTACATGATGCGGAGGCCCAGCTCGAACAAGTCCAGAAAGAGTTGTTTGATCTGGTATGTATGCATGTTTATGAATGCATGTTTTAATTAATTAATTGTTTTGGCGATTGACACTGACGGTTGTCTTTTGGTGCAGCGAGCCGTCTATACCCAGGCGGCTCCCCCTTCCTTCGGAGCTTCATCTTCTTCCTCATCTGTCTATGATGCTGCTCTGGCTGACCTCCAGAGCCAGCTCGCCTCTGCCATCCACCGGGCTTCTCTTGCAGAGGAGGACCGGGCTGCTCGGGTAAGTTCTTTGACTTTGACTCCTGAATTTGATTTTAATTATTTGATTGCCTTGAACTAACGATGGCTTTTCCTTCAGGTTGCTGAGCTTCAGGAAGCCCTTCAGAGGGCTGAAGCGGAGCTGGAGCGTTCTCGTGCTGCAGCTGCTCGTGCTGAAGCCGATGCGGCGCGGATCCGGTCTCTAGAGGAGCAGGTGGCCCGACTCTCGACTGGCAATCTTCCTCGAGAGCTTTCACACCTCCAGTTTTGACTGGGGTTCATTACCGAGGAGCGAGAGCGGGAGCGGCAGGAACGACAGAAGATGGATTCAGAGATGGCTTCCCTCCGAGTTCAGTTGGGCATTACAGAGCATGAGCGTCGGAGTGTAGAGGAGAGGTATAGACGTGCTCGACAGCGTGCTCAAGAGCGTGGTCTGACCAGTGCTTTTATTGCCAGTGTCGCCATGTCTTCCGGCCAGGCAGGGCCGAGCACGATGGGGCCACCTCCACCTCCCAGCCGAGGACCAGCACCGGACGCGCCTGACGAGGCCCAGAGCCAGCTTGATGAGGGCGGAGGGGAGAGCCAGCCTTGAGGGCTTATGTATTTTCTTTTTTTTTCTGTGTATCATGTACAAAACACCTTTTGATGATATACATGAAACCTTTTGGGCTCCAATCTTGTGTTCCTGTGCTTGTCTTGTATCATGTACATCACTTAATAAACAGGTTAAGTATCTATTTAGGCTTAGGCCCTTGCCTGACCAAATAAATGGTCAATCGATCTTTTCCTTAAATAAATGGTCAAGGGGCATGGCCTTTATTAACAAAGGAAATGTGAATAATCAAACTTAAGCAAAATGCAACATGCAAGCAAACAGATGCTCACTGAAAATAAAAGAAATGAGACATGCCAAGTGCAATAAGCAAATGCTAATTAAAATATTTTTGTTGTTTTGAAATATTCATTTTTGTTTGGGTTTTGAAATATATGCTTTTTTTTAATTTTGACATATGTATTTTTTTTTGGATTTTTGAAATATGTATTTTTTTGAATTTTTGACATATGTATTCTTTTTTATTTTTGAAATATGTATTTTTTTTTGAATTTTTGACATATGTATTTTTTTTTTGAAATTTTGACATATGTATTGACTAAAAGATCAGCATGGTACTTAGATCAAAAGATCATATTCATTTATTAACTTAATTCCCAAATTGTTCTTTAACAACTTAACTTAAAACTCATCGTGTTTGAATTTGTGTTTCCATTCGTGATCCCATTTGATGATTTGACCCTTAGTCAATCTAAGTCATTCCTTAAGTTTGGAGTACGCCTCTTTAGAAGGAAAAGAAGAATAAGTTTAGAAAGCCCATGAGAAGGTTCCGGAGACTTAAAAAGATGTTCCTTTCCTATCCTAATATCCGTTGGGGTTCGGTCATTTTCTTTCCGGGGTATTTATCGACCTTGCGTTCCCTTTTATTTCATTTCATGGCCTTGATGTAACGTTTGTAATGTGATGGCCTTTTTTATTTGACATTTGGATTTTTGCCCTTTTTGCTTTTCTATTCGCTTTTTTTTTCTTTGGGACGGATCTCCCCCATTTTTTTTATAACGGCCCCCTACTAAGATGGCGGGTATTCTGGGTAGTCTATTCTAAGCCTCGTTCCGACATCATGGGCCGAGTGTAAAACAGAATTTTTGCTTTAAAACGAATGACTTGTACTTTACACTTTCAATCAAGCTTTTGATATTCCTTAGGACTTGGCATTTCTTGTTACTCACGAATCAAACGTGTCAGTGTGTGTAGTGATATGTTTAAAGTTAAAATTATCCAGACTAATAAGGAAATTTGAGTTTATAAATTTTCTGATTCCACTGGTCTTTGTACCATGCTGATCGACTCTTTAACCTAAGGGTAGTATTTCTTAAGATGTAAGCCATTCCAGGGATGATTTAGCTCTTCTCCTTCTACATTAACAAGACGATAAGCATTACCAGGAAAAGCGTGCGATACAACATAAGGTCATTCCCAGTTGGGTTGGAGCTTAGAACGCGGACCACCAGGTTTTACAAAAATCCTTTTGACGACCATTTCACCGACTTTGAACTTACGTTCAATGACTTTCTTTTGATAAAAACGTGCTAGTCTATTTTGATAAACTTTTGCATGATTAGCAGCTGACCATCTTTTCTCGTCTAAGAGTTCCAATTGAGCAAGGAGTGCTGAACGATGTTCATCAATGAAGAATTTCTTATTCAATTGTACTCTTAATGACGGTATAAGGATCTCATATGGAACTACCGCCTCCATTCCAAATGTTAAGGAATAAGGAGTTTGCCCAGTAGGCGTGCGGATTGAAGTTCGGTAGGCCCATAGAGCCTCAACCAATTTTTCTGGCCAGTCTGCAAATTTGTTAGATTTGCACGTCTTTTTGATGATTTTTATCAAAGTCTTATTAGTTGCCTCTGCTTGGCCATTGCCTTGCGGATAATAAGGAGATGAATGATGCAATGCAATTCTATACCTGTTGCAGAGGTCTTTCAATTCTTGTGACACGAACTGTGGTCCGTTGTCAGTGACGATGGTGCTTGGAATTCCAAATCGGGTGATGATATTCTTCATTATGAACTTGCAGACGGTTGATGCTTTGATCTCCACGTACGCTTCAGCTTCTGCCCACTTGGTGAAGTATTCCGTTGCCGTGAGAATGAAAGATTTTTACTTGATGCCGGAATCTGGATTACCAAGGGGTCCAATAATGTCGAAAGCCCACATGGAGAAAGGCCATGGGGAGGAAATAGGATGGAGTGAAGATGCAGGAGAATGAATTTTGTCGGCGTGAAGTTGACACTTAGCACACCTACGGACATATCCTATACAGTCTTTTTCCATAGTTGGCCAATAAAATCCTTGTCTAAGGATCTTCTTTGCTAGCATCTGTCCATTGACATGGCCACCACAAACTCCACTATGAGTTCCTTCCATAACCTTCCAAAGCTCATCTTCGTCTAGACATCTCAGAAAAACTCCATCAAAACCTCTCTTGTACAATGCTCCTCCAACTAGGGTGTATCGTTGAGCAACTCTCATGATAGCTCTCTTCTCCTCAGTTGTAGCTTCTTCAGGATACGATTGATCTTCACAATATTTGGAAATTTCATAATACCATGGCTTATGTTCATCATCCATCTCTTCTAACAGCTCTATCAACATAATTTCTCTTTTCTCCACGATATCTCCGTCCCTCACTTTCTTCAGCAACTTCTCCTTAGTTCTAAGAAATGAAGGGTCTTTCACGGCGGGTGAAAGACGCCTATGAACTATGATTGATTCGGATTGCTTGCTGATTGGAAAATTAAGAGAAGATGCCAATGAAGCTAGAGCGTCAACTAAGATGTTTTGATTCCTAGGGACATGGACAAAGATCAATTTCGTGAAAAGCTTTGAGTAAGCAGAAGTAAGTTCTTGATAAGGCTTGAGCTTGAGATCAAGAGTTCGATACTTGGTCAACACTTGGCGAAGAATCAGTTGGCTATCACCCACAATCCTGAGTTTAGTGGAACCATGGAAATGAGCAGCCTCGAGGCCAGCAAGAAGTGCCTCGTATTCAACTATATTGTTAGTGACTGGAAAATCAAGCTGAAAGGCTTGTGGGATGGTGACACCTTCAGGTGATAACAGAACGATACCGATCCCCTTTCCATGAGAATTCAGAGCTCCGTCAAAATGCAGAGTCCACATATCATCTCTGATTTGATTTACGGACATCAGTTCCTCATCCGGAAACTCTGATCGCACTGGATCAAAACGAGGAAGGGGATGATGGGCGAGATGTTCCGCTATGGCATAGCCCTTGATCGCTTTCTGCTGAATATAAATGATATCGAATTGAGATAGAAAGCTTTGCCATCGCGCTAACCTATCAGTAAGAACAGATTTCTCCAGAAGGAATTTGATTGGATTCATTCTAGCGATGAGATGGACTTCATGGGCCAGAAAATAATGTTTCAATTTCTGCACAACCCAAACTAATGCTGCACATGTTTTCTCCATCGCTGTGTATCTTTGTTCAGTGGGGTTGAGAAGTTTGGAGAGATAGTAGGCTGCCCTCTCTTTTCCTTCTTCATCCTCTTGTGCTAGGACAGCCCCAACTGCATCATCCAGGACTGAAATGTAAAGTATCAATGGTTTGCCTGGAGATAGTGGTCTCAAAACAGGAGGACTTGCTAAATAGTTCTTTAATCCATCGAATGCCTCCTGACACTTATCGTCCCAATCAAATTTCACTCCCGGCTTGGTAAGCTCGTAAAACGGCTTACACCTTTGTGAGTGCTGGGAGAAAAGCGGCGAATAAATTGTAACCTCCCGATTAATCCTCTTAACTCCTTCAAGTTTTTAGGAGGTGGCATTTCTCTGATAGCCTTCGCCTTGTTGGGATCGATCTCAATTCCCCATTTGCTGACAATGAATCCAAGTAATTTTCCTGAAGATACCCCGAATACACACTTCTTGGGGTTTATCTTTAACTGATACTCTCTCAATCTCTCTAATACCCTTGCCAAAACTTTGGCGTGCTCAACCTTTGTCTTAGATTTAACCAATAAATCATCCACATACACTTCCAGATCTATATGCATCATGTCATGAAATATTGCCATCATAGCCCTTTGATAAGTGGCTCCAGCATTCTTTAACCCAAATGGCATGACAACATAGCAGTATGTTCCCCAAGGTGTAGTGAATGACGTTTTCTCTTGATCTTCTTCTATTAGCTTAATCTGATTGTATCCTGAAAATACGTCCATAAACGATAAAATTTCATAGCCAGCGGTATTATCAATGAGTAGATCAATATGAGGCAATGAAAAATCATCTTTAGGACACGCCCGGTTCAGATCGCGGAAGTCAATGCAAATTCTGACCTTTCCGTCCTTCTTCATAACTGGGACTATGTTAGCCACCCATTGTGGATAAAGGACAACTCTAATAAATTTGGCTTTATGTAATTTGTTGACCTCTTCCTTCATCTTTAGAGCCATTTGAGGGTGGAATCGCCTTAATTTCTGCTTGACCGGACTAGCTCCTTCTTTTAACGTCAATCTGTGTTCAACTAAAGAAGAGTCAAACCCTGGCATATCTTTATAACTCCAGGCGAAAGTGTCCTTATAGTCCTTAAGTACTTGTACCATTGCCTTCTCATCCTCTGTAGAAAGATTTTTGCTGACGAGGACAACCTTAGGTTCGTCTTCAGTTCCTAAATTGATTTCTTTGGTGGGCTCTTCTACGGCAGCTGAGGGTTCATCGAATCTCTTCATTCCACTGGCATATGCCTCAGCTGCGTCCTCGTCATCTTCCCCATTTTCAATAATGGGATCCTTTTCATGTACTAACTCATACACCCCATACCCATCATTGACTGACTCATCATTCATACAGTCTTCTGGCATCTGAATTGGATTTTCTAAAAACTGAGGGATCAAAGAGCAAGAAAAGCATTTATCAGCTAAGTCCTAGAGGTATCTATCTGGAATTTGCCTACCCTTAGGCTTCCTAGACTTCCTAACTTGACTGACCTGCCTAGAACTAGACTGCCTAACTTCACTAAACTCCTTATTATAACCTAATGAAGATGAAACATGATGGAAATCCTGGGATACAAGTGGAAATACAAAAGAATCCTCCTGAGGGGAGGGGCAGAGTAGATCTAGGAGAGAATCTTGACCGAAGGACCCGCGTAATGGGGTGTGATCGGACAAGTAAGAGGTTTCCTCGATGAGGATCTTGGAAGAATTTGTTGCCAAATTGGCGTTTTTTTTTTTATAGTGGAGGAGTTAAGCATAAAACATGAATGAATACAAATAGAAGGAGAATGAGATGGAGGAAGTGGCACCAAGGCTAGAGGGTTAGGGGGATCATACAGCAGTATGTCCCAGATCAAGTCATACATCTTCTCTAGATCGAGAGGAGGTTGTGGAATGAGGTCCCGAGGGGACAGAGTAATCATAACGGGCGGAGCCCGTGGAATATCTTCAATAATGACCCGCGACCAAGTCGGGGTCAAGAGCAATGTACGGAATAAAGTATGGAGCATGAAAACATGGGAAGGATATGTCCCCCTCCATAGCAGATCTGTGGTGTAGCCAGCTTCATAGGGGTCATCTGGCTCCCCTTCATCGGTCTCTTCCGGCAGCAATATCCGCTTGTCAAAGATAGCACCAGGACTTTCAATCAACTCATCAATCTGCGGCGGCCACTTGGGTTCTGCAGGATCTAGGAACAGTCTGTTCAGTGCAATATAAAGGTCTCTCAAATCGAACCACCTGTACCATTCGCATTCAGGATCATGGAATTTTCTCCTTTTCATAGGCCGCAGAGCCTCCAAGGATTGGTACGTAAGTAGTTCTGAGCAATGCCTAGCCAAGTCCCTCCCATATATGTCATGGAAGTCAAAATACGAAGTAATGACCACCGTGTTGTCATGGCTAATTATGGGCCCCTTTACAAAATGAGTATATAGGGTCCATGTTAGGGGATCTCGGCCTTCTTTGGGTGGTGTAGACATTGTCTCGCAGATTTTCTGACCTTCTTCATTCTCTGCTGGCTGAACGATGTCTTGCTTCAGTTTACTTGGCATGTAGCCTAGACCACTTCCAGGTGCTGCTCGGTGATCTTTAACAGGAGTGGTCCTGCCCTGTAATTGTGTGCCCAGACCTTTCCCAGGCTTATAGCCGTTCTTCATCATAATTCTCCATCCTGGGGTACTCATGCACTTCCCCCTTTTTATGGCATTTAACGGGTATGGAGAAATAGTGGCGGCTTTTAGAGGATCAGCCACTGGATGGTAAACCTGTAATACCGACAGAAAAGGTTGTCGGCCAGGTAAAGCAGTAGATTTAACATTCAAGGTATGAGCAGCAGCAAGGATCGGCATGCTCGTCACCTTAATAATTCGTCCTTTGAAAGAGAATTTGAGGCATTGGTGATTCGTAGAAGGAATCGCCTCAAGAGTTTTATTGTAAGGACGACCCAAAATGGCATTTATAGAAGGGTCGATTTCTAGGATGTGAAATTCGACCTCTGCATGACTTACAGGGCCTAGCTCTACTTTCAAATAAACCATTCCCAGAGAAGAACGGGTAGAATTGTCATATGCTGTCACAGAGATGGGGCTAGGCAGCCATTTTTCTTTGGGCACACCACACAGCTCCAGGGTCTTCGGAGGTAAGACATTGATCGAAGCCCCTGTGTCAACCAGGCATGCATCCACGGCCTTCTTACAGATGTTGACCGTGATGCTCAGAGCCATGCTTCTAGCTACTGGCGGTGCTAGTTCCGATGTATGAAACGTAATGGAGGGCTGGTCCCCCTGAGGAACTAGTAATGCTGCAATTTTTTCTACCGGCACGTCCTCGTTGACCATTACCTTCTGTAGATATTCCATCGAGGCTTCTTGGTGACTCTTCGATCTCTTGATCAGTTCAAGTATGGAGATCCGTGCCAATGTTCGATCCATACGTTTCAACAAATCATATTGAGTGCTTGGTGCACTCTCTTCATTATGGGCTTCCTCAGTTGGCTGTGATGGGCCGTCTCTAACTGTTGACTGAGGAAATACTTTGTTGAAAATTCTTCCACTCCGGAGCGTGTGTTCCTCAACCGTGGAGGATCCGGGTGACACCTTGAGTACCGCAGAGTTGGGTGGTGTAGGTGATGCGGAGGATTGGTATGTAGGTGATGGCGTTGGGTTGGGTGGTGATGGCGCGGTGCGGATTAAAGGCATGGATGGTTGGATGGTGGATGGGTATGTGGTTGAAGTAGATGAAGTGGGGAATGTAAGGAATCGCCATGAACGCAGCGGAAATAAAAATGATTCCATTGTATCAGTTTCTGGGGTCATAAAACGGACATTAAAATAAATGCGGGAAGAACAGTTCTTCACCTTTGCGGGGTTTCGAATCTCCCGTGGATGATGCCGACTCGGTAATCGCGCACGCGCACGATCTCTAGAGGTATCCACACGAGTTCCCGCAGCAGACGCGATTTCCTCCTCGACTTGAGTGCTCCGACTAGATCTCAAATCCACCATGCGCAGAGAGAGACAAATCCACTCCAAGAGAGAGAGAAGGAGAGAGAGAGAGGAGAGAGAGAATCTTGGGTGAAAAATCGTCCAACTAACTTTTTACCCCTCCCCCTTGTCCCTCCTTATATAGAAATAAGGATAAGCACAAGAGTTAATCCTCATGATTATCCAAGAGTTTGGCTTTGATAATTCTCCATTAAATCTTCATGTTCATCCTGCAGCTTTTCATAAAAACCCAGATAAGCATGAAATTTAACATCTCTCACCGTCTGACGAGAACTCTTATGTGTGTGACCCTCTAGGCCCATATATCAGTCCGGTTGCAGGCCCATTAAACTTAGAACTGTTTCTTGAGTTTAATATTTATTAATTAACATTTAAACATCATATGTTAAATGATTAATTTAATAAACAAGTGAATTATCATCTGATGATCAAATCACTTGGCCTTCTGATCATGAACAGCACCAAACACTACCTCATGATCCCAGAAGATATAAGGGATACTGTTCCCTACAATTGAACCTTTCCGTCTGCCGTTACCGCACAGATATAATCCTTCACTCATGCAATGTCCCAATAACGCAAGGGTATGGTTTTATAGTCAAACCCTCTATCGCATTATCCAGATGGATTCCAGTACACAGTTAATATCTAGAAAGACATATCTTTCATTTGACCCTGGTCAGGAATTTTTGTGTACACATCCATAGGACATTCTCTCTCCAGTCTTATACCAAGAGTGAGTGATCCCTTGTTGTTCACTCAATTACCTTCGCAAGCTTTCCACTGTATCTGAAAGACCGATTATGGTGGACTTAATGGTCAAAGTCCACGAGTCAGAGAATCAATATACAATGGTCCACAAACAAGATATCATTGGTGACTCAGGTCAAAGGACCAACTGTGCTACTGCAACGATTGAATTCCCTGGTTGACTAATAGGTATAATTACCATCCAGGAATTCTTATTTCGGTCTGTTCAGTGAACTCATTCTCTAATGAGCATCCACTTGTTTGTCTTAGTGTCACCATACGAGTGAATGTGAGATCATTCACCCTCATCACATGAGCAGACATAACTTGTGTCGATCTTATCGGATATTTAATGTCCATCTCAAATATCCTATGATCGAGAACTATTTAAGACAATTGCCTTAGGATATTGATCTCACTATCATGATCTCATCATAATTCAATATCCCATACATTTGTCTATGGACCTTCATTACGATAGTCGTTTTTCGAGAACTATTAAATGAAGAAATGATTGCCTTTATTAATAATCTGAACTAGAATGTACAATGATTGGCTTTGAGGCCACCCAATTCTAACATTCTCCCACTTGGACTATAGCCAATCACCCATGTGTCTAAGTCCCATAGACTTAAGGTGACGTTCTAAATTGTTTTGAGACAATGGCTTAGTCAAGGGATCTGCTACATTATCTTCAGATGAGACTTTCTCAACTACTATATCTCCTCGGGCGATAATCTCACGAATCAGATGAAAACGTCTCAGAATGTGCTTTGACTTCTGATGTGATCTTGGCTCCTTCGCTTGAGCTATTGCCCCATTGTTGTCACACAATAATGGAACAGGATCTGAAATGCTTGGAACTACTCCAAGTGCCGAGATGAACTTCTTCATCCAAACCGCCTCCTTGGCCGCTTCAGCTGCAGCAATGTATTCTGCTTCGGTCGTCGAATCTGCAGTTGTTTCCTGTTTGGAACTCTTCCAACTTACTGCACCTCCATTTAACATGAACATAAATCCAGACATGGATTTGCTGTCATCCATATCCGACTGGAAACTCGAGTCAGTAAATCCTCGAAGTTCCAAGTCGTTTCCTCCATAAACGAGAAATAGATCCTTAGTCCTTCTCAAGTATCTAAGGATACATTTCACCGCCTTCCAGTGTTCCTCACCTGGATCAGCCTGATATCTACTAGTGACACTTAGTGGGTGTGCCACATCAAGCCTAGTACATAGCATTGCATACATGATAGATCCTATTTCCGAGGCATAAGGAACTCTATCCATGTACGCTCTCTCTTCAGGTGTCTTGGGAGACATTTCTTTAGAGAGATAAATTATATGCCTCATTGGAATGAGGCCTCTCTTGGAATTTTCCATCCCAAACCTTTTGACTATGGTATCTATGTACATAGATTGGGATAAGCCAAGCATCCTTTTGGACCTATCTCTATAGATCCTTATTCCCAGAATATAGGATGCTTCTCCCAAATCTTTCATGGAGAAGTTTTTGGATAACCAAGCCTTTACTGATGACAACATTCCTACATCATTCCCAATGAGTAGAATGTCATCAACGTAAAGTACCAAAAAGGTAACTGCGCTCCCACTAGCCTTTTTGTATACACAAGGTTCATCTTCATTCTTAATGAAGTCATAAGATTTGATTGCTTCATCAAATCTTAAGTTTCAAGTTCGGGATGCTTGCTTTAATCCATAGATGGATCTTTGCAGCTTGCATACCTTGCTTGAATGCTCATTGGAAGTGAATCCTTCAGGTTGTATCATATACACCTCTTCTTGAAGGTTCCCGTTAAGGAATACTGTTTTCACATCCATTTGCCATATTTCATAATCTTAGAATGCGGCGATAGCAAGAAGTATTCTGATTGACTTAATCATGGCAACTGGAGAAAAGGTTTCGTCATAGTCAATGCCTTGCCTTTGACGATATCCTTTCGCTACCAGCCTTGCCTTGTATGTGTCAATCTGTCCATCTGCCCCGATCTTTCTTTTAAAGATCCATTTACTGCCAATAGGTACCATACCTTCTGGCAGATCAACCAAGTTCCAAACTTGGTTGGCATACATGGACTGAATTTCAGAATCCATTGCCTCTTACCATTTTTCTGATTCTTGACTATTTATGGCTTCTAGGTAGGTTTGAGGATCATCATCCTCATTTAAGTGCACTTTTGGTTTGCCATCATCAATATGTCCAACATATCTTTCAGGCTGCTTAGGCACTCTACCTGATCTGCGAACCTTTTGTGTATCATCTTGAACAAGTTATTGAGTCAATGGTTCAATAGATGAACTAGTGTTGATTTGTGAGTCTAGAATTTCTTCCAGTTTTATCTTGCTCCCACTGTCTTCTTTTGAAAGATATTCTTTCTCTAAGAAGACAGCTCTTTTTGCGACAAACACCCTTTGATCGCTGGGCTGATAGAAGTAATATCCAAAAGTCTCTTTTGGATATCCCACAAATCTACATTTCTCTGTCCTGGAATCCAGTTTGTCTGGATCATGTCTTTTGACATGTACAGGACAACCCCAGACTCTAACATGCTTAAAGTCTGGTTTCTTTCCTTTCCATATCTCATATGGAGTGGAAGGTACTGACTTACTGGGAACTTTGTTCAACAGATATGCAGCAGTCAACAATGCATATCCCCATAAAGAGATTGGAAGTTTGGCATAACTCATCATGGATCGTACCATATCTAATAGAGTACGATTTCTCCTTTCCGATACACCATTTAACTGAGGTCTATAGGGAGGAGTCCACTGAGACAAAATACCATTATCCTTAAGATATTGTGTGAAATCTGTACTTAAGTATTCACCCCCTCGATCTGATCGAAGAGTTTTGATACTCTTTCCAGTCTGGTTCTCAACTTTGTTTTTAAACTCTTTAAATTTCTCAAAGACTTCTGACTTATATTTCATTAAATATATGTAGCCATATCTTGAGAAATCATCTGTAAATAAAACAAAGTATGAGTAACCACCCATAGCATGAGTGGACATTGGACCACATATATCACTATGTATTAGTTCCAATAAGTCCTTAGCTCTTTCTCCATGTCCTGAGAATGGAACTTTGGTCATCTTTTCCATGAGACAAGCTTCACAGGTTGCAAATGATTCATAATCAAATGGATCAAGATATCCATTCTTTTGCAACCTTATGATCCTGTTCTCATTTATATGACCTAGCCTACAATGCCATAGGTACGATTTATTCACATCCTTGTCTAAGCGTTCAAGAGAATTATTTACCAGACAAACATCATATGAAATATCAAGTAAATATAATCCATTCAATAAATATCCGGAAGCAAACAATTTGTCTCCTTGATAAATTGAACAACCTTTATTCTCTAGTTTCATAGAATATCCTTGTCTATCTAAACATGAAATAGATATGATATTCCTAATAATGGTTGGAACATAATAACAATTTATCAGTTCCAAAGAGTCTCCTGACGGCATCTGAAGTCTTGCTGTCCCCACAGCTAACGCAGCAACTTTTGCTCCATTCCCGAGTCTCAGATCCACGTCTCCGCGGTTCACTCTTCTTTTACTTGTTAACACCTGCAAGTTATTGCAGATATGAGAAACACATCCAGTATCTAATACCCAGGATGTTGATTCTCTATAAGACAAGTTAAGATCGATCATGAGAATACCTGAAGCTTCACCAAGCTTCTCCTTTGCTTTTTCTGCAAGATAAATCTTGCAGTTTCTCTTCCAATGACCTTCTTTATGGCAGTGGAAACACTGACCTTTATCATTGACTTTAGCTTTGTCCTTTTGAACCGCCGGTTTGCTTTTCACTGGCTTCTTAGGCTTACCTTTCTTAAAGGTCTGTCCAGCTTTTCTTTTCTTATTGGTCTTACCAACAAGCATTACATTTGGCTTATCTTTCTGGATAGTGCCTTCTGCTGTCTTCAACATGTTGAGCAGCTCAGCTAGTGAAACTTCAATTCATATTGAAGTTGATAATGAATTGTGAAAATGAATCTGGAAGGGACTGTAGGATTAAGTCGATGCTTAGGTCATTGTTCATAACAAAGCCAAGCACAGCAAGCCTCTCAATCCATTCTATCATCTTGAGCACATGAGTTTGCACAGATGTGCCCTCGCTCATTCTGGTCCTGAACAATTTCTTAGATATCTCATATCTTTCTGTTCTGGATTGTTCACCAAACAACTCTTGTAGGTGATTCAGAATGGTCTTAGGTTCCATGTTATTATGCTGTCGCTGCAGTTCATTGTTCATTGAACCAAGTATATAACACTGGACCTTGACTAAGTCCTCCTTCCAATTTTCATACATCATTAATTCATCTTCGTTAGCATTATCACCGGGTTGCACTGGATCTGGTTGATCCAGGACATAGGCTAGCTTTTCACACCGGAGGACAATCTTCAGGTTGCGTAACCAGTCAATGTAATTTGGTCCCGTGAGTTTGTTTACATCAAGTATGCAACGGAGGGGGTTAGGTGACGACATAGCGACCTACATGGAAATATATAAAATGAGCAGATAGTTCTTAAAATCAGATTTAGGACTTTTAATCTAGATTTATGCTCCCACTATTTTTCGGCGATCTGTATGACCCTCTATAATACAGAACGGGAGATTCCGGTGATCTCCTAGTGGGGATCAAAATCCTTTGGGCAACATGCATGTGACCTTGTGGTAGCACAACAAATCACATCAAGTCTCTTAGGCAGTCAACTCTTGACAGTTGCAACGTTTGCAATATCCGATCGATTTAACCCCTGAATCAGAATGACCTTGTAGTAGCACAACAAATCAAATGATTCAGTTAAGTTTATCCATCATTACTTAGATGACATGAATTCATAGTGCAATCCTTGTGGTAGCACAACAAAACTACACTATTTGTCCATTCATCTTAATGACATCACATGCCGTAGACCTAGTTTAATTTCTAAATCAAATGGACCTTGTGGTAGCACAACAAATCCGTTTGAGATAAGAATTATCCTAAGATCTATAATGATGGTGGGTTACGTGGATTATTCTGAATATCTCACGTTTACAACTTAAATTTTAAAAGAGGGTTTTTGATTTTGATTTGTAAAAATCGTGCTATCAATAGTATTTCGATTTGAAGTATCAATATACTTAATAGAAATATATATATGATAGCATGATCCGCAAACATCACATATATGCAGAAAAATTAAATGGGGATGATTATGGACTGCTAAAGCTACTATGGAATCATCGGAGCCAAACGATGATCCATAATAGGATCCTAATGTGAAAACAGCAACACTGGTTCCATTTGATGCGAGTCCTTCCTCCAGAGGTGTATTCTGAAGATTCCGTCCTCTTAACTTAATCCAATACATTTAAATATGAAATTCAGGACTCGCAGGTCCACAAATGTACATTTAAACAATTAGAAACCTTGATCTTATCAAGGGGAGTACAATCTTATAGGAAGGTAGAAAGTACACTTAGATTAAGAGAGAGGAGGACACGTAGGTCCTATTTAAAATCCCAAATGAAATAAGCGTTGCATTCATCCACATCATTCATCACATGAAAATACTAAGTCCATGATCATCCCACCATAAAACATATCACATGCATCACAATCATCACATAATTGCAGTTTGGTATTAAATTTTATAAATATAAAATTATAATACCAATTAGTTTTCGAAATAACATTTATTTCAGCATAATCAATAATATTCAAAACATTATTGACAAATTAACTAACTAAACCATTCAGTTAATTTAAATACTAATTCAAACACTTTGAACAGAAAAATGTAATCAAGCTATGCATGAAATCAGTTTAAAACAATTTTAAACTAATTAATTTAACAGGGAAATTAATTATCTAAAACAATTTTAAATAATTAACTAACACTCTATTAAAAACAAAGCCCTTTAATTGAATAACAGTTATTAAACAATTTAATAACCTGTTAATAATCATAAAAATAATTAATAACAATTATTAATT
The DNA here is from genome assembly GCA_030544215.1 of Zantedeschia hybrid cultivar. Lineage (NCBI taxonomy): Eukaryota > Viridiplantae > Streptophyta > Magnoliopsida > Alismatales > Araceae > Zantedeschia > Zantedeschia hybrid cultivar. The sequence continues at coordinate 58,844,119 of JARZZO010000008.1, read as the reverse complement.
ATTTCTATAATTTTTCTGTTTTAAAACAATTTTAAAACGGGCTTAAACGGGCTTAATAATGGGTTTAATGGGGTTTAACAGGCATTAAAAATAATTTTTAATAAACCGAAAAATGGGCCCAGCCCATTAGGGCCCAATGGCCCGGACCCAGGGCCCTGGCTCGGCCAGGGGGTCTGGCCCAGCCAGACTCGAGCCCTGGCTCGGCCAGGGTCGAACCCTGGCTCGGCCAGGGCGCCGCCCGGCCCCCGCTCGGTCCGACCGGGTCGGGACCGGGCGGTTCGGCCTGTTCGCCTGCATTCGACCGGCCCCCCCTTTTCCCCTAAACCTGCAACCCTAGCCAACAGCAGACCGGCGAGAAGAAGGGGCGGCAGCGCCGCCGCCGGCCGGCGACCGGCGGCGCCAGGCCCCTGCCGGCGTCGCCCTTGCTCCGGCGACACGCCCGGTGCCGGCAGGGCTGCCGGCCGTGGCCAAATGGCCCTTGGATCGAGCCCTAAACTCCCCCTTAAAATCTGATTTTTCAGGTTTAAAAACCCGAGTTTGGGCTCGATTTTTAGGACCTCCAAGGGCACTCCGGCCCCGATCTTCATGCCAATCCGTAGAGGTGACTATCACCAAGAGATCTGGACATCTGGACCGCCATCCCAACACTTGGGAATCGCGTACGAAGCCGCTAAAGTACCCCGTTCGTCGTCCCACGAAGAACTCCGAAAAATCCAAATAAAATCCGAAAAATTACAGAAAAATAATCAAATTGATTGTGTTCATCATATGAACACTATTCTGTCAATTTCAATCATATTAAACACAAGAACACGTCCAATACGGGTTCTTCACGCATAACGAGAAAAACACGTAAAACGGTGCCGTTTTACGACCGAACCAACAAACCTGGCTCTGATACCACTGTAAGGAATCGCCATGAACGCAGCGGAAATAAAAATGATTCCATTGTATCGGTTGCTGGGGTCGTAAAACGGACATTAAAATAAATGCGGAAAGAACAGTTCTTCACCTTTGCGGGGTTTCGAATCTTCCGTGGATGATGCCGACTCAGTAATCGTGCACGCGCACGATCTCTAGAGGTATCCACACGAGTTCCCGCAGCAGACGCGATTTCCTCCTCAACTTGAGTGCTCCGACCAGATCTCAAATCCACCATGCGCGGAGAGAGACAGATCCACTCCAAGAGAGAGAGAAGGAGAGAGAGAGAGGAGAAAGAGAATCTGGGGTAAAAATTCGTCCAACCAACTTTTTTACCCCTTCCCCTTGGCCCTCCTTATATAGAAATAAGGATAAGCACAAGGATTAATCCTCATGATTATCCAAGAGTTTGGCCTTGGATAATTCTCCATTAAATCTTCATGTTTATCCTGCGGCTTTTCATAAAAACCCAGATAAGTATGAAATTTAACGTCTCTCACCGTCTGACGAGAACTCTTATGTGTGTGACCCTCTAGGCCCATATATCAGTTCGGTTGCAGGCCCATTAAACTTAGAACTGTTTCTTGAGTTTAATATTTATTAATTAACATTTAAACATCATATGTTAAATGATTAATTTAATAAACAAGTGAATTATCATCTGATGATCAAATCACTTGGCCTTCTGATCATGAACAGCACCAAACACTACCTCATGATCCCAGAAGATATAAGGGATACTGTTCCCTTCAATTGAACCTTTCCGTCTGCCGATACCGCACAGATATAATCCTTCACTCATGCAATGTCCCAATAACGCAAGGGTATGGTTTTATAGTCAAACCCTCTATCGCATTATCCATATGGATTCCAGTACACAGTTAATATCTAGAAAGACATCTCTTTCATTTGACCCTGGCCAGGGATTTTTGTGTACACATCCATAGGACATTCTCTCTCCAGTCTTATACCAAGAGTGAGTGATCCCTTGTTGTTCACTCAATTACCTTCGCAAGCTTTCCACTATATCTGAAAGACCGATTATAGTGGACTTAATGGTTAAAGTCCACGAGTCAGGGAATCAATATACAATGGTCCACAAACAAGGTATCATTGGTGACTCAGGTCAAAGGACCAACTGTGCTACTGCAACGATTGAATTCCCTGGTTGACTAATAGGTATAATTACCATCCAGGAATTCTTATTTGGGTCCGTTCAGTGAACTCATTCTCTAATGAGCACCCATTTGTTTGTCTTAGTGTCACCACACGAGTGAATGTGAGATCATTCACCCTCATCACATGAGCAGATATAACTTGTGTCGATCTTATCGGATATTTAATGTCCATCTCAAATATCCTATGATCGAAAACTATTTAAGACAATTGCCTTAGGATATTGATCTCACTATCATGATCTCATCATGATTCAATATCCCATACATTTGTCTATGGACCTTCATTACGATAGTCGTTTTTCGAGAACTATTAAATGAAGAAATGATTGCCTTTATTAATAATCTGAACTAGAATGTACAATGATTGGCTTTGAGGCCACCCAATTCTAACAGGGAATGGCACGCGTAGTAGCGGTCTGGATGGTTGAATGGTTTCTGGGTAAGCGGTAGTGGTAGCGGGTGAAGTAGGAAATGGTACGCGTAATAATGGTCTGGATGGTAAGAGAGGTGCGTAGTTGGTTTGCGGGAGGTTATATGATGGTGGCGTAGGATTGTGGGGCGTAATGGGCTTGAGGAAGGCGGGTGGTGGTAATGGGTTATTGGATGCGGGTGTCGGTAGAGGGGTGATGGTAATGGGTTGTGGCCTGGGTATGTGGATGGTGCGGCGTGGTGGTCGTTCTGCGGTACTCGGAATATGACCCGTTGAATAAAGAGAGGAAGAGTCCTCTATTCTCCACTGTTGCCCACGGTCAACCTCAGACTGGCTGTTTGTCAAGATAGGGGCAACTTGGTTTTGGTTCTGGTGCTCCGGGAGCGGGTTCTGCACTATGCCCATGTTGGGTGGTGGTGCTGCTTGTGCTAGTGGTCTTGCTTGCTGTTGCTGCTATGGTCTTCTCGCCTTCAGGGCTGATATATACTTTTTCATCTCCTCCCAGTCTATGCCGCCCTGCTCGTTGAGATCATGAATATAATCTCTGAATTGGAAGCAGGTGTCAATGGTATGCCCAGGTTGCCTATGGAAATAGCAATACCTGGACGTGTCGGCATTTTGAGGCCAAACGGCCTTTTCCCTTGGCAAAACTAAGGCATTAGCTGCCATTAGAGCACTGAAAATATCTGCCAAGGATTCTGGGAGGGCTGGGTATTCTGCCCTTTTCGGGCCTGGAGGTCTTCTCTGCTGATTATAGTCAGCAGGAGGAGGGACATTATGGTATGCCGGCGGTGCGCGCGGCTGGTACTGCTGCTGTTGCTGATATTGCTGTTGTTGGGGTTGCTGGTACTGTTGTTGCCATTGCGGCGGCTGCTGTAGCTGTTGCTGTTGCTGGTTCTGGTTCGGCTGCTGGGGCTGCTGATACTGTTGTTGATAATGGGGGTTCTGCTGCTGCCTGTACCCCTGCTGGTTCGGCTGCGGTGGCCTCTGGTACTGTTGCTGACTCCTCACAAACTGGGGCGAGTTATTGTTCATGCTACTAACCTGCTCATGAGAGAGCGTGCCCTCAGTAGTCGGACCTGTACTGGGAGCATTTGGCACCGCAGGATTCCGAGGTGGAGGCCTGCTAGGTCTGTAAGGATCAAAGACGCTAGAGAACGTAGCGTCCTTGAAGGCATTCTGGCAGTACCGTGCTCTTTCATAGAGCTCTGCCATGTTGGTCAGATTGTTCAAGGAGAGGACTAGTTTGAACTGGGGCGTGGCGTTGGAAATTAGCATCTTCACTTGTTCGGACTCGGACAAGTGATCCTTCACCTTCTCGGCCAAGCCCCACCACCTGTCAGCAAAACTGACAAACTCCTCATCAGGTTTCATCTTTTCTGCTATGAGGTCAGTGATGGACAGAGAGGGTGCAACTCTGTCTTGGTACCGTTGAATAAATTTCCGAGAGACGATACCGTAGTCCTCTACTTCAAAGGGTTCTAGGGAAAAGAACCACTCGAGGGCTGGTCCCTCTAGAGATCTCCTGAACAAAAAGGCCAACGACCTCTTGTCGTTCTGCCAGAAAGACGATTCATACGTAAACTCCTTCAAGTGTGTGAAGGGGTTACCAGTACCGTTGTACTTCCAGTACACTGGCATCTCAGAGGGTGGCAGGTGGAACACTGGCAAGCTCGGTAAATTGATCTCTGTGGCAGCTTTGACCCCCATCATCTTCTGGAGGTTGTTGAATTGTTCATCCATGCGCTCCATCTTGGCCAGCAACGCTTGCGTGGTCAGATCTGCCTGGGGAGGAGGAGGGGGTGGAGGTACTTGATAGGCCAACTGCCTATAGTACGTCGGACAGGGAGGACAGTAAAGAGGAGGTCCGGCAGAGCTTCCGCCATGCCCGAGGGCATTTTGATAAGCAGGCGTTAGCAGTCTGGCCTGTTGCCTAGAGGATGAAAGTTGCGGCCCAGCTGGCCGAGAAGTAATATGGAGGCCTTCCATGGCCTGATGAATGTAAGGAGGATGAAGAGGAGGTTGCTGAGGGATAGTAGGGGGAGCCACAGGGTTCGGCTCAGCAGGCTGCGTGGGTGCCTTCCCCTTCATAATAGACTGGATCGCCTCGAACTGCTGAGGGTCCAGTCGGGAGGCAAGAACTCCCAAAGCGTTGACGAGATCCGAAGGATCAGAGGATGAGGGATCATTCTGATTCATGTCCCCCTCAAGATTGGGATTAGGAATCGCATATTCATGCGGGGGAAGATCAGGATATCGATCATGGGGATGAAAGAGAGGTGTCCGGACATTCCCATCTTGTCGATATGGAATGGGGACAGAATTACGGGAGGCATCAGCATCTCTCCCGTTCTCATAGTTGTAGTCCGAATCGCGAGGGGCATTAGCATCTCCCTCGTAGTTGATGATGGCATCTTGAGCCATACTCAAGTCCCTGCCTGATCGCAGCAGCATGATGTTAGATTCTTTTTTCAAAGATTTGACAAACAAGTTGCACAGAGATTAATCAATCAAGTGGATGCTTAACGTGATTTTAAGATTCCTTGTTGAGTTATTTGGATTCAATTAAACCACAAATTCGCTCAGGGAAAGGATCCTAGTTTCAGTTCAATATCCACCGTTATTCTCTATGGCTTTCTCTCACAACGTTTATGGAATCTAACCGGGACTTCAACTGGTACAACCAGCCCGATGATCAAGGAGGAGTACCTTGATTTTGGGGACTTATGGAGGCCTCAACGTCAACTTCTCTAGTCTGATCAAGGGACCAACCCAATCAGAGAGAGTTGTTGACGTCAAGTAGTGTGTTCCTAAGAAAAGGAGGGTATTCGCCTCAATACGTATGACCTATGGCCTGGATGGCCTCTAATGCTTAATAATATTGGGTAGTAGCACTCAAGTCACAAAAATCTGAGAACTGGGGAAAAATTAAAAAACTGTATGAATTGCGTCGAGTGTAATCAACGCTATTCAAACGAAATCTTAATTTTTCGCAGAAACTCAGATTGCAGACAGCAGAGAATGAAGACTGAAAGGCGTCTGGGTTTATTGACGCAGTTTGAAACGCGTTAGTGCTCCTAGACACTTTTCAAGTCGCAGAAACAGTTTTGCAGGAGGAATTTCTGGGTTGATTCCTCCTCAAACAGGATAAAAACAGTAAATAATCAGTTCATGCAAAAAAAAATTTAATTCCAGATTTTAACATGATGATTTTACTAACTAAACAACCAAGATGCCAATCAATTACACAACATTTTCATCACAAAAACAACTTTTTCAATTAATCAACAGGGAGGGCAAGATCTTGCCACAGGGGTGTGCACATGGTGCACGAGGGAAATTAACTAAACTAAAACACTCACCAATTGGTGAGGACGTGTCGAGATACACAAGTGGTGCACCGTGGGTGCCCGATTGATGATAGCAAGAACAAGAAACTAAAAGATGGCGAGACCAAGTCCCACCATGATCGCCAAAAAAGCTGTGAGTGCTTAGAATGATTGTGTGATTCACATGAAAAATCTATGTTGTTTAAGTGCAAAATAAAGCCTATTAAAAAAAAACTACGTGAAGTGATCGCCAGAAACTTTTAACTAAGAAGTTACAAATGAAAGTTTGATCGCCTACCTGTTTAAACGCGGAAGATATTGAGTCCTTGATTCCCCTCCTTCAGCCGGCTGAAGAAAGAGAGCCCTTTCTTTGTTCTTTGTTCTTGCTGTTGAATTTGAAGTTGAGGATCGTCCAAAGATTCTTGTGACTTTGTGCTTGATTTACTCCCTTTGATTCTCCTTTTTGTAGCTTATAAGAAATATAGAAATAAGAAATGAAGAAATGATGATGAGAACTTTAAGCAAAGGTAGTATCTATTCTAATCATAGTTTTAAACATAAATCTAAACAGCAAATTTACTTGTTTAATGGCTTTTGAAACCCCTTAATCAAATAGGTTTTGAAAAGAATGATGTTGTGGTGTGTGTTGCATGAAGTGATGATGAAGAATGAGAGATTAATGAAGATGTAAATGAAGATGCAGAAATGAAACACTTATGCCGAATTGGATGAAGAATGGACGCCGACTTCTGGAAACAGCACAGCTTCGCCGTTTGGACGTCGTCGCTTCAATCTTCAATCACTAACTCTGATTCTAACGTCTCTCTTCTCTTTTTTTTAACTTTCAAGATGCAAGGTATTTATAGACCTTTTCTGCGTCCGCGAATTTACATGGAAAAATTTGGGATTTATCCATCTTAACCAACAGATAAATACAGATTAATTTATCTTTATCTGTAATTATATAAAACGCGTCCAGAATGGCTGACGCCTTTCAGATTAATTAAGATAAGGATAAACATCCGAAAAACTTATCTTTATCTGTATTAGATAAAATGCGTCTACATGTGCAGACGTCTTTTACACTAATTAAGATAAGGATAAACATCCGGAAGAGAAGTAGAAATAGCTTAGGAAACCCAAAACGCATCGTGACTGCCAGACGCCTTTTAGCTAATTAATCAATTGATTAAAATTCAAATTTAAACGTTAAAATAAGAATAAACTCTAAATGGCGTCTATACAAATCGACGTCTTTTAGACTTCTTCATTTTTTTAACTGAAATTTGAGTTAAAATCAATTTAATTGATTAACTTAAACATGTCTGTTAAACCCGACACTCGAAAAGATCAATAAAAATTAATCAATGATTAAATATCAGACCATTCTGAGGCATTATTATATGATATGAAATTTACTCGAAATGACGTCAAAATTAGAGTGCCTACAACGCAGTAGAATTCAATGATCACATGGTGAACTGCATACCAAAGCTCAAGAACCGAGGGAGACGCAATCACTTTAGTGTCATGTCTTGAAATCAATTCAACCATATTCCTCACACCTTGCTGAACAAAGATGTCCAAGTCCGCTTGTCATCCGATGTGGATGTTTGTCTCATTGGTGGGATTGAAGTTGTCCTATACAACCCACATCGATGCCGTTCTCAAATCAGCATGCTGTGCTACATCTTCTACGAAGCCTCACATCTCTCGCGTATCAAGAAGAGAATGGTGGGGTCACATTCAGACAAGGAAGAAGTTGGGAACATCGCATCCCTGTAGATGATGAGCATCCCAAGAAGGGTCATTCCATGGTGCACTTTTAGGCACTAAAGAGATGGAATTTATATATTACACTCATGATTTTATGTGCAAAATCACATAAAATGATAGATAATTTAGTCATTTGTCTAACAAAATCTATTTTGTAAAATTATGAGTCAAAAGCATCATCATTTTATGTGAAAAACTTAGTGTCAGTGCATTTGTGCAAAATTCATTCTCGATAGAAGCTTTTCTTCAATTTTTATGGCCTAAGAGACTTCTAATAAACTCATCATTGCATGATCACAGTTTCATTCTCTACAGAGACTTTATTTTAATTTTCTGTATATATAATATGAAATACTTGTAGCTCAATTGGTTAGACTACTTGGATCTCACTCGAGTGATGAGGGTTCAAATCTCGATAGTGACGACAATTAATTTTTGCAGGAAGAACAAGAGAAGGGATATTACGGGCACTATGGCAGTAAAGAGGGTTACCCCAACCCTTTTAGCCGGATCCCAATTCTCTCCTAGCATCCACTCTCCATGGTGTAAGAGAAATTGGAGGGAGAAATTTGAAATTTAAAATTCAAAGAGAGAAAATTAAGAAGAGAATCAAGGGAGGAGAAAGGAAGCTTTAAAGGAGGAAAGAGAAGATGAAGGGAGCGGTCCAAACCCTAGGGAGCCACCTTCCCACCCTATACCCATCCTCTCCTCACCATCAATCAATCCACGCCATCCGTTTTTTTTTTCTCTTGGAAACCCTAAAAGCCTCCCCTTTATATACTTCAAGCAAGATGCTTCTCTAGCATTCTTTTCTACCTTTCTTCTTCTTGCTGGCCGACCCACCTTCCTCTCTCTCTAGTCACCCCCTCACTCCCCTCTCTCTCTCTCTCTCATACTCCTCTTTCTCTTTCTATGCTATAGTACCCGCGGGTACTATAGCAACCCTTCCCTGCTCCTATTTATATCTCTTTCTCTCTCTCACCAACATCCCTCTCTTCTCTTATCTCTCTATTCTTCCCCTCTCTCTCAGACCTCTATCTCTACCTATCTCTCTTGCTGCACTGCTTGCACAAGACAAAGAAGAAGCAAGGCTCGAGGACATAGAGGACATGGAAGCCAACCATGCACGTGAAGGTTGGGCACATTAAGATCTTCGCCGCCCACTACTCACATATTGAAGGCATTTGCCGCTGCATGCCGCAAGAGGAGGATCCACCACCATCTCCCAGATTCATACAAGATCAAAGAAGCCTACTAAGGATACCATGGTTGTCTACAAGCGGCTAACCAATCACAGTGGTAAAACCTGCAACAAGAAGGAAACACTAGCAGCTCTACACAAATAATAAGTCGAGAGTCGTACTAGCCGAACCCTAGGTCGCCACACAAAAACCCCTCAAAGAGGGTACGGGCAAAACCGACAAGTTGACGTGGGAGATTGAAGGAGAAGGGGGAAGGCTGGAAGGATGAAGGGTTTGGTCAAGCACTAGGTGGGGGGTGTGGGAGATGAGGAAGAAAAGGATGAGGAAGAGAGAGTTGTGGTGGCAGGTGAGGTTAGGCAACCAAGGGCAAGGGCGAAGGGGGCTGGGTAGGAGGGCGAAGACGGGCGATGAGATGAGGGCACTCAGGCTCAATGTCAGATGTGAAGGGGATGAACGGAGAAGAATGACGGTGTGGAAGAAAGGCACAACAAAATCCGTGGTGGAGAGGGATGGAACTAGAGAGGGAAGAATAGAAATAGAAGGAGAAAAAGAAAATGGATGAGAGAAAACAAGGAGGGGGGAGCACTCGAGTGGAACTCTCCCCTCTTAGGAAAACTGACAACGATCGAGGAGACTTGCTCGCCGACACCATCGAACGATCCCGCCAATGGCTGGCGAACCTTCTAGAGGAGGAGGAGGGAGCCGCTCCTACCTTCTCCAAGTCCTACCCTTAGTTATGTAAATGCAAGAAGATTTTCACCTGTATGCCACATGAAGCCCATTCTTGATTGAATTTACCAGTAGAATGGACAGACAAACAATTTTATCATCTATAGGTGTGTTGGTCTTGGTCCCTACATGCATGAGTCCCGAAGGATGCACATATACAAATTTTAAGAAATCGGAAAAAGTTTTCTAGGAGACTTTCTCTACATCGATTGCTCACATACCTGAAAGAAACATACCACATCTCCTATTTCTAAAGTAAAACACAAGCAGCCAATAATATTTGAGGTCGCGAAGCCCCATTGTAAAGTTGCACCATATCAAGGAATTATACTCGCGAGTCGCGAATCATTATCCTAAGAAATTTGTAGAGTATATGGAAATTTGACACGCAAGAAAGTAATTAAATGTGGGATAGTTATCAAGTTCATTGCCCTAGACTCTGTAACTCGGTAGACGTGGTGCCCCCTCCCCAACAAGGAGAGAGGATCAAGTCCTGCGGGCATTGGAATCAATATTGCCCGTTCAGCTTTGGGTGGAGTGCTTTGCCCCACGTACGGGTTAGAACAGTTGCTCCCATACAGGAGTAGTTTCTTTCGCTTGCATGTATAAACACGACTGATTCAAAATTTTCCTTTAGTTATTGCCCGATTCCATTCCCTCTTTTTGAACAGGAGACCTCATATGCAGCCACTAGGTCATGTTTTAGAAAAAAAAAACATCCATCTCATTATAATACTTATTAGAATATCTCAAGACATTATATCTGCAACCGTAATCTTTCATCATTTAACCCAGTGGTGGACGTAAAAATTTTGTCTAATGGGATCACTCGAACATTAAGTCACAAGCATAGTTAGGTCAATAGAATCTTTGCTTAAGTCATATTGGGTCTTGGGTTAAACTAATAGGATCTTAGACTGGGTCAATGGAGTCCTGAACCAGACTACTTTAAATTAGGCCAATGACTTTGACAAAATTTATTGAGATCTCAGAACCCCACTAAATTAACATTAGATCTACCACTGACTTAGCCAGAAGGCATGTAATCAAACAGCGCTGCAAACATTACTCCTATTTCATTGGTCAGAGACTGCATTCTAATATAAGCTTTAGCAGCGTTCCTACAGGAGGTTGTGCGTGCCAACACCTCACATGTTGGTCGACTTTATTTATGTGGAAGCAAAATGGAGTGTGCACAACGGGAGGGACGCGTGGTGCATTGTGATTGGCCCGAGAATTGAGATACCCCATCCCAAAAGGAGTGCCGCTAGCCGTCCCCCCAACTGTAACCGCCCCATGACCGTTAATAATTTAAAGCCAGCGCTTTTTTCTTTTTTAAGTCTGACCTAATCATTGAATAAACTTGATTACAACAAATAACTAAACTACGATATCCATCAATGCAGTGATACCGCAGTTGCTTCTACAATGTAAAATTCCTTTTAGACGCTGCCCTTGGTAGCACTAATGCACCACTGGCAACAAATTTTGTCCGAACCCACGATATGACATACCAATGCTGTGAAAAGAGCTGACCCGAATCCACTGGAATCCAATTCAAATGGAGAAGACGGAGAAGGGTGATATGGTTCGGATTTCACCTGTTATATGAACAACACCACAATTTTATCATCATCATCATCTGTTAGAAAAATCAGAGTACAAGGGCAGCTGCAGTAATATTTTTTTTTTTTTTCAGGTCAGTTCTATCACGTCTAATACATCTTATACATGTCAACATCGGATCGAACGATTTACAAAAAAATTAAAAATTAAAATCAAACTCAATAAATAATAAATTTTTAAAAAATTTTAAATTATCTGATCAAAGATCAAATTATATAAGCGTGTAGAGTACAGTGGACCTATTATAAAAATTACTCACTTTAGCCGTCGATGTCTAAGGGTCATTAAATTCGGCAAATTTCGTGTCAAGTATCCATAATTTCACGCAATCATAGAACCTTTGAATTCCTAGGGTTGCCGTTCCACCACATGGATTGATTAAGGAATCCTTATCGGAACCATCAGAAAGATTTCTTTATGTTCCACCCTGTGCTTTTACTTTTCTTTATTGGGTGAATGACCAGGTGGGAGTGGGCTTCAATTATTCTACTCCTGCTGCACAAATTTGGCTGCTTCTGATGGCCTCCTCTACCGACCGACGTATGCCCTCATGATAATAATCCAATCTGTGGATTTTTTTTCCCCAAATGAGATGGATTTACGTGTAACAGAACATCCTAAGGTCCTTTTTTGGCATGTGGGTGGGTCCCACACTAAGCCGCTCTTTTTTTCAAAGTTAACAACGTAATAGGAATTATCACTATCCCATACTAATCCTCTTTCAATATAAAATATATGAAAGAGAAAATATATGCTGCAATATCCGGGGCATCGTAAATTCAAATAGATTGAAATGTTTGTCTTATTTTTTGTCCTTTTTTAAAGAATTTTGCTGAGCCGAGGGACCACCTTAACTCGGTATCTATCATCTAATCTTGAATCAGATAGTTTAAAGAATTAGTAAAAAAAAGAAAATCACATGTTCACAATTCAAGCAGTCGAATCATTTGAGTGCAGAGTGTTATATCTCATGAAAAAAATCACATTACAGTAAGTATTTCTCATAAAAAAGAAAAAACTTAAGAACCAGTATATCTTGCCTTGACTTATTATCTGGTTGCCCAACATCATTGTTGTTCTTCGGATGATCCTGATCCCAGAGCCTTTTTAACTGCCCTGCTTGTATCTCATGCCAGGAAAGGAGCCAAGCACCTATTTCTCTCCAATTTAGCTGTTTGGAATTCTCTAGACTAGGATTTTTTTAGATCTTCTAAATCCTTTACCATTCATTAGCTAGTGGTTAATAAGCATTCACTCAAAAAGAAAAAGGAAAATACGATGGGAATGTGTGATCCTCAGCCAGTGAATGTTAAAGAATACAAGAACCATAGAGAATCTAACTAGATTTTCTATCTCGTTAGAAAACATTGAAGGATCTTTTAGATACTTTTGTGTTATATACTTCTACAAACAACTGTACTTATATGTATATCTCTGATCCGCACAGATATTATAAATGTCTTTATATCCTTTCTGATGGAACAAAACCCAATTGGGCCTTGAAGTTGGGCCAAGTCCCAATTCAAGAATAGGCCGAGCGGCATGCGCCAAGCCCCGACGGCCCGGAAACTTATCGGGCCAAGGTAGGTTCGGCCCAATTAACCGGCTAGGTATGGGCTACCGGAATGTTATAGGGCCGAGACAGATTCAGCCCGTTTAGTCGGCAAGGTATGGGCTGCCAGTCCGTAAGTACCTGGGGTATTCTCGGGATTTCATCTCAACTATCATGAATAGTCAGTCCTACATCACCTGCCATAAAAAAAGAACCCACATCCCCCGGTTATAAAAGGAATATTATTCACAGTAGAAAAGGTACGCGATTAAGCCTCCATCTCTCTCTCTATTAGTGCATTAAAATTGTAATTAAGTCTTTCACTGACTTAACCATCGGAGAGGGTTCCCCTGGGCCGAGACCCGGGCCCCTTCCTGACGGTTTCTTCTCCCTATAGGAACTTCTACCCTCGTTCTCCGAATCTATCTCGGCCTCGAATCCCCTCGGCTTCAGATCATCCTCTGGTTCTTAGATTCCGTGTCCGGAGTTTGAACGTGATTGCCTCGGCTGCATCACTTAGCGCCGTCTGTGAGAAACGAAGCAGCCATGTCTCATCAACCAGTGATGAGGGGATGATCCGGCTTGGACGAGACGGAGATGAAGATGACTCCTGCCCAGTCACTCTATCATACTGAAGGAGTGTCGTCCAATCTTCCGCAAGGATCAGCCCCCCCGGCGGTACCAGATCCAATTGTTCCTAGGGAAGACCAGGTAGAAGAACTCTCGCAACAAGTAGCTACCCTCACTGCTACCGTCACCTCCTTAGCCCCACTGCGCGACATGGTCTCAGCCATCCCCCAGTACATGGGCCTGCTGAATCAACCAGCGAGGCCGGTACCACCCCAGCCACAATACTGCCCAACCAGTCACTTCTCAACTCGGCAGCCGGGGCACTCGCGGGCTTGCCCCCTGAAGTGGTCTAGGCTCACGGCGAACCATATGGGCTACAAGGTCATGTCCCGCATAATAGTCATCTGCCAACCGAGCCGGACAATGCTTTGTTTGGCACCCATCCTACTGGAGCCGAGGGATGTTCGGCTGATGTAACAACCACAACTCCAGAATTAGACCGAAGATTAACTGAAATGAGAAAGGAGATGCAACAGATAGTGTCCTAGCCGTATGGTGCACCCTTGGCTAGTACAATCCTAGAACAAACCCCCTTCTCCCACGAAATGCTGGCGACGGAGGTGCCTCCCAACTTCAAGCTACCGAAGGGCCCTTTATATGATGGCATGACCAACCCAGTCAACTATTTTCAAATATTTAATTCCTATCTCTCAGTCCGAGGGGTTCCTGAAGCAATTTGTTGTTGGCTTTTCCCCCTCACTCTTGAAAAAATTGCTTCCACTTGGTTCGAAACCTTAGGTACTAGATCTATTTATTCTTTAGTATAGCTGGGTCAATTGTTTATTGATCAGTTTTATGATGCCACTCGGCAATGTAAGACCTTGGCTAGTCTTCTTGCCATCCGGTAAGAGCCTGCCAAAACTCTCCAGGACTATCTTGCCAGGTATCGGACCGAAGCATCTCAGATTCCAAATCTAGATAGCTCTATTGTGGTTTCGGCTATCATCAACGGTTGCACAGACGAAGGGATGCTAAGTTCAATAGGGAAGCGGCACCCCCCAACATTTCAGGATCTGGTGGCCAGGGCGCATAAGTACATCAATCGAGAGGCATTGATGATGCCTAAGGGCAAAGGGTGAGCCGAATCAGTCTCGGTCGCCTCCCTACCTACAGCACGCCCGCGTGCTGAAGATCTCAACTCCTCCCAGAAGAGATTTAGGAGGGAAGAAGATTATGGACGAGAACGTCGCCGGCCTCCTCAACATCAACACATACCTCTGCTGGCTCCTCCCTTATGGATACTCATGGAAGTTAAAGGCATGCTCTGTCGGCTGGAGCGTATCAAAACCAACCCTCGGCGAAGAGATCTCTGAAAATACTACGAGTACCATCGGGAGACAGGACACTCAACAGACGAGTGCCTCCACCTTCGTCAAAAGATCAAGCGCCTCGTCCGAGAGGGATGCTTGCCTCAATACAGCCGCAACAGGCCACCACAACAGCCGCAAGACCAAGACCCTCGGGGGGCTTCCAAATAGAATCAACACCCATCCAAGGAGGGGCCTCCGCCAAAAGCTACCCCTACAGTAGAAACGTCACATCAGCGGCCCAGTGTCGGATCCATCATAGTCATTTCCAGAGGGCCAAATGAGGCGCCACGCCGACGTCGTCGAGACGAGAAACCTTCAGTCGTTGCTGCGATCGATAGTAAGCCGAAGCGCTCTTGGCGGGAGGACATCGCCTTCACCGAAGATGATCTTGAAGAAATCCAAGTCCCTCATGACGATGCCCTCGTTGTTAGCACTATAATGAAAAATTACGATGTCCATCGTATTTTTGTTGATAATGGGAATGCACCAAATGTGCTTTTTTATGACTATTTTCTAAAACTCGGTCTGAGACTGATATGAAGGCCCATCGTGGTCCCCTGTTTGGTTTCAATGGATCCCACTACCGAGTGGAAGGAATCGTTCGATTGCCTGTCACCCTCGATATGGCTCCAAAACAGCTAATGGAGACTGATTTTGCAGTCGTAAAAGTAGATTCGGCCTACAATGCCATCTTCAGCCGACGGTTGATCAGAGGAATAGGAGCTATACCTTCGTCCTATCATCAAAAGATGAAGTTCCACACCAGCCATGGAGTCGGAGAAGCCAAAGGGAACCAGGAGTCGGCCCGCCAATGCTACATGATCTCAGTGAAGGGCAAGGCCGCAGCCGAGTCACTCTCAATCAAGTCTTCGGCCGATGCCTCATCGGGTGAAGAGCTGGTTACCGTCTCCATCCCAGGAGGTGAAGGCCGAACATTACTGATAGGCTCTGGTCTTGCAAAAGCCGAAGCTGAAGGGTTGATCAATTTTCTGAAGAACAATCTCGACGTCTTCGCATGGTCCCCTTCGGATATGCCGGGAGTTGATCCGGAGGTTGTTAAGCATCAACTACACGTTAATCTGAACCACCCTCTTGTGAAGCAGAAGCGTCGGACCTTCAACTATGAAAGACATATGGCGATCCAAGCCGAACTACAGAAGGGCTTAAAAGTTGGACATCTCCGAGAGGTGCATCATGCCGAGTGGATCGCCAATGTTGTAATGGTACCGAAAAAAGACGGTATGTGGCGAATGTGCGTTGATTTCACTAATCTCAACAAAGCTTACCCGATGGACAGCTTCCCTCTACCTCGGATAGACCAAATGGTGGACGCCACCTCCGGCCACGAACTGCTCAGCTTCCTCGATGCATATTCAAGGTATCATCAGATCCGAATGCATCCAGAAGATGAAGACAAAACCAACTTCACCACCGACCTCGGCCTGTATTGTTATACCCGAATGTCGTTCAGTTTGAAGCATGCCGGAGCGATCTACCAATATCTCATCAACAAAATGTTCGCCCCTCAACTGAGCCTAAACATAGAGGTGTACGTCGATGACATGCTTGTGAAAAGTCGCATTGCCTCTAACCATTTGGCCGATTTGGCCGAGACCTTCTCTGCGTTGCGCAGGTTTCACATGAAGTTGAATCTGACGAAGTGTGCCTTCAGCGTAGCTTCAAGGAAGTTTCTCAGGTACATGGTGACTCACCGAGGAGTGGAAGCAAATCCCACAAAAGTAGCGGCCATACTCTAAGTGTGCCCCCCGACAAGTGTCCGAGAGGTCCAGAGATTGAGTGGACGAGTGGCCGCTCTGAGCCACTTCATGTAAAGAGCGGCAGATCACTACTTCCCCTTCTTCAAGGTGCTGAAGAAGACAGGCGATTTCCTATGGTCAAACGAGTGCCAATCGGCCTTCGACCAGCTCAAGGCTTATCTTTCTGAAGTTCCTGTCCTGTCAAAGCCCGTCAAAGGAGAATAGTTATTCATATACCTCGCCGCCTACGAAGCTACGTTAAGTGTCGTTCTTGTTCGACAGGAAAACAGCGTGCAAAAGCCCATCTACTATATCAGTTGGGCGCTTCACGGAGTGGAGCTTCGGTACCTAGCTTTGGAGAAGCTGGCCCTGGCTTTAATCGCATCCGCAAGAAGGCTTCGGCCTTATTTCCTCGCACACCCGATAAAGGTACTTACTGACCCTTGCAGCAGGTTCTCTCTCGGCCAGAAGTATTTGGAAGATTGGCCAAATGGGCTATAGAGCTGAGGGAATTCAACATCACCTATGGGCCTCAGATAGCAATCAAAGCACAAGCATTGGCTGATTTCATTGCGGAATTGACTTCCGAAGGACCCCCAGCTCCTCAACCAAAAGGGGAAGGAACGCATGTCCCCACTCAACCAAGTTCAGAACCCGCGAGTGTTTCGGTTCCAACGCCCGGCTCAACCAACAAATGGCAATTGTTTGTGGATGGATCCGCCTGCTCCTCAGGCAGTAGTGCCGGATGGATCTTAACATCCCCGGATAGAGTGGTCGCAGAATATGCTCTCCGCGTTGCCTTCCCTGCCACCAACAACGCGGCATAATATAAAGCTTTAATATCTGGTCTTCGCAAGAAGGCTCGGCATGTTCGAGCTGGACGCATTCAGCGACTTCCAGTTAATCGTCAGTCAGGTGACGGGAGAATATGATGCCCGAGACGTGCATATGGCAGCTTACCTCCAGGTAACAAAAGATATCATAGCCGAATTCAATTCCTTTCACATCATTCGGGTCCCTCGATCCGAGAACACTAGGGCCAATGCTCTCTCTCGGTTGGCCTCCACTCATGATGGAGGAAGTCGGATGGTTCTCGTAGAAGAACTTTTTGCCCCTAATATCCATCGGTCCGAAGAGGTGATGCAGGCCGATCTCTCTATGGTCAAGACATGGATGTCTCCGTTATTGGCTTACATCCTCAAAGGGACGCTCCCGTCCGATGAGAGAGAGGCGAGGCATATTCGGCTACGTGCCTCACAATTCCTCATATTAGAAGGAATTTTGTATAAAAGGTCTTTCTGCCGACCACTTCTTCGATGTCTCAGCCCCATTGAAGCGATTATGCCCTTCGAAAAGTTCATGAAGGGGTCTGCGGAGCACACGCAGGGAGCCGAGCCTTGTCCTACAAGCTTTTAAGGCAAGGATATTAGTGGCCAACACTAAGGCAGGATGCCGCAAGCCTCGTCCACCGCTGTGACCAGTGCCAGCAGTTCAGCTCCTTCATCCATCAGTCATCTACTATGCTGACCCCATTATCAGATCCGTGGCCTTTTGCCCAATGGAGAATTGACATTCTTGGCTCTTTTCCTATGGCCGTAGTCCAAAGGAAGTTTCTCATTGTTGTTGTTGATTACTTCACTAAATGGGTCGAGGCCGAACCCCTTGCGTTCATAACCGACAATAATGCCTAAAACTTTGTATGGAAATCTATTATTTGCCGTTATGGAATCCCTCGAGCTATTATTTCAGACAACGGCAAGTAATTTGATAGTAGCCGGTTCAAGGACAACTGCAAAGGTTTCAGTATTTTACATAAATTCACCTCGGTAGTCCATCCTCAGGCGAATGGTCAAGCTGAAGTCAGCAATCGTAATATTTTACTAGGGTTAAAAACTCGCCTCGGTGAAGCCAAAGGCCGATGGACAGAAGAGTTGCCGAGTGTGCTGTAGGACTAATGGACTACAAGCCGAGCCCCTACTGGGAAACTCCTTTCTGAATGGCCTACGACGTTGAAGCAGTCATCCCAATCGAAATTGGCATTTCTTCCCCAAGGGTCCTCACTTATAATTCAACCAATAATGATGAAGTAATAAAAGATCATTTAGACCTTGTCGAAGAGACGAGAGATTTGGCTTGCGTCTGACTAGCAGCTTATCAACAGCGGATCGCCAGGTATCACAATGCCCAAGTGAAGCCTCGGTCACTTGAAGCTAGCGACCTAGTACTCAGGGACACTCGCGCTTCAAAGCTAGCCGAAGCTTCAGGGAAGCTGGCTCCCAATTGGGAGGGACCATACCGGGTGAAGGAAGTCATCCAAAGAGGAGCATACCGGCTGGAAACCCTCTCGGGTCAGCCTCTTCCCCGCACCTGGAATGTAGAGCGACTTCATCGCTATTTTGTGTAACATCCTCTCGGTTTCGTCCGATTGAATATTTCAATATAAAGGCATTTGTTAAATTCAAATGGTCTATCTTAAGTCAGTGTAAACCGTACCGGGAGTGGCTTCATCCATGCAAACCATACCGAGAGCAGCACTATCTTAAGTCTGTGTAAACCGTACCAGGAGTGGCTTCGGCTATGCAAACCGTAACGGGAGCGGCGTTATCTTAAGTCCGTGTAAACCGTACCGGGAGTGGCTTTGGCCATGCAAACCGTATCGGGAGCAGCACTATCTTAAGTCCATGTAAACCGTATCGGGAGTGGCTTCGGCCATCCAAACCATACCAGGAGCAGCACTATCTTAAGTCCGTGTAAACCGTACCGGGAGTGGCTTCAGCCATGCAAATCATAACGGGAGCGGCATTATCTTAAGCTCGTATAAACCATACTGGGGCCATCCCAACTGTACCGAGAGCAGCCCTAAGAAACAGGAATTTCGCTAAAAATAAACGAGTAACGTCGGATGCCATCGACACTAAGAGACAAGAATTGATTTAAGACAAATTCTGAAACAGTGTTTTGATAATATTTTACATTGCAAAAGTGCTCCAGCTTACAAAAGGTATCGGCCATACAAAAAAAAGAAGGTCGGGACATGCCCCGGTCGGCCGTTTACAAAAAGAGGAGGCCGATTACAATAACTCATTCGGCAACTCCCTCCCCGTTAGAGATGGGAAGTGAATTGCACGGAGTGGCCGGGGTCGCCAGAGTACCGCTGCTCTCGGCTTCGGCGACGGTGGTAGCCTCTTTGACGGGTGCTGACGCCCTTTCGGCCTTGAGGTTCCTAAACCATTCCAGTAACGCCGGACATTCGACATCCTCAGGAAAGTCAAGGGCGGTAAAGTCCTAGCTTGGAAAGGTTCTCTATGCCACCGCCATCCCGAGCTCAAAGATCGACATACACGCCGAAGCTTGGGCGTCCAGCAGCGTCTCGATAAATTCAGGCTCGGACTTGTACACTTCAATAGCCGAGCGTACTTCATCCTCGGCCTTTTTTGTTATCTTTGCCGCCTTAGCCTCAGCGGCAGCGAGAGCTTCGGCGTGGCTTGCCGCCTCTTCCTCTCCCTCCTGTTTGAGACCAGTGATGGTCTCGTCTCTCTGAACGAGCTCCAGTCGAACCGCTCCCAGCTCTTTCTAAGCTCGTCTGCCTCCCTCTCGGCCTTTTCCCTGGCCTTGGTTGCCAAGTAGGCCACCTCCTTCTGCTTCGTTAGCTCAACCCCCAATCAAGCATTCATGTCAAGGAGGGCGTCTATGTTGCCCTCCAAATCCCTTTTTACTGTGGCCACCTTCCCAACGGCCAGGTGATCTGCGGCCCTATCCACGTCCTTCAATTTTTCCTAGACTTGGGAGTACCGTCGGGCGAGAGTGCCGCAGATAGTTGCGGCCTGAAGGGAACATACAAATATCAGAGCCGAGACCATTATAGAAAAATCGATACTAAGTGGCCGAGCAGCATACCTGAATAATATGGCGTGCACACTACGCCGTAAGGCCCTCGGTCGGGATTGTCCCCAACTCGTCCTGGGCCAAAGGTAGGGTGATCCCCTGAGCCAACTTCAGGCATGTCGTGAAATCATCCAGGGAGTCATCCACGAAGACTCCCAGTTTCGGACGCCAGGGCTCGTGCTCGTACTCCCGGACATGTGTGTCCTAGCAGCGGCATAAGGAAAGGACAGCGATGTCCCCCCAACTGACACAAACTCCGGCTGCGTCAAGTCTATGGGCGGAGGGGCCGAGAGGTGCGCCTCTCGGGCTGCCCTCTTATTTTTGCGTGCAGAGCGGGAGGCTTCTCGCTCTTCGGCCTTCCGCTTCTTCCTCTCGGAGCAGTTGTCTTTATGAGCAACCGCTTTACCCTGAGCTTCCCGCTCTTGTTCCTGAGCGGCGGCTGCGGCGCGACCCTCCATAGAAGTGACAATTCGTTGATCAAGGGCCGAAGCCCGAACGGGTGTCGACACCACGCAGACGAAGCCACCCCCTTGCGGCGGATTTTGGCGATGAGGGATTCGATGTTTGACATCTCTGCAAAAAAGAAAAAACAATAGGCAAAAGAAAATCAGTATTATCAAGAAGTAGACATGAACCGAGACCCACTTACCCTCGGCATCCACTGTGGTGTCCTCGTCGTTGGACACTTCTTGGACCTCAGTCGAGTCGTCGGTCACCCGAATTACGTTCGGTATCGGGGCGGTCTCGGGGGCCATAGCCCATGTAGTAACTCCTGGTCTTCGGCTGTGAGGTAGATAAGGGGCCTCTCGGGGGGGCATGTTTTTTGAGTCTGGCCATGCCCCCATACCTATGAGCCTCTTCTCGTCTGCCAAGAGCTCGTTCACATCTGTCGGCGAATCATCAAGTATTTTAAAGGCATCATTTAATGCCTCGGTCTTAAGTTTGAGGGCGTCTGACACGCCCTCGCCAAGCGGTTTCCACTTGGTAGGGAAGGGCCATACCCCCTTTTCCTTCTCTGGGAGGCAAGCGAAGAAAAACCACTCCTTTCAATGATGGATGGACAAAGGCTTCCCAAAAAATACGCCTCGGCCAGACCAAGTGGTAAAACAGTACAAAGAGGATTTTCCTTGGAGTTTCATTTCGAAGAGGTAGCGGAAGATATCTACCGAAGGCACTATACCTAATTTTGTATAGAGGGCAAGAAAGTCGTAGACTGTTCACCAAGAATTCAGAAAAAATTGAGATGGGGCCAAGCCGTAGGTATTAAGAAGGTAAAGGATGAAAAGATGAAGGAGAAGCCGAAACCACACTCGTAAGCTTTGCTGGTAGATAGAAAAGCACCCCGACGAAGAGGTGCAGGCCCTCTCATTCGACCGAGGTATAGCGCTCCAACATCTCCTCGATGGCCTTATGGCAGAGGTTCGAGCGCACATCCGATACTATCTCGGCCGGTCTTCGACCTTGACCCTGACCTGCCTACTTGGCTTGTTGACTCTTGGAAGGACTAGACATGTGGGGAACCGAGGTAGCTTCGTCCACCATTACATAAGCAAAGGAATTGAGGGAAAAGATGGACGTGAGAGAAGGCTGACCAGGAAGTGGTTTGGCAAAATAGCAGGACGAGCTGCTCGAAAAGAGAGAGGAAGAAAGGGACATGAAACGACAACAGGCCGGGAGGTCGTCAGAGGCTTACCCTCAGACGTGTTGTCTTCCCGGTGTTTGAGATGATGGACTTGGTCGCCCCACGGACAAGATGCACTCGGAGTCTTCCCGCTTTACAAGACACTCTCGGATCGCTCAGGAAAAGCTCTGCTGCCGAGACCTCAGGGGAGAAGAGAATCAAAGGAGAGTTCTATGTAGCATAGGGGCAGGTATTTATAAGGGACCCTTGAGGGGGATCCGATGGGCAATCAATAGCCAAGATCATAAGATCTTTCGGCTGTCCACGTTAGATATGTGCCATGTGTCCCGGCCTCTCGTACAACGAGTCATTTGGTGGCAAAATCAAATTAGAACAATCAATAGCCGCGATCGCAAGACCTTTCTACTGCCTTCTCGAATGAGCGCCAAGTATCCCGGTCCTTCAGATGCCGGGTGGCGCCAAGGATTATCAACGACCTAGATTTCGGGACCTTTCGGCTACCTTTTCAGAGGATCGCCACGTGTTCGGATCTTCGTGCGACGAGCTTATTGGACGCATGCAAGGGTCAAAAAAATCAACGGACACGATCACGGAACCTTTCAGCTACCCTTTCGGATACTCGCCATGTGTCTCGGATATTCGTACTACGGGCCGCTTGGCGGGAGATTCAAAATTATTGCCGCCTTAAACTGGCACCCTCGTCTTTTGGAATGGCGTTTAGCATTTCAACCAACCCCTCAGTTTCGGATGAGAGTTATCTTCGGTCCACGAGGATTGGTCACAACCCCTCAGTCTCGGATGAAGGTTATCTTCAAACCGCGAGGATTGGTCACAACCTCTCGATCTCAGCTAGCAGTTAACAATCTGCGGAGATCGATCACGTTCTCTCGGCTGAATATGAAAGGAAGTGTTCCCTCGAACACAAAGCCACCCCTAATTACTTCATGTTTATTTTTGAAGGACCAGAGTCATGACGATACTCCCGGCATCTCGTCTGACCGATAACATGCCGAGAGTAGGGGGCCTGTGATGGGGCAAAACCCAGTTGGGCCCTGAAGCTGGGTTGAGTCCCAATTCAAGAATAGGCCGAGCGGCATGCGTCAAGCCCGGCAGCCCGAAAACTTATCAGGCCGAGGTAGGTTCGGCCCATTTAGCCAGCAGGATATGGGTTGCCACCCATGAATAGTCTTACATCACTTGTCATAAAAAAGGAACCCTCATCCCCCCATTATAAAAAGAATACTATTCACAGTAGAAAAGGTACGCGATTAAGCCTCCATCTCTCTCTCTATTAGCATATTAGAATTGTGCTTAAGTCTTACCGACTTAACCATCGAAGAGGGTTTCCCTGGGCCGAGACCCGAGCCCCGTCCTGACGGTTTCTTTTACCTATAGAAACTTCTACCCTCGTTCTCCGAATCTATCCCAGCCTCGGATCCCCTCGGCTTCAGATCATTCTGTAGTTCTCGGATTTCGCATCTGCAGTTCGATCGCAATTGTCTCGGCTGCATTACTTTCCATCAGAATACCATGAACTCTAATGGTATATGTCAAAAAAAATAATTATTTTGCATGTATTTTCTTAAATTCATAAAAAAAAAGTTTCGTGTATACTTTGCCTCCATCAAAAATTTCCAGAATCTGTGTGACATATAAATTCAGTTGAAATTCACAACATTTTAGTGAAAAGTTATAATCATAATTTTTTTAAAAAGTATAATAATATGTAGAAATGAAGGAATATATATACATAAATATACTAATTTAGAAAAGTGTGCATAAAAGAATCCATCTTTCTTTTCAATGTGACGTATAGGGCGCTGCGTGCGCTGAGACATCAAAAATTCTTTCGTTTGCGTGAAATTGTGGTGGGACTCCCATACCAAAAGGCCATGTTTTTTTTTTTTTTAAAGGACCGAGAGGCCGACAAGTATTTACAACTATTTCTATTTGGGAATTCGAGATTTTTCTTCAGAGTTGGAGATAATTTCGGTTCGGTCGATGGGTCCGCCTAATTAGGCGACAATTATAAATTCGTCTGATTTTTGAAGAAGTAATCCTACAAATTAAGAGATAAAGATCTCAACAACACCAGAACCGCATGACTGGAAGATTTTTAGGCTCCAATTAGAATCGAATCTGAGACTTTCTTTTTGAAAGAAAGGTGATGAACCAACTGCCTTAGATATTTATTAAAGTAAAACCTTACCTCACGTAATTCTTTGCCGTTATCACTGTCAAAACGATGTGAGAGGCCTCACATAATTCATCTTCGTCACCATATTCACAGTCAACGTTACTCTCTCTAGTCTTTACACGTGTTGGCAAGAACATTTTCGTCTAGAGAATATACGGCTTTTACATATATAATTTATAAACTATTGTATAAATACTTGACATCCTAAAAAGGTTCTCCTTCCAAAATTGTGTATCTCCAACAGAGAACATCAAACATTAGGTATTTTTGCATGTCTAAACTTAAATTTATCAAAATTTTACATATATACTCCTAACTGCACCATAATTTTACAAAAGAGAAACACTTACTGCACCGGGCACAGGCAGCCGTCCGATCAGCAGCAGCAGTATTTTTTTATTTTATTTTCTTATTTTTTGAATTTTTATTAGGTCGGTCTAATCATGACCGACACTTTTTGTGTAAGTTGATCTCTTATTGGACGACCTAAAAGAATTTGAAAATCTAAAATCGAGCCCAATAAATAGTGAAAATACTGTTCATTGACTCAATTATTGAATTTTCAAATTTTATTGAATCATCCGATCGGAGATCGGATTATATAGGCATGTAAGGCATGATAAAGACCACTCAAAAAACTTTTCAAAAATTCAAAAAAAAATAGGCTGCACCGTACACGGTGCAGTAAGTATTACTCTTTTCAGAATGCTCGACATATTAAGTTGAAGTTCATAATACTTCGATGGGAGAGTATTAATACAATCTCTATGAAGTGGTATTTATAAGGATGTACGAGAGCGAGGAGCAAACATACAAATACAATAGTTTGCACAGATAAATACACAGGTCTTATGTCCTTATCCACTATCTGTTGGACCCATCTTTCCACGTGAAGGCCCCCCGATCTTATGAAATTAACATCTTCATCGGCAAAATATATGAAGAAAAACACAAGGAACATAGTTAACAATTCGGCTGAAAAAGTTTGTGGTTAACTCAGCTCAACTCTAATAATTTGGGGATCAATATGTAAAATATGTTTACATATATTAAAATTAATATTTTATATTTTAGATAATTATATTATCTTTTATATATTAATATTCCTTTTACTTTCCACAAAAGTGTAAGAAAAGTTGTATAATTGGTGTACGATTTTAGACATAGTCAAAAACATAAGTATCTTTACCTAATTTTTGAACTCCTCGACAAAAATATATTTTCCTAATTATTTGAGTTGGTAATCTTTCCAATAATTGGATGGAAAATATTTACCTGAAGATCGCAATTGAATGAGAGACTTCATAGCACATTAGAAGCAATAAGATCGTCCTTATCGATGTGAGGAGACTACTAGAGTCCTCCACAAGCTCTATGCGATAAATTCATAAGGTCGAGATACCCTAAGGAGAGAAAGAGATTAAGAGGAGGAGGCTATAGAGAGAGAGAGAGAAACACTAGCAACTTGATCTCCTCTCATGTACCCTCTATATATAGTGGGAGGTTGGACTCGTCTTCTCACAAGAAGAGGATTTCCTCTAAATCCTAGTCTAAGTCTTTCCTATCCATATCCAATGGGATGGCTGAGGTCAAAACTCATCTCAAACTTATCTTACATCTTTCACTTAGACACATTGGTCACCAAACCATCTTATGTGTCTTCAAATCATCTTTCATTCATACAAGAAATTAACATGTGCAACTAGACGAGGAAGATCTAAAAATGAAGAATGCTACATTAAGTCATCGCTTGACTAATGTAACATTATAATTCCAAATCTCGTCTCATATCTCAACCCACAAGCTCATACTAGATCAAGCTGATTTGATCCCCTTAAGATCTCCACTCTGACCTCTCAAATAATGTCTATGTACACATAGTTGTATTGGATACATCCAATACCCAGGCAATGAGTGAAACCAACATGGGTGTGATACAAGCTGACTTTTTCTACGCCATATATGTCAATTTGCTTAGACATGACTAGATCAAACTGATTTGATTCTCTTGAGATCTCTACTTTGACCTCTCAAATAATGTTTCTGAACATATAGTTGTGTTGGATTCAGCCAACAAAAAATCCCAGGCAATAAGTTAAACCAACATGGGTGTGATACAAGATGACTTTTCCTACGCCATATATGTCAATTTGCTTAGTCATGACTGCTTTCGTAGACATGCTCTATTGGACCGCATGTTTCATAGACCTTAGATAACATGCCAAAATAATATCATCAAATATCTACTTTATGATAAGGTGTATAATCTAAAAGGGAACAGGAAAGTATAGAAACTTATACAATAACGAAGCATGTATCCATTTAGTTACTCATCTAATAATCAACAAAATAATACATACAATGTGATTTGTAAGCTATGGTAGAGCCAAAAAATAGGATACGCCAAGCTCATGCACCATACGAATATATAACTCTACGCTCTTCTTAAGCACATCTGGGTTGCCCATATAGCACACTCGAGACTCGGCTATCACAAGCTATATGGAAAAAGACTAAATCCATGCTCAATTGATTTCAATCAATCTTATCTTAGTCATTTGTTAAGACAATTATGACTTTTATTACGCTCTATGAATGCAAAATCACACTCTCACTGATTGTGAAGTCCACAGAGTCTATCTTATCATGGTCGCTCTCATAGTGGCATGACAATCGTTTATGTGAGTGAACTGATCATAGCCTTGTAGCATGTTCAAATAAGTGCACTAATAATTGTCTATGATCATCTCACTAAATAGAGAAGTCTAAGGATTATCAATTCATGCGCAAACCAACATATCTATCTAGTCATCTAAGGCATTCACCATGACGCCACAAGGTAAGGCTCTAAGTGCTTCGCATAAGGAACACAATACTTTTCTTCATTCACCATGATGGCACAGGGCATAATCCAACTCTAACAAGTCCTAGTAAAGTTCAGAAACAACCTTGGTTAATTTTTATCTCCAAATTAGACTTTCCCTCTCTTCTTCAATTCAATTAAAAATGTAGTTACACATCTGTCATTTTTTAAAATGTCTGAATTGAACCCTTGGTAGTATTTGGCAAATTTGGCCCTCCATTAAAACTAGAAAAGTGCTAAGCACGAAATTGTATCTAACTCAAGTATCTCTTAAGGGGCTTAATTTTAAATCATTTGAGCATTCCTATCAAAGTTTAAGCTCGTCATAAATTTAGTGTTGTCTAAAATTTGCCCTCAATTTAGTTCTTGATTGACCTACTTAAATAAGTTTTAAACAAGTGAAGCCCAGCATAGCCGAATGGTTTAAAGAGCAAATATATAAAAAGATACTTCTAATACACTCTTAGGCTTTACTCATATTTGCCTTTATAACAGGAGTAATACTTGCTGCACCTCATGGGGGTGCACCACAAAAAATGATTAAATATATATATATATATATATATATATCGTTAAGGTAATGATAATGTCCTTAGCTCCTACTAGGGTTGTCAAACTGTGTCCAGAACTATTAAGGTAACCATTTGGACCCATTAATTTTGGGTAGTTGGTGTGCCTCTTTATCTGTTAACAACTACGTTATCATGAGTAATGCTTGCTACACTGAGAGTCAGTGTAGCAAGCTGAGTCATTTTGCAATGTAAGATGTCATTGGCCCACCTAGACAGGGGTCACATGGACTGGATAGCTTTTTTCACAAGAGGACTAAACAAGTATTAAACGCGGTTGCAGGGTTCTAGACGTGACAAATGTATGTACATATAACAAATATCTTGTGGGCGTGGCATGACAAATAGTATTTGTCACGTCCATGAAGTATTTGTCACGCCTAAAAGGTATTTGTCATCTCTATGCATGTATACAAATTTATAGGTGTGACAAATACTTTTCATATGTGACAAATGCTCTGTGGACATAACAAACTATTTGTGTCATGCATATATACATTTTTCACGCCCAAAATCCTGCACATATTTTTCCTGACCCACCTTTGGAAAAAGATGCCTAGCCTATGTGACCCTTGCCTAAGTGGACTAATGACATGTTGCATTGAAACATGACTCACCTTGCTGCACTGACAATAAGCATTACTCATGTTGTCATATCTTACATAAAATTGTAACCAGAATTGTGTGAATTTGAGCCTAAAATTAGGCTCATGTATCAAGTATATTATAGTTTAAAATATGAAGATTATTCCTCAAGCTCATTCATGTTTTATTGTGAAGAAATTATTGAGCGCCTCGAATTGATTTTGATAGAACAAATCGGTTACGACAATAATAAATGATATTGGTAAGTTTGAAGATAATTAAAAGTTCATTTTCATGTTTTACATAGACATATTGCTAAAGCTTTTCTCTTTATGGGTATGAATATATTAATATTTTTGGACTGCAACTACTATTTCTTTAAGATTAAAATGACCTAAAAAATAAACCTCAAAAATCACATTTAAATGAGAAGGCCAAAACCAAGTAAGTGGGTGTTGATCGACCAGAGGCAAGATTAGCTTATCAGAACCAAGGCACAGGTTTTCCTGTGCTACTTATTGGTCGACCAACCCTGGACCTGGTCGACCAGAACCAGCAAGACTCTGCCCTGGCTTGTCTTCACCTGCACTGCTTCTAGAAGCCCAGTTCTGGACCCTAGTCGACCAGAGTGACCCTCGCGCCCATGTGACCTAACAGAGTGATGCGTTTTTTGTTTGTCAAGTGGAAGGACAGTCACATGGGTTACTTTCTGAATCAAGGACTGTCACCCCAGCTTTTTGACCATGACAGTATAGATCCTCTTCATTTTTTTCAGATTTTAAGGTACTTTTTGCAGAGCTACTATTTTCCTTTACATGTTACACATCACATCACCTTTTCACCTACCACTTGGTCAGCTCTTCAAGGAAACCTTCTGCAGATTTTTTCTTGATGCAAGAGACATCACGTGATGCCCTTCAACTAGCCGGTACAACAAGAGACTAATGAAAGAGTTGGATTTCAAAATGAGAAGGAATACTTCTAAATTAAAAATGAAAAATCAAGGGACTTTTCCCACCATATATCTAATGATTTAAATTGATCTCTTGGACTATAAAAAAGAGAGTTGTGGGCAGTTTTTCGTAGAGGTCTTGGAGAGAAAATGTGAGAAATTTTAGAAAAAGAAAACTCTCTTGTGCTTCAAGCTTTTCTCTTGTTCTTATTATTTCTTAACCTTAAGAGGAAGTTTCTTTTGTGAGTTTTCTCATGCTTGCAGGCCAAGGATGATGGAGCTATCCAAGACCAAGGAAGGCTATTTTGGAGCAAAAAATATTCTTCTTCCTCTAAAGAAGAAGATCTTAGTGAAACTTCTCAAAAAAATGGTTGTTAGGAGGATTTAGAGGAACATCATCTACATCAACTCGTCTTAGAGCAAGAACACCACAAGAAGGATATTAAAGGCTTGAGCTTTCTTTGCTTATTCTATTGCTGTAATATTTAAGAAAGCTACATTATCTTATATGTGTAATATAGTGTAGGAAATTAAGGTTCCTATCTTTCTTACTCTTTCTTGTTGTTTGCCTTCCTTGTGGAAGAGGGACAATCTAAGAGAAGATTGGACATTGTATACCTTCCTTTATGGAAGAGGGCCAATCATTGAGGAGATTAGAGGTAGAGAACCTTCCTTTGTATGAGAGGGCCATTCCTTAAGAAGATTGGAGGTTGTTTTTCTTCTTTGGTGGAAGAGGGCCATCCTTTGCGAAGAATGGAGGTTAGTTGCTTTCCCTTATGGAGAAGGCCAATCCTTGAGACAATTAGAGAGAGTTAGAAGTGGCTAAGACTGTATCTACTAGTAGTATACTAAAAGTGTTTTCTAATGAAAAAGTCCAACGAAGTTGGGGAGTGGACGCAGGTCACCATTTGGTGAGCCGAATCACTATAAATGTTGTGCCTCTTATGTAATTGTGCTTATTTATCATCACATTACTTTCATAGCACGATTTAATTTTAAAGTGCACCGATTTAATTAAAGTTTTTTTAAAAAAAAATTCAACATCCTATTCACCCCCATTTAGGGTGTAATCCATAGACCTAAATCCAACAATTGGTATTAGAGTAAAGCATCTTAAGGAAGACCTAACGGTCTAAGAGAGATCCTAATATCTATGGCTTGCCCGGGCGAAGGATTTTCTATTATCCACCCACCACTCTTAGATGGGTCCAACTACACCTATTGGAAGATTCGTATGAAGATCTTCTTAAAGGCTATGGACTATGATGTGTGGATGATTGTGGAAAATGATCTACATGTACCTGCAAAGGCGGCAAATGAATGGGATGATGAATATTGTCGTAGAGTCTCTTTAAATGACAAAGTTATGAATATGTTATATTGTGCACTTTTTTCAAATGAGTTTAAACATGTGTCTACTTATGATAATACCAAAGAAATTTGAGATAGATTAGAAGTGACTTATGAACGTACCTCCCAAGTGAATGAGACCAAGATCAACATACTTGTGCATAAGTATGAACTATTCAAGATGGAGCCACAAGAATCAATTAGAGAAATGTTTACTCGCTTCACCGACATTGTGAATAGTCTCAAGGCTCTTAGTGAGATCTATACTAACACCGAGTTAGTAAGAAAAGTCTTAAGATCCCTCTCCATATCATGGAATCCTAAGATGATCACAATAGAAGAAGCAAAAGATTTCACAACCTTTACTCTAGATAAACTTATGGGCTCACTCATGACATATGAAATAAGTTTGAAAAGAGATAAGGAGGATGCCTCGAAAAAAAAAAGATCATTTCCTTTAAAGCCTCATATTCTATATCCGAGACTAGTGAAGAGGAAGCTTCAAGTGAAGATGATCCAAATGATGATGAAGTTGCATTTCTCTCTCAAAGAATCCAAAAGTTATTCAAAAAGAGAAGGAAGCAAGAATCATACAAATGAAATTCAAGAAGAGCAACAAGGAAGAGTCTCCTAGGAAGGATGAATATTATGAGTGTAAAAAGCCAGGACACATGTAAAGTAAGTGTTCCAATAATAAGAAAGCGT
Source organism: Zantedeschia hybrid cultivar (assembly GCA_030544215.1). Lineage (NCBI taxonomy): Eukaryota > Viridiplantae > Streptophyta > Magnoliopsida > Alismatales > Araceae > Zantedeschia > Zantedeschia hybrid cultivar. The sequence continues at coordinate 58,812,931 of JARZZO010000008.1, read as the reverse complement.
GGAAGAAAGATAGAGGGTTATCAAATGAGAAGTACAAGAAAAAAGTCATGATAGTTAGATGGAATAATGAAGAAGATTCTCACACTCATTCAAGCGATGAAGAAGCAGAGCTAGCCAATTTATGTCTCATGGCAAATGGAGATAAATAAATTGAGATAATTACTAATAAATCCAACGAAGTTTCATTTGATGAATTGCAAAAAGTATTTGATAAGTTATTTGAAGATTATAAGAAAGTGAATCAAGAGTTGAAATTCCCTAAAACGGATCATCAAAATCTATTGATTGAGAAAAATGATTGGAAAATGAAGTATGAGATCTCCATTAATACTTGTAAAATACTTGGAGATAATAGAGATGAGTTCGAAAAAAAAAATTTAAAGATGTTTGACGAAAATGACGACTTGCGTGCATCCTTGTCTAAACTTATGAAGGTTAAAGAGAAAATAAATATACTATATTGCTCTCATCAAGTGATATTTGGAAAAGAAAGTATTGGATATTTTACTTTCATCAAATATTACAAATTCAATACTTCCTTTTCTAAATCACTTATGCATACATCTAATTCATTTAGGAAGTCATCTCCATCTAATGCATATTTCAAGACTTGTTTTTAATGTGGCAAAAAAGGACATCTCGCTAGTTCTTATTGGTACTCAAATGGGAATATATTGAAAATAAAAATGTATGGATTCGAAAAGATTATTCTTATATGAAAACTAACCATTTTAGACTCAAAAGGATTTGAGTACTAAAATCAAAAGAATGATCTCATTTATAGCTATGTCTTGATACTCAAAAGAATGAATGGTACCTAGATAGTGATTTCTCAAGGCATATGACATATGACAAAGATCAATTTATTTTGATCAAAGCAAAAGGAGGAAATATAATATTTAGGATAATGATAAGGACAAGGTAATAAGTATTTGGGATATAAGTCATTCTTCAAGTTTGAAAGTTAAACATGTGTTTCTTGTTCAAAAGTTAACGCATAACTTAATTAATATTAGTCAACCTTGTGACATTAGGTATATAGTCATTTTTGAAGTAAATCATTGTGCAATAGATAATATGGTGGTTTCGATCATATTAAAATTGTTGCTCATATAAAAAGAAATAATACATCTTATATTTTGATGAATTCAATGATGACAATATATACTTAATTGCTTCTCATGATAATCATACTTGTTTGTAACATAGAAGATTTGATCATACTAGTATTGGAATAATCTCAAAATTAATCAAAGATGACTTAGTTCTTGGTTTGCCTAAAGTTAGCTTTACAAGTGATATAACTTATGATGCATATATTAAAAAAGATATAAAATCATCTTTCAAAAGTGAAATATAGTTTCAATGACTAGACCATTGCAACTATTGCATTTTGACTTGTTTGGTCTTACAAAAATTTCTAATCTTACCGATAAATTATTTGGCTGTGATTTTGATTATTCAAGATATACTTGGGTATTATTTATTTTTAATAGAAGGGATATATTGATGAATTTATAAAGTTTTGCAAGAGAACATAAAATGAAAAGAAGTATGTCATTTCATATATTAGAAACGACCATGGTAGAGAATCTGAAAATATGGAACTTAATAATTTTTGTGATGAGAATGACATAGAACATAATTTTCTATCCCTTCGGACCTTCAACATAATGGTATTGTTAAAAAAAAGAAAATAGAACATTGAAATAAATGATGAGAACAGTGTTATGTGAAAATAATTTGCCTTAATATTTTTGAGGAAAAACTGTGAATACATCATGTTATATCATTAATTATAAAACGATTAGGCCTATCTTGAATGAAATATCATATAAATTCTATAAAGATAGAAAGCCTAATATTACTCATCTTAAATCATTTGGTTGCAAATGCTTTGTGCTAAATAATGGTAAAGATGATCTAGCTAAATTTCATCTAAAAGGTGATAGAGCTAACTTTCTTGAATATGTCAATTTTATCGCTTTATAGAGTGTTTGATAAATGTACTTCGGTTGTAGAAGAATAAATTTATATATATTTTTTTATTAATTTAATCCATTGCCGAGAAAGGATGTACTTAATGTGATGTAGAAATTTTAGAAGAGATCATTGCAAATCAAGACAAATCAAGATTAAATCAAACTCATATGGATGACAAATGCAAAGAAGAACTTTAATAGTAAACATAAAAAGTGATAAAGTCTCAAGATGACCTACCCAAGAAATAGAAATAAGTCAAAGACCATCCGATAGACAAGATCATAGGTAAATTCGAAATAAGCATGATGGCTGAGCTAAATTTCTTTCTTAGACTCCAAGTGAAGCAAATGAAAGAAGGAATCTTCATAAGTCAAGTCAAATATACTTGAAAGCTCCTCTATAACAATATTTGACAGACTAAAGTACTTTCAACTCAAATGTCAATATCAACTAAGTTGGAAGCGGATGAAAGTAGTAAGGATGTAGATCAAAAACTCTCTTAAGGTATAATAGGCTCATTGCTTTATTTGTCGACTAGTAAGTCAGATATATTGTTTAGCATGTGCCTTTACACTAGATTTCAAAGGAAACCAAAAGAATCGCATCTAATTACTGTAAAAGAATCTTTAGATACCTTGTTAGTTACATTGATCGGGGCTTATGGTATCCTAAAAAATGTTCATTTGATGTGATTGCTTATTCTGCGGATTATGTCAGATGTAGAATAAATATAAAAAGCACTAGGGGAACATGTCATTTTCTTAGTGAGTGCTTGATATCATGGTCATATAAGAAACAAAATTTCGTAGAACTCTCAACGGGCGAAACTGAATATTGACTATCATAAGTTGTTGTGCTCAAATTCTATGGGTTAAGCATCAAGTATTTGACTATGATATGCATTTGAATCATATTCATATTCTTTGTGTAGTACAAGTATTATAAATTTGACCAAAAATTCACTACAACACTTTAGAACTATGCATATTAAAGTTAGATATCACTTTATTCAAGTCATGTTGAAAAAAGAGATATTAAGGTTAAGTGTTGATACTTTGAATTAATTAACAGATATTTTTACCAAACTCTTAATGAAGAAAGATACACTTTCATTAGAAAAGAGTTTGACATGTACAATATCTAAATGAGATTGATGAAGTAGGTTTAATTTATGTTATGTTTTCTTTCTTTAGGTCAAAGTAATTTAGTTGTTACTGTTAGAATGTATTGTTCGTATTGTTTCTCTTTATTAAAAAATAAATAAATTATGTATTGAATATCATGAAAAATCAAAATTGTGCTTGTTGAATAGTTGAGCCCCTCCTTAGGATGAATATGTATAAAAATTTTAAAATCTACGCTCAAAATGAATTTTAGACCAAATACAAGGCTTAACAAATGCCCGTCCACAACATGAAAAGCTTTTCAACTAGTTTTTTTTCTTTGCCCCCAAAAGGCCAGTGCACTATTTTGATCCAAATAATGAAAGAGATAGTTCACCCAAGGCAAGTGATGATCCATCAAGATCTACCATGTTTTATTCTGTCATGGCTTTCACAAAGGGTAAATGAAAGAAGAAATAGTGATATGTGTGAACCTTAATGACAATATGATTTCAAACCTGTGGTTTCATATGTTGTAACCTTAAAACAAAAATATTTTCTTCTTGTTTGTGCTGTTGTTTGTTTTTTTTATGATTTTAATTCTCAGTCTTTAGCTTTCTTTTATATTTCGGGTACTATGTTAACTTAGTATGAGCTTCATGATCTATCCTTTTTAATGATGACAAAAAATGAGAATAATATGTGTGAATGGTATAATACTATTGTGTAAATCATGCTATAGATAAAGGGAGAATAATATATGTGAATGAAATGGTATATGCTATAAAGTATGCTAATTTATTTGTGTATGTATACTTTTGAATCATGCCATGGATGTGGATGATGGTATGGTGATTGTGTGTTATGTGTCAAATGAGTTGAGGGTCTTGAATGCATGCTTTATTGAATATCTTTGTATGGATGACTTTATTGAATATCTTTTTGAGAATTGTGTACATGAACCATAGCATAAGGGCTTCATAGTGATACGTATTTTGTCTTCATCGAAAAGGAGAATAATGTTGATTCCTTAAGATTGATTTTGATGGAACAAATCACTTATAACAATAATAGATGATATTAGTAAGTTTGAAGGAAATTAAAAGTTCATTTTCATATTTTACAAGGATATATTGTTAAATTTTTCTCTTTATAAGTATAAATGCAATAAGATTTTTGGACTGTAAATACTATTTCTTTAAAATTAAAATGACCCATAAACGTCAAAAATCACATTTAAATAAGAAGGCCAAAACCCAAGTAGGTAGGTGTTGGTCAATGAGAGGCAAGAATGGTCGACCAAAATCATGGCACAAGTTTTCTTGTGCCTGCCTATTGGTCAACTAGCCCTAGACTTGGTCGACTAGAACCAGCAAGAGTTTACTCTAGCCTGTCTTTACCTGCACTGCTTTTGGATGCCCAGTTTTGAGCTATGGTCGCCCAGAATGACCTTGGCAACCATGTGTACTAGCAGACTGACGCGTCCTTGGTATGTCTAGTAGAAGGACAATCACATGAGTTGCTTTTTTAATCAAGGACTGTCACCCCAACTTTTTGACCATGATAGTATCGATCCCCTTTACTTTTTCTAATGAAATAGGCTAGTTTTTTTTCCACCTCTTGATTACCCTCCCTAATTTAAGTAGAAGATATTAGAATGTTTAAGAAAAAAATGCTTAAATTAGATGATATTAGAATGTTGATTCCCTAAGATTGATTTTGATGGAACAAATCACTTATAACAATAATAGATGATAGTAGTAAGTTTGAAGGAAATTAAAAGTTCATTTTCATATTTTACAAGGATATATTGTTAAATTTTTCTCTTTATAAGTATAAATGCAATAAGATTTTTGGACTGTAAATACTATTTCTTTAAAATTAAAATGACCCATAAACGTCAAAAATCACATTTAAATAAGAAGGCCAAAACCCAAGTAGGTAGGTGTTGGTCAATGAGAGGCAAGAATGGTCGACCAAAATCATGGCACAAGTTTTCTTGTGCCTGCCTATTGGTCAACTAGCCCTAGACTTGGTCGACTAGAACCAGCAAGAGTTTACCCTAGTCTGTCTTTACCTACACTACTTTTGGATGCCCAGTTTTGAGCTATGGTCGCTCAGAATGACCTTGGCAACCATGTGAACTAGCAGACTGACGCGTCCTTGGTATGTCTAGTAGAAGGACAATCACATGAGTTGCTTTTTTAATCAAGGACTGTCACCCCAACTTTTTGACCATGATAGTATCGATCCCCTTTACTTTTTCTAATGAAATAGGCTAGTTTTTTTTCCACCTCTTGATTACCCTCCCTAATTTAAGTAGAAGATATTAGAATGTTTAAGAAAAAAATGCTTAAATTAGTGTTCATCCAACTTCTGCTAATGGCCTCCTTGAGGGACTGATTAAGTAACCAGCTGAATACTAATTTGAATGCCCGTCTTTTCTACAACATCAACAATAGCTTAAGAAGAAGAGCAGAAATGATCAGATACTCATCTATTAGTTGATTTGGTTGAGCATAAGGAAATAAAACAGACCATTCCAATTTGATGAAGGCTCTACCAATACATCCTAAGCTTCTGTTGCTTCCTTTCCCACTATTGCACCAAGTAAATCCAAGTCCCTTGGATGGGAGCTCAATTAGTTTAGCTCATAAGGTAACATCAATTCAAAGTCCCTAGTAGAACTTTCCTTCGATGGGCTACCTCCTTTGTTATCCTCTTAAGACCTTACCAAATCAAAGTCACCAAAAACTAAATAAAGGCAGATTGAGCTTTGACAAAACTTCATAGTCTCTAGTAGAACTTTCCTTCCTTGGGCTACCTCCCTTCTCATCCTCTTAATATCTTACCAAATTAAAGTCACCAAAATTGAATAAGGGCAGATTGAGCTATGATAACTTCTCAATCTTTGGTCATAATTTTCTTCTAGAGATACAAATACTACTTACAATACCACATAAATAGGAAATCAAAGCAGCTACTCTATTGTTTCCTAGTTTGCTGTTCAATTAAAATTTCCAATTACGATGGATGTGCCACATGCATTACAAAGCACATAATTTTATCTTCCTTGATTCGAATTTTGAAATGTTGAAAGGATGGAAATCAAATATTCGAACTTTCATTTTATAGGAGCAGACTCCTCTCCTTTCTGTCATCCCTGTGTCCCCCGAGGATCACTAGAAAAACCAGCATCAGCGGGCATGATATTCCTATATAAAGTAGTAATCCCTTTTTAATCAAAACGTGTTTATGAAAAGAATATAATATTAAGGGATTAACTAGACTTTTTGTAGTATGTCCAAAATAGGAAACAATAGCAACTGTATTAAATTTCTATTTTGCCGTTTTGTCTAAAATTTCCAATTATGATAGACATCATCAGAAAGGAAAAAAAAATTATCTTATTTTGTTTGGAATAGTGAAAGATCAGAAACTAAACAACAGAAGGTTTAAAACATACCAAAAATAAGAAACTATAGCAGCTTTTGGTTCTAATTTTGTTTAGTTACCTAAAATTTTCAATTCCAATACGCAAGCCGCATGATTAACTAGACTTTTTATAGTATGTCCAAAATAGGAAACAATAGCAACTGTATTTAATTTCTATTTTGCCGTTTTATCTAAAATTCCCAATTATTATAGACATCATCAGAAAGGAAAAAAAAAATCTTATTTTGTTTGGAATATTGAAAGATCAGAAACTGAACAACAGAAGGTTTAAAACATACCAAAAATAAGAAACTATAGCAGCTTTTGGTTCTAATTTTGTTTAGTTACCTAAAATTTTCAATTCCAATACGCAAGCCACATGTGCATCAGAAAGGGAAAAAATACTTTGGATTCTAGGATTATCAAAAGGTCAGAAACCTAATATGCAAACTTCTATTGCTGAGATGTGATCTTTTGAATTTTATTCTCTCTTCAATGTATCTCCACTGATATAGGGTAAGGATAAGTTTGGTCTTTCATTTACTATCTAATTAAATGACTGGTACAGTTCTGATCCTTGTGAGTGAGGATATACTGAGATATATAGAATAAAGTCCAAAAGATCTTGTCTCTCAATGTGCTATTCTGGAATGTTTGGAATATTGGGGAGGGGTGGATTCACATTCAGAGTGGGTGATGTAAGAAAAGAAATAAGGAAGCTGAGAGTAGAGAAGAATGCAGATCCGCCATTTCCTACCCTGCCAAGTATTCACCTCCTAGAGTAGAAACACGACTATTATATGTCCATTTTGAGAGTAGAGATATAGACATACGACCTTTTAAAAAGTAAAAGTATATAAACTAAATAGTATTTATAATCTCTTAACATACTTCTTAAAACGTTTAAAATTGAAAATTATACAACAAAACGCTATCTATACTCTCTTAATGCGCCCTTCACAAATACTTCTCTTAGTCCTTGCAGGACTAGAATCCTTTGCTATCTTTGTGGTAGCCTCTGTGGTCCCTAAGTCTTATGCAGGAAAAAAAAAAAAATTCTCTCTTTTATTATCAGATAGCTCCAATTGATTTTTAAGATCGGATGATAAAAATTAAAGTCCCAAAGACGAGTATTAACCCTAAGGACCCTATTTGGATACCTAAAATTTTTATGAATTTTTTTGGAACATGAAGATGATGGATTTTTGGGTGGGGGCACATCTAATTTAAATTCACCAGGAGAGTGTTGAATCATTTCCTACGTATATATATAATTATATTGTGTATCTATGAATTAAATGTAATCATTCTCTTCATTCATAAGATAAATTATTACTTTTATGCCACTGATATGAAAGAATATCCCTAAAGAGCATCTTATTAAAGAAGTGAAAGTGAGAGCAACAACACCCAATTATATATTCATCATCCACAAACATCTTAATTCTTAAAGACAAATGCTTGCTGTATTTTAAGGGAAGCAAAAATTAGTGAGCTAAATTGAGTCTTCTTATTTTCTTTTGTCATCTACAAAGTTTATATGGTATCCTCTCCTTATTAAATACATTCTGACATCAATCGCGGGTTAGCACACACGGCAAGGCATCAGATTTAAGAAAAGTAAAAAATTTATTCGACAAATTAATCTCAAAAGTATCCTCACGGTCAGCGTGTTCTGGGGAACTTTCTAATTCTCTTGAAAAGGAATGTAGCGGACAATTTTCTTTACCTTTTTAATTTGACCTTTTTTATATGCGTCGATGTGCGACTAAGGTCGTAATGTAGTTGTTAACAGGGAGATAAAGGTCATGTATGCTTTTCACCAATTTTACTCCATTACTGTGCGACAAACATTCTTTTTTGGGAGGAAGTAACAAGCATTTCTCATACTTAAAACACGGCAGCCCACGGCAGGCCCCGCCCAAGAGTCTCCCTTCTGACGTCGACCAACCCCTGGACGTACATCTACAGGGGGGAGAGATTCTACACCACACGCATCATGTGGCACTGGTAAAAGGAGCCCAGTATCATCCGTGTAGGGTGCCGTAGAGGACACCAGCGCTTCCAATCCACGCCGCGTGGCCACCTCCTCCCTCAGAATTTTGGTGGAGCGAGGGAGACAGACCAGTGATAGGAAAACCAACCAGCCATCTTATGGGTCAGTAGAAACTAGGAAGTGGTATCTCAAGGGATCCGGTTAGGAGAGCGAGAGAGAGAGAGCGAGATACCACGTGGATTGCTGTAACAGAATTCCTCACATCCCTCTAACCACAACCACCGCCACCGCCAACCTCACTCCCTTCTCCCCACCACCACCACATCCTTCCACCTCCACTGATATCAAATCCTCCTCCTACTTATTGTGGCACCCATTCGGTCAAAATCTGATCTTTTTCTCGTTTTCCCGCTTTAATTACTCTTCTTTGTGGTTTCTGCACCACTGCCACCCTGCAGCCAGCCCCTTCTTCTTCTTCTGCACATACTTAAGCAGTGGGAACCCAGTTTGGTTTTTCTGCTGTTCTGGTTCCTGTTCACCTCCTCAGGTTCTCTTCCAGTAGCCATGGCTCTGTGGTACAGCACCCTTTCTCACGCTCCATGTGCTTTCTCCAAGACCCACCTCCCAATTATGGCCCCCAGCCCTGTGTCTGAGTGCACACCTTCCCTGCTCACGCACAAGGCTTTCCTTAGCAGTAGAGTGGCAAGGAGGAGGAGGCGGCGGAGCGAGAGCAGGGGGGGCTCAGTGGTGGCGGCGGCAGCGGCCGGGACGCAGACGGCTGCCACTCAGGCCCCGCCGGTTGCTCTGCCACCTGCAAAGAAGGTCCGCATCCTCGTGGCCGGCGGCGGGATCGGGGGGTTGGTGCTTGCCCTGGCCGCCAAGAGGAAGGGGTTCCAAGTGATGGTGTTTGAGAGGGACTTGAGTGCTATTAGAGGTGAGGGGCAGTACAGGGGGCCAATTCAGATACAGAGCAATGCGTTGGCGGCGCTGGAGGCCATCGATATGGAAGTCGCCGAGGAGATAATGAGCGCTGGGTGTATCACCGGAGACCGGATAAATGGCCTCGTGGATGGAGTGTCCGGTACATGGTATGTGCTTCTTTCTTCTGGGTTTTCCAATTCAACTAATTTGATTAAGAATCTGTTTACTCTCTCATAAGTGCAATGGATTGACAACCATGCCAGTGATCTGCAATCGGATAGCCTGGTGGATCACTACAATGATACTGTCTGATTGAGCTTCAAGATTATTAATCTGCCAGAAAAATGGGACATTACATGCTTAAAACATACATGTTACAGGCTTGCAGCTTTTCAACTTTGAAGAATTGCAGGCCGAACTTCTGTTTAACATATCATGTAATAACAGAAGCATGACCAAAAGATAACACGAACATCTTTGTGTCTCTCAACCCATTTTCTTTTTAAGCCTACTAAGTTGCAGCTAGATGGCAGAAAATTGCTCTATAAAGAAATGGAAGCTGATTTCGTTAAAATCTTGTATGAATTTTGAGAGAAAAGGAAAGAAGATGTCAGGGAAATCTGTGCTTCATGCAGATCTCAAGGGTTTGATTGCTCTATCAATATATAGGATAGAAAACCTGAGGTTCCAGATAAACTACACTGAAAAGCAAAGATCCTAGGAACTTTTATGGTGGGGGATTCTTTGCTTGGGTCCTCAGTTTCTCATCATCGGAACCATTAGCCTTCTAATTTCATGGTCTAATGACCACCTTGAGATGATGTTGACTCGATAACAATGTGTTCCTCTATCAAATGGGGCCATCTCTGGTATGAATTTGGTGTGGCAAATACATCGTTCTGTTCCCTTCAGATGACTAGCTGAGTACAGATGTCAATGCAGAAACTAAGACAAGCCGGATCTACACACACAAGTACAAAACTACTCCATATGAAACATTTGTGGTCTCAGATCATAAACATGCAAATTCCCAACTATGTTTCTGTACCGTGAACTATTTGGATGAAAGGCCACGACCTGTGCAACATATACAACTGGCTGTATGTGCTTGGTATGCAAGCTTACTATCTTACTACGAAAGTGAGGACACTCTTCAGAAAAATTATTTCCCTGACCTTCTTTTGGAGATCTGTATGAATGGTGCAGCAATAATAAAAGAAAAATGCATAAGATACAGTAATCAGTACCTCCTTTTATACCAGCCAAAAGGACACATCATGTAGATGCTTGTCAAGTCTCTAAGGAGCCTCATGCCTTCTTCAGCCCCCCTCCCCCCTCCCCCCTCCCCTAGCCCCCTGCCCACCCCTACTTTTCAGTATGACCTTTTCTGCAGTAGCAACTAGTTACAATAGTCACTCACTTTCTAAACTCAACCTTAGAAAGCTGCTAAAGTTAGCTTCCTGTGGAGTCCAGAAGGAGATGTCGTGGAGCTTGTGCACTTTTAAGTTGGAAGAGTGAGTACATGAAGAAAAAGGGGATGTTGATTGGTAATTGTGCCCCTATGAAAAAGTTCTATTAGAGAAATGACTATAGAGAGTTGAAGAAATGGACATGTCTTTGGTCATCAGAAGTTGTATAGAAGCCAGGATTTATGCCCTTAAAATCATTAGATGTTTTTAGGCATCTGGGAGGACTTCTTTCAAATGGGTGATATCATGGTTCTGTCAGTATGAAATATGGTGGCCAATATCTAGCTTACTATATTTTGGGAAGACGGCTGGCTTGCTGAGAACTCACTTGAAAAACTTTTAGTTATATTTATGAAGTAAAAATTTGCCACTCGAAGGGCGAGCCTAGAGCAAGGGTTAAGTTGCCCGTTTGTGACCTGGAGGTCAAAGGTTCGAACCAAGGAAACAACTTCTCTGCTTAGCAGGGGTGAGGCTGCGTACATCGTCCCTTCTCCAAACCCCACAAATGGTGGGAGCCTCGTGCACTGGGTACGCCCCTTTTAAAAAATTGCCACTTGGGTGCTTCAATTAGGTAATACTATGAAAAGAGAAGTATACTAGTATGAGATACTACTTCATAAAGAAACATGAGAAGACTGAGAGAAGAATCTGGTGGTAGGAGAAGAAAGGATCATTCTTAGTCAAATGACTGATGAGTTTCTTGGATGATAGACATTGTAGAGTTAATTGGGTGGACAATTCTGTTCCAAGAACGTTCTTCAAAAATCAAGGTTTTATACTGCAAATTTGCCCTTTTCAAGCTGCAACCTGCAATAGAAGCAGGAGCCTGAATCCTTCAAGTGGAGATTTCTTCTATCTTTAGCATATTGGACAAATTAATGGATCACTTGTGTTTCAAACAGGGAATTCTGGATCGGATTGGCCGTCCAGATCGGGACTCACGGATCCCGATCCGAATCGGCCGGAATCGGCCGAAAACGGCCAAATTGGCCAGGATCGGCCGATTCCGGCTGGATCAGCACCGGCCGATCCCGATCTGGATCGGCCAATTCTGCTTTCCATGGTTTCAACTTGGCATTATTTGCCCTTCTCAAGCTGCAACCTGCAATAGAAGCAGGAGCCTGAATCCTTAAAGTGGAGACTTCTTCTATCTTTTGCATATTGGACAAATTAATGGATCAGCTGTGTTTCCACTTGGCATTATTTCTGCTTTATGGAAACCCGCACAACTAGTTGCAAAATGTTGATGTATGATGGTCGCTGGAGAACTGCTCTTCTCTGCTTAAACTTATGAAATTCTCATTCCTTATTTAGAAAGACGCAATCTTTTGCTGTATGCTGTATGCTATTTTATTTTTGCCTTTAGTCTATTTTGAAATCAGAGTAATTTCAGGATCCTTAACGTTTGAGTTCAGGAGCATATTTTATATGGTGTGCATATCCTTCTCTGGTTGAAGACTTGTTAATTGCTTTGTTTCAGCAGTAAGCGAAGTCTCATATTTTTACTAACCTAAGAAGCTGGAGAAGAATTGTTGGCTGCTCTTTCTATTTCTGTTGTGTTTACCATGACAGAGTTCAATGCATGTTCTATTCTTGTTTTCACTTACTGTTCACTTTCTTACTCAATTTGAATGAACTGTAGTCGGTCAAGGGTTCATGGTTAGGATGTGGAAAATTTTAATAAGTGCTGGCTTTCAACCTAATGTACACATTCCTTCTTTTTCACCTGGGTTTTGGACCAGCTATGGCAGAGTTAGATTACGTACATGGGATAGATTAAAGTGGTGGGATGGAACACATGTAACCGATCCTAAATAAATGGGATAGGCCTCTGATGGTGATAATGATGAATAGACTATGCTCTTCTGATTATTCCCCAATCAAGAAAATGTCACAGTATTCTCATTGCAGTTCTTCTGGAATCTGCATGGCAGACATGGACTCTATGCCATTGTCATCTCCACAACTTGGGTAGCAAAACAGAAAAGAGAGCAACTTGAAGAATTTGTGTGCTGTGGAGCGCTTTCTAATTCCTCAAGCATAGATGGTTTCCTTTCATTCTGTGACACATTAATGACTGTCCACAGGGACATGTCAGCTGCATTGACTAGGTCATAATCATTCCACAAGGACATGGCAGTTGCATTGACTATGTCATAATCATTCCCTCCTTTACCCCTCCTGGGATCATATGATTACTGCCTTGCTTGATATTGTAAACACATCAAACATAAGAGGCTACCCCCGCGTGCAAGAGAGGGGCCAGTTGCCAGTTGTATCGAACACCCATCACCTATTGCTAAGATTATCTTCATCTGAATGTGGGCCATATTATTGTCATCTGAATTTTGGGCCCTTTTTATAGAAACATGGCCAGTTGTATCAAACACCCGTCACCTATTCCCAAGATTATTCTCATCTGATTTTGGGCCATGCTGTAGAGAAATATGGCCAGTTGTATCAAAAACCAGCCTATTGCCAAGATTATTGTCATCTGAATTTTGGGCCATTCTGTATAGAAACATGGCCAGTTGTATTAATGAAATGTATCCTTGTATCAGGGGAAACAGTCTAGGGAGTCTACCTTCCAGTGTAGAAGCTGCCAACCACTTATCTTTTCAGATGTGTTGTCTCCTTACTTTACCTTGTTCTCATTTCCCTCCTCAACCCAGTTATCTGATATATGAATGCCCTTCGATGTAGGGTAAGCCAAGCCTGTTTTCAATTTCCCAACTGAATTTCTGCAGGCCTTTGTCTGCTCACAATAACCGTTTTTTCCTATTGCACAATTTTTTACTCGTTCTAACTGATTTGCGAACAACTTCCCATTTGACTGTTGGGATACCCCGTTCGTTGGTGTTACCTCAAAGAAAATTCTGCATACTCTGGTCCTAATCATTTCAAACCTTGGTTGGTATGTAAGAAGCTGTTTGGCAATGTGTAGAAGACTGGAAAAGACTGCATGTAGTAGAGTGATCCTACCTCCAAGGGTAAGATTCCCACCTTTCCATACAGCTTTTTTTTTTTTTCCTTTGTCTTTGCGATGAGTGTCTCCCAATCTAAGGATCTCGACTTTTTTATATCAGAGGGACGGTACTAGATATTGAATAGGAATATTGCTGACTTTGCAACCCATGATGTCAGTGCAATCTGCTAAGAAGCATTTATATCAAGAGAAAGAATCATCATATCATCAAAGCCTTATCCACGTTATTTGGGGCCAGCTACCTGGATTAAGCCATTCAGAAACTATATTAAGGGAAAACCATATACATGAAGAAATACCCTATGGATCCATGACAAATGGAAATAATACCAGACTGTTTACATATAATTAAGACCAAAAGCTCCCATTCAGAATCATTTGCATAGAAATTTGATGAATTTGGGTCGAATTTGCATAACCATTTCAATTTATCATATGATTACCCTGTAGTTGCATGGAGTGGTCATATGAGTGCTAATAGGAATGAGATGGGAGCAGAAACCACGGAGCGGGAATGCTTTTGGAAGTGGGAATGGTGGCGAAATAACAAACCCTGCAACCAAGGTTTGCCATCTCGGATCATGGCTTTGCCTCGGGCTGGTTGGAGAGAAGAGATCTTGATAAAATCTCAGGAGATTGAGACAAAATCTTGGGACTTGTATGTATGATAACAACGTTACATATGCATGCATGTAATACATGCGATACACATACATGCTAGGAATGCTATATTGGGTCTCAACATCATCTCAAAGGGCCAAAGAGAAGAGATCTGAAAGAGAGAATGATGACCAAGTCATGATCATCTTATACTTAAAAAACCTTTAAATTTGTGTATGTAGCCAGTAAATATGATTAAATTAACATTATATTAACAAGAAGAATGCAAAACATTGTTTACATATATACAAGGTATGCCATTTAAATGTGTTAGAAAACTCCTCATTACTCATCATTTCCCTCCTCTATTTGCCTTCTTATCTTCTGCCCCTCCTCCTTTATCCTACTCCTTTTCATTGTTCTTCCTCTATATTGCTCTTATTATTGATCTCGCTCAAGCTTCATCTTGGGACTTTTGGAGAGACAAAGATTCCGAAAGATCTTGGAAGAGATGACAAACCATGCCTGCAACTAAGCATTAGCCAAAGAAAGATGGTGCATTTGCTCTCATCAACAATATTGCATGATTTGTTATGCACAGAACCATATTGTTGTATGTGTTCACTAGTTGGGCGAAGGATTACTTTTTTTATATTTATTTTTCAAGGATGATTATTTTTTATATTTATTTTCAAGGATGATTATGAGCTTTGAACCTTTCTCACTTTCTCAAGCATTTGTAGTGAAGAATTTCTATCTGGTCTTCAGGTACATCAAGTTTGATACGTTCACTCCTGCAGCAGATAGGGGACTGCCAGTTACAAGGGTCATTAGCCGTATGACGCTACAAGAAATACTTGCTCGATCAGTTGGTGATGAAGTTATTTTCAATGGCAGTAATGTTGTTGATTTTGTAGATGATGGGTCTAAGGTTCTCTCTCTCTCTCTCTCTATATATATATATATATATATATGTACCCTCCCATTATATCAGCATCATCAGAGCCTTTAGTTGACAGACAGCACATATAAAAGTTTTCACATCTGAATTATGAATCCTGAACCAAATCTCTCTCCAATGTATATGTTCATATATCCATATTCTTATGTTATCATCCTTGTTTTGTTTTATGTTGATTTTTATCACCTCTGTAGGCCTTAGTAGTTAAAGACTTCCACAAGAACGCAAAGTTCCCTTATTTCAGGTGGTATCTTTTTTAGTTTTTTTTTTTGTTCCAAAGTGGATAGTACCACCAATTTTATTGAAATATGTGGAGGCAGTACAGTTACTTGAGATGGTATGATTTTCCACGTACTAGATTGCTGGTTCTTGTATCCAAGGCTGTCAACATGCATCTGTACAGGAATCCTTACATATGGTTCATCTTGTTTTCATCCTTTCTTTGAAGCAACACTGTCAGAGTGAAAAAAGGAAAGAACAGTGTACTTACTCTTAGTATTTACAATTTATTCTTCAACTTTTTTCATTGTTATTTGATCAGGTGACAGTGAAACTTGACAACGGATGTACATATGAAGGGGATCTTCTTGTTGGAGCTGATGGTATATGGTCAAAGGTCTGCCTGGATGCTCGTGGTCCTAATAAACTTCATGAAAACTGGGAATTTTTTTTTGCCCTTTGACAGTTGACATTTCATTGCAATGCAGGTACGAAAGATCTTATTTGGTCACACAGAGGCTTCTTACTCTGGGTACACCTGCTACAGTGGTATTGCAGACTTTGTACCACCAGATATTGAGACTGTTGGGTATTACTGGTTTTCTTCATGCTATTTATCATTTTGCTGGCTTCCAAATTTCTGCACCTGCTATTCATCAGTATAATATAAACTGTCACCATCAGTTTTCCTACAATAAGTTGTTGATCTATTTCAATCCTTATTTATCTTTAATGAACAGTCTCATGTATCATTATTTTACACTGAAGGTACCGAGTATTTCTGGGTCACAAGCAATACTTTGTTACTTCAGATGTTGGTGCTGGAAAAATGCAATGGTATGCATTTCACAAGGAAGAACCTGGTGGCGTTGATACACCAAATGGTAGATATACTTGTATTTTCCTGATACAATGTTTTTGTCTCTATTTTGAAAGTGATACCAGGTTTTTGTTTCTATTTTAAAAGTTGAATTTTCATCTGTCCACTTTAAACATGAAATCCATTCTTTGGGCATGCATGTTTCTTGTGAGTGGAGAAAGAAAGCAGTCAGTGAGCATATAAATTAAGGTAACTTAATCCAGGGAAATAATAGATTATGCAGTAGCAGAACAAATGAAAAAGTTGTTGTTTGTTGTCTCAAAAATTTCAGTTCTCATTGTCTCATATAAAAAGGTTATTACATTTGTTTTGCTTGACTTTTTTCATGCTTATCTTAATACAAATAAACTAGAGATGTTTGGGCCGTTGAGATAAAATTTAATTATACATTCACTTCCATGCATATCTGTTTAGTTCCGTGCATTTTCATTGCGAATTTTGGGTGTAGGGAAATTTCTTTCTTGCTAATAATCTTCTTTGATTGCTTCCCTAATTATAAAATTCCTACTCCCAGCCTTTCATCAATATCATTTCTCCATATGGAGTGTTTGATTGCTGTATTAGATAGCTCTATCAATATCAATTTGATATTGCTGCTAATAGTGGGTGTTTGGCTATGTCCTATCAGTGTTGATATTCATACATTGTTAAAAGTGTATTGTCATAACAAAGTTAATACTGGTCTGAAGCCATAGTAGAAAGTTAATTTTGTCCATAACTGCATGCCAATGGCCAGCCATTCTATCCAATGTTGATGGAGCATCTTCTTATGAGCAGTCTTCTAATTGGCATTCTATAGAAGTATGCACAACCACCTAGTATCTTTTGACACAGGTCCCTTTAGGAAGGATTCAAAATTGGATTGGGTGGCTGAATATGGCTTGTGCCAATCCCGATGTTGATACAGATCAGGTCAGTCCAACATGTCCAAATTAGGGGTGGATTATTCGAGTAAATAAAGATCAATCAGCCAGACTTGATCAAATTCTGGTCTGATTTGCTTCCAATATAACCCAATTTATGTCAAGCTCAGCTGATTTATAGTTCACCTTCTCCCCTCAATTTTTGGATTATCCAGTGCCTAATCAAGTTTTGAAATTGGCCAATTCTACAGCTGAGGCCTTGGTGTTTTAAAAGGTCTTGAGGCGGGTTGTGAGGCACTTTTCAAAAGCCTTACATGAGGTTTAAGGAAAGGATGTTAAAACTATCAAAGAAAATTAAACACCATTGGTCATACTATCTCAACTTATTAGGGCCCCCATACAGATGAACTATGGGCAAAAGCTACGTAATACTAGTTGGCCTTGAAGTATGAACTGCCACAGTTACTACCCACTGGTTTGCTGTTGGAAGTAGAAGAGTTGGGTTTAGTTTAAGTCCTTTTACTTTGTTTATCGAATAAAATTGTCTTCATTGAATTGTATCTTAAGGACAATAAGGCACCATAAGCCTTGCTTGCCTTAAAGCATCTCATTGCCTTACCACCTAAAGGTGTAAACCTCAAGTAAATGGCGTGAGGCGCATGCCTCAATTAACAAAAGGCGTAAGCCTCAAGTAAACAGCCTGAGGCACATGCCTCTAGGCATTTTTCTAGCGTCGTGCCTTGAAGCATATGCCTCAGTGACTTGAGGTGCCACCTTCTTAAACAACTAGGTCTAGCAAGATGTGCAATATTCGATCATTATAACTGTGTAGAACATTTGGTTCATATAATGTTCTTCTGTTAATCTTGATCTTGAGCTCCATTGTAATGTTATTAATGTTCATTAGACTTGGACCACTAGGTTATTGCTTATCATCCAATGGGACATTATTTCAATAATGTGCACTCAATTATAATAGTGTCAAGACATATAATTTTTATTAGAAAAGAATTGTGTGCCATTACATCATGGAATACAAGATTCTGTTTGAAATGGTGCTCACAAAAGTTCATATTACAATACAAAATAGAAACTTTATTAAATATCAGATCCGGTGACCATATTAAAACAAAAGATGTCAGCATATGCCCTTGTAGGAAGGAAAAAATGAAGACGGTGATGTTCCTCCCTAGCTGGAAATGTTGCTTCAAGAGGTCAAATATGTCCTATAGTATGAGATTTTGTCTATTTTGTAAGTGGTGTGTGCACATTGAGTGTAGGGTCTATGATCCTCAGAAAGAAGTAACACAATGCAACTGGTGAAGAAGAAAAATGAAGATTGGGATTCTCTTCCTGTCATGACTATTTATCGCTTGAGCCCATGGTGAATGATGAGTTTTCACATCAAGGTAACTAGAACCACTCTATGGAATGACCCAACAAAATATTAGCTCTTGTGTAATACTTTCTTTACTACTGAAGGAAGACTAATGAGGAATCTGCATGTATAGCAGTACAATGGACACAACAAGTTTCAGATACCACTTTTCTATTCTGTACTCTGATGACTTAGTGAACAATTTAGCTGGTGTTCATCTTATCTGAATTGGACTTGGACTTGAATAATGGTGGCCATTAAAAGAGAACTCAACCATAAGAAGATGGCAGTCAAGACTCAAAAACATATATATGAGTACACTGAGTAGTATGTGATGCCACTTGGACTTTCCATGCTCTTGTACTTGCTTTCATGTGAAACATATTTTCAGGCCATGTCTAATTAAATGCACTGAGATGAATTATGTTGATATTGTTGTTTCTGTCAATATCAGGAGTGGCACCTGAGGAGAAACTCTTTCATAATCTCATACAATGTGAAATAAAATGACATGCACGTAATAAAACACCATATAAGTAAATATGGTAAACCCACAACAGAAAAGGAGTGGGGTGATCATGTTATCAAAATTATTAAGGCATGAGAACAAAACAACAAAGAAACAAGAATAAAAATTTAGAAACTTATCAGTCGAGATGCCCATATTGATTCTCCTTAGAGAAGATCCCCTCCAAAAAGGAAAAAAAAATGTGTAGGGAAATGACAGTATCAGCTACCATGATCCTCCAAACTCACTACAAGAGAGATCGATCTTCGAGCAAAGTCTTGTCACCAGCAGCCTCAAGATTGGACAGACGGAGCGAAAGAAGTGGAGACACAGAGAGAGAGAGAGAGAGAGAGAGAGAGAGAGAGAGAAAGAGAGAGAGCACACTTCTTGATCTATTCCCAAATGAAAAGAGATATGTATATGCCTGTTGAACCCAAAAAAAATAATCTCATATACAGATTTGCAGATTTGCATTGTATATGCATATATGACGCATGCTCGCGTCGATGTGAAATTCCCATAGGAGAATACACATACATAGGTATGACGATATGTTCATGAAGGACCATGTCATGCAAAATATAATGTATGCCTATGATATATGTGAATACTAGAAATCCATAAGAAACCATGGGCTCGCATTACGAGGGCAGCGGGGTAAGAAACATACCTAGGCCACGGAGGCCTTAATCAGATTTTTTTTAGGAGCCTAAGGCAGTCCCAAGTTGCTTGCTTCGGCTTCCGAAATCAACTCCCGAACCGCCTTTGCGATGCTCGATAGTAGGACCCGGAGGGAGACCCCAAACGCAGCGACAAGTGGGACACCGAACGCTGCAAAATAAGGGTCAAAATCAGTCCCAAAGTGGACTAAAATCTGTCCCGAAATGGGGTAAAATCAGTCCTATAACTCCCCCGAAATGGCCCCGAAATGGAGGCCCAATAGTAGGAGAGATAGGCCTAATAAGTAGCCCTATGGGTGGGGTCAATATGAGGCCCAATAAGCCCCCAAATGGGCCCAAATTCAGTCCCAAAGTGGGCTGTAACCTGCCCCGAAATAAGGTAAAACCAGTTATGGAACTTACCTAAATCAGCCCCGAAACGGAGGCCCAATGTCGGGAAAGGTAGGCCCAATAAATGGTCCAATGGGGGAGCCCAAAAAGAGGCCCAATAGGCACCCCTAACAGGCCCAAACCAGTCCCGGAATGGGGCCAAAATGGTCCCCAAACTTGCTCAAAGTGGCCTTAAATGAAGGCCCAATAACCGGGGAGGTAGGCCCAATAAGGGACCCAATATGATGGCCCAATAAGGAGACCAAATGGGCCCAAAAACCAGTCCACAAAGGGCAATAAATCTGCAGCCCAGGAAGGGAAAATCTGCAAACTCCCAAAACTAGAAAAATTGCCTAAAGAGGAAGGTGGACCCCTCTCTCCCACTCCCCTTTATTTAAATAGGCAAAGGGGAGGGAGGAGAGAGAGGGGGAACCGGTGGGGGGAGCCCCCACCGGTTCCAAGAGGGAAACCGGTGGGGGGGGGGGGGGAGGAGGAGCTGTCCCTCCCCTCTTCAGATTTTTTGAAATTTAAAAATGGGGTGTTTTAATGGGAGGATTAATGGGGGATCTTAACCCCATTCACACATGGGTTAAGAAACCCATGTGGAACTCTCCTTAAATCCAATCCCAAACCCCTTTCACACCTAGCCCAAACCTGAAATTAATGGGCAAAAAAAAACCCTCTTTCACACTTGAAATCTGAAAACAAAAGGGGCCAAAGCTCATTAAGAGCTAAAAAGGTGGGAAAAGAGGAGCATGGGGAGGGGAGAACCCCCCCACCGGTTCCCAACCGGTGGGGGTGTCCACCGCCCCCCCCCCCCCCCCCCCCTCTCTCTCCCCTCAATGCTCTCTCTCACTCCTTTCTCTCACTCATTTGAATAAAAAATGAAAAAAGAGAAGGAGAGAGAGATTGAATCCGGTGGCACCCCCCCACCGTATGCCCATCCGGTGGCACCCCCCCACCGGACCCAATTTGGGGCCTATAAATAGGACCCCAGGGTCCCCAATTCAAACACACACCACAAGCATACAAGCTGCCCACATACAAGGGTAAAATTGTGAGGGAGAGTGCTGCCCGGCTGAAGACCAAATTCGGGTTTTCAAACCCGGATTTGCTGCGATTTCGGGAGGTCTTTCTTTCGTCCCGGGGAGTCCTCTCTCCTAAGGTTCAATCCTAGGGGAGGCTCTGCCGAATTTTTTGTAAAAAACACCCTGTTATAAGGCGAAGTACTGCCAAAATAAAATCAGAATTTCTGTGCTTACGTGTGTCATTTAAATTTTATAATTATCATATTTTAAAATAAAAAAATAATAATATGTATATATTTTCCTAAAACTAAATAAAATCGTGTACATCCACAACTTAACCCTAACCTCACCCCATAAATAAACCAAATTCAGAAATCTGCATAAAATCATAATTAAGCCCCAAAGATAATTTATAATTAATTAATTAATGAAAATTCATGAAATTAATTAAAAATCAGGAAAAACCAGGAAAAATCAATAAAAATCTGCGTGAAACCTGTAAAAAACCTGAAATTCATATAAAAATCATAATAAATTCAAATACCCTTATATATTTAATTAATTAATCAGCTAATTAAATTAATCATAAAAAAAATGAATAAAATTAATAAAATTAATAAAAAAATCAGAGAATTAGAAATCTGAAAAAATGTTAAATCATTAACCATATATCTAAAAACTTAATGTGAAATTACGAAAATACCCTCGTGCGTAATATTTACACATATAACCCTGAAAATACTAAAATTCATATCATAAGCAGAATTTCTTCTCATATAATTGAATATCATTAAGTATAAACCCTAAGACTTAAAAACCTGGTTTTAAGGTAAAATTACTAAAAAACCCTCATACGTTTAAAAATCAACTCCCTAACTCCCATAAAACTTGAAAACCTCTAAAACTCACTCCTACATGTTATAAGCTGCTATACTCTCATAAAACCTCTATAATTACATAAAAACCCCTAAAGGTGAATAATTGCGAAAAACCCCCTGTGGAACTAAAAATTGGAAATCAATCCACGTAACTTGGAATTAATCCACCTAACTTGGAATCAATCCTAATAGCCAGGAACCAATCCTAAACCATATAAAAATCGTCCCCGAACCGGGGTGAGGCTAAGGATTCAACCTAAAATATGCCTTCATATGCATATGCATGCGTTACCTATAGTAGTAGTTTTGCATGATTAAGGGCATCATACGGACGGTTAATCAAGGGTTGCCGAGCAGTTGCTCAGCGTAATTAACACTGACCGAGGTCAGTGGAGAGAGGTCATATACTCGAATCTTCGCCTGATTCGAAGTCCCGGATTCCCTGAGGGCTAACCCCAAGCTCTCATAATCCGATAAAAATATAAAACCGACCTATAATCGTCTAGATAAACAAAGAAATGGATTTCCGAATAATCCGACATAGGGAGGATAGATATGTCTAGGTCAGGTCCCGAACGACGAAGGTTTGAAAAAAATCTTCGCAAACAGAGATGGCGTGCTCGGTGGGACCACTCTTTCCCTTCATCTCTCCGTCCGGTGATGCCCTCACCATAACCCTACTACTAACTTCGCCATGTGTTATACAGGTGGTTAAGACTTTCGCCCGACCGGACAACAATGGCAGCAAGGGTCACATATGGATCCCTCGCGGTGGCAGCCCACGTCCAGTGGGGGTACCTCACTGTGCCGACCAGCTTCGGCAACTTCCCCGCAGTAGTGGGGTCTCCATATTTCTTGGGAGTAGTCCCGGCGCCGGAATCGGTTCCGGCAGAAGCAAAGAAGCGCGCCTCCCGCGCAAAGGAGGCTAACAAAGGTGGGAGGCGACAAGTCGTCTACACCACCAATACCATTACCGCATCCCATGCTTCCTCGTCTAGCAGGAGGCAGAAGAAAAAGAATGCTTTCCCGAGTCCCTCCCGGACCGGGAAAACAATATTGGTTGGGGACTTGCGCATCCGTTTAGATGGCGGGGAACCAATCATACCAAAAACTCGGCACGTCACAACGGTCCCGGTCCGCAACCGTTTTGGGATTCTGCCAAAGGTTTGCCAAGATGTGGCAACCTTCAAAAAGAAAAATAGAACGCAAAAGGTCGTGGTTCATCGGCCTGCGTACATTACATCCCAACGTACAGGGGGCAATACTATACCTCGAGCGTAGGATGATACTACTCCCCAAAATGGGGGCAAGCGTCGGAGGGGTCGTGAGCCCCGCCTGAAGAAGATATGGGTGACCAAAAAAGAAGCCCGTGAAATCCGCGAGGCTAGGTTTACCCTAGCAGAGCAGCAACCTCCCAGGCCTGCAAAGCCGGTCAGGGAGGCAAATCATCCATCAACTCAGCTTCATCATAAGCGAAGCCGAGGAAAGAAGGATACTCGTGAGGAACAAGAACCTGCCCAAAAGCGGGCTTCGGTCTTCGAAAGACTCGGTGCACTGGTACGGCCAGCACAGAGGAAAAGAAGGACCGCCCGCATGACGGATGATGGCATTCGAATATACACCTGCTATACTTCCAGCACAAATCGACAGCCTTCTCAATCGGAAGAGCCGAGCAATACTGCTGGAATGATGCAAAGAGGTGGGCCAATTACCCGCCAAATGGAGCAAGCTATGCGCCTGCTGGGCCAAGTAGGCCAGGGGGTAGAACCCTCCCAAGCCAATGAAGGTGCGGCCAATGCCCAGGAGCCAGAAGTCGCGCAACTGCCCCAGGAACAACCGCAACCTCAGACTCTTGAGGAAATTAGGCAGGAAAATCAGCAATTAAAGGCCTTGCTGTATGGCCTAATACAGAAGATGGAGGAACAGCAAAGGGTTGCCCCGGCTCCTCCAATAAATCTACCTCCACCTAGGGTCATTCCTGCACCTGCAGGACCTCCGGTTGTTGAGGTCAATTTCAGTCCTAAGGAGATTCAGGAAGATAGGGCTGAAGAGCCCAACTATAATGCTCAACAATCACGTGCATCAGCAGAAGATGTGACAGCGTCGCAAAAGCACATGATTGAGCAAATTGTTGAGGCCAAGATGGCCGAACAAGACGAGGGAATAAGCACGTTTGACTTATATAAGGTGCCATTCCCGGTTCGTCACATGTTCAAAAAGTTTTCGGCGGATCATAATAAACGCCTCAAAGTCACAAGATACGACGGAGAGGGCTCAGCCCAAGAGCATATAGCCCATTATATGAGTGACCTGGGAGAATTGGCAGCTGAGGAGGCATACCTTTTAAGGTTCTTCTCGACTTCCCTCACCGGCACGGCATTCCAGTGGTATGCCAAATTGAAGCCCAACTCTATAAGCAGCTGGGAAGAAATGCAGAAAAAATTCCTTGATCGCTTCAAAGTATCGGAGCGGAAGGTCACTATTACTGAGTTAGTGACACTCAAATAAGGGAAGAATGAATCCGCCGTGGAATATATTAAGAAATGGCGGAATCTCAGCATGAGGTGTGACAATCCACCCGTCCATGAAGACGCAGTGAGATTGTGCAAAAGGGGTTTGAAACCCGAGATAAATGAGAAACTGATCGGAGCCAATGTTAGAAATTTCGATCAACTCAATAATATCGTGACGGAGATCGAAATGTTCTTCGCCGATTACCCCACTATATTTCCAAATAAGGGGAAGGCACCTAAGGAGCGAGGCGCTCCGGCCAAAGAAGTAAATGCAGTCGACTTTTCTCCAGCTCCAGAAAGGAGCGAGGCTAAGGGAGGTCCCAGTGTCCCAGCAGCCAATAAAAAAGGGGAAGGGAAGGCGCCTGTTTCTTCTCTTGCTGAAAGGATGAAAAAGCCATACTCTTTCACCCGCGAGCATATAAGAAAATTGTTCGAAACGTGTATGCGGGCAAAACTTTTATCGCTCCCCGAGCCCAAAAAGCCAGCTGAAGCGGGCAGGGTTAATGAGCCAAATTATTGCCCATATCATCGAATGTTGGGGCATGTCATAGAAGACTGTTATGTCTGCAAAGATGAAATAGAAAAACTCATCCGTGAAGGCGCAGTGGAGATGGGTAAACACTTGGTAAGCCCTCCCCAGCCTCACCAAAGAAACAAGCAGGCATTTGCTGTCAATGTCATCTATATGAGCGAGAGCTCATCCGGGTATCATCCCGAAGAAGAAGCGGTGAGGCCTTCGCCGGAGCGTGAGGCAACACCAATATATACTCCAGCAACTCCTCCCCCTGGGGACTCGGTCATGGCGGTATTGGAAGGAATCCAGACAAGCCTGACACGACTCTCATGTCAACAAGAAGAGCTTACCCAGATGATGAAGGGGCTCTCTAAGCAATTTTCAGAAACTCTGTCATTCAACAAGGTTGACAGATTCTTCTCTTCTGAGGGGATGGAATCGGATCCCGATCGTCCTTCAAGGAAAAGAGGCAAACAGGCCATGTTTCCTAGAGAGGACTCGGAAATATATCGCCAAGAAGAAACCACTTCTTATAGAAGGAGCCATGAAAGCATAAGAATAGCTGAAAGAGGGCGTCAAGCCAGGCAAATGGTCGATAAAGAGACTGGAATACGCTTCAGAAATTCATTAACTCTGAGGGAAAGGCGCGCAAAGCCCTACTCATTCCCCAAAGACAAAGTTCGTGAGCTTTTCCGACTTTGTATGAAAAAGAAAGTCATCGTTCTTCCAAAGCCAAGAAGGGAGGAAGAGATGCATATGACAGATGATCCTAATTTCTGTCAATACCATCGTGCCCTTGGGCACCGAACAGAGCATTGCTTCGTCCTCAAGGATGAGATAGAAAAATTAATCCAAGAAGGACAAATAAATATGGGGAAGTATCTGGTTGATCCCCCACAACCTCATGTGACTAATTACTCTGTGAATATGATCCATAAGTTCTCCTCCAATATGAAGAACGTCACAGATAAGGGAATGGCATCCGATGGGCCGCCCACCCTTCGCGCCATTGATGCTGTGGCAGCAATAGCCACGAGAATACGAATGTTGGACATGAAATGTCAACAAGAAGATTCGGAAGTGGGTCCCTCCAAAAAGTCCGTAAAGGAAGTATTCGGCGAATATCAAATGTTGCCAGATTCGATGGTCGAGCAAGCTGTCAAAGTTACTCTTGACCACGGTCAGCCGGAAAGTCCGTGGACTAAGGCAAAGAAGAAAAAGAAGCCTAAAATGGCTAAATTCTTGCAAACACATACGGCAAAAAGGAAAGCTGTGGTTCATTTCGACCCACTTCCAGAAATGCCAGTCCAACCCAGCTTCATTCAAGAAGCTGCAAGAAAAAAGAAACAAGAAAAGAATAGAAAAAGAAGTGAGAAAAGAAGGCTGAAGAAGCAAGAAATGCTTGCTAATGCCATAAATATGTCTGAGGACAAAAGCTCACCACTTCGAAGATTGCAGAAAATCATCGATGAATTAGAAGAATACCAGCCAAGTCGGCCTACAGAGGATGTCCCTCTGAATCAATATATTCCATGGGAAGAATTTGACCGATGAGCCCGCCTCAGGGCGTGGCTGTTGGACCTCCAGGGGCGCATGCGAAAGGCCAGTGAGGACGAGCTCTCCATTCCGGACGATGTTAGCTTATTCTGGGAGGACGGGCTAACAATGGAAAAGATAGAGCAACAATGTCGAGCCTGTCATGTGGTGTCGGCTCAACTGCAAGATATTCCCAGCGGCGAAGCGAGCCACGCTCCGCCGGAAATCGGGACCCCTTTGGCCACCTATCAAAGGAAGGGGAACCGGAGAAATCAGAATCAAGGCCGAGGTCGAGACTACGATAACGGTCGGGATAAAAGCCAACACAACCAAGATAAGATCATCTATTTCAGGGGAGAAACCCCAAAGCCAATTCCAAGGCCAGAAATCCGGGGTAATATCCGCTTCTGCCCTTCTTATGATGAAGAAGAATGTTCTCCGCAAGCAGAAAATGCTCAATCCATCAAGGAACCAGGAGAGATAAACCCTTTGGTCCAGCCAAATCCCGCCGAGGGAGTCGAGACCTTGGCGGAATTATTCGCCGAAGAAACACAAATTGATCCTACAAAAGGGGAAATACAGACAGAGGAATCCCCGACTTCTGAGGAGCAGTCAAAGGCCTTGAAGGAGACCCTTCACAGCATGGGGGAAATAATGCCCCCTATCGAACAAGCCCGAGCCAGGGCGGATCGAAAGGTGTTGCAGAATATGAAAAGAATGCCAGCATCCCTCAGCATATGGGAAGCAATAGCCTTGAGCAAAGAATTGAGGGAGGCGTTGATTACTGCCTTGCAAAATCCTGAAACATATGAGGTCCACATGGCCGAAATAAAGGCTCAGGCATATGAAACATATGAGGCTACGGTAGCTTTCACTGATGATGATATGCTGTTATCATCGCCATGCCACAATAGACCGCTATACATGCGGGGTAAAATCAATGACCGGGAGGTCGATAGAATACTGGTAGACTCAGGCTCTGCCGTAAATATACTGCCCCTCAAAACATTTCAAGCGTTATACCTCACTCTATATATGAAAAAGGTGCAAGGCATAACGATATCGGGATTCAACCAAGAGGCGGAAGAAGCCTTTGGCCGAGTTGATGTGGAATTATGCTTGGACGACTGGGTGACCCAAGTGTCCTTTCTCATAGTCGACTCCAATTCTTCCTTCAAGGCATTACTCGGTAGGCCTTGGTTACATAGGAATTGGGTGGTGCCTTCAACTCTCCACCAATGCCTCAAATATACGAAAGACGGTGAGCAACACCGAATATTTGCCGATTTGGAGCCATTCAAGGCATATGACTGTCATCTGGCAGATGCACAATTATACTTCGATAAGGCCTCGGACCCGACGACCGGCGAAAGCCGTCGTAAGGGGAAGAAGATAGCTGATAAGTCTTCCGATGAGGAAGGCGGAATTACAATTAACGAGGACAAAGCTGCTAAATTCCGGCAAGGAATGAAGCCCGGCCAGTCTCATCGAAAATCGGCAAAATTTGGCAGGCCAGCCGTCAATTTGGAAGCTAATGCTATTAGCAAAGAAGTAGAGGCCAGCATATGCATACCTCCCGGCCTCACAAAGCCCATATTCCCCAGGGAAGTCCACACTGTGGAAGAATTGAAAACCTTCGCAGTCCGTCACAAAGACGGGCGGCGTATCATATTCTATAAGGGAGATCTTATGTCAAAGAGTCCTCCCGAAGACGGTTTTGGACATGAAAATGTCTGGCCGGAAGTCGAAGAAGTGGTCCAAGAAATAGACGATATGCCCCAATACATAAGACAAATGTGCAAACGCCAAAGCATCCCAGAAAGACAAAGTGCAGCCAGGAATAGATTCTTTCGAGAATTATGGCATCCTGCACAAGTCAGGGGGCAATCATCCAATCAAGATAGAAGAGGCCTTGGATATAGGCCGCACTAGGGGTCTTCCACCCTATATGCAATCCATATGGTGAGCCTACTATCGGGAGTAGAGGAACCAACCGATTATATTGGACTTAACAATTCAGGAGATGGAAATGAAGGAATCCCCCTATCTGTCGAAACAGTCTCAACTGGAATAAATGCCATTTGTGAATGGGGGCAATGTCCAGTAAGGCCTTCCCAATACGCAAATAAAGGCCATGATACCAATATGGAAAGGCAAAAAGGGTCTTCGGAAGCCGCCGATGCGATCTCCCAAGGCCCGCATGAAAATACAGGCGAATGGCATGAAGCCTATTCGGCCGATATAAATGAAGATGAGGACTTCATCGATCTTCAACCAGCTCCCCGAGAGATAGAGGATGGAGGACAAGCCACGGTGGACGAACTGGTAGAGATCAGTCTCGGAAAACCAGAAGACCCTCGGCCGGTTTTCCTCAGCATCCTCCTGAGTGATAAAGAAAGACAGGCGTACACGGAACTCTTGATTGAATTCAAAGATTGTTTCGCCTGGAACTATAAAGAAATGCCTGGCCTGGACCCCTCAGTGGCGGAGCATGAACTATCAATTCTCCCTGAAGTCAAGCCGATAAAGCAAACTCAGAGGCGGATGCGCCCTGAATTAGAAATCGTGGTGAATGCCGAAGTTGACAAGATGCGAGAAGTCGACTTCATTGAAGAATGCATATACCCAATATGGCTGGCAAATATTGTGCCGGTGAAGAAAAAGAATGGCCAAGTCCGAGTCTGCATTGACTTTCGTGACTTAAATAAGGCATGTCCGAAGGACGACTTCCCATTGCCAATAACCGAAACCATGGTGGATGTCACCACAGGATATGAAGCCTTGTCGTTTATGGACGGGTCATCGGGCTATAATCAGATTAGAATGGCCCTCAAGGATAAAAATCATACAGCCTTTCGTACTCCGAAAGGAATATTCAATTACAAAAGAATGCCCTTCGGTCTGAAAAATGCCGGTGCAACATACCAAAGGGCCATGACCAAAATATTTGATGAAATGTTACATAATTTGGTCGAATGCTATGTTGATGACCTCGTCGTGAAATCTGCAAGGAAAGACGACCACCTCGGGGACTTACGAAAAGTCTTCGAAAGGCTTCGCCAATATCAACTTAAAATGAATCCCATGAAGTGTGCCTTCGGCGTCTCTAGCGGGAAGTTTTTGGGCTTCGTAGTCCGATATAGGGGAATCGAGATCGACCCCGATAAAATCAAAGCAATCAGGGAACTGCCCCCTCCCAGGACTCTAACCGAGCTTAGATCCTTACAAGGCAGGTTGGCTTATATCAGGAGATTTATCTCCAATCTATCCGGAAGGTGCAGGCCCTTCTCAAGATTGACGAAGAAAGGAGCCCCATTTATTTGGGACGAAGAATGTCAGAAAGCACTTGATGACATAAAGGAATATCTCCTCAAGCCGCCAGTGCTAGGGGCACCCATAAAGGGTAAACCACTCATACTCTATATCGCAGCCTTAGATGCTTCTTTGGGAGCTTTACTGGCGCAAGAAAATGAGGATGGGAAAGAGCAACCGCTCTATTACCTCAGCAGGATGTTGGTGGGTCCTGAACACCGATATACTCCAACAGAAAAGATGTGCTTGGCACTTATTTTCGCCACAAAGAAGCTGAGGCATTATTTGTTGGCGCATGAAGTCAAACTCATATCGCAGTTTGATCCGCTAAAATTCCTGCTTCGCCAGCCTGTGTTGTCTGGAAGGTTAGGGAAATGGGCCTTACTCCTCATGGAGTTCGATATTACCTTTGTTCTCCGGAGGGCGATAAAAGGACAGGGTATGGCCGAATTCTTAGCGGCACACCCGATTCCTGAGACTTCCCCTCTGAATAATGAATTGCCGGATGAAGAAGTCTTGCCTGCACAGAAAATACTGGACGTGCAGCAAGCGGAAGTAAAGACATGGCAGCTATACTTCGATGGGGCCTCGAGAACCATCATGAAGCCGGATGGCACATCCACCATAAAGGCGGGAGCTGGCTTGGTCCTAGTCACCCCAGAAGGTGGGATATTGCACCACTCATGTGCCTTAATGGAATCCCTGACCAATAATGAGGCAGAATATGAAGCTCTAATTGTAGGGCTAGAAATTGCCTTAGAAATAGGCGTCAGATGTATCCAAGTATACGGGGACTCCCTGTTGGTCATCCGACAGATTCTCGGCATATTCGAAGTCAGGAAGACCGAATTAATAGCTTATCATGCGGCGGCCGTCCGGCTAAGCGAAAAATTCTATACCTTCGTTATAGAACATATCAGAAGAGGCCAAAATGCCCAGGCCGACGCATTAGCTAAATTAGCGGCAGCGCTAAAATTACCTCCCGAAGGGGAGACTGAAATACTGGTGAGAGACAGGAGACTCTTCCCTACCTCATTGAATGAAAGAGATGGTCCGACAGTATTTGAGATCAATGCACTGGAAGACCATAATACCCAAGAGGAAGATGATTGGCGTGTTCCTATCATCAAAATAAAGAATGGCTGGCTCCCCGATAGCAAAGCCGAAAGAATCCAGCTGCTTCGAAGAGCAACTTCATATCAGCTGATAGATGGCGTGCTATATCGCCTTGTCCCTCAAGACAAAAATGCAGTTCTACTCCGGTGCCTTTCCCCAAGGGAGTCCCGTAAAATAATGAAGGAAGTTCATGCCGGGATGTGCGGAGCTCATCAGTCAGGCGCAAAAATGAAGATCAACATCAAAAATAAAGGCTTCTATTGGCCAACTATGTTTGCAGATTGCGAGAAAATGGCGAGAAGCTACCCTCAATGTCAAGCCTACGGACCTATTCCTAGGCGACCTCCCAATTATTTGCACCCGACAACCCCGACATGGCCTTTCGCCCATTGGGGAATGGATGTTGTGGGTCCATTGACACAGTCATCCCGGGGGTGTAAATACATTCTTGCCGCAACAGAATATTTTACTCGTTGGGCAGAAGCCATTCCTCTGAAAGAAGTGACCGGCGAAACGGTATCACGTTTCGTCAGATATAATATCATATACCGGTTCGGAACTCCCAGCCGGATCACATCAGATAATGGCACGCCATTCAAAAATCAAACAATATATAAGATGGCAGCCAAATTTAATATAGACTGGAATGCGTCTTCAGTATATTATCCCCAGGCCAATGGGATGGCAGAAGCCTTCAATAAAACCCTGTGCAAACTTCTGGTAAAGATCAGTGGAGGGCGAAAGCGGGATTGGGACGAGAAGATGCATGAAGCATTATGGGCCTACCGCACTGTCTACAAAACCCCAACGGGATGCTCCCCATACTCTTTAGTCTATGGAGCAGAAGCCATAGTCCCGATAGAGATAGAACTCGCATCTTATAGGGTCGCCCTGCATTATGGAGTGCAGGAAGACGACATGAGCGAAACTCAAAGACGCTATGAGGAACTATCGGACCTCGAAGGCGAAAGACTGCAAGCATATCAGCGTCTGCAAATATATCAGGCCCGAGTGTCTCGCGCATTCGATAAATTGGTGAAAGAAAGAACCTTCAAAAAGGGGGACCTTGTGATGGTCAAGCATAAAGATGTTATGGCCTCTCGGCCCAAAAATAAGTTCAAGCCAAACTGGGTTGGACCCTTCATAGTAAGCAGAGTCTACGAAGGCGGTGCTTATAGGCTGGTGGATGAAAAAGGGAATCTAGCCTTCCCACCATTGAACGGCCGACATATGAAGTTGTATTACGCTCCGGTGCATGATCAACTCGAGCGACAGCAACAACACAAACCGGTGCCGTGAAGCCCAATATATGTCTCGAAAGACAAAATAATCCGACAACTCGTCGGGGAATACCGCGCAAAAGCCATCTGCGCCTAGGAAAGCCAATAATGCTCGTGCACGAGCACATAGGCCCATAAAGCCGCATACTTGTTCCCCGGCGGGGGGAGAACTCTCTCGGCCTGCTAAGGACAGAGATTGAGTTTTCTCACATCCTTACCCAAGGAGGATATCAGAGTCGCCAATGACGAATAAACCCTTGGTACCACACTGGTGGTACAATAATGTCCCATCAAGGGCTACGACCGAGGCGATGATGACGATGACCTCCCGACTCGATAAGGAAGTGGGAAAACTTGCTCTTCTGCTCGATGCAGTCTAAGGGAACAATCCCCGTCCCTGTTATACACGATGTAAATACATAGACATATTCTCGAAAGATGTCATATCATTGTGAGCGATTCACTTTATAAGAAAATATTTTCCTGTCAAGAATATTATGCGATGAAAATTTTCATATTCGCCCACGGAAGGCGTTAAACTCCGGAATTTTGCCCACCTGGGAGGCAGATATATCCCAAAATTTATATCCGCCTACTACAGGTTTTAAAACTTTATATTCATATATTCGCCCACGGAAGGCGTTAAACTCCGGAATTTGCCTACGGGAGGCATTAAATCCCGAAAATTCATATTTCGCCCACGGGAGGCGTTAAATTCCGACATTCGCCTACAAAATGCATTAAACCCCAGAATTTTGCCCCGAGGAGGCATCATGTGCCAAATCCTCCCTTGGCATACGCCAGTCCCACTGGCATACCATAAAAGGGTCGAGAATCTCCCTGCTGCCCCAAGGAGGTAATATATCCTGAATCTCCCCTTGGTGTAAACTAGTCCCACCGACATACCATGAAGGGGTTTAAGGAAATTCCTTTGCCCCAAGGAGGCGTGGTAGCCTGAAATTTCTCACTGCCGCCCCGAGGAGGCGTTATATCCTGAATTTTTCCCTTCACATACTCTAGTCCCACTGGCATGTCACGAAGGGTAAAGATTTTCTCATTCGCCCCTGGGGAGCAATACGAAAATATTATTCGCGTCCCTGGGAACGTTATACCCCAAAATTCCCCCGTAAGTCATAGTCCCATCGGCATACCCGTATACTATAGTTCCATACGATATAGTCCCATCGGTGTGCCGTAAACGGTCGAATTCGCCCCAAAGGGACATTATACCTTGAGATTGCCCCTGGTATACGCTGGTCTCACTGGTGTGTCTTGGTGGCCCGGAAATCCATATTTCATATTCGCCTACGGGAGGCTTTATATCCCGGAAATTCATATTTCATATTCGCCTACGGGAGGCTTTATGTCCTGGAAATTCATATTTCATATTCGCCTACGGGAGGCTTTATATCCCGGAAATCTATATTTCATATTCGCCTACGGGAGGCTTTATATCCCGGCAATCCATATTTCATATTCGCCTACGGGAGGCTTTATATCTCGGAAATCCATATTTCATATTCGCCTACGGGAAGCTTTATATCTCGGAAATCCATATTTCATATTCGCCTACAGGAGGCTTTATATCCTGGAAATTCATATTTCATATTCGCCTACGGGAGGCTTTATATCCCGGAAGTTCATATTTCATATCCGCCTACAGGAGGCTTTATATCCTGGAAATTCATATTTCATATTCGCCTACGGGAGGCTTTATATCCCGGAAATTCATATTTCATATCCGCCTACAGGAGGCTTTATATCCTGGAAATTCATAGTTCATATTCGCCCACAGGAGGCTTTATGTCCTGAAAATTCATAATCCGTATCCGCCTACAGGAGGTTTTATATCCTGGAATTCATACTCGCCCGCAGGAGGCATTAAATCCTGAAATTCATGCTTCGCCCACGAGGAGCGTTAAATCGTAGATAATCCTCTTCGTATACCCATATCGTGTCAAGTTCCCAAATTAAATACCCCCCCTAATAACTGTTGGTTCAGTTATGCTATATATTTATATTTATATTTAATAATAGTTTTATATTTAATAGTAGTTAGAATTTCATGTGCTAAAAAAAAAAAAAAAAAAGGGGGGGCTTAAAAAGCGAGGTGCCCCGACGGACTTAACCGATCTCATCCATATTGGGATCGGCTAAGGGTAAAAAGGTCTTATACCCAGCTAAGGTGAAAACCCGGAAGGACGCCTTAGGCAAAATCGGATAACCCCACTGCATGAAAACCCGCAAGGGCGTGCAGGCAAAAATAAGAGGGGGCTAGTGTCGGTGAAAACCCGAAAGGGCGCTGACATTGGTTTAAGAAAAAAAGAAGAAGATGAATACCATTTCCAACTAAAAACCCTTCATATATAACCGCAAAGTGGAAGCCCGAGACAAGCCCTCGGGGTAACTCAAAAATGCGTTTCAGAATGAAACAATACTAAGGTCAAAAAGGGGAGAGGGAGCCCCGACAGCTAGTCCCGAGTCGGAGTCGGCTCCCGCACCACCAAAGCCTGCGAGGCGTCCAATAAAAGACGGAGAGCCTCAACCCTGTCCACCGACGCGTCTCGCTCTCGGGTGAGTTCGTCCAGACGGCGATCGAGGGTCGCCACTTGCTCGACGCCCTCTTCCAAGCCCTTCTCCAATTCTTCTAGTTGAAGACGAAGAGCGGAGACTTGGGATCTCGCTTCGGCAATACTGGAATCCAAAGTCTCTCTGTCTGCTCTGAGTTTAGAAACCTCTGTAGTCCGAGCGGCAACATCTTTGAGAGCGGACTCCAACTCAGCCCGCAGCCGAGCTCGTTGGGTAGCATGGGCGGCGGAGTCATCCGGACCTTCCCCACCTGATAAAACAAAAGAAGGAGAACATCATAAGACCAAAGTTGAAATGATAGTGTCGACGAATGATGCCGGCAATGAAATGAAAGAAAAAGGATGTCACCTGGCTCCGCAGTCTTCTTAGAGTCGGGAGAACCCGCTTCCCCATCCTTGGTGGGAGAAGAAAAGAGGGATTCGGTGTCCCCCGAGTGATATGAAGGCGGTTGCTTGATGGTGGAGCCGCTCCACGTTGGCGAATCTACCCTCCGATCAAAGGCAAATGGGTAAGTGACTTCGGGCTTGCCCTCGTCTCCGGAATAATCGAGCAGCTCGGTCGAAGTATGGGCCGGTTCCTCAACCCGAGGAGTCCATGGAGTTCCCCCCGAGCAAGAAAGGGGGACGGTGTCCCCTGAACGAGCCGGAAAATCAGGCAGTGAAGCCCTCCAAGCTGCATAATAGAAATGGGGTCAATACCCGATAATATTTGATGAAGAAACAATAAGGGATAAGAAGCTTCATACCTGCTAAGGTAGCAATGTCCTCGACGACTGGGACTCGGCTGAAGCAAATCGGGAGGGACCTAGCTCTGGCACGTGTCGCTGATGCTGCTAGTCCCTCAATGCCTCCTAAAAGAAGCTCAGGGGCTGATCTGACCCCGTCCCGGCGTTCCCACCTTTGGGTGGGCACAAGGAGGGCATCTGTGCCAAGAGATGAAGACAGGCAAAAGAGATATAGTCAAAAAGGAAAATAAAGACATAATTTGTGCAGTTTCAAGCACGAGGCAAAGAAAATAGATCCACCTGGTAGTGAAGCCGCGGGCTCTTCTTGAGCAGCCTCGATCTCTGCGGGCCCCCCTTCTGCCGAGGAAATCGCAAGAGGGGCAGCCGAATCGTCCTCCAAAGGAGGAGCAACTGAAGGAGAGGCAGCCGTAGTCGGCATAGTTTCAACAACTTCTGTAACACAAAAAATTGATGTTGGCTGCCAGAAGAAAACAAGGTGGATAAAGATACTATGAAGATCAAAACAAATATAACTTACCCTCGAGTGGAGGACTATCCACTGCAGGGGGAGCGGTCGAGTCCCCTACCAGGTCCTTCATGAATGAAGAGCCTGAATGGCTGGAGGCTGAGCGCATCAGCTCCTCAAAAGTAAAATCTGCATAGAAAAAAGATCAAGAAAATCAGATCCTGTACAAGGCAAAAAGCCATAGGGGCTGCGATATGTCGGCAAAAAAGATGTATATTACCGAAACGGCCCTGGTCGTCCAAGAGTTCATGATATAACTGGTCGACCAGAGGACATCCGACCTATAGGGCTCGTAGTCGGCCCAATTGAGGTCCCCCAGCTCCTCGTCGTTGCCCAAGGCAACATTTGCAGCTATGGCCACATTCTCCTGCAGGAAGCAAAAAGGGAGAATGATTAGAATCGCAGTCACTCCCAGCAAGGGATGAAAGCCGACTTGCCAAAATATATATGCATATATCCGCATACCTCCGCCGGCGAAGCTATCTGAACGGGATCCTGAGCGGGAGGCTCGGGAACATAGGCCCCTGAAAAATGGGAATAACGGAAGGTGAGAGCCTTCTGAATATGGCAATAATGGAAATACAAGCATACAAAGATAAAGTGGCCGGTCAGCCCCACCTGTTGTAAGCGGGACTTCGCCGGCAGCAGGCTCCATAGCCGCCTGAGACTCGTTCTCACTGATAAATTCACCTTCCTCTGATAGGAAGGAGAAAATATATACAGCATAAGAAGCCATATTCAAAAGGGGAATTAATCCTCAAAACAAAAGAAATTAGTAGGTTTCTTACCGATAGGCGAAGGTGGCCTCCCGATAGGTGCCGGAGCCGGAGAAGAAGCAGGAGACAGTCGGGGCCGAACCGACCGACCTTCTGTCTCTCCTGCGGCCGCCCGCTTCCTCCGAGCCGCCTGTTTCGCAGCGGCCACTAGGAATTGCATCTCCGATGTAGGGCTGATGCTGGCAGACGGTGCAGCCACCTCCTCAGCAGGGATGTGAGACCCTCCCTCAGGCGTCTGATGCACGAGAGATCCTCCAGGAGCCGCGGGCATGGGAGAGACAACATCTCCTACAAAATAAAGGGATTAAGATAAATGCAATGCACATACACAATAAGAGAAACAATGAAAAAATATAGAAATGGAATACCTGCTGCGGCAAAAGACCTCGGTGGTTCGGGTATAAGGGAATCAAAAGGCATCCCTAGCTGGGTCGCCGCCTGCCCCATTACCCGCCATACATCGCCTACGGTCTCAGCTCTCAATATCAAGAATACCTCGCGGCAAGGGCCAAAGCAA
This sequence comes from Zantedeschia hybrid cultivar, assembly GCA_030544215.1. Lineage (NCBI taxonomy): Eukaryota > Viridiplantae > Streptophyta > Magnoliopsida > Alismatales > Araceae > Zantedeschia > Zantedeschia hybrid cultivar. Next base: position 58,775,271 of record JARZZO010000008.1, on the reverse strand, counting down.
GTGAGCATATGGCTGAGATAATGCAGCCAATCTCTGGCAGGATCTCCATTGAAACTACCCACGGGCAGCCAGGTGCTGTGCTCGAATCTCCTGGGGATCTTGCAGTCTGCCAGGAACTGATGTGTCCAAGCATACCCTGGAGCGGCGAGCTCATAGAGGCCATCGTCCTCGCCGCCCTTCTTCTTCTTCGTCTTCGGCGCCGATGGGCCAACTCGGCCCTTATATGTATGTCGGCCAAGTCCTTTGGTGGACTTAGCCTGAAAGGAACTCCTCGTCTGCTCTGGATCGGGTCTGAGCCGCAACTCCCCTTGGTTCTTGTGCCACCAAGCAGCAAAGGAAACAGTCATACCCCCTTCGTGAGTGGGGGGAGGCACTGCCACTGGGCCGAATGAATTTTGGTGCTGGAAATAATTCCACCATAGCCGGGCGACAAGATGGCTCTTCCGCTTTTGATATACCTGAGGCAACTCGGCAAAGGCAAGACTGGAGGGGATCATCTGATCATAGCCAAAATTCCGCGCAAAGCGGTTCGGACAATAGGGCTCCAGAATGACGTCTCGCCCTTTCTTCAATATGAGCGGGGATGGGCGAGTGCTCAGAGTCCACCCATCTAATGCAGCGCCATTATGGCCCATACAGTCCGTCCACGGGTCAAACCAAGCTCGGTCGGCGGCTCCTCCTCTATCGAGATACGGCCGGAAGTTCCGCGAGGAATGGTCAAAGTCCAGCTTCCGGGGAGAGCCGAAGGGTATAAAACTCAAAGCTGCACGGGCGTAAGAGAGCTGACCCGTCCCTTGGCTGGCGGGCTGGCTTGCCAGTCGGAGCACGGTAGGCAGTGAAGGGTCCATTTCCCTGCCAAGGGGAGAATAACCCGGAAGCAGGAGCCCCGCCCAGGCGCTGACATAATGAGTGGCCATCACCACTGAACATAAATTCGGGGTAGCTGAGCTGCAAAGGGCCCCAAAAGAATGATATATGCTAGCAAGTGCCGCCGGCGCGATAGCAAGACGGGTCCCCGCTGCAAGTCGGGAGGCTGCTAGCAATACCTCGGGCCGCAAAGCCCCCTCGTCCCCGTACGGGACAGCAAAAGTGACTAGTCAATAGGCTAGATAAGCTGCCACGTAAGTAATGTCATCAAGGCCCCAGGGATTCTCGGACTGGTGCTCCGGTGCAATGATAATGCCCCTGCGAGGTATGTCCCTATGGGACAAAATAGAAGGGACCCGTTCGTCGAAAATGCTGGCAAAGCCTCGATGATAGCGGAATGGTCCTCCAAAGAAAAATCTGACCCAGGCAGCTGGTGATACCTTCCCCGGGCCGGAAGAACTCCCCCCAGTGGAGGATGAGGCAGCGCGCTTGGCTTTGGACAAGTCCCGCCATATCTTCAGCAAGTACCTGTAGCAATAGGGGGTAGTATAGCTCCCCGCGCCGTCAGTCGTGCTGCGATGAAACTCATCCAACACTCCTTCTTCATAGGGCTCCCCTACAATCGGCAAAGCTGAAATCCGATGTAAGGCCCAGAGGTCAATGGCGGTCTCGCCTTCAACAGTCGCGATGGTGTTGGTATCGCGAATATACCGCTCGGCGATCGCCTGGATAAAGCCGTGGTGGCAAGGATAGTCATATTGAGCCGCTGAAACGGCCTCATAAATACCGGCTCTGTCAAGAATCGGCCGGTAATGCCTCAAAATGTGTAGGAGCCACTCTGTAGCCCCCAGGCGAAAAACGTGAGAGCTCCTGATCTGGAGACGGACATCCTATGCAGGGCGAATGCCCCGACATATGTCCGATAATAGTGTGCTGAAATCAGACGGGTCGTGTACAGAACCTTCCTCCGCCTCGGTTAGAAACACCCCCTGAGGGTGTCGAGCGGCTTCAAGGGGACGACTCCCAGCTCTCGTCCACATGGCTGGCGGATAGGTCCTGCTGATGTCGTGGACCCGAAGAATAGCCCGGATGGGCCCCGTCTGCTCGGGAGTAGGAAACTCCCACAATCGATCGACGGCGAGAGGGAAAGCCGGATATGAAAAGGGGAGGAGCCCCTCCATATTATCCCGATCTAGCAAGATGGCACGCTCCAAGTCGCAGCGCTCTGCAGAAGATAGTGGCCTCTCGACCCCATCTTCAATGTAGATATATGATTGGAGCAGCTTATAGATAGAAAGATCTGAGAGAAGATGCCGGGCTGTTTCGCCCCGCAGGAAATAAAAGAATTCCCCGTCTCTGTAAATGCTCTCATGGCAAATGGGGACAGCATCCTCAATGGTAATCCGCAAATGTGGCTGAGCCACCCAGCGGAACCCCGCATCTGGATAAGCAATGCCCTCCTCCTTTGGGCATGCATGTTTCTTGTGAGTGGAGAAAGAAAGCAGTCAGTGAGCATATAAATTAAGGTAACTTAATCCAGGGAAATAATAGATTATGCAGTAGCAGAACAAATGAAAAAGTTGTTGTTTGTTGTCTCAAAAATTTCAGTTCTCATTGTCTCATATAAAAAGGTTATTGCATTTGTTTTGCTTGAATTTTTTCATGCTTATCTTAATACAAATAAACTAGAGATGTTTGGGCCGTTGAGATAAAATTTAATTATACATTCACTTCCATGCATATCTGTTTAGTTCCGTGCATTTTCATTGCGAATTTTGGGTGTAGGGAAATTTCTTTCTTGCTAATAATCTTCTTTGATTGCTTCCCTAATTATAAAATTCCTACTCCCAGCCTTTCATCAATATCATTTCTCCATATGGAGTGTTTGATTGCTGTATTAGATAGCTCTATCAATATCAATTTGATATTGCTGCTAATAGTGGGTGTTTGGCTATGTCCTATCAGTGTTGATATTCATACATTGTTAAAAGTGTATTGTCATAACAAAGTTAATACTGGTCTGAAGCCATAGTAGAAAGTTAATTTTGTCCATAACTGCATGCCAATGGCCAGCCATTCTATCCAATGTTGATGGAGCATCTTCTTATGAGCAGTCTTCTAATTGGCATTCTATAGAAGTATGCACAACCACCTAGTATCTTTTGACACAGGTCCCTTTAGGAAGGATTCAAAATTGGATTGGGTGGCTGAATATGTCTTGTGCCAATCCCGATGTTGATACAGATCAGGTCAGTCCAACATGTCCAAATTAGGGGTGGATTATTCGAGTAAATAAAGATCAATCAGCCAGACTTGATCAAATTCTGGTCTGATTTGCTTCCAATATAACCCAATTTATGTCAAGCTCAGCTGATTTATAGTTCACCTTCTCCCCTCAATTTTTGGATTATCCAGTGCCTAATCAAGTTTTGAAATTGGCCAATTCTACAGCTGAGGCCTTGGTGTTTTAAAAGGTCTTGAGGCGGGTTGTGAGGCACTTTTCAAAAGCCTTACATGAGGTTTAAGGAAAGGATGTTAAAACTATCAAAGAAAATTAAACACCATTGGTCATACTATCTCAACTTATTAGGGCCCCCATACAGATGAACTATGGGCAAAAGCTACATAATACTAGTTGGCCTTGAAGTATGAACTGCCACAGTTACTACCCACTGGTTTGCTGTTGGAAGTAGAAGAGTTGGGTTTAGTTTAAGTCCTTTTACTTTGTTTATCGAATAAAATTGTCTTCATTGAATTGTATCTTAAGGACAATAAGGCACCATAAGCCTTGCTTGCCTTAAAGCATCTCATTGCCTTACCACCTAAAGGTGTAAACCTCAAGTAAATGGCGTGAGGCGCATGCCTCAATTAACAAAAGGCGTAAGCCTCAAGTAAACAGCCTGAGGCACATGCCTCTAGGCATTTTTCTAGCGTCGTGCCTTGAAGCATATGCCTCAGTGACTTGAGGTGCCACCTTCTTAAACAACTAGGTCTAGCAAGATGTGCAATATTCGATCATTATAACTGTGTAGAACATTTGGTTCATATAATGTTCTTCTGTTAATCTTGATCTTGAGCTCCATTGTAATGTTATTAATGTTCATTAGACTTGGACCACTAGGTTATTGCTTATCATCCAATGGGACATTATTTCAATAATGTGCACTCAATTATAATAGTGTCAAGACATATAATTTTTATTAGAAAAGAATTGTGTGCCATTACATCATGGAATACAAGATTCTGTTTGAAATGGTGCTCACAAAAGTTCATATTACAATACAAAATAGAAACTTTATTAAATATCAGATCCGGTGACCATATTAAAACAAAAGATGTCAGCATATGCCCTTGTAGGAAGGAAAAAATGAAGACGGTGATGTTCCTCCCTAGCTGGAAATGTTGCTTCAAGAGGTCAAATATGTCCTATAGTATGAGATTTTGTCTATTTTGTAAGTGGTGTGTGCACATTGAGTGTAGGGTCTATGATCCTCAGAAAGAAGTAACACAATGCAACTGGTGAAGAAGAAAAATGAAGATTGGGATTCTCTTCCTATCATGACTATTTATCGCTTGAGCCCATGGTGAATGATGAGTTTTCACATCAAGGTAACTAGAACCACTCTATGGAATGACCCAACAAAATATTAGCTCTTGTGTAATACTTTCTTTACTACTGAAGGAAGACTAATGAGGAATCTGCATGTATAGCAGTACAATGGACACAACAAGTTTCAGATACCACTTTTCTATTCTGTACTCTGATGACTTAGTGAACAACTTAGCTGGTGTTCATCTTATCTGAATTGGACTTGGACTTGAATAATGGTGGCCATTAAAAGAGAACTCAACCATAAGAAGATGGCAGTCAAGACTCAAAAACATATATATGAGTACATTGAGTAGTATGTGATGCCACTTGGACTTTCCATGCTCTTGTACTTGCTTTCATGTGAAACATATTTTCAGGCCATGTCTAATTAAATGCACTGAGATGAATTATGTTGATATTGTTGTTTCTGTCAATATCAGGAGTGGCACCTGAGGAGAAACTCTTTCATAATCTCATACAATGTGAAATAAAATGACATGCACGTAATAAAACACCATATAAGTAAATATGGTAAACCCACAACAGAAAAGGAGTGGGGTGATCATGTTATCAAAATTATTAAGGCATGAGAACAAAACAACAAAGAAACAAGAATAAAAATTTAGAAACTTATCAGTCGAGATGCCCATATTGATTCTCCTTAGAGAAGATCCCCTCCAAAAAGGAAAAAAAAATGTGTAGGGAAATGACAGTATCAGCTACCATGATCCTCCAAACTCACTACAAGAGAGATCGATCTTCGAGCAAAGTCTTGTCACCAGCAGCCTCAAGATTGGACAGACGGAGCGAAAGAAGTGGAGACACAGAGAGAGAGAGAGAGAGAGAGAGAGAGAGAGAGAAAGAGAGAGAGCACACTTCTTGATCTATTCCCAAATGAAAAGAGATATGTATATGCCTGTTGAACCCAAAAAAAATAATCTCATATACAGATTTGCAGATTTGCATTGTATATGCATATATGACGCATGCTCGCGTCGATGTGAAATTCCCATAGGAGAATACACATACATAGGCATGACGATATGTTCATGAAGGACCATGTCATGCAAAATATAATGTATGCCTATGATATAGGTGAATACTAGAAATCCATAAGAAACCATGGGCTCGCATTACGAAGGCAGCGGGGTAAGAAACATACCTAGGCCACGGAGGCCTTAATCAGATTTTTTTTAGGAGCCTAAGGCAGCCCCAAGTTGCTTGCTTCGGCTTCCGAAATCAACTCCCGAACCGCCTTTCCGATGCTCGATAGTGGGACCCGGAGGGAGACCCCAAACGCAGCGACAAGTGGGACACCGAACGCTGCAAAATAAGGGTCAAAATCAGTCCCAAAGTGAACTAAAATCTGTCCCGAAATGGGGTAAAATCAGTCCTATAACTCCCCCGAAATGGCCCCGAAATGGAGGCCCAATAGTGGGAGAGATAGGCCCAATAAGTAGCCCTATGGGTGGGGTCAATATGAGGCCCAATAAGCCCCCAAATGGGCCCAAATTCAGTCCCAAAGTGGGCTGAAACCTGCCCCGAAATAAGGTAAAACCAGTTATGGAACTTACCTAAATCAGCCCCGAAACGGAGGCCCAATGTCGGGAAAGGTAGGCCCAATAAATGGTCCAATGGGGGAGCCCAAAAAGAGGCCCAATAGGCACCCCTAATAGGCCCAAACCAGTCCCGGAATGGGGCCAAAATGGTCCCCAAACTTGCTCAAAGTGGCCTTAAATGAAGGCCTAATAACCGGGGAGGTAGGCCCAATAAGGGACCCAATATGATGGCCCAATAAGGAGACCAAATGGGCCCAAAAACCAGTCCACAAAGGGCACTAAATCTGCAGCCCAGGAAGGGAAAATCTGCAAACTCCCAAAACTAGAAAAATTGCCTAAAGAGGAAGGTGGACCCCTCTCTCCCACTCCCCTTTATTTAAATAGGCAAAGGGGAGGGAGGAGAGAGAGGGGGAACCGGTGGGGGGAGCCCCCACCGGTTCCAAGAGGGAAACCGGTGGGGGGGGGGGAGGAGGAGCTCTCCCTCCCCTCTTCAGATTTTTTGAAATTTAAAAATGGGGTGTTTTAATGGGAGGATTAATGGGGGATCTTAACCCCATTCACACATGGGTTAAGAAACCCATGTGGAACTCTCCTTAAATCCAATCCCAAACCCCTTTCACACTTAGCCCAAACCTGAAATTAATGGGCAAAAAAAAACCCTCTTTCACACTTGAAATCTGAAAACAAAAGGGGCCAAAGCTCATTAAGAGCTAAAAAGGTGGGAAAAGAGGAGCATGGGGAGGGGAGAACCCCCCCACCGGTTTCCCAAAATCGGTGGGGGAGACCCCCCACCGGTTCCCAACCGGTGGGGGGCCCAACCGGTGGCCATCCCCCCACCGGTTGGACCGGTGGGGGTGTCCACCGCCCCCCCCCCCCCTCTCTCTCCCCTCAATTCTCTCTCTCACTCCTTTCTCTCACTCATTTGAATAAAAAATGAAAAAAGAGAAGGAGAGAGAGATTGAATCCGGTGGCACCCCCCCACCGTATGTCCATCCGGTGGCACCCCCCCACCGGGCTCAATTTGGGGCCTATAAATAGGACCCCAGGGTCCCCAATTCAAACACACACCACAAGCATACAAGCTGCCCACATACAAGGGTAAAATTGTGAGGGAGAGTGCTGTCCGGCTGAAGACCAAATTCGGGTTTTCAAACCCGGATTTGCTGCGATTTCGGGAGGTCTTTCTTTCGTCCCGGGGAGTCCTCTCTCCTAAGGTTCAATCCTAGGGGAGGCTCTGCCGAATTTTTTGTAAAAAACACCATGTTATAAGGCGAAGTGCTGCCAAAATAAAATCAGAATTTCTGTGCTTACGTGTGTCATTTAAATTTTATAATTATCATATTTTAAAATAAAAAAATAATAATATGTATATATTTTCCTAAAACTAAATAAAATCGTGTACATCCACAACTTAACCCTAACCTCACCCCATAAATAAACCAAATTCAGAAATCTGCATAAAATCATAATTAAGCCCCAAAGATAATTTATAATTAATTAATTAATGAAAATTCATGAAATTAATTAAAAATCAGGAAAAACCAGGAAAAATCAATAAAAATCTGTGTGAAACCTGTAAAAAACCTGAAATTCATATAAAAATCATAATAAATTCAAATACCCTTATATATTTAATTAATTAATCAGCTAATTAAATTAATCATAAAAAAATGAATAAAATTAATAAAATTAATAAAAAAATCAGAGAATTAGATATCTGAAAAAATGTTAAATCATTAACCATATATCTAAAAACTTAATGTGAAATTACGAAAATACCCTCGTGCGTAATATTTACACATATAACCCTGAAAATACTAAAATTCATATCATAAGCAAAATTTCTTCTCATATAATCTGAATATCATTAAGTATAAACCCTAAGACTTAAAAATCCGGATTTAAGGTAAAATTACTAAAAAACCCTCATACGTTTAAAAATCAACTCCCTAACTCCCATAAAACTTGAAAACCTCTAAAACTCACACCTACATGTTATAAGCTGCTATACTCTCATAAAACCCCCATAATTACATAAAAACCCCTAAAGGTGAATAATTGCGAAAAACCCCCTGTGGGACTAAAAATTGGGAATCAATCCACGTAACTTGGAATTAATCCACCTAACTTGGAATCAATCCTAATAGCCAGGAACCAATCCTAAACCATATAAAAATCGTCCCCGAACCGGGGTGAGGCTAAGGATTCAACCTAAAATATACCTTCATATGCATATGCATGCGTTTCCTATAGTAGTAGTTTTGCATGATTAAGGGCATCATACGGACGGTTAATCAAGGGTTGCCGAGCAGTTGCTCAGCGTAATTAACACTGACCGAGGTCAGTGGAGAGAGGTCATATACTCGAATCTTCGCCTGATTCGAAGTCCCGGATTCCCTGAGGGCTAACCCTAAGTTCTCATAATCCGATAAAAATATAAAACCGACCTATAATCCTCTAGATAAACAAAGAAATGGATTTCCGAATAATCCGACATAGGGAGGATAGATATGTCTAGGTCAGGTCCCGAACGACGAAGGTTTGAAAAAAATCTTCGCAAAACAATGCCCCAATGTAGATCTCCTTCATCTTCATCTCCCACTATTTAATGTTCAAAACATTACAATTAGAGTAAGTACAGACAATTGTTAAGATCTGCACTTAAGGGACAGTTTCAAAAGTTCAAACTTCTCATAAATGACAAAAGGGCTCACGATAATACAAAGACCAAAGCCTAAGGCCTCAAGGCCCTATGGAGAGATAAAACTCAAAGCCTGAAGGGCGCACATGCATGTGGTTTGTACATCCCCATCAAGTTCTACAAAACAAGTGTCTATAGAACCTCAAGGGATGTAAACCTCAAGTTCAAGCAACTATTGGATGGTGTGGGACTAAAAACCCACATACCAATTTTTAATCTCTCCAAGGGTTGAGAATTTTGAATTTAATTTCCCTCTTTGAAAAAATCTTAGGCAACCTCTCAATGAAAATATAGCAAATCTATTTTTCCCAAATCTCACAAGATCTTTATAAAAATGAAACTTCCACCTTCTCTTATTCTAAAAGGTTGTACAAGTACCTGTGGTATGTCAGACTAGGTTCACATCCAAATAAGTTAAGGTGGCTCCTTAGAAGGGTTCCTATGATGCACTTGGAGCTTATTGTCGAAAACAAATCCATTTAGATAGTCCTTTGTGGCTTCGATGGTGACTAGATCAACGTGTCATTATTGGCTCAAGGGAAGTTGAAGTTCCCATCGAAGTTCAATATGAATCTTTTGGTACCTATCATGAAATTTATAGACAAAGAAACCCATTGTATATACATTCGAACCACTGTTGGTCATATTTCTTTTTATCGAGAAATAGAAGAAGCCATACAGGTGGATCCCAAGACTTCCATGAAATTAGAGACTAAGTCTGGGAACTTTTGTTGGCATTTCATTTACAAGATAATCTCTTTAGTTATAGCCATATCCATTGTATCAAGGGCAGACTTTTAAACTCAATAGTGATGCCCAATGTAGCCTTTAGTTTACAAAGACATAGATGATTGCAGCATCTATTCTCAATTATTCAAAATTTGAAAAAAAATTGAGGTTGATTTCAACTTCTTTATTTTCTTTAGCATAGGCAGTGTAGTCATTCTCACTTCTCAAGGAAGAAGGCAGAGCAATATATTTATTCAGTGAGCATTTGAAGTGATGGAATGATGTTCTCTACATATATGTATCGGGGGAAGCCATTTAGTCCTCTACTAAGCACTCACGAGCCACTATGCGCCTATGTTAGTTCAGGGTCACTAACGCTAAACTGGTGGTTTTCTCCAGTCTTTCATGTCTGCTATCCGTCTCTGGCAGCAGGGGCAGATCTAAAAGAAGAGTGGGGGGGGGGGGGGGGGGGGGTGTGGAATGGGGCCGTGCCATCCCTCCACCTGAATGTTGAAACTCCTTCACCATTCCCATCATGGTGGCTCCTTGGTTGTCCATCATATGAGATCCCACAAGATCATGATTAGTTTTTAATATTGGGAAGGACATGGAGGTTTTGGTGTGTTTGAGGTATTGTTTCTATATTCCATCAAACACTTCATTTGTAGTTTTTTCCTCCATCACAATTCTCATTATCAAAGTTTTTCATTCTTGATGTATTTTTTAGTTATTTGATTTTTGGAAAGTTGTAGTCTAAATAAGAAGAAAGGGCTGTATCTTTTCCCTGAGCTTGGAGAGATGTTAGTATTTTCTTTTTTTTTGATGTTATAGAGATAAACTATCTGATAAAGAATTGTATTTTAATATATGACTGTGGTATCATTTGGAAACACATATGGTTTGATCCAATTTTCTCAAAGTCAATTTTGAGGTCACTTTTTATGTTAGTACAGATTTCAGATTTGACAATGGGGGAGAGCAATCACATTTGGAAAGATTAATAGGTGTGAACAGACATTTGTGCCCTTACTCTTTAAATTCAAATTTCAAATTTCATGGGTAGTTTTGTCTTTTCTAAAAAGTGCCATTTCTAATGATTGAAATCCATTTTAATCATTGAAAATCTCACAAAACATAGCTTTTGGAGATTTTTAAAGTGTTACCCCAACTGTGTATATCTTTCTCCTCTCACTAGATTTTGGAGTGGTCTGAAAGCCGAGGAGCTTTTGGTTCGTTTAGAAACAAGAGTGAGAAAGATACTGATTCCAATGATTGGAATCCAATCTATATGCTTTCCCAAATGGTGCCTATGTTATTAACTTAATTATTTACCTATTTTTTGTATTAGTAACCAAAAGTTTTTTACATATAGCATGTGAAATGTGGCTAAATTTTACGTGTTTTCTAGCACATTTATTGAATTTCGTTGCAACATCTTAGGTATTTCTATTAATACTATGTATAAATATTATTTTGTATTAATTAATAATTTGATCCAAACAACAACCCCCCCCCCCCCCCCCCCCACCCCCCACCAAAAAAAAAAAAAACTCTGGAGTTCCTACTTGGGAAACCTTGAAGGGAAAGACATGCAGGGGAAAAAGCTTAATGAGGGATGAAGGGAGACAAGAAATTGGATAATGTTGTTCTTGGGTCTGAGGTATTGAGAGTCCAATGCAACTCAGCATTAACTCTTAAGTGCTTCAATGGCTAATACTAGGAAGACCTAAGCCATCATCGACTGCCGAAACATCACTCTAAATTTAGAATAGCCTGCACCCTTGCGTCTAGACACAATAACGTTCTGTTCTAGGGATGGCCATAAGGGTAGTTAATCCACCTTGAAAGATTCCCAATCCTAGTGTTAAATCCCAAGCAAAAGGAGAAGATGTAATGACTGAGAAGGATGCTTGAGATTCCATGGGAATACAACTCTAAATTTTGAGGACCAATTGGTTGATTTGTTCTAGGTTTTATATGCAAAAGGATATCTAAAGGAAATACTCAGGTGATCAAGCTTTTTCCTATCCCATGGTGCACCTGGGAAACTGGGACAATTGCAAAACATGTTTACTGTTTGGAACATGGATCACTGGCTACCCTATGTAGGCATTTGTGCCCTATAAAAAGTGTGTGCTTGACAAATATAATCAAGTTAAAGCAGAAGCATTTCTTCTTCATTGACTTGTTTTATTTCTTATTTCCGACAAGCCCGCTAAACCATACTACACTGTCAGAGTGTGGTTGATGTTGCTGGAGAAAATTCTTGACGGTAGTTCATCTAGTTCAGGGATATTGCAAGGATAAAATTGATGCAAGACCTTTCCAGTCTGATTGTGGGTAGCCTACCACTGGGGTTCCTTTTTATATAGTTGCTTTAACGTTGTAAGATAACTCTATGCATTTGGTAGTTTGTTTATCATATCTTCATTTTATTTTCATATTATAAATTGTGGTGTTAACGGTTAACTACTTCCTGACAAAAACATCATTTTCTGACAGTACAAGCAACCAACATCTAATCAAAAATGAAATTTACACCAACTCTGTCTCTTGATATTTTGTCAGGCAAAAAGAAGAGGTTGCTAAAGATATTTGGAGATTGGTGTGATAACGTTATCGACTTATTGAATGCAACAGATGAGGAAGCAATTCTTCGTCGTGATATATACGATAGGTTTCCCATTCTAAATTGGGGAAAAGGTCGTGTAACCTTGCTTGGTGATTCTGTTCATGCCATGCAACCAAATATGGGTCAAGGTGGCTGCATGGCTATTGAGGTATGCTCCTTAGTTTTGATTGTTGAGTTATTTTTCTATACTATCATACATATGTTAGTCAAGGAATTATTTCAAACTGTGCAATATGTTATAAGTATGTAAGAGGCAAACAAGTTCCAATCTTTTAATGTTTTTTTTTTGGACCTGTCTGATGTAATTCAATGTCATATGCAGCTTTGTCTTACACTTCTGTGGTTTTGTAGGATAGCTATCAACTAGCACTAGAGCTTGAGAAAGCATGGATTGACAGTGTTAAATCAGGGACTCCTATAGATATTGTTTCTTCTTTGAAACGGTAAATTATTTATCTTGTAGTACCTGGGATGTTGAAATTTAAATATTCAGATTTTTTAGCATTATGCAACCCTGGAGAGCACTCTCCATTGACTGATGAAACTTAATATTTAGTATTTGTATACCTTCAAGCTTTTCCACAATAGTTATTGTTCTACAGCTTCATAAACTGGATAACCTATAGGTTTTCTAGATAAGTTCTTTACATTTGCTGGTATTTCCAGTTATGAGAAAGAAAGAAGAATACGTGTTGCCGTTATATATGGAATGGCTAGAATGGCTGCAATAATGGCTTCAACATACAGACCATATTTGGGCGTCGGACTTGGACCATTATCAGTATGTTTTTGAAATACTATCATTCTGTACATCATGATTTTGTCATATATCACATTACATAATCACCCTTGAAAATATTCATTGCCAATATGTTGTACTTTCTATTTTGCTCTTAGTTGTCTGAAGGGTTTTATGCAGTTCTTAACCAACTTACGGATACCACATCCTGGAAGAGTAGGAGGGAGATTTTTCATCAAGTATTTTATGCCATTGATGCTGGAGTGGGTCCTAGGTGGTAACAGGTAAGCCTATTTTGTTTCATACTGTTCGTGTCTGTTAGCTGTAAATATATCCATTAAGATTGCACTGTTGTTGTCAAAGACTCAAAACCCACTAATCTATTTTGGCTTAACTGATCCTATTTCAGGTCCAAGCTAATAAAATATTTCCTAGTATATTTTAATTATTTACAATAAGAATTTGTGGCAATGCAGTTTTGATTGCATAATTTGTTAAATATAGCATAGTTTTAAAACATAACACATACATGTCATGGGAATGAGACACCATGTTAACATAAGCAGGCTTTCAGTTTTGGATCCTTTGATTTTGTTGACCATTCTGTAGAACATAAAGGCAATCTTTTGGTCGCTGTTAGTTTCTTCATCTCTTTCCTCTTAAGGGTTTTTAGTTTCCAAATCACTTGTGCATGCTTATAGTGAGGTGGTCGAAATGCAAGTTCATAAATTTCCTAAATCCATTTAAATCCCACCATCCCTCATTCTTCTCAACCTTTTTTGATAGTGCACTGTTCCACATTTCTATGAAATCAATAAACTGTGTAAACCCCATGCATGCCCTGTTAACTCCATGTCAAGCCCCCTACTAAACCCTAATTCACAAGAGTGCTTCTCCTTACAAGATGCACAAACCCTTTAACAATACTATCCATATATCTAACCCTCTATTACAAGAGTAATAGGAAGGTAAAGAATCCTTTATCAAATGTCTTCTTCGGCCATCCGAAGGTCCAATTTGTCTACTCTCAGCTTTGGACTTCCCCCCTTACCTTAATCTCAGCAGATTATTCTTCTATATTCTTCTTCAGTGATCATTGATGTGGTCGGCTATTCTTTGGGCTGCATTGATTTTAGAATAAAGTAGAATAGGATAGCTTATCTGTGTTGTTCCTTCTTATTCATTTTGATTGTGCAGATTTCTTAACCCGGGCGAGGATGTCTAATTCCAAAAGAAGGGGGAATAAGCAATTCGAGCTAAAGGCTCAAATTGCTTATTGTAGTTGGAATAAGCATTAATGGTACCTCTTTTTCTCACATTTTATTTTGTTATTTGTTTTACTTTATTAGAATGACTTATTTCGGGTAGAGCTGGAATTGGATGACAAAGTAAAGTGTGACTTGTCCCAGTATAAGCAGTCTTGGATGGGTTATGCCAAAGAAGGAATCCAGCTATCAGACAAATATGTGTCTCAGTTGTGTTCTTCATGCAAATCTCCACCATCCCTGCTAGACATTTGAGCACTCCGATCATCATGTCTCTAGTCTCAAAGACTTCCTCAGCAGTAACCTTGGGTTTTTCACTCATCATAAAGTTTGTTTACTTTCTCAACCTCTTAATCTGCACAAGGGATAAGCGCAAAACATGATCTCAAATGCCTGAATCAAAATCTGAGCCTTTGCACTCTCCACTCACTAATCCTAACATGGATTAACTGGGAGTCCATCTCAGTTATAACAACCCTCTCTTGGAGTCATGAGGGGCTTCTGGATGACCTCGTCACTATTTGTCTCCTTTGAACCTCTGAGAGAAGAGATATGCTGCCTCACCTCACTAGACCTCCGCTTCTGTGACTGAGAATCTTCCCCAGTAGACACCTGTGTTTCATTGCTGACAAGTACTTGATCTCCCTCTTCCTCCCTAACCTGCGTGCCAGCCCTGTCCATTCCCTATTAAGGATATGCTGCTGACAGGGGCCGTATCAGCCCCATCCCCTGCTTTCAAGACTCCCATCGGGGGCCTCCAGTCCCCCTGACTTTGAGGTGTCGTCTCCCCATTCTCAACGTAGAAGCTATATGGGAGTGGGACAATTTATGCATTTTCAGGAGTGGCAAGTATCATCTGTCTTTCATAATGTCTACTTAGTGAGATGCCACTCCTTTGGAATTCAAAGTTCATGCTCTGCCATCTTAGGGTAGCTTTGTGTTCATTCATCAAACTTCTTGTGGACTTGCGCCCAGTATTGGAGCCTTTGCACCTACATGCCTGATTCTGCAAGGGATGGCCTCCCATAGTGGGCCTTCAACCTTAGGCTTTAACCCAATTTTTGGACATAGTCTTCATCTGACACAGTAATAATAAACTTAATCTTACATTTCATACTTTGATTGGGCAGGTAGTCTCCCTCCGCATAAGATATAGAAGAAAAACATCAAAGAATCAGATCCATCATTACTCTTTTTTTCCCCTTTTTCCCATAGAGGCAGAACATAGAGCCATCTGTAAATGTTCACAACACAAGCTTTAGTTGCCAAGTCAAATGCATGTTTTCTTGATCAGTATTTTTCATTTGTAGTGTGGTCATCTTCAGAACAGATCTTTAAATCCCCTAGAGATGATAAAATATGAGCAACAATGGTTAAATCCATAATATCATGTTATCTCCTTTTGGTTAAGAAGTTTCTATATTCTTAATACTCTAGTTATAGGCTTATAGTTGTTCAGTTAGTATTCAAATGATTCTTAATATTCTGAGTAATGTTTGCATTTCTCTTTTATATCATAGGAAAGATGAATTACTTTATGGATATGCAACAAATAATGTTAAGATACTTTGTTTGTTTTTATCATTCCCTACATTTCTCTATTTTATTTTGTCTAGTAAAGACATCTAATTCACTTGTTTAAATGCACTACTGTTGTTGAATAATAATGTTGATATAACCTACTTGTTCTCAGAAAATTATCTTCTTGATTGATACCAGTATATTTTCTTTCTCCTTTGGAATTAAATGAAAACAATTTGTTTCTTTTACAGTGAAAAACTTGAAGGGAGGTCCCTTTCCTGCCGACTCTCTGATAAAGTATGCTTCTAAGAAGAAGACATATTCTTTTTGAAGCAAATCAGTTCTGTCATTATTCCACAGTGCAAATAACTGAAACTACAGAAAATTAGTTTAATTTAGTTCACTTTGTTCTTTCTTGAAGGCAAGCAACCAGTTGCAAAGATGGTTTGAAGACGATGATGCATTGGAGCGTGCTCTTTCAGGAGAGTATGATCTACCATTCATAAATTTTACAGTATCTGTCTTTGTTATTCCTACTAAATGGACTCATTGCTTGTATTAAATATCATTCCCTTTATAGGTGGTACCTCATGCCAATAAGAAATGATGATAACATTTCTGTACAACCTATTCATTTGAGTAAGGATGTGAAGCCTTTCATAATTGGGTATGTAGCATTGCCAATTTATAGTGCATTTTATTGCTGTTGCAGTATGTTGTTTACCTCTGTTTTTGGTGTGGTTTTGCAGGAACGCTTTGCATGCTGGCATTGCTGGAGCGTCAGTAGCCATATCTTCACCACAGGCAAGGATTATCATTGTCCTCTTAACATTTCTTTCGAGATTTTGGTCTGGAGTTTGATACCTTGATGATTGATTGTTTGGGTTATGTATCAGGGGTTGATTGGCTTTTGGGGTTCATTTTAGATTAATTTTGTAGTCTGGGGGTATTTTGGTCATTGTAAGTTGGAATCAGGATAAAGGGGAGCCTTGGTGCGATGGTAAGCTACTGCATTATGACCGAGGTCACAGCTTCAAATATATTTGCAAGAGGCTACAATAACACTGTACAATTGACCCTTCACAGACTTTGTGAGGGTAGGAGCCTCATGGCACTGCGCTACCTGTTGTTTTAATTACGTTTGAGGCATTTAGGTCATTTGAGATGGTTTTTGGGTCACTAGAGTTGTCTTGGACATTTACATAGAATTTAGAACCTTGGGAGAATTTTTATTATCTTAGGCTAAGTCATAGGGTTTGAGGATATTTTAGTCATTAAGGTTATGGCATAGGGTTAAGGGTATTTTGGACCATTTGATTCAACTTGGGGATGCTGTCTTAACTTAAGTTATAGAGGCCAAGGGTGTATTGAGTGCTTAGAAAAATGAATCATTGTCATGGGTCTTTGTTTTAGTCATTAAGGTTATGGCATAGGGTTAAGGGCATTTTGGACCATTTGATTCAACTTGGGGATGCTGTCTTCACTTAAGTTACAGAGGCCAAGGGTGTGTTGAGTGCTTAGAAAAATGAATCATTGTCATGGGTCTTTAGGCTCAGTCTGGGCTTTTTTTGTTACACACCCAGGACTTTTTTGTTCTTTGTTTTTTGTTTCTTTTCCTTCTCTTTTCTGTTATTTCTTTCCTATTTTTTTCTGCTACTCAAGAAACCTTGGAAGGTCCCCCCCCCCCCCCAAATGGTGTGCACAAAACCCTAGAGAGTGTTTTCTTGGATTGGAGCCTGCTGGTTCTGCTGTCACAGAAGTTGTGTTTTCTGTTGCCCATGTTCACGTCGGTCCTTTGTCTGGCTGTCTGCCTCACTGACCTTGATACATGTTGCGCCAACTCCACCTATTTGATTGAGTATTTTGATCATAGTAGTTATAGTTAGCTTCTTTGCCTCTTTCCACTAGCTTTGACTGACACTACAGTTGCGCAACAACAAGAAGGCATAGTCATCAAGATACCAACCAACACTGACACTCATAGTAGACATTACTAAAATGTATAAGATACATATGCATGAAAGGCACCTGAGTAGCTTTATATCATTGAAATTTTATTTCTTCTGTTCAGAGTATCTATTGCACCACTTCTTAGATCAGGGGTACATTAATCTTTCTGTGATAAGAGTGTTTAACCTAATATGAAAAGGACAGGGTATTGGGGCAATGACTCATTGCTGCAGCCGTCAGCCCCACCTAACCTACCTTCCTCTCTGCCCTAGTTCCTCCCTGAGTTTCTACTCTAATCTTCAGGTGCCACAGATATGCCTATATATATATATATATGTATGTATGTATTATGTACTATATGTACCCCTGTGTTCCAATTATCTGTCAGGAGTTCCCTATCATCTTGAATGGTGTGCCAATTTCATGTCCACATTGTAGTCACATGTTGACCCGAAAAATTTTCATGCATAATGGAATTATCCAATATGCACATGCATATAATTATGCAATGAAAATAGCCATGCATAGCATATGCTCGCACCCATATGAGCCTATGTTGATAAAAAAATGAACATGCACTCATGTTATGAGGGTTCATGTCAATAAAAAATCCCTTCCTATATGTATGCGAACATGTGAATGTATGTGCATGCATTAGGGAATATAGGGGGCGGAGATATACCTAGGCAAGATTGCCTCGAAGTGGCTTCTATAAGTTGTCCGAAACAGCCCCAAAATAGCCCCTAGGTGCTGTCCAAAACAGCCCCAAAACTCTTTGATATGCTGCCCTGCAAATGGCTTGATAGCCTCACCAAATGGGCCCAATAAGAAGCCCACAATGCTGCAGCAAATGGCTGCAAAAAGAGGGCCGAAAAACAGCCCAAATATCTCCAATATATGGGCCTAAAACACCTTCAAAGAAGGCCCAATACTAGGCCCAAGGAAGCCCAATAGGAAGTCCAATGGAGGCCCTATATGAAGGCCCAATATAAAGTCCAAATGGGCCCAATATCAGTCCAGCAAGGGCTAAAATCTGCAGACCCAAAGAGAAGAAATCCACAAGTCCACAAAACACAAAAGGAAAAATGCCCAAGTGGTCCCCTCTCTCTCTCCCTTTGTTTAAATAATAAAAAGCGGGGGGGGGGGGGGGGGGGGGGGGGGGGGGGGGAGGAGGAGGAGGGACCGGTGGGGGGGGCCCCCAACAGTGGTGGACCCCCACCGCCTTCCTCCAAGGGAGGAACCGGTGGGGGGGGGGGTCCCTCTCCCTCTCTTCTCCAATTTTAAAATTCAAAAAAAAAGGGAGGGGGAAATTAATTAGTGGAGAAAGGCCATTAATGGGTTCTTAAACACTCCCTAGTTAGTGGAGCCTCTACTAAAACCCTCATTAATGCCCGATTAAAAAAGCCAAGTCATCCCTCTCTCTCTCATTTAAGAATAAAAAGGGGTGGGGAAAAAAGAAAAGAAGGGGGGGTGAGGGTGAGGAAGAGCCCCCGCACCGGTTCTCAACTGGTCCCCCCCCCCCGATTGGGAACTGGTAGGGGGAGGCTCGCCGGTCCTCTCTCTCTCTCTCCTCTTCTCTCCTCTCCAATACAAAAAAAAAGAGAGAAAAAGAAGAAACAGTGGGTACGCCCACCCCCAATTCCTACGGTGTGTACCCCCATCTCCAAGCTTTCTGGTGGGTACCCCCACCTCCAAGTTCTCCGATGGCACCCCCACCGGGCCCAATTCTAAGGCCTATAAATACAACCCATCTCAACCCATTTCAAGGACACACACAAGGCATACAAGCCTAACCAACGCAAGTGCAAGTAATCTTTAGTTGAAAATTTTCCAAGGGGAGGTGCGGCCCATTTGGTGCCCAAGTCTGGTGCTCTCACAAGCTCGGGAGCGCATGCGTGAGGAGGATACTGTGTGGGGTTTTTTCCTAAAGTTTTCCCAAGGGGAAGTAAGTTCTGCCGAATTTCTGTTGTAAAATCACCTTGTTTATAAGGCAGAACTCTGCCGAGATAATGAATGAATTATTTTTGTGCAAAATGTGTGTATGTGTGTGCTCAAAAATCTAATAATTAAATAACATTATGTTTTATTTTATAATATACATAATTAATTTCTTAATCACTCTAAAGGTTAATAAAATACATAAACACCTAATTAATCACTCTTGGCCTCACCCCTACACATGGCTAAACATAGAGCTCATAATTAAATCTTAATAATGAAACATAAACACTTAAAACAACATAATTAAGTCAAAAATAACTTAAATAAAATCTTATCTCCAATTAATCACTAAAATTTGTGATAATTAATGAAAATCAGTAAATAAAGATAAAAAAAATAAAAAAACACAGTAAAAACCAGTAAAATTCAGATAAAATCAGAAAATCAAAATCTGAAAATACATCAACACATATGCACCTTAAAATATCCTTCATCCACTTAATAAATTAATAAAAAAATAGCAAGGATAATATAAAAAAATCTATAAAAATTCAGTAAAAACATTAAAAAAACTGAAAGCTAAATTCGAAATATAAAATTCCCGGAATAACTAAAATCTCTCCCGGTTCTTAACCAAATTACGAAAATACCCTCCCTCATGATAAAAATCTTAAAAAATGCCAAAATATCTCTCATACCCAAAATACCCTCCAAACCCTAATAAGATGGGTAAATTATCAAAATACCCTCAATATGATAAAAATAAGTAAAAATCCCAGAAAAATATAAAAATAAACTTTAAGTCCAAAAGCCCGATTTGTGGAAAAATTACCAAAATACCCCTGTGACATAAATATGTCCAAAATGATTCTAAAATACATCCCAAGGGTTTTTCAAGTCTCCCTAAGGTGTTAAGAACCTAAAAAGACAATACGAACCCCCAATATAACATAATTACCAAAACACCCCTAAGGGTCTTAAACACTTGGAATTAATCCAAAATAATTGGGAATCAATCCAAAAACCTTTAAGAGTGAATCTTGGCATTTAAGAGTCCATCCTAATACCTTGGAACAAATCCAAATGTCCTAATACCTTGGAACAAATCCAAATACCCTAATTCCTTAGAACAAAATCCAAATACCTTAAAGACTTGAGAGAGGGCCAAGGATGTTTTTTTTTTTTAAAGAACTACTTTCACTTGTATGCACGTTGGGTGGTAGTGTAGATGGTTTAAAGGGCATCATCTGGACGGTTAATCAAGGGTTGTTGAGCGGTTGCTCAACGTAATTAATACTAGCCGAGGTCAGTGGAGAGAGGTCATATACTCGGATCTTTGCCTAATCCGAAGTCTCGGACTCCCTGAGGGTTTATTCCAAACTCTCATGGTCCAAGAAATAAAACGAATAAAACCAACCTATATTTCTCCAGATAAAACAAAAACAACACCATAGGATAAATAAAGATCCGATAGGCGGAGAGATTCCAGGTTAGGTTCCAAAAATCACATCATTTCCAACATTTACATAAAATGTCATATGATAAAATGCCTGTATTTGTCCTTTTATACCAAATTCCCAGGAATCATTATCATACATGGTATAATGACTATCCATGAGAAGCCTTTATCTTCATGCTTCATATGTTGAGATTCTGAAATCACTTTTGTTATGAGCTGATCACTTTTATATCCACTAGCCAATTTTATCTAAGTCCTATATATGTAGAGGTTAGTTCTCAAGGAGGAAGTAGCTATGTATACATTTGATTGCATGTTTCGAGACATTGAGCCTCCAAATCCAAGATGAGTCTTGTATATCTATTTTCATTATTAATCTGGTGATGTTTTAATGAAAGTGTGATAGTCTGGATCTAGTGTACATTAAAAAATAGCAAAAAAAAAAGGGTTTAGGTATGAACTAAAGAGTAATTTGACCAGCCTGACACAACATGGATTCAACCTTTTGAGTTTGGTTCAGAAGTAGGTCAATTATGGTTGGGATTTAGTTGAATTTTGGATTGGGCTAAAGTAGGGCTTACCTATTTCTAATTTAGGCAGGCATGGACCACGAAAGGTTAGGGAATGGTAGAGGGAAGGAGGGTCAAAGAGGGGAGGAAGAGAGAAGAGTGAGAGGGAGAGAGAGAGAGAGAAAGAGAGAGAGAGAGAGCGGGGGGAAGGGAGGCACTCTTCAAGTTTCCCAATAGTTTGTTGCCTCAAATTAGCTACAATTTCATTGCACATAAATTGGTCTAAATTGGAAGCATGGATGGCAGAGTTTAGTGGTATCGGCCATACCAATTAAAAAATTGAGAAAAATTCTGAAAAATCAGAAAAATAAAAAAATAGGAAAATTTTTTAAAAAGTTGAGAAAAATAATTGGACATATCTTGAGTGTGAGAGAAGGCGGATTAACTCTAAGAGGTATAATCATGGTTTGACGTATCATACTAGATCAAGCCGACTCGTACGAGTCGACTCGTATCTAGACGAGTTCAAGTCGCTGAGACAGTTCAAGTCACCAAGTCGTATCCAAGTCGAGCTGACTCGATGCGACTTGGTCTGACTCGTATGAGTCGACTCGTATCTAGACGAGTTCGAGTCATTGGGACGGTTCAAGTCGTCGAGTCGTATCCAACTTGAGCCAACTCAATGCGACTCGATCCGACTCGTGCCAATCGTATGTGACTCGTGTTGACTCAATGCGACTCGTGATGACTCAATGCGACTCGTGATGACTCATGCGATACACTGCGATCCGGCATAGGTCGTTGTGATCTGGCTCAAGCCTACTCGACTTAGTGTGAGTTGTATCTTATTAAGTAGACTTTTTTTTTTAAATTTGATAAGTAATTAGACCTTTTTTCCTCCAATTAGTAAATAATTGGACTTTCTTCTCTATTTATACTTCTATATTGATTAACAGATTAGATTTCTCCTAAGTTTGACTTAAAGTCATTGCCATTAATAAACCATTGGAGTTAAAAGTTTATTTATGTCATAATTATTCACAAAATTAAAGAATCTAAATAAATAAAAAACAAGCATGGATCCCTGACTCATGCGAGTCGGACCGAGTAGGACCGAGTCCGATCGGTATCGTATCGTATCTAGGAAGATACAATGCGATACGGATCAGCGATACGATGAACCTTGCTCTTATGTTCAGACTTTTAGAAGCATGCATGATGCATAAATGATTGTTTGATACATATTAATTTTAGAAGTAGTCTCTTCATTGGTATTTAACTTGAATTATGCAAAAAGTGGCAACCTAGTATCCAAGGATCCTGCTGTTGTGGGGTCTGGGAGGGACAATTGTATGCATCCATACCCTTGATATCTACAAAGAACCTGTTTGGACCTGTGACTCCAGGTCAGAATGGAGTACCCTTATGGTTGCACCAATGCTCCCCACTCATTTACCTTAGGACTATGTCCCAGTGAAAGATTACTTAAAAGACACATTCTTTAAATCGAACAAACTAAGGGCATTTAAATATGTTATATGCACCACTCAAATAACAGTGCAGGTATCAGCAAAATTGTAAAGTTATATCCTGGGTGCATGTTGATTATCTTCATCATCTTAATAATTACATGCATTCCTTTGGCACAAGCTTATTACTCTCTCTAGTGTGGATTTATGCAGTATATTTCTACAGGCGTTGTCAATTGTTAGTTTGACTGATATTCCTTCAACAGGTTGCTGAGGTTCATGCCCACATTTATTGTAAAGATAATGCTTTCTTCTTGACTGACATGAGCAGTCAACATGGAACATGGATCACTGAGTAAGATATATAAAGATGAAATTCAACAGTTTTTTGTTAATGTGATTGAAAATTCATAGTAAATGGCATAATTCTATTTTCATTGTCTATGCAGTAATGAAGGAAGGCGTTACCGAGTCCCTCCAAAATTACCTGTTAGGTTCCACCCTTCGTATTGCATTGAGTTTGGCTCAGATAAGAAGGTAGTTGACTATCCTTGCCATCATGGCTGATGCATCAGATACATTATGCCATATAATTTCTCGCCTCTTAGCATTATCGTTCTTGTGAGTTAATATTTGCATACAAGTGCATACTTTCTCCAAAACAAAGATGATTTGTTTTTGTCATTTTGCCCCTGCATAGGAGTAATAGACTGAACAAAGTTAAAAAAAAAAAAAAATGCTGCAACTGAAGGTATTCTCCTAAGGCCTGCTTCATATCAGTGACCAGATTGGTGAACCTGGAGGTCTTCTGTGGGGTGACCACATGGAATCAACGGGGAAAGGATGCTATGAATGTGTATGTAATTATACCTTGGATGCTGTTTAGGCAGGGAAAACTTAGGAGTGGGTGATAACTACAAGAAGCCATCATTCTATATATCATCATCAGTCATCATCATCATTAGAGCCTTATCCCATTATCTGGTCTTCACTACATGAATCCTGTCCTGCCATTTTAATCCATCTAATGCGATATTTCTAGTTATACCTAGGAAGGTTGATTCCTTTCTTACTATTTCTGACCATCTCATTATAGGCCCTAAGTTCTCTGACCCCTCCACTCGGATTTGTTCCCACCTTCTAACTAATGCCAACTTAGCTGCTGGCGCATGTAACAGTGGTTTGCCATCCTTTGTGATATTTCCTAGATCCCTCAAAAGTCTCTCTCTTCAAGGGCCATGAATGAAATCTCTACCAAGACAAAGAACAAGTTGAAGACGAAAGAGGGTAGGGAGATGGACTAGGATAAAGTGGAGGAGGAGGAGGTGTGGATGCGATGGAGGAGCAGCCCTGGAGCATGCCAAAATGACGTTAATATTTGAGAAAAGCATATGCGTAAATATGCTTTTGCATTGTTCTTACCATTGTTGTGTTATTTTAAATGTATTGAATGGATAAATGCATGAAGTTCTGAGTTTTTTAGGAAATATAAGGTCTTTCATAATTCTATGTATTATTCCCAAATCCAATCTCTCTAAGATCTTCCAAAATCTTTTCTCTTCAGTCTTTTAAGATGTGAGATCTGATATGGCATTCCTTGCACATGATCAAACTATCTAAAGCCTATTTTCCCTTAGCCTAGTGTCCATAGTAGCTGCACCAAAGTCTCCACGTATGTATTCATTCTGAATCTTACCCAAGCCATCATTCTTTCGATCATGGGATGTAAACAAGGATGTAAAAACTCATTGACCTATACATTTGTATTTTCTGGATTATGGAGCTGCAATCTTGTTACAGTTGCAGGTTTTAGGATGTACACATAAAGATTGATATTTAGGCCCGCTTGAAAAACCTTGAAAAAAGTAAGATTATGGTGTGTTGGGGATTAAATAGCTGTGGATCCCACGGCAATGATTATAATCTCTTTCAAATCTCCAAGAGCCACTGAAACCCAGCTTTTTTCTCTTCCCTTCTCCCTCCCTCTTGAGCTATCTCTCTTGTCTCTTTGATGGGTAGATTATGGGATGAGATTTTGGAAAGGAGACATTTAATATTATGGTTCCCCACTTGTCCCCTACTTTTACATACCAATCATTAGTAAGCTTATCTACAAGGCAAGATTTGTTAACAGCCCACTTTAAGGGCATTGACTCATGTTGGGTGATAGATTTTAGTCCGTTTCTTCCTTATCTTGTGTCATTGTTTTGAGTCCGGATCTTCTCAGCGCAAGGTTGGACTGGCTCCGGCAGTAGCAATCCTGGGATGAGATATGTAAGTAATTTGCCAATTGAGACATTTCCCTTTGCAGCCGACTACTTTTTCTTTGTTCCTGGTTTCCCAGTCTCTGATACAAGAATGCAGAGAATTTAAATATAACCAAGAGCATAATACTACAATCATAATTTGAAATACACCCCAACGCACCTAGATACAACCAAAACTACTACACATATATGCGTCAGTGCATGTATATAAAACCCAGATCACATAAATATACATAGTTGTATTTAAAAAAAAATTACTACACAAATATATGCCGCAGTGCATGTAAATACAACCCAGATCACATAAATGTACATAATTGCATTTAGATGCTCATTAGGGTGTATTTTAAGTTATGGTTGTAGTATTATGCTCTTGGTTGTATTTAAATGCTCTGTGTTGTATCAGGAAACTGGGAAAACTGGGAACAAAGAAAATGTTACAGGTTGTGACGTGACACATGATGAACCTACTTTACATGTGTCATCCCTACACTAGTTACTGCTGGAGTTCAGTCCAACCTTTCACCGAGAAGGAGTGGACTTCACTGTTTTAGGCCTGAATCTGATCTCATGAAGTGCTCAATGTTATGATTGGCATGGTTATCTTAAAATTGTCAACATTTGCTTATGCTATTTTATTGTCCAACTGCAAGAGTTGTGGGAAGAAAAAGAGGAAATGTAAGGGAAAGAGGGCAGCATATACCTAATTTTCTCTATGATTGATTTAATTTCGTGAACGGTCCAACAGTTCTGTGTATAAAGCCACTGGGTTTAAATTGCCCTGAAAGCCCGTTCATCAAATTACATGAATTAATAACTCAAATTAATGCAAATGATTACAATATCTGGACTAATAGTTGATAAGAGTCAAAGTATGACAAGTTCTGAGTATGCTTTGGTGATAGTCATGTGGTTAATTTTAGAGGTGAGGGACCACCACTGCACAAAACAAAGAAAAGGATCTTCACAAGCTTTCATTTTGAAAACCTATGTATAATGATTTCCCTCTTTGGCTTTCTGAGATAGGTATTTGCAAATATATGTGCTCTGTTCTGTTGTGTCTAGAAAAGTGATTCTGATTCCATCCCTGCCTAACATTGGGCAGTGTTCCTTACTGATGATTTATCCAATTCCATAGTTTTCTTTCATGCATGTAAACCTGCATATTGTCCATAATATGATTTGATGTATAGCATTTCTATTTGATCATTCTTTTGGTTATGACTTTGTCAAAGTTCAATACTCTATAATTCTTTGCAAGCAGTTTCTCCTTTTCTCTTTGACAAGGAGAATGTTTCATTTTTTTAAGTTGATGGTGATTAATTTCTCTGTCTTTATGTAAAAAAAGATAATAAAACCAGATTAAAAACGTGTATGATCTTTAAATATTCCTTTCTTGTTAACTTCATAAGAACATGATTTAAGTAACTGCATGCTTGACACATTTTGACTATACCCAGTGCTCATGGTCTAACCCAGTGCTCATCTGCAAATTTTAGCTTTTGTGCTTCATGCCCATTGAGATTTCTTCTGCTAAAATGATTACTTTGAGGGATGTTATTTTTATTAACTTCTTCTCCTAAGAACATACTTTTCTCTATAATAAGAAGTTTGCACACCTGAATAGGATGAAAATCACAAACATTGGAATGCCAAGATGAATAAGCATAAACAAAGTTGGAATTATGATTGAGTATAGTCAATGGTTCGGTGTATAAAAAATCAAGAGGTGGCAATAGACATGATTTGGACAAATTGGCAGGCTAACTAAGTACAAAGGGCATGACATTTGAGGTGGATGCCAGATGGATCAAAGGAAAGAGGAGGATCCAGGCAACGCTATAGTAAGGTACTAGGAGAAGACTTAAACTAGACTTCCAAGTGGAATTATTGTGTGAGAAATCAACAGAGTAAAACTTGTATAGTGGCGAGCGTCATATTTATGGTGTTTGTTCATCACCTTCCACTTCATGATGTTTACCTTTTCCTTGACACGGATTGAACTTTCTTAGCTAATTTGGCCCAGCTGCTAGGCATAAAAATAAGGAACATTTTGTTTGGAATAACAATCAATATTCCCTCTACCATCGGTGCACATTTCTTAGGTTTAGGCATAATCTTGGATAAGTAATGTTCCACTTCCCACATCTAGGTATGGTTTGTATAGATTTAGGGGAGACATCAGGTTCACTGTTGCAATATTTCAAGACAGATATACTCTAATTAGCACATTCCAGAGCCAAGGTGATGTGAAATTGTACAGGTGAGTCAGATTGACTGGGATACTATAGCGTTCTAATTTGTAGATAACCATCGTGTCGTGCTAGAGAATTCCATATTTGAAATGTGTATTTGTTTGAGGAAAAGGTGATCGTGATAAGGTAATCTTCCACTTCTCACCTACTAGTAGGTTTAAGCACATTTCAGGTAGCGCAAGTCTTCCCTTCCCACCTTTGACCTTTTGGTAGGATAGTTGAATGTATTTGGAGTTGACATTAGGTTCACTGTTGGTCGATACTTCAAGCCAATTCCACTTCATTAGTTAAATCTGGACCCCACTCAATACGAAAACTGAAGTCTAATTGACTTGTCTGATTGATCCAAACAATCGTTCTGCCATATCCTAGCTTGATAGTTTGTGGAGAATAAACGTCACATGTCAACCTATCCATATTTGATGTATGCATTCTTTTCTGGGGGGTGGGGTGAATAATTTCTGTGGGGGGTGAATATGTTAATGTAATCTTTCACTTTCCACCTATGCCCCGTCAGGTTTAGGGACATTTTACATAAGGTGATCTTCCACTTCCCACGTATCATCTGGGCATATTATTGCATGGTTTTGGAGGTCATGTCAGCTTGCAGTTGGGTGATATTTCAAGCCAATTCTATTGTAACTAACTCCAGACCCTAGTTGATGTGAACTTGTTTGGATCCCTGATTGATTGGTCAAGTGGTTGAAACAATAATTTTGGCCACCACATACTAGGGTCTCTCGTTGGTATGGTTTGATTTGATTTTGCATATGAAACTACACCATTGTGTAGTCATCACTAGGTGGTCTGGTGTAGAAATAAGTCAATTATATTGTAATGGTTGTCTGATGTAGAAATAAGTCAATTATATTGTAACTAACTCCGGATGCTAGTTTCCATTAAATTCTTTTGGTAAGTTCATTTATTGGTTAATAAATTGTTTCTCCCCTGCACGCAAGGGTCCCACGGTCGTATGGTTTGATTCATTTTTGCTTCGGATATTCAATGTTTGTCCAGTCACTACTGGGTGAAGACGTGGAAACAACAACCCGACACCCCCCCCCCCCCACCGAAAAGGAAAACCCACCAAAAAAAAAGATGGGTACTGACCATGTTTGAGAGGTTTATTTTGTTAGTGTATGAAGGCCAAATCGATGGATTCCAAATGAAAAGTAGAAGCCCTGAATTTTTCTATTCCATTTAACAGCTTTCAGCAAGTCAATGACAAATTTTCAGTTTTACCTAAACTTCAGAAACTTATTTAGGACAAACTACTAAAAGGAAAAGAATCAAACTTGAGTTGACTAATCTTAGCTCAGAATCATTAAACTCTGATTGAAGCAACATTATATTGGATGAACCTGATTATCCAAGTGAGTTTCTTGATCTTGTTTGATTTATTATACTAATTATTTGTGGGCTTACCCTCCATAGCCTGGTGATGTATGTTCCAAGATCTTTTGGTATTCAGCACTTACAATATAAAATAATTTGTTGGCTCCCTATAATGCTGAATATGGTTCTCTTGTTTGATAATTTTTTAATAACATAGGTTCCGATTGACGTGAGGGCAACACTGATTTTCTACCTCTGATTTCTTTCGAAGGGAAGATAGTTTAATTTCACTAGATAATACAAGGACTTGACTTTGTATTAGCAACCACCAACAAGCGTATAGCCAACAATGTGAATACACAAAGGAATTCAAAATTGAATTGGGAGGTTAAATCAGATATGCCAATTCTGATCCAGATATGCTCAAAGCAGTACAAATTGGCCAAATCAAGGAATAGTTTATAAATGAAAAACAAGACAGCCAGAATCAGCTGGTTCTGATTCTAGTCCCACCAAATCCCACTTGATTCTCGCCAACTTCAGCTGACCCTTACAATTCTGGCTAATCTGACCAGTCCTGGCCCTCCTGGCAAGACATGAGTCATATCAGTCAGATTCCGTCCGACTTGGCCTGACTTGCACCGACTCTACGCGTCTCGGATCGTCCCAGATATGATCTGACTCATACTAGTTGGACTGAGTTGGTCAAAATCCGCGAAGCCTGCTGGAATCTTCTCCATTGTTTGGATTGTTCACCAGTCCCAATCCTGATCTGGATTGGCCATCCTGATCCAATTGGCCGATCCTGCAAAACATGGAACATGAGGATTTGTGACAGTAAGTGTCACAAGTTGTTTGCCAATTTATGGGCATCATTGAGAAGCTCAAGAATAGATTGTAGTAGTTACTTGTACAAAGTTTCTTTGGTAGGCTGTTCAGAAATAGAACCATCATTACAACTACCATGCATTCTGCATCTTCACCGATGCTTGTTGTGACCATTGTCACGTTTACATTTACTGATTGTTTCACTAAATATTTAGCACTATCTGTAGTCTTGGAATAGGTACTTTATTTCAATAAACCTGAGGAGACCTAATGGGCGGAGCATTGCTCAAAGGGATAATAATGATGGTTCTGATTATGATCTACCTGTTTGGTAAATTTCCGTTCTTCCTAAGAGCCTGAAGTGATATGCTAACTACTTTGCAGGTGGCATTTCGTGTAAAAGTGCTGAAGACTCTGCCAGAAAATTTGACAAATGAGTCGCAACATGCTCTTCATGCTGTTTGAGGAAGGAGAAACCAATTAAAACTTTCATAATTCCATTTATGTACAGCTAGCATTTCACCGAACCAATTGAGATGTGTATAGATTGATCTTGTACAAGGTCGAGGAGAAATATTTCAGCATTGTTGCGCAAGTTTTGCTGCATTTTTATACAAGTTAGTTGGAAGTTGTGATAGCTCACTCTCACCTTATGATTCTTTCCCTAGCCCTGTAAGACATTGAGACAGGGATGTGAATATGTGGAAGGGCTAGGAAGTTGAGGGAAAAAGTCTTAATACAAATTTTCCCATTTTACTTTTCTCCCTGCAGTTCTTTTGTCATCATTGCTATGTCAAGGCATTACCTAGTCATGGCCATGCGAGCAGGATCAATGTTACTTATGACTTTTGATGTGATAAATAACAGTCCCACTCTTTTAATATTTGATTAAAAATTACTTGCTTTGAACAGACGATGAATTGCCAGATGATGAGAAGGCTTTACAAATTGAAGTTCACCTTGATACGCAAAAAGTTTCATGCAAATGAATTTTCTTGCAGTGGGAGTTGGAAAAATTTAATCATAGTTTATTGCCAATGATGGGGAACAGGGAATGGGAAACGTAGAAGAAGGGCTCAGAGGCCTAGGGGTAAAGGACAAAGGGGTAGAAGAAGAGGAAGATGCAGGATGAAGGAGAAGAACAGAGAAAGAGGAAGAGGAACTAGGGCCTCTCGTCCTCCTACACACGTCCTTCTCGGGCTTCACATACATGAGTAGTGGCGGCCAAAAGAACCTTCCGTCTTCTCATCATTAGCAATCATTAGGTTGCCCTTTTGGGCATACGTAAGTATATATAGTTTCCAAAAAGGCAGTCCTAGGTCTCCAAATGACCAAAGTATCTGTAAGTCTTTAAGAGGAGAAAAAATGATGAAGAAATACAGAAAAATAAGAAAAAGTAACATGGGCCTAATGGGTCAATAACAAATTAAATACCCAAAATATAAAAGTAAATATATCAATCCCAAGCCCAAAGTCTCAAATAAAATAGTAAATATGTCAATAGGCATTTCCTAGTCATAATGCTACGTACTCTGCTACAGACGTCTTGCAGTGGTGGTAAAAAGTTGGCCAGATTTAAGCGGACTCGAGCTTGTGTGTCCTCACCAATGCTTCCCAATTGGGAGAAACTTGACCCTGTCGAGTAAGGATTCCAGTCACTCTGATAGTTCTCCAAGAGATCTGGGTTAATTTGCCGCAGCTCCTCGTGGGTGATCTATGTGTCATCGGTCGATGGCCTCCTTTTCCGACAAACCAGGTAGCGCTAATAGACCTCATCTCAAGAAGGTCGTCAAGTATGAATGAACATCAATCTTAATACTAGACTCAAAAGATTTTGAATAAATGGTATAATGGTAAGTCCAGGTCGATCCATAAGGAGATTAAGTTGTGATTTGAAAACCTTTGAAAATAAGAATTGCTTTGAAGATCTTTTTCTATGATATAAAATTTGAAAATAAAATACTGTAAAATTAAATGTAAGGTGTTTATACTAGTCCTAATTGACTGGACAAACTAAACTAGAATAATAAAATAAGATTTAAGAAACATTTTAATCTTAACAAGTATGCAACCTAAAAACTAGGCCCCTCACAAACCTGTAATAAACAGCAATCTAGAGCTCCGATCTACACCAAACCAAAGGAAAAAACGAAGAGGAACTAATCTAGAATGCAACAAAAAAGATTTGAACAGATTCTGAAAATATTTTAACATAAAATGATGCGAACACTAACAACTATGCAATCTGGAATTAAATCTGCCCTGTGTAGAGTATGCAATTAACACTATTTAACTGAAGAATTAATTAGAGAAAAAGTCCCACACTATAACTAACCTATCTAAGATGTTTAAATTTGAAATCTAAGTGAAAATAACAGCAACTAAAAAGAGTTTAATTTGCAAGAAAATTGAGAACAAGAGGGAGAGAGAAAACTAGATAGAGTAAGAGATTGAGAAGAAATCAAAGCAAACACTTAAAGATTGGCGATTAACACTAATCACAACATGAAATTAAGATCTCAAACATGTAAAAAAAAATTGAACTTTTATTTATTGAAATAAAAGTCTATTACAATTACTTTGACAATTACAAAATAGTATGAACTAAAAAGCTAGAAACTACAAAATCAAAGAATAATAACTAGGAGCCTGGATCTTCAAAGTGGTGGCACCCATGGTGATGATGGAAGCTCGTCCTCCTCCTTATAGCAGCAGCAAGCTCCAAGCCCTCCAATGGCGATGGTAGAAGACACCCCCAAATGAGAGAACAAGAGGGAGAGAGAGAGAGATGTGAGAGAGAGGAAGATGATACAGGGCGTGTGAGAGAGAGAAGAAGAGAGAATGAGAGAGAGAGAGAGAGTGGGTTACTATAGTACGATATTGTAGTTACAGTATCTGTGCTACAGTAAAAGAGAAGGGAGAGATGTGAGTGTTAGAGGAGGAGAAGATGGGGGCCGGCCAAGAAGTGAATGGATTTTTATGAATGTGTTTTAAGATTTTAATGTCAAGGGGGCCAAATGACCACTCCCACACCAGTACTAGCTATACTCCGGGATACACCAAGTGACCCTCTCTCACTAGGCATCACCCCACCACTCCCACATCCACACTGTGTCACTCCCACACCGACATAGGGTGTCAAGCGCTAACAACTGTCACTCCAAGTCTACGATCGCACAAAACAGAACACAGTGGGATCTGGTCAAGTGAAAACCCTCGTCCTCAAAGTACGGTTTCAAACATGTATTTAACCGAGTTATCTAATAATGTAAACACATGTTAATTTCATGAATTAATGGGGTTCCGTCTTGAATCGCGTCGCCCGTGACCGACGTTATTCAAGACCCCTAAATTGGTTCAGTTTCGCAGAGCCACTGGGACCAAGGATACTGACTTGAATGGCGTCGCCCATGGCCGACATTATTCAGACTTTATCCCACACTGACCTTGGGAATCATATAAACGGGCCGCAAATCAAGTCGACTCAGGTTGACGCCTATCTCAAATAGCGTCGGCCTGAGTGGATGCCTTTTATACCCGATACTACGTTCCACCGAGTCAAACCGAGGGTTCCTCTTTTCCCCCAAAACACATAGAAACGTAAAAGAGACAAGGGGAGAAATCCAATAATCAATTTAACACTCAAAACCCATTTCATAAAAATATTTATTTTCATTAAAAAGCCCCTTAAAACATACTTTCTACCCAAAAACCTCCATACACACTGCATTCTTCAAAGCGAGAAAATCATAGTTTTAAACAAAATACAACGAGGATCGTCACGTTACCGATTACTTTAACTCTTCCTTGCTCCTAGCCGCCGAACCGCCATGCTACAAGCCGCCGCCAGTACTGTCATAGACGCCGTCACTCCACTGGGACGTCGACTGCCGTCCGGAGAGCAAAGTGTCGTGGAGGAGATGGTGATGGTAGTGGTGAGGGTTAGGAGGTTGATGAAGTGGAGGAAGAGGAGGAATAGGGAGAGGAAGTAAAGGAGCGTTGGAGCCGTTCGGAGAGGAAAGGGAGGAGAGAGAGAGGAATAGAGAGAATGAGGGAAAGGAGGGAAGGCTTCAGAGTGTCAACCAAAACTCGCTAAAACGCGTCGTCCCTGAACGATGCCAATCAGGCGACAGGACGGAGTCGTACATTGGCAGATGTCTGGATCGCATCGTCCACACAATATGCCATTCAGACGACACGACCGGGGCTGTACACACGCGTCCCCATGCCTGCCCACGCAGCACCCCTACAAAGCTCCTAAATGGCTCCCCCCTAGGCCGACGCCGTTCAAAATCGCGTCGAGCAAGCTCAACGTGAAAAAGAGCCCATACCCCAGCCCCACAAGGGCCCAAACCAAGAAGTCTGACACTGAAACCGACCTGATAATCAGATCCAAAACCTCAATCCTTACACGTGATGTCGGAACGAGGCTCAGGATAGACTATTGAAAATACCTACCGTCTTAGTAGGAGGCTGTCATAAAAAAAAAGGGGAAAAACAAAAGATCCGCCCCACAAAAAATCAATCAAAAGGCAAAAGCCGAATCAATCAAAAGGCTACAAACGTCAAATCAAAAGGCCAAATATCCAAATGAAAAGGGAGCGCAAGGTCAAAAAAAAAAAAAAAATCTCATAAAGTGAAAATGACCAAACCCCAATAGACAATAGGATAAAGGATGGACATCTTCCTAAGTCTCTAGAACCCTCTCATAAGCTTTCTAGACCTTCTTTTCTCTTCTCCCTAAAGAGCGTACTCCAAACTTAAGGAATGGCCTAAGTTGACTGAGGATTAGACCATCAAATGGGATCATGAACATAAGCACTATACAAGCACGATGAACCTAGATTAGGTTACTGAAGAATAATGAGGGAATTATGATAATGAATAAGTAAGCTCTTTTAGTCCATGTACCATGCTGGTCTTTAGTTTAAGTTGAGTGAATATTTCAAAACGACTATAAAAAAATGGATATTTCAAAACCCAAAAGAGGGATATTTCAAAAAAAAAAAAATGAATATTTCAAAATCACAAAAAAAATGAATATTTCAAAACCACAAAAATGAACATTTCAAAACCCCCAAAAAATGGATATTTCAAAAGCACAAAAAAAAATAGATATGTTAAAACACAAAAAAGAATTTCAATTAGCATCCGCTTGTCCGATCATGTGCGTTGCATGTTTCTATTTACAGTAACCATTTGCATGCCTGAATGGTGCATCATTGACTATTGTCTTTAAATTATCATTTTATCTTATTTGTTTGTTTTCATTAAATAAAGGCTTTTTCCCTTGACCCTTCTACCACGGATAGGATCAAGTAGTTGGTTACTTAACTGGGCAAGGGGCTAAGCCAGAACAGACATCTAACTTGTCTGTTCAAATCATTATGCAAGGCATCGGATGGAATAAGAGAAAAGTGACAGACAAAATACCAAAAGTTCCATTCATATATCAGAGGTTTCATGTACATGTGTGAGAAAAGATAAAAGTCCATCATCAGGACTCAAAAATACATCAATATCATCAACAACAGGAAGCTCCTCATAGTTGCCTCTCACCAGCACCCTCGTCATACTAGCTCTGAGCCTCGTCCAGTCTCTCTGGTGCTCGGCTCGACATTGGCGGTGGTGGCCCATCATGCGCGGCTCGGCTTGGCCCGAAGATATGGCGACACTAGTAGTAAAGGCGTTCCCGTGTCCTCTCTCCAGGGCTCCTTGACAAGCGAGTTGATAACGCTCCTCCACGCTGCGCCTCTCGTGTTCAATGACCCCAAACTGGACTCGAAGGGAGGTCACCTCGACATCGATCCGCTGTCGCTCCTGCCACTCGCGCTTCCTCTCCTCGGCAATGATCTCCAAGCGTGCCAAAAGACGTGTAAGCTCGCGAGGGAGGTCATCGCTGGAGAGGCATGCCAGCTACTCCTTTAGGTCGCGAACCCGAGCGGCATCTACCTGAGCCCAAGCCACTGCAGTCTGTGTCTGCTCAAGCTCCGCCTAAGTCCTCTGAAGGATTTCTTGAAGCTCAGCAACCTGTTAGAAACATTGTTAGTCCAAGCAGTTCAAGCAAAAAACCAAGAATGGAAAGTTAAGAAGACAAAAACTTACTTGGAAGGTACAATCATCTTCTGCAACGGAGGCCCGGTGGATGGCTCGAGCCAATTGTTCTTGAAGCTCGGTGAGGGAGGCATCGTGATGTGCACCAGAGGATGAGGCACCAGTTGTATACGAGGGAGGATGGGCGATGTGGGTATAGGCAGTACGTTGTATCAAGAGAAGTCATTATCAGCGGTTAAGCACCAAAACAGTTTAATTAATGAAACGAATTCATTCATACATTGCATAATTCATTCATACATACCAGATCATAGAGCTCCTTCTGAACCTGCTCCAGTTGGACCTCCACGTGTTGGACTCGAGTCCGAAGGGTAACGATGGTCGCGTCTTGCGCATCCTGCACATGCACACACACATGTCATTCACGCATTCACAAACTTAAATACATATAATAATAAAATGAAAGAAGCATAACATCATACTTACATCGAAAGGGCGCAGCTGTCGGAGTTGGGCGGCGTAGTGCACCTAGTATTGTTGGAAGTAGCCCTCGCTACTCTCCGCCTGTGACTCGACCGGGATACCGCTCTGGAACCAGTCGTCGGGTTGGTCTGGGAACTTCGCACGCCAGTCCGTGCGCGCCTGCTTACCCCTCATCGATCTGCCGATCTCCTCTGGGATCTCCTCTTCAATCCACTCCTGGTGGAGGCCCAAGGTCCACATCGCCAGCCACAGGTGCAGTAGCTTAATCTCATTCATGCAATGGACCCACACCTGCCATCCATATCGTGCTCGGCCAGCAGTCACCCACGATTTCCTCTCGTCATCCATGCCCAAGTACGGGCGCCAGATAACCTACATGCATTTTAGTTAGTCGCATTCACAATGAATAAATTCCGTTTTATTGAAATGAACAATTGCATTTAAATAATAATAAAACTCACCAGAAGCTCAAGATAATCTAAGAACTGACAGTGGAGGGCCGTCAACTAGTGGTACTGTAGAGTCGTATGCATAATTGGCTGCTACCTGCGTGCCAGTGGTACAGCATCCGTTTGAATGGCCTTCGCTCGGCCCAGAGGAAAATAAAAATAGCTCCAAATCTACATAACCAAACATGTAGGTTATAAATCATGCATTTAAATCATTTCACATGTAGGCGTCCAGCCATCTCCCGATAATCGAGATAAGTAATCCCGCTCACCGCTCGGCCCTCGACTCGAAGGTCGGTGATCCTAGCCACATCCTCGAGGCTGGAGACCATATGTCCCCAGGGCATCAAGAATGCTATGCATTCTGGATCCCACCTCTCCCTCAGAACCTAAAGGAGGACTAAGTCCTGCCAAAAGGCTCTATGTCTAAGATCTCTCCAAATCCCATCTCCCTGAGCCTAGCCTTCTAGAAGTCTGGGAGCCCTCTATACGTTGCTATCACGAGGTCCCAGGAGATCCGAGTCCTCATCGTCCCCTGCCAAATTGTCAAGAAAATGTTAGAAAAATTATCGTATAGGCAATTAAAAATAATTTTTAAAATCAATTTTGAAATAGGACTCCTGCCTTAAATGGTGTCGGCCATGGTCGACGCCCTTTGAAAGGCGTCTCCCTGACTCGACGCCATTTGACCACGGATCTAAGGACCCGTGGCTCTTCCCTCTTTCGGTCCACCGTCCTCAAAGTACTATAAAAGGGAGGTTTAGAGCTTACCATCGAAGGGTTGGCTTCCTCGGCCGATGCCGCCACCAGTGGAGGTTCCTCTGCCTCCATGAACTCTTCGGCCGCGACAAGGACGGCCAAGTCCACTAGGATTTCCTCTTGGGTGGGGAGAGGAGCGTCCTCATCACCTTCAAGTTCCGGAACGGCGAGGATCCTTTGCCTCTTGCCGCTTGGGCCGCCTCGTTCCATCGTAGAGACTGGGAGAGTGGGAGAGACCGGGAGAACGAGAGGGACCGAGAGAGATCGAAAGAGATAGTAAAAGAGTGAGAGAGTGAGAGAGAGAGGCCGGAGAAAGTTGTCGGAGAAGCTCGGATGGCCAGAGGGGTTCGTAGATCGCCGGAGAAGATGAAGGGAAGAGAAAGAAGAGAATGAGGCGAATGAAGAAAAAAGGGACTCGGGTTCACGAACGCTGTGTAAAATTGTTAAAGGACGTCGACTCAGGATGACGCTGTTTAGGTTTTCTGAAATATTTCCAAGATTGCATATTTCCTGTTATTTGATACTTATTGATTATCCGCATGAAATTATTGAGAAATTTTAAGCGCAAGAAAATTCAAAGAAAATTAAAACGGAGCTGAGTTTCAAATAAGGTCCCACTGTAGGAGTTACACAGAATCCCTACCGTATCTAAAAAGATGATTATCTCTACCCCTGTATTCTTTTATGTATTTGATTCGTATCATCATTATTATATAATAAATATTTATTAAATCATATCAAGGACCTTGTGATTTTTGATGAAACTAGAATTTGAGTTCCCCTCTATAAAAAACAATGATAATTCTAGAAGATTCTTAATCGCATAGATAGGCTGTTGGATTGTCAATTGATTAGGACGATGGTTCCGCTTTTGTGAAACGACGCGTGGATAAACGAGCTTCGGCTTAGCACTGAATTACAAGACTGGTGTCTTGACTCATTGATGACAATTTAACAATATTATCATTGATTAATCTATATTTTATTTTATTTTAATTTTTCTCTTAGCCCAGCATGCATCATGTAGGACTTTGAAATAATTGTGATAAAAATTACTTATTGATTAAATTTTGGACCATTAATCAAAATAAATCCAAACGTGATATGAAATATTCCACTCCGAATTGAATACCTCAATTATATTTGAGGTTGTCTTGAAGATATCCTTGGAATTCTATCATTGCTTGGATTCTTTATCCCATATTTCTTGTTTCCTTTTAAGATACATCATAGTTGTAACACGTCCACATTGGCTGGTAACTACTATCCATGATGAAACCTATAAGGTTTGTGATGTAAGATACTTCCCTACGTAGAGGTTGATCGTCCTTATTTTATTTTCTTTGTCTATCTCATTCAGACTTAATTGATTCCATTGATCTCTTTGAGTCACTTCATTGATCATTTTGAGAAAGATTCTCATCATATGATGTTGAGAGCATGTCTTATCACACTTTGGCATCACCTTTTCACTTCATTCTATTCTATTTCACTCTCTTACAAAGTTAATGTGAAGGTGGGGCAGCTGTAGACACGCTAATTTTGACTTCATATTGAGTATAGTTCATGTCACAATTATAATGTCCCAAAATGGTCTGATTTTAAATCATTAATTAATTTTTACTGATTTTTCGAGATATTCACTGATTAACGTTTACCATGGCCGACGCCTTTTAGATTTCTAGCCAAAATCAATTCGGAAGTAAATTCCTAAATTCCGATAGATTTAACTGAAAAATGTCGCACATGGACGACGCCTTTTAGTTCCCAATCCGTCTGGATTTTCGATTTTAAATTCGAATTAATTTCCTAAATTATCTAAAGCACGTCGCTCATGGACGACGCCTTTTAGGTTTCCTAATTATTTCCGGTTTCCTTCGCCGATTTTATTTCTATTTTGGCCCCTCCTAATTAGTTAAATGATATCCCTGATGGACGATGTGATTCAAGAGTTTCCTGCTAAACATGATTTGGCCGAGATAATCCGGTTTCGGAGGTTAAAAGTATTTCTAATTCTTTGGATAGTTATCCATGGCAAGTTTGATCCGCAGGAGAGCCCTTTTGAAGCCTTAAACCACTCCAAAACTTACTCTATACATACATATACCCTTTGGACTTTGAAAAAGGTTGAAATTTTAGATATTTAGAGATCTTATCAAGGTGTTTGAAGGGCTCTTTTGCAGAAAACGTGGGAAGCTTTATCCCCTTCATCTTCTTCATCCTTTGAAGACTTTTGAAGACCAAGGCTATGGAGGGGCCAACTCTTTTTCCTTCTTCTTAGTTTTCTTGCTCGCTTTGATTTGTTTTCATATAGTTTTCACTATTTTAATTAGATCTTTCATCACATCACTTCATCATACACACACCCACATTATCTTTTTCATACCCATGCATGCAATAGGAGTTTAAAGAAATACAAAAAGTGAGTCCTTTTAGTTTAGTTGCATGTTTGATTCATTAGATAAGATAGATACTACACTACTCTAGTTCTAATCTATATTTCTCTTTTATTTTAGTTGCATGTTTGATTCATTAGATAAGATAGATACTACACTACTCTAGTTCTAATCTATATTTCTCTTTTATTTTTTTTTGTTCTTTTGCAAGGTTTGAAGATTGGAAGGTTAAGAGAATAACCAAACAACAACAAAAAGCAAGAATAGAGAAAAGGCTCTTCTTTTTCGGCCGGCCGAAAAAGAGGAACAAAAGAACTATAATCACCCCAAATTCCGCAAGGTTAGTAGCGATCATCATTTCTTTGAAACCGACGATTTCTGGTGATCACACTTAGTTTTGAATTAGATTGTTATTCATATAAACACATGATATCATGAGAACCACACACAGTATTTGAGCACCACAACAATGTCATTTGACTACAACAACATCTATTTATGTGTGTTCTTTGACAATGAGAAGGTGACCTATATTGCCATATACATAGTTTTTACTCTGTAATGAAGCTAGGAAGAAACCTTTGGATAGAAGCTTTATGAATCTTGATAGCTTTGTATTGAACCAATTTATTTTCCTTTATCAGATCCTCATGTTTTGATGATAATATACAATCTAAATGAAAGAAATTAGTATGTTTTACTCTAAATTAAATGAGTGACTTATTCATTTATAGACTGATAGACTCACTACTCTAAAATCACTTTGATCTAGAACTTAGTCGATTCTAGGAAATCTTTCATCATTTTGATTAAAAGACTCACTAGAACTTCAATTAAATATCTATCGCTAATCGATTAATAGTGAGTCAATTCTCTCTTCCAGACTTCAAATCCATTAGAGTTTCTTTATATGCCCCCTTTCCAATCGCTATCACTAAATGATTAAGTTTGTCATTAAGGCCAAATCGATTAGATATATCGATTAGATGATTACTACTAATCGATAAAGGTCTTTCTGATAATCACTATCATAATCATTTGTCATTAAGGCTAAATCGATTAAATGAACCTTTGCTAATTGATTAAGTCTATCAATTAACTTGAGTGCTACTTTGGCTTAGTCGCTTCATCTAATCGATTATATGCCAAATCGATTATCGATTATCGGTTGACAAATTAGTCATCGGTTAATCGATTACTCCTACCTAATTGATTAGAATGACTCGGTGACAAGCAGCTTCAATTATTAGAATGATTATCTATGTTATGTTTAATCGATTATCTATTTGCATCTAATCAATTATCTATGCTTTTCTAAATAGATTAATAATCTATTTTGAACTCGATAGTCTTCATCCATTAGATCGATTACCTACATATCCTATAATTGATTATCTACCTTCATTGTTCTCAATATTCCTTATCTGTAATCGATTATTTTGTTTATTTGTGATTCGATTAACTGCGTATTTTCTTAATCAATTATGGTGACTTGAGCACAGTGATTAACTATATCTGTCAATGGGTAATTAAGCTATCTATTGAATCGATTGACTGACCACCATTATGATCAATCCTCTGATCTATGCCTAATTGATTCTTCAGGCTGATATTGAACCGAGATTGTTTATCTTCTTCGCACTGATGTGCAAATTTGCCTTCTACGTGGTTGTTCTACTTTTGCAGATCTTATGCCACTTACCTACTCTTTGGTCGGTACACCAGATGCAAATTTTCTTTTTTTTGGCAATTCAACAAGATTAAGTGAGAATTATAACCTAAAAAATAGGGGGACAAGAAATAGAAGCTTCCAACTAAGAGCAACCCTTGTCTACTTAGCTCTCTCTAAGCAAGACTCAAGCATGTTAACGTTAGACTCAATGGGGTTAATGTTAGATACAGTAGAAGCTTGCAAGAGATAATGAGAGATATGTGTCTTAATAGACAAATTTGAATGTTGCCTATATATTGGAGGCCTCAATCAGAAAGAAGAGTAACGAAGCATTGTAGAACTTCCAAATTTCAAAGAACTCCACTCTTTGTGCCCAAGAATTCCCTTCCCACTTAAGAGAGAAAAGTGAGAAGAGCCTTAGAGAGTTGTATGCATTTTGAAGCATTGGTCCCACTGTGTTTATCCATTGTGCTACTTAAAGCTCTCACTCGGGCATCTTCAGTGATTGATCAAGACTCTATATCCATCTCATCTTCTTCTTGGTCTTGATCTTGTTCTTTGTTCTTATCGTACACTTCCGCTTACTAAGAAGCGTTCTGTGTATCTACATTTTTATAAGCATCTTGTTCCCTTTTCCTTGAGAGGAAGAGAGGGCCTGTGTTTTAGGAGGTTGTACCTCTTCTTGAGAGAAGAGAGGACCAGATGCAAATGGGGGTTTATTGTGGTTGCAACTTGCACAGGGTTTGTACTGTGTATAGCCTATGTGCTATTAGAAACCCCAAGAGGTTACCTGGGGACTGAACGTAGGTCTAAGGACTAAACTAGTATAAAAATACTTGTATTATGTGTAATTGCTCCTTGTTTCCTCCCTCTTCTACACACTTATTTACTACTACAATTAATTTTCATATCCTGTTAGCTATAGTACTTTTTGATAATCCATTCACTCCCCTCTAGGTTCTCCATAGTCTGGGCAACAAGTGGCATTAGAGCATATTCTCTTGTTTTATAGATCTAACAATTTGATAGTATAATGGCTATGGTTGATGGTTACACTGGAGGCTAATCTGTCAACAACCCTCCTCTGTTCGAAGGCGAGGACTATATCTATTAGGAGTGTCAAATGAAATTCTTTTTAAAGTGACTCGACTTCGACCTTTATAGTGTGTTTGAGAATAGTGACTACATTGTCACCAGGTCTAGAGAGCAGAGAAATGATATTGGCAAATGTCTAATTTTTTTGAATAACAGGACAAAGAGTGTACTATGTTATACACTATCTAAGAAGGAATTCAACCAGATTTTTGCTTGCAAATATGCACAAAAAATGTGAAAGAAGCGGCAATTAACATACGAGGGAACTGAGAAGGTCAAGGAGAACGAGAAGTTCCAAATGGAGCCCTCAGAGTCCATCACCCACATGTACAGTAGATTCATAGGCATCACAAATGAGCTGGCGGTTCTTGGCAAGGAGTACAGCACCGGCAACATGGTCAAG
The DNA here is from genome assembly GCA_030544215.1 of Zantedeschia hybrid cultivar. Taxonomy (NCBI): domain Eukaryota; kingdom Viridiplantae; phylum Streptophyta; class Magnoliopsida; order Alismatales; family Araceae; genus Zantedeschia; species Zantedeschia hybrid cultivar. The sequence goes on along the minus strand of JARZZO010000008.1, from coordinate 58,732,342 downwards.
AAGATCCTCAGATTACTCTCCAATCAATGGACTCCCAAGATAACTGCCATTGAGGAAGCCAATGACCTTACTAACGTGAGCCTTGAGAAGCTCATTGGGTCCCTCATGGCCCATGAGATCAACATGCAAAGGCTGAGAGAGAACTCATCAAGGAAAAAGATCACCAATGCTTTGAAAGCAAGTGCCCCTACATCTAGAGAAGAATGCTCTAGAAAGTGAGATAGATAGTGAAGAAGAGGCTCTTCTCTCCAAATGATTGTAGCGGATCCTTAAGAAGAAGAAGCAAGTACCTCAGGCCAAGGTATTATAAAGAAAATATTTGTAGTAACAACAAGAAGGCCAAAGTCACCCACTAGAAATGCAAGCAACCAGGTCATATGAGGGCAAAGTATCCTCAATTGAAGAAGGATCACAAGAAGAAACCCACAAAGTTCTCCAAGAAGTTCAAGAGGAACTTCAAAAGGAAGGCTATGGTAGTAGCTTGGGATAATGAGGATGACTCCTCATACTCTTCGAGCTTAGACGACGAAGAAGAAGCCAACCTAGTGCTCATAGTAAACAACACAACTGAGGAGGATCAGGTAAAATCTGACACCTCTTTCAATTCTTTTTTTGATTCTAACAGTTAAGAAGAGCTATCCTTGGAAGAAGCTTTTGATGAGCTTTATAAAAAATTTAAAATAGTTTCCAAGCAACTTAAGTTGTTAAAATTAGACCATGAAATATTAAGTGTAATTAGTGACTCCCTAAAAATTGAAAGCACAGAGTTGGCTGCTGATAATTCCAGACTAAAATCTTAAAACCAACTTTTGTATGAGGATATTAAAACAAAGGACTTAAAGCTTTAAGATCTTCATGCTGAACTTTCTAAACTTAACATGGGTAAGCTAGTGATCGTTATAATGAAGATAAAATTAAGGAGAATGAGCTTTTGAAAGAAAACTTATATTTAAAATCCTCCATTGAGAAGATGGTTGGGGATAAAACATCTCTCTAACGAATGCTTAAATCACTTAGGATTAATGATAGAAAAGAAGGGCTTGGTTTTGTTCCTCATAAAGCCTCTAAAATTGTAAAGCCCTTAAATAAGTATCATCTCTTTAGATTTGTAAAAAACTTCAATAAAGACAAGCTCAAGCTCAAAGGCTCCTCACATCGACTGTTGTTCTCACTAGGCCACACTTCAAGACCTTCAAGTCTAAAGAGTAGATTTGAGTGCCCAAAGTATCTACTCTTGCTACTAACGCCAAAGGACCTAAAAACGTTTGCTTACCTAAAACTACCAAGTGATCTCCTCACAGGATGGCCTTGCAACATCCAAATGGCGTATGGATGGTAGATGCTCAAGGCATATGATAGATGATTGGACCTTGTTCAGAACTATGCAAGCTGAAGGAGGTACATTCACCTATAGGGACAATGGCAAAGGCAAAGTAAGGAGTAGGGGAACAGTGGGCAACAAGTCTTCCAACTTGATTGAAGATGTGCTCTGTGTAGATGGTTTGAAGCACAATCAGATTAGTATCAGTCAACTTTGTGACAACGGTCACAAAATTATCTTTGAAGTAGTTGAATGCACCATCACAAAAGAAGATGAGGTCATATTCAAGGCACTCAAAGAGAGGAATTTGTATGTTTTACACCTGAATAAGTTAAGAGATCAAAGCCAAGAACTTAGAGGAATTGGATGTTTGGCATAGAAGACTGGGTCACATGCCAATCATAGAGTAATTCAAAAATTAATCAAGTATGATATGGTAGAAGGCTTACCTAAGATGAAGCTAAAGAATGCTAGCATCTATCCAGCATGTGCCAAAGGGAAGCAGTCCAAGAATTCAATTCAGTCTAAGACAATAGTTATTGTACGGATAGGGGCAGGACGACAAGGAATGCAACAAAAATGAAGAACAAAAATTAAACCCGCCCATTTTTGATCCATCTCGAGAAAAATATTTATTGAATGGTGATTGAAATCATCTTGCGTAGAGTTGAATCCGTGACTGATTGGTTCTGATAGAGCGATGCTGCTAACCACGAGAGTACCCTGCCTCCAACATTATCTATGTGATCCTCTTATTGTCACCGACGTTCCTTCTCCGCAATGGAACCTACGACATGCGGACGACATCCCAACAATCAATAAACGACATATGGAAGAGAGAGGAAAGGGGGCTCCCCTTTAGTTCTAGGTGTTGGGGAGAGAAGAGAGAGTGGGGGCGGCTTGATTTAAAGGGAACCCTTTAGCCTGACCCAGGGTTCCCTCTCAGTGCTTATTTATATTAATTGGATGACTTTTCACAAAAGTCTACGAATTAATCTAAAACCCACCTACACACCGTCAACTAAGAATCTTTGTGCATGTGACCTTCTAGGTCTAATACCAATCTGATTTTCGGCCCATTAAGTCCAGTAATCTTTTACTGACATAAATTAATTAATTTAATATCTCATATTAAATAATTAATTAATCAAATTATTATCTTATAATAATCGACTAGGCTTCTGATTAAGTTAAGTGTCAAGCAACACAACATGATCCCGAAAGCTAATGGGGTTCAACAACCCACTCAAGGAATCTTTCCAATATCAGTTACGACGTGTCTATAATCTTTCATTCATACAATGCTCTCGAGTCAACTTAAAATATGGTTAACTGTCAAACCCAAGCTGGTCAACTCACTTAGATTAGATGTCACCATATGATATTAGAAAACTCCTTTTCTGATGTAGTGTTTGTCCTAGCCAAGAACTTCTAGGCATCATTCCTAGAGAATATCTAAATACCGAAAGAGAAGGATCCCATATTGAACACTCAATCACCTTCGAAAGTATTTCATTTAACCCGATCATTTGATTGATTAGAACCCCATAGTTAGAGATCTTTTAGTTAAGCTCAAAGTCAAGAAGTCTACCGACAAGATGTCTTTGGTGTCTCAGGTCCAAAGACCAACCACATAACTATAACAATGAATAAAGTTGGCTGACAATTAGGTAATCTACCATCTAGCGATTCAGGTCGAATTGGTTCAGTGAACTCGTTCTCCAATGAGCACCTATAAGTTCATCTTAGTGTCTCCACACAAGTGACTATGAGATCAGTTATCCTCATGAAATGAGCAAGAGTAACGTGTACTAGTCTCACTAGATATTTGATGTCATTCTCAAATATCGTCCAACTAGGAACACTTAAGAATGTATGTTTATAAGTTATCAATCTTATTATGATGATTTCATCACCATTTGATAACTATTGCACACATTCATTGTAACACCCCTACTGACCCGGTTCGGTCATGCCGACCTATTGCGAATTGACGGAGCGAGCTATAATGGCTAAACATCTACTTATTCCATAGTGAGTATATGCAAACATCTATAACGCTATAAATGAACTATCATAACCACAAATATATCCACTTAATAAGACTGAAATTTACAATAATAATACTGGTTCAGGATCTCTGAACATATCCAAATATTACATCAACTAAACTAGAAATAAGTAAAACCTACTTCTAAATAGTAGCTTTGATCTTCTAGCTCTAAGTCTCCTAGTCCCACAGCTCAACTTTACCTCTCTTTTCCTATAAAATGTTAGTAAGCAAGCATAATCCCAATTGACTTAGAAAGTTCATAACCCACAAAAAATCATAGGTTTTTCATACAATATATCATAAAAGAAAAAGACATGATAAGCATTTGAATAACGTGCATCATAATATTGTATACACATACTTATGCCCTAAATATGTTCTTTAGCATGATATCCTATCATGAGTAACTAAACATGAACTTAAACATCTTAAACCTAGCATGCATCTACAACATGCATCTTAGCATAACTTAACATAACATGCCTCTATCATGAATTTAACATATCATATATCTTATTTCTTAACATGCTATTATGTATCTTACTTCTTAACATGCTTAATTGAACATAATCACACATACCATCATCTTATCACTATTTAACGGACATATATCCAAACCACAACATGAAGAGTCATGTACATGTCACTTGACATAGCATTCAGTCAGTGGTGAAGCATGTGCCCCAAGAAATATTTACTGACGCTTCCACTATGTAGCAGGGGAAACCCACCCATCCCACTTGGACCTATGCCAGGATTTTACTCGCTTGCCTCAGGTTTCATAACCCGTTGTCCACCTCATAGGGATGCTTGTATGATTCGGACTATGGACTCTTAAGGTGGCATTGTCTGTAACCAAATAGACAAAGGATTATGGAGGTGGCCCCCATAAGTTTAAGGGTGGCTCCACGCTATGGCGGCTTCACCTCTAAGGATAGCCCTTTCTATAGGTAGCCCCTTCCTTCCATCATAACCTGCGTGGTACTTAGTTTCTAAGCTACCAGTTGGTTAATCGTCTTAACATATGCATGTGACATGCTTAAACATATGCAACTATATTACCTAACATATGTTGAATATGCAAATATTCATGAATATCATCTTAATCATCATAATGCATGCATGCGACATGCTTAAACAAATGCAACTATCTTACCTAACATATGTTGAATATACAAATATTCATGAATATTGTCTTAATCATCTTAACACATGCATGTGATGTGCTTAAACATATGAAACTATATGCAACTATCATACCTAATATATGTTGAATATGCAAATATTCATCAATATTATCTTAAACATTACGTATAGATCTTCATACTTATAGTAAGTAGGAAAATAATGTTGAAAATAGAGTTTTCTACACAAAACTATCTGTGGAATCATAGTTAATCATCACTTGCCTCTTTACCAAAGACTATGAATGCGAAGAAGCTAGCACAATGAACCGTCCTTTGCTCATGTCCTTGCCACGTCGAGCCTTTCCTTACGGAGCACTCTACAAGTATGAGAAAAATATCATGAAGCCGCTCCCGTTCTTCCTCCAACCTCTCTCTCTCTCTCTCTATTCTCTATTTCCCCAAGAAGGAAAAGCTTGAAGGGGAAAACCTTCCTATTTATAGATGAAGGAGGCCAATAAGAGAATGACATGTACCCCCTCCCCCCCCCGAGGTGTCTACCTAATGATCATATTAAGACGAAAGTTAATGATAACATGCATATGTGTCCTAGATGAGGTAGCATGCCCATTATGACTTAAGGGATAAGGACAACGAGGTGGCAAGGCGAGGTGTCCACTCTCATCATTACGCGATGAGGTGGCACCTATAGATGCTTATGGAAGGAAAATAGGTGATAGGGGATAGCTTAAGGATTATGTAACTTAAGGGAAGGGCTAACTAAATGTTATCTTACCTATTATTTTAAAATAATTATATATATATATATATATATATATATATATCCCTACTTCTTCACTAAGTAATCAATATAGGTCCTTTTTGGCCATTTAAGGTACTTTTAAGAATTTTAAAAATTTTATTTAAGACCTAAAAATCCATCCACTACATTGTAAGATATGAGTTTCTTATAATTGTATTTATAAAGATCAATTAAGGGAGCTTGAAGGGTGTTGACCCCTTCGCCATGTTAATGGATTAAGTGGGGCAACTTAATCGCAGTTCTAGTGAGTTAATTGAATAAAAGCATTTAGGCCCAATTTGGTGTTCTGGCCAAGCTAATTGATCACCTTGAGAAGTTAATTGATCAACATGAGTCGAAACCCAATTAACTCCTAAAACATATAGTCCCAAAACAACATAAAAATTGAGATCCAATTAACAAAAAGTATCCAGGTAAGGTATTTAATTGATATATTCAATTAAATTGCTCAAACAAAAATGAATTTATATCCAACATTTGTTATCACCAAAACATTGGGATTAGAGAAGGAACCTAATGGTTCAATAAAATATAGTGTTCAGGTTGTATCTTCGCACAAACAAATGGTCACACTTAAAAGATACGAAATATATTGCATAGGAACACACAAGCTTTTAGTAGATACAATGGAAAAGACATACAGATATATTTTCATGTGCTCTGTTGCAGACTCTTTAAATGCATAATGTGAACAGTACAAAAAGCCAGTTGGAAAGAGTGTTTGAATTTTAGTGCGGGAGCCAATTCCTAATTGTGTTTCCCTTGTAAAGATTTAGGCGAAGTTGTATTGCCCAACCATAAAATCTACATAGTGATCAGATCAGTGAAGGATTCACAGTGGACTCTAGAATGTCGTATCACATATTGGCTAAGAGTGATAGGTGTAGTCATAATGTGGAGTAAATAAGGCCTAAGAGTATCACCTACAGGAGTTGAGTTTAGCACAAGAAGAAGACACATCTCCTAGAAGATGAGAGTTGAGCACAAGGTGAAGGAAGTTCACCCCAGGTAGTCCACCTAAAGAGGTTCAGCTTGAAGTTCGCCTACAAGGTCTGGAGTTAACGTACTAAGACAAAAGTTGTAACACCTACATGTTCTGCCTAAGAATGTTAGCATGAGGGAACAAGGTGGAAGGGCAGCATCTAAAAGATATTGCCTAAATAGATTAGGCAGACTGGGTGCATGCATGGGCGCTTTGGCAAAGGGATTCACCTATCAAGGTTCACCTAATAGATCTGAGAGTAGCATAGGTGAAGTGAGCATCACCTAGAGACATCAGCCGCAGATGGTGGAGTTAAAGCTCAAGGCGGAGTTCTGCTTGTTAAGGGTTCACCTAATGATGGGTTCGCCTAGTAGTAGACTGAGAGGGAAGGCTCAAGGGCTGAGGTGAAGTAGAGCGCCTAATAGCATCACCTACTAGGTGTTAGCTTTGAAGCCTTAGGTGGAGTAGGTCTGCCTAATGGGTTCCTATTGTGAAGGCCTGTACGTCCACCTACTGAGTTCACCTACCAAATGTAAACTTGTAAGCCAGTAGGTAAAGTAAGTTCTCCGGGTATGTAAGGTGAAGTTATCAGTACACCTAGGGCCTAGGTAGACCTTAAGGCTAAGGCCTCAGGTGCACCAATGTTAACTGATCTGATCATTGTGCCTATTGAAGTTTAGTCTTATATCGGATTCTCTATGGGCGCCTTCCCTCAATATATGTTGAGGATTCCCTCAACTCAATGTCTAGGTTTTGAGTTTGAGTTTGGGCCTCGTTAACGTGGATGTTTATTAAGATGCTAAGTTGATTTTTGCAGTGCACCTATGTATATCAGTATGCCTGATTGATTGTACTTCAGGTATAATCATGAATTTTAACTAAAAGTTTATCTGGGGTTTTCAAATTTCTGCTTAACAAATCTGCCTAAGTTTATCACGATCATGGACTTCTATTTAAGATATGATTTTGCATATATTTTGACATCCATTTCACCTAATATATCTTTGCATAAATTTTGGCATCACACTAAAACATAGCTCTGTTGGTTACGATCTAACATTTTTAATTGAAGATTTAGCTTATGAAGATTAGATAGTTATTTTATTTGTGGATAGTTAGGATTGGCTGTGAATTATAGATTATGTGATGGTATTGGCATGTGTATTTTATGCCTAGTGAATTACTTTACTCTCTCATATTTGTTAAGTTAGTTGGGTTGTTCCCACTGTCTTGCCCCTAAATTAATTTGACATAAGTCTGTTCGTACTGGACCAAGTTCAGGGTACCATGGCTAATAGGGATATTGGGAGATTCCTTCTTCAAACCTAGCTCTGTTAGATAAAAACTGCTCAAGTAGTGTATAGCTCTTATAGGGGATATACGAAGGGTGTATGGTTTTTACTGAACTTGTACAAAGTTTGCTTTTTAGTACAAATTGTATAAAGTGTACGTATGAGTTCTCAAGAAGCCGAAAATAGACCCTCCTCATGGGCTTCCCGATGGTCTAAAAGCTTAGTCAACTACAGCCCCAAACCAAAGTTATTTAAAAGAAATTTGAGACTTAGGACTAAAAATTAGATTACTTTAAAATGATAGGATGGTTACCCAATGAAATGTCATAAGTGGCGTGCCCACATATGTCATATGGCATATTTCACCTATTTGTCATTTTGGTCTTCTATGATCATATTCGTGATCATAGCATACTTCACCTATCTTTCATGTCGGATTCCTTTGATCGTCTTCGTGAGTATGTAATATGGTATATTCATCTCTATCTCTTATCAATATTCTTTGATCTTCTTCATAATTATGGAATATTTCTTCTATAGAGCATGCCAATCTTGTTAACAATTCCATCACCATTATCTACTTGTGTAATTCCACCTGTTGTCCAATATTTTCTTAGATGGTTGAATGTGTCACCTCAAATTTCACCCCATGTTGGGGCACTCTTGATCTAGTAAATGTTAACAAAAAGGAATGTATCATGTAGGGGCACATTATCATACAGCACAGGGAGTCGGGCATGTACACTCTAATTCAATCAGTGATTTGTACCCTTAGAAATTTAGCAACAAATTATGTTACAATTATTGACTTAAAGCCCATCTCCATCTTGCCTTTCCTACAATGTCCTCCATTAATAGGTGATAACGGATTAACATATTAGGTAATAATTAATGTAGTAAGGAAATGACATGTTTTGAAAATCTCTCTTCTAGGGTTTCCTAGCACCGCTCTCTGCTAGGGTTTCCTATCATAGTCATGTCCTCTCTTGGGGGGAGCCTGCTTCCCCCCACCCCCAAAGGTTGCAGCCAAGTCCTATAGCTGAAGATAAGGATTTTCCTAAAGCTTCCACGAATATGCATGAACCTACGTTCATGGACAAAAGTGAACCTGCGGCTTGTTTCTCAAAGGAAGAAATAGTGGCTTCGTTAATTCCTTTCAACATCCGCTGGTGGCTAAGACTTCCTATGGATGACTGTCTATTCTACAACAATAATTATTTTCTAATTTTGTTGTTGAGAGAAAAGTGGAGCATATTAGGATAGAGGGGAAGAAAAGAATAGGTAGACTTAGATTAATTTAGAAGAGGATAGTACAATATGATTTAGAGGCTTTAGACTTTTTAAAAGAGATAGTCCAAAATTATTTAGAGTAGAGACAGATAACGCATATAGCTGACTCAAATACTTGGTTGAGTTGAGTTGAATTGTTAAGAGAATCGATCCATATCAAGGAAAAGTTATTTTGGTTCTTTAGATGGTCCATGATTTTTTCCCTTAAAGAGGAGCTTTCTATTCTTCCGATATGAATTGAGATGCCGGGATCGCCTACAAATTTGTTTTAGGAAACCTTTATTAGGTCTATGCATGCAAAGTCGCCACTGTCTTGAAGGTGGCTATGGAAACTTCTGAAATCACAAATGTCGTTGTGGCTAGATGCTGCGTTGAAATAGACATACTGAAGCCATGTTGCGAGTGTGCTTGGGTTGGTATTCCTGGTCTTTTTCCTGATGGTGGGTATTGGCAGCAGATTTCGTACCCATTTATGCCTCATTATTGCTCTCCATGCAAAATGTAGGTCACGAGGCTTCGTCTTGTCTACGTGGTTATTGACCTGCTAAGGATGCATCCGAAGATGCCATGAAGCATACAACTCCTACTAATCATCGAGTTGAACATAGTGTGATATATATATTGCCCTAAACCTCTACAAATTCAGGTCGATGGTATACCAGAAAATCCACTTGATATTATTGCCTCAAAGGGGATTATTGATTCAAATCCTGTGGAGAAGGAGAACTAGGAGAAAGCAACTGGTATAGAGAATTATGTTACGAATAATGGGGAACATTATTCTTTCTATGCTGCTGTCGGATACAATCATGTTGACAACCGTTGCATGTGGCGGTCTTGTGTTTTCGTCCAAGGAGCGTTCAGATGTGAAGCAAAAGCCATGCAATAGCTATGTTAGTATAGAGTATGGAAAATTAGATTTAGGCCAAGTTCTGAAAATCATGAATATATGGGGATGAATTCCAGTGATATTCATGTCGTGGATCATATATACTTCCAACAATCTAGCTGACGATGCAACTGGTTTGGAGTTACTGGCCAGCATTTGCTTGATTCCCGAGCTCGGATGATTTAGTTCAAAAAGATGAAGACATATATAATGAAGAGATGTCATGATTTATTCGAAGTTGCTATTATGAATAATGATAATATGTTGCATTGTCCATCCTCACCAACTCGCTTGGAGATTGAACATTACCTCTCAAGTCCTGCGGCTAATAGGAGTCACCACTTGTGGTTTGGAGAAACGTTTCTACTAGTTCTTCCCTTAAGTTGGATTCTTTATGAATTGCCTGATTTGGACTATTAGGGGCATCTCTAATTATGCTTCCTTTGGTCATCGAAGGTTTCTAATCAAGATTCATCATATTATGTTGCTTGTCATTATTGAGCCTATGGTTGATAGTAGCAATATTGAAAAGTTTCGTCGTTATTCTCAAGATGGATAATGCTCTCACTAATTTTGATGGTGAAGCTCATATTTAGATTTTCTGGAAGAACTCTATTGATTTATCCTAATTTGGTTTGTTCGCATGGGCAATTTATCACAATACAGCTATCCTCTTCACATTATTCTTTCCCCATTTGTCATTTGTGCATGCAAAATGTTATGTTAGTGAAAGAAGGGCGCTTTGGGCAAAATCGGATTCTTTTAGGGCATCCTATTCCGGATCATGCTTTATCGGAGGGGATTTTAACTATATTGCTTCTCCTAAGGAAAAGATTGGTGGTCATGAGGTTGATCCAAGTGCTCTTACTGATTTTAATAATTTCATTTCTGATGTCCATATCTTACATGTGGGCTATAGAGGCAGTATGTTTACCTGGTTTAATGGTCATGAAAGGGATTGTGGTATTTGGGCGAGATTGGACAGTCTTACCAATTATGCATGGTTGCAGCTCTTGCCTACCTTTGTACAACATCCATATAGAGAATTTTTAGATCATTCTCCTCCATTGATTACTCCAATTTCAATGAGACAAAATTTTGTTTCTAGGTTCTGCTTCCAACAATTATAAATTAATCATCATGCATTTATCTTTGAAGTGAGTTCTTGTTAGCAAGCTGCAGCCATTGTTTCTTCTGCCTTGAGGGCGTTTTGCTTAAAGCTTAAATTCACCAGGAGCAAGCTTAGACAATCAAATAAGATGGTCATTGGCAATATTCACGATTTGGTTAAATTGGGTGAAGATGAGGTTTTAAGGGATCAATCAGCTTTTGATGTTGATCCCTCCCAATTTAATTTTAATGTCCTTGAAAACAACAATCTTCCATGGCAAAAACCTACAAAAATGAAGATATTTTAGAGGAAAAATTCTTGCATTAATTGGTTGAAAGATGGAGATCGAAATACCAAGCTTTTTCATGCCGCTGTAGCACCACGTTGAAGCAAGAATTTTATCACACAATTATAAAATGAAAATGGTATTGTGATTCAAAATCCTCAAGCGCTTAAATCTATGGGCATTTCTCATTTTCAAAAAGCATTTTCCTCATAATAACATTTCATTTCTCGTAACATTTTATCTATGGTATCCCAGCTAATTACGGATCAATAGAAGATTCCTTACGTCTGATTCCAAATGATGAGCAGATTAAATTAGTTGTTTTCAACATGTCTGCAGATAGTGTTCGAGGTCCAAACTGGTCTATTATTAGATATGTGGTTTAAGCTGCCATAAAAGAATTGTTTATTTCTAGTCAATTGCCTAAGGCACTATCTTCATCTATTATTGTGTTGTTTGAAGAAATTAAACAACCTCAATCATTTGTTGTTTTTCACCCCAATTACCTTGTGTAATTTCCACTTCAAGGTTATTTCGTGGATTCATAATGAAAGACTTGCAGTTATCCTTCCTAATATTATGCCAACTGAGCAAGCAACTTTTGTCAAAGGAGGATTGATCTTGAAAAAAAAAAATTAATATGCCCCAAAGTCTAATTCAGGATATTGGGAAATGTTGCCCAGCTATGTATAACCCAGAGAGGAGGTGAATGGGTCTCTCAAAATTAAATAAAGATTAACTTGAGTAAAATGTGGAATTAAAATCTAATTGGACTGAAGGTGGGAGAGACAAAGCACACAACGAATATAGAGATTTATATTGATTCGGTCTTTCCAAACCTACATCTAGTCCCCAAGCAACGTCTTGGGATTTCCACTCTACAAGGTACAAATCTCTTGCCGGTTATCAACAACATCCTGCACACCAGGCATGTCTTCCCTTTCAACAAAAAGAAACAACACACCGTACACACTAGGTAGGTCTTCTCTTTCTACAAAGGGAACAACTCACCCTGCACACCAGGCAAGTCTTCTCTTCCTTAGCCAGGAAGAAGAATTACAATGTAACATAGAAGCACATATCAAGACTAAAAATACTGTAAATAAAAAAATACAATGTTTGATCTTGCTGATGGCCTGAGAGCTGGTGATGTGTGGATGAACTTGAAGCTCTCTCTCTCTCTCAGGCTATCTCTTGACTCTGAAGGAGACTTTTGATGTAGCAATAGAGGTTTTCTTCTTTTTCAGTGAAGTTCCCTCTCTTTCTAAATCTCTCAGTGTTCTGCACTTGTGTTCGTCTTATGTTCTACTTGTCATGTACACTCTCTCTATACTGAAGCTTCAAATTATTGGACATATATACTGACTTCAGAATTTATCCGCTAGACAACAAAATAAGATTCGTTAGGCAACAAGTTCGGATTTGTTAGATGAAAGTTGTTGAGTAAATTGTGGATTTATATTATTTTTCATATCTTGTTGATAACAAAACTTTAGAAATGTCCGAATAAATGATCAGACTTTAGCTGTTTATTATCGCTAACTGTATTTAGGTTTAATCGCTTCAGTTCTATGAGAAAATCTCTAAGTGTTCTATCGATTAATATTTTGAATGCTTCTTCAATTAACACCTCCATATCAATTAACAATTTAAGTGGCGATTCGATTATCATTGTTAGTTGGGTATCGGTTGCGCTTTATGTCTTATATCGGTTAGCTCTTCGATTACCACTTTAAGTCTTATATCGATTAGCTCTTCAATTACTGTTTTAAGTCTTATATTGATTAACTCTTCGATTATCGACTCAAGTCTTATATCGATTAGCGTCTGTAGACTCATATCGATTAACGTTTCAAGCGTTGATTCGATTAGCGCTAGAAGAATCACTTCGATTAACATTTGCAGGACTACTCCGATTATCATTTTATCTTGGCCATGGATTAACGCTTTATATGTTACTTCGATTAACTAAGCGAACATCGATCTTGTAATGACCCGTCACCCTATAATCGGGGATCCGATTACTAAATAGGTACCGAATCATTAATTTGAAGCCAAACCAGGATCTAGATAAGTCTGGGAAATAAATAATAAACTAAGCTAAACATTCACATCGCATTGAATTGAAAAGGAAGTGCAAGAATTAAAAATTATTACAATGCGACTCGACTCAGCAAATAATTACATACTCCAACTAAAAAGAAATGATTAAGCATATAGGCCAGAAAATAAAATAACAACTACATCAGGGCATACCCGGAACAGCGGCTACTGGCGCACAACCCAAGACAACACTCTCCTCGCTACGCCTGCCTGGAACCCTCACCTGAAAATCGCAGGGGTAAGTCTCATCGAAAAGACTCAGTAGGGATCCTTCGATCCCCACCGCCCACTCACGCACCCACTAGTGCAGCAACACAAGTATAACTAATTTAAGCAAGTAAGGCAGTAAACATAATTCTTAAATTTCGATATAAAACACATGCAGTCGAAATATAACATGCACAATTCTGAAATCATTTTACCACGGAACCTACAATCAGCGTCTCCATAAAACACACCAACGACAAGGCCGAACGCAGGAAACACCGACCCGCTGAGACCAAGCAGTAACCCCTCAGATAGCACGTTAGCTACTCCAGCCCAACTGGCTCTAGGTGGTTTCTGCTTCCCCCAGCACGAGTGACACTCCAAAGGTACCACTCCTACACCGGTACTAGCTAACCCCGGGGTACACCAGGTGACCCTCTCTCTAGGCGTTACCCCACCACTCCCACACCGGCGTTGTGTCCCTCCCACACCGACACAGGGTGCCTAAGCGTTACAATTGTCACTCTAGGTTCACGGTCACACGAAACACAACACAGTGTGATCCAATTACGTAAAAATCCTAGTCCTCGAGTACGGTTTCAAGCATGCATTTAACCAAACTATCTAACAGTATAAATACATGTTAATAACATGAATTAATGTGATTCTGTCTTAAATCGCGTCGCCCATGGCCGACGTCATTCAAGCCTCCTACACTAGTTCATATAAAATGGGCCTCGGAAATGACCTTAAAACACGTCGTCATATGTAGCCGCCTTTTGAAAGACGTCGCTGTCCCTAGTCGCCTAATAACGACAGAAACAAGGACAGGTTTCGGAGTGATTTTACTAAAAACGTGTCGTGCATGCAAGTCGCCGTTCAAAAGGCGTCGCTGTCCCTAGACGCTCATTAGTCCAGAGACAGAGTCTATTATTTAGGCTAAATCGCGTCGCGGGTGGAAGCCGCCTTTCTAAAAAGCGTCGTTGTCCCCCGACGCCATTTAATCCTCACAAACATATTCTTCCTCCGCCATCTCCCAATCCACAGGGTGGGATTTCCTCCCCCAAATTGTGTAAAACACTAAGAAAAGTGGAGAAGGAGGAGAAGAACCTAAATACCCATTAAAACTTCCAATTTCTCATTTCATGCAATTAGTGTTTTCACCCCAAAAACCCCCTAAACATGCTTCAAAACGGGAAAAACATGATTTTAAAACACAATACAACGGGGATCGTCACCCTACCGGTTACTCGAACTCCTCCTAGTTCCAAGTCCCCAACCCGCCTCGTCACATGCCGCCGCCGGTACCGCCGTGGATGCCGCTACTCCACCAGGACGTCGGCCGCCGTCCGAAGAGAAGTGCGCCGCGAAGGAAGTGGTGGTGGTAGTGGAGGAAGTAGATAGGTTAGTGGAGTGGAGGGAGAGGAGGAATGAGGAGAGGAAAGGAAGGAGAGGGGGAAAGGGTTCGTCGGAGAGTCGGAGGGAAGAGAGGAGAGAGAAGAGAAAGGAGAGAATGAGGGAAAGGAGGGAGGGTTCGCGGGGTCAAACGGAAGCTGGGTAAAACGCGTCATGCAAGCCTGACTGTAGACACGCTAATTTTGACGTCATTTCGAGTAAATTTTATATCATATAATAATGCCTCAGAATTGTCTGATATTGAATCATTGATTAATTTTTATTGATCTTTTTGAGTGTCGGGTCAAACAGACATGTTTAAGTTAATCAATTAAATTGATTTTAACTCAAATTTCAGTTAAAATATGAGGAAGTCTAAAAGACGTCTACTTGTGTGGACGCCATTTAGACTTTATTCTTATTTTAACGTTTAAATTTGAATTTTAATCAGTTGATTAATTAGCTAAAAGGCGTCTGTAAGAGTTGACGCATTTTAGGTTTCTTAAGCTATTTCTACTTATCTTCCGGATGTTTATCCTTATCTTAATTAGTGTAAAAGACGTCTATACATGTAGACGCGTTTTAGCTAATACAGATAAAGATAAGTTTTCTCGGATGTTTATCCTTATCTTAATTAATCTGAAAGGCGTCGGCCAATGTGGACGCGTTTTAGATAATTACAGATAAAGATGAATTAATATGTATTTATCTGTTGGTTAAGATGGATAAATCTTAGATTTTTTCCATGTAAATCCGCGGACGCAGAAGAAGTCTATAAATACCTTGCATCTTGAAAGTTAAAAGGAAAAAGGAAGAGAGAAGTTAGAATCAGAATTAGTAATTGAAGATTGAAGCGACGACGTCCAAACGCCGAAGCGCTGCTGTTTCCAGAAGTCGGCGTCCATTCTTCATCCAATTCAAGGCTTCATCTAATTCGGCATAAGTTTTTCATTTCTGCATCTTCATTTTCATTTCATTAATCTCTCATTCTTCATCATCACTTCATGCAACACACACCACAACATCATTCTTTTCAAAACCTATTCAATTAAGGGGTTTCAAAAGCCATTCAACAAGTAAGTTTGCTGTTTAGTTTCATGTTTAAAACCATGATTAGATTGGATACTGCTTCTACTTAAAGTTCTCATCATTGTTTCTTCATTTCTCTCTCCATTTTTTCTTGTAACGGAGCAAAAAGGAGAATCAAAAGGGGAGTAAATCAACAAGCAAATCACAAGAATCTCTGGACGATCCGCAACCTCAACTTCAAATTCAACAGCAAGAACAAAGAACAAAGAAAGGGCTCTCTTTCTTCAGCCGGATGAAGGAGGGGAATCAAGAGCTCAATATCTTCCGCGTTTAAACAGGTAGGCGATCAAAACTTTCTTTTGGAACTTTTAAGTCAAAAGTTTCTGGCGATCACTGCACTTAGTCTCTGTTTTAATAGGCTTTATTTTGCACTTAAACAACATAGATTTTTCATGTTAATCACATAATCATTTTAAGCACTCACACCGACGTCATTCAAACGACAAGACTGGGCTGTACACTGACAACCTAGGGTCGTACTCTAAATGACGTCGTCCATCCAAGACGTCATTTAGACGATAAGACTAGGGCCGTACTCTCGCGACCTAAGGCAAGCCCCCATGGCGCCTACGTGGCATAACCTAAAATACGTCCACATTGCTAGACGCCGTTTGAACCGCGTCGTGTAAGCTCGACGCGAAAAGGAAACTAAGTCTCAACCCTACCAGGACCCAAACTAAGGGATCCGACCCCGAAACTGACCCGATAACCGGATCCGAAACCTCAATCCTTACAGATCTATTTGTGCTTAAGTGTTACATCGATTAATACCTTATCGATCTACATTATATCACTTTGATTATGTCTTCAATTAATGTTATATCGATTAGATCGATTAACAACTATTTCAGTTAACGATTATAGCGCTTTAACTCTAATCATATCCCTAATCTAAGTGAGAGCCATATGTACTTCGATTATGGTTAAATTCTCACTTCGATTAGTGAATGACTTCGATTAACAGTTAAATTCTCACTTCGATTAGTGAATGACTTACAACGATTACATCATCGATTATACTTGCTAATTGTGGTGTGATTACCAATGAGAGTTTAAATCAGTTAGCTGGCACTTTTAATAAGTACTTTATGTATACTTTTTGATTGAGATCTCTGTCATATCTTTAATTGACAAATTGTGTACTTTTTCAATGCTATTATGTACTATCTTTAACTGCACCGAATCTCTGACTGATAGATCTCTTTGGAGCTACTTTGCTTTACTTTTTGTCTTTGTTTGTCAGATCGTACAGCTGTTTAGTTTAATCAATTATCCTTTCACAGACTTCTGCTAACTAACTGATACAAGGCAGAGAAGAGCTAATTTCCTTTCTTGTGTTTAAAGTATTTTTGCAAGACCCTGATCAAGAAGTAGGTTCTACATCCAAGCAAGCTTCCAAGCACTGCTTTAGCTACCTCAAATAGAAGTCCAAGGATACTCTTTCTCTCTTTACATTTTGTCTCTGAGAAATTCAAAAGTTAGACTCAAGTGTATGATGATATTTGACAAATATAACATACCTTGTATCATTTCCTTGTTATACTATATGTTGAATTTGATCTGATTATCATGTTTAGTATAATTATATAATGTGATTTGTAAAGTTACTATATGTTAACTCATGTTGATAGTTTGAAGCCTACTGAAGAGTGGACTCATAAATTTGACCAAACATTTTTTAGAAAGAATCGATTCAAGATCGAACTAGGTGAGAAATCAAGTATGTTAGACCTTTGGAAGAGTTTTTAGAAGTTTATTTTCCAATTTAGTAGTTTGATATAGTAGGATTAGTTATAAGAAATTTAATGTAATTTTTTTTATTTGGTGAGACTGAGAGTTGAGATATATTTGATGGATATTGTAATTTGTGGACTTTGGTATTTGACTATTTATTTGGACTATGTGATGGTAATGACATTTATTTAAATTTTCTTGTGGTATGTTTATCTATCATATCCATTTGTTAAGTCGATGTTGTGTACTCGAAGTCCGATGTGAGTTGGTGTACTAAACTGGAGTTCGGAGGCGTAACAATATAGTATCAAAGCAATTATGAGAGATTAATATCCACTGCCATATGATCATTAAAGTCATACCATCTCATGTTAAGAGTGTTATAAGTTGGATATGTTAGTATGATCTTAGATTTGAGGGTTGTTTAGGTGTAAACATTTTTCTAATTATAGTTGGGGGTTAAGTATGAGACTAAATCAAAATGTTAAGGTTACTTCTTTTAAGGAGAGAGCTAACTAGAGAGTAACAATACGTGCCACATAATCATACCCTTCTACTAGGTTTCCTATCTCATAGGAAAATAGATTAATTGTTAAGTTATGACTAATCAAATTTCGAGGACGAAATTTTTTTAAAGGAGAGACACTATAAGAAAAACAGGATTTGTCAATGACTAAGAGCCGCTGACAAATCTCAAACAGCCGCTAACAAAACTTTATGTCAACAGCTAAACGGCTGCTGACAAAGCCGTGGATAAAAGTCCCGTTGACATATATTAGTCAACGACTACGAGAAGCCGCTGACATATAACATATATGTCTACGGATAGTAGCCGCTGACAAATAAAACATATGTCAACGGCTTCTGGCAACCGCTGACAAAAAGACTATTTGACAACGGTTGCTAGGTCGTTGACAAATACCTTTGTCCACGGCTGCCCAGCCGCTGACAAAAGGTTTTGTCAGCAACTTTAGCTACTGACAAATGTTGTATGTCAACGGCTTCAAAGCCGCTGACAAAGACTTTTGTCCAGGGCTTTTTACCCGCTGACAAAGGTTTTGTCAGCAACTGAGACCGCTAACAAATGTACTATATATGTCCACGGTTTACAGCCATGGACATATGTGCACATAAACTTTTGTCAGCGGCCTTAGCCGCTAATAAATGGTTACTAATAAAAAAAATTATATTTTAAAATATTAAAATAATATACAAAAATCTGTACATACATAGATTTGTACATAAACATCTATAGAAGCATACACAAATAAACACATTCACACTTTCAAATAAACACATTCATGAAACCGCAAAAAAAATACATCCACATGCATAAATAAACATTCACATAAAATTAATAAGCACATCCACGAAAAATTCACATTACACATCCACAAATAAATGTATCAATTATCATCGGCTCACTTTTCGTCATCACCATCAAAATCATCTCCCTCATCATTTGATTCGCCTTGGGCGTCGCCCTCATTCACAGCAGCTATCTGAGGCTAAGTAGGACTCTGCATTGCCTGAAATCGGCTCATAAATGCACTCATGTCTGCCATTTGTTTGCATATCCATTCCATCTCCTTCCTTTGTGCTTTGATTTTTTCTTTCATGGTCTGCATCTCCACAGCTTGCTCCTCAAATTTCCGTTGATAGGAAGAGCTCGACCCTTTTCCCGGTCCATACCATGTACGTAACGTCTCTCGACTTCCCGCACAACGAATACGGCCAGATCGGTCTTTTTCCATAACCGAAATGAATGCATCTTCAACATAAATGGGAGTACTCCCAACATCACTCTCCAAAGAAGAAGTGGTTAATTGAGTCATCCTCTCCTAAAAAATAAAGAAATAAAATTCTTATTAGTGATACAAATTAAATTTAATAAGAATTATTAAAAATAATAATTCAAATGATAGAAAGGCTTACATATCAACTCCTACCTTCCTCATCTACCCATTGCTCATTACCGTCCGGAGGATCCTTACATCTACCCATCTTGAACATCACAAGATGCTAGGGATCACGTTGATGAACACAATGCTGTCCAAATTATGTTAAAAAAATAAGTAATAAAAACTTAATAATACATAAAGACTAATAATAAAATGAAAATCTTACGAAGTCATCCTTCAATTGATAATGACTCGTCCGGACCCACCTATATGGTATAGACTGATGGGAGCGATTTCCCCTATTACGATCAGTAATTTTCTACAGAAAAAAAAATATTAGTTGTCAAATTTGTATCGAACAAATCAACATAAATTATCAAAATTCATTATTATTTTACCTGCTCATATGACGTGTTCCATTTCTCGCACATCGTTTGCCAATTAGATGGATCAACACCCGCCGGCATAGAAGTAATTGCATCCGCCAAAGTCTTTCCAGTATAAAACTATGAAATGATTTCAGTTTGACTTCATTATATATGAACATAAGAAAAAATAATACAAAAATAGATTATAAATAAACATAAGAAAATTTTCATTTATTCTTTTCTTCAAAACACCGCGCCAGCTGCGATGCATTGAGGTCATGTGCATAAGCATCTCCCTATCTGTCTCGGGAGTTCGGTCCCACTGATACATCAACTGCACATTATCGTTAACTTAATTAGTCATACAAAATTGACAAATATATAATTAACTTTAAATATTTTTACCACGAGATCTCTAAACATTGCAGCCTGTTTCGCTGCAGGAAGAGTAACAAATTTTTCTGCCATATCTTGCAATGAAGTTTTGCCACAACGCCCATGCGGAATACAAAATTGCTTCCCTTCTCTCCAACACCGTAACCGCTGATCACCCGCACGTTCCATCGTTGACCCGGCTCCAATCTCCCATCAGTGACACCTCTGGTTGGGCCCTGACGACCATGTCCCCGACCCCAAGGCTACGTAAAAGATAGACCTGTTTAAACATACATGATAAAGATATTTATGTTAAATTATAAGCATAAAAATATCAATTTAATGAACGACTAAAATTAAAATTCATACCTATTGCAGATGAAGATGTGGATATAGATGTAAATATCTGAGCCGCAGCGGCCTGAGAGGCAACAGGCTGAGAGGCAAGGGCCTAACATGTGGAAAGGGCCTGAGAGGTGGGAAACTCAGGGATAAGTTGCTGAGAGGCAATGGCCTGAGAGGTCGAACGCTCAGCGATAGATTGTTGAGTGACATTTCGCTTCTTGTAGAGTGTAAAACCACTACCTGAGCCACGGGAGCCATCACCTGAAGCCATATGTTCAAATCCTACCATATCATATTAAAGTTAGAAGTAAAAATAGATAAAAAATAAACATCGTTGAAAGTTATCATCACCTAAACCTTCAAGTATTCGCCTATTCTTACACTAATTCCTTCACTAATATCTACATCAATGGTTTCTCCCCTAATAGGAATATCAATTAAGTTTTATTGATAAACTTCTGTTGGGTTCTCGGGTTTCTCCGGATCGCTCACGCAGTAGAAAATAAAATAAAACAGCGATCTGTTTTTCCCGTTTCGCATAATCTAAAAACACGATAATCAAATTATCGGTTCTTACCGTGTGTGGATTCGAATCCACTACCATTCGGTTCCGTCGGTGCTACACCGCAAGCCGCGTAAGCGCCCGGCCTCTAGCGAAGTCCACGCGATCCTCATCGCGATGGATATCCTCACGTTCCTCGTTCTTCGCAGCCCACGAAACCTCCGTTGGTCGCCGCAACGATCGCTGCAACACGCGGACGATTTCCCGTCAAACGGGAGTCGGAGAAGTAGCGGAGCAGATCTAGATCTTTCTGGGACGCTAGAGAGAGAGAGAAACAGAGGAGGGGCGGCTAGGGTTAGCAGCAGCTTGGCCTACTCAGCCCGTTCGCTATGTTTTATACTAACCGCGCGGTTTTTCATAAAAATTTCCGGTTTATATAAAACCCACTTATTTATCCATCGCCTTGAGAATCATTTGCGTGTGACCCTCTAGGCCCAATTACCAGTCCGGTTAATAGCCCAGTGACTCCTCACTGACTTTATTAATCAATTAATAACTCTTTATTAATTAATTAATCAATCGAATTAATGTCGCACATCAAATTCGACTGGGCCTCCGATCACGTTGGGTGCCTAGCAACACCGCGTGAACCCGGAAGGTATCGGGGTTAAGCAACCCACTCTTGGAACCTTTCCGCCGACAGTTACCGCGTGGATATAATCCTTCATTCATACAATGCTCTCGAGTCAACTCAGGGTATGGCGTGCTGTCAAATCCTAACCGGTCGACTCACTTGGATTGGATGCCACTGATAAGTATCGGAAAACTCCTTTCCCGATATTATCGTCCGCCCTGGCCAGGGACTTCCGCGCATCCTTCCTAGAGTATTCTCTCTCTAAGTACCGAGAGCGAATGATTCCTTATTGACACACAATTCCCTTCGACGGTATTCCGTTGTACCCAATCCTTGGCGTTTTAGAATCCCATGGCGAGAGATTCGTAAACCAAGGTCAAAGCACAGAAGTCCACCGACAAGGTGTCCTTGGTGTCTCAAATCCGAGGACCATCCACGCAACTACGACAATAGAATCAAGCTGGTTGATAGTGAGGTACAATACCATCCAGCGATTCAGTCGGATCAGTTTAGTGAACTCATTCTCCAATGAGCACCTACAGATTCGCCTTAGTGTCTCCACACAAGTGACTTATGAGATCAGTCACCCTCATCATATAAGCAGGAGTAATCTGTACTAGTCTAACCGGATATCCGATGTCCTTCTCGGATATCCTCCGACTAGGAATGATTAAGAATATGTGTGTTTAAGTGACCAGTCTCATTAGTATGATCTCATCATAATCTGATCACTATAGCACATATTCACGGACTTCATTATAAAACGATAAATTAATGCGATTTACACATAATGAATATTATGCCATTATGTTAATAAATGAACGAGATTTACATAGTTAGATTGGCTTGTAGGCCACCTAAAACTAACAATCTCCTACTTGGACTAAAGCCAATCACCTTTATATAATAAGCCTATAGACTCTAGGTGATGCTCAAATACAATTTGAGCCAACGGCTTTGTCAGTGGATCTGCTACATTGTCGACGGATGGAACTCTTTCCACTACTACATCTCCTCTAGATATGATCTCTCTTATAAGATGAAAGCGCCTCAGAATATGCTTTGATTTCTAATGAGACCGCGGCTCTTTCGCTTGTGCATCGCTCCATTGTTGTCGCACAACAGTAAAACAGGCTCAGAGATGCTGGGAACTACGCCGAGGTCAGTGATGAATTTCTTCAACCACACTGCTTCTTTGGCGGCTTCAGCTGCAGCGATGTACTCAGCTTCAGTCATCGAATCTGTAGTGGTTACTTGCTTGGAACTCTTCCAGCACACTACGCCTCCATTCAAAGTAAACACGAATCCAGATGTTGACTTGCTATCATCTGGATCTGACTGAAAACTCGAGTCAGTAAAGTCTCGCAGTTTCAAGTCACTTCCTCCATAGACAAGAAATATATCTTTAGTTCTTCTTAAGTACTTAAGGATACATTTCACTGCCTTTCAGTGCTCTTCGCCTGGATCAGCCTGAAATCTGCTCGTAACACTTAGAGCAAATGTAACATCAGGCCGTGTACATAGCATGTCATACATAATAGATCCTATGGCAGAGGCATAGGGTATTCTATCCATGAGTGCCCTCTCATCAGGAGTCTTAGGAGACTGCTCCTTTGAGAGACTAATTCCATGTCTCATCAGTATGAGACCTCTCTTGGAATTTTTCATGCCAAACCTTTTGACTATGGTATCTATGTACAAGGATTGGGTCATTCCAAGCATGTTCTTTAATCTATCTCTATAGATCCGTATTCCCAATACGTAGGATGCTTCTCCCAAATCCTTCATGGAGAAGTTTCTTGAGAGCCAAATCTTTACTGATGACATCATAGCTACATCATTCCCAATGAATAGTATGTCATCTACGTAAAGAACTAAGAAGGTGACTGCGCTCCCACTGGTCTTCTTGTACACAAAAGGTTCATCTTCATTCTTAATGAAGTTATAAGACTTGATAGCCTCGTCAAATCTTATGTTTCAGCTCTGGGAAGCTTGCTTCAGTCCATAAATAGACCTCTGAAGCTTGCACACTTTATCTGGAGATTCTTTGGATGTAAAGCCTTCCAGCTGTATCATATACACCTCTTCCTCAAGGTTATCGTTGAGGAAGGCAGTCTTCACATCCATCTGCCACATCTCATAATCAAAATGTACAGCAATGGCGAGTAGAACTCTGATCGACTTTATCATGGCAACTGGTGAGAAAGTCTCGTCATAGTCAATTCCTTGCCTTTGACGATATCCCTTTGCCACCAACCTTGCCTTATAAGTGTCGATCCGTCCATCAGCACCGATCTTTCTTTTAAAGATCCACTTGCAACCGATGGGTACAATACCCTCGGGCAAGTCCTCCAAGTTCCAAACTTGGTTGGTGTACATGAACTGGATTTCTGAGTTCATGGTTTCTCGCCATTTCCCGACTTATGGGCCTTCTATGGCCTCCTGGTAGGTTTTAGGATCATCATCCTCATTATATTCAACCTTAGACTCACCTTCGGCAATAAGTCCCACATATCGTTCGGGTAGTCTAGGTAATCTACCAGATCTACGAGACTCATGTGTGTGTACCTGAATAGATTCAGGAACTGATATCTCATCTGATGATAATGTAGCTGTTTGGGGATCTGGAACCTCTTCCAGTACTATTTTACTCCCACTGTCTTCCTAGAGAAGGTATTCCTCTTCTAGGAAGACAGCTTTCCTGGCGACAAACACCTTTCGTTCACCAGGATGGTAAAAATAGTATCCAAAGGTTTCTTTTAGATATCCCACAAACTTGCATTTATCAGTTCTTGATTCCAACTTGTTTGGATCATGCCTCTTTACATGAGCAGGATAACCCCAGACTTTAACATGTTTAAATTTTGATTTCCTACCTTTCCATATCTCATATGGAGTAGAGGCCACAGACTTGTTAGGTACTCTATTCAGTAGGTATGCTGCTGACTCTAGAGCATACCCCCAGAGGGACACTGGTAATCCCAAAAAGCTTATCATGGATCGCACCATATCCAACAAGGTGCGATTCCTCCTTTCCGATACACCATTCATCTGTGGTGTATATGCAGGGGTTAGCTGAGAAAAGATACCATTATCCTTTAAGAATTGTGTGAAATTAGTACTCAAGTATTCTCCTCCTCGATCTGATCGAAGAGCTTTAATGCTCTTTCCTAATTGCTTCTCTACTTCATTCTTGAACTCCTTGAACTTCTCAAATGCTTCCGACTTGTACTTCATTAAGTACACATAGCCGAATCTTGAGAAGTCATATGTGAATGTGATGAAATATGAAAAGCCACCTTTGGCTTGGGTGGACATTGGACCACATACATCTGAATGTATTAGTTCCAGAATGTCCTTGGCACGTTCTCCATGTCCAGTAAACAGAGATTTTGCTATCTTTCCCATAAGGCAGGATTCACATGTCGCAAACGATTCATAATCGAATGTTGTTAAATAACCATGCTTGTGCAACCTTTGCAACCTGCTTTCACCAATGTGCCCAAGTCTACAATGCCACATGTAGGTTTAGTTCACACAATTCTTGTTCTTCTTAAGAGCATTATCAATTTAAAGATTGTAATAAGAAACATCTAAGAGATATAGACCGTTGACCAAAGATGCCGAAGCTATTGATTTATTACCATAATAAATCGAACAACTTCTATTTTTAATAGTCAACATATATCCTATCTTGTCCAAACAAGATATTGATATAATGTTCTTTATTATGCTAGGAACATAATAACAATCTTCTAATAGTAAGGCGTCTCCTGATGGAAGCCTGAGGTTTGCTATCCCAACAGCAATCGCCACAACTTTTGTACCGTTTCCTAGCCTCAATTCCACCTCGCCTTGTCTCAACTTGCGCTTACTTGTCAGCATCTAGGCATCATGACAGATATGAGAAGCACATCCAGTATCTAATACCCAAGATGTGGAGTCTCCAACTAACAAGTTGATATTTATCATATAGATATCTGAAGCTTCAGACAGCTTCACCTTTCCATGAGCTTTATCGTTAAGGAACTCCTTGCAGTTCCTCTTCCAGTGACCATACTGCTTATAGTAGAAGCAGTCACCTTTTACTACTCTTTTGCCTTTGTCCCTCAATCTTTTATCGTTAGCTATCATCACTGCTTCAGGGGCATCTAATGCCGATAAAGCAGGAGGATCAGCTCCAAGGACAAAGTCAATGTGCTCATATCTGAAGACATTCTTCAGGTTTCTGAACCAATCTGAGTAGATCAGGTAAGTCAAAAGGGCATCAAGTATGCCACGGAATGGGTTATACGACGGCATAATTCCCTATAGGAGATGAATAAAATCTATTTAGCAGATGTTCAATTATTAACTTTTAAAATAAGACATGGTCTTTTGTTCAAGTTTTAACTCTCACTAATTTTCGACGGACTGTATAACCCTCAGTTATACAGAACGGAAGACGCCTATAGTCTCTTAGTGGAGATCAGAATCTCAATGACTTGCAGTATAGCCTTGTGGATAGCACAACAAACTGTAGTACAATCAAAGAGCACCCAACTCATGAGACTTGCAACTCCTTGCAATATCTGATCATAGCTTCGGTCCCCAAAGATTTAATGGCCTTGTGGATAGCACAACTAATTCTGGTCTAAGCTAACCATCGTTACGCGACGAGCATAGATTTGCATGCAACCCTTGTGGATAGCACAACAAAACTACATGGTTCCTCTACCCCGATCATATAGGCTTCTAATGCCATAGCCATAGTTTCTCCTCCCAATTAAACAGGCCTTGTGGATAGCACAACAAGCCTATCTAAAGTGATTCGAATCCTATGACTATAACGATGGTGGACCACGCGGTAAGTTCTTAACTACTCGCGTTACGGCTTAGAGTTTATCTGAGGGTATTTAGATAACTTTTATCTTGGTCTCTCCTAGGTGATAGTATATAAATATATTGTATATATTTACTAAATACTATACCTGCTTTGATTCATAATCAAAAGAAAACAATGCATCTCATACATGTCATTAGTGTGGTCATTGATAGCACAGTAAATTTGACTGGAGCCAACAGTCAAACGCACACACTATCTAACAAAACAATTATATTAGATAACTTGCAAACACATAGGCAAAGGATCTTCATCTTTTCGTCTTTCTGGTTGCAGCTGTGGATCGTCCTCGCTCCTTCCTCGGTTGCCTCGATCATATTACAATAATTCTAGAATTACAGGTAAATTGAAGAAGGCCTTATAGCGAGTACAAGAGAGAGGGAGGTAGAAATACATCGGAGAATGAGAGAGGAAGAGATACGCAGATCTCTATTTATTAACAATTTAATAAACATCCATCATTCATCCACGATCCACACAAACACATCATTCATCACATGAATAATTAAATAAGTGCATATCCATGACCACGGTGTGTTTTAAACATCCCACTCATGATTCAACGCATCACATGGCTAAAATAAAAGAGTTTTCAAAAATAGATAACTTTGGCTTTCAAAAAGTTGGGATCCAATCAAAATTGGTATTTGAATTTCAAAAATACTTTTAATTAACTTATCATGCAATCAAATCTAATTTAAAAACATCAAAACACATATCACATGTGCACACACTCCAAATTAATAATTCCAGATTATTCCATGCAAATTAGAACAATTCTAATAATCTAACACTTAGATTAAACCCCATTAATAATCTAATAATTATACTATTAATAACTAATCTAACTCTTAGACTAGTCTAACAAAGTTAATTAACAATTTAACACTTAAATTATTAATTAACTATAATTATTAATTAACTACTAATCTAACTCTTAGATTAGTTAATTAATGTTAATTAGTAATTTAACACTTAAATTATTAATTAACACTAATTAATTAATAACTATAATCTAACAATTAGATTAGTTAATTTAAAATTAATTATATATTTAACACTTAAATTAACAATTAACCTTAATTAATTGATAATTACTAATCTAACAATTAGATTAGAAGATTAATGTTAATCATTAATTTAACCCTTAAATCAATAATTAACAATTAATCATTAAATACTACTAATTTAACACTTAAATTAGTTATCTAAGTTAATTATTAATTTAACTCTTAAATTAACAATTAACTTACATATTAATTAACAATTAGTTGAAATAATAATTGGTAATCTAACTATTAGACTAATAATTATTAATTACTAATTTAACCATTAAATTAGTTTTATTAAAATTAATTTTTAGTTTAACCATTAAACTAACCATTAATATTACTCAATTAACAACTAAATGTTAATTAAAGTGATTCATAAATCATTAATAAGCCCATTTAAATAATATTGAATAATAATTTAAATTTTATAAAACAATTTTAATTTTAAATTAAAATTCAATTAGACTCAAATGGGCTAATAGGGGTTAATAAAATGATTTTAAATGGGGAAACAAGGCCCAACCCATTAGGGCCAAGCTGGTCCGGGCCCAGCAGGGCCTGGGCTCAGGCCCGGTCCGGCCAGGGGCCAAGCCCGGTCGGACCGGCCCGCCTGCCCCGAACCGCCCGTCTCCTTCCTTCGAGGAACCCGACGCCCTAAACCTGCAAGCTTCATGGCGGCGGTGGAGGGGGGCTAACAGCGCCGCCGCCGGCCTGCTCCGGCGTCGCCCGGCCCAGCCGGCGACGCCCTCGGCGCCGGCGACGTGCCCGGCGCCGACAAGGCTTCTGGAGAAGCCCAAAGGGGGCCGGTTCAGACCTCCTATTCACCCTCAAAAAATCTGGTTTTTCAGGTTTGAAAACCGAATTAGGGCTCGATTTTTGCAGCTCTTCAAGGCCACTCTGGCACCGGCTAAGATGCTCGGTGGAAAGTGGGGACTATCCCGTGGGGTTCCGAGATCCATGCTCGCCATCCCAACACTTGGGAGGCGTGTAGGAAGTTGCCGAAAAGCCCCGGTTTATCATCTCACGAAGAACACCGAAAACCCCAAAATAAAATTTGAAAAATTGCAAAAAAAAAATA
This sequence comes from Zantedeschia hybrid cultivar, assembly GCA_030544215.1. Taxonomy (NCBI): domain Eukaryota; kingdom Viridiplantae; phylum Streptophyta; class Magnoliopsida; order Alismatales; family Araceae; genus Zantedeschia; species Zantedeschia hybrid cultivar. Next base: position 58,703,506 of record JARZZO010000008.1, on the reverse strand, counting down.
ATCTAATCATTCTTATAATTAGTGTTCATCACATGAACACGGATCCAGCAACAAAATCGAACTAGTGCATGGAATAAGTCATGAAATATTAATTTCGGAGACCGAAACGAGACGAGAAATAGTGGAACCTGGCTCTGATACTATTGTTGGGTTCTCGGGTTTCTCTGGATCGCTCACGCAGCGGAAAATAATCGGATTATCGGTTCTTACCGTGTGCGGATTCGAATCCGCTACCGTTCGGTTCCGTCGGTGCGACACCGCAAGCCGCGCAAGCGCCCGGCCTTTAACGAAGTCCACGCGATCCTCCTCGCGACGGATATCCTCACGTTCCTCGTTCTTCACAGACCACGAAACCTCCGCCAGTCGCCGCAACGCGCGGACGATTTCCCGTCGAACGGGAGTCGGAGAAGTGGCGGAACAGATCTAGATCTGTCTGGGACGCCAAAGAGAGAGAGAAATAGAGGAGGGGCGGCTAGGGTTAGCAGCAGCTTGGCCTGCTCAGCCAGTTCGCTATGTTCTATACTAACCACACGGTTTTTCATAAAACCCCCCGGTTTATATAAAACCCACTTATTTATCCATCACCTTGAGAATCATTTGCGTGTGACCCTCTAGTCCCAATTACCAACCCGGTTAATAGCCCAATTAGCCCAGTGACTCCTCACTGGCTTTATTAATCAATTAATAACTCTTTATTAATTAATTAATCAATCAAATTAATGTCGCACATCAAATTCGACTGGGCCTCCGATCACATTGGGTGCCAAGCAACACCGTGTGAACTCGGAAGGTATCGGGGTTAAGCAACCCACTTTTGGAACCTTTCCGCCGACAGTTACCGCATATATATAATCCTTCATTCGTACAATGTTCTCAAGTCAATTCAGGGTATGGCGTGCTGTCAAACCCTAACCGGTCGACTCACTTGGATTGGATGCCGCTGATAATTATAGGAAAACTCCTTTCTCGATATTATCGTCCGCCCTGGCCAGGGACTTCCGCGCATCTTTCCTAGAGCATTCTCTCTCTAAGTACCGAGAGCGAATGATTCCTTATTGACACACAATTCCCTTCGACGGTATTCCGCTATACCCAATCTTTGGCGTTTTAGAATCCCGTGGCTAGAGATTCATAAACCAAGGTCAAAGCACAGAAGTCCACTGACAAGGTGTCCTTGGTGTCTCAAGTCCGAGGACCATCCATACAACTACGACAATAGAATCAAGCTGGTTGACAGTGAGGTACAATACCATCCAGTGATTCAGTCGGATCAGTTCAGTGAACTCATTCTCCAATGAGCACCTACAGATTCGCCTTAGTGTCTCCACACAAGTGACTTATAAGATCAGTCACCCTCATCATATAAGCATGAGTAATCTATACTAGTCTAACCGGATATCCAATGTCCTTCTCAGATATCCTCCGACTATGAACGATTAAGAATATGTGTGTTTAAGTGACCAGTCTCATTAGTTTGATCTCATCATAATCTGATCACTATAGCACATATTCACGGACTTCATTATGAAACGATAATTAATGCAATTTACACAAAATGAATATTATGCCATTACATTAATAAATGAACGAGATTTACATAGTCAGATTGGCTTGTAGGTCACCTAAAACTAACAACTTCCTCAACGTATAGTGCATCATCTTCAGCTGCTTCACCCTGCATATTATGATAATCTCGCGGTTGTGCTCTAATAGGAATGATCCACCTTACTGTTATATTATCATTTACATAGAACACCTGTTCTACTTGATTTGCAAGAGCAAATGGCTCATTTGTGTTGAGTTTAAAACGCGTGTTCAAATTGACAATTCCATACTTATCGATCTTAAATCCCCTGTCTTTTTTATAAACATCCCACCAATCACACTTAAACAATACAATATGACTTTCATAATCAAAAAATATTTCGAGGACATCAATTAGACGTCCATAATATCCATCACATCTAGATTCAAGTTCCGCATTCACGATAACTCCAGATAATTGAGTCAATTTAGTATCATCAATGTCTTTGATACGGAATCTAAAACCATTTACTATGTAACCCGAATGTGAATATGTAAGTCTTGAAGGTCTCTTTGACAAATCTTCAATCTCATGAGTACAACGATGATCATTTACTTCTTTCAATTCTTCAATATAATTCTGAAACCATTTCATAAAGTCTTTCTCCACCACATTTGAGGTTTGCACTTGTTATTTGTGTTCAGAAAAAAAATTGATCTATTTGTTCAATTTGTTTCAAAATATATATATGGGCCAAATCTCTTTCTTATTCAGATAGTAAAAGAGATTCTACTTTTCCTTTGAGAAAATATCCAGAAGATTTGAAAAGGTTCCTGGTTGTTGGTGCGTGGACGCCATTTAGGTTCCTGGTTGTTGTGCCACGTGTGCGCCACGTGGGCGGGTTTTCGGGCCGCGAGAGTACGGCCCTGTCAGATTTGTCTGAACAGCGTCCAGGTGGGTCGACGCGTTTCAGACTGCGACATCTGCGATGTCAGGGCATGGCGCCTGAGCGTTGTCAGTACGGCCTGTCACATCGTCTGAACGGCGTCCACGGTGGGCGACGCGTTTCAGAGCGGTGTCTGTACGGCTGTCCTGTCAGACTGATAGGCGTCTGCCTCGATCGACGCGTTTTAGCTGGTTTCGGATTGACCCCGCGAGCCTCCCCTTCTTTCCCTCATTCTCACCTTCACTCTCTCTCTCCTCGCCCTCTTCGCCCTCTCCGACGCTCTTCCTCCCCTCCCTTCCTCTTCTTCCTCTTCCAACCACTCCATAGCTTCCCTACCTCTCACCTCTACCTCCACCACTTCCTTCGCGGCGTTCCCTTCTCCGGACGGCGGCCGACGTCCCGGCGGAGTGGCGGCGTCCTCGAGGGTACCGGCGGCGGTGTGCGGTGCGGCGGGACGGCGGCACGGAGCTTGGCGGAGTTCAAGAACCGGTAGGGGGACGAACCTTGCTTGTGACGTTCGTGTGATTCTCGGCGTGACGTGATGTATTTGGGGCGAGCATGTTTAGGGGGTTTTCTTGTGGGAATTGGCGTGCTTGTGATCGTGGGATTCGGTGTATGCATGTGGTAGTTGAGTTCTCCTTCCTCTCCCTCTTGTTTTGGGGTTTTCGGGGTGCTTGGGGTTCAAGGGAGGAACCCTCGGTTCGAACCAGGAAACCTGGTTCCTGGCGCTGAAAGGCGTCGTCCCTGGTCGACGTCTTTTAAAAGGACGTCGGTTAAGTACGACGCGTTTCAGGGCAGAAATCCCCCTGTTCGAGTTTCAGAGGTTAGGGGTGCTGGGCTAAATGACGTCATGGGTGATCGACGCCTTTCTGAAGGACGTCGAGTCACCATGACGCCATTTAGGCAGGATTTGCCCCCGCTTAATGGTTCTGTATTCTGGATTTCGGGGTTGAATGGCGTCGGGCCATCCAGACGCGTTTTAATAGGCGACTTCATCGGTGGACGCGTTTTAAGGGTTATTCTGGTTTTCTAATAAACCCGTCTGTGGGGCTTGAATGGCGTCGACCTCGGTCGACGCGATTCAAGCCAGGAATGGTTAACTTGGGGTATTTGATGTATGTTTCACGGTGGGATGGTTCTAATGCATGCTTTGAGTTATATACTGAGACTGAGAACTTCTGCATGACTGTGATTTCATCATCTGTGGGTGTGTATGTGCTTTAACTGTACGTTGAGACTGGGGTTTACTGTGCGAATGGATTGACAGCATGTTATATGTGTGTGTGTGATCATACGACTGTGGATCGATGTGACAATGGTTTCCGATGTCACCATGGACCGGTGGGGACAGGGTCATGGTGTCTGTGAGGAGGGGTGCTCGTGGTGTATTACCTTTAGCTGAGGGAAGCAGAACCACCTTGAGCCGGCGGGCCGGAGTAGCTAGTGTGCTATCCGAGGGGTTGCTGTTTGGTCTCAGCGGGTCGGGGTTTCCCTTGCTTGTTGTGACGGCTTCCGGCGTGTCTCTTGCTGTGGAGCTGGTGGTTTTACTGGTGGGAGTTGGTTTACCCTTTAGCCAATGGGCCTGATGTGACCTTTGATCAAGGTTACGAGTGGTACCTTTAGCCCTTGGCCTGATGCAGCCCGGGAGAGTTGGGTCTGTGGGTAGTTCCTATAGCTGCGGCTTGACGGGGGTTCCCGGTCCCCAGGACCCTCCAGGAAAGCGCTGAGGCCTAGCGTGGAGGCAATCCGGTGGTAGGACAGTAGTCTAGACTGCTTGTGTGCACACGTAGCTGGCAGTGGCGGTACACTGAGTCCAGCTAGTCCTAGTTCAGCTCACTGCCTCACCCTACAGTGCTCCGGAACGCTGTAGGGGTGGACAGGCGTGAGCACTGGTGGTAGTGTTGGGAGGCGACGTTTGACTTCGGTCGACTGTGTGGTTTAGTCGCCTTGTGGACTTCGGTCGTGAGACGTGACTCTGTGTTGGGTTCTTCGGGTTACTCAGCGTTGTTCCTGCTACATTGTCTGTCGTACGTTTCGTACCGGGGTTGCCTGTTGTGTTTACTGCTCTGCTTGACTGTCCTATATATTACTGTTGCTTCACTTGTGGGTGTGTGAGTGGGAGGCAGGGGATCGGATGATCCCTACTGAGCCCAGTTCTGGTGTGGCTCACTCCCTGCGGTTTCAGGTGTGGACTTCGAGGCGCAGCGGTAGCGTGGTGTCTTCTTGGTGTGCGGACCAGCAGCTGTCTTAGTTCCGGGGTATGCCCCGATGTTGTTGTACTTTCTTTCTGCCTGTACTTATTTAATTGTTGGACATGTAATTATTGTTGGACTGTATACGGACATTGTTACTTTCCCTGCGCACTTGTTTACCTTTGTAGTCCGTGAGATTGTTATATTTAGCACTGTTTAGCACTTACTCCTCCAGATGTGTTGTGTGAGATCCGGGTGTGAGCCCGTAGTTAATGGGCCGACATCCATTTAGTGACCGGGTCCCCGGTCATAGGATGGCGGGTCGTTACACGTGCTGTTAGCAGATGGCTTGCAGTGGCTGCAAAGCCAAGTGCATCATCATCGCCTCACACAACACAAGAAACTCGATCCTCTCATCTCCTCAATGTACTCCTTCACAGTATGAACTTAGCTAATAAGTACACAAGCCACGAGGAAGCACATTGATTAGATAAGGGGGTCCATTTTTTTACAATAAGTACATTTCACACATTGCATACGCACGCAAAACACAAACACACATAGTGGCCTCTCCATAAACTTTAGGAGATGGGAGATTGGAGGCTCAGATGAAAAATGTTTTTAGCTCCTAGGGGCTTCCGTATGCTTCAGCGATCTACACAAACGGCTACAACCTAATTGCCCACCAGGGCCGTCCAGGGCGGCCGTGCTGTTAACAGATGGCTTGCAGTGGCTGCAAAGCCAAGTGCATCATCATCGCCTCACACAACACAAGAAACTCGATCCTCTCATCTCCTCAATGTACTCCTTCACAGTATGAACTTAGCTAATAAGTACACAAGCCACGAGGAAGCACATTGATTAGATAAGGGGGTCCATTTTTTTACAATAAGTACATTGTACACATTGCACACGCACGCAAAATGCAAACACACACAGTGGCCTCTCCATAAACTTTAGGAGATGGGAGACTGGAGGCTCAGATGAAAAATGTTCTTAGCCCCTAGGGGCTTCTGTATGCTTTAGCGATCGGCACAAACGGCTGCAACCCGATTGCCCACCAGGGCCGTCCAGGGCTACCGTGCCGTTAGCAGATGGCTTGCAGTGACCGCAAAGTCAAGTGCATCATCATCACCTTACACACAATACCCAGGACACACACACAAAGAACCTGCAAAGATAAATGCACCGTCATCATATTCAATTAATTCAAAAGTGCTACTAACAAAAGTTAAATACATAAACAGATAGATAAATATATTTATAGACATAGATATATATATTTCTAAAAAAAAATTGACAACATCTCCCCTAAAAGTTGTACATTTTTCACATTTGTACACCTGTCTGATTTCAGAAAATCTCATAAAAAAATGGTATGTACATTGTATAACATATATATACACATACACATACACATCCACATCTACATTCACATCCTCATTCGTACTTGTAAGGAAAGTTACTTGTATCTACATGTAAATATCATATATAGATAGATAGATATATGCATAGATAGATAGATAGATACGTACATAGCTTGCAAGATAGATAGATAGGTTGATAAGATAGTTGCATACATAACTAGATAAGTAGGTATATAGATAACATAGTTATATAGATAGGATAGATAGGTACATAGATATGATAGCTAGATAGATATAGATTTATAGAGATAGATATATAGATAGAAAGATAGGATAGCTAGATAGATAGAAAGTAGTTACATAGATAGGATAGATAGGTAGATAGATATGATAGCTACATAGATATAGATTTATAGAGACGGATAGATAAATAGAAAGATAAGATAGCTAGATAGATAGAAAGTAGATATATAGATAACAAGATAGTTAGATATATACATAGATATGTACATATTTAACTACATAATAGATAGAAGACCTAGATATATATAGATATTTAGCTAGATAGATAGATAGAAATATATAAATAGATAAGTTGATAGATATATAGATAACAAGATAGCTAGATATATACATATTTAACTATATAAATAGGTAGATAGAAGACCTAGATATATGGATATTTAGCTAGATAGATAGATAGAAAGATATAAATAGATAAGTTGATAGATTTATAGACATAGATATACACATTTTTTAAAAAAATGGCCAGCATCTCCTCTTAAAGTTGTAGATTTTTCACACCTGTACACCAGTCTGATTTCATACAATCTTATAAAAAAAAGATACCTACATCATATAATATGTCCATCCATAAATATTTGATCATCTAATATTCTTTATTATATGTGCTTCATGATTATTTTAAAATTTCGGCAGCATCTCCCCACACTTCTCCAATATACCACTATTATTTACTAATTTTAACTTTTCTCAAAAAGTCACTTGTATGAACTACAAATGACAAAAAGAGTAGTAAAAAATTAGTAGGTATATTGGAGAAGAGTGAGAAGATACTGTCGAAAATTTAAGATAATCATGAAGCACATATAATAAAGAACATTAGATAATCAAATATCTACAGATTGTCCAACAGGACAATTCAAGACTTTATGATCGATATATGTCATTACTGTCAAAAGACAGTAAAAACATATATCATAACAAAAGTCTTGAACGGATAAAAATTTAAAAAAAGGCCAACCACAACCACAACCACATACACAACTGCATTTACATATGTACAACCACATCCACATACACATACACATCCACATCAGCGTCTGTACCTGCAAGAAAACTTACTTATATCTTGATGTAAATATCAAATCACATCCACATACATACGTCTCACATCCACATCCACATATACGGTACAAAGATTATATTCTAATTCACATACGCATCCACAAGTATATATCCATCTACTTATACATTACCCTTTGGTACTAGGTGGAGGTAAACCTCTACGCACTGGGATTGCCAGTTTGATATACCAAAGGGTATAACTGGTTCAAGAGTGCATAACTTTCAACAGCCGACTGGCCTTAAGAACTACTTATTCTTTTAGAACTACTTATTCAACACCAAAGCGATCCACATACACAACTACATTTATATATATCCATCCACTTATTCTTTAAGAGCTATACAGATGCCAACAAAGGCTACATACCCTTAAGAAATCACCTTTTTACTGAGTAGAAAGATACATTAGAATCACTCTTAACTTATAGGTTACAAGATCTGCACAAGTATTAGTTAACAAGCTTGGAGGTGAAGGGGGTGTTACCCTTCTCCAAGGAGATGTCCCCACACAGCTTGAATTTAATTATGACAAGAATATGTTGAACTGAGTAAAGAAGATGCCATTAATATAAGCTGCATCGAGATCCAAAGAAATCATTTTGTCGTTTAAACAAAAGGCAATCATTACATGTAACAGGCCAAAGCTCATATACAACCAAGGACGACAGTTATAAAAAGAAAATAACCATTTTCTATATAAAAAGAAAAAATAAAAGATTACCATATTTCACTCACAATACGTAAGAAAGGAAGAAACCAACACAATGAGATGCATTCTTTGTGCACCCCTCTTTTTACCTGCAGGATCTCTTCATGCCCCTTCCTTCACACCCATGAATACATTAGCATTTATGACCAGGGAAAGGTTAAAGTGGGAAGATAGTAAGGTCCAAGGACAACAAGCCATAATGTTATTATGAGTATGGTAAACAAGACCACATCCACAGGAGGAATTAGTCACATAATAGGGAATAAGAAGACTTGATATTATAGATAAATGTGCTCTACTTGAAGCAAATACATGACATGTGTAAGTGATGCATTCCCAGCAGCAAATGCTCACCCCCATTACAAAAAAAAATCTGTATAAGATGCCTCTCACAGACACACACACACACACACACATTGCATCGAAAAATACTTGCATTAAAAAATACTTGCATCACACACACACACACACACGCACGCACACACACACACACACACACACACACACATACTTGCATCAAAAAAAAAATCCATATAGCATGTCTCTCACAGACACACACACACACACATACATACGCATATATATATACGAAAGAGAGAGAGGGGGAAACCCTATCGGATGGAGGCGCTGGCAGGGAAACAAGACCACATCCACAGGAGGAACCAGTCACATAATAGGGAATAGGAAGACTTGATATTATAGATAAATGTGCTCTACTTGAAGCAAATACATGACATGTGTAAGTGATGCATTCCCAGCAGCAAATGCTCACCCCCATTACAAAAAAAAAATCCGCATAACATGCCTCTCACAGACACACACACACACACATTGCATCGAAAAATACTTGCATCAAATACTTGCATCACACAGACATACACACACATACATACTTGCATTAAAAAAAAAAAAAATCCATATAACATGTCTCTCACAGACACACACACACACACATATGCATATATATACAAAAGAGAGAGAGGGAGAAATCCTACCGGGTGGAGGCGCTGGCGGGGGAAACCCTACCGAGTGGAGGCGCTGCGGCGGAGGCCGGCGGTCACAACAAAAGCGAATGCTGGTGCGCGGTCACAATGGAAGCCGACGGGGAGAGGGGAGGGAGCGGAGGCTAGCGCGCGGTCACAGCAGATGCCGGCGGGGAGAGGATGGGGAGGGGAGCGAAGGCCGGCGATCACAACGAAAGCCGGTGAGGTGAGAGGGGGATGCGGAGGCCGGTGGGGACCACGTGAGCGGCGAGGAAGGCAGGCCGAGTGGAGAGAGCACGACGGTGGTTAGGGCGTAGGAGGAGGGAAAGAGGGATGCAGGAAAAAGAGGGCTCGAGAAAGGGAGAGTGGAGAATTTTTGTCAACGGCTATAAGTGTAGCCGTTGACAAATAACGGATATGTCCACGGCTAAAGTGTCAGCCGTGGACATATAATTTTTATCATTTTATTTTATTTATTTTATTATATATGTCAATGGTTTGTATAGAGCCGTTAACATATATGCTACATATATCAACGGTTACGTTAGAGCCGTTGACGTATAATAGGTATATGTCTATGGTTACTTAAGCCGTCGACATATAACACAATTGTAAACGGTGATTTATTAGCCGTCGACTAATAGTATCTTTGTCGATAAGTATCCTTAGCCGTCGACACATACTCGCTGACAAAACCTATCTTCCTTGTAGTGAGAAGATGTTATGTCTTGCACGTTTATAACATACTAATGAATTCAATTAATTTAAGTTACTAATAGGCTCTCATTAGTAACTTAATCTAATTAACTCATTAGTAAAGGTCTATTAGCCCATTTAAGTAAATTAAAACAGCCTATTAACTTAGTTAAAAATCTCAGTTTGGATTTACTAGAGAACAACATAATAAAATCATGATAACTTTCTGTACAAAACTCAGACTGAGGCATGGTTGATACCGTTGGAAAGAGGACAAAAAAAAATATCTATAACTTTGTAGAAGATCATTTTCACTAATTCAGATGCTTTAAGGGTAAAAAATAATAATGTGTAGTTTTAAAAAGGGCTGCCTATAGAAAATAAGTCCTAATCATATTAGGATTTGAATTAAGAAATAATAAAAAGTAGATTTGAAGTTAACTATGACCTAAAAAGTGTTATAAGAAGTATTTGAGTTGGATTAGAAGTAGAATACAATAACTTTGAATATGTTTAGAACTCCATGTCATGAGTGAAAAGTCATACTTAGAATTTTATTGGAACTAAGATTCTGCGTACATATTTGCATATTACAGTCTTAGTATTTTAAGTTTTAACTTCACATAAAAAATTTCAAATTAGATGAGACAATTCTTATTAGAATGATATCTCAAAATTCTACAATTTATGAAGATCATATTTTGAAAATATGTCATTTACTAGTTTGAATTTAAAGGACTTTATATGGGAATAGAATATGCAAGAAATTTAGATCAATTCTATTTTGTCTTAGAAACTTATCTATGAAGAGAAGGTCTCTCTTAAGGCAACTCTGACCTAGAAAGGGTAGAAGGAGTTTGATAAGGATTGGGAGAGAGGAAAACATTATTTATAATCATCCAAATTTGTGCACACTATACTCTAGCCACAACTTTGCTTGAAGAGACTAGTTTTTATGTTGCTCTTGAGAGAGAAAGAGAAGGAAGGCTACTAGGCTACAAAGGGGTGATTCTTCAACGTGAGAAAGCTCTTTTAGGGCCTTATAAGGTGTGGAGAAGAGCTTAGATGGACTGGAGGTTGTTGAAATTGCTTGGAGGAACTCTAGGATCCACTAAGAATCGATGTTTCTTTAAGTGGTAGGCGGATAATCTTAAATATGATCTATTTTGTATTAAAAATATATGTATATTTATAAAATTTTTAAAAAAGCTAATCAATTAGTAAGAAGTTTGATCTATATGTATACTTTATGATTATCATTTATTATATTTTTATGATCTTCTTTACTATTTATTTCATGATTATTATCTCAGCATATGCAGTATGTCTATGCAATCTATTTTGTTTCCAACTATGATCACCTGAGTTACTTATATTTGTTCTCCTTTGTCTGATGTCTAATTGGGTTAAAATTTTGGCATAAATCTAATTTATATTTTATATTTATGTACAATACATTTCATAATTTTGTGAGTTCATTTGTACTTATTCCGTAATTCTATTATCAAACTATATAATTTGTCATAGCAGTTTTTAAATCCAAACTTGTGGATATTTTATCTCATTTGATTGATGTTCAGATCATGCAAAATTTTGTAAAGACTTTTGCTATATTGTCCTTGACTTTTATGTAAAGTTTAAGAATTTTTGACTCCATTTGATATTTATTTTGCCCTCTATTTTGATTTGCCGAAATTCTATTTAAGTCAGATTTTCGAGAACGAAGCGGGGGCCCAAATGATATCAAATCAACCCAAAAAATTATGAAACTTTATCAAAACTTTTAGTGTGATGCTATTATCATATTCACCATATTTTATTATTTTTTTCACCTATTTGATGTTTATATGGATTATTCTTGTTATTCTATGTTCTAAATTTTGATATCTATACCAAAAAATTATGAGATTAATTCTAAAAATTTTAAAAAATTATTTATATCTTCATAAATATATTTTGACCATGTTTAAGTAAATTTAACTTTATTTGCACATCTAGATCATAATACACTTTATTATGGCACTATACACAGCTTTGTGTGAATAAAAAAAATACTAAATTTGTATCTTTGATCTCTTAAAATATGTGTAACTAAAGTATATAAAATATATATGTATGGACAGAGCCACCATTTGAGTAGACCTTGTAAGCATTCGCAGGGTAGGTCAAAGATATATAGATGGGGTATCTGCAGTTCTGCGAAGTAGCCAAGACCTTTGTGCTACTTGCCTAGGTGCATTCTGATTTGTGTAGGTTGCTCCTTATATTATGGTTGGATGCATGTCCGATATATTTAAGTGAAAATATGATAATTAAATATGTTTTCTTCCATGCTTATATGCTATCCAAATCATTTATTTGGTTAGCCATATTCATAGTTGATTAGCTGTCGATATCATCTTTTATAGTCTCTTGATCAACCTTTGTCTCTTTAAATTCGATAAACATACTCTATCCTGATTAGTCTTTCATTCATGATCTTATGACTCTGCGATGATCTATGACATGTGAACTTTGGATCATGAAAATATAATTAAGTTAACATCTTACTAACTATGTGAGAATTTGATATGTGTTATGTGAACCTCTTACATATTAGAGGTTATTTGTTCGATAAGTGCATTGATTAGAAAATTATGATACTGAAACATGAAATTTGTTATTTGAATATCCTAATTTGACTATATAGTCATCTTATTTCAAATCTGAATATATGTATTAGAAAATATTCGTATGATGATATTTGACAAATATAACATGCTTCATATCATTTCCTTATTGTACTATATGTTGAATTTGATCTGATTATTATACTTAGTATAATTATATAATGTGATTTGTAAAGTTACTATATATTAAGTTATGTGGATGGTTTGAAGTCTACTGAATGATAGACTCATAAATCTGACTAAATATTTTTCAGGAAGAATCGATTCAAGATCGGACTAGGTGGGAAGTTAAATATGTTGGACTTTTAGAAGAGTTTTTGGAAGTTTATTTTCTAATTTAGTAGTTTGATGTAGTAGTTATAAGAAATTTAATATAATTTTCTTTATTTGATGAGATTGAGAGTTGAGATATTATTTGATGGATATTGTAATTTGTGGATTTTGGTATTTGACTATTTATTTGGGTTATGTGATAGTAATAACATTTCTTTAAATTGTCTTCTGGTATGTTTATCTCTCATATATGTTTGTTAAGTCGTTGTTGCGCACTCGGAGTTTAATGTGAGTTGGTGTACTGAACCGAATTTCAGCGGCATAACAACCTTGGTTTATCTTGGTGGAGTGGGAAGATTCCTGTTTCTTGAAGAGGTGTGCACTCTCCTAGGACTCCTAGGTAGATTTTTATTTTAAAAAATATATTAACGAAATAGCATGTTTACAAAGTAACATTCTATACAAAGTCCTAAAAAACATGCTATGAAAATAAAGTATTTGTTCCCTTAAACATTTACAGCATAATGTTCACCTCATAATGTGTTAACATGTTAATGCATTAGGCATTATAGATCTTTTGATGGACAGTTAGACAAATTTCTTCGGTACATGTGCAATGACCTAAACCTTTGGAAAATTCGCTTAGGTGCTTTAGTATCGGTTTGTTTGTTGCTCCTTATATTGTAGTTGCAATGCATGCCTAATATGAATACGTATGACAGTAGTTGCAATGCATGCCTAATATGAATACGTATGACATAGACACATCTTATAACCTATTATTTGATCTAATTAGCCGTGCTAATAATTTGATCATGAAATCATGTAAATTAAATTTGATAAGTTTTGACCCTAACTGATTAATTAACCATGCTCTGCTTGATTAACTTGACTTACCATCATATGAATAATATTATGATATACGACCCATAGAAATTGAATCATGAATATGAAATACGTCAATTTACTGTTAGCCATATGAGATTTGTTGTGTCTTATTTGAACCTCTTCATGTGTTGAATATCTCTTTGGTACGTGCACTATAACTAGAGAACTATGCATATGTGATCTAAAATTTGTCCTAAGAGCTAATTAATTTAAGCACATGATTATAGAATATCATATTTGGATATTTGAATAGGAGTATGTTCATTTGATAAGATTTAACTCATATTGTTTTTCTTTGCATGATCTCTTATGCTAGAATCTAATTCTTAGAGATCATACGAATTTACAAAATTTTATTATATGATAGCATGTGTGCATGTTTGATGCATACTAAGTATTTTGAACTCATAAAGCTTGCTAACATATTTAGGTGATTCGAACAAGAAGTCTAAGTTAGAGGGATACACTCTTTGCTTGGAAAAGGAATAAAGAGTATGAAGGTACTGCATTATTGGATATTTTGATTTCTCATTTTAATAGATTTAATGCAGTAGGATTAATATGAGCACGATGTATTTACGTGCCTTGTAGTTATCTAATCTCTCAATCTATTTGTTTGATAGGTTGTTTCTATTATTACATAGTTTTGAGTCTGATGTAAGTTTGCCAACTCAACCCGATTTGGGGGGAGGGCTGTGGGGTGCGATAGAACCAAACTGAAATGTCTTGGTTTTATTTGGTTTTCTTGAAAGCTCTCTCTAAATCAAACAAAGGAAGATCATGAACAAATCTTATCTTATTTTTGGTGTCCTCGTGTATCTTTTTATACTTTGTACCATCATCTGGAAAGCTCTCATGCTAATTTCTATTAATTTCTTTATGTGTGCAAGCTCTGTGACACACTATCTTAACCCAAGTTTGTTTGTGTAGACTACAACAGGCTAATATGTAAATCTGACCATCTTCATCACTAAATTTGTCTATTGGCTCTAATTCGGTGGAACTTATATTGACCTAATGTAACAACTTTAGTTGGGTCACTCTTTACTTGATTAGGCTAGTAATGAAATTTGATGACCTTAGTACACATTCCACTTATATAATTGGGAGGCATTTCTACCCATAGCAAAAGTGGTGTGGCAGCTGTTTCTTGCTTTCTGTCTGACCATTTAAATGGGCCCTTGAAATAGGATAAGTGCATTAAATTGGACAATTGTTTGCTGTACTATCTATTGTAGTAGTGTTCAGAACAATTGGATGGTGGCTGCAGTATGTGTTTCTCTAAGGTCCATTAGGTAACAAGTAAAATGACAGTTGTGATTTTTTTTTTGGGGAAAATCTGATACAAAAATTTATTTGGTAGCTCAGAAAATGTTAGTCAATAGAAAAGATAATATGTTGACTCCATCTAAATCATGATTTTGGCATCAGAGGAGAAGGTACGTTTTCCTGGAAAACTTTAAACGTCCAAGGTATGTATTTGATAAGGATGACTGTGGGTGCTGTCGGTTAAAAATAAAAGAGACTACCTTTTCTTTTATGTCGTTAAAATTTTTAAATCTTTTTATTGGACGTTCGATCTAAAATCAAATTAGATAGGCATGTAGGACATGTTAGGAGACTTTAAGAAAAATAAAAGAATATGAAAAAATAAAAGATTGAGCTCCAATGAATACTACACTACTGTTCATTGGGACTTAGTTTTTGAATTTTCATCTGTTTTTGAGATGTACGATCGAAAATCGAATTATATAAATATGTAGGTCATGTTAGAAGCCTTTAAAAAAATTATGAAAATTAAAAAATCGATCCTCAATGAATAGTATATTACTGTTTATCAAGCCTTGATTTTTGAATTTTTATTATTTTTTAAGATATCCAGATCGAAAATCCAATTATGTAGACATGTAAGACATGTAGGGGGCTTCAAAAAAAATTTTAAAAAGTTTTTCTTTTAAAGTTTGACTGTACCATCAGCTGACGTAATAACCCCTAAGGCTCACTTTGTTTGCAGAGTAGGACTAATAACCGGTATAAAGGCCCTATTCTGATTTGATTGCGGGGGTGCCTAATTCCCCTAATTCTTCCAACTCCCCAAACTCTACCTGGAATACCTAATTCTTCTTTCCCCCAATTTTACCCTTTATTTCACTCCTTATTCCACTTATTCCTACCAAATCACTTGGAATAACACAGTGTAATTCTCCTTATTTTTTGTGGAATACCAACAACTTACCAAATCAAAATGCCTCTTATTCTAGTTTAAGAAATTCTCAAAACCTTATTCTGGTTTAAGCTATTCTGCAAACAAAGTGAGACTAAAGGTTCAGTAAGTTATTCTCCCTTTGGAATTACTTATATTTATACCATTAAAACTTAAGATATTATAATTTTACACTTATATCTTTAAAACAATATGATACTCCTGAAACTTACAAAAGTTTCACTTTTACGGAAAAATAAATAAAAATATCTTTTCTAAAAATATATTTTTATAATAAAACTAGTTTTTAAAATTATTTTTCTTCTAATTATATTTTAAGTAGAACCAAATATATAATGTGTAACGTGTAGGGATGTGATATTTTTTTATTTGAACAATCTAATTAGATGTCAAGTTAGGGCATTCGGGCAACCAAAACAATAGAAGAAAAATAAAAAGATCTTTTGACTTTGCCATTTGAACTTTGACAGTATGAAAACATGATTTTTTTTTATTTGAATTGTCTAATCTAATGTCGAGTTAGAATGTTCTCCACACTCAAAAAAAGTAAAAAAATTAAAAAAATTATACTGATTTTTCAAATTTTGATGGTGTGAGGACATGATCTTTTTTTATTTGAAATGTATGATCAAAGGCCGAGTAGGCTATTATCTCAACTCAGAAAATAAAAAAAAAGTTAATTGACTATGTTATCTATGTTAATAATCTCAGACAATTCAAATTTTTTTACAGGAAAACAAACAAGTGAAAATATTTTTAGAAAAATATTGATTACGTTTTTAAGAAAATATTTTACAGAAAAATAAATAAATAAAAAGATTTTCAGAAAAATATTTTCAAAAGTACCAAATGATAGATTATGTTTTTATCTTCCTTGTAAATTAATTTTCTTTTCGATCAAATATATTTTACGTAGAACAAGATTAAATGTACCCCAAGTTGAAAATTAAAAAGAAAAAAAATACCCTTTAATGTTGCGGTTCGAATTTTGATCATGTGAAGATATTGTATTTTTTATTTGAATTATCCAATCAAATGTAGAGTTGGGATATTCTCTTAGTTCAAAAAAATATAATTTTTTTTTTTTGCTTTGCCATATCTATGTTAAAAATTTTGTAATGCGAAAATTCTTTTATAAGCAAACAAATGTATGAAATCATTTTCAAGAAAAGATTTTATATGCAAACAAACGAATGAAAAAAATTTCAAGAAAAAAATTTCAGAAGTGTCAGATGGTCGATTACGTTTTTATTTTTCTCGTAAATTGATTTTCTTGAAAAACTTTTTCCATTCGATTATATTTTACGTGCAACCAAATAGATCCTAAGTCATGGTTGCATTTTTAACAGTTCTACCGCCATTTCTTAATGTTAAGTGGCGAAGGCATATAAATAAGCATATTTTTAACATAGTTATTGTTGTAAACTTGAAATGACATCACAGGTGCATAGATATGAAAAACTCAAGTTCCTCCAACCAACTACTTAGCGCAGTTGATTCATCTCTGTCTTCGTATCAGAGGTTTTATTCTTGGTTGGAGTCTAAAAATTTCCTTGGAATACTTATTCTGAGTTGGTAGGACTACTTCCTTAGATAATCAGGTGAACTTAGATTTTTCGTCTAGTTAGGCACAATTATCGACTAGTTCAAAATTATTTCCAACTTTGAACAAAAAGGAATGGTCCCTTGAATGGAAGGGGCATAGGTGCATATTTTGGAATTTCAAAGTTAAGGAGACAAATAATAATTTATATCGTATAGTTAAAATGTGAAAACTTTTAAGGATGTATAGAAAAGAATATTTAAGGTCAGGTGACAAGCTAACTGAAATAAAGAGGTTTATATAAGTCCATTTATTCATATAATTCTCTCACATAAGTATATCTTTAGATTTATCCTCATGTACGTCATCTTAACTTCAACATATTTGAATTAATTTTTAATTGTGATTTTAAATGGTAAAATAAATTTATTGATAGTATATATATATATATATTTATTTATTTATTTCTCTCTCTCTCTCCTAAGACTAGAGAGACAGTTTTGATGATTTAGAAAAGCAACCAACATATTGAACAGAAAAATGCAAGCAGTATTTTAGTATTTAAAACCATTTTCATACAGTATGCTGACTTGTCGCAAACGGTCAGCTTGCAATTTCGTCTGTAGCAAAGGGTACGTGTACAAGAATCCAGGACAAGAAACAAAAAAAAGAATTCCTCAACGTGGCGTCCTACCATTTGCTATCTCCAACCATCCCGTCAGCGTCGCACTTTTCCGAGCAGAAAATATCTGGCCGCCGCCCTTTTCCTTCTCCACCGCCGGGACGGCTCGCCAGGAGATATTTTTCGCAACCCCGACGGCTGACGTGTAAAGGGCGCCACGTGGTAGTGGGCCCACCTGTGTCCGTGCCCTTTTCTCCTCCACAGCGTCCTTCTCCTATTCCCCCCTCCTGCCGTCCTCTCCTCTCCCTCTCAATTTGGTTCCCCGTCTTGGGTTCCTGTGCTTGGCGATTCTTCTGCTGCAGATTTCTGGAAATTCCAGAAGAGGAGGAGGAGGACGAGGCCAGCTGGTCGGAGACCGCCATGGATGGCGACCTGCGGGCCCCGGCGGCGGAGGATGGGGCAATCTCGGGCCTGATCGCGCAGATCGCGGACGAGGTAGGCGGGGAAGGCGGTGGGGTCGAGCCCTCGGGTGGCCCCGGAGGTGGAGGCGGCGGCCCCGGAGAGGCTGCGAGCATGGTAATCTTTCTTGCCTTTTGCTTGCCGTTTGGTTTCTGTTCTGCTTGGAATGGGTTTCGGTTGGGGTGCTCGTGTTCCCTGTTGGTGGTGAGAGCTTTCCTTTTCTAGAGATGGCTGGCAACTTGATCTGGGTTTGTTTCCTCCGCCGATTTGGTTTGACGGATCAGAGTTGTTGCTGGGATTCGGCTTCTTGTGTTGGTCAGGTTGTCTGTGCTTTTTTTGTCCGCGAGTGGTTGTCTCTTGTGTGTAATGGTGGAAATGTGTATGTAAACATGTGCCTTCTCTTCCTTCCAAGGAAAAAGGGTTTCAGCAATTAGCAATATACAAACTGGTGCAAAAGGTGGTATGCATTTCTAAAGCATAAGCAGGGAAAGGATGAATAGAATTGACAACAGAACATGTCACTGACCAATCTTATTCGAATTGAATTGTATAACTACAGAGATGGGAAAATTAACAAGTATTTTTATAATTAAAGCAAGCGAGAAAAAGTATGCCTTCTCCTTCTTATCATCCTGAACCTGTGGGATTCACTGGATCTGAGAAAATGTTTCCTTGATTACCAGATCTCCTTATTCACTTTTGGATGATTGACTCATCACTGGTTTCTGCACAGGGAGAGTACTTCCCGAGATTTGGTCTCTCTTCCTTTGTGGCTGCACAAATCTGACAATGGCTCGTGGCTCTGCTGCAATCTCAGTAATGAACCCAGTTTGTGATTGGGAACATAAGTCACAGACATAGGAGCTCAAAAGCACAAGACGCTAGAGTACAACCCTAAATTGGTTTATTGGTCTTGGATCAGCATAATCAAGGGTTGATCAGATGCAATTTGGATCAATTTTGGCCCATTTTATTCTTTCCAATGAATTAGTTTTCTTCTGCAAATTCTAGGTTGGCAAATCCTGATGTCTGTGTGAATCAGCTGGTCCTCAACTTAGTCTTAGACCAGCCAATTCAGTGTTCCGTAGTCTCTTGTGACTTGAAAGATTTGATGAGAGATAGCCTGAAGAGGTACTGATTAGAAAATGGAAATTCTTGTCCAGGCATCCAAGGAAGTTGCTCCGACTGCCTAGAGGTCACTTCTGGGTTGTGCGATCAAACCCCACGTAGATGACTGCTGTGCATCATGGGCTTGGTGTGCAGCTTGAGGTTTGGGTTTCTGCTCTGCAACCCTGTGCCTTGGTGGCAACTAGCAAGCTGATCCAATTTGGCACGGCACAGGCCCTATCACATGAATATCACAGGACATGCTCCTGATAAAGTGACAGTAAAAAAAAGAAAGAAAAACATAAAAAAATGGGACTTTCTGCCTCTTTACCAAAAATGAACACTAGCATGTTGTTTCTTCTTCTCTAGATATGGACAGATGTTAGGCCAGATTACAGGTCAGATGGGCTTAATTACATCGTTCCATGATTCTGTCAGTTGCGGTTTAGGGTCTTGTTCATGCAGTGACCAGAAAAGTGGAAATATACATGAACAGAAACTATAGCTTTGACGCAGGAGGTATATCTTTTCATCCATATCTGTTCTCTATTTACAATGACCAATGGCCTAGGCTCGATCGTGATAACTTTCCTAGGTTGGATGATACAAACATTCTCTTTCTTTCATTGGAAATTTTGAAGATGGTTGCCTTTGGTTAAATATCTTTCCTTCTGAGGTAACCTTGCTACCGTTTTCAATAAATTAGGGATCCTCCTTCCTCCAGTTAGGGTCAATGGGTCAGGCCATTCCTGGAGTCCCAGCAGTCACAGCTAAGTTTAAACCAGGCTTAGGCTGAAAGAAAAATCAGCATGGGAGTTAAAATGGGCCTGGCCCACCACATGCATGGATAAAACTTGGGCCTAATGAGGCCAGCCTGGAAGCCTATTTTGTTTTTCCTTGTATACTTAATCATTTGTTGTAGTAAAAAAATATCATGGTTTGTGGATTGTTTATGGGCTCACACCTAATGAGGCTCAAGTTAAAAGTGAATTTTATCTATTATTATACAATATATGTATATAATTATGATTCTTTCCACTTCAAAAAAGAAAAAAAGGATTTTAAGGTTATAATACAATTGTTACAATGCAGGTAGGGTTAGGCCTATGCTGGAGCTACAGAGCCAGGCCAGGCCTAAGCTTCCTTAGACTTGGCCCATTGACACATCTAATTTGGATGAACATTTTTGGCACTGGAAGCGGCTTGTTGAGTAATTTTATAGTTTGCATTTTTAGGACATTGTCTTCCACTTTGCAATAATAGGAGATCACTGTCATATGGCTGTCGCTTCTAATTTTAGGCAAAAGGTTCCTGTATTTGCCTTAATCTTAGATTTTATAAAGCTTAAGAACAACAAAGTTAGTTAAGACCATTTACCTTTATGATTCTGTATTTACTCTCCTATAAAAAGCCTCCTGTGTCAACCTACTCTGGAATGCATTTCGTGTCTGTTTGAAACCTTGTAGAATTATGAAGCTTCTTTCTGATTTTACACCCCCTGTATTGAATGGAACTAACAACTTCATCCTTCAGACATGGATGTTAACAAATAGGAGTCATAATAGTGGTGCTTCCGAGGAGAACAAAGGGGAAAACCATTTGAATGGTGTTCCTGATCACCAGACTTACTCTGGGAGAAGGGATCCGATGGGAGAGCAGCTTTCTACTGACTACTGAACCAATATTCTTATTTACGTTTCTCATGGGGAGGAGGAACTCTCCACTTTTATTGCTTATGCAAGGGACATCATCGAAGGGTCTGTTGGTTGTTGGTGAAGTGCTTGAGGTGTGGAGAGGATGGTCATGGATGTGAAGAGTGTTCTAGGAAGGAGACATTGGCTCCATTATGTCCACCACCAGGGGCCTATGGTGAGGACACCTGCGCGAGAGCCCGATCTGACCTGATGCTAGTGTACTGTCATTGACTTGGGGGGGGGGGGGGGGGGATGACTTGGGGTCTTAGCAAGAGATGGAGCCTGCCATCATTTTTCTTTGTTCATGTATTTTTCCGTTTATTACGTTTTTTCCATTTTCAGTTAGATACGGATGTCTTATTTGCAGCATGGGCCTCCTTCTTGTTGGGATTTTAGTGATAGGACAGCTATGATGTTCCTTCATCTTGTGAGGGCAGTTTTGTCCCTACCTATTCCATCCCCTGTAGAAGGGAATTACATGGTGTAATGGATACAATGGAAAGAGGTTTAAGTTCTTTTTGGAAACCCTTCGGGCATGTCATGAGGAGTCTACCTTGAGAGAGGGAGGGCAAGAGGCCAATGCTACAGCACCGCTGCCCTCCTCCTAGACCTCCTTGATCTGTGAGCCCCACTCCCTTCCTATCATTCTATTCTTCTTCTGACCTTCTCCACCTTCTCTTGATTGTTTATTGCTGCTGGCTGTACCATCCATGAGTGAACTGAGGAAGGCAAAGCTGTCCCATTAGAGATCCATGCCCAGCCATCATTCCCCTCCCCTTCCCCTCCTTTTTTTTTTCTCTTTATTGCTTCCAGCCCCTTGAGACCCTGGAGTTGGCCTGCCATATGGGCCCTTGGGAACCACTCTCCAGTGCCATTTGCCTCCCCTGGAAGAGAGGACCAAGGGTCCTAGCCCTAGGACATGAGCCGTCATGTGCACCCCCTTTGATTGCTTCCCTCTTCCTCACCCATGACCATGTTCAGAGGCAGGCCCCACCTCCACGTGAAGCCGATGAAGATGCTGAAGTCCAGGCCCATAGACACGTGCTAGGGTCCATCAGCACCACACACCACCTGCAGCCCACCATGAGGGGAGCCCTCAATCATCAGCTTCCTGTCATCATCGCCTGTGCCAGCTCCTGTGCTGGCCCCCGCAGATCCAAGTCCCTGCCATGCCACTACCCACAGGAGCCCTGCCGATCCTATCATTGCCCATGTTGTCCACGATGGGCCTAGTCTTCACTGGGCCCATCTACCGTCACTTGTCACTTGCTCCTGCTAGGGGCACTGCAGGCAGGCCCAGATCTGGTTACTACCACACAGCCCATCTGAGCATCGCCCGCACACCGTCTTCACCCTTACGAACCCCATGGAGAGGCACCGTCCAACCTGCAGGAACATAGGACCAGCAGGCCCAGGTAAACTGCAATTTCTCCTACTGCCCGTCACACCCTCACCACAGTTCTAACTTTGTTCCCCCTTCTTTATTTGGTTAGCCGGTTCTGCGGTAACCGTCCTACACCTGCCTCTACAACATCTCTGCCTGAACAAGGGACTAGTTGCAGTAGATGTGCTGCGCAAGTGCCAACATCCCTGTGGCAAGTGTAGCTGCATAGACTTCAGCTTTTGGTTGTTCCTTGCAGAGAAGGCACAATCCCTAGTTCACACGACGATGACCTAAATGAATCGTATCGAGTGTGATTACCTTGTCAAGTTCAGCACTTTGATTTCCTCTGCTTTTATGATTGCAAATAAATCATAATCCCATGGTTCATTACATCTATCTTGTAACTTTGGATGATCTAATATCTTAATCTCTTGGAGAGGAACCTGCAAACAAGCACCTAATCAAAGTTCTCCATTTGGGCATTTTCCTTTGCCTTTAGTGTTGCATGGATTTAGATGGCAAGAGATGGGCTTGTTGCACTACTGACTGAGTTAAAGGAGATGGTGCCGGGAAATAGGTAAATTCTCATTAATTCATTAACCGTGAATTAGATTTTTATATAAACTCAACATATTCTCATTTAGGTCACTAATAAAAGAATTTAATTCTTAAGCAGAACTCAGGTAAAACTTAGTGAAATCCTTTTACAAGTGGAAGTATAATCCATGGATCAAATTCAATATTTCATTAACCCCCATGTTCCTAAATTGGACTAGATGCTGGAGAAGCTTCAATTAAGGAAGAGGTGCTCGTGGGTCATCCTGGTGGAAGGCAAGGTAGACAAGGCCAAGTTGGTGAGGACACAAAACGGGGGTCTACTTCGACTCAGAGCAAGTTTATCATCGTTGGACGATTGCACTGGCTTCCCCATGGCTCGAAGACCCTCCAGATGCTACCTGATTTGTAGCCCTTCAGATGACTACTTTATCCAGTGGCGGAGCCAAAAGACCTTCTTTTTGGGGGGGCCAAATCAAAGGTGTCATCATTCAAAATAAAATTATTTATTTAAAATGATAAATAATTTATATATATCATAAAAATAAACTGAATACCTTAATACAAGAAAAGAAGATCTTAAAATTCACTTAGACAATGCTTGACAACCAACATCCTTTCATATCACTAAAATTATAAATGATTGACTCCACATTAACTTTTTTTGAAGTTTTTTTTAATATAGACAACTAATTAATTAATTGTGAAAAAAGTCTTAAATATCAACTATGGAAGAAGATAGGATAGATGACTAGAAACAATTTTAGCCTACTCAAAGGTAAGATAATAATATTTAAATTAAAATAAAATAATATAAAAGTCAAAGTTGTTGAGAAAGTACCTTTTCATATGATGTTAGAGTAAAATTTAAAATGTGAATGTTGTGTTTGGCCTATGCTCGATAGAAATGTTCAACTGTAAAAGAACAAAAAGAAAACCTAGATGGCTGTCAATTGATAGAGAATAAGTAAGAAAAGCATGTAAAATATCCTAAGGTCATCAAGAAATTACCTTTCATAGGTTTTTGGAGCCGAAGATCAAAGAACACACTACATCCTTGTCGAATAGAAATTAACTAAAAAAGAATAACAAGATGACTCAAATTAGATGGATGTCGATAGATAGGTAAATAATACAATCATCATCATCATCATCATTAAAGCCTTATCCCATCTATTTGGGGTTGGCTACATGAATCTTGTCCTATCATCTTAATCTATCTAATGCTAAACTTGAGGTAACACATAACGATGCAAAGTCCTTTCTAACTACCATCTAAACACTTCAACTTATGTCTTCCTCGATGTCTTCTACCCTTATCATACCTCTTAACTGTTGCTGAACTTGGGCGATGATGCACATGACCAAAATAATCGCAGCCTATTCTCCCTAGCTTAATGTCAATAGGCGCTACACCTAAATCCTTACATTTATAAGAAAAACTCAACTTGAGGTCATTATAATAATTAAATAAAAAAGTAAGGAAAACTCAACTTGAGGTCATTATTAGATTACTTTCGATATATTTTAGGAGCCAAAAATTCAAAGAAAAGTATTGGGCAACCCATGCTAGATAAAAAATTAATAGCCAAGAGAAGATAAGCTAAAAGGCAAATGACAGTTGACAAATGTTGTGGAGAGTACACAGCCACATACCCAGAAGAATTTGAACTCTTTAGAGAAAAAATAGGTTTTCAAAGACAAGACTTAAAAGATCAAAAATGTGCTATTACAATGTGTTGATCTATTGGGTCGTCAAATTAAACTGTGTTAATTAATAGCAGCTATTACATGCGTTAATTAATTCATTAGGGCCTTCCTTAAATGGTTCTATAGGTTAATTGATAATAGCTAGCATACTTTCCTTATCAGTTCATAAACCTACCTATTGCTCTCATATGAGAGAGCCGTGACCTATCGATTTGGGGGGGGGGGTGG
This sequence comes from Zantedeschia hybrid cultivar, assembly GCA_030544215.1. Classification (NCBI taxonomy): domain Eukaryota; kingdom Viridiplantae; phylum Streptophyta; class Magnoliopsida; order Alismatales; family Araceae; genus Zantedeschia; species Zantedeschia hybrid cultivar. The sequence goes on along the minus strand of JARZZO010000008.1, from coordinate 58,678,364 downwards.
TTTGCAAAAATCTTCTAATCAAAGATAATATTAACACTAAAGGAAATGTTTAGGGGTCCATGGCCCCCTTGCCTCCTCACTCCGCCTCTAACTCGATATTTTGTTTGGCCTGTTTGTGCTCCATTTAGGCCTTTTCTATTGTTCAGAATTTTTCTGTGGGATGTCACACTAATTTTTCAGGTTAGAGGCATTTTGGTATAGAGTCAAGTTTAGGGAGTTACTAGGATTTGTTTACTCTTTAAACTCTTATGCAAGACAATTTTATAATTTTTGATGAATTTTATGCACTAATTTATGTTAATTTCTGCATTTCTCTCTGTGACACAAGAAGGGGAATTGGGTGTGATGCCCAACCCTGCCGCTGCACTGCTGCTGCCACTGCCGCCGCACTGCTCCCTTTTCTTCCTCTCTCTCTCTCTCTCTCTCTCTCTCTCTCCTTTCTCTTTCTCTCTCTCCCTCCCTTATTCTCTTTGTTTTCTTTCTTCCTTAGCCCCTGTTTCCTACTTTACCGCCATATAGATACGGACGTGTGGGGGAGACCCGTGTGGCCACCATGTGCATGTAGCGGACCTTGGCGCATGCGTGCGGGAGCGTTCCCCCTTCTGCACTTACAGGCACACGCATGCGTGCCAGATCCCACATGCCTAGGTGTATGCCCCTGCACACTCGGGTGCACTGCAATAGCACACACCCAAGCGCGCTACAATGGTACCTGACCTACTTGTCGGCCTTCCCTTTGTGTGCCCAGCTATCTCCTTTTGTACGCCTCGGTCCACTGCATCAGGCAATTTAGCTCCATTTCGCATGTCACTTGCGTCACTGGCACCTCCACTGTGAACCGCTTGTTGCGATCCAGCTGCCGGCTTTGCCATACCACTCATGGGCCTGGCAACTGCCCATTGTCCCCTTCCACTTCACATGTGCATGTTATCCCCCTTTCAAGGGATGGACTTATTTCTTTTTTTTTGTTGTACTTCCCTGATCCTCTTGTTCTTGGGGACACGAGCATTGTGCAATCATCACCTAGCTTTAGCCTTGCCTGTGGTCCTTTCGCCCTGAAAAAGTGGTAATTCCTCAACTACTAACTGTCACATGTTTCCTCATTGTGAGAGATGACTTTTCAGCATTAGTTTCTATTATTTTAGGCGTCTTTGTCTTGTTGGTTCACTGTGTGAGGGTTATTTCCTGTTATACACTGATAATTGTTTTTTTTCCGAAACAACATGGATTGTACCTCTAATTTATTGAAGAATAAAGAGGGGGAATACAATCTCATTGCATTGTTAGAGATTTCCTTAGGTTTCGGTAGTTGTTCCACATCACAAGTTTAAGGTGATGTTGGAGAGAGTTGGATCGTGGGATGTGGTGCCAGCCAACAGTGAGGACTTCTTCATGAACAGCTAGTTGGCTAAGATGGCAAAGAGGCTGGCAGCAGTCAAAGCTACTGCAAAGTGGGAGCTCTACTTCACCCAGTGGTTGCTTAAGGGATGGACCTACATTAACCCTAGACAAATCACCTTCGAGATGGTATTTGTGGGGATCCTACTGGCACTGTGTTATAAAGATGGGGTTAGACTTTAGGGCTTCTTTTTTTTCTTGGGGGGGGGGGGGGGTGTGGGGGGAGGGGGTTTGTTTGGAGAGTTGTTCTGATTGTCCCCTGTTAGTAGTGGTGCCATTGGTGAATGGTGTTGGGTGTAATAGATAGTATCCTAGGCATGCTTGAGGTCTGGATGGAAGGGAATATATCTCGTATCTGAGCCAAGATCTTCTCAGACTTAGAGCTGTAGGCGGCAGGTCGGCTAGGGTTGGAGGCTGGAGCTTGCACAGAGCTGGTGTTAGGGTGGTGTTATGGCAGCCATGTATTGGATGATTCAAGCTTTGAATTGATCCAACTATGAAGCCAACTTGTGGAATGTGTTGGTGCTTTGATGGGTTGTTTCCTACCTTCCAAAAGTCTAGATTGAAGGGGTGCATATGGATCAGGCTTGGTGGCATTTTATCCTTGGATCAATAGATGGCCTAGATGCCAAGTAGGCTGCCTTCAAGCAAGCTCAATGGCTTACCTACTTGCATAAGGAAAGCCACGACCACAGCTAGTAGATCAGGCTGTTTCTCGAATTCGGATCCATGAGGGAGTCTCCATCCTTGTCTAATTGCTCACACCTTTTGCAATGGTAGTGTTTAAGGTACGCTGATGCAACTATGACCCCTCTAAGGGGAAACACCTCTCCATCACTGCGCACTTCCTACATAGCTCACTAGATAACCCTAGGATGAGCAAATGTAGTGGTACATCTAGAAAGGCGGAGCAGGTCCATCACAGCCTCAAGGACAATGGAGAAGCTTTGGTGAGTCTCCAAACTAGGAGCATCTTCATCAATCCTTTGTCAACATAGCAGGGGAACAAATGACTGATCCATCTATGTATCATCTGGCCAAGTACCGGTGACTGAAGGTGCAGGACCTTAGGCAGAGCCTCCAAAGACCTGGCCATTAGGGTTACGGGGGGTGACATTAGAGATGATCTTCTTGCCTTCTGATCCTTATGACCTTTGTTGACATTGCAAACTGTGATCCCACATAGATAATGAATGGATAGAGGCTTACATGATGAATAGGTTAATGAGGAGGAAGAAGAAGGTGAGAAAGAGGAAGACAGGTGATGCGGCACAATGACGAGGAAGTTAGAGGAAAGGCTCGGAGGCCCAAGGGAGGGGGATGACAGGGAGCAGGAGAAGAGGAATATGCAGGGGAGGAAGGAGAGGGGAGGAAGAAGACGAACAACAGGGGCTTCACACCCTTACTTTGCTCCAAGGCCCTTCACGGGCTCCACACACACAGTGTACGGTGGTGGCTAAAGCAGGACCCCTTTCCGTTCCAATCATTAGCAATCATTAGGTTGCCGTTTTGGACATACATAGGATATATATAGGCCCTAAAAAGGAAGCCCTAACAACCAAAATTACCAAGTTAACCCTAGGCCCTCTAAAAATAGAAGTGCAAAACAATACAGAAAAATAGGAAAAATCCTAAATGGGCCACAAATGGGCCTTATTTATGTCCAAAGGCTCAAATAAACATATAAAGTACTCCAATAGCTAAAAGACGTGTCTCCAAGCCATCATGCAGCCTGGTCTACGTTGCCTATTAGTCTGCTGCTGCATCAACAGGTCCTTGATGGACAAGGAACTGTGTTATCAAATGCTATCATCTTGCTCACTTAGGCAATGAGCTATAGTGAGGCAAGATGACAATGGCTCGCCTTGCCTCATGTTCACCTCCTATGTTGTTTATGCCAAATGCATGTATCCTTTTCAGTTATGTGGTACTACTTTTGTTCTAGTGCTTCTTATTGTTGTGCTTCCAAGGTGACTAACGCCTCTTTTAACAACATCCAATGCATTTTTTTGCCTTACATGCTGCCACAATTTTCTTATTTTGTTGATTCCTAAGACCATTTACTACTTAAATAGGTTCTTTATTCAGATTGGTTTTACATATTGGACATGATTAGTACTTCTCAACATCTTACGGATCATTATCTTGAATGTCTTCTTTACTTTCTTCCTATTGTCATATTCTTCTGTCATGGTGATTTATGCATGAAAACATGTCACCTAGGCATTTGTTGCTAAGGTGAACCCTTGGTTGCCTCACTTGCCTCCCAACTTTGATCACATGGACTAGGAAGGAGAGGTGGCTCAAGGTAGGGAATGGGTAGAGGAGGATGGACAAAAGCGAGAGGAAGCTGAAGGCAGGAAGGCGTTTAGAGTAAAGAAGAGGTAAGCGAGTTATGTTCGTTGGCTGAAAGGGTTATGAAGGCTAAGATGAGGGGTGCTGCTTGCGAAATAGGGATATCCTTTAAGGGTATGGAAAAAAGAGATGAAATGAGTGGTCTCCAAAATTAAATAAAAAAGATGGCTGGCATACTCATCAATAAATGTTAAACAGTAAATACGTCTAACAATACCTTTACAAAATGGTGTTCATATTCATAAAGAAATTATTAACACTGGTGTGAAACCTGAAATCCATAGGTAGGAACCTCTGATTATGTACAAATTTTTAAATTCCTTTTTGATAAATAGAAGACACAGATCACTTATTTGTCAGTTTTGCCCTTTTCCTCCTAATCTTTAATCTTACTGTAGTTTTCCTTTTGGGAATGCCAGATGGTAGACTCTAGATCCACAGAATGGACGGATGAGAAGCATAGTTTATATCTAAATTCAATAGAGGAATCATTTGTCGAGCAACTGTATAACCATGGGTTCAGTTCCAACAATCCATTTGGTTGGATATCAAGAACTCAGAAAGATTCAAGCTCATTAGCGTCACGTGTAGAGAACCTGTATTCTGGTCAGGTATGTGGTGATCTTTTTTTAAATACATATTGCTGTCTGTTTGTTCATGTTAAATATGATTGTCATTATAATCAAAGTAAAACATGTTATACAGTTCAAGGTTTTGCGTGGAGGTTGCTGGGGAGAAGTTAAATTTGAAAGACCACGGACTCGAGCAGATATTCAAAATGAAACTCGTATTCTCTCAAGAAACCCTTGGATTCAGCATTTTTGTTCAGCTTCCAATGACAAATCAGTTGACTCCGTATCATCTGAGCATCTTAAAAGTGATGACATAGCCAGTCAGGCAGCCAATACAGGAAGACATAGTCATGGAATAGCAGATTGTGGAGAAGAAACAAACTTGAATCTGCAACCTGCCTGTTGTACTCATTTATGCCATCAGTATTCTATTGTTTGCAATACAGGTATCTTCCTTGTCTAACTTCACTAGCTTGCATTGTGGATGTTTCCCCAGCCCCAGTGAAACGTCATGCATATACTTTTAAGGAACCTTAATCAGCAAACTGTTCATTTGTTGCGAATAGATTTTTATTCCCTTTAATTATAACTTTTTATCAGAAATCATCAGAAGCTTCTGTCTGGAAACTTACCGTATAAAAAAGCTTTAGAGGTGCCTACTAGTAGCAGGCCATTGCTACCTTCTTATGTAGTTTTCTTTCTGCCTTTTCACTTTTAGGGCTTCATTCTAACTATTTCTTATTTTTCCATTTTCCTTTGCTTAGTGTTTTGTATTTGTTGCCTAGTTGCTATCTGGAGAATTGTTAATTGGAGAAGGGAAAGGGAAATTAAAGAGGTACATTACATATGCCATAGCTAAGGCATTTATGAGTGCTGGAAGAGGAAAACTCATTGACATATGAAAGAGATTTGTCACCAATTCTTCCAAAATTGCTCTTGCTAAACAGTCAAGGCTCCAGTGTAATTTCTACTTTTCCATGACAAATAGGGAAACATGTGATCTTCATTCAAAGCTCCATTTTAATTTTGTTTTAGGTTTTTAGTTTTTGTCCCTGTAACCTACTTAATTCAGGTAAACACCCTATAATCTCTGTATTTAGACCCCCCCCCCCCAACCCCCACATAATCTCACTTTTCTTTGGAAGACACCACCGAAAATTCTAAAACAGTTCATGATTATTTTGTAAAAACTCCCTGAAAATGGGTCATTTCAAAATAAAAGTGAGATTATGGGGAGTTTTTACTAAGTACAAAGGGTCGTTTCAAAATAAAAGTGAGATTATGGGGAGTTTTTACTAAGTACAAAGGTTATAGGGACTTTTTTTTATAAATTAAGTAGCTTAGAGTGAATGAAGAGAAGTCTGGAATGTAATTTTTTTATTTTTGAGTCTCCCTAACGGCTTACCATCATAGGCATAGTTTGCAGGATCGGCTGATTCTGATCTGATTCGGCCGATTACCTCTTTGCTGTAAAAAAGAAGTGGAAAAATAGAGATCAACTTGAATCTGATTAAATTAGTTAAGCAGATTCTGTCATTCTAACCGAATTCCAGATCCCATTCTGATCTGGATCCAGCCGATCCCAAGATCCGATCTGATTCCACAATCCTTGATCGTAGGTAAAGTTTATTGTATCTAGTGGCAAGAAAGAGAAGTCATAGGTCCATCAAGTTTGTTAATTTTCTCCCCTCATGGGGTCACATCTTCTGTACCCACTTATAAGCAAAGTCCACACTTCCAAAAAAACAAGTGTACAAGTCCAAAAATAGATTAAATTATTTGTTTATTATGAGATTTTTAGCAATTTATTCTTCTGAAAGGCAGGTCTTTAAATACTTTTAACATCTGAAAAGTCTCTCTATAATTTTTTATTTATTGTCTATCAAATGGATGCTGAAATATTCCTTAATTTTTTTTAATTGCATAAGCTAAGTTTTGCTCCTGCTCCTAAAAGTATATAACATTGTCACTTTCTTGAATTTTGATCTTGACAATGATTCCACTGAGTCTTTAATGTTCTCTTTCATAAATCATAATAACAGTAGAGAAAAACTTGCTTGATGGTAACAAATAGTCCAATTTATTTGCAAGCACAAATGGGATTTGCAGGAAGGAATCGAGAGTGATGCATAATGCACCACAACAACACATTTTAGCTTATATTATAAAACTCCAGCTTATGTGAAATACTCAACAGTACCTTCATTTTTTGTCTAATTACTGTGCTTTAGGAAATTTAGTTTTTTGGAGGACATTTGCTTAATGTGCAACACCTTTCTCACACATCCTGGAGTTTATGATGCCTTCATAAGTAGATTTTACCCGAAATTGTCCTGAGAATATTTACTTTTCAAACTTTATGAAGAGATATCGTGAAATGATACATTTTTTCACTTTTCATTTTTTATTAATCTCTATTGGAGTTTCTTATCTGCTGCTTGATGCTTCATGCTTGTTTTTATGTGTGAAGTTAGTTTTATCCAACGTAATAACACTTTTTACTATTATTGGTGAGAATTTGGGGCCATGTTTGGCTCAGCTTCCATTTAGAAGCATTTTTACACTTCAATTTAGTTATTTTTTGTGGAAGCACTTGGATCTTGGAAGCCATTTATGTAGTAGGATGCCATTTATGTAGTATTTTACTTTTGTTTTAGCTTCCAACCAAAAGCTACAAGGTGAAGCTTCCAAGATTGGAGAAAAAGTGAGGTGGTTATGAAAGAGTTGACTTTTGTAACAAACCAAAATTAGCTATAATCTCTCTCCCTCAAGTCATTCTATGTGAGAAGTGGAAGCCAAAAGTGGCTTTCAAATGGAAGTTTTGCCAAACATGCCCTGGGTGATATCCTTCACCGTACTGCTTAACCCTACCATGGAGTTTTTTGTTTTTTTCACAAGGAGGTCATGCCATTAACTCTTGTTTGATATTTATTTGACCTTTTGTGGCACAAATTATTTTACTGGTTAACCATACCACATACTGTATACATGTAACTAATCATTTGGATAAGAAGTTATTCTCATTCCTCTCTATATCCTATGAATACACAAAAGACTGTCACTTAATTTGGAGATAGGTCTATTGAAGCAGCATCAGACGAGGGTGGTATAGGAGAGAATTAGATGAAATGTCTAACCAGGAGACTGTCCATTTTAATTTAGCATAAGCAAAGGGAGAGAGAGAGGGTTATACCGTGACTGGGCATTGTAGGAAGGAGGGAGGTCTGAAAATTGAATGCAATGGATAGCTGGGAGGCAGTAAATTTTGATTAAATCTTTTGTTAGTGTCATGCAATATGAAATGGCATGACTCCATTGCATACATCTGGCTGGGAAAATTGCATCTATGGGACAGTTTATTTCAAAGTGATTAATACCATGAATCAGAGTATACGATAGTCTGTTAGAACACTGCCTCAAATTTAAAGTACCAAAAATTGACATCCTTAAATGAAATAAATGCAGATTATCCTGTGGTTCATCAACAAGATGAGAGTGACCTTAGAAAGTATGACTTCCTAAAGAGCATTGTAAATCTGTGAATGAAGTAAATGGAGATTGTTCTAGCAGTTTCTTAACAAGTGCTCACACAATTTAAGTTTTTTAAGTGGTCGCACAAATTAAGACTAGGTAAAGAATACAATATATTGTGGTTTGCAAAGTTGGCCAATCCTGATCTGGATCTGATTTTGGTCCTAAACCTATCTTGATTGGAAAAATTGAAGGGGTAAAAAGTAAAAACGTCAATTGGGATCAGTCTGATTCGGTCTCAATTGGCTGAATTGGATGTAGATCAGCCAGTTGCTTTGTAAATTGGCTGATCTTGGCCAATTAGACTTCAGGTAAAAGATGGGTGGAATTTCATAAAATCATCCTTATATTTTTATAATTTCACAAGTACTTTTTCAAATTTTCATTCAGATCACTTCCATTCTTTGACCGGTCCAGCTGATTGGCAGATCAGGGATTACCCAAGATGATCAGAAATTCCTTGTGTTAAGCAGAATCAAGACACAGGTGAATGGAGTCGCTTTTAATATCAATGGACTTGTCATACCTGAGGGAGCCAAGTTCATGACCTATGAGAGACAATTCATGCCATGAGCAAAGTATTTCACATTTTCGGCTGTGTGCAGGACAGCCGATGTTTTAATGTATAACATGATAAAAGTCATCTGTGCATACATAATAATGTTTGTGGAGACACGTCAATAAGCAGAGTTAGCTGCTTCCTACTTCTCATTGTATGGTACTCAATTTTGGACATTGTAACCTCTGTTTGGCGAAGAACCCAAATTGTATGTACATGTATGCCAATCAAGGTAGCCCCTTTACTTATCTTTACAACACATATCTTCATACCTATTCTCAGTGTTGACAACCATATTAACAGATGGTGTCACATTAAAAATCCAGGAAATTTTGGATGCAACATGGAGAATGGATACGCAGTTCTACTTTATACAACAATTTGTTCAATGATTAACCCCACTTTCTTCAGTGTTGTGAGAAATAAAATCATCTATAGGGAGTTCATGAAAAAATGATTCATGCATTGAAGTGTCTCAAAATTAGACTACACTGCTTTCTATGTTTCAATTTGAGCTTTCTTCCTTGGTCTTGCCCATCCATTTGAACCTCTGCACGAGATCCAAAATCAAGGCAAATGTTAGCTTAAAGAGCTGAGTGGGCTTAAGTTTTGAATCTCTAAAGTTGATAGTAAGTAATGAGAAAAACTTATAAGCACATCTCTGAGGGCCATTATCATGGGACAGCTGCCTAGAAAATGATTTTATCTCCTGAGCTTTCAATATTCTGGTAACTATTCAAAATGTTGGAAATGTTGAGAACTGAAAAACATCAACAGTCATCTATTTTGGATCTCATATCCAAATTAATTAAACTATCAAGTTTTTGCAGAGGTTTCAGATCAGAACTTCGTTGATGACCATGAAGGAGGCAAGCGATCGAGGGCACGCAAGAAGAAAAGAACTAGGACAACATTTTCTGATGTTAGAGATCAAGTACTGTGCATTTGAATTCATTTATTTGATCTATGTTGAAATGCAATGCAAATGCAAAATTTTAGGTGCTGAAAGATGTCAAGGCTAATCCCGGTAATGTTGTTTCAGGTAGTTCCATTTGGGAGAATCACGGCTATATCCAATGCTGATGAGATTATCTCCTCTCTTAAAGGGAAAGATGTAGGGTGTAGCAGCACAAAAACAGCAAAGTTTGGCTGACTTTTGATGCATTCTGATCTTCAGCTTTTATTTTTGGTAACTTGCAATGATAATGAATGTAATGTGGGGACAGATTGGAATGAAAAATGGAGAGCTAAGTGGAAAATGATCCAAGCCTATAAAGTTCATGTGCAGACATCAAAACATGCTGAGCTGTAGAGCAAGTTTCTTTGAGATGGTCTGTCCAAGAAGCCTTGGAAAAGGACGTGAGGGTTGTAGATTTCATCTTATATGAAAGGGATTTAACCTTTTCCATTAATGGTATGTACATATATTATGTATGAATCTTAAAAATAAATGAGTGAATGTTCAAGTGCAAAGAGTATGTCGTATTCTGTAGTAGCCTATTTTTCAGTTTGTTAATGACTTTTCTTGGTAAATGAACTAACTTTCATTAATCATGCGAATTCCTTAGTGTTTTGGCAGTCACATGGAAAATTGGTTGTTGAATGTATACTGTCATGAGAAAGGAAAGCCATAGAGACAGGCCTTGGGGCAAGCAGGATAGATTGAAGACCGAATGAACAATGAGGTACATTATTTCTGATTGAAACTTTTCTAACTGGACATCATCAGCTTGATCCAAAACAAGAAAGTAGCTAACACTGCAGGCTTGCCAGGCAAGAATGGGAGACTGCTACTGGAGAAAGAGTGCTAAATTGCTAATACAGGTAAGCCCAGGCCGCTCAAGTTTGCAGTTTAGTTCTTCGATTAATGCACCCTGCCACAGTGTTTGAGGATCTACTTCACTGCTGCCCAATACAGGAGGGATGTTAACCTGGCATTCCTGGTAACAAACATCGCTATCACCCTTTTGTCACTGAAGTGAGAAGAAAAGGATGATCTGAAGTATGCAGTTGATTCTGCTGCTGCTTTTTCTGCTGTTGCTTCTTTTCTTTGGTCTTCTTCTCCTGAATCTGCTTCTGCTTTTGCTTCTCTTCTTGCTCCTGCCTCTCCATATTCTCCTCTTGTCTTCTTTCTTCTTCTGGTCCTGCTTTTCATTCTCTTTTTCATCCTTGTATCTTCTCATCTTCATCTTCTTCTAGGCCATCACCCACCAGAAACTGCAAAAGAAAAGAATTTCTTCCAGGCCATGCTCCATTTTGGATATGACAAGTGGAAACATTTTAGTGGCAATCATCAAGGTTATTGGTGACCCCTTTTACAGGAGGAATCCCCTAGCACTTCACATGCACCATATTTGGCAGAGATCATGAATATTTGAAGACCGCAATTTCTCGATCTAGAGCCATCATTATAACATGAACAAATTGCTCAATGATGCCTGTTGATCAAGAGGTAGAGAAAAAAACGTACATAAAAAAATAGAGTGAAGAAACTACTGCCCTGTTTGTATCACGGAGAGGGAGAGATTTACAGGGTAACATCACTATTTTGGTGGTATCATGTTCTGAGTGTTTGTGCTATTCTAGAACTTTCTTAGTGGTTTAACTGGAAGGAGTTTTCGTAGGGCCCTCAGGATGCAAAGCGGAGAGCAGACATGTCTGAAAGTGATTTGTTTTCAGTAACATACTCTGCTTTTGGGCCTATTTGATTTACTTCTAGAGTGCGTAATCTCTCTTATAGCATTTAGGATTTACTGTACGTGAGGGCTTATCGAACGGGCTTTTAATCTAGAATTCAAAAGCTAAAGGTATAACTCTGCATTTGAGAACATCAGAATTATGAGTTATCATGTGTTTTGATAAATATTAATGATAATTTTTTTAGAACAGATATTAAGGAAGTAATCTATGATATTTACACAAATAAAGAAATAGCATTTTTGTAGTTTTTAATCCCTTTAATCTACTTGGGAAAAACTCCGCATACTTTTGTATTTGGTGGCATCATGTTCCAAAATTATCTCTTTTTTATTCAGAAAAGACCTTTTTCCAAAATATTAGAAGGTATTCAAGGATCCTTTTCAAAAAAATTTGGGGTGTTTTCCAAATGAAAGTGAGATTACAAGGTGTTTTTGCTAAATACCGAGGTTATGGGTAGGGGTGCAAATGAACTGAGTCGAGTTGAGTTGTGCGTTGTTCAAGTTTGCTTCTAGTAATTTTTTTAATCCAGTATAAATTTGATTTGAGTATATATAAGATAGTTGTTCAAGTTTGGCTCGTTTAGATATTAAATGAAATCAAGTCGAGTATCTAATGAATCCATGGCAGATTTAGTCTCCATTTTTTTGTTGACTCAGGCCAAACCATGGTGAGTACCAATTTGTTTCGCTCCTAATTATTTAATAGGAAATTCTATAAGGCATTAAATATCTAATAAGTATTGAAATGAACACTTAACAAGTACCTAACAAGTCATGCTTGTGTTCAAACTTGGCTCATTTAATGAACCTACTTTAAATTTTTTATTTAAACTTAATAAACGAGCCGAGTCAAGCTATTATCGGGCCCTCTCATGAGTTGTTCATCGAGCTAATTCCAACCCTACTTATGGGGAGTTTTTTCTAGATTAAGTGGATTACCAAAAATTTAAAAACCCAATTACATGCATACATATGGGGTAAGGATCAAATGATTCCCAACTGCATCTATTAGATGTGCCCCCTTGAAATACTCTTTTCCCTACATTTTAAGAATAAATAAAATTATAAAAAAAAATTCAATATCAAATTAGGCTCCTTGGAGTTGTTCTCATATATATATATATATATATATATATATATATATAGATAGATAGATAGAGAGAGAGAGAGATGCTATAATGAGGTTCACTATAGTGCATATAGTTTACTGTTTTCGTCCACATCACCATATTTAAGAAAGGTAAACATTTTCATAAACTTTTAAATATTCAATAATGTCCTTTGGGTTGTTTTCATCTGTTGGAGTTTTATTTGACTGTGTTATTGTGTCTAATCTTGAAACTCAATTTTAGCCATCCATCAAGTGCATGCAAATTTTGATTTTAAAAATCATAAAAAAAGTCAAAAATAAGAAATTTATCATATTAACCTCGAGAGTTGTTTCCATCCCTTACGGTTTTAGTATTCATCACCATTAAGATTGAATGACTTATGATTTGACAGTGAAATTAACTCCAAATGGATGAAAACAACTTTATAGGGGAGAATTGAATATTTAGACATTAGGATTTTTGGTTCTTTTAACATAAGAATGGAATCGAAACAGTGTGTGTCGTCTAATCAAGTGCACCCTTCATGAGAATCAAAATTAAAATCCTTGGAAATGGGATCAACCCTGAGGCTTAATCTGACAAGTTTCCTAGTTTTAGACCCTTTTCAATATTTTTAGATATTATTTTTTAATACACACATGATTAGACAACTCCAATTGATTTTCAAGATTGGAAGGCGAAAATAAAAGCCCCAGGGATAGGAACAACCCTAAGGGCCCATTTAAACATTTAAAAATTATTCATGATTTTTATTTATTTTTTAAGATAGAGAGAAGAGGATTTCGATGAGGGATCATCTAAGTTGGATGATCCAAGAGGATCATTTAATCCATCCCCATTGAACCGTTTACTTGTCCATTATTTGATCCCCATATTTTGGTGATGATACATAATTAAAATGAAGAGATCATAGTATATTGAGTTAAATGAGTGAATTAATCGATTATGTGCTGATAAACTTCCACTCTTCAGAACACTCAATTCTGGGACTTAGTCAATTTGAGGAAGTCGTTAAGTCCTAACTCACATTGATAAAAAGGCTTACTGTAACGGGACTAAGTTTCTATCACTAATCGATTACATCGAGTAGGTTAGCTGCGAGTAAAAGATCTCCAATCAATTTGTGCATCAATTAAGTCTTGAAGTCTAGTCGCTATCATTAATCCATTAAGTCAGCCACTAAGGCCTATCCAATCGATCAGCCGTATCGATTAGATCGCACCCCCTAATCAATTAAGTCTATTAGTTAACTCTAGCATTATCTTCGATTACGCTGCTCTATCAAATTGATTATGGACACATTTAGCTACGGTTATTGATTGAATTGATAAGTCATCTATTAAACAAATCTCTCCATTTAATCGATTAGGACTTAAGCAGTTATGTTAAGAGCCTATTATTTCGATTATGTCTCTCTGTTTAAATCGATTAACTATTATAATTTGATTTTGGAGCTTTGTGTGGATCGATTTTATGTTTAAATTGAGTCCACTACCACTAGTGATAATAATCAATCTCCTGATCGATTTCTTTTGAACTTAGTCGATCGTTCAGGCCTCTTTAATCGATCTTCTAGACCAAAACTATTTATCTTCTTCCCGCCGATTTGCAAATCCTATATGTGCCTTGTCTAATCTGCTTTTGCGGATTCTCTGTTGCTCACCTACATTAGATTGATGGACTCCTCATAGAGACAATGGGAAGGAAGCTAAGCCTCAATGAAATAGTTTAAATTCATCTACAAATAAGAGGTAGTGGATAGAAGAAGAGAACACATGAGGTAGTAGATTCAAAATTCAAGAACTCCACTCTGTGTGCCTAAACATCCTCCTGTTCAATAGAGAAAAGAATGAAGAGTCGTAAGAGCCTAGTTCTACTCTTAGCATTATGCCCACTACGTCTTCATCTTCACTATACTAATTGAAGCTCTCTGGCCTCTTCATCGATTGATCAAGACTCTAAATTCATCTATAGATAAGAGGTAGTGGATAGAAGAAGAGAACACATGAGGTAGTAGATTCAAAATTCAAGAACTCCACTATGTGTGCCTAAACTTCCTCCTGTTCAATAAAGAAAAGAATGAAGAGCTGTAAGAGCCTAGTTCTACTCTTAGCATTATGCCCACTGCATCTTCATCTTCACTGTACTAATTGAAGCTCTTTGGCCTCTTCATCGACCGATCAAGACTCTGCGACTCATTCTTTTCTTCTTAGTCTTGATTGTTTCTTTGTACTTATTGTACACGTTGTAACCTACTAAGAGGCATTCTTGTGTAACTTTAAATCAAGGAAATATGGTTGTTTCCTCTTCCTTATGAGGAAGGGAAGACTTGCGAGGCCTGTGTTTGTTATCTCTTCCTAAGGAAAGGGAAGCTCAGTTGAGGCTAGGTGTGTGGTTTGGTGTATAACCTGCAATAGGTTTGTACCTTGTATAACCATTATGCTAGTAAAATTCTCAAGGGATTGGTTCGGGACTAGACATAGGTTTGAGGACTAAACCAACATAAAAATCTTTGTGTTCCATGTGTGTTTGCTCATTGTCTCTCCCTCATTCTCACGTATATCTTATTGCTATAGTCAGTTGTTTATTTTTAATTTTTTGATAACCCGTAAACTTCCTTAGGGTTCTCCATAGCCTTAGACAACAAGTGGTATCAGAGCCAGATCTTTCATTGTATATATCTTACAATTGTGAAATGGCTATGGTTAATGGTTACAATGAAGGCCAATCTATCAACCACTCTCCAATATTTAAAGAAGAGGACTACTCCTATTAGAGATGCTGGATGGAATTTTTCCTGAAGGTTTACAACTTTGACCTTTGGAGTGTGTTTAAGGATAGTGACTACATTGTCACTAGACCCAAGGAGTAATGGAATGATATCAATAAGCACCTTATCTCTGTAAATAGAAGGACAAAGAGTGTCTTATATTGTGCACTGTCCAAGAAGGAGTTCAACAGGATTTCAGTATGTAAAACAACATAGGAGATGCGGAGTAAGTTGTAACTCACTTATAAAGGAACAGAGTAACTCACGGAGACTAGGATCGACATCCTAGTCTCATAGTATGAGAAGTTTAGAATGGAATGGGCGAGACCATTATCTAGATGTACAGTAGGTTTATAAACATAACAAATGGGGTTGGACACCCTTGGAAAGGAGTATAACACTACTAACATGGTGCGAAAGATACTCTGGTCATTCCTCAGCCAGTGGACATCGAAGGTGACTACTATTGAGTAAGCTAATGAACTCAATAGAATGCGCCTAGCGAAGCTGTGTCATTCATGGCTCATGAGATCAACATAAGGAGGTTGAGGGAGAGCATCTCAAGAAGGAAGAGCACTATGAATGCTTTGAAGGCTAGCATTCCAAGTTCAGGCGGTGAGTCCTCTACTGAGGATAGTGAAATGGACAATGAGGAAGAAGCCTCATTGTCCTGACGTTTACAGAGGATATTGAGGGAAAAAAGCAAGGTACCTCTGGCCAGAGGTACTACAGCAACAAGAAGCAAGAAGCACCCTACTATGAGTACAAGTAGCCTAGTCACATGAGGGCCGATTGCCCTTAGTTAAAGAAGGAGGAGAAGTATAAGAAGAAGAGCAAAGACTTCCCAAGTTCAGGAAGAACTTCAAGAAGAAAGCTATTGTAGCCACATAGGATAATGAGGATGACTCCTTATGCTCCTCTGGAAGACTTCCCCAAGAAGTTCAGGAAGAACTTCAAGAAGAAAGCCATGGCAGCCACAAGGGATAATGAGGACGACTCCTTATGCTCCTCTAGCTCAGATGAGGATGAGCAGGCCAATCTCATCCTGATGGCCAACAATAGCAACAAGGAAGGTTAGGTAAAATCTGACACTTCTTTCAATTTCTATTCTGATTCCAATAATGAAGAAGAGTTTTCAGTAGAAGACGCATTTAAAATGCTCTATAAAACATTTAAAATTGTTCCTAAGGAACTTAAAATACTAAAATTAGAGTATGGCAAACTAAGTGTAATGAGTGATTTCCTAAAATCTGGAAACATATAATTGGCTATTGATAACTCCATATTAAAGTTTGAAAGCTAACAACTACGTAAGGATAATAAAATAAAAGATCTAAAGCTTGAAGAATTACAGGCTAAACTTTATAAGCTTAACAAGGAAAAGATGGTTGTCGTTGATAACTCAAATAAAACAAAGGAGAATGAGCTAAAGCAAGAAAACCTTTATCTAAAATCCTTTATTAGGAATTGACTAGGGGTAAAACATCTCTCCAGCTTGTGCATAAATCACTTAGGGGTAACTTTGGAAAAGAAGGAATTGGCTTTTTTTCCCTTAAGGCCTATAAACCTAAAAACTTGTAAAGTCACAAGATAAGTCTCCTTAGATTCATAAAAGCATCAATGAAAATAGGCTCATGTTCAAATGCTTCTGTCATTAGTTACTGCTCTCACTGTAATAGACTGGGTCATACTGCAAGGACCTACAAGTCAAAGAAGATGGACTAGGTGCCTAAAGGTTCTGTGATTGTTACTATCCTCAAAGGACCCAAGAAGATTTGGGTACCTAAACCTCCAAGTAAATTTTCTTATCTTGCAGGATAGTCCGGAGCATGCATAGTACCTTGATAGTGGATGCTCAAGGCATATAATAGGTGACTTGACCTTGTTGCCCAGACTATGGATCACTCAAGGGTGGGGGGGGGGGGGGGGGTGAATGGGTTATCAAAAATTAAGGCTTTAAAAAGTAATGCAAAAATTAAATGCTAATCACTCAGTAGGGGGAAGAAATAAGGGACAATCACACAAGAACATAGGATTTATTAGTTCAGTCTGTACAAACCTACATCTAGTCCCCAAGAAATCAACTTGGAAGCTCCACTAACACAAGGTACAAATCCCTTGCAGGTTAAACACCAAATAGGCAACCCCCAGCCTCAACTAGTCCTCTCTTCAACATGATAAAGAGGAAACAACACTGTCCTGCACAGCCACAGGCCCTCTCTTCCAAGAAACTGGAAGAGGAAAAACAAAAACAATAGGAAACACTAAAAGGAAGAGTGCCTTCTAAAAGACAAGTGTTCTTAGACGAACACCACAAGATCAAGACAGGAAGGCAAATTCAAAATAAAGAAACACAGGTCTTGATCAGTCTAAGAAATCCCAAGAGCATCTAAGTGCACGAATAAGAGGGAAGCTCAAGCTCTCAGATTCTTTTATCTATTTCTCTATCTTTTTCTCAACTGAATAGCATAGAGTTCTTGTAGACACAGATAAACAAAGTTTTGCTAGATTTACTTGATAATTCAATCTATGTCACATTCTTTCTCTTGATTAAGATCTTCATATATAGGAGGTCTTTACAATATGTCCGTTAGACTAGTGGAGGAAAACGTCAGAGTGGCAACTTCCAATTGCGTCTAACATTTGAAACTTAAGAGAAAGGGAGAGAGAGAGTGTCTTTTCTATCAATTGGATAACATCTTGTTCCTTATGTATCCCTTAGAAGCTTTGCAAGGCTATAGGTACAAGTTACCAAATGGTGATCAAGTGCAGCCTCAAACCAATAGGAGAGATCTTCTGGCAACAACCTATACTAATGGGAACACAAAAGGGTCAACTACACTTTCTGTCTTGAATGTTAGTGTCACAGAAGTCCATGATAGTACAGGAAATAGAAGTATAGGAACTCATAAAAAAAATATCAAGAAAAAAAGCTAAAAAGCTACTAGATAAGATTCATACAAAATCTCTCTAGCCAGGAAGATAACATAAATAACATTGTGCTAGAGATACGACTGCATAAAAATAAAATAAGTTCACACATAGATCAACAAATATCTATGGCAGAAATGATTCAAATTTGTTTGAGAAGTAAGTCATATAAATTGAGAGTAAAATCACTAATATGAAGCTAATAGAATCAATTAGAAGAATATGTAATCGAATACGTTCAATTGATTCAAGCTCAAGCCATTAATCATTATTAAAATAAACATAATAATCGATTTGATAAGCACAGATAAGCGAAGTCATAATAGACGCTCAGAATCAATTAAGAGTAAGCAGATAATTGAAGTTACAATCATATTTCAAAGTTGATTAAACTTTAGCCATTAATTGATTAGCCATAACACTAATCATAGTTACATCCAATCGGGTTAATTAATTTGAAAGCCAACAGTAATCGATTCACATATATAATGCAAATCGAAGCACAATATCATACAAATAATCAATTAACGAGAAAAAATATCTAATCGATTAAAGGACATAAAGTTAATCGATTATATAGACAGAAGTAATCAAATGTAAGTGCGAGCTACAAATCGATTAACGATAGCTTTATAGTCGATTTTAAATGTGTGGATAATCAAAGAGAGAATTATAACGTTAATCAAAGTGACGATAAGTCAGTGATCGATTCGACTTAAAAGCAAGTAAATCGATAAAGGAGAACTCAAATTTCAGTTTTATCAAAACCGCAAGGTCCTTGATATAATCTAATAAATATTTATCATATAGTAATGCTAATGCGCAAATCAAATATATAAGAAAATACAGGTGATAGAGGAATAACCATCTTTTAGTGAGATTTTAGTGAAACTTCATGGCATATCATCATCATATCTTTTTTTTTGAATTTTCCTGCATTCAAAATTTGTCAGCAACATCATGTAGATAGATAGACATCATCAAATATGCAATTTTCGAGAAACATCAAAAATTCTCTAAAAAGGCGTCGTTCTGAGTCGACGTCATTTGAATGACGTCATGTCAAGGCAACATGATTCAAGTTACTGAAACAAGCTCTCTCTGACTCCACTCCGGACACAAGTTTCCTCCCTTGAACTCCGCTCCGAAAAGGGATCTTCAATCAGTGCAAATCCTCCTATATAATCTCCCATCTCTCAACTCAATTCACTACAACAAGCTTTGGAGAGTGTAAGGCTAGGGGATTCCTCACAAGCTCAAGAGAAATGAAGAAAAGGGGAAGAAGAAAGCAAGAGATCAAGTAATCAAGCAAGGAAGATGTCAAGTTTTGCAAGGGATTCTTCATCAAACAAGAAGGTGAAGAGAGCGATTGAAATACTCTCTAACATAGAAGGTCACCTTAGTGGGCGGGATCTAAATCTAAAGGTAAGCTTCTATCTTCTCAAATCAATCAAATTTCCTTCTTTCTTCTACATCTTTTCTCCATGGTCCAATTTCTTTTATTCAATGTGATAAAACTATGCCAATTTTCATTTCTTTCAAGGGATATCCTTTCTTCCATTTAAGAAGATTCACTCCGCTACTATGGATTCCAAAATGACTGGAAAAAATTACTCTTTCCATGTAATCTTATATATCAAAGTGGCATATCCAAGGCTTAGTGATACATGCTAAACATTATAAGAGTATGTGAATGGATTGAGTCACAATGAGTGCTCTTATTGAATTGTGGCATCCTCAAACACACACTTTCTTTTTCACTTCCTTCGAAGCTACCATCCTCTTAGAAGAAGCTGAGTTACTCTTGGAACTTCCAAAACTCAAGGCTAACAGTGAAGAACCTGATGTGACTAATATGCTATTTATGAGAGAGAAGATCACCTCCCATCAACTTTTAGAGAAGATTATGGAAAATCCAAAAGAGATCCGGAGTGTCCTCACTTAGAAAGGAATTAATCTGGCGAAGCTGGTAGAAGGACTTCGAAGGGAATGGAAAAGGTTAGAGAGGAAGATACAGAGACCGTGATGATTGCGTTCACTGGATGTTTTGCTGGAGCTCTCCTATTCCCTGCCTAGGACAACATATTAGCGGAAGATCAGCTCAGTACGATTTGTGGGATATTCAGGGGAAAGCATATAAGCACAACAGTCCCAGCCTATCTCTACAGTGGGCTCTCAGCGGCTTTTATCGGTCAACCTCCTTATGGCAGCATGTTACTCCTTGCCTTATGGATCGATTTCCACTTCAAGTTCAACCACAACAAGGAAGAGGTTCCCAAGATGTCAAAGATATATCAACGCAGTCCTATCTTTCACATTGCGAGCCCAGTAAAATTCAACAACAACATGACCAACCGAGTGCCCAACCTCAAGACTCGAGCTGACTAGCGTAACTACTTCAAGACCATGACGAGGACTGGCTTCGAATCTACACCACTCGCTCTTCAGGAGAAGGTAGTTTGGGTGCACCGTTACGCTGGCATAGAGCTCCGACTGATTGGGGCGATTGAGTGTATAATCCTCATCGCTGTCATCCTTAACTTGGTATGCCACGCTATGAATTTTCAGAGATTTCTAGTCTTTCTCCAATTAAGAAGCGGGCTTTAGGAACTTATGAAGACTTTGAAACGACAGAACTTATTGCAACCCTGTGGAACATCGGTTTCACCTGTTGTGTCAAACTTCCTCATGAAGCAAATCGGGAGCTATGAAAAAACTATATAAAAGAGCTTTTTTATTATTACCCTAGCTCACCAAGTGTTGCTTGGGGGGCTCACCCCCCGATTAGAAAATTCGGCCTTAGAGCTCTCAACTTCTACCCAAAGCTTGATATACTTTTCAAATTTTATATTTCAATCGAAAGTCTTTCCATTGATGTCATGAAGATCCTTCCTTTTTATTTGTGCAGCTTTTTGGAATTCTTCCTTAATCAAAAGAGCTCATTTTCCTAAAAATTCAATGTTTCGAGTCCATTAATTCAAATCGCTTCCACTCAGAGTGATGCCTTTCAGCCAATTTCAATTTCCAAAATTTTTGAAATTATTCCTCAAATGGCTTAAATCACGTTGCCCATGGTCGACGCCTTTAATTTTCTCTCTCTTAGTTTCCCAATTTTCAATGCATTTAATGCTCTGAATTACGTCGCCTATAGTTGACGCCTATTATAATTTCAATCGTACTTTCCACAACTTCCCACGCATTAATTCTCTGAATCACATCGCCCATGTCGACGTCTTTCATCATTTTCAAAAATTTCCGTGGTACGGCTTTGACTAACCAAAGTGGTAATTTCTAAAACGCATCGTCCATGGTGGATGCCTTTCAATTATTTTCAAAATTTCAAACTACTACCTCAGTTTATATCCACTGAATGACGTCCCCTGTGGTCGATGCGATTCACCTTAGCTAACCGCCCGAGCCCGAGCTTGCTCTTCCTCCTTCTCATTTAGCTTACTACCTTCTCTCTCTTCTCTTCCTTCCTGACTCCGATGACAAACCCTTCTCCTTTCGGCGATCCTCCATTTTCGGTTATCCTCTAGCCAACTCCGACCATATTCCTTCTCTCTCTTTCATCATCTCTCTCACTTTCAATCCGTTCCTCCCATTCTCTCAATCCCTCAATCTCTCTCAAACTTCGGTTACCCTTTCTCTCTCTTACTATGGATCGTGGCAGTCCGGGCCACAAATGGCAACGTGTTGCCGCCGTCCCAGTGGTCGAGCTCGAGGAGGGCGAGGCTTCTGTCCCGGTTCAAGAGGAGGAAGTCATGGACGAGGCGGCGTTAGTGGCAACGACGGCCTGCATGGTGGAGGAGGCACCACCCGCGGCTCAAGCGGGCGAACCGGCGGCGGCACCGGTGGAGGAGGCCAGCCATCCCATGGTGAGTATCATAACAACCCTTTTTATAGCTTTTGGAGTCGAACAAGGCCAAGGAAGGGAGTGAAATTGGTTTATGGGCCTAGACTTTAAAGGCATTTGGACCAGGCGACGCCATTCAAAAGGCGTCGACCACCCCTGACGCCATTCAAGACAATGGTCTAGGTCCAAAAATAAGTATAAAAAATGATTTTAATTGCCTTATAGATGACTAATTCAGTGTTTTCTTGGACAATTGTAGGGTACCATGAGGACCAGGATTTCTTGGGACTTGGTGATAGTTGCTTACTGGGGTCTACCTGACTTTCAGAAGGCGCGACTGCGGCAGATGGGCTTTGGGGAGTTGCTGGACATCGAGCCCTTCTGGCTCGATCTGGTACTCCTATAGGTGTTGAGGGAGAGATGGGACCCTACGAGTCAGGCGTTCCTGATACCCTGGGGACATATGGTTCCGAGTATAGAGGATATGTCTAGGATCACAGGTTTGAGGGTGGAGGGGAGAGCGGTGAGTGGGGTCACCTTCCCAGACTACAACGACCTGGCTATGGGTTTGCTGGGGTTGCGGGTAGCCACGCCTGGGAGAGAGTCCAGGACCGTACTGAGATGGGAGGTAATGAATGCCTTGGGGCTGAAGAACCCACAACATAAGGTGGGTGAGTCCCATGAGATGTTTGTAGATAGACTGACCAGGACAGTAGGGGCTGCCTATTGTTGGGATGAGGAGAACATGGAGAGGGTAGATAGAGATCTAAGGATGTTCTTGGTTTTTCTATTTGATAGGTTGTTGTATGGGACCAAGGGTAACATGCTTCATTGTCACTTCTTAGGTCTCTTGATAGATTCATATAGGTTGAGAGAGTATGCCTGGGGTGCGGCCTTTCTGGCCCACCTTTTCACTGATTTATTCGCAGTCGCACTAGACCATGAGAGAACCATTAGCAGCTTTGCGTTGTTTCTGCAGGTATGTTATTTTTATTTCTTTTCTTAAAATGATATGCTATGATGTTATGATGCTTTCTAACCTATATGCTCATGCATAGATTCGGTCCTATTACTATTTTCCCTTGGGACGACAAGACAGGTCCGCTCAAACTCCATTCCGTTGGCCTGTAGATAGCGGCCAACCATCGACACTGCACTATAGCATCATCAGCTGACGGCCCTACGATGCCAATTTCTTAATTACCCAGAGTTATTGGTAAGTTCTTTTATTTATTATATTTTATTATTCTTATTTAATTTAATTGAATGCAATTGATTTATTATGAATGAACTAACCTATATGATACAATGTAGGTTATCTGGAGGCCACACCTCGGCATGGGCGAGGAAGGGCAGCCATGGGTCACAGAGGGACGAGATCGATATGGCAGGCAAATGTGGGTCCACTGCCTCAACGAAATCGAGCTACTGCACCTTCGGCTCGTGATGAGGACGTTGGGTCTTTATCAAGAGTGGATTGAGGAGGAGGTCCCAGAGGGTATAGGGTGGACGACAAGGGGGAAACAGGCCCACACTGACTGGAGGTTCAAGTTCGCGGAGCAGTATGCAGACTGGGAGCGGCGCGGTGTTGTAGTGGAGTCTCACGCAAAGAGCAGTGAGACTTACCTCCAGCAATACCGGGTCCATTATGCTGCTCATCTCCAGCAACTCCAACCCCTCGATGTAAGTATGATGACATGCTTCTTGAATTTGTTATTATTATTTCTTTTCTTATATGCATTTGTGAATGACTAATCTAAATGTAAATGTGCAAGATGCCAGGGATGCTACTATCATTGACCTCCGGGCCCGCCTCCAGGATGCAGAGCGACAGCTCGATCAGGCCCATGCCAATCTCGACATTCTGGTATGTATGCATGACCTATCTAATTATGCGTGAATGCCTTTGTTTTATTACTTATGTGTTTTGGCGTTCAACCACTTACAGTGACCTTTTGGTAGAGCATGCCGCATATACTTAGGCTACCCAGCCTCCCACCAACCCAACTGGCGCCTCTACCTCTGGCACCTGGTCAGATGTAGCTCTCGCCTCTCTACAGGAACAACTTGCCAGTGCTATCCATCGGGACTCTCAAGTAGAGGAGGACAACGCTTCTTGGGTAAGTTCTTGACTTCAGCCTTTCCTTCTTCATCATTATGTATGCCCTGTCTTGAACAATAATTGAATCTGATTCTGGTTTCTTGATTGACAGGTCAGTGAGCTTCAAGAGGCTCTCCATAGAGACGAGGAGGAGCTTGAGCGGACCAGGAGTGAGGCGACCCAGGCACAGGCAGACGCTGCTTGGGTTTAAGAGTTGGAGGAGAGGTTGGTGAGGCTCTCCAGCGGCGACCTCCCCCTAGAGCTTACATGCCTCCAAATGTGCCTGGAGGTTATCATAGAGGAGAGGGACCGTGAGAGATACTGGATCCTGACGGAGAACAACACTCTTCGGGTGCAGCGGGTGATTGCAGAGCATGAGAAACGCAGTGTAGAGGAGTGGTACCAGTGCGCCCGCTAGCGAGCCCACGAGGGAGGCCATGGTAGCATCTTCACCACCAGTCTTGCTCTATCTTCTGCTCGTACTGAGCCCAGCACCATGGGGCCGCCAACGCCACCATTCTGAGGACCAGATGTTCATGACGAGGCACAAAGCCAACCAGATGAGGGTCATGGGGAGAGCTAGCCTTGAGGATGCTGTTGCTGATGCTGCTACTGATATCATACTGTTATTCCTGCCATCTGATGATGTACTTTTTCATGTTTATTATTATGTTGCCAGACTTTTATGATACACTTGTGAGTCTTGATCCACGGAGATGATGGACTTTTTTCTTCCTTCACATGTATGATGACACTTTGTTATAACCAGTGTATATGTCATCTTCTTATGTATGCTAAATGGAACTTTTGTGAATGCTCCTTGTGTACGTGTGCCCTGCAAATGACTTGGACAAACAAGTTAATGTGTCTGTTCTGGCTTAGCCCCTCGCCCAGTAAGTAACCAACTACCTTGAACCTATGCTTGGTAAAAGGGTCAAGGGGCAAAGCCTTTATTCAATGAAGACAGAATAATTCAAAGGAAAATGAATGCAACATGCAAGCATGCAAATGCTAACTGTAAATAAAAATGTGCAACATACATGATGTAACAAGTGGGTGCCAATTTTAAATCTCAACATATCCAACTTTTTTAGTGATTTTTGGGATATCCAATTTTTTGTAATTTTGACATAGCTTTTTTTTTTGGGTTTTGAAATATCCATTTTTTTTAGGTTTTGAAATATCCACCTTTTTTTTGGGTTTTGAAATATCCACTTTTTTTTTGGGATTTTGAAATATCCATTTTTTGTGTGACTTTGACATATCTATTTTTTTTGGGATTTGAAATATCCATCGTTTTGGGGGTTTTGAAATATCCATTTTTTTTTTTTTGGGTAAACTTACCCTAAAGACCAGTATGGTACTTGGATCAAAAGAGCTTACTTGTTTGTTATCTTAATTACCCAATCATTCTTCAATAACCTAATCTAGGTTCATCGTGCTTTTATTGTGCTTATGTTTATGATCCCATCCGATGATCTGACCCTTAGTCAACTTAGGCCATTCCTTAAGCTTGGAGTACGCCCCTTAGGGAGAAAGAAAGAAATGGTCTAGAAAGCTCACGAGAGGGTTCTGGAGACCCTAGAAGATGTCCTTCCTTTAGCCTATTGTATGTTGGGGTTCGGTCATTTTCACTTTGTGGGGATTTTTTTGTTTTAGCCTTAGCCCTTTTATTTGGATTTTGGCCTTTTGATTTGACGTTTGACTTTGTGGCCTTTTTTGTTTTGGCTTTTGGCTTTTACTTTTTCTTTTGGTGTGACGGCCTCCTACTAAAACAGTGGGTATTTTCAGTAGTCTATCCTAAGCCTCATTCCAACATCGTGAACCGAGAAAGAAAGAATAGGTTTCACCTTACATTCTTAGTCAGGCTATCAATATTCCTTGGACTTCACATCATTTGTGTAACGACCCGCCACCCTATAATCGGGGATCCGATTACTAAATGGGTACCGAATCATTAATTTGGAACCAAACCAGGATCTAGTAAGTCTGGGAAATAAATAATAAACTAAGCTAAACATTCACATCGCATTGAATGAAATGAAAGTGCAGGAATTAAAATTATTACAATGCGACTCGATACAGCAAATAATTACATACTCTAACTGAAAAGAAATAATTAAACATACAGGCCAGAAATAAATAACAACTACATCGGGGCATACCCCGGAACAACCACTGAAGGCGCTCAACACGCGGCCGCACACGCCGCTCTAAGTCTGCTGGGAGTCCTCACCTGAAAACCGCAGGGGTGAGTCTCAAGACAAGACTCAGTAGGGATCCTTCGATCCCCACTGCCCACGCACACACCCACAAGTGCAAGGTACGGCTAACGGTAAAGTAACGAACACAGAAGTAAGTACACTACTCCTACATCTAGATATGAACCATGTGCATTCGGAATGTAGCATGCATAATTCTAGAATCATTCTATCAAGGAGCCAACAACTCACGTCTCGGCTTAGCATTAACCGAAGGTGTCTCGGCTACACTGACCGAAGGTGTCTCGGCCACACAACCGAGAGTAGGAAACACCGGCCACAGCCGAAGGTAGGAAACATCGATCACCACCGAAGGTAGGAAACACCAACCACAGCCGAAGGTAGGAAACACCGACCCGCTGAGACCAAACAGTAACCCCTCGGATAGCATGCTAGCTACTCCGGCCCAACTGGCTCAGGTTGTTACTCCTTCCCTCAGCATGAGTGACTCTCCGAATGTACCACTCCGACACCGGTACTAGCTGACCCCGGGGTTCACCAGGTGACCCTCTCTCACTAGGCGTCACCCCGCCCACGCCCCCACCGGCGCTGTGCTCACGCCCCCACCAACACAGGGTGATAAAGCGCTACAATGTCACTCCAGGTCCACAGTAACACAAAACACCAAACCCGGCACGGTACGATCCGGTCATGCGAAAAGCCCGCGATCGCACGACACCCCACACAGTGCCATCCGGTCATGAAGAATCCATCATTGTCGAGTGCACCAAAACATGCATTAACCAGCTATCTAGCAGTATGAACACATTTTACTGGCATGAATTAGTGAGGTTCTGTTCAGAATCAGGTTTATGTAAAACAGTCCTCGGACCGAAGGGGTTTCGGCCAGACGATTTCTGTCAAAGACGTGATGGCCCGACGCCCTTCAAAAAGGCGTTGTCCATGCACGTCTTTCAACCCGCCCGAAGGGTCCTCGGTCCGAAGGGGTTTCGGCCCCGCTATCCGAAGACGAGCCAACGCCCAGGAACCAGAATCTACCATGGGCCCGAGGGCTCCCTTTTCAACTCATAAAATCCCAAAGTTACTTAAAAACAGAGGAGAAAGAGGGGCAATACAATCCATAGGAAAATCACCTTCATAGCAAATCCCCCAAATCATCAAAAGAATACCTAAACATGCTCATTCTACCCCCCCCAAAACCAGGGATCCATAACATGCTTAAACGAGGAAAACCTGGTTAAAACGCGATGCTATGGGAACCGTCACCCTACCGGACACTTGAACGCCTCCGAGCTTCAAGCCGTCCACCCGACTCGCCCCACGCCGCCGCCGGTACCGCCGTGGTCGTCCTTGCTCCACCGTGACGTCGGCCGCCGTCCGGAGAGTAGAACGCCGCAGTGGAGATGGAGGTGGTAGGGGTAGGAGCTGGGTAGAGGATGGAGTGGAGGGAGAGGTGAAATGGTGGGAGGAAAAGAGAGAGACGGAGGGATCGCCGCTGAGATCGCCGGAGGGGAAGGAGAGAAAGAGAGAAGGAGAAAAATGAGGAAAGGAGGAGGGCTCGTGGGGGTTTATCTCGAGACGGGCCGAGCGCGTGGATCGAGGCTGCCGTCCAGCCGACACGTCGGGGCCGTACCCTGACACAGCCCGCGCCGCTGTCAAGAGGTCGTCGTCCCACGTGGGCGCTAGTCAGACGACTCGACAGGGCCGTACGCTACGCGGCCCAAAGCCAGCCCACGTGGCACCCTCGAGTCGCCGATCAACCCGAGTCGGTCTCGGCCGACGACCTCGGACATCTCCCACTGGTCTCGACGCCGAGCGCCGGCTGCCTCTCGGTCCGAAGGAAATCCAGTTTCGCACCGCCCGAAGGGGTCTCGGCCCTGCATCCGAAGACAAGCTAACGCCCGACCGAGCCACCCTCGGCCTCGAGCCTTCGGCTTCGCCTCCGTCGCCATCCGGATCCCCGTCGGGCCTCGTCACCGATCCGACCCAGCCTCGGATCCAAACTTAGGGTTCCAGCCTCGGAATCCGGTCGTGATAGATCCAGTCTACGTCACGTAGCCAGAACTACAGGGTCCGACCGCGAAAACCGGATCCGAAGGTCTCGATCCTTACAATTTGTTACTCAAGAACCAAGCGTGTATGTGTGTGCATCATGCCCCTATATTAGACTACCAAAGACTGACGAGGATATTTTGGATTTCAACTTTTCTGACCTCACTGGTCATTGTACCATGCCGGTCGTCACACTCAACCTAAGGGTAGTACTTCTTAAGATATAGGCCATTCCAAGGATGAGACAACTCCTGACCTTCTGTATTAACTAGCCTAAAGGCATTACCAGGAAAAAACATTTGCTATGACATACGGACCCTCCGAGTTGGGTTGGAACTTAGAGCGAGGACCACCAGGTTTTACAAAAATTCGTTTCACTACCATGTC
Organism: Zantedeschia hybrid cultivar; assembly: GCA_030544215.1. Classification (NCBI taxonomy): domain Eukaryota; kingdom Viridiplantae; phylum Streptophyta; class Magnoliopsida; order Alismatales; family Araceae; genus Zantedeschia; species Zantedeschia hybrid cultivar. The sequence continues at coordinate 58,649,819 of JARZZO010000008.1, read as the reverse complement.
ATCAATTATTTACTTTCTTTCAATAACCTTTTTTTGATAAAATCGTGCGAGCCTATTTTGATACACTCGAGCATGATTAGCAGTTGACCATCTCTTCTCGTCTATGGAAAACTCCTTGTTCAGTTGTACCCTTAATGACGGGATGAGAATCTCATATGGAACTATTGCCTCCATTCAAAATGTTAAAGAGTATGGGGTTTGCTTAGTGGGAGTGCGGATTGAAGTTCGGTAGGCCCATAGAGCCTCAACCAACTTTTCTCGCCAATTTGCATATTTGGTAGACTCACACATTTTCTTGATGATTTTGTTTAAGGTTTTATTAGTGGCCTCTGCTTGGCCATTGCCTTGTAGATAGTATGGAGAGGAATGATGCAATGTAATGTTATACCTATTGCAGAGGTCCTTCAGTTCTTGTGCAATGAATTGAGGTCTATTATCGGTGACGATGATGCTTGGAATTTCGAATCTGCTGATGATGTTCTTCATGATGAACTTGTAGACCGTTGAGGCTTTGATTTTTACGTAAGCTTCAGCTTCCACCCATTTGGTGAAGTACTCTGTCACCGTGAGAATGAATGACTTCTGTTTGACCGAGGAGTTGGGATCACCAAGGGGTCCAATGATGTCGAATGCCCGCATGGAAAGGCCATGGGGAGGACAAAGGATGGAGTGAGATGCAGGTGAATGAATTTTATCGGCATGAAGTTGACACTTAGCACACCTACGGACATACCCTATACAATCTTCTTCCATGGTTGGCCAATAGTATCCTTGTCTAAGGATCTTCTTTACTAGCATTTGTCCATTGACATGGCCACCACAAACTCTAGCATAAGCTCCTTCCATGATCTTCTAAAGCTCATCTTCATCCAAACATCATAAAAAAACACCATCATATCCTCTTCTATATAGATCTACTGCAACCAGGGTGTATCTTTAAGCAAGTCTCCTGATAGTCATTTTCTCCTCAGTAGTGACTTCATCACGGTATGATTGATCTTCACAATACTTGACAATTTCATAGTACCATGATTTCTCCTCATCTTCTAATTCTTGCAATTCTAACAACACGATTTCTCTCTTCTCCACAATATCTCCATCTCGAACCTTCTTCAACAGTCTCTCCTTAACCTTAAGAAAAGAAGGGTCCTCTATGGTAGGAGAGAGACACCTATGGACGATGATTGATTCGAAATATCTACTGAGGGAAAAATTCAGAGAAGATACGAGGGAAGTTAGGGCATTAGCTAGAATGTTCTAGTTACGAGAAACATGGACGAAGATTAATTTGGTGAACAACTTAGCATAAGCAGAAGTGAGTTCTTGATAAGGCTTGAGTTTGGGATCAAGAGTGTGGCACTTAGTGAGCACTTGGCAAAGGATAAGTTGACTATCACTTATGATTCGCAGTTTGGTGGCACTATGAAGATGAGCGGCCTCGAGGCCGGCAAGGAGAGCCTCATACTCAGCTATATTGTTTGTAATAGGAAAAGCTTGTTAAAAGGCCTGAGGAATGGTGATACCTTCAGGTGATAGGAGGACAATGCCAATACCCTTACTATGAGAGTTCAGAGCTCTGTCAAAATGCAGAGTCCACATATCATGAGTCAATTTGTTTATAGACATCACTTCTTCATTCGAAAACTCCGATCGGACTGGATCAAATCTGGGAAGAGGGTGATGAGAAAGATGTTCTGCTATGACATAGGCTTTAATCGCTTTCTGCTGAATGTAGGTGATATCAAATTAAGAAGTAAAGCTCTGCCGATGTGCTAATATGTTTGTAAGGATGGATTTCTTGAGAAGGAACTTGATAGGATTCAGTCTAGCGATGAGATGGATTTCATGGGCTAAAAAGTAATGCTTCAATTTCTGAACTACCCATACTAATATGGCACAAGTTTTCTCCATCGCTATGTATCTTTGCTCTGCGGGATTGAGAAGCTTAGAGAGATAGTAGGCTGCCCTCTCCTTTCCTTCTTCATCTTCTTGTGATAGGACAACCCCCACTGAATCATCTAGGATAGAAATGTATAGGATTAAATGTATTCCCGAAGATGGTGGTCTCAAGATAGGAGGACTTGTTAGATATTTCTTCAATCCATTGAATGCCTCCTGACAGTTATTGTCCCAATCGAATTTGACACCCAGCTTGGTAAGCTCATAAACGCCTACATCTCTGTGAATGCTGGGAGACAAAGCAGCAGATAAATTGCAACCTCCTGATCAATTCTCTTAATTCCTTCAAATTCTTGAGATGTGGCATTTCTATAATAGCTTTTGCCTTGTTGAGATTAATCTTAATACCCCATTTACTGACAATGAAACCTAGCAACTTCCCTGATGAAACACCAAACATGCACTTTTTAGGATTCATTTTCAATTGGTATTCTCTTGATCTTTCTAACACCTTAGCCAAGACCTCAGCATGATCAGCCTTAGTTCTATATTTCACCAAAAGATCATCCACATACACTTCCAAATGAATGTGCATCATGTCATGAAATATCACCATAATTGCCCTTTAGTAGGTGGCTCCAGCATTCTTTAATCCAAACGGCATGACCACATAGCAATATGTTCCCTAAGGTGTAGAGAATTTCATCTTTTCTTGATCTCCTTATGCCAAACAGATCTAATTATATCTTGAAAGCCATCCATAAAAGACAGAGTTTCAAATCCAGTTGTATTATCAATGAGTATATCAATGTGAAATCATCTTTAGGACACGCTCTATTCAAGTCCCGGAAGTCAATAAATTTTTTTGACTTTTCCATCTTTCTTCATGACTGGGACTATGTTCGCCACCCATTCAGGATAGATGACAACTCTAATAAATTTGTCTTTATGTAGTTTATCGACCTCTTCTTCCATCTTCAAAGCCATTTGGAGGTGGAATCGCCTGAATGTCTGCTTGGCTGGATTAGCTCCAAGTTTCAAAGTTAATCTGTATTCCACCAAAGATGAGTCTAACCCTGGCATATCTTCATAATTCCAGGCGAAAGTGTCCTTATAATCCATGAGAACCTGAACCAAAGCCTCTTTATCTGATTTAGAAAGATTTTGACTGATGAGGACAACCTTAGGTTCATCTTCAGTTCCTAGGTTGATTTCCTTGGTGGGTTCTTCTACAGCAGCTGATGGCTAATCAAATCTCTTCATTCCACTTGTGTATGCCTCAACTGCATCTTCATCTTCTTCTTATTCTTCAGTTAAGGGGTCTTTCTCATGTAGCAATTCATACACCCCATATCTGTCATCAATATATTCATCTACCTCACATTCTTCTGGCAACTGGATAGGGTCTTCTAAAAGTTGAGGGATTTGAGAATAAGAAAGGCACTAGGAGGATAATTCTTGGAGGTATCTATCTAGAATGTGTCTACCCTTGGCCTTCCTAGACTCCCTGACTTGCCCAAACCGATCTTCACTAGACTCCCTAAAACTAGACTCCCTATCCTGACTTAAGGAGGACGAAGAAGGATAAACATCATGGGATATAGGATGAGATACAGATCAAACCTCCTGTGAGGAGGAGTAGAGTAGATCTAGCAGGGAATCTTTCCTAAGTGACCCGTGCGATGGGGTATACTCGGACAAGAAGTAGGAAGTCTCCTCAACGATGAGTTGAGAAGCGGTTGAGAATTGAACATTTTCTTTTGGAAAGAGTTTTAATTAATCATAAATCATGAATGGATTCGAAGAGTAGAAGGAATAGAAGTAGATAAAGAGGATAATGGCACCATGGTTAGAGGATTTGGGGGATCATATAGCAGGATGTCTTGAATCATATAACGGATCTCCTCGTCAAGTAGGATCTTCTTATCAAATATGGAGCCAGGCCCTTCAATCATATTTCCACTAAAGGAGGCCATTTGGGCTCTGTTGGATGCAAAAAGAGCCTGTTCAAAACAATGTAAAGATCCCATATATCGAACCATCTATACCATTCACACTCCGGATCGTTGAATTTTCTCCTCTTCAAAGGCCGCAGAGCCTCTAGGGACTGGTAAGTAAGCAGTGGTGCAAAATGTCTAGCCAAGTCTCTCCCACATCTATCATGAAGATCAAAGTCTGAAGTGACTACTACCGTATTATTTCCCTCAAGCTGGATGACTGGCCCTTTGATGAAATGGCTGGACAATGTCCAGGTTAGAGGGTCCCGATTTTCCTTACATGGGATCACCATTGTTTTCCACACTTTGTGTCCTCCTTGATTCTCCTCTTACTGTACAATCTCATGCCTTACTTTTTTCAGTCTATATCCCAAACCACTTCCAAGCACAATTCTTTCATCTTTCACTAGCTTGAGTCTTCCTTGCAATTGTGTTCCTAATCATTTTCCTAGTTGATACTCAATCTTCATCATGATATTCCACCCCGGTGTACTCATGAACTTCCCCCGCTTCATTGCATTGATAGGTATGGTGAGGTATGATAGATTTCAACGGATCTGCTGAAGGAAGATAAGTTTATAGAAGAGAAAGCATTGGTTTTTTATAGGAGTTGAAATAGGAACCATATTAACTTTAAAAGAATGAGTAGCAGTAAGGATCGATATGCTAGTCACTTTGACAACACGCCTTGTATAAGGAATATTGAGGCATTGATGATTGGTAGATGGAACGGCTTCGAGGTGTTTGATATAAGGGCGACCAAGGATGCCCTTGAGGGAGGGGTCTATTTCCAGGATATGGAATTCAACCTCTGAAAGACAAATCGGGCCTAATTCTACTTTGAGGTAGACAATGCCCAGTGGAGATCTGGTGGTATAATCATAGGTAGTCACGGTTATGGAGAAGGCAACCATTTCTCTTTCGGCACACCACACAACTCTAGTGTCCTTGGTGGCAACACATTGATTGAAGCCCCTATGTCTCCCAAGCATGTATTATGGCTTTTCGACAAATATTCACAGTAACACTTAAAGCCATGCCCCGCGTTACCAGCGGTGCTAACTCAGAATGGTGGGATGATATAGACAGTTGATCACTCTACGGCACTAGAACAACAGTGATTTTCTCTACATGGACATCCTTATTGACTATAACTCTCTGCAAATACTCCATCATCGCTTCCTAATGGGTCTTGTTGGACCTCTTGATCAGTTCCAACACCGAGATGCATGCTGGTGTCTTGTCCATATACTTCAGTAAATCACATTGAGTGCTTGGTGGACCCTCTTCATTCTGTTGTTCCTCTGTTGACGGTAAAGTCCCCTCTGGCATAGTAGATTGAGGGAACACCTTATTGAATATTCAGCCGCTCCAGAGCACCAGTGGTTGCGGCTCAGTAGTAGAGGATGTTGATGAGGCCTTGACAACTGCCAGGTTGATGATCAGGGGTTTTAATGGCATTAGGTGGTGGTTTTGGGTGGCAGGTGGGGGTTGTGGAGTGCATATGAGTGGCCTGGTGGGTTGGAGATTGTCATGACCAGATGATGTGGGAAAAGGGATGCGTAGTAAGGGTTTTGATGGCGTGACATGATCATGGATGGGTGGTGGGTTGTTTGGTGATGGCCTTGAGATGTTGAGCGGAGATTTAGGGAGGAATGATGGTGGTGTTGAAGTGGTGAACATAGTCGGATTGGGTTTTAGGGGTTGTGGCGGTGGAATGGGTGTTGTATGTTTTGGTGGAGGCCTAAGGATGTGGATAATGGTGCGCAGTGGTTGAGTGGCAGTATTAGGCATGTGGCCAGTGGAGTATATGGAGGATGACTCCTCTACTTTCCATTGCTGACCCCTATTCACCTCAGATTGGCTACTGGTGAGGATGGAGGCCATTTGATTTGGGTGCTCTGACAGTGGATTCTGTATACTCCCCATGTTAGGCAGTTGTGGTGCTGCATGCTAGATAGGTGCCCTTTGAATATGTTGCTGTTGTTGCTGTTGTTGTTGCTGCTGTTGAGGCCCTTTAGCTTTCAGAGCAGTGATATAATTGCGCATCTCGTCCCAATCAATTCCTTCTTGATCGTTAAGATCATGAATATAGTCCCGAAATTGGAAACATACATCTACAGTATGTCTAGGTTGTTTGTGGAACACACAATAACTGGATGTATCAGCATTTTGAGGCCAAATGGTCCTTTCCTTTGGTAGCGAGAGAGCATTGGCTGCCATGCGAGTATTGAAAATATTGGAGAGTGACTCTGGGAGTGGTGGGTATGAAGTTCTCTTAGGACCAAGAGGTTTTCTTTATTGGGAGTATTCCATAAGTGGTGGAACTTGGTTGTAACCAGGATGTTGACGAGGTTGATCGTAGGGAGGTTGAGGAGGTTGCTGTTGTACAGGCTGGAAACCCTATTGGTTATGAGGCCGTTGATTGTTGTATGGAGGTGGCTGATTTCTCACAAATGAAGCTTGATTGTTGTTGTTCATAATGCTCACTTGCTCATAAGACATAGTACCCTCAGTGGTCAGACTCGTATTAGAAGAACTAGGTGCATTAGGCTTCCTGGGTGGAGGCCTATTAGGTCTGTGGGGGTCAAACACACTAGAGAAGGTAGAGTATTTAAAGGCATTTTGGGCATAGTGCGCCCTCTCATACAGATCTGCCATATTTGTGAGGTTGTTCAGAGTAAGGACCAGTTTGTACTGAGAAGTGGCATTGGCAATCATCATTTGACCTGCTCCAACTCTAACAAATGATCCTTCACCATCTCAGCCATTGCTCGTCACCTTTCTACAAATGTAAGGATTGAGACTTTCGGATCCGGTTTTCGGAGTCGAATCTTGTAATTCTGGCCTTAGTGGGGGCTGAGGTTCTGCGACGATTCGCGTCAGGACCTCGAGACGTGTTTTGAACGGCGTCCACCGTTGCAGACGCGTTTCAGGTTCCGCCACGTGGGTGCCACGTGGGCTGGCTTTGGGCCGCGAAGTGTACGGCCCTGTCGTGTCGTCTGAACGGCGTCCACGTAGGACGACGCCTTTCAGACTGCAACTCTGGGTGTGTCAGAGTACGGCCCTGACACGTCGGCTGAACGGCGTCTGCCTCGATCGACGCGTTTCAGAAACTTGTCAGAGCGGCCGTCACATCACCTGATAGACGTCCGTGGATGTCGACGCGTTTTAGCCAGTCTCTGGTTAACCCCGCGAGCCCTCCTTCTTTCCCTCATTTTTCTCCTTCTCTCTTTCTCTCTTTCCCCTCCGGCGATCTCGGCGGCGATTCCTCCTCCTCCCTCTTTTCCATCCACCATTTCACCTCTCCCTCCACTCCATCCTCTACCTAGCTCCTACTACTACCACCTCCACCTCCACTGCGGCGTTCTACTCTCCGGACGGCGGCCGACGTCACGGTGGAGCAAGGACGACCACGGCGGTACCGGCGGCGGCGTGGGGCGAGACAGGTGGACGGCTTGAAGCTCGGAGGCGTCCAAGTATCCGGTAGGGTGACGGTTCCCATGGCATTGTGTTTAAACTATGTTTTTCCCCGTTTAAGCATGTTATGGATCTTTGGTTTTGAGGGGTAGAATGAGCATGTTTAGGTATTCTTTTGATGATATGGGGGATTTGCTATGAATGTGATTTCCTGTGGTTTGTAGTGCCCCTCTTCCTCCTCCGTTTTTGGGTGATTTTGGGGTTGTTTGGGTTGAAAAGGGAGCCCTCGGGCTCATGGCAACTCTGGTTCCTGGGGGTTGAAAGACGTCGTGCATGGACGACGCCTTTCTTGAAGGGCGTCGGTCAATCACGACGCCTTTTAGACAGGAATCGCCTGACTGAGAGTCTGCCAGTTCGGGATTCTGGGACTAAAAGACGTCATGGGTGGGCGACGCGTTTTGAATAGCGTCGGGCAGCCATGACGCCTTTTAAGGCAAAAATCCCCTGGGTGATTTCTTTGGAATTTCTGGATTTCTGTGCTAAATGGCGTCTGAGGATGTCGACGCCTTTTAAAAGGCGACCACTGGGGTCGACGCCTTTTAGGCCTGATTCTGAGGACAGTATTTTACATAAACCAGTAATGGAGCTTGAATGGCGTCGGCCTTGGGCGACACGATTCAAGACAGAATCTCACTAATTCATGCCAGTAAAATGTGTTCATACTGTTAGACGGATGGTTAGTGCATGTTTTAGTGTACCCGGTAGAGATAGATTCTTCATGACCGGACGATGCTACATGTGTGTTATGCGATCGCAGACTTTTCACGTGACCGGATCGTACTATGCTGGGTTTTGTGTTACTGTGGACCTTGAGTGACATTGTAGCGCTTTATCACCCTGTGCTGGTGGGGGCGTGAGCACAGCGCCGGTGGGGCCGTGGGCGGGGTGACGTCTAGTGAGAGAGGGTCACCTGGTGAACCCCGGGGTCAGCTAGTACCGGTGTCGGAGTGGTACATTCGGAGAGTCACTCATGCTGAGGGAAGGAGTAGCCACCTGAGCCGGTTGGGCCGGAGTAGCTAGTGTGCTATCCGAGGGGTTACTGCTTGGCCTCAGCGGGTCGAGGTTTTCCCACCGTTGTTTGTGTGGTTGGCGAGCTCTACCAAGACGGCAGTTGTGGGTTCCCTAGTCGGCTGGTTTAGAATATGCATGTTTATTAAATTTTCGATTGCATGTGATTCCACGTTGAGAATTAGGAATTGTACTTACAACTGTGCTCGTTACTTTACCGTTAGTCGTACTTTGCACTTGTGGGTGTGTGCGTAGGCAGTGGGGATCGAAGGATCCCTACTGAGTCTTGTCTTGAGACTCACCCCTGCGGTTTTCAGGTGAGGACTCCCAGCAGACCTAGAGCGGCGTGTGCGGCCGTGTGTTGAGCGCCTTCAGCGGTTGTTCCGGGGTATGCCCCGATGTAGTTGTTATTTATTTATGACCTGTATGTTTAATTATTTCTTTCAGTTGGAGTATGTAATTATTTGCTGTATCGAGTCGCATTGTAATAATTTTAATTCCTGCACTTTCATTTCAATTCAATGCGATGTGAATGTTTAGCTTAGTTTATTACTTATTTCCCAGACTTATTAGATCCTGGTTTGGTTCCAAATTAATGATTCGGTACCCATTTAGTAATCGGATCTCCGATTATAGGGTGGCGGGTCGTTACAACAAATGTGATGAAATTCTCGTCCGACTTCATCTTCTCAGCCTCTAGATCAGTAATGGACAATGACAGAGCAACCTGTTCTTTGTACCTTTGCAAGAATTTCTTGGATATAGTGTCAAAGTCCTCTGCATCGATGGGGTCTAGTGAAAAGAACCACTTGAGGGCTAATCCCTCCAATGATCTTCTAAACAAAAATGCCAGAGACCTCTTGTCTTTCTGCCAGAACGACGACTCATACAAAAACTCCTTTAGGTGGATGAAAGGGTTACTCGTACCATTGTATCTTATGTAGATCAACATCTTAGATGGTAACATGTGGAAGACCGGTAAGGCTAGTATGGAAATTTTTGGGGCAGCTTTGGCATCGATCAGCCTTCTAAGATCCTTGTATTGCTCATCAATTTGATTCATTTTAGTGAACATAGCTTGGGTGAGCGGATCAGTTAATTGGGTTTGAGGGATATGGAATGCTTGCCTCCTAGAGTAACTAGGACAAGGTGGACAGAAAGGTTCAGATGCGGCAGCATTTTTGCTGTGCCTGAAGGAATTTGAGAGAACAAGAGTATGCGGCCTTGAAGGATGCCGAGTAAAAGAGTGTTGATAACCCACCTACTGTGGCGTGGAGATAAGAAGGTTCTCCATTGCCTGGGTGGGGATTTGATGAGAAACAGGAGCAGATGGTTCATAAGAACCTAGGGGAGTCTTCCCCTTCAAAATTGATTGGATCGCCTCAAGCTGTTGAGGATCCACATGAGTAGCAAGGGCTTCAAGGATGGTGAGCAAGTCTGGAGCAGGAATGGATGAGGGCTCAGTTTGATCCTGAGCTTCCCCAGAGGTAGGATTAAACTCAGATCCTACAGCATGAATTCGAGGATGAAAACAACAGTAGGATGGTACTGGTCATATTGGGAATGGACAGGATTATGAGGAGCATGAGCATCTCCCTCATATTCGAATTGTAATTGAATATGATTATGAGGGGCATAAGCATCTCCTTTGTGTTCAGATTGGTTTTGAAAGGAATTCTGAGGGGCATGAGCATCTCCCTCGTGTTCAAACAGGTTGTCATACTCGTATGACGCCATACCAACGATCCTACTTGAACGCAACATCATGGTGACTGATCAACAAAAGGCTCAAACAATTTTTCACACAATTTCAGACAAGTAAATGTTTACGTTTCTTGAGGATTTCTTATTGAAATTAAATGTATTTTAAGGATGAATTCACTCAAGGGTAGGATCCTAGTTTCAATTTGATTTTTCTCCGTTATTCTCTATGGCTTCAACTCACAATGAATGCAATGACTACCCAGAACTTCAATGGTACAACCGGCCCGATGAGCAAAGAGGGAATCCTTCACTTTTGGGGACTTATGGAGGTCTCCATACAAAGCACTCTAGTCTAACTAAGGGACCAACCCCAGTTAGAGAGAGTTGAGAGTGACGAGAAGGGTGTTTCCTAAAAGAGGGAGTGAACTCCTGATGCTAATGACCTGTCACCAGGATGGTCTCTAATGCAATAAATAATAATAGTAATAATTGATATGATCAAGGATCTGAAGGGCTGATGGCTAGAAAGACTCTTGTCTGAATTGCGTCGTCTGGTGTCGACGTGATTCAACACAGTCGGCCTCATGTCAGTAGTTCGTCGGACAACAGAGTAAACCGACTAAATGGTGTCGGCTCTGGATGATGTGAATCAAAACGCGTCGCCTAGTCTCGACACGATTTGAAGCCCGTACCACAAATCAATAAGGGGCACTCCCCTTTAGATAGACGTAATATAGGAAAAACAATAAACCATGTAAAAAATCACCAGAACTAACATATATCATGCAAATATCAAATAAATTAACTCAAGCATCATGGTTTCACAATCACAATTCTAAGGCAATCAAAGGGGTCGAAATTTTGCTGCCAAGGGGGTGCACGAGGTGCACAATGGATTATTATCAACCAACCAACCAAAGAGTGCCCGAGGGGCACAAAGGGATGCGCACGAGGGTGCCAAGGAGTGCATACGAGGGTGCTATGTGTAAAAGAGAGTGAAACAAAAGAAAACAGCAAGAATATGTCCCACAGTGATCGCCAAAAAGCTGTGAGTACTCAAATCATGCATGCTATCATATCATCATTCATATTAACATGAAATATAGAAATCGTGATCACCAAAGATCGAGGACCTCAAAAGAACAAAAGTGATGACTACTTGCCTGTCAATTTGGGAGATTTCTGTGGAGTCTTCTATTTCCCCTTCTTCGGCCGACCGAAAAAGAAGAGACTTCATTTTGATTCTTTTACTCTCTTTTTGATGTTTTTCTTTGGATCCTTACAAGGGAAAACAATAAACAAACAAACAAGGAAATCTATTAGAGCTTTGATTACAATGTAGTATCTATTCTAAAAGGAATAATGAACATGTAACTAAACTATGAAAACTCACATTTTATGTTCTCTTTTAAACCCCTATGCAATGGGATTAGTTTGAATGTGGTGAGTGTGTGAAGAAGAAAGTGATGAATGATCTATAACTAATGAAAATAAGTGAAAACAGTAATCTAAACTAAGAAAAACTAAGAAGAACAAAAGAAGAGGAAGAAATAGGTTGGCCCCTCCATAGCTTTCATTCTTCAAAGTTTCAAAGGGAGAAATTGGATAGAGAAGAAAGAGCTTCAAAACCTTCCCACGTTTTCTACAAGAAGCCTCTTCTTTCACCTTGATATGAGTCCTAAAACATGCAATCTCCAACCTCTTTGAAGGTCCAAAGGGGTTATGTATATATAGAGTGTAATTTGAGAGTAATTTGACTTCAAAAGGGGTCTCCCACGCCTTCGAATTTCCATGGATAAACTTCCAAATGATAGAAACCTTTCCCTCCATGGAAATCGCATTAACTCAGCCAAAGCATACTTATCATTAATCCTCGGAATTGCGTCTTTCCAAGGCGATGCCAATTAGCTAATTAGAGGGGCCAAGATAAGAAAGATAAGTCCGAAGGAAAGCGAAAATACTTAGGAAACTCGAATCGCGTTCACCATGGAAGATGTCATTTAGATAAATAGGAAACTAACTAAGAGTCAAACTAGCAATCGGGAAGGATTAGGAAACTTGAATCACGTCGTCTATGAACGACGTTATTCAATTAAATCCTTATCAATTATGAAATTTGAATCCGAATCGATTTCAGCTAGAAATCTAAATGGCGTCGGCCTCGGGCGACGCTAATAAGAAAATTCTCAGAAAAATAAGTAAAAGTTAATTAATGATTAAAAGTTAGACCATTTGGGGGTGTAAGGACTGAGGTTTCGGGTTCAGTATTCGGGTCGGGTTCGGGCCGGATCCCCTGGTTTGGACCCTGAGGAGGGTCTTGAGATTTTTGACTGAATGGCGTCAGCACTGCTCGACGCCTTTCAAAAGGCGTCAGGTTGTGTGGACGCCATTTAGGTCTGCTGGGTGTTGTGCCACGTGTGCGCCACGTGCGCAGGTTTCGGGCCGCGAGAGTACGGCACGGTCACATCGTCTGAACGGCGTCCATGTCGGTCGACGCGATTCAGACTGTGACCTCTGCAATGTCTGGGTGCGGCGCCAGAGCATTGTCAGTACGGCCTGTCCTGTCGTCTGAACGGCGTCCGTGGAGGGTGACGCGTTTCAGACCGCTGTCAGTACGGCCGTCCTGTCAGACTGATAGGCGTCTGCCTCGATCGACGCATTTCAGCTGGTTTCGGATTGACCCCGCGAGCCTCCCCTTCTTTCCCTCATTCTCGCCTTCACTCTCTCTCTCCTCGCCCTCTCCGACGCTCTTCTTCCCTTCCCTTCCTCTTCTTCCTCTTCCACCACTCCAACACCACCTTACCTCTCACCTCTACCTCCACCACTTCCTTCGCGGTGTTCCACTCTCCGGACGGCGGCCGACGTCCCGGCGGAGTGGCGGCGTCCTCGAGGGTACCGGCGGCGGTGTGCGGTGCGGCGGGACGGTGGCACGGAGCTTGGCGGAGTTCAAGAACCGGTAGGGGGACGAACCTTGCATGGACTGTGAATGTGTGCTCGTGATTTCCTTGGCATGGCATGTTATGATTTGGGTTAGAATGAGCATGTTTAGGGGGTGTTCTTGTGGGTATGGCCGTGCTCGTGAATGTGGTTTCGTAGTATGCTTATAGTAGATGAACTTCTTGTCCATCCCCTTCTGTTTTGGGGCTTTTTCAGGGCGTTTGGGGTTAAGGGTGAGACCCTCGGGTCGAACCAGGAAACCTGGTTTCTGGCGCTAAATGGCGTCGTGCCTGGTCGACGCCTTTCCGAAAGACGTCGGGTCAGTACGACGCGTTTTAGGGCAGAAACCTTCCTGTTCGAGGTTTCCTGAATTAGGGGTTCTGGCGCTAAATGACGTCATGGATGGACGACGCCTTTCAGAAGGACGTCGGGCCATCATGACGCCATTTAGGCAGGAAATGCCCCCGTTTAAGGGTTCTGCAATCTGGATTTCTGGGTTGAATGGCGTCTGGCGACCCTGACGCGTTTTAAACGGCGGATTCACTGGTGGACGCGTTTTAAGGGATAATCTGGCTTTTAATGAACCTATCTGAGGATCTTGAATGGCGTCTACCTCGGTCGACGCGATTCAAGACAGAGCTGTATAAACCCTGGTTTTAACATGTGTTTCACTGTGGGACGGTTCAAATGCGTGCTTTACGTTGTACACTGAGACTGAGGACTTCTGCGTGAGTGGTTATTCATCATGTTATATGCGTGTGTGTGCTTATGCGACTGTGGAATCGGAATAACTGTGGTTTACGTTTGTCACCATGGACCGATGGGGACAGGGTCATGGTGTCTGTGAGGCATTGTGCCGTACCGGTGGGAGGAGTGGTACATGTTGTGTTTTACCTTTGGCTGAGGGAAGCAGAACCACCTTGAGCCCGTCGGGCCGGAGTAGCTGGTGTGCTATCCGAGGGGTTGTTGTTTGGTCTCGGCGGGTCGGGGTTTCCCGGTTTGTCGTGACAGCTTCCGGCGCGTTTCTTGCTGTGGAGCTGGTACTGGTGGGAGTTGGTTTACCCTTTAGCCACTGGGCTTGATGTGACCTTTGATCAAGGTTACGAGTGGTACCCTTAGCCCTTTGGCCTGACGCAGCCCGGGAGAGTTGGGCTTGTGGGTAGTTCCTGTAGCTTCGGCTTGACGGGGGTTCGCCGGTCCCCAGGGCCCTCCTGAAGCGTTGAGGCCTAGCGTGGAGGCAATCCGGACGGTAGGACAGTAGTCTAGACTGCTTGTGTGCACACATAGCTGGCAGTGGCGGTACACTGGTTCCAGCTAGTCCTAGTTTGACTCACTGCCTCACCCTACAGTGCCCCGGAACACTGTAGGGGTGGACAGGCGTGAGTAGTGGTGGTAGTGTTGGGAGGCGACGTTTGACTTCGGTCGACAGTGTGGTTTAGTCGCTTTGTGGACTTTGACTGTGAGACGTGACTTTGTGTTGGGCTCTTCGGGTTACTTGGTACTGTTCTTGCTACACTGCTTATCGTACGTTTCATATCAAGTTGAGTGCTATGTTTACTGCTTTACTTAATTGCCATATATTCCTGTTGTTGCACTTGTGGGTGTGTGAGTGGGAGGCAGGGGATCGGATGATCCCTACTGAGCCCAATTCTGGTGTGGCTCACTCCCTGCAGTTTCAGGTGTGGACCTCGTGGCGAGCGGAAGCGTGGTGTCTTCTTGGTGTGCGGACCAACAGCTGTCTTAGTTCCCGGGGTATGCCCCGATGTTGTTGTACTTTCCTTCTGCCTGTACTTATTTAACTTGTTGGACATGTAATTATTGTTGGACTGTATACGGACATTATTATTTTCCCTTCTGCGCACTCGTTTACCTTTGTAGTCTGTGCGATTGTTATATTTAGCCTTGTTTAGCACTTACTCCTCCAGATGTGTTGTGTGAGATCCGGGTGTGAACCCGCAGTTAATGGGCCGACATCCATTTAGTGACCGGGTCTCCGGTCATAGGATGGCGGGTCGTTACAGGGGGCATTATAATTGTGACATAAAATTTACTCAGTGTGAGGTCAAAATTAGTGTGTCAACAGTTGTAGGTTCAGTAGAGGGAGTGTGAGTAGCAGGTATGGAGGCAAGTGCAGGTACATTATCCAAGATGTTTACACTCTCAAACAATGGTACTACAGAAGGATTAGCTTCTAGAGCTAAAGATGAGAGCTGCAAAGGTGTTGGTTCTTCAATTGTAGGCTGTTCTGGTGGTGGAGGAGATGAAGGTTGTGATGGTTCTAGTTCTTTAGGAGGAAAAAAAGGAAAAGATGTGGCGGAAGGACTGGCACCAGTCCTTCTTTTTCTCATGGGGATCACCTTTCTTCTCATCTGACTCACTCACTCTTAAGTTAGAGGCAGCTTTAAGAACATCTATTAAGGTCTTTTTCATTACCTCCATTCCCAGTTTAATATTTGCAAGATCAACCTGTTGCTGATCCAATCTCTTCATCCCTTCTTCAATATTCTTGATTTGTCAATCATATCCTCCTTTTTCTTTATGACTTAATCTTTTTGTGCAAAGGAGGAGGGACAACTTCATTTGGAGGATTCACAAATCTTGAGTCCCTCAGCATCTCATCAATTGTATTTGCTACTTCTTGGGCTCTTCTGAGTTCATCTTCTTCAACTTGGGTCTCCCTCTAAGTCATAGTCTCCCCCTAAACATGTGCATGTTGAGGAGAGGGTTCCCTGGCCCATTATGTTGGAATTTCTACAGGCTGGTCATGGATCTCAACTTCTGTTGAACCTATTACTGCTGTCTTAGGTGACTGTGGCTAATCCACAACTACTTGTTCTAGTGACTGAGCCATCTCTGCTAGTTCTTCTGCTGTTGGTGCTACTGATTATTTTGCTGCATGGGGTTCCTCAGGAGGAACTAAGTCTTTGAGCCATTTTCCACTAGAGTAAGCAAAATGACTTCACTTAAGACTGCTGGAAGTCATTACAGGATGGAAGAACTCCTTTTCACTACTGAAGTCTACCCCAAAGTGCCTAAATATAACTATGAACAGGTGGCCATATGGGAGCCACACTTTGTTAGGCTTCTTGCGCCTCTGTAGATCTTCCAGTGTGTTCATCATATTCTACAATATATATACTGACAAGTTGACCTGCTTCTTCTACAAGACCTACTACAGAATATCTGAGTCTCTTTAGTGCAGACATGCTAATTTTGACATCATCTTGAGTAAATTTCATGCCACAATAATAATGCCCCGAAATGGTCTGACCTTTATTCATTAATTGATTTTTATTGATCTTTTCGGAAAATTGGTTGAATGACGTCACCATAAGATGACGCAATTTAGTTTCTTAGCAGAAATTAATTCGAATTCAAATTTCCTAATCGAGGTGGAATTAATTGAATGACGTCGCCCTAAGAAGATGCCATTTAGGTTTCTTAATCCGTTTCGATTTTTCAATTTGATTTTAGTTAGTTTCCTAATTAACTAAACGATGTCGTTCTTGGACGACACCATTTAGGTTTCCTAATATTGCCAACTTCTTTTTCCGGACTTTTATTTCTATTTCTAACGCTTAATTGGCTGAAAGACGTCTCCCGCGAGCTACGCGATTTAAGCTTATTCTGATAAGTTTTTATTTGGCCGGATTATCCTGTTTTCGAGGATGAGAAGCTCTAATCCTTCATGTTTATCCAAGGAAGGTTACGGAGGCGCGGGAGAGCCCTTTGAAAGCCCTAAACCTCTCCAAAACCTAATATTATATATACCTATCATTTTGGCCTTTGAAAAAAGTTGGAAACTCAAGAATTGGAGGTGTTCTTCAAGATGAAAGAAGGCTTCTTTTGCAGAGAATGTAGGAAAGAGTGGAGGCTTCTTCTTCTTCATCCTCTTCATCCCTTTTAAAGCTTTGAAGACCAAGGCTATGGAGGGGCCAACCACAATCATCACCTTTCTTTCTCCTTTCTAGTTTTCACCTACTCTAGTTGCTGTTTTCATTGTTTTCATTAGATCCTTCATCACATCAAATCCATATTTCACACACTTACTACATAGTTTTCATACCTACATGAGATAGGGGTTTAAAAGGACAAAATAAGTGAGTTCTTAGTTTAGTTGCATGTTTAGATTATTTGATAGAATAGATATTACACCACAATAGCTCTAATATGCTTTCTTTCTTCGTTTATTAGCTTCTTTTGCAAGGGTTGAAAGAAAGTCTTGGAAAGGTTTGGGAAGAAAGGAGAAAAAGAGAAAATCAACCACAAACAAAAACACGAGTAAACAAAGAAAAGAGGCTCTTTCCCTTTGGCCGGCCAAAGAGAAGAAACAAAGAACTAATATCCTCCCGATTTTGCAAGGTAAGCGATCAATCATTTTATTTGAAGCCCTCGGTTTCTAGCAACTAGTTTAAATTAGTTCGTTAATCATATGAACACATGAGATCATGATAACCACACACCTTATTTGAGCACCTACAGCTTTTTGGCGATCACGGTGGGACTTTGTCTTGCCTTTCTTTTATTTACTTGTTACTCTTGTTACTTATCATTGGGCACCCTCGGTGCACCGTTTGTGTCCCTCGGGCTCTTTTTCATTGGTTGGTTGATTGATTGATTTTCTCCCTATGTGCATCACGTGCACACCCTTTGTGGCAAGATTTTGTCCTCCCCTTGATTGCCTTAAGTTTTGGGTTTGAGAAGAAATGTGTGATTGAATGATATTCATGATTGTTTGCATGATAACATACCTGTTTAGACTTAGTTTCGCATGATTAATTGATCCCTGTTTACCTTGTTATCTTGAGAGGGGATTGCCCCTATTTTACTGTCACCTTAGTGTTTTCGAGGTCCAAATCACGTCCAAACAGGGCGATGCGTTTCAAAGCGCATCGTCAAGCTTAGACGCGATTTAGCCTCTTTTACTATCTTCGCTGCTGCCCGAGCCACTGTAAACAGAAGGCTACTGTATTGAATAGCGTTAGTGAACAACGATGTGATTCAATCCAATTTTCCTCCTGCTTGCTAGTACTCGGATTTTTGATCCTCCTTGCTACTTATATTTATCCATTACACTACATTAGAGGCCATCTCGGCCGCAGGTCATTTGCACTGGGGCTTTTCCCCCCATTTTTTCTATAGGAACAACCCTCTTAGCACTCTCACCTCTCTCTAACTGGGTCGGTCTCTTAGTCAGACTAGAGTGGTTGGTGTTAAGACCTCCGTAAGTCCCTAAAAATAGAGAATTCCTCTCTATTCATCGGACTGGTTGTACCATCTGAAGTCCCGGGTAGATCTTCATAACGTAGTAAGCAAGCTATAGAACATAACGGTGGGAAATTGAATTGAAACTAGGATCCTACCTATTGAGAGAATCCCTGGTTAAAATCCAAGTAATTCAACAAGAAACTCTTAAAACAACGTAAGCATTTACTTGGTTGTTAATCTCTGTACAACTTGCCTGGATCTTTGATTAATCAACATACCATGACGCTTCGTTCAGGTAGAGTCATTGGAATGGTGGCTTATGAACAGGATACCCGTTTCGAATATGAGGGAGATGCTAATGTCCCTCGGAATTATGATTATCACTCCGAAGGTGGGGGAGATGCTAATGCCCCCCGTAACTCTAATTACTATCAAGCTGAGTATGAGGAAGATGCTTATGCCCCTCAAGGTCAAGTTCACTTCACCCATGATCAATATGATCTTGTTACTGACCGTCCCCATGTTGATGTGATTTCAAACCCCAGTTTCGAGGGAGCTTAAGATCAAGCTGAGCCATCTTCTCTGAATCCTCCTGATTTGGTTACTGTTCTGGAAGCTCTGGCTACCCATGTGGATCCTCAACAACTTGAGGCCATTCAATATATCTTGAAGGGGAAGACGCCCTTGCGTTTTGCTGAACCAAACACTATGGTTCCCCCTGTCACTCATCAGATTCCCATTCATCAGGCCATGGAAGGCTTTCGTATCATTACTCCTCGGCCGTCTGGCCCCCAACAATCCTCTTCGAGATATCTGGCTAGACTGTAGACGCCAACTTATCAAAATGCCTTCGGGCATGGCGGAAACGCTGCCGGATCTCAACCTTATTGCCCCCCATGTCCTAGTTACTCGAGGAGGCAGGTTTTCCAAGCTCCACCACCTCCACCACCACCAGCTGATTCAGTTACCTAGGCACTCTTCACTAAGATTAACCAGGTGGATGAGCAATTTAAGAACTTCAAGAAAATGATGGATGCCAAAGCTACCCCTGAAGTCTCTATCCCTAATCTGCTTGTGTTCCATCTCCCACCCTCCGAGATGCTCGTATATCATAAATATAATGGTTCGGGCAATCCTTTCACCCATATGAAGGAGTTCATGTATAAATCATCCTTCTAGCAAAGCGACAAGAGGTCCCTGGCTTTCCTCTTCAGAAGATCATTAGAGGGATCAACCCTCGAGTGGTTCTTCTCATTAGATTCCTCTGATGTTGAGAATTTCGACATTGTGTCACGGAAGTTTCTTCAGCGTTACAAAGACAGAGTTGCACCCTCACTTTCTATAACAGACCTGGTAGCTGAAAAGATGAAGTCTGATGAAGACTTCATAACGTTCGCTGATAGGTGGAGGGCTATGCCTGAGAAAATCAATGATCATCTGTCGGAATCAGAACAAGTTAAGATGATGATTGCTAATGCGACCCCACAATATAAGTTGGTCCTGACATTAAACAACCTGACCAACATGGCTGACTTGTATGAGAGAGCACTCTACGCGCATGCTACTTTTAAAGAATCTATCTTCTCTAGTGTCTTTGATCCATACAGACCCAACAGGCCCTCACCTCGGAAGCATGTTATTCCCAATTCTTCTAATATGGATTCAACCACAGAGGGCACACTGTCCCATGAATAGATCAGCATAGTGAATAATAATCAACCCTAGTTTATGAGGAGTCAGCAACTACAGTTCAGTCAGCCACGACCACAAAATCAGCAAGGCTTTAGGCCATAGCAGCAGCCATAACAACCAGCTTTTAACCAGCCTCGTCAACAACCAACATATAACCAAGTTCCCCCTCCAAATGATTATTCTCAACAATGGAAGCCTCCAGGTCCGAAGAGGGCATCCTATCCACCACTCCTGGAGACATTGTCTGACATATTCAATGCCCTCATGGCAGCGAATGCATTGTCACTACCAAAGCAGAGGACTGTGTGGCATCAAAATGCTGATGCTTCTCGATATTGTATGTTCCATAGACAGCCAAGGCACACTGTGGATGCCTGTTTCCAATTCAGAGATTATATTCATGATATGAATGACCAAGGGGGCATAGACTAGGAGGAAATGAGGAAATTCATAACTGCCTTGAAGGTAAGAAAACCACAGCAACAGCAACCACAACAACAACAACAAGCTCAGAGAGTTCCAGTTCAACAGGCACCACCACCGCAGAATATGAGAATTGTATAGAACCTACTGCAGGAGCATCAAAATCAAATAGTCCCAATTCTCACAAATAGCCAATCTGAGGCTCACCGGGGACAACAATGGAGGGTTGAAGAATCTTCGTCTATCTATTCTACAGGCCACAGTCCGAATACTGCCGTACTACCACCCACACGCCATATCATCCACATTCCCAGGCCTTCACTAGCTTCACCATCACCTAATACCCCTATTCCATTACCCGCATTCCTCAAACCCATAACCACCACACCACCACCACTGAACAACCCTCTACCCGTTTATGAACCCATCATGCCATCCAAACCATTGCTACGCATTCCATTCCCCACTTCTTCAAATACCTACCATAACCCCATTCAACCTTCCAAACCCCTCATCCGCATTACCTAATCACCCACTACATCAAGCCAATCCATCCAACCTTCCAAACCCCTTATTAACCTGGCAGTAGTCAAGGTATAACCCGCATCCTCCATTGTTGAGCTCCGGAGCAGCAAGATCTTTAATAAGGTATTCCCACAGTCTGCTGTTCAGGAGGGTCCCTCACGAGCAACTGATGAAGTGCAGAGCGAAGAGAGTGCACCAGGCACTCAATATGATTTGCTGAAACATCTGGATAAAACACCGGCATGCATCTCCATGCTTGAGCTGATTAAGAGGTCCAAGACCCACCAAGAAGCCATGATGGAGTATTTACAAAGGGTAATAGTCAGTGAAGATGTGCCGGTGGAGAAGATCATTGCCTTGTTAGTACCACAAGGGAATCAGCCCTCTATCTCTTTCCATTCATCTGAGCTGGCACCCTTGGCAGCACGGGGTATGGCCTTGAGCATTACTGTCAACATCTGTAAGAAGGCCGTAGACGCCTGTCTAGTAGATTCTGGGGCCTCTATCAATGTGTTGCCACCAAGAACCCTTAAATTGTATGGAATTTCAAAAGAAAAATAGCTACCCTCACCTATCTCAATCACTGCTTACGACAATTCAACCCGTTCACCACTAGGCATGGTTTATCTGAAAGTTGAATTAGGCCATGTTTGCCATCTAGAAGTCGAGTTCCACATCCTTGAACTTGACCCTTCACTGAAGGGGATACTCAGCCGTCCTTATATTAAATTACTCGAAGCTATTCCATCAACAAATCATCAATACCTCAAGTTTCCTTACAAAGGACGGATCATCAAAGTCACGAGTATGCCCATTCTTGCTGCAGCTCATTCCTTGAACGTGAACCCAACTCCTAATCCTTTACACGTTCAAAAACCCATTATGTCTATCTTACAAACTTATCTTCCTTCAGCCGATCTGCTGAAGTCCACTCTACCTTTGTCTTATCCAATTGATGCTCTGAAAAGGGGGAAGTCCATGAGTACCCCTGGCTGGAATATAATGATGAAGATCGGGTATCAACCCAGGAAAGGTCTGGGCACTCAGTTGCAAGGCAAGACCAAGCCAGTCAAAGATGACAGAAGAACACCTGGGAACGGCCTGGGATATAGACCAGAGAAGGTAAGGCACAATATTGTACAACAACAAGAAGGTGAAGATGGTCAGAAGGTGTGGAAGACTATGGTAACACCCTGCAAGGAGAATCGGGACCTCCTGACTTGGACCCTATCTAAACATTTTGTCAAGGGGTCCGTGATCCGGCATGACAGTGACAATATTGTGGTGATAACCTCCCACTTTGACTTGCATGATATCTATGGGAGGGAGTTGGCCAGACATTGCACGCCACTGCTGACATACCAGAATTGTAGGGTTCACTATGTCGAGATCCAACTGAAAATGTAGCGAAAATAAATAATTCAGGATCGGATCTATCCTGTTTCGATCAACAAAAATAAACCGACAAATCTTATTTACCTTGTGCGGATTCGAATCCGCGTTCGTTCTCTGGTTCCATCGAAACGATGCCATAACCCGCGCAGGTGCCTGACCTCTAGCGGTATCCGTGCGGTTCTCCTCGCGATGGATTGTCCTCGCCTCCTCGCTCGATGCGGCGCTCGTGGATCCCGTCTGGCTACGCGTAATCCGCCGCGACATGCGGATTCGGAAACTCCCGTCGGACGGAAGGTGGAGCTGTTGGGAGTCGGAGAAGAGTCTCTAGAGGTCCGGCCTCGAGACGTGCGCCCAGGAGAGAGGAGAGAGAGAGGGCGGCGGCTAGGTCAGGGTTGCTGGCCCCCGACTTAGCGGCCGTTCTTTTATAATAAGTGTATTTGCGTTTTTTCATAAAAACGCACACTTATTCGAAATCCCATCAAATTATCCATCGACTTGAAAACCTTTTGCGTGTGACCCTCTAGGCCCAAATACCAATCCAGTTAATGGCCCATTAAGCCCAGTAATTATTTACGGATCTACTGAATTAATTAATATCCTTATATTAATTAATTAGCCAAATTTAATGTCCCACAGTAAATTCGGACGAGCTTCCGATCACGTTGGATGTCAAGCAACATCGCGTGATCTTAGATGGAATTGGGATTATCGCAACCCTCTATTGGAACCTTTCCGTCATCGGTTAGCGCACGGAAATAATCCTTAATCCGTGCAATGTTCCTGATTCGACTTAGGGTATGGTTTACTGTTAAACTCTAGCCAGTCGAATCACTTGAATCAGATGCTGCTAATCTATATTGGATAACTCTTTATCTGATATAGAGTCTGCCCTGGCTAGGGACTTACGCGCATCATTCCCGGAGCATTTTCTCTCATAATACCGAGAGCGGATGATCCCATATTAAACACACAATCACCTTCGAGGGCATTTCTCTGAACCCAATCATTTGACTTATTGATAACCCATAGTTAGGGATTCGTTAGTCAAAGTCAAAGCTCAGAGACGTACCAACAAGGTATCTTTAGTGTCTCAGGTTCAAAGATCATCTACGCAACTATGACAAAAGAATCGAGCTGGTTAATAGTGAGTTATATACCATCCAACGATTGAAGGTCGGATCAGTTCAGTGAACTCATTCCCTAATGAGCACCTACAGGTCCAGCATATCGTCTCCACACAAGTGACTTATAGGATCAGTCACCCTCATCACATGAGCTGAAGAAACCTGAACTAGCCTATCCGGATGTTTGATGTCCTTCTTAAACATCCTGCGACTATGAACAATTAAGAATATGTGTTTATAAGTCTTTGGTCTCTTAATTATGATCTTATCATAATTCAAAGATTGTTGCACATGTTCATGGACTTCATCGTGATATGATAAACATAGATCGAACTAATTACACACAATGAATTAATGACATTATATTAATAAACTGAATGATATATAGTATCGGATTGATTTTTAGACCATCTAATACTAACAAGAATATGGGCATAGTGCAGAACCCACTACCAGAGCATCAGAACCAGATTGCCCCAATCCTCACGAATAGCTAGTCTGAGGCTAACAAAGGGCAATAATGGAGATTTGAAGAGGCCTCATCTATATATTCCACAGGTCATAGACGAAATACTGTCGAATCATCCCCCCGCCGCATCATCCACATCTCCAAGCCGTCGCCAACCCCATCATCACCCAATCCCACTAACCCTACTCCACTACCCACCTTCCTCAAACCCATAACCTCCACACCACCACCAAATAACCCTCCACCACCTGTCCATGAACCCATTGTACCATCCAAACCACCATTGCACATACCGTTCCCTACACCATCAACCATCCGCCATGATACTGTTAGTATTAGATGGTCTCAAAGCCAATCCGATACTATGTACTGATTCAGATTATTATTAATAAATGACAATAATTCATTGTGTGTAATTAATTCGATCTATGTTTATCGTATCACGATGAAGTCCATGAACATGTGCAACAGTCTTCGGATTATGATGAGATCATAATTACGGGACCGAAGACTTATAAACACATGTTCTTAATTGTTCCTAGTCATAGGATGTTTGAGATAGGACATCGAATATTCAGATAGACTAGTATAGGTTACTTCAGCTCATATGATGAGGGTGACTGATCCTATAAGTCACTTGTGTGGAGACACTATGTTGGACCTATAGGTGCTCATTGGCGAATGAGGTCACTGAACTGATCCGACTATGAATCGTTGGATGGTAAATACCTCACTGTTAACTAGCTCGATTCTTTTGTCACGGTTGCGTGGATGATCTTTGGACCTGAGACGCCAAAGATATCTTGTTGGTAGGTTTCTGAACTTTGACCTTGAATAACGAATCCCTAACCATGGGTTATCAATAAATCAAGCGATCGGGTTCAGGGAAATGCCCTCGAAGGTAATTGTGTGTTCAATACGGGATCATCCGCTCTCGGTAGTTTGAGAGAGAATGTTTCAGGAATGATGTGCTTAAAGTCCCTAGCCAAGCCGGACTCTGTATTTGATAAGGAGTTATCGGATTCAGATTAGCGGCATCTGATTCAAGTGAACCGACCGAATAGGGTTTAACAGTAAACCATACCCTAGGTCGATTCAGGAACATTGTACGGATGAAGGATTATATCCGCGCGCTAATCGATGACAGAAAGGTTCCAATAGAGGGTTGCAATAACCCCAGTGCCATCTAGGATCACGCGATGTTGCTTGGCATCCAACGTGATCGAAATTCCGTCCGAATTTATTGTGGGACAATAAATTCGGTTGATTAATTGAATATAAGGATATTAATTAATTCAGTGGGTTAGTAAAAGCTTACTGGGCTTAATGCGCTATTAACTGGACTGGTATTTGGGCCTAGAGGGTCACACGCAAATGGTTTTCAAGTCGATGGATAATCCGACAGGATTTCGGATAAGTCTGGGTTTTTATGAAAAACCGCAAACAGACTTATTATAAAAGAACGGATTCTACGTCGAGGGCCAGAAACCCTAACCTAGCCGTCGTTCTTTTCTCTCTCTCCTCTCTTCTGGGCGTGTGACACGAGGCGGCCATCTGGAGGCTCTGCTTCGATTCCCGACTGCTCCGCCTTCCGTCCGACGGCAGATTCTGAATCTGTATGTCGTGGCGGATTACGCGCAGCAAGACGGGATCCACGAATGGTGCATCGAGCGAGGAGGCGAGGACGATCCATCGCGAGGAGAATCGCGTGGATACCGTTAGAGGTCGAGCATCTGCGCGACTTGTGGCATCGCTCCGACGGAACCGGAAAACGAACGCGGATTCGAATCCGCTTAAGGTAAATCCGATTTACTTCGGTCTTGTTTTGTTGATCGAAACAGGATGGATCCGATCCCGAAATTAATTTTTATTCCACTGCGTTTTCGGTTGGATCCCGACACAGCGAACCCAACAGTGGTATCAGAGCCAGGTTCCACTGTGTTTTCGCCGTTTCAATCTCTTTTTGATAATTTTGTGATTAATTCCATGCATGTGATGCGTTCATGAGATGAACACAGCAAGTTTAAGATAAATTGTAAGCATTAAATTTATTTTATTTTCTGCAATTTTCGCGTGTTCTTCGTCGGACGAAGAACAACTCGTATTGGATTGTTCACGGGCATCCCAAGCATTGGGAAGGACTCGATGGAGCATGGGATTCCTCCCATGGGGTTGTGGATCGAAGCTATGATCCTGTATCATGACCGGGAGGATTAATAACCCTTGTATTTATTTTTATTTTTCAAAAACATGGGGTTTCTCTTATTTTGCAGAAAATAGAGTTTTAGGGGGTTTTTGGAAGCTCCCCGCCGGCAACCAGGGGTTGCCGGTGTCGGCACCGGTGCCTTCGGGCGCCGGCGACCACCCTCCGGCCAGGGCCCTACCGGCCGGCACCTGCGGGGCAGGCTGCCGGCGGCAGGGAGCCGCCGCCCCTTCACCCTGCGCGCAACTAGGGTTTCCTAGCTGCACTCGGGTGAAGGGGGCGGGCCCGATGGGCCGGGCCGGGGCCCCGGGTCAGAGCCAGCCCGGCCCTGGACCCGGACCAGGTCCGCGCCCTTGTGGGCGGACTTGGGTCCGGACCAGGGGCCGGCTGCGCTCAGCCCAGGGTCCGGTCCGGACCATTGGACCGCATCCCCTATTTCCCCCTTATTTTCTTATATTTAATCCCTATTTCTATCTATTTATTGTCCCATATTAATACAGAACTTAATTAATTTATGAAATTAGATTTTATAATTAGATTGAGTTCTGTTTTTAATAATATGGTGCAAGAATTAGATTAATATGGATTAATATGATTATTAACAAGTTGTTTTTAATTTAATCTAATTGTTAGATTAAAGAAAATTAATGGGGAGTTAATTTTATTGTTAATTTTATTATTTAATGTCTGTTAATCTTAACAGCATGGAATATTACAATTTTGTCAAATTAGAGTTTATGTACATATTAATGATGTGTATTAGATTGCTTGTTTAAATTCGATTTAAGTTAAGCATGTATAAATTGTTTTTCGAAAATTCTAAATCCAAGTTTTGTTTGGTCCCTGGTTTTATGAAACCTAAAATTAGTTATTTTTGAAAATTTTAATTCGCCATTTGATGTGCAATTTATGTGTGGTTTGTTTAATTAAAACACATGGTGGTCATGGACAAGCATTTATTATGGATATGGAATGTGATTGTGTGGTTTGTTATTTATTAATAAATAGAGGTCTGCGAACCTCTCCCTCTCATATTCCAATGTATTTCTACCTCCCTTCTTGATGTAATCGCCATAAGGCTTCCTCCTTCTATAAATTATTTTGTAATTACGAATTATGATGTAATTTGATCGAGGCAGCTGCGTACGGAGCGAGGATGATCCACAACTGCCAACCAGATGAAAATGAAGGAGTTCATTGAATCCATGGGTTTGCAGACTCATGATATAAGTTGTTATATTGTGTATGTGTGTGCTTTTGACTGTCTGGCTCAAGTCAAACTGCAGTGCCGTCCATGACCACACTAATGACATGTATGTGATGCGTGTACTTTATATTTGCTAGGTTATTAGTATTTATAATATATTCGATATATTTAATACTATCACTTAGGATGAGACCAAACTAAATAAGTAAAACCTTCGTAACAAACTCTAAGCCGTAGCGCGAGTCATTGAGAATGCACCGCGTGGCTCTCCATCAATATGATTAATAGAACTTAATTCAGTGATGGCAGATACTATGTGTTTACCCGAGGTCTGCCATTGTCTGTTGAGAGGACTATTGATCATGGCATTAGATGCCTTTGGATAAGAGTAGAGGAACGATATAGTTATCCACGTGTTTACCCGGGAACTATATTCCTACTCTACTCTGTCACGTATTGATGGTAATGCTTAGACCGGGGATAATGGTCTACTGTGTTTACCCGTGACCATTAATAACCTGGGAGCTGAAATATGATCGGATATTGCAAGGAGTTACAATTATCATGAAATGATTGCTCTGAGATAGCGGTATGATACTACGTGTTTACCCGAGGTCATACCGTAATGCTTGGAGATTCTGATCCCCATTAGGAGACAATCGGCGTCTCCCAATCTGTATATCTGAAGATTATACAGTCCGTCCAAAATTAGTGGGAGTAAAACTAGATAATAAAAGACCATATCTTGTTTTAGTTAATCTGAATATCTACTAATTATCATTTGATTATCTCCTGTAGGCTAGAATGTCGCACCATAACTCGTTGCGAGGCATACTTGATGCCAACCGTTTGACAGGCACCAATTACTCAGACTGGCTCAGAAACCTGAAGATTGTCCTCAGGTCTGAGCAGATTGCCTACGTCTTGGATAATGAACCTCTTGCTGAACCAATATTAGATGCCTCAAAGGAGGAAATGATAGCGTATGAAAAATAGAAGGAAGATTCCACCATGGCCCAATGCTACATGTTAGTCTCTATGAGCAATGAGTTGCAGAGGCAACATGAAGAGATGAATGCTAGATCTATCATGCTCCATTTGAAGGAGCTGTTTGGTGAGCAGAGCAGAATCGAACGATATGAAATATCGAAGAATCTGTTCAAGGCTCAGATGGCAGAGGGAACTTCAGTACAGAATCACGTGCTGAAGATGATTGAGTGGGTGGAGAGGCTGGATGCTCTTGGGATTACACTTCTCAAGGAGATGCACACAAACCTTGTGTTATGTTCACTTCCACAATCATATGCTCAGTTCATCGTTAATTTTAACATGAACAAGATCCAGGTCACCTTAGTTGAACTACTGAACATGTTAAAGACTGCTGAAGGGAACCTTGTGAAGGATAAACCCCAAGTCCTCATGGTTGGTAAGACCAACAGAAAAAGACTTGCAGTCCAAGCTTTTCGAAAGAATAAGAATAAGGTTCAGAGGAAGGCAAAGGTTTTTAAAAAAGACAAAGGAAAAAGTGTTAAGAAAGGTGATTGCTTCTACTATCACCAGAAAGGCTATTGGAAGAGGAATTGAAGGACGCTTTCTACTGTCACCAGAAAGGCCATTGAGCGAGGAGGCTCAAGGAACTGCGAAGCAGCAGGACGCTTCAGGTATCTATATGATAGATGTAAACTTGTCAATAAGAGATTGTACATCATGGGTATTAGATACTAGATGTGTATCTCATATCTGCAATTCTGTGCAGGCACTGACAAGAAAGCGTAAGCTGAGAACCGGCGAGGTGGAGCTGAGGCTAGGTAACGGCGCAAGAGTTATGGCGATCGCTGTGGGGACAATGAAGCTCAAGCTACCATCCGGAGACACATTTTTATTAAATGAATATTATTATGTACCTAGCATAATAAGGAACATCATTTCTATTTTATGTTTAGATAGAATTGGATACAATTTAAATTTTGGGAACAATAGTTGTTCAATTTATTTTAGAAATAAATTAATAGCTTATGCTATATTATCCAATGGTTTGTATCTATTAAATGTGTCTCATGATAATTTACATATCGGTTCTTCAATTACAAGAAGTAAGTATGAAATGAACAAAGCCTACTTGTGGCATTGTAGGCTTGGACACATTGGTGAAAATAGACTCCAAAGGATGCATAAAGATGGATACTTGGATCCATTCGATTATGAATCATATGCAACCTGTGAGTCATGTTTAATGGGTAACATGGCTAAGTCTCCATTTAGTGGAACTGGAGAACGAGCCAAAGACATATTAGAACTCATACATTTAGATGTATGTGGTCGTATGTCAACCCAAGCCATTGGTGGTTTATCATACTTCATTACATTCACTGATGATTACTCAAGGTTTGGATATATATACTTATTGAAGTATAAATCTGAAGCCTTTAAGAAATTCAGAGAATTTAAGAATGAAGTAGAAAAACAAACAGGAAAGAGTATAAAAACCATTCGATCCGATCGGGGTGGTGAATACTTGAGTACAGAGTTCATTAAATACTTAAAGGATAATGGTATCCTTTCTCAGCTTACACTTCCTTATACACCTCAGATGAATGGTGTATCAGAAAGGAAAAATCGCACATTAATAGAAATGGTGCAATCCATGATGAGCATGTCCAAATTACCAGTGTCTTTATGGGGATATGCACTTAGCTCAGCTATGTATATCCTGAACAAGGTACCCAACAAATCTGTTGAAACCACTCTATATGAGATATGGAATGGAAGGAAACCATACCTTAAGCATGTTAAAGTCTGGAGATGTCCTGCTCATGTTAAAAGACATGACACAGATAAACTGGAATCCAGAACTGACAAATGCAGATTTGTGGGATATCCAAAAGAAATTTATGGATATTACTTTTATCATCCTGGCGAACAAAAGGTGTTTGTGGCCAGGAGAGCTGTCTTTCTGGAAGAAGATTATATTCTCCAGAAGGACAGTGGGAGTAAAGTAATTCTGGAAGAAATTTCAGATCCACAAACTGGTAATGGTTCATCAGATGAACCGTCAGCTTCTGAACCTGTTCAAAATGATACACAGGAACCTCGTAGGTCTGAAAGAGTATCTAAACCACCAGAAAGATATGTGGGACATATTAATTTGGATGGTTCAAGGATACCCTATAATGAGGAGGATGATCCTAAGACTTACTAGGAGGCCATTGAAAGTCCAGAGGCCGGGAAATGGCGGGAAGCCATGAATTCTGAAATACAGTCCATGTACATCAACCAAGTTTGGAACTTGGAAGATTTACCCGATGGTATAGTACCTATCGGCTGCAAATGGATCTTTAAAAGAAAGATCGGTGCAGATGGACGTATTGAGACTTATAAAGCAAGATTAGTGGCGAAAGGTTATCGTCAAAGACAAGGTGTTGACTATGACGAAACCTTTTTACCCGTTGCTATGATTAAGTCTATCAGAATTCTTCTCGCCATTGCTGCCTACCATGATTATGAAATCTGGCAGATGGATGTGAAGACTGCCTTCCTCAATGGAAACCTTGAGGAGGAGGTATATATGATACAACCAGAAGGATTTACATCTAAAGAATCTCTAGACATGGTATGCAAGTTGCAGAGGTCCATTTATGGACTGAAGCAAGCATCCCGAAGCTAGAACATAAGATTTGATGAGGCAATCAAATTTTATGGCTTCATTAAAAATGAAGATGAGCCCTGTGTATATAAGAAAAACAGTGGGAGCGCAATCACATTTCTGATTCTTTACGTTGACGACATCTTACTCATTGGGAATGATGTAGGAATGATGTCATCAGTAAAGATATGGCTGTCAAAGAACTTCTCCATGAAGGATTTGGGAAAAGCATCTTACGTATTAGGAATACGAATCTATAGAGATAGATCAAAGAAGATGCTTGCTTTAACCCAATTCATGTACATAGAAACCATTGTCAAAAGGTTTGGCATGGAGAATTCCAAAAGAGGTCTCATACCGATGAGACATGGAATTTCACTCTCTAAAGGTCAGTCTCCCAAGACACCTGAAGAGAGGATTGTGATGGATAAAGTTCCCTATGCTTCTGCCATAGGGTCCATCATGTATGCCATGCTATGTACCAGACCTGATGTAGCATATGCTCTAAGTGTTACGAGCAGACATCAGGCAGATCCAGGTGATGAACACTGGAAGGCTGTGAAATGCATCCTTAAGTACTTGAGAAGGACTAAGGATCTATTTCTAGTCTATGGAGGAGGAGACTTAAAGCTGCAAGGATACACTAACTCGAGTTTTCAGTCTGATCCTGACGACAGCAAGTCAACATCAGGTTTTATTTTTACACTCAACGGGGGAGCAGTGGCTGGAAAAGTTCCAAGCAGGAAACCACTGCTGATTCGACAACGGAAGCCGAGTATATTGCTGCTGCTGAAGCCTCCAAGGAAGCTATATGGATGAAGAAATTCATCGGCGATCTTGGTGTGGTGGAAAGCATATCTGGTCCCATCCCACTGCTGTGTGACAACAATGGGGCGATTGCTCAAGCGAAAGAGCCGAGGTCTCATCAAAAGTTGAAGCACATTCTGCGGCGCTTTCATCTGATCAGAGAGATTATAGCTCGAGGAGATGTCGTGGTGGAAAGAGTTCCTTCAGCTGACAACATAGCAGATCCACTTACAAAGCCTTTGTCTCAAAATGTCTTTGAGCGTCACTTAGAGAATATGGGTATTCTGTATAAAAGTGATTGTGTAACGACCCGCCATCCTATGACTGGAGACCCGGTCACTAAATGGATGTCGGCCCATTAACTACGGGTTCACACCCGGATCTCACACAACACATCTGGAGGAGTAAGTGCTAAACAAGACTAAATATGACAATCACACGGACTACAAAGGTATAACAAGTGCGCAGCAAGGAAAGTAATAATGTCCGTATACAGTCCAACAATAATTACATGTCCAACAATTAAATAAGTACAGGCAGAAGGAAAGTACAACAACATCGGGGCATACCCCGGAACTAAGACAGCTGCTGGTCCGCACACCAAGAGGACACCACGCTTCCGCTCGTCACGAGGTCCACACCTGAAACCGCAGGGAGTGAGCCACACCAGAAATGGGCTCAGTAGGGATCATCCGATCCCTCGCCTCCCACTCACACACCCACAAGTGCAACAACAGGAATATATGGCAATTAAGTAAGGCAGTAAACATAGCACTCAACCTGATAGGAACCGTACGATAAGCAGTGTAACAAGAACAGTACCAAGTAACCCGAAGAACCCAACACAAAGTCACGTCTCACAGTCAAAGTCCACGAAGCGACTGAACCACACTGTCGACCGAAGTCAAACGTCGCCTCCCAACACTACCACCACTGCTCACGCCTGTCCACCCCCTACAGTGTTCCGGGGCACTGTAGGGTGAGGCAGTGAGCCAAACTAGGACTAGCTGGACTCAGTGTACCGCCACTGCCAGCTACGTGTGCACACAAGCAGTCTAGACTACTGTCCTACCACCGGATTGCCTCCACGCTAGGCCTCAGCGCTTCCAGGAGGGCCCTGGGGACCGGCGAACCCCCGTCAAGCCGAAGCTACAGGAACTACCCACAAACCCAACTCTCCCGGGCTGCGTCAGGCCAAAGGGCTAAGGGTACCACTCGTAACCTTGATCAAAGGTCACATCAGGCCCGATGGCTAAAGGGTAAACCAACTCCCACCAGTACCAGCTCCACAGCAAGAAACGCGCCGGAAGCTGTCACGACAAACAGGGAAACCCTGACCCGCTCAGGCCAAGCAGCAACCCCTCGGATAGCACACCAGCTACTCCGGCCCGACGGGCTCAAGGTGGTTCTGCTTCCCTCAGCTAAAGGTAAAACACAGCAAGCACCCTTCCTCACAGACACCATGGCCCTTCTCCCATCAGCCCATGGTGACAAACGGAAACCACAGTCATTCCGAATCCATATTCGTACAAGCACACACACAACATGATTCCATTCGTACAGTAAACCTCCGTCTCAGCGTACAGTTGAAGCGCACACACATAGATGATGAAATCTCATTCATGCAGAAGTCCTCAGTCTCAGTATACAACTCAAAGCATGCATCTGAACCATCCCCCCGTGAAATATATATGAAATAACAGGATTTAAGCATTTCTGTCTTGAATCGCGTCGACCAAGGTCGACGCCATTCAAGACCCTCAGACAGGTTTATTAAAAGCCAGATTATCCCTTAAAACGCGTCCACCAGTGAAGTCGCCGTTTAAAACGCGTCGGGGTCGCCAGACGCCATTCAACCCAGAAATCCAGATTGCAGAACCCTCAAACGGGGGCATTTCCTGCCTAAATGGCGTCATGATGTCCCGACGTCCTTCTAAAAGGCGTCGTCCATCCATGACGTCATTTAGCGCCAGAACCCCTAACTCAGGAAACCTCGAACAGGGAGGTTTCTGCCCTAAAACGCGTCGTACTGACCCGACGTCTTTCGGAAAGGCGTCGACCAGGCACGACGCCATTTAGCGCCAGAAACCAGGTTTCCTGGTTCGACCCGAGGGTCTCACCCTTAATCCCAAACGCCCCGAAAAAGCCCCAAAACAGAAGGGGAAAGGAAGAGGAAGTCAACCACCACAAGCATGCTACAAAACCACGTTCACGAGCACGGCCATACCCATAAGAACACCCCCTAAACATGCTCATTCTAACCCAAATCATAACATGCCATGCCAAGGAAAACACGAGCACACATTCACAGTCCATGCAAGGTTCGTCCCCCTACCGGTTCTTGAACTCCGCCAAACTCCGTGCCACCGTCTCGCCGCACCGCACACCGCCGCCGGTACCCTCGAGGACGCCGCCACTCCGCCGGGACGTCGGCCGCCGTCCGGAGAGTGGAACACCGCGAAGGAAGTGGTGGAGGTAGAGGTGAGAGGTAAGGTGGTGTTGGAGTGGTGGAAGAGGAAGAAAAGGAAGGGAAGGGGAAGAAGAGCGGAGAGGGAGCGGAGAGGCGAGGAGAGAGAGTGTGGAGACGAAAGTGAGGGAAAGAAGGAGAGGCTCGCGGGGTCAATCCGAATCCAGCTAAAACGCGTCGATCGAGGCAGACGCCATTCAGTCTGACAGGACAGTCGTATTGACAGCGCTCTGAAACGCGTCGCTCACCGTGGACGCCGTTCAGACGAAATGACAGGGGCCGTACTCTCGCGGCCCGAAACCCGCCCACGTGGCGCACACGTGGCACAACAACCAACAGACCTAAATGGCGTCCACGCACCCTGACGCCTTTTGAAAGGCGTCGAGCAGTGCTGACGCCATTCAGCCAAGAATCTCAAGACCCCTCCAGGGTCCAAACCAGGAGATCCGGCCCGAACCCGACCCGAATACTGAACCCGAAACTATGTACTGATTCAGATTATTATTAATAAATGACAATAATTCATTATGTGTAATTAATTCGATCTATGTTTATCATATCACGATGAAGTCCATGAACATGTGCAACAGTCTTCGGATTATGATGAGATCATAATTACGGGACCGAAGACTTATAAACACATGTTCTTAATTGTTCCTAGTAATAGGATGTTTGAGATAAGACATCGAACATCCGGATAGACTAGTATAGGTTACTTCAGCTCATATGATGAGGGTGACTGATCCTATCAGTCACTTGTGTGGAGACACTATGCTGGACATATAGGTGCTTATTGGCAAATGAGTTCACTGAACTGATCCGACTATGAATCGCTGGATGGTAAATACCTCACTGTTAACCAGCTCGATTCTTTTATCATGGTTGCGTGGATGATCTTTGGACCTGAGACGTCAAAGATATCTTGTTGGTAGGTTTCTGAACTTTGACCTTGACCAACGAATCCCAAACCATGGGTTATCAATAAGTCAAGCGATCAGTGATAAAGTGTTAAATTGATCATTTAAGGGCAATCATATGCATCATACTCATGTTTTTATCTGCAAAATAGCATGGAATGATAGATAATTGTGTACCAAGTCCAACGGTACCAATTTCGTCAAATTCTGACTTAAAAACATCGTCATTTCATGTGATTAAAGGAGTATACCGCATTTGCGGTTTTTCGACAAAACCGAGACGAAATAAATAAATATGATGATATTTTTATGATAATGCGCTAATTTATATTTATTTTATGTGAACAGGACATGCCGATGATGCAGTGCAGTTGGTGGAGTTTCTGGAAATTTGGGGGAGGTCTAATGTTCGGATTTCAACTAAAGCAAGGATAAAAATGCAATTTGATGTCCTAATATTACTCTGATTCCTCCTTTCTCTGGAGTTTCCAAAAATCCTCTATTTCCTTCCTTCTCTTCAATTTCCCAACCACATCCCTTCCTTTCTTTATTTTAAAAACCCTCTCTCTCTCTCTTTTTAGAAAGTCGAATCCTCTTCCTTCTCCAGTTTCCTCTTCCTCTCCAAATCCGAATCCTGTCCCTTCTCCAAATCTCCCACGTTCCTTCTCCTCTTCCAATTTCTCCTATATATTCTCCCTCTCTATTCCAGATTCGCCTCTTCGGTAATTCCAACTCTCTCTCGGCAGCCCTCTCCTCCTCCTTTTCCAACTCTCACCCTGCAGCTTTTCTCTCTCTTTCTCCTCCGAATTCCTGCTCTCGAGTCCTTCTCCTTCTTTCTCTCTGAATCTTTCCCAGCATCCTTCTCTCCCTCTCTCGGTTTCTCTCTTTCTTTCCCACGCAATCTCCTCCTCTCGCTCGTTTGTTTTCAACAGCTCTCCGTCCAGGTTCTCTCCCTTCTCGGTTTTTCTCTCCCTCTCTCCGGTTATTCCTTCCTCGGTTTCTTTCTTTCTCTTCCTCCTCCGTCTCTGCTCTCTCTCGATCTCTCCTCCTCTCAGCCGGCAACTTCCTCCGACCCCCCACGCCTTCTAGCCTGCGGTGAAGCTGTAACCACCTCCACAGCAGCAAACCTCCACGTGCGGTGAAGCCTGTTGCACAGTCCACGCGCATCGCCGGCAAGCTTCAGCAGCCCCACCGTCTACGAACCAGCAGCTGCGCCACGTACTTCCCAGCGCCACCAGTAGCCTGCCTCCTCCCAGTTCATCCTCCACGCGCCGACAACAGCACCCACCAGGCGGCTGAAGCCCGTGCATACGCTGCCAGCGCATCCAGCAACCTGCAGCAGCTTTCTTCTCTCCACGCGCCAACCTGCATGCAGCCACGTCCCAAGCTTGCTCCAGCATCTGCCCACGCACACCAGCGACAGCAGCTTGAAGTCCTCCACGCACCAACCACCTCATAGCGGCGCATGCATGCAAGCAACCCAGCAAGCAACGACATCTCTTCCTACTGCACCTGCCGCCATGCAAACCTCCTCCACGTGCACCTGAAGCACTGCCAGCAACACTCCCACGACGCACCTGTCCAAGCCCATGCAAGCAGCCAGCACCTCCACATGCGCCAGCCACAGAATCTGCCAGTAGCTACTCTAACGCACTTCCTCCACCCAGCCTCAAGCTCACCGGCGGTCCACTGCACCAGCCGGCAGTTCCCACAAAACTCCCACAGATTAATTACTGCTATTATGATTCTTTTCCTTCCCCCATTAGTTTAGAATTAGTTTAATTATTTAGGGTTAGTTAGTTGTTATTTCATACTTTGTTTATTTAGTTTAAGTTTATTAAACCATTAAACTTTGTAATTTGTTTCGCAATTTTTAGATAATTAATAAGTTCCACGTAGTTAAATTTCAATGCCTTTGTTATAAATTTTAGTTGTGCTTATTTATATATATATATATGTTTGTGTTTAATTTCTGAAAAAGAAAAGAAAAAAAAAGATTTGTTTAAGTTAAGTAATCATATTTTTAGGTAACATTAGTTAACTTAATTCTAGTTTAAATAAGTAATTAGTTTACTTAAATTTTCACTTATTTTTAGATTAACTAAAGTCCAAAGTTTTCAAAATTAAAATTCTATCTCCCTGTGGATCGACTCAGACTCACCACTATTAAATTTTCAAAATTTGATTTGAGTGAGCCGGATAAATTTAGATTGAACGTTTTCATGAGTGTTTAACGACGCACAATTCGAAACGATCAATTTTTGGCGCCGTTGCCGGGGAGTTAGATTTTTAATTTTGATTATCTTGGATTTAGTGTAATTATTCTTTAGCTAACTTTTTTTTTTTTTTTTTTGCAGGAATATTGAAAAAAAAAAAAAGAAAGCGAAATCATGGTAAGTGTGTTCCAACTTTCTATGTTTCAATTTCCTTATTCTAGTTAGTTTCTATTTTTGTAGTTTCTAGTTTAGATAGGTTTTCATTAACTAAAAAAAAGAAACAAAAAGAAGAACATCCAAAGTTAAAAATTTTCATCTCCAAGATTAGAAACCTTCCATGCTAGGCATTCATCATTCTAAGAAAGCATGAGTTAGTTTCCTTGCACAATTATTTCTATAAATTGTTGAAGATTGCGGGGGAAAGGTACGTGTTTCAATTTTAGCAAGTCATTCATGATTGCATCAACACACCTTGCATTGATTTGTTGCCTTGTATTGCATTAAAAAAAAAGACTTTAAGGGCAGCAACTTTAACCACATAAGGTAGGGATTTGATCATCCTTCCTTAGCCCACAAATCACCTTCCTTGCATTGGCATTTCCTAATCTAATTAAAAACAAGTCGAAAGAAAATCTAGGGTTTACACCGTGAGTGGTTTAAATCTCGGGTTGCCTCCATTTTTGGCAACGGTGTCTAGGCTAGAAGTTAAAAAGGCAAACGTCTAAGCGGGCAAGTGGTTATCTAATTAGGTCCTTACGAAAGTAGGGGGAGCCTCCCACTACCCCACCTCTTACCTGGCCGTTGATTGATTGTGGTTGTGACTCGAGGTGGACTCCATTCACTTTGTAAGAAAATTCACATAGAGAGTCTAGGTTAACATTAGATCATTAGGATAATTTGTTTGCCAAAATTGTCTGCATTTTAAAAAAAAACAGAAATAGAAAACAAAATTCAAATCTATCCTCTCTCCATCAGTCCTAGTGTATGCAAGGTAGGAGATCTCAAAATCCTAACCTTCTAGGACCACTTGCTGAAATGGAAAGAATCCTACATCAAAGAAATCCACCACAAGATCCAATGGCTGATAATCAGGACCCACCAAAGCAAATGAAGGACTATTTCATTCCAAATCGATATCAACCTTCATCATGTATTCATCTTCTTCAGAATCCAGCCAATCAATATGAAATCAAATCTAGCACCATTCAGATGCTCCCATCCTTTTATGGGAATACTAATGAAGATCCTT
The DNA here is from genome assembly GCA_030544215.1 of Zantedeschia hybrid cultivar. Classification (NCBI taxonomy): domain Eukaryota; kingdom Viridiplantae; phylum Streptophyta; class Magnoliopsida; order Alismatales; family Araceae; genus Zantedeschia; species Zantedeschia hybrid cultivar. The sequence goes on along the minus strand of JARZZO010000008.1, from coordinate 58,611,249 downwards.
ATAAGCATCTGGGTGAATTTCTAGAAATCTGTTCCACGGTGAAGATCCAGAATTTCACCGATGATGGCCTTAAATTGACGTTATTTCCCTTTTCATTAAAGGACAAGGCTAAATATTGGTTGGGAACTATAGGAAGGCCCATTAGGACATGGGAAGAAATGCAGAAAGAATTTCTCAAGAAGTTCTATCCTATCGGGCGAACCAATACCATGAGAAGGGCCATCACGAGTTTTACCCAAACTCCCGGGGAATTGATCCATGAATCTTGGGAAAGGCTGAAAGAATTGCTTAGAAAATGCCCTTATCATGGGCTTTCAAAATGGCAAATTGTCCAAGCATTCTATGAAGGATTGTCTGAACAGTTCAGACAGATGGTGGATGCTTCATGTGGAGGGGCATTTATGATGAAAAATGAAGATGAGGCCTATGATTTGTTTGAGATGTTAAGTGAAAATTCTATCAATCATGACTCATTATCATCTTATGAAAGGTCTCTTGGGCCATCTAAACGGACTGGAATGTATGAACTTAAGGCCCATGGAGAGCCCGAATCTAGAATGGACATAAATATGATTAATCAAAAATTGGATAAGGTAGACATCTTGGCCCAGAAACTAGACCAACTCTTGGCCTTAAACAAGCAAGAGCCTACTTACCCAACACAATCTAGTCCATATGAAGGCCCATCTTCTGCCAATCATGATATTTGTGCCTTATGCGCAAGTCCAACCTATCAAGTGAATGAATGCCCAACTGCAGCCTAACATCCACCATTCATTCAAGAACAGGTTCAGGCGGCCCAGGGATTCTCCAGGCCCAATAATGACCCATTCTCAAATACTTACAATCCTAGCTGGAGAAATCACCCTAATTTCTCTTGGAAGAATCAACAGGCCCCACTACCAATGTCCAATCCTCCCATGCATCAAGCCCAAAAGCCACAGAATTCATTTCAACAGCAATATAATTTCTATGGTAATGTTCAGGCTCGGGGATCTCAAGTCCAATTTTCTCAACCGGCCCAGTATCCATCAGGTCAACCGGCCCATTATCAATCATTCCAATCAGGTCAACCGGCCCACTATCATTCATTCCAATCTGGACAGCCAACCCAATACCATCCCCCACCCACTTATCCACAACCTCCTCAGCCCAACTTTGATGACAAATTCACTCAACTCCAACAACTGATTTTGACCCAGCAACAATCCATTGCTAAGTTGGAAAGTCAAATGGGCCAACTAACTGAGGCTACGATGAGAAGAGAAGTAGGCCAACTTCCTAGTCAACCCATTGCCAATCCAAGGAATCAACCTCCAGATTTTCCACAGCAATCGGGCCTTTTACCTCAGCCTGGCCCGTTACCACAACCTAAAGGGCCACAATTGGAGAATGCTAAAGCCATTTCAGCCCTTAGGAGTGGGAGAAGTTTAGAAAAACCACATGCAGATGGAGAGTTAGCCAAAGGTTCTACTGATGGGCCTCAGGAAATTGAAAGTGAGAGTGAAGATGAACCCAACATGGAAAAGTTGGAGGAGGATCTGAAAGGAAAAGGGAAAATAGATGAAGGCCCAAGTTCCTATCAACCTAGGGTGCCATTTCCCAATGCCTTGTTAGCTAAGCCCAATGCCAGGATGAAATTGGCCCAGAATGAGGAGTTGTTGGATTTATTCAAACAAGTCCAAATTAATATTCCACTCCTCGATGCCATCAAACATGTGCCAGCTTATGCTAAGTTTCTCAAGGAATTATGCACTCCACGAAGAGAATCTAGAATGGCACCCGAAAAGGTTCGGCTTTCCGAGGATGTTAGTGCAATTGTGATGAATCATTTACCTAAGAAGTTAAAGGATCCTGGAGCACCTCTAATTTCATGTGACTTAGCTGGAGTTACATTTGATAGTGCTTTATTGGATCTAGGTACTAGTGTGAATCTATTGCCAACAACCATTTATGAGAAATTTGATATTGGAGAATTAAAGCCCACACCCATCATCTTGCAGTTGGCTGATAGGTCTGTGAAAACTCCACGGGGATTAATTGAGGATGTTATTGTGAAGGTTCATGATTGTTATTTTCCCGTGGACTTTCTTATTCTGGATATGGCATTACCTGAGGAACTCATTCACACTCCGATCATCCTAAGTCGTCCATTCTTAGCCATTGCCAAAGCTAATATAAATTGTGAAACTGGCATAATGGAGATTTCATTTGAGAGTCAAAAGGTCCAGATTAATGTCTTCAAAGCATCTCAATACCCAGATCATGAAAAAGAATGCCATACTATTGATGTCTTGAATAATCTGGTTGAAGAAAATGAGATGTTCACACATGACCTTTTGGAAGAAGCCAATACCTTAAAAGATTCGCCCGGCCTATTTACATCTTGGCCCAAGGTTGAACCTTTACCAGCTTTACAATCTAAGCCCGCTTTGCCATCTTTAGAGGACCCTCCTGAGCTTGAACTCAAACCATTACCTGAGTCTCTCAAGTATATCTTTTTGGGCCCGGACCAAACTCTCCCGGTCATCATTGCGGCAAATCTCACATCGCCGTAAGAGGCCCAATTAACCGAGGTCCTCAAAGACCACAAGGGTGCCATTGGATGGTCAATGGCAGATTTAAAGGGAATTGGCCCGTCCATTTGCATGCATCACATCTATATGGAAGAGAATTCTAAGCCCATTCGGGAGATGCAAAGGCGGCTTAACCCCAATATGAAAGAAGTGGTGAAGAAGGAAGTTGTGAAATGGCTGGATGCGGGTATCATTTACCCCATATCAGACAGTAAATGGGTCAGTCCAACCCAAGTGGTACTCAAGAAATCTGGATTAACGGTTATCAAGAATGATCATGAAGAAGAGGTACCCACTAGGCTCACCACGGGATGGAGAGTGTGCATTGATTACCGAAAGCTGAATCTAATGACCAAGAAGGATCACTTTCCACTCCCATTCATGGATCAGATTCTAGAAAAGTTATCGGGCCAGAAGTACTTTTGCTTCTTAGATGGGTACTCCGGGTACAATCAAGTGGCTATTTACCCGGAAGATCAAGAAAAGACCACCTTTACGTGCCCTTATGGCACGTTTGCTTTTAGGAGGATGCCATTTGGATTATGCAACGCACCAGCCACATTTCAACGGTGCATGATGGCTATCTTCTCCGATATGGTGGGAGAATTCCTCGAAGTTTTCATGAATGATTTCTCAATCTTCGGAGATTCTTTTGAAAATTGCCTAGAAAATCTTAAACAGGTGCTCGCACGATGCATAGACACCAATCTGATACTTAGCTGGGAAAAGAGCCACTTTATGGTTCGAGAGGGCATTGTTCTAGGCCACATTGTGTCTGAAAGGGGGATAGAGGTAGATAAAGCTAAGATCGATCTCATATCCAATCTTCCTCCTCCTACCTCGGTCAGACAGATCCGTTCATTCCTTGGCCATGCCGGTTTCTATCGCTGGTTTATCCACAATTTCTCTCAAATTGCCCGGCCTCTAACTCTTCTCCTAGCTAAGGACGTTCCTTTCCAAATGGATGAATCTTGCATCAAGGCATTCAATTCTCTGAATGAATCTTTGACCAAAGCTCCGATTCTTCAATCTCCAGATTGGTCTTTACCCTTCGAAATCATATGTGATGCCTCTAATTATGCTACCGGTGCGGTTTTGGGACAAAGAATCAACAAGTGTCCCGTGGTGATATATTATGCAAGTCGCACCCTTGCCAATGCTTAAATGAATTATACGACCACAGAAAAGGAATTATTAGCTGTGGTTTTTGCCTTAGAAAAATTCAGATCTTATCTTTTAGGGGCAAAAGTCATAATCTATTCTGATCACTCAGCTCTGAAATACCTGTTGACCAAGAAGGATGCAAAGCCTAGGCTTATTAGATGGATCTTACTCCTTCAGGAATTTGATTTGAAAATTCGAGATAAGAAGGGTTCTGAGAATGTGGTAGCTGACCATCTATCCCGAATTCCGATCTCTGAAAGTACACCAATCACTGATTAATTTCCTGATGAGCATCTACTGACCATTTCTCACACTGTTGCACCTTGGTATGCTCATATTGTCAATTACAAGGTGACTAATCAGCTTCCGGAAGGATAGACTAAAAGTGAAAAGGACAAATTCTTTTCTCAGGAAAAATATTATTTCTGGGAGGACCCTGAATTATTCAAATTCTGTCATGATCAAATCATTAGGCGATGTGTCCCTGAAGAAGAACAACAGAGTGTTCTCAACTTCTGTCATAATCTAGCTTGTGGGAGCCATTTCTCAGGAAAGAAAACTGCAGCCAAAGTCCTGCAAAGTGATTTTTACTGGCCCACATTTTTCAAAGATGCCCATGAATTTAGCAAAACGTGCCTCCGATGTCAGGCCGTAGGAAATATGGCGAAAAGGGATATGATGCCACTCAACCCAATGTTGGTGGTTGAAGTCTTTGATATTTGAGGAATTGACTTTATGGGACCTTTTCCACCCTCTTTTGGACATACATGTATTCTGGTAGCGGTGGATTATGTCTCAAAATGGATTGAAGCAGTAGCCACCCGAACCAATGATTATAAAGTGATCATTAAATTCGTTCAGAAGAATATCTTTTCTCGGTTCGGGTGGCCTAAAGCTATCATAAGTGATGGAGGAACGTACTTCACGAATTACCAGTTTCGGACTTTGCTTAAGAAATATGGGATTAATCACAAAATAGCTACCCCTTATCATCCCCAAACCAGTAGCCAAGTGGAAGTTTCCAATAGAGAGATTAAGAATATTCTGCAAAAGTTCGTTAGGCCCGATAGAAAAGATTGATCTGAAAGATTGGATGATGCTTTATGGGCCTATCGGACCGCTTACAAAACTCCTATTGGCATGTCTCCTTATCACCTGGTTTTTGGAAAAACGTGTCACCTTCCGGTGGAATTGGAACATAGGGCTTATTGGGCCATCAAACAAGTCAATCTGGACCTAGCCCAAGCTGGTTCCCACCGAACCTTACAACTGAGTGAGCTGGAAGAGTTGCGCAACGAGGCCTATGAAAATTCAAAGATTTATAAAGCCAAAACTAAAGCTTTTCATGATAAACATATTGTGAGAAAATCATTTCTTCCAAATCAGAAAGTTTGGCTATTTAATTCTAGGCTTCGCCTATTTCCTGGAAAACTAAAATCCAGATGGGATGGACCCTTCGTGGTCGTTAAAGCCTTCGATCATGGAGCCGTTAAAATTCTGAATCCTAAGGGCGGGAACACTTTTACTGTTAATGGTCAACGGTTGAAACCATTCATTGAAAATCTTCAAAATGAGCCTCCTGAATCCATAGAATTGAGTGATCCACATTAACTGAACTTCCGTCTGGCTGAAGACAATAAACTTAGCACTTGTTGGGAGGCAACCCAATATTTTATTTCAGCTTTTGTATTTCTTTTCTTTTAGGTCCCTGAGCAGCAGTCGTCGTGGGTATGTCGCAGCCTCTTCATTATAGGTTGTTTCGCTCCTTCACAAATTCTCTTCTGGCTGTATGTTTTTCATATCTTTTATGCCATTGAGGACAATGTCAATCAAGTTGGGGGGTGGGACAATCAATTTGACATGCATTTATTGGAAAATCTTTTGAAGAAAACTGATATTTTTTTCACTAAAAAATGGTCAAATTTTTAAAAACTTCTTTTCACATCCTATGAAAATTACATGAAAATCATGTTTCATTAAGTAAATCTTAAACAAATCAGTTTTTGGTGGTCACATTGGTTAAAGAACCTTCAAAGTTTAAATATCCCACTTCACAAAAATCCACGGCAGGATGATTTTCACACACACACGGCAACTTAGAATAAATGAAAGATCTTAAAAGTATAGACTTGCTGGAATTAACCTTAAGGATAAGACTACTTATTCTAATTTTTCTTTTTGGTTGAACGAAAGGAATGTGTAGGATCCGTAATAGGGGACTGTCCCACTCAGCACTCTAAAAGAGGCGGTCATTTAAAAGGACAGCTTAAAGACTAAAGGCAATAAAAGTCATTAGAAGAGCTAAAGGAAGGTAGGTGGCAAAAAGTACGCACCTCCCCTTAGGCAATTCAAAGAGAGTGGCAAAAAGTACGCACTCTCAAAAGAAAAAGTACAATGAAATGAAAAAGTCACGCTAAAAAGTCCATCGTACCAAAAACATGACCAAGTCGCGAAAAGTGCTGAGTTGGGATGGGAACTAAAAAACGGTCCTCACTGACTGATCGGGAAATCTTTTATTCTCTTCTTCTCCCTAGGTAGTCTTATCTAAAGGGTAGTAAAGGCAAGAATATACCAGAAAGGTCGGAAATGAGTTCTAAGCGTGCCAATTTTCATGCACGATCACCTGTCGCGAATCAAAATATTGTGGGATATGAAAACTTTTAGCTTAACCAATCGGCTACCACTTAAATTGATTGTGAAAGATACTACAAATGAAGCATGATAATTCATTGTTTGTCCTAACTTTTCCTTATTTGCATTGCTAAGGGACTAGCAATGAGTAAGTTGGGGGGTGTGATAAAGTGTTAAATTGATCATTTAAGGGCAATCATATGCATCATACTCATGTTTTTATATGCAAAATAACATGGAATGATAGATAATTGTGTACCAAGTCCAACGGTACCAATTTCGTCAAATTCTGACTTAAAAACATCGTCATTTCATGTGATTAAAGGAGTATAGCGCATTTGCGGTTTTTCGACAAAACCGAGACGAAATAAATAAATATGATGATATTTTTATGATAATGCGCTAATTTATATTTATTTTATGTGAACAAGACATGCCGATAATGCAGTGCAGCTGGTGGAGTTTCTGGAAATTTGGGGGAGGTCTAATGTTCAGATTTCAACTAAAGCAGGGGTAAAAATGCAATTTGATGTCCTAATATTACTCTGATTCCTCCTTTATCTGGAGTTTCCAAAAATCCTCTATTTCCTTCCTTCTCTTTAATTTTCCAACTACATCCTTTCCTTTCTTTATTTTAAAAACCCTCTCTCTCTTTTTAGAAAGTCGAATCGTCTTCCTTCTCCAGTTTCCTTTCCTCTCTAAATCCGAATCATGTCCCTTCTCCAAACCTCCCACGTTCCTTCTCCTCTTCCAATTTCTCCTATATATTCTCCCTCTCTCTCCCATATTCGCCTCTTCGGTAATTCCAACTCTCTCTCGGCAGCCCTCTCCTCCTCCTTTTCCAACTCTCACCCCGCAGCTTTTCTCTCTCTTTCTCCTCCGAATTCCTGCTCTCGAGTCCTTCTCCTTCTTTCTCTCTGAATCTTTCCCAGCATCCTTCTCTCCCTCTCTCGGTTTCTCTCTTTCTTTCCCACGCAATCTCCTCCTCTCGCTCGTTTGTTTTCAACAGCTCTCCGTCCAGGTTCTCTCCCTTCTCGGTTTTTCTCTCCCTCTCTCCGGTTATTCCTTCCTCGGTTTCTTTCTTTCTCTTCCTCCTCCGTCTCTGCTCTCTCTCGATCTCTCCTCCTCTCAGCCGGCAACTTCCTCCTACCCCCCACGCCTTCCAGCCTGCGGTGAAGCTGCAACCACCTCCACAGCAGCAAACCTCCACGTGCGGTGAAGCCTGTTGCACAGTCCACGCGCATCGCCGGCAAGCTTCAGCAGCCCCACCGTCTACGAACCAGCAGCTGCGCCACATACTTCCCAGCGCCACCAGTAGCCGGCCTCCTCCCGGTTCATCCTCCACGCGCCGACAGCAGCACCCACCAGGCGGCTGAAGCCCGTGCATACGCTGCCAGCGCATCCAGCAACCTGCAGCAGCTTCCTTCTCTCCACGCGCCAACCTGCATGCAGCCACGTCCCAAGCTTGCTCCAGCATCTGTCCACGCACACCAGCGACAGCAGCTTGAAGTCCTCCACGCACCAACCACCTCATAGCGGCGCATGCATGCAAGCAACCCAGCAAGCTACGGCATCTCTTCCTGCTGCACCTGCCGCCATGCAAACCTCCTCCGCGTGCACCTGAAGCACTGCCAGCAACACTCCCACTACGCACCTGTCCAAGCCCATGCAAGCAGCCAGCACCTCCACACGCACCAGCCACAGAATCTGCCAGCAGCTGCTCTAACGCATTTCCTCCACCCAACCTCAAGCTCACCGGCGGTCCACTGCACCAGCCGGCAGTTCCCACAAAACTCCCACAGATTAATTACTGCTATTATGATTCTTTTCCTTCCCCCATTAGTTTAGAATTAGTTTAATTATTTAGGGTTAGTTAGTTGTTATTTCATACTTTGTTTATTTAGTTTAAGTTTATTAAACCATTAAACTTTGTAATTTGTTTCGCAATTTTTAGATAATTAATAAGTTCCACGTAGTTAAATTTCAATGCCTTTGTTATAAATTTTAGTTGTGCTTATTTTTTTATATATATATGTTTGTGTTTAATTTCTGAAAAAGAAAAGAAAAAAAAAGATTTGTTTAAGTTAAGTAATCATATTTTTAGGTAACATTAGTTAACTTAATTCTAGTTTAAATAAGTAATTAGTTTACTTAAATTTTCACTTATTTTTAGATTAACTAAAGTCCAAAGTTTTCAAAATTAAAATTCTATCTCCCTGTGGATCGACTCGGACTCACCCTATTAAATTTCCAAAATTTGATTTGAGTGAGCCGGATAAATTTAGATTGAACGTTTTCATGAGTGTTTAACGACGCACAATTCGAAACGATCAATTTTTGGCGCCGTTCCCGCGGAGTTAGATTTTTAATTTTGATTATCTTGGATTTAGTGTAATTATTCTTTAGCTAACTTTTTTTTTTTTTTTTTTTGCAGGAATATTGAAAAAAAAAAAAAGAAAGCGAAATCATGGTAAGTGTGTTCCAACTTTCTATGTTTCAATTTCCTTATTCTAGTTAGTTTCTATTTTTGTAGTTTCTAGTTTAGATAGGTTTTCATTAACTAAAAAAAAGAAACAAAAAGAAGAACATCCAAAGTTAAAAATTTTCATCTCCAAGATTAGAAACCTTCCATGCTAGGCATTCATCATTCTAAGAAAGCATGAGCTAGTTTCCTTGCACAATTATTTCCATAAATTGTTGAAGATTGCGGGGGAAAGGTACGTGTTTCAATTTTAGCAAGTCATTCATGATTGCATCAACACACCTTGCATTGATTTGTTGCCTTGTATTGCATTAAAAAAAAAGACTTTAAGGGCAGCAACTTTAACCACATAAGGTAGGGATTTGATCACCCTTCCTTAGCCCACAAATCACCTTCCTTGCATTGGCATTTCCTAATCTAATTAAAAACAAGTCGAAAGAGAATCTAGGGTTTACACCGTGAGTGGTTTAAATCTCGGGTTGCCTCCATTTTTGGGAACGGTGTCTAGGCTAGAAGTTAAAAAGGCAAACGTCTAAGCGGACAAGTGGTTATCTAATTAGGTCCTTACGAAAGTAGGGGGAGCCTCCCACTACCCCACCTCTTACCTGGCCGTTGATTGATTGTGGTTGTGACTCGAGGTGGACTCCATTCACTTTGTAAGAAAATTCACATAGAGAGTCTAGGTTAACATTAGATCATTAGGATAATTTGTTTGCCAAAATTGTCTGCATTTTAAAAAAAATCAGAAATAGAAAACAAAATTCAAATCCATCCTCTCTCCATCAGTCCTAGTGTATGCAAGGTAGGAGATCTCAAAATCCTAACCTTCTAGGACCACTTGCTGAAATAGAAAGAATCCTACATCAAAGGAATCCACCACAAGATCCATGAGTGTTTAATGACGCACAATTCGAAACGATCAATCAGGTTCAGAGAAATGTCCTCGAAGGTAATTGTGTGTTCAATACGGGATCATCCGCTCTCGGTAGTTTGAGAGAGAATGTTCCGAGAATGATGTGCTTAAAGTCCCTGGCCAGGGCGGACTCTGTATTCGATAAGGAGTTATCGGATTCAGATTAGCGGCATCTGATTCAAGTGAACCGACCGAATAGGGTTTAACAGTAAACCATACCCTAGGTCGATTCGGGAACATTGCACGGATGAAGGATTATATCCGCGCGCTAACCGATGATAGAAAGGTTCCAATAGAGGGTTGCGATAACCCTAGTGCCATCTAGGATCACGCGATGTTGCTTGGCATCCAAGTGATTGGAAGTCCGTCTAAATTTATTGTGGGACAATAAATTCGGCTGATTAATTGAATATAAGGATATTAATTAATTCAGTAGGTCAGTAAAAGGTTACTGGGCTTAATGCACTATTAACTAGACTGGTATTTGGGCCTAGAGGGTCACACGCAAATGGTTTTCAAGTCGATGGATAATCTGACAGGATTTCGAATAAGTCTTGATTTTTATGAAAAACCGCAAACAGACTTATTATAAAAGAACAGATTCTACGTCGGGGGCCAGAAATCCTAGCCTAGCCGTCATTCTTTTCTCTCTCTCCTCTCTTCTGGGCGTGTGATGTTAGTTTTAGGTGGCCTACAAGCCAATCTGACTATGTAAATCTCGTTCATTTATTAATATAATGGCATAATATTCATTATGTGTAAATCGCATTAATTATCGTTTCATAATGAAGTCTATGAATATGTGCTATAGTGATCAGATTATGATGAGATCATACTAATGAGACTGATCACTTAAACACACATATTCTTAATCGTTCCTAGTCGGAGGATATCCGAGAAGGACATAGGATATCCGGTTAGACTAGTACAAATTACTCTTGCTCATATGATGAGGGTGACTGATCTCATAAGTCACTTGTGTGGAGACACTAAGGCGAATCTGTAGGTGCTCATTGGAGAATGAGTTCACTGAACTGATCCGACTGAATCGCTGGATGGTATTGTACCTCACTGTCAACCAGCTTGATTCTATTGTCGCAGTTGCGTGGATGGTCTTCGGACCTGAGACACCAAGGATACCTTGTCGGTGGACTTCTGTACTTTGACCTTGGTTTACGAATCTCTAGTCACGGGATTCTAATACGCCAAGGATTGGGTGCAGCGGAATACCGTCGAAGGGAATTGTATGTCAATAAGGAATCATTCGCTCTCGGTACTTAGAGAGAGAATGCTCTAGGAAGGATGCGCGGAAGTCCCTGGCCAGGGCTGACGATAATATCGGGAAAGGAGTTTTCCGATATTCATCAGCGGCATCCAATCCAAGTGAGTCGACCGGTTAGGGTTTGACAGCTCGCCATACCCTGAGTTGACTCGAGAACATTGTATGAATGAAGGATTATATCCACGCGGTAACTGTCGGCGGAAAGGTTCTAAGAATGGGTTACATAACCCCAATACCTTCCGAGTTCACGCGGTGTTGCTTGGCACCCAACGTGATCGGAGGCCCAGTCGAATTCGATGTGCGACATCAATTCGATTGATTAATTAATTAATAAAGGGTTATTAATTGATTAATAAAGCCAGTGAGGAGTCACTGGGCTTGTTGGGCCATTAACTGGACTGGTACTTGGGCTTAGAGGGTCACACGCAAATGATTCTCAAGGCGATGGATGAATAAGTAGGTTTTATACAAACCGGTGGTTTTTATGAAAAATCGCGCGGTTAGTATAAAACACAGCGAACGGGCTGAGCAGGCCAAGCTGCTGCTAACTGTTGGGATCGCTGTGTCGGGATCCGATCCTAAAACGCAGCGGAATAAAGAAGTTCGGGATCGGATCTGTCCCGTTTCGGTCGTTAAAACTAAAACCGATGTAGATCGATTTACCTTGTGCGGATTCGAATCCGCGTCCGTTTTCCGGTTCCGTCGGAGCGATGCCGCAAGTCGCGCAGATGCCCGACCTCTAGCGGTATCCACGCGGTTCTCCTCGCGATGGATCGTCCTCGCTTCCTCGCTCGCTGCGGCGCTCGAAGATCCCGTCTGACTGCGCGTGATCCGCCGCGACATGCGGATCCAGATTCCCCGTCGAACGGGAAGTGGAGCAGTTGGGAACGGCACGCCCAGAGGAGAGAGAAAGTGGGGAAGAACGAATGACGGCTAGGTCAGGGTTGCTGGCCCCGGACGTAGAATCCGTTCTTTTATAAAAAGTCAGTTTGCGGTTTTTCACAAAAACCCAGACTTATCCGAAATCCTGTCGGATTATCCATCGACTTGAAAACCATTTGCGTGTGACCCTCTAGGCCCAAATACCAGTCCAGTTAATAGCCCATTAAGTCCAGTAACCCTTTACTGACCCACTGAATTAATTAATATCCTTATATTCAATTAATCAGCCGAATTTAATGTCCCACAATAAATTCGGACGGACTGCCGATCACGTTGGATGCCAAGCAACATCGCGTGGTCCTGGATGGAACTGGGGTTATCGCAACCCTCTATTGGAACCTTTCTGTCATCGGTTAGCGCGCGGATATAATCCTTCATCCGTACAATGTTCCCGAATCGACCTAGGGCATGGTTTACTGTTAAACCCTATTTGGTCGATTCACTTGAATCAGATGCTGCTAATCTGAATCCGATAACTCCTTATCGATTACAGAGTCCGCCCTGGCCAGGGACTTTAAGCGCATCATTCCCGGAACATTCTCTCTCAAACAACCGAGAGCGGATGATCCCGTATTGAACACACAATTACCTTCGAGGGCATTTTCCTGAACCCGATCACTTGACTTATTGATATCCCATGGTTAGGGATTCGTTCGTCAAGGTCAAAGCTCAAAAACCTACCAACAAGGTATCCCTGGAGTCTCAGGTCCAAGGATCATCCACGCAACCGTGACAATTGAATCGAGCTGGTTAATAGTGAGGTGATTACCATCCAGCGATTCATAGTCGGATCAGTTCAGTGAACTCATTCTCCAATGAGCATCTATAGGTTCAGCATAGTGTCTCCACACAAGTGACTTATGGGATCAGTCACCCTCATCATATGAGCTGAAGTAACCTATACTAGTCTATCCGGATGTTCGATGTCCTATCTCAAACATCCTATGACTAGAAACAATTAAGAACATGTGTTTATAAGTCTTTGGTCCCGTAATTATGATCTCATCATAATCCAAAGACTATTGCACATGTTCATGGACTTCATCGTGATTCGATGAACACAGATCGAATTAATTACACACAATGAATTATTGCCATTTATTAATAATCTGAATATATACACAGTATCGGATTGGCTTTGAGACCATCTAATACTAACAATCTCTCACTTGGACTAAAGCCAATCACTTTTATACAGAATACCCATATTCTCTAAGTGACGCTCAAAAACATTTTGAGACAAAGGCTTTGTAAGTGGATCTGCTATGTTGTCGGCTGAGGGAACTCTTTCCACCACGACATCTCCTCGAGCTATAATCTCTCTGATCAGATGAAAGCGCCGCAGAATGTGCTTCGACTTCTGATGAGACCTCGGCTCTTTCGCTTGAGCAATCGCCCCATTGTTGTCACACAGCAGTGGGACGGGACCAGATATGCTTTCCACCACACCAAGATCGCTGATGAATTTCTTCATCCACACAGCTTCCTTGGCGGCTTCAGCAGCAGCAATATACTCGGCTTCTGTTGTCGAATCAGCAGTGGTTTCCTGCTTGGAACTTTTCCAGCTCACCGCTCCCCCGTTGAGTGTGAAAATAAAACCTGATGTTGACTTGCTGTCGTCAGGATCAGACTGAAAACTCGAGTCAGTGTATCCTTGCAGCTTTAAGTCTCCTCCTCCATAGACTAGAAATAGATCTTTAGTCCTTCTCAAGTACTTAAGGATGCATTTCACAGCCTTCCAGTGTTCATCACCTGGATCTGCCTGATGTCTGCTCGTAACACTTAGAGCATATACTACATCAGGTCTGGTACATAGCATGGCATACATGATGGACCCTATGGCAGAAGCATAAGGGACTCTATCCATCATTGCCCTCTCTTCAGGTGTCTTGGGAGACTGACCTTTAGAGAGTGAAATTCCATGTCTCATCGGTATGAGACCTCTCTTGGAATTTTCCATGCCAAACCTTTTGACAATGGTTTCTATGTACATGGATTGGGTTAAAGCCAGCATCTTCTTTGATCTATCTCTATAGATCCGTATTCCCAATACGTAAGATGCTTCTCCCAAATCCTTCATGGAGAAGTTCTTTGACAGCCATATCTTTACTGATGACATCATTCCTACATCATTCCCAATGAGTAGGATGTCGTCAACGTAAAGAACCAGAAATGTGATTGCACTCCTACTGTTTTTCTTGTATACACAGGGCTCATCTTCATTCTTAATAAAGCCATAAGATTTGATCGCCTCATCAAATCTAATGTTCCAGCTTCGGGATGCTTGCTTCAGTCCATAAATGGACCTCTGCAACTTGCATACCATGTCTGGAGATTCTTTGGATGTGAATCCTTCTGGTTGTATCATATACACCTCCTCCTCAAGGTTTCCATTAAGGAAGGCAGTCTTCACATCTATCTGCCAGATTTCATAATCATGGTAGGCAGCAATGGCAAGAAGAATTCTGATGGACTTAATCATAGCAACGGGTGAAAAAGTTTCGTCATAGTCAACACCTTGTCTTTGACGATAGCCTTTTGCCACTAATCTTGCCTTATAAGTCTCAATATGTCCATCTGCACCGATCTTTCTTTTAAAGATCCATTTGCAGCCGATAGGTACTATACCATCGGGTAAATCCACCAAGTTCCAAACTTGGTTGATGTACATGGACTGTATTTCAGAATTCATAGCTTCCCGCCATTTCCCGGCCTCTGGACTTTCAATGGCCTCCCGGTAAGTCTTGGGATCATCATCCTCATTATAGAGTATCCTTGAACCATCCAAATTAATATGTCCCACATATCTTTCTGGTGGTTTAGGTACTCTTTCAGACCTACGAGGTTCCTGTGTATCAATTTGAACAGGTTCAGAAACTGATGGTTCATCTGATGAACCATTGCCAGTTTGTGGGTCTGGAACTTCTTCCAGAATTACTTTACTCCCACTGTCCTTCTGGAGAATATAATCTTCTTCCAAAAAGACAGCTCTCCTGGCCACAAACACCTTTTGTTCGCCAGGATGATAGAAGTAATATCCATAAGTTTCCTTTGGATATCCCACAAATCTGCATTTGTCAGTTCTGGATTCCAGCTTATCTGCGTCATGTCTTTTAACATGAGCAGGACATCCCCAGACTTTAACATGTTTAAAGTCTGGTTTCCTTCCATTCCATATCTCATATGGAGTGGTTTCAACAGATTTGCTGGGTACCTTGTTCAGGATATACATAGCCGAACTAAGTGTATATCCCCATAAGGACACTGGTAATTTGGACATGCTCATCATGGATCGCACCATTTCCATTAATGTGCGATTTCTCCTTTCTGATACACCATTCATCTGAGGTGTATAAGGAGGTGTAAGCTGAGAAAGGATAGCATTATCCTTTAAGTATTTAATGAACTCAGTACTCAAGTATTCACCACCCCGATCCGATCGGATGGTTTTTATACTCTTTCCTGTTTGTTTTTCTACTTCATTCTTAAATTCTCTGAATTTCTCAAAGGCTTCAGATTTATACTTCAATAAGTATACATATCCAAACCTTGAGTAATCATCAGTGAATGTAATGAAGTATGAGAAACCACCAATGGCTTGGGTTGACATAGGACCACATACATCTGAATGTATCAGTTCTAATATGCATTTGGCTCGTTCTCCAGTTCCACTAAATGGAGACTTAGCCATTTTACCCATTAAACATGACTCACAGGTTGCATATGATTCATAATCAAATGGATCCAAATATCCATCTTTATGCAACCTTTGGAGTCTGTTTTCACCAATGTGTCCAAGCCTACAATGCCACAAGTAGGCTTTGTTCATTTCATACTTACTTCTCTTAATCGAAGAACCGATATGTAAATTATCATGAGACACATTCAATAGATACAATCCATTGGACAAAATAGCAGAAGCTATTAATTTATTTCTGAAATAAATTGAACAACTATTGTTCCCAAAATTTAAATTATATCCAATTCTATCTAAACATGAAATAGAAATGATGTTCCTTATTATGCTAGGTGCATAATAACATTCATCTAATATAAATGTGTCTCCGGATGGTAGCTTGAGCCTCACTGTCCCCACAGCGATCGTCGCAACTCTTGCGCCGTTACCTAGTCTCAGCTCCACCTCGCCGGTCCTCAGCTTACGCCTTCTTGTCAGTGCCTGCACAGAATTGCAGATATGAGATACACATCCAGTATCTAATACCCATGATGTACAATCTCTTATTGACAAGTTTATATCTATCATATAGATACCTGAAGCGTCCTGCTGCTTCACAGTTCCTTGAGCCTTGTCCTTGAGGTATTCCTTGCAATTCCTCTTCCAATGCCCTTTCTGGTGACAGTACAAGCAATCACCTTTCTCAGCACTTTTACCCTTGTCTTTCTTGGTGACCTTTGCCTTTCTCTGAACCTTATTCTTATTCTTTCGAAAAGCTTGGACTGCAAGTCTTTTCCTGTTGGTCTTACCAACCATTAGGACTTGGGGTTTATCCTTCACAAGGTTCCCCTCAGCAGTCTTTAACATGTTCAGCAGTTCAGCTAAGGTGGCCTGGATCTTGTTCATGTTGAAATTGACAATGAACTGAGCATATGAAGGTGGAAGTGAAGACAACACAAGGTCTGTGTGCATCTCCTTGGGAAGTGTAACCCCAAGAGCATCCAGCCTCTCCACCCATTCAATCATCTTCAGCACGTGATTCTGTACCGAAGTTCCCTCTGCCATCTGAGCCTTGAACAGATTCTTCGATATCTCATATCATTCGATTCTGCTCTGCTCACCAAAGAGCTCCTTCAAATGGAGCATGATGGATCTAGCATCCATCTCTTCATGTTGCCTCTGCAATTCATTGCTCATAGAGGCTAACATATAGCATTGGGCCATGGTGGAATCCTCCTTCTATTTTTCATACGCTATCATTTCCTCCTCTGGAGCATCTAATGCTGGTTCAGCAGGAGGTTCAGTATCCAAGACGTAGGCAATCTGCTCAGACCTGAGGACTATCTTCAGGTTTCTGAGCCAATCTGAGTAATTGGTGCCTGTCAAACGGTTGGCATCAAGTATGCCTCGCAACGGGTTATGATGCGACATTCTCGCCTACAGGAGATAATCAATTGATAATTAGCAGATATTCAGATTATCTAAAACAAGATATGGTCTTTTATTATCTAGTTTTACTCCCACTAATTTTCGACGGACTGTATAACCTTCAGATATACAGAACGGGAGACGCCGACTGTCTCCTAGTGGGGATCAGAATCTCCAAGCATCACAGTATGACCTCGGGTAAACACATAGTATCATACTGCTATCTCAGAGCAATCATCTCATGATAATTGCAACTCCTTGCAATATCCGATCGTACTTCGGCTCCCAAGTTTAATGGTCCCGGGTAAACACAGTAGACCATTATCCCCGGTCTAAGCTTTACCATCAATACGTGACAGAGTAAAGTAGAAACATAGTTCCCGGGTAAACACGTGGATGACTATATCGTTCCTCTACTCTTATCCAAAGGCATCTCATGCCATGATCAACAGTCCTCTCATCAGTTAATGACATACCTCGGGTAAACACATAGTATCTGCCACCACCAAATTGAGTTCTATTAATCATATTGATGGAGAGCCACGCGGTACATTCTCAATGACTCGCGCTACGGCTTAGAGTTTGTAACGAAGGTTTTGCTTATTTAATTTGGTCTCATCCTAGGTGATAGTATTAAATATATCGAATATTTATTAATACTAATAACCTAGCAAATATAAAGCACACACATCACATACATGTCATTAGTGTGGTCATGGACGGCACTGCGGTTTGACTTGAGCCAGACAGTCAAACGCACACATTCACACAATAGAACAACTTATATCATGAGTCTGCAAACCCATGAATGTAATGAACTCCTTCATTTTCATCTGGTCAGTAGTTGTGGATCATCCTCGCTCCACGCGCATCCGCCTCGAGTAAATTACATCGTAATTCTCAATTACATGATAATTTAAATGAGGAAGCCTTATGGCGATTACATCGAGGTGGAAGATAGAAGTACAATGGAATATGAGAGGGAGAGGTTCGCAGACCTCTATTTATTAATACACAATAAACCACACAATCACATTCCACATCCACAATTAATGCTCGTCCATGACCACCATGTGTTTTATTAAACAAACCACACATGAATTGCGCATCAAATGGCTAAATAAAATTTTCGAAAATAACTTATAATTTTGGTTTCATAAAACCAGGGACCAATCAAAATTGGATTTAGGATTTTCGAAAACTTTAGTATTTATTTCAAGCATGCTAATTTAAATCTAATTTAAACAAGCAAATAAATGCACATCAATAAGTGCACATTAACTCCAAATAGATGCATTTACAACATTCCATGCTAATTATTTTACAGACATTAAAAAATTAATTTAACAATTAAATTAATTCTCTTTAATGTCAAGATAATCTAACAATTAGATTAAAACAAACTTGATTAACAACAATTGTTAAATAAAACATAATTCCAAAAATTATGGGACCTTTAACAGTGAAATAACAGACCTTAATTCATTTAAAATCCAATTTTAAATTTAAATTAAAAATCTGTTATTTAAAAGGGCCATTAAGTAATTTAAAACGAATTAAAATGGGTTAAATATAAAGGAAATAGGGCCAGCGGACCAATGGTCCGGGCCGGACCCTGGGCTGAGCCCAGCCGGTCCCTGGCTCGGACCCAGGTCCACCCACAAGGGCACGGACCTGGTCCGGGCCCAGGGCCGGGCTGGCTCGGACCCGAGGGCCCGACCTGGGCCCATCGGGCCCGCCCCCCCCACCCGAGCGCAGCTAGGAAACCCTAGCTGCGCGCAGGTGAGGGGCGGCGGCTCCCTGCCCCGCAGGTGCCGGCCGGCAGGGCCCCGGCCCCTTTGGAGGCCGCCGGCACCCATGGGCGGCGGCGACGGCGTCGGCAACCCCCTGGTTGCCGGCGGTATCCTTTTAAAACCCCCCCCCCCCCCCCCCCCCCCCCCCCCCCCCCCCCTTGTTTTCTTTGTTTTTCAAGCAAAAATTTAGAAATAGGAGGGGGCTCGGTCGTCCTCCCCGTTGCCGGCCATGGATCATCCTGACCACCATCAACATCGTGGAGGGAAGCCCATGCTCCAGCGAGCCATCCCCAACGTTTGGGGTGCCCATGGACATGCCGACGCGATGCGTTCTTCGTCAGACGAAGAACACGAAATAACCCAAATTAAAATCCGATTTTAATCACAGTAATTACAGTAAATACTCTGTGATCATCCCATGATCACAACACAAGTGATTAAAATCAAAACTATGCATGGAATTGATTATAAACGCATTAATTTGGAGACCGAAACGGCGAAAACACAGTGGAACCTGGCTCTGATACCACTGTTGGGATCGCTGTGTCGGGATCCGATCCTAAAACGCAGCGGAATAAAGAAGTTCGGGATCGGATCTGTCCCGTTTCGGTCGTTAAAACTAAAACCGATGTAGATCGATTTACCTTGCGCGGATTCGAATCCGCGTCCGTTTTCCAGTTCCGTCGGAGCGATGCCGCAAGTCGCGCAGATGCCCGACCTCTAGCGGTATCCACGCGGTTCTCCTTGCGATGGATCGTCCTCGCTTCCTCGCTCGCTGCGGCGCTCGAAGATCCCGTCTGACTGCGCGTGATCCGCCGCGACATGCGGATCCAGATTCCCCGTCGAACGGGAAGTGGAGCAGTTGGGAACAGCACGCCCAGAGGAGAGAGAAAGTGGGGAAGAACGAATGACGGCTAGGTCAGGGTTGCTGGCCCCGGACGTAGAATCCGTTCTTTTATAAAAAGTCAGTTTGCGGTTTTTCACAAAAACCCAGACTTATCCGAAATCCTGTCGGATTATCCATCGACTTGAAAACCATTTGCGTGTGACCCTCTAGGCCCAAATACCAGTCCAGTTAATAGCCCATTAAGTCCAGTAACCCTTTACTGACCCACTGAATTAATTAATATCCTTATATTCAATTAATCAGCCGAATTTAATGTCCCACAATAAATTCGGACGGACTGCCGATCACGTTGGATGCCAAGCAACATCGCGTGGTCCTGGATGGAACTGGGGTTATCGCAACCCTCTATTGGAACCTTTCTGTCATCGGTTAGCGCGCGGATATAATCCTTCATCCGTACAATGTTCCCGAATCGACCTAGGGCATGGTTTACTGTTAAACCCTATTTGGTCGATTCACTTGAATCAGATGCTGCTAATCTGAATCCGATAACTCCTTATCGATTACAGAGTCCGCCCTGGCCAGGGACTTTAAGCGCATCATTCCCGGAACATTCTCTCTCAAACAACCGAGAGCGGATGATCCCGTATTGAACACACAATTACCTTCGAGGGCATTTTCCTGAACCCGATCACTTGACTTATTGATATCCCATGGTTAGGGATTCGTTCGTCAAGGTCAAAGCTCAAAAACCTACCAACAAGGTATCCTTGGAGTCTCAGGTCCAAGGATCATCCACGCAACCGTGACAATTGAATCGAGCTGGTTAACAGTGAGGTGATTACCATCCAGCGATTCATAGTCGGATCAGTTCAGTGAACTCATTCTCCAATGAGCACCTATAGGTTCAGCATAGTGTCTCCACACAAGTGACTTATGGGATCAGTCACCCTCATCATATGAGCTGAAGTAACCTATACTAGTCTATCCGGATGTTCGATGTCCTATCTCAAACATCCTATGACTAGGAACAATTAAGAACATGTGTTTATAAGTCTTTGGTCCCGTAATTATGATCTCATCATAATCCAAAGACTATTGCACATGTTCATGGACTTCATCGTGATTCGATGAACACAGATCGAATTAATTACACACAATGAATTATTGCCATTTATTAATAATCTGAATATATATACAGTATCGGATTGGCTTTGAGACCATCTAATACTAACACTAACCCTAGCCGCCCTTCCTCTGTTTCTCTCTCTCTCTGGCATCCAGACAGATCTAGATCTGCTCTGCCGCTTCTCCGAATCCCGTTCGATGGGAAATCGTCCGCGTGTTGCGGCGATCGTTGCGGCGACCGGCGGAGGTTTCGTGGGCTGCGAAGAACGAGGAACGTGAGGATATCCGTCGCGAGGAGGATCGCGTGGACTTCGCTAGAGGCCGGGCACTTGCGCGGCTTGCGGTGTCGCACCGAGGGAACCGAACGGTTGCGGATTCGAATCCGCACAAGGTGAGAACTTCGATTATCCGATAATCGATTTTAGTTTTTCGAAACGGGAAAACGGATCACTATTTTATTTTATTTTTCGCTGCGTGAGCGATCCGGAGAAACCCGAGAAATCCCAACATGTGACACGGGGCGGCCATCTGGAGGCTCCGCTTCGATTCCCGACTGCTCTGCCTTCCGTCCGACAGGAGATTCTGAATCCGCATGTCGCGGCGGATTACGCGCAGCCAGACGGGATCCACGAACGCTGCATCGAGCGAGGAGGCGAGGACGATCCATCGCGAGGAGAACCGCATGGATACTGCTAGAGGTCGGGCATCTGCGCGACTTGCGGCATAGCTCCGACGGAACCGGAAAACGAACGCGGATTGGAATCCGCGCAAGGTAAATCCGATTTACTCCGGTCTTGTTTTGTTGATCGAAACGGGATGGATCCGGTCGGATCCCGACACAGCGAACCCAACAAATACTACACCCTTACCATCCAAACCTCTCATCCACAACAACCGATCGCCTAACCCTTACAATACCATGCTACCACCTAAACCCCTCATCCGCGTTAACCAATCACTCGATGTACCACAAAACCAACCCATAACGCCCTTTAAACCCTTCATAAACCCAGCAGTACTAAAAGCATCGCTTGCCTCATCCATTGTTGAACTCCGGAGCGGCCGCATCTTTAGCAAGGTGTTCCCGCAATCTGCCGTCCAGGAAAGTCCGTTACGAGTAGCTGATGAAGTACATAATGAAGAGAGTGCACTAGGCACTCAATATGATTTGTTGAAGTATCTTGACAGGAAACCGGTACGCATTTCCATTTTAGAATTAATCAAAAGATCTAAGACCCATCAAGAAGCCTTGCTGAAATATTTACAAAAAGTCATGGTTAATGAAGATGTGCCGGTAGAAAAGATTACAACGCTGCTAGTTCATCAGGGGGATCAGCCCTCCATATCTTTCCACTCCTTTGAATTGGCACCCTTGGCAACAAGGGGCATGGTGTTGCGTATAACTGTTAACATTTGCAGTAAAGCCGTGGATGTATATCTGGTCAATACTGGAGCATCTATCAATGTGTTGCCTCCAAAAACACTGGAATTCTGTGGTGTACCTAGAGAAAAATGGTTGCCTTTCCCTATATCAGTTACTGCTTATGACAACTCCACTTGTTCCCCTCTGCCGAAGTTGAATTCCACATTCTGGAGATTGATCCTTCACTGAAAGGGATACTCAGCCGTCCTTACATTAAGCTACTCGAGGCTATACCATCTACAAATCATCAATACCTCAAGTTTCCTTATAAAGGATGAGTCATCAAGGTCATGAGCATGTCTATCCTTGCTGCTGCTCACTCGTTAAATACAAATCCAATTACAGTCTCTCCACCCATTCAACGACTCATCCTGTCCATGCTACAAACTTACCTACTATCAGCTGACCCATTGAAGTTCACTATTCCTTCATCCTATCCGATTGATGGTGTAAAGAGGGGGAAGTTCATGAGTACCCCTGGATGGAATATTATGATGAAGACTGGGTATCAGCCTGGAAAAGGTTTGGGGGCATAGCTGCAAGGCATAATTAAGCCAGTGAAAGATGACAGGAGGATACCTAGGAATGGCCTGGGTTACAAGCCCGAGAAAGTATGACACACAATTGTCCAGCAGCAAGAGGAAGAAGATGGTCACGAAATATGGAAGACAATTGTTACACCATGTAAGGAAAAGCGGGATCCCCTCAATTGGACCTTGTGTACCCATTTTGTAAAAGGGCCCGTCATCCGGTATGATAATGATAACACTGTGATAATAACTTCCTGTAACGACCCGCCACCCTATAATCGGGGATCCGATTACTAAATGGGTACCGAATCATTAATTTGGAACCAAACCAGGATCTAGTAAGTCTGGGAAATAAATAATAAACTAAGCTAAACATTCACATCGCATTGAATTGAAATGAAAGTGCAGGAATTAAAATTATTACAATGCGATTCGATACAGCAAATAATTACATACTCCAACTGAAAAGAAATAATTAAACATACAGGCCAGAAATAAATAACAACTACATCGGGGCATACCCCTAGACAACCGCTGAAGGCGCTCAACACACGGCCGCACACGCCGCTCTAGGTCTGCTGGGAGTCCTCACCTGAAAACCGCAGGGGTGAGTCTCAAGACAAGACTCAGTAGGGATCCTTCGATCCCCACTGCCCACACACACACCCACAAGTGCAAAAATACAGCTAACGGTAAAGTAACAAGCTCAGTAGTAGGTACAATTCCTAACTCTCAACGTGAAATCACATGCAGTCGAAGTGTATTAAACATGCATATTTCTAAACTAACCGACAAGGGAACCCACGACTGCCGCCTCGATAGAACACGTCAACCACACAAACAACGGTGGGAAAAACCTCAACCCGCTGAGACCAAGTAGTAACCCCTCGGATAGCACTCTAGCTACTCCGGCCCAACTGGCTCAGGTGGTTACTCCTTCCCTCAGCACGAGTGACTCTCCGAATGTACCACTCCAACACCGGTACTAGCTGACCCCGGGGTTCACCAGGTGACCCTCTCTCACTAGGCGTCACCCCGCCCACGCCCCCACCGGCGCTGTGCTCACGCCCCCACCAGCACAGGGTGATAAAGCGCTACAATGTCACTCCAGGTCCACAGTAACACAAAACACCAAAACCCGGCACAGTACGATCCGGTCACGTGAAAATCCCGCGATCGCACGACACACACGCAGTGCCATCCGGTCATGAAGAATCCATTTCTACCAAGTACACTAAAGCATGCACTAACCAACTATCTAGCAGTATGAACACATTTTACTGGCATGAATTAGTGAGGTTCTGTCTTGAATCGCGTCGCTCAAGGTCGACGCCATTCAAGCTCCATGTACTGGTTTATGTAAAACACTGTCTTCAGAATCAGGCCTAAAAGGCGTCGACACTAGTGGTCGCCTTTTTAAAAGGCGTCGACATCCCCAGACGCCATTTATCACAGAAAACCAGGAATTTCAGAAAACACTAATCAGGGAATTTCTGCCTTAAAAGGCGTCATGTCTACCCGACGCTATTCAAATCGCATCGCCCAACCATGACGTCTTTTAGTCCCAGAATTCCCGAACTGGCAGACTCTCAACAAGGCGATTTCTGGCTAAAAAGGCGTCGTGATGGCCCGACGCCCTTCAAAAAGGCGTCGTCCATGCACGACGTCTTTCAACCCCCAGAAACCAGTCTGTCACGAGCCTGAGGGCTTCCTTCCAACCCTAACAACCCCAAAATCACCCAAAAACGGAGGAGAAAGAGGGGCAATTCAATCAACAGGAAACCACATTCATAGAAATCCCCCAAATCATCAAGAAGAACTCCTAAACATGCTTGTTCTACCCCCCGAAACCAAAGATCCACAACATGCTTAAACGGGAAAAAACATGGTTTAAACACAATACTATGGGAACCGTCACCCTACCGGATACTTGAACTCCTCCAAGCTTCAAGCCGTCCACCCGTCTCACCCCACGCCGCCGCCGGTACCGCCGTGGTCGTCCTTACTCCACCGTGACGTCGGCCGCCGTCCGGAGAGTAAAACGCCGCAGTGGAAGTGGAGGTGGTAGTGGTAGGAGCTAGGTAGAGGATGGAGTGGAGGGAGAGATGGAATGGTGGGAGGAAAAGAAGGAGGAGGAGGAATCGCCGCCGAGTTCGCCGGAGGGGAAGGAGAGAAAGAGAGAAGGAAGAAAGTGAGGGAAAGAAGGAGGGCTCGCGGGGTTAACCAGAGACTGGATAAAACGCGTCGACATCCATGGACGTCTATCAGGTGACGTGACGGCCGCTCTGACAGGACTCTGAAACGCGTCGTCCTACACAGACGCCGTTCAGACAACTTGTCAGGGCCGTACTCTGACACACCCAGAGTCGCAGTATGAAAGGCGTCGTCCCACGCGGACGCTGTTCAGACGATACGACAGGGCCGTACTCTCGCGGCCCAAAGCCAGCCCACGTGGCACCCACGTGGCAGAACCTGAAACGCGTCTGCAATGGTGGACGCCATTCAAAACGCGTCTCGAGGTCCTGACGCGAATTGACACAGAACCTCCACCCCCCACTAGGGCCAGAACTACAGGGTCCGACCCCGAAAACCGGATCCGAAAGTCTCGATCCTTACACTTCCTATTTTGATCTACCTGACATTTATGGAAGAGAATTGGCCAGACAATGCTCGCCGCTGTTGACATACAAATCCTTAGAGGCTCTACGGCCGATGAAGAGGAGGAAGTTCCTGTTAGGAATCGCCTAGAACGCAGCGGAAAATAAAATCGATTCCTATGTATCGGTTGCTGGGATCGTAAAACGGACAATAAAATTAAACGCGGGAAGAACTGTTCTTCACCTTTGCGGGGTTTCGAATCTCCCGTGGATGATTCCGACTCGGTAATCACGCACGCGCACAATCTCTAGAGGTATCCACACGAGCTCCCGCTGTAGACGCGTTTTCCTCTTCGACTTGAGTGCTCCGACCAGATCTCAAATCCACCATGCGCGGAAAGAGAAAGATCTACTCCAAGAGAGAGAAGGAGAGAGAGAGAGGAGAGAGAGAATCTTGAGGTGTAAAATTCGTCCAACCAACTTTTACCCCTCCCCTTGGCCTCCTTATATAAGAAATAAGGATAAGCACAAGGATTAATCCTCATGATTATCCAAGAGTTTGGCCTTGGATAAATCTCCATTAAATCTTCATGTTTATCCTGCGGCTTTTCATAAAAACCCAGATAAGCATGAAATTTAACGTCTCTCACCGTCTGACGAGAACTCTTATGTGTGTGACCCTCTAGGCCCATATATCAGTCCGGTTTCAGGCCCATTAAACTTAGAACTAATTCTAAAGTTTAATATTTATTAATTAATATTTAAACATCATATGTTAAATAATTAATTTAATAAATAAGTGGTTTATCATCTGATGATTAATCCACTTGGCCTTCTGATCATGAACGGTACCAAACACTACCTCATGATCCCAGAAGATATAAGGGATATTGTTCCCCTTAATTGAACCTTTCCGTCTGCAGATACCGCACAGATAAAATCCTTCACTCATCCAATGTCCCAATAACGCAAGGGTATGGTTTTATAGTCAAACCCTCTATCACATTATTTAGATGGATTCCAGTACTCAGTTAATTTCTAGAAAGACATCTCTTTCATTTGACCCTGGCCAGGGATTTATGTGTACACATCCATAGGACATTCTCTCTCCAGTCTTATACCAAGAGTGAGTGATCCCTTGTTGTTCACTCAATTACCTTCGCAAGCTTTCCACTGTATCTGAGAGACCAACTATTGTGAGCTTAATGGTTAAAGTCCACAAGTCAGAGAATCAAGATACAATGGTCTACAAACAAGGTATCATTGGTGACTCAGGTCAAAGGACCAACTATGCTACTGCAACGATTGAATTTCCTGGTTGACTAATAGGTATAATTACCATCCAGGAATTCTTATTTGGGTCTGTTCAGTGAACTCATTCTCTAATGAGCACCCACAAGTTCGTCTTAGTGTCACCACACGAGTGAATGTGAGACCATTCACCCTCATCACATGAGCAGACAAAACTTGTGTTGATCTTATCGGATATTTAATGTCCATCTCAAATATCTTATGATCGAGAAATGATAAGACAAGTGACTGAGGATATTGATCTCACTATCATGATCTCATCATGATTCAATATCCTATACATTTGTCTACGGACCTTCATTACGATAGTTAGTTTGCAAGAACTATAAATGAAGAAATGATTGCCTTTATTAATAATCTGAACTAGAATATACAATGATTGACTTTGAGGCCACCCAATTCTATCATTCTCCCACTTGGACTATAGCCAATCACCCATATGTCTAAGTCTCATAGACTTCAGGTGACGTTCTAAATTGTTTTGAGACAATGGCTTAGTCAAGGGATCTGCTACATTATCTTCAGATGAGACTTTCTCAACTACTATATCTCCTCGGGCGATAATCTCACGAACAAGATGAAATCGTCTCAGAATGTGCTTTGACTTCTGATGTGATCTTGGCTCCTTCGCTTGAGCTATTGCCCCATTGTTGTCACATAATAATGGAACAGGATCTGAAATGATTGGAACTACTCCAAGTGCAGAGAAGAACTTCTTCATCCAAACCGCCTCCTTGGCCGCTTCAGCTGCAGCAATATATTCTGCTTCGTTCGTCGAATCTGCAGTTGTTTCTTGTTTGGAACTTTTCCAACTTATTGCACCTCCATTTAACATGAACACAAATCCAGACATGGATTTGCTATCATCCATATCCGACTGGAAACTCGAGTCAGTAAACCCTCGAAGTTCCAAGTCGTTTCCTCCATAGACGAGAAATAGATCCTTAGTCCTTCTTAAGTATCTAAGGATACATTTCACCGCCTTCCAGTGTTCTTCACCTGGATCAGCCTGATATCTACTAGTGACACTTAGTGGGTGTGCCACATCAAGCCTAGTACATAGCATTGCATACATGATAGATCCTATTGCCGAGGCATAAGGAACTCTATCTATGTATGCTTTCTCTTCAGGTGTCTTGGGAGACATTCCTTTAGAGAGATAAATTCCATGCCTCATTGGAACGAGACCTCTCTTGGAATTTTCCATGCCAAACCTTTTGACTATGGTATCTATGTACATAGATTGGGATAAGCCAAGCATCCTTTTGGACCTATCTCTATAGATCCTTATTCCCATAATATAAGATGCTTCTCCCAAATCTTTCATGGAGAAGTTTTTGGATAACCAAGTCTTTACTGATGACAATATTCCTACATCATTCCCAATGAGTAGAATGTCATCAACGTAAAGTACTAAAAAGATAACTGCGCTCCCACAAGTCTTTTTGTATACACAAGGTTCATCTTCATTCTTAATGAAGTCATAAGATTTGATTGCTTCATCAAATCTTAAGTTTCAAGTTCAGGATGCCTACTTTAATCTATAAATAGATCTTTGCAGCTTGCATACCTTGCTTGAATGTTCTTTGGAAGTGAATCCTTCAGGTTGTATCATATACACCTCTTCTTGAAGGTTCCCGTTAAGGAATGCTGTTTTCACATCTATTTGTCATATTTCATAATCATAGAATGTTGAGATAGCAAGAAGTATTCTGATTGACTTAATCATGGCAACTGGAGAAAATGTTTCGTCATAGTCAATGCCTTGCCTTTGACGATATCCTTTTGCTACCAGTCTTGCCTTGTATATGTCAATCTGTCCATCTGCCCCGATCTTTCTTTTAAAGATCCATTTACTGCTAATAGGTACTATACCTTCTGGCAGATTAACCAAGTTCCAAACTTGGTTGGCATACATGGATTGAATTTCAGAATTCATTGCCTCTTGCCATTTCTTTGATTCTTGACTATTCATGGCTTCTAGGTAGGTTTGAGGATCATCATCCTCATTTAAGTGCACTTTTGGTTTGCCATCATCGATATGTCCAACATATCTTTCAGGCTGCTTAGGCACTCTACTTGATCTGCGAACCTTTTGTGTATCATCTTGAACAAGTTCTTGAGTCAATGGTTCAGTAAATGAACTATAGTTGATTTGTGAGTCTAGAATTTCTTTCAGTTCTATCTTGCTCCCATTGTCTTCTTTTGAAAGATATTCTTTCTCTAAGAAGACAACTCTTTTTGCGACAAACACCCTTTGATCGCTAGGCTGATAGAAATAATATCCAAAAGTCTCTTTTGGATATCCCACAAATCTACATTTTTCTGTCCTGACTCTAACATGCTTAAAGTCTGGTTTCTTTCCTTTCCATATCTCATATGGAGTGGAAGACATTGACTTACTGGGAACTTTGTTCAACAGATATGCAGCAGTCAACAGTGCATATCCCCATAAAGAGATTGGAAGTTTAGCATAACTCATCATTGATAGTACCATATCTAATAGAGTACGATTTCTCCTTTCCGATACACCATTTAATTGTGGTATATAGGGAGGGGTCCACTGAGACAAAATACCATTATTCTTAAGATATTATGTGAATTCTGTACTTAAGTATTCACCCCCTCGATCTGATCGAAGAGTTTTGATACTCTTTCCAGTCTGGTTCTCAACTTCATTTTTAAACTCTTTAAATTTCTCAAAGACTTCTGACTTATATTTCATTAAAATATATGTAGTCATATCTTGAGAAATCATATGTAAATGAAACAAAGTATGAGTAACCACCCATAGCATGAGTGGACATTGGACCACATACATCACTATATATTAGTTCCAATAAGTCCTTAGCTCTTTCTCCATGTCCTGAGAATGGAGCTTTGGTCATTTTTCCCATGAGACAAGCTTTACAAGTTGCAAATGATTCATAATCAAATGGATCAAGATATCCATTCTTTTGTAACCTAATGATCTTGTTCTCATTTATATGACCGAGCCTACAATGCCACAGGTATGATTTATTCACATCCTTATCTACTCGTTCAAGAGACTTATTTACTAGACAAACATCATATGAAATATCAAGTAAATATAATCCATTCAATAAATATCCAGAAGCAAACAATTTGTCTCATTGATAAATGGAACAACCTTTATTCTCAAGTTTCATAGAATATCCTTGTTTATCTAAACATGAAATAGATATGATATTCCTAATAATGGTCGGAACATAGTAAAAATCTATTAGTTCCAATGAGTCTCCTAACGGCATCTGATGTCTTGTTGTCCCCACAGCTAACGCAACAACTTTTGCTCCATTCCCAAGCCTCAGATCCACGTCTCCGCGGTTCAATCTTCTTTTACTTGTTAGCACCTGCAAATTATTGCAGATATGAGAAACACATCCAGTATCTAATACCCAAGATGTTGATTCTCTATAAGACAAGTTAAGATCGATCATGAGTATACCTGAAGCTTCACCAAGCTTCTCATTTGCTTTTTCTGCTAGATAGATCTTGCAGTTTCTCTTCCAGTGACCTTCTTTATGGCAGTGGAAATACTGACCTTTATCATTGACTTTAGCTTTGTCCTTTTGAACCGCCGGTTTGCGTTTCACTAGCTTCTTAGGCTTACCTTTCTTAAAGGTCTGTCCAGCTTTTCTTTTCTTATTGGTCTTACCAACAAGCATTACATGTGGCTTATCTTTCTGGATAGTGCCTTCTGCTGTCTTCAACATATTGAGCAGCTCAGCCAGTGTAACTTCAATTTTGTTCATATTGAAGTTAATAATGAATTGTGAAAATGAATCTGGAAGGGACTGTAGGATTAAGTCGATGCTTAGGTCATTGTTCATAACAAAGCCAAGCACTGCAAGCCTCTCAATCCATTCTATCATCTTAAGCACATGAGTTTGCACAGATGTGCCCTCACTCATTCTGGTCCTGAACAATTTCTTAGATATCTCATATCTTTCTGTTCTTGATTGTTCACCAAACAACTCTTGTAGGTGATTCAGAATGGACTTAGGTTCCATGTTATCATGTTGTCGTTGTAATTCATTGTTCATTGAACCAAGCATATAACACTGGACTTTGACAAAGTCCTCCTTCCAGTTTTCAAACATCATTAATTCATCCTCATTAACAATTTCACCGGGTTGTACTGGATCTGGTTGATCCAGGACATAGGCTAACTTTTCACACCTGAGGACAATCTTCAGGTTGCGTAACCAATCAATGTAATTAGGTCCCGTGAGTTTGTTTGCATCAAATATGCAACGAAGGGGGTTAGGTGATGACATAGCGACCTACAAGGAAATATAAAAATAAGCAGATAGTTCTTAAAATCAGATTCAGGACTTTTAATCTAGATTTAGGATCCCACTATTTTTCGGCGATCTGTATGACCCTCTAATATACAGAACGGGAGATTCCGGTGATCTCCTAATGGGGATCAGAATCCTTCGGGCATCATGCATGTGATCTTGTGGTAGCACAATAAATCACATCAAGTCCCTTAGGCAGTCAACTCTTGACAATTGCAACATTTGCAATATCCGATCAATTTAACCCCTGAATCAGAATGACCTTGTGGTAGCACAACAAATCAAATGATTCAGTTAAGTTTATCCATCATTACTCAGATAACATGAATTCATAGTGCAATCTTTGTGGTAGCACAATAAAACTACACTATTTGTCCATTTATCTTAATGACATCACATGTCGTAGACCTAGGTTAATTTCTAAATCAAATAGACCTTGTGGTAGCACAATGAATCCATTTGAGATAAGAATTATCCTTAGATCTATAATGATGGTGGGTTACGTGGATTATTCTGAAAATCTCACGTTTACAACTTAAATTTTTAAAAGAGGGGTTTTTGAGTTGATTTATAATAATCGTGCTATCAATAGTATTTCGATTTGAAGTATCATAATACTTAATAGAAATATATATATATGATAGCATAGTCCACAAATATCACATATATGCAGAAAAATAAATAGGGATGATCATGGACTGCTTAAGCTACTATGGAATCATCGGAGCCAAACGATGATCCATAATAGAATCCTAATGTGAAAACAGCAACACCAGTTCCATTTGATGCGAGTCCTTCCTCCAGAGGTGTCTTCAGAAGCTCCCGTCCTTTAAACTTAATCTGTAACATTTAAATATGAAATTTAGGACTCGCAGGTCCTTAAATGTATATTTAAATAATAAGAAACCTTGATCTTATCAAGGGGAGTACAATCTTATAGGAAGATAGAGAGTACATTTGGATTAAGAGAGAGGAGGACACGCAGGTCCTATTTAAAATACAAAATGAAATATGCATCGCATTCATTCACATCAATCATCACATGATAATACTAAGTCCATGATCATCCCACCATAAAAACACATCACACGCATCATAATTATCACATAATTACTGTTGGTATTAAATTTTATAAATATAAAATTATAATACCAATAAGTTTTCTAAATAACATTTATTTCAATATTATAATTAATATTCAAAACATTATTGACTAATGAAATAACTAAACCATTCAGTTAATCTAAATACTTATTCAAACATTTTGAACAGATAAATAAAATCAAGTTATGCATAAAATAAGTTTAAAACAATTTTAAACTTAATTGATTTAATAGGGAAGTTAATTATCTAAAACAATTTTAAATAATTAACCAATACCCTATAATCAATAAAACCCTTTAAATGAATTAACAGTTATTAAACAGTTTAATAATCTGTTAATAATAATAAGAATAATTAATAACAATTATTAATTATCCCAAAAAATATATATTTTAAAACAGTTTTAAAATGGGCCTTAAAAGGGTTTAAAGGGGGCTAAAAAGGGGTTAATGGGCCTAAACGGGTCGGTAGGGGAGCGTCGGGTCCGGATCTGATCCGGGTCGAGCGCGGGTATGCGCGGGTCCGGGCGGGCGGCCCGGTGCCCACGCGCCGCTCACCCCCGTCGCCCGTTAGGGTTTCGGGGGGGAGCAACCTGCAATGCGCAGGCGAACCAGCACGGGGAGGCCACCGCCGGCCCTGGCGAACGGCGGCGGAGCTCCGGCCAGCCCCAACGGCACCGGTGAACGACGCCGGTGACCCTGGTGATCGCCGCCGGGAACGCTCCTCGACCCTTCCCTGCGAAACAGTCGCAGCAGCGCCTGGTTCTCCCCCGACCGGCGAGGGCAGGTCATCGCCGACCCAAGCGACCGGCGGCGGGCCTCCGGCCGGCCTTAATGGCACCGGTGGACGTCGCCGGCGGCGGCGGTTCTTGTTGCCGGACGTCCCTAATTCCCTGCATGCCCGGGATCTCTATACAAAGCCGGTTCTCAATGCGACTTGGTCCGCATGCCCTCCGATGGGGCAACGTGCCACCGACTGTAGCACTGGCTGGGGAAGCACCGGCCGGGCTCTCTGGAACCGTCGGATGTCGCCGGTGACGCCGGTGCGTAGCGCCGGACGTCCGAAATATTCTGCAACCCTGATATCCTATATCATGGCCGTTCTGCATGCATATCAATATTTTTTATGCGGGTCGGGGCCATGAAGGGAGACCATGGCGAGGGAGCATATGGTTGCTGGGCGTCCTACGCAGCAGCAAGAGGCCAGGGACAACTCCCATAGCCGTCCTCATCAAAATAATTTCCCTTTACTTTGCGGGACATGCATACGATTAAAACAGAACCCAGCAGGAGCCCTTTCTTACAGACGAACCGAAAATTGCCCTATTTAATTCCGGGATCATATCCCAATAAGTTTTAGACATTCTAAAAATGTGGGGAACGATTCCCTCATTTTAAATAATTTTTAGCCTAAGAACATGTACAATACAGGTTCTTCACGCATAACGAGAAATTATCACGCAAAACGATGTCGTTTTACGATCGAACCAGCAACCTGGCTCTAATATCACTGTTAGGAATCGCCTAGAATGCAGCGGAAAATAAAATCGATTCCTATGTATCGGTTGCTGGGATCGTAAAACGGACAATAAAATTAAACGCGGGAAGAACGGTTCTTCACCTTTGCGGGGTTTCGAATCTCCCGTGGATGATTTTGACTCGGTAATCGTGCACGCGCACGATCTCTAGAGGTATCCACACGAGCTCCCGCTGTAGACGCATTTTCCTCCTCGACTTGAGTACTCCGACCAGATCTCAAATCCACCATGCGCGGAAAGAGAAAGATCTACTCTAAGAGAGAGAAGGAGAGAGAGAGAGGAGATAGAGAATCTTGGGGTGTAAAATTTGTCCAACCAACTTTTACCCCTCCCCTTGGCCTCCTTATATAAGAAATAAGCATAAGCACAAGGATTAATCATCATGATTATCCAAGAGTTTGGCCTTGGATAAATCTCCATTAAATCTTCATGTTTATCCTGTGGCTTTTCATAAAAACCCAGATAAGCATGAAATTTAACGTCTCTCACCGTCTGACGAGAACTCTTATGTGTGTGACCTTCTAGGCCCATATATCAGTCCGGTTTCAGGCCCATTAAACTTAGAACTAATTCTAAAGTTTAATATTTATTAATTAATATTTAAACATCATATGTTAAATAATTAATTAAATAAATAAGTGGTTTATCATCTGATGATTAATCCACTTGGCCTTCTGATCATGAACGGTACCAAACACTACCTCATGATCCCAGAAGATATAAGGGATATTGTTCCCCTTAATTGAACCTTTCCGTCTGCAGATACCGCACAGATAAAATCCTTCACTCATCCAATGTCCCAATAACGCAAGGGTATGGTTTTATAGTCAAACCCTCTATCGCATTATTTAGATGGAATCCAGTACTCAGTTAATTTCTAGAAAGACATCTCTTTCATTTGACCCTGGCCAAGGATTTATGTGTACACATCCATAGGACATTCTCTCTCCAGTCTTATACCAAGAGTGAGTGATCCCTTGTTGTTCACTCAATTACCTTCGCAAGCTTTCCACTGTATCTGAGAGACCGACTATCGTGGGCTTAATGGTTAAAGTCCACAAGTCAGAGAATCAAGATACAATGGTTTACAAACAAGGTATCATTGGTGACTCAGGTCAAAGGACCAACTGTGCTACTGCAACGATTGAATTTCCTGGTTGACTAATAGGTATAATTACCATCCAGGAATTCTTATTTGGGTCTGTTCAGTGAACTCATTCTCTAATGAGCACCCACAAGTTCGTCTTAGTGTCACCACACGAGTGAATGTGAGACCATTCACCCTCATCACATGAGCAGACAAAACTTGTGTTGATCTTATCGGATATTTAATGTCCATCTCAAATATCCTATGATCGAGAAATGATAAGACAAGTGACTGAGGATATTGATCTCACTATCATGATCTCATCATGATTCAATATCCTATACATTTGTCTACGGACCTTCATTACGATAGTTAGTTTGCAAGAACTATAAATGAAGAAATGATTGCCTTTATTAATAATCTGAACTAGAATGTACAATGATTGGCTTTGAGGCCACCCAATTCTATCAGTTCCATGATCCTGAATGTGAGTGGTACCATTGGTTTGATACTTGGGACCTATACATAGTATTGAATAGACTATTCTTGCACCTTGCTGAACCATAGTGGCCGTCGTTGGTTGATGAATTGATAGAAGGGTCTGGGACCATATTTGACAAAAGGATTTTGCTAAATGAAGAGACAGATGAAGGGGAGCTAGATGACTCCTATGAAGTTGGTTTGACAACAGATCATCTCTGGAGGGCTACGTATCCCTCTCATGTATTCACTCTCCACACCCTGTTTTGTACTCAGTTCCTAACCCCGACCTGGTCGAGGGTCATCATTGAAGATATTCCACGGGCACTGCCCATTATCATCACCCTGTCCCCTCAGGCCATTTTACCACGGATTCCTCTCGATCTTGAGAGGATCTATGATCTAATTTGGGACATACTATTGTATGATCCCCCTAATCCTCTGGAAATGATTCCGTTTTCACCATCACATTTCCCTCCCTTCCAAGTTCATTCTTGTTTCATGTTTATTACCCAAAATTCCCAAAGAAAAAAAACGCCGATTTGGCAACCTCTTCCTCTCAAATCTTCATTGAAGAAACCTCATACTACCTGTTCGAATAAATCCCATTGCACTTACAGATCTACCCTGCCTCTCCTCTCGGGAGGATTCCCCTGTATTCCCCTATGTATCCATTGATTTTCATCCTTTTTCGTCCTCCCTAGGTCAGGATAGTGAGTCTAGTGCTAGGCAGTTTATTGAAGTTAGGGAGTCTAGTAAAGTTAGTCAGATTAGGAAGTTTAGGAAATCTAAGGATAAGAAAAATCCCAATAGATACCTCAAGGAGTTAGCTTCTAAGTGCCTTCCTTTTTATCAAATCCCTCAGCTATTAGAGAATCCAATCCAATTGTCAGAAGAGCTTGAGGCAGATGAGTTGATAGATGACAGGTATGGGGTATATGATTGGTATATGAAAAGGACCCAGTCACTGAAGAAGAAGAAGAAGATGAGGACACAGCTAAGACATACGCGAGTGGAGTGAAAAGATTTGATGACCTTCAGCTGCTGTAAAGGAGCAAACAAAAAAAATCAATCTAGGAACCGAAGAAGAACCTAGGATTGTCCTCATTAGTCAAAGTCTTTCCGGACCAGATGAAGAGGCATTGGTTCGAGTTATTTAAGATTACAAAGACACTTTCGCCTGGAGCTATGAAGATATTCTGGGGTTAGATTCTTCCTTAGTGGAGCATCGATTAACATTGAAAGATGGAGCTAGCCCAGTTAAACAAAAATTAAGGTGATTCCACCCACAGATGGCTTTGAAGATCAAGGAAGAGGTGGATAAGCTGCATAAAGTCAAATTTATTAGAGTTGTCTTCTTTCCACAATGGGTGGCTAACATAGCCTCAGTCATGAAAAAGGATGAGAAGGTCAAGATCTGCATTGACTTTCGAGATTTGAACCGGGCGTGTCCTAAAGATGATTTCTCACTGTCTCATATAGATGTGCTGATTGATAACATGGCTAGATTTGAGACTTTGTCATTCATATATGGTTTTTCAGGATATAATCAGATTAGATTGGCAGAGGACGATCAAGAGAAGACATCATTCACTAAACCATAGGGCACATACTGTTATGTTGTCATGCCATTTGGGTTGAAGAACGTTGGAGCCACCTATCAAAAGACTATGATGGCTATATTTCATGACATGATGCATATAAATTTGGAGGTGTATGTAGATGACTTTCTGGTTAAATCTAAGACTAGAGCAGAGCATGCTGAAGTTTTGGAAAGAACAAGGGAATACCAATTGAAAATGAACCCAAAGAAATGCGTATTTGGTGTCTCATTTGGAAAGTTGTTAAGATTCATAGTCAGTAAATGGGGCATTAAGATCGATCCCAACAAGGCCAAAGCTATTATAAAAATGTCACCTCCCAAGAATTTGAAAGAGCTGAGAGGATTGATCGGGAGGTTGCAGTTTATTCGCCGCTTTGTCTCCCAACATTCACAAAAGTGTAAGCCATTTTATGAGCTTACTAAGCCGGAGGTCAAATTCAATTGGGACGATAAGTGTCAGGAGGCATTCGATGGATTGAAGAAGTATCTTGCAAGCCCTCCTGTTTTGAGACCACCATCTCCAGACAAGTATTTAGTTCTTTATATTTCTGTCCTGGATGATACGGTGGGGGCTATCCTAGCATAAGAAGATGAAAAAGGAAAAGAGAGGGCAGCCTATTATCTTTCTAAACTACTCAACCCCGCTGAACAGAGGTACACGATGATGCAGAAAATATGTACTGCATTGGTCTGGGTAGTTCAAAAGTTGAAACATTATTTCCAGGCCCATGAAGTCCATCTCATCGCTAAGATGAATCCGATCAAATTTCTTCTTGAGAAATCTGTCCTTACAGATCGATTAGCATGTTGGCAGAGCTTCCTATCTCAATTCGATATCATCTACATTCAGTAAAAAGTAATCAAAGGCTATGCCATAGCGGAACACCTTGCTCATCACCCTTTACTCATATTTGATCCGGTTCGATCGGAGTTTCCGGATGAGGAATTGATGTCCATTAACAGAATCAAGGATGACATCTGGACTCTGCATTTTGACGGAGCTCTGAACTCTCATGGTAAGGGTATCGACATTGTTCTTCTATCACTTGAAGGTGTCACCATTCCCCAAGCCTTTCAGCTTGCCTTTCATGTTACCAATAACATAACTGAATATGTGACTCTTCTTGCCGGCCTCGAGGCCGCTCATCTCCATGGTGCCACCAAACTGCGGATTGTAGGTGATAGTCAATTGATTCTTCGCCAAGTGCTCACCAAGTATTGCACCCTTGATCCTAAACTCAAGCCTTATCAAGAATTGACCTCAGCTTATGCCAAGCTTTTCACTAAACTGATCTTCGTCCATGTTCCTCGGAATCAGAACATCTAAGCTGACGCTCTAGCTTCTCTCGCATCATCTCTAAGTTTTCCAATCAGCAAACAATCCGAATCAATCATCATTCATAGGCGTCTTTCTCCTGCTGTAGAGGATCCTTCTTTTCTTAGGATTAAAGAGAAATTGCTGAAGAAGGTCAGAGACGGAGATATTGTGGAGAAGCGAGAAATCATATTATTGGAGCTATAAGAAGAGATGGAAGGTGAAGAGAAATCATGGTTTTATGAAATTGCCAGATATTGTTAAGAGTAGTCATACCCTGAGGAAGCCACAATTGAGGAGAAGAGGGCTATTAGGAGAATTGCTCAGAGATACACCTTGGTTGGAGGCGAGTTAGGTAAACGTGGATTTTATAGGTGTTCGTCTGAGATGCTTGGACGAAGATGAGCTTTGGAAGATCATGGAAGGAGCTCATGCTGGAGTCTGTGGTGGCCACGTTAATGGACAGATGCTATCAAAGAGGATCCTTAGGCAAGGATTCTATTGGCCAACATGGAAGAAGACTGTGTAGGGTATCTTCATAGGTGTGCTAAGTGTCAACTTCATGCCGACAAGATTCATTCCTCCGCATATTCACTCCATCATGTTTCCTCCCCATGACCTTTCTCCATATGGGCATTCAATATCATTGGACCTCTCAGTGATCCCAATTCCAGCACTAAGCAGAAATCTTTCATCCTCACTACAATGGAATATTTCACCAAGTAGGTAGAAGCTGAAGCTTACACGAAGGTCAAAGAGTCAACAGTCTATAAGTTTATCATGAAGAATATCATCATAAGGTTCGAGATTCCAAGCACCAACGTCACTGACAATGGCCACAGTTCACATCACAAGAGCTGAAGGACCTCTGCAATAGATATAAGATTGTTTTGCATAATTCATCTCCTTATTATCCGCAAGGCAATGGCCAAGCAGAGGCAATTAATAAGACCTTGATAAAAATCATCAAAAAAACGTGTAAATCTAACTGATACACGGACTGGCCGGAGAAATTGATCGAGGCTTTATGGGCATACCAAACTTCATCGCACATCCACTGGGCAGACTCCATATTCTTTAACCTTTGGAATGGAGGCAGTAGTTCCATACGAAGTCCTCATCCCGTCATTAAGAGTACAATTGAACAAGGAGTTTTCTATTGAGGAGCATCGATGTGCACTCCTCGCTCAATTGAAACTTTTAGACGAGAAAAGATGATCAGCTTCTAATCACTCACAAGCATATCAAAATAGATTAGTACGTTTTTATCAAAAGAAGGTCGTTGAACGCAAATTCAAAGTCGGTGAAATGGTGGTAAAAAGAATTTTCATAAAACTTGATAGTCCACGTTCTAAACTCTAACCCAATTGGGAAGGATTCTATGTTGTGAAAGAGGCTTTTCCTTGTAATGCCTACAAGCTAATTAATGCAGAAGGTCAAGAACTATCTTATCCTTGGAATGGTTTATATCTTAAGAAATATTACCCCTAGTTTAAATTGTGTCGATCGGTATAGTGCAAAGATCAGTGGAGTCAGAAAGTTTGAAGTCCCAAATTCCCTCATTAGTCTTTGGTAATCTAATTCAAATGCATTATTGCACACACAAACATGCTTGGTTTGTTAGTAACAAGAGATGTGAAGTCCGAAGAATGTTGGAAGCCTGACTAAGGGTGTAAAGTACAATTCATTCTTTTTAAAAGAAAACTTCCGTTTTTATTCTTGGCCCACGATGTCGGAACGAGGCTTAGAATAGACTACCAAAAATACCCGCCATCTTAGAAGGAAGCCGTCATAAAAAAAAGGAGGAGATCCGCCCCACAAAAAAGAAGCAAAAGGCAAAAAGCCAACAAAATCAAAAGGCCACTCAACATTACAAATGTTACATCAAAAGACTACAATATCAAATGAAAAGGGAGCGCAAGGTCGATAAATACCCTGTAAAAGTGAAAATGACCAAACCCCAACAGATAATAGGCATTGTTGGTCCCTTAGGGGGATCAGCTCTCTATATCCTTCCATACCTCTGAACTGGCACCGTTGGCAGCAAGGAGCATGGCGTTAAGTATAACTGTAAACATATGTAGAAAGGCTGTAGATACATGTCTAATAGATACCGGGGCATCTATCAATGTGTTACCCCCAAGAACTCTGGAGCTCTACGGAGTCCCGAAAGAAAAATGGCTGCCTTCACCCAATTCTGTCACAGCTTATGATAACTCTACATGTTCCCCTCTGGGCATGGTCTACTTGAAGGTAGAGTTAGGCCCTGCTTGCCATGCTGAAGTCGAATTTCATATTATCGAGATCGATCCTTCACTAAAAGACATACTTGGTCGTCCTTACATCAAGTCACTTGAGGCGATTCCATCAACAGACCACCAATGCCTCAAGTTCCCTTACAAAGGACGTATCATCAAAGTCACTAGTATGCCTATCCTTGCTGCAACCCACTCACTGAATATAAGTCCAAATCCAGTCCTTCCGACCACTCAAAGGCCAGCCATTTCTTTATGCCAAACCTACATCCTTTCGGTAGACCCCTTTAAACATATCATGCCTACATCTTATCCGATTGATGCCGTGAAGCGGGGGAAGTCCATGAATACTCCAGGCTGGAACATCATATTGAAGGTGGGATATCAACCTGGAAAGGGTCTGGGCATTCGATTGCAAGGAAGAATTAAACCAGTGACAAATGAGAGAAGGATATCTGGCAGCGGCCTAGGTTATAGGCTGGAGAAAGTGAGGCATAATATTGTGGAACAACAAGAAGGTGAAGATGGTCAAAAAATATGGAAAACAATGGTCACACCTTGCAAAGAAAATCGGGATCCCTTAACTTGGACCTTGTCCACTCATTTTGTTAAAGGGCCCGTAATTCAACATGACCACGATAATACAATAGTGATTACCTCCCATTTTGACCTACATGATATATATGGAAAGGATCTGGCTAGACATTGTTTACAACTGCTGACATACCAGTCTTTAGAGGCTTTGCGGCCGATGAAAAGGAGGAAGACTCAAAATTTAGAATGTGAATGGTATCGCTGGTTTGATACATGGGACCTGTATATTGCACTGATAAATGAATTAACTGAACGGCCCGGGGCCATCTTTGATAAAAGGATTTTGCTGACTGAAGAAACTGATGAAGGAGAGCCGGATGACCCTTATGAAACCGAATTCACCACTGATCTTCTTTGGAGAAGAACCTATCCCTCTCATGTTTTCACCATCCACACTCTGTTCCGCACCCTGATTCTGACTCCGACTTGGTCGCGGGTCATTACTGCAGACATCCCACAGGTTCCGCTCATTATTATTACTCTGTCCCCACATGACCTTATTCCTCAAATTCCTCTTA
Organism: Zantedeschia hybrid cultivar; assembly: GCA_030544215.1. Classification (NCBI taxonomy): domain Eukaryota; kingdom Viridiplantae; phylum Streptophyta; class Magnoliopsida; order Alismatales; family Araceae; genus Zantedeschia; species Zantedeschia hybrid cultivar. The sequence goes on along the minus strand of JARZZO010000008.1, from coordinate 58,569,708 downwards.
ATTTTGAGAGGATCTACGATTTGATTTGAGACATATTGTTGTATGATCCCCCCAATCCCTTAGCACTAGTGCCATTACCTTCATCTTTCCATTCTCCCCCTATTCATATCCATTCCTGCCTTATGATAAACTTAGATAATTCACAAAAAAAAAAAAGAAGCCAATTTGGCAACTTCTTCCTCCCAAATCCTCGTTGAGGAAACTTTATATTTGTCCGACTGTACCGCATTGCCGGGACGTTCGGGTAAAATTCCCTTCTAGATCTGCTTTGTCCCTCCTCTCGGGAGGATTCACCTGTATTCCCACCTATATCCCATGATTTTTATCCTTCTTCGTCCTCACTAGGTCAGGATAGGGAGTCTAGTGAAGTTAAGGAGTCTAGTTCTAGACAGGTCAATCATATTAGGAAATCTAGGAAATCTAAGGGTATACTGTAGGCGCCCGGAACGTCCCCCACCGCTGCTGCGGGCTTCGGGCGAGGGCTTCTCCGTTCGTCTTAGCACTGCGGCGACCTGGAAGGGTTTAGGAATTAAGGTGTGTGATCGCTAGGAGCATTACCTTACGGTTCCTGTGCTCCGTAGGATGGTGAGAGTGATTGTGTTCTGAGGGAGCGGGAGACGGCGGTTTCCCCTTCTTTTCCTCTGGCCGACCGGAGGAGGAGAGCTCGGCAGTCTGCACGCAGAAATGCAGTAAGGTTCCCTGAAAGGAAAAGACAAGACAAAAGAAGAAAATAACCCGATTAGAACTGTGATATGTAGAATCTATCCATGAAAATATAAAAATTAACTAGAATTGGAGGGAGACGCACCGGATGGGTGTTTGGGGAGGGAAGGTGACCATATGTTATGGCCACCCACCTCCCGTTTTTTGTTTAAAATCTCTAGGGGAGTAAGGGTTGCTAAGTTATCCTAACATGCATGCATGCAGATGAGGATGCTCGTGTGTGAAAAGTGAAGTGATGTGTTGAAAGAGGAAAAAAGAGTGAGAGAAGGAAATGTTACGGAATGGATGGAGAGTGGGAATGCAATGAAGTGGAAAGGAGAAAAGTAAAGAGAGTGTTAAGAGGACAAGCCCATTTGGAGTGCGAAGGATTCCTCTGGCTTCTCGATTGCCAAGGCTTTCTCTCGCTTGAAGTTCCTCCTGAAGCTCTCTTACTCCTTGTCCGCTCAACTCCTCAAAGCCAACCCACTTGCCAACCTCCCAAGCCAAAAAACCCCCTCTGCTGGAGGGGACATGGGGGGTTTAAATAGGTGAAGGAAAAATAGGAGAAAATAGGGGTCTAAATCTTCGTAAATCATCATAGAGCCAATGGGAAGTGGTCAAGGGTCGGAGGTGGTGCGCGCGGCAGCCGCCGGAGTGGGGGATGATCGGAGTAGTGGAGGTGAGGGTGGCGAGTAGAGGAGATCGTGGCAAGGTGGGAGTTAGGAGAGTGGGCGGCCAGCCAACTTGCCTTCCAATCCCGTGGAAGACCAGGTAGCTGGCCTTCCACGAAGAGGTGGAAGGCGGCCCGGTTTGCCTTCGAATGGTGGTGGAAGGCAAGGGGTGGCCTTCAAAGGGTGGTGGAAGGCAAGGGGTGGCCTTCGAAGGGTGGTGGAAGGCGAGGGGTGGCCTTCGAAGGGTGGTGGAAGGCGGACCAGTTGGCCTTCGAGGGATGGTGGAAGGCGGGCTGGCTGGCCTTCCACGAAAAGGTGGCTAGAATCGGGATTGGTTAATGGGTAGTGTGAGGAAATCTGATGGGCTAAATGAGATGGATGGGGTGATGGGCTAATGATGGATGAGGTTCATGACCAAAGGGGGGGGGGGGTCCAAAATCGGTGTCTATATATACGAGTTCCAAATAGATACCTCCAGGATCTAGCTTTAAGATGCCTTTCTTGCTCCCAGATCTCTCAACTGTTAGAAGAGCCTATTTAGATGCCAGAAGAATGTGAAGTTGATAACTTAGTCAATGATGGGTACGGGGTATATGAGTTGTTACATGAGAAAGACCCTATTAATGAAGAAGGAGAAGACGACGAGAACGCGGCTGAGGCGTACGCCAGTGGAGTGAAGAGATTTGATGAACCCTCAACTGCTATAAAAGAGCCTACCAAAGAGATCAATTTAGGGACTGAAGATGAACCTAAGGTTGTCCTCGTTAGTAAGAACCTGTCTGAAGTAGACGAAGAGGCAGTGGTCCAAGTTCTCAAGGATAATAAAGATACTTTCGCCTGGAGTTATGAAGATATGCCGAGATTAGATAATTCCTTAGTGGAACATAGATTGACATTGAAAGATGGAGTTAGTCCGATTAAACAAAAGTTAAAGCGATTCCACTCTCAAATGGCTTTGAAAATAAAAGAAGAGGTCGATAAGCTGTATAAAGTCAAATTCATTAGGGTTATCCTCTATCTGCAATGGGTGACTAATATAGTCCCGGTTATGAAAAAGGATGGAAAAGTCAGAATTTGTATTGACTTCAGAGATTTAAACCGGGCATGTCCTAAAGACGACTTTCCACTGCCCCACATAGATGTACTCATTGACAACACGGCTGGCTATGAGACAATGTCATTTATGGATGGGTTCTCAGGGTATAATCAGATTAAGTTGGTAGAAGAGGATCAAGAGAAAACATCGTTCACCACACCTTGGGGAACTTATTGCTATGTTGTTATACTATTTGGATTGAAAAATGCTGGTGCCACTTATCAGAGAGTCATGATGGCGATATTCCATGACATGATGCACATTGACTTAGAAGTGTATGTGGATGATCTGCTGGTGAAATCCAAGACTAAAGCCGAACATGCAAGAATTCTGGCAAAAGTTTTGGAAAGGTCAAGAGAATACCAGTTGAAGATGAATCCTACGAAGTGTGTATTCGGAGTATCATCAGGAAAATTATTGGGATTTATTGTAAGTCAACGGGATATTGAGATCGATCCCAACAAGGCAAAGGCTATCAGAGAGATGCCACCTCCCAAGAATTTGAAAGAATTAAGAGGATTGATCGGGAGGTTGCAGTTTATTCGCCGCTTTGTCTCCTATCATTCACAAAGGTGTAAGCCGTTCTACGAGCTTACTAAGCCGGGAGTCAAATTTGATTGGGACGATAAGTGCCAAGAGGCATTTAATAGATTAAAGGATTATTTGGCAAGTCCTCCTGCCTTGATACTACCATCTCCGGACAAACCTTTAATTCTATATATTTATGTTCCGGGTGATGCGGTGGGGGCTGTCCTAGCACAAGAAGATGAAGAAGGAAAGGAGAGAGCAGCCTATTATCTCTCCAAACTTCTCAACCCCGCAGAACAAAATACACGGCGATGGAGAAAACATGTGCAACACTTGTATGGATAGTTCAAAAGTTGAAGCATTATTTTCTAGCCCATGAACTTCATCTCATCACTAGGATGAATCCCATTAAGTTTCTTCTTGAGAGATCCGTCCTCACTGATAGGTTAGCACATTGGCAGAACTTTCTATCCCAATTTGATATCACCTACATTTAGCAGAAAGCAATTAAAGGCTATGTCATAGCAGAACATCTTGCTCATCACCCTTTCCTCGATTTGATCCAGTCCGATCGGAGTTTCCGAATGAGGAACTGATGTCCATAGACAAAATCAATGATGATATGTGGACTTTGCATTTTGACGGAGCTCTGAACTCTCACGGTAAAGGCATCGGCATTATCCTCCTATCACCTGAAGGTGTCACCATTCCACAAGCCTTTCAGCTTGATTTCTATGTCACCAACAACATAGCTGAATATGAGGCTCTCCTTCCTGGCCTCGAGGCCGCCCATCTCCATGGTGCCACTAAACAGACAATTGTGGGTGATAGTCAGCTAATTCTTCGCCAAGTGCTTACTAAGTATCGCATCCTTGACCCCAAGCTTAAGCCCTATTAGGAACTCACTTTAGCTTATGCCAAACTTTTCACTAAACTGATCTTTGTCCATATTCCTCGAAACCAAAACATTATAGCTAACACTTTAGCTTCTCTTTCATCTTCTCTAAATTTTCCGATCAGCAGGCAATCTGAGTCAATCATTGTTCATAGGCGTCTTTCTCCTGCCGTGAAAGACCCCTCCTTCCTAAAGGTTAAAGAGAAACTGCTGAAGAAGGTTAGAGATGGAGATATTATAGAATATAGAGAAATTATGTTACTAGATTGGCAATAAGAAATGGAAGATGAGGATAAATCATGGTATTATGAGATTGCTAAGTACTGTGAAGATCAGTCATACCATGAAGAGGCCACTACTGAGGAGAAAAGGGCTATCAGGAGAGTTGCTCAGAGATACACCTTAGTTGGAGGAACTCTATATAAACGTAGATTTGATGTTGTTCTCTTAAGATGTCTAGATGAAGATGAGCTTTGGAAGATCATGGAAGGAGTTCATGCCTGAGTTTGTGGTGGCCATGTTAACGGACATATGCTATCAAAGAAAATCCTTAGACAAGGATATTATTGGCCAACCATGGAAGAAGATTGTGTAGGATATGTCCGTAGGTGTGCTAAGTGTCAACTTCACGCCGATAAGATCCATTCTCCCACATCTTCACTCCATCTTGTTTCATCCCCATGGCCTTTCTCCATGTGGGCATTCGACATCATTGGACCCCTTGGTAATCCTGATTCCGCCACCAAGCAAAAATCTTTCATTCTCACGGCAACGGAATATTTTACCAAGTGGGCAGAAGCCGAAGCGTACACGAAAATCAAAGCATCAACGGTCTACAAGTTCATCATGAGGAACATCATTACCATATTCGAAATTCCAAGCATTATTGTCACTGACAATGGACCACAGTTTATATCACAAGAGCTGAAGGACCTCTGCAACAGGTATAAAATTGCATTTGCATCATTCATCCCCATATTATCCGTAAGGTAATGGCCAAGTAGAGGCAACTAACAGGACTTTGATAAAAATCATCAAGAAGATGTGCAAATCTAATAAATTCTTGGACTGGTTAGAAAAATTAATTGAGGCTCTATGGACATACCGAACTTCAATCCGCACACCCACCGGGCAAACTCCTTATTCCTTAACATTTGGAATGGAGGCGGTAGTTCCATACAAAGTCCTCATCCCATCATTAAGATTACAATTGAGCAAGGAATTTTCCATTGATGAGCATCGCTCTGCACTCCTCGCTCAATTGGAATTCTTAGACGAGAAAAGATGGTCAGCTGCTAATCATACAAGAGTATATCAGAACAGATTAACATATTTTTACCAAAAGAAAGTCATTGAACGAAAGTTTAAAGTTGGTGAAATGGTCGTAAAAAGAATCTTTGTAAAATCTAGTGGTCCGCGTTCTAAGCTCCAACCCAACTAGGAAGGACCATATGTTATATCGCATGCTTTCCCTGGTAACGCCTATCCTTTAGTTAATGCAGAAGGGTAAGAGTTAACTCACCCCTGGAAAAGTCTGTATCTTAAGAAGTACTACCCTTAGTTTAATCGAGATCAGCATGGTGCAAGGACCAATGGAATCGAAAAATTTAAAAACTCAAATTCCTTTATTAGTATTTGGTAATCTAATTCAAATGCATTATTGCACACAAACACATTTGGTTCGTGAGTAACAAGAGATGTGAAGCCCGAGGAACACCGAAAGCTTGACTAAAAGTGGAAAAGTACAACTTGTTCTTTTCAAAACAAAACTTCTATTTTACTCTCGGCCCACGATGTCAGAACGATGCTTAGAATAGACTACTGAAAATACCCGCCATCTTAGTAGGAGGCCGTCATTAAAAAAAAGGGGGAGATCTGCCCCACAAAAGCAAAAGAAAAGGCAAACAGCCAACCAAATCAAAAGGCCGCTCAACATTACAAAAGGCCAGAAAATCAAATGAAAAGGGTGCGTAAGGTCGTTAAATATCCTGTAAAAATAAAAATGACCAAACTCCAACAGATAATAGGATAATGGAAGGACATCTTTCTGAGTCTCCGGCACCTTCTCGTCAGGCTTTCTAAACCAATTCATCCCTTCATTCTAAAGAGGTGTACCCTGTAGACACGCTAATTTTGACATCATTCTGAGTAAATTTCATGTCATATAATAATGCCTTAAAAATGGTCTGATATTTAATCATTAGTTAATTTTATATTAATCTTTATGAATTAATTATCTAAATGACATCGGTCAGACATACATAATTTAAGTTTATTAAAGAAATTCATTTTAACTCAAATTTTTAATCAAATATGAAAGATTCTAAAAGGCATCGACTTGTGTAGGAGCCATTTAGAGTTTAATTTTTATTTTGATTATTATTTTGATTTTTAATTAATTTGTTAATAAACTAAGAGACATTTACCATACACGACGTCATTTAAATTTCCTAAGTTGATTCTGTTTTTTATTCCCGATGTTTATCCTTATCTTAATTAGTCTAAAAGACGTCTTTCATGTGCGACACGTTTAGATAATTACATATAATGATAAATTAATATGTGTTTATCTGTTTATTAGTTGGATTAACTTCAAAATTCTTCATGTTAATCTTTAAGTAACCGCGGATGCGTGAACTTAAGCCTATAAATACCCAATCCCTTGGTCATTAAAAAGTTAGTGATGATAGTGATAATTTTGAGTGATAATTCTTGAAAGATTAGTGATAATTTTGAGCGATTCTTTGAAGGAGATGACGTCCAGACGCTGAAGGATTGAAGTGCTGCTGCTTCCCAGAGTCTGCATCCTTTCTTCATCCATTCTTCGTCCTTTCAAGATCTATTCAAGAACCAAGGCTTCCCAGGGGCCATCTAATCTAGTTCTTAATTTTTCATTAATCTCTGCTTGTTTCACCATATTAGTTCAAGATCTCATTCATCACATCACTCCATGCAACACACACTCACTAGCATAATTTCAAACCTATTTGTTTAAGGGGTTTAAAAGACCATCAAAACAAGTGAGTTCTTTGTTTAATTTGCATGATCAAAATCTTCATTAGAATAGATACTACCTCTGCTTGAGTTCTTATTATTTTCTTTTATCTTTGTTTGTTACAAGGTACAAAAGGAGATAAAGAGGAGAGAATCAAAAACAAGGAAATCTGGATGATCCTCAAAGCCCCATAAACATCCAAAAGCAAGAACAAAGTCAGAAGGGCTCTCTTTCTTCAGCCGGCTGAAGGAGGGGAATCAAGGACTCAACATCTCCCAATTCCAAAACAGGTAGGCGATTAATCTTTTCTTTTGGAACTTTTTAGTTAAAAGTTTCTGGCGATCACATTCACTTAGTTTTCAATAGGTTTATTTGTCACATAAACAACATAAATTTTCTTGATAATCACACCCTAATTTGAGCACTCATAGCTTTTTGGCGATCACGGTGGGACTTGGTCTCGCCATCTTTTAATCTTTGTTCTTACTTTTTATCAATCGGGCACCCACGGTGCACCACCTGTGTCTCTCGACACGCCCTCACCGATCGGTGAGTTTTTAGTTTAGTTGTTATTCCTACGTGCACCACGTGCACACCCTTGCGGCAAGATCTTGCCCTCCCCGTTTGATTGATTGAAGAGTTGTGATTGTGATAAGAAACATGTGTGATTGATTGAATGTTTTGTTGTTTACATGATAAATCATCCTGTTAAAAAATTGAAATAAAAAAAATTCGCATGAGCCGATTATTTACTGCTTTCATCATGTTTGTTTGAGGAGGAATCGATCCAAAAATTCCTCCTGAATTGTTCATTCTGCGACTTGAAAAGCATCTAGGTACAGCGACGTGTTTCATACTGCGTCGCCCATCCCAGACGCCTTTCAAGAAATTTTCTCTGTTGTTTGTTGCCTGAGATTCTGCGAAAAAAAAAAGGTTATGTTTGAATAGCATCGACCAACAGCGACACGATTCAGGCAGTTTCTTGTTTTTTTCTTCAGTTCTCAGATTTTTGATCTGATTGCTACTACACATTACGTAATAAGCATTAGAGGCCATCCCGGCCACAGGTCATACGCACTGGGGCTAACACCCCCCTTTTCTCTTAGGAACACTTTCTTGCCATCTTCACCTCTCTCTGATTGGGTCGGTCCCTCGATCAGACTAGAGTGGTTGGCGTTAAAGACCTCCGTAAGTCTCCAAAATCAAGGTATTCCTCCTTGTTCATCGGGCTGGTTGTACCAATCAAAGTCCTGGTTAGATTTTCATAACGTTGTGAGAGAAAGCCATAGAGTACAACGGTGGAAATTGAACTGAAATTAGGATCCTACCCCTTGAGTGAATTTGTGATTAATTGAATCCAAATAACCCAACAAGGAATCCTAAAATAACGTTAAACATCCACTTGTTTGCTTAAACTCTGTGCAACTCGTCTGCAAATCTTTGAAAAAAATCTAATATCATGCTACTTCGATCATGTAGGGATTTAAGCATGGCTCCAGATGCCCTAGTCAACTACGAGGGAGATGCTAATGCCCCTGTTGAGTTTGATTACCACTTTGAAAGCGGGGGAGATGCTGATGCCCCCCGTAATCTCCATTCTTGTCCAGTTCGATATGAGGGAAACCACCAAACCCCTCTTCCTTATGCTCATGATCAATATTCTGATCTTCCTCAGCATGTACATGCGGTTTCTAATCCTATTTTCGAGGGGGGCGTGAATCCGAATGATCATCCTCCGATCTCTCGGATCTAGTGAACGCTTTGTGAGTTCTTACCTCCCGTCTAGATCCTCGACAGTTCGAGGCAATCCAGTGTATCTTGAAGGAGAAGACGCCTATACAGTCTGCCGAGCCGAATCCTACGGCTCCCCCTATTATTCCTCAACCACCTCCCCATCATGCTTCATTCATTCACCAGGCTATGGAAGGCCTTCAGGTTTCAACTTCTCGGCCAGCTGGGCCACAATTGTCCTCCTCGAGGCAACTGGTCAGGCCACTGACGCCTACTTACCAAAATGCCCTCGGGCATGGCGAAAGCTCTGCCGGACCTCAACCCTATTGTCTCCCTTGCCCAACATACTCTAGGCAACAGGCCTATCATCTACCTCCACCTCCCCCTCCTCCAATCGATCCGATGACTCAAGCTCTGCTTGCAAAGATGGAGCGTATAGATGAACAGTTCAACAACCTTCAGAAGATGATGGGAGTTAAAGCTGCACCTGAGGTTAACTTGCCAAGTTTGCTTGTATTCCATTTGCCGCCCTCCGAAATGCCAATATACCGGAAATACAATAGTACCGGTAACCCCTTCACCCATTTGAAGGAGTTTATGTACGAGTCATCTTTCTGGCAGAACGCCAAGAGGTCGTTGGCATTTTTGTTTAGGAAGTCATTGGAGGGACCAGCCCTCGAGTGGTTCTTTTCTTTAGAACCTGCTGAAGTAGAGGACTATGGTATCGTGTCACAAAAATTCATTCAACGATACCAGGATAGAGTTGCCCCCTCTCTATCCATTACTGACCTGATAGCAGAAAAAATGAAGCCCGACGAGGAATTCATCAGTTTTGTTGATAGGTGGAGGGGCATGGCAGAAAAAGTCAAAGATCATCTGTCTGAGTCCGAGCAAGTAAAAATGTTAATCTCCAATGCTACACCTCAGTTTAAGTTAGTCCTCGCCCTGAACAACTTGACTAGCATGGCAGAGCTCTATGAAAGAGCACGTTATTGTCAGAACGCTTTCAAGGATGCTACATTCTCTAGTGTCTTTGATCCTCACCGACCTAACATGCCTCCACCTCGGAAGCCTGCTATAGACACCGATTTTGGACCTCCCTTTGGTCATGAACCCCATCCATCATTAGCCCATCACCATCAAACCCCTCATCTTAACCATCTCAGCCCACTAATAACCAGGCCCATTAACAAATCTCGACTTTAGCCACCTTTTCGTGGAAGGCCAACCTGTCCGCCTTCCACCATCCTTCGAAGGCCAACCTGTCCGCCTTCCACCGCCCTTCGAAGGCCAACCTGTCCGCCTTCCACCGCCCTTCGAAGGCCAACCTGTCCGCCTTCCACCGCCCTTCGAAGGCCACCCCTTGCCTTCCACCACCCTTCGAAGGCCAACTACCTGGCCTTCCATGGGATTGGAAGGCAAGATGGTTGGCCGCCCACTCCCCTAACTCCCATCTTGACCTCGTCTTCCTACGATCTCCTCTACTCGCCACCCTCACCTCCACTACTCCGATCATTCCCCATTCCGGCGACTGTCGCGCGCACCACCTCCGACTCTTGACCACTTCCCATTGGCTCTATGATGATTTACGGGGATTTAGACCCCTATTTTCTCCTATTTTCCCTTCACCTATTTAAACCCCCCATATCCCCTCGAGAAAGGGGGTTGGCAAGTGGGTTGGTTTTGAGGTTAGAGGGGGAGTTGAGCGGACAAGGAGTCAGAGAGCTTCAGGAAGAACTTCAAGCGAGAGAAAGCCTTGGCAGTCAAGAAGCCGGAGGGATCTTTCGCATTCCAAATGAGCTTCTTCTCTTAACTCTCTCCTTACTTTTCTCCTTTCCACTTCATTGCATTCCCACTCTCCATCCACTCCGTAACATCATCTCCTCTTCTCACTCTTTTTTTCTCTTTTAACACATCACTTCACTTTTCACACACGAGCACCCCCATGTGCATGCATGCATGTTAGGATAACCTAGCAACCCTTACTCCCCAGAGGTTTTAAACAAAAAACAACAGGAGGTGAGTAGCCATAACATATGGTCATCTTCCCTCCCCAAATACCCATCCGGTGCGTCTCCTTCCAATTCTAGTTGATTTCTATATTTGCATGGATAGATTCTACATATCACAGTCCTAATCGGGTTATCTTCTTCTTTTGTCTTGTCTTTTCCTTTCATGGACCCTTACCGCATTTCTGCGTGCAGACTGCCGAGCTCTCCTCCTCTGGCCGGCCGGAGGAAGAGAAGAGGAACCCGCCGTCTCCTGCTCCCTCAGAACGCGATCACTCTCACCATCCTGCGGAGCACAGGGACCGTAAGGCAATGCTCCTGGCGATCACACACTTTGATTTCTAACCCTTCCAAATTGCCGCAGCGCTAAGACGAACGGAGAAGCCCTTGCCCAACGCTCGCAGTAGCGACGAGGGACGTTCTGGGCGCCTACAGCCCTTTGGCGATCACGGTGGGACCTCTATAGCCCGCTGCGCGCATTGCGATTAAAGCTAAGAAGGTAAGGACCTGATATATTTTATTTTGATCCGGACGGCCTATCACTAGGCCGTCCAAGCTGTCAAACGGCCAAACAGTTGGCCGTCCAACATCTTGGACGGCCACTTAACTGGCCGTCTACTCCCCTGGACGGCCAGTACCCTGGCCATCCTCTCCATTGGACGGCCAACACAGAGGCCGTCCACTCCATTGGACGGCGGGCCCCTAGGCCGTTCTCCTCTACTTGACGGCCAACCTCTTGGCCGTCCTCTGCCTTTAACGGCCAAGTCCCTGGCCGTCCTCTGTTCATGTATGTTGTTGCTGCCTGCTTTGTTGATTCGCTGTATGTTCTGACCCGCTGGTTGTTAAGTTTCTGGGTTTTTTGGGGCACCCTCTGCGGCGGTTTTAAGGAAGAGCCGGCATCACATCTCTAGTCACCTCTCCCACAGTATTTGACTCTCCATCTGATGATTCCCACTCGGGTGTGACTAGTCTTATTCTGTTGGGAACCTCCGTGAGTCTCCGCGAGCCAGAGATTCCCACTTGGCCGCCGAGCGGGTTGTACCTGAAACCACCCCATAGGAACCCCGGGTTTGTGTGAAGGATTAATTAAGCCTTTCCATTCACAATCATCCACCCATAGGTGTCACTGAGGGAGTTATTCCAAAATTTAAGACACCTAACTAAACCTTGGTGGAACAAGTTTTGAAAAAGTCCAGGGTCGTTAAGGGTTTGAACTTGATTTGTTAGAAACCAACTCTCATAATACACTGTTAACCTTTCAAGTGAAATATAAAATCATTTAGGATCTGTGTTTCATGATGAACCGAATGTATGTTAACACTGTGTATGATGACATGGATGAGTTTGGTAACAATGTTATACACAACCCTCTGTTCGAGATTGAAGAAGATCCACAACAAACCTTCATAGGTATGCTCCAAGCATCTAGAGAAGGACTTCCGAGAAAAGATTCTGATGAATCTTCTACCTCGCAGGGAGAAGATGAGCCAGTAATTTCAAGTAGAACATTCCAAAATCCTGGAGAAGATTCGGAACTTATTACTGTGTTATCACGCTATACTCCGGATCAACTCATCCAGTTGGTTTCCCGTGGCAAAATCCAAGATGCCACTCCTCGGAAAACTCAATTCCAAGGATCTTCTAGCCGACCCCAGGCAAATCAAGCAATGCCCAATCAAACAATCCCATCTAATCTCATCAACCAGGTCACACCTCCCAAGCAAGAGGAGTTCATCTATAAGAATGAGGTTGAGACTTGTGTGCGGCAACTCATGGCCGAAAATCTCAGCCTTAGGCAACCTCATTCTCTTTTGAGCTACTGTAAGCTCCCTCCGGCCTACTTTCCACCAGGATTCAAAGTACCTAAGTACAGGAAGTATGATGGTACTACTGACCCACACCATCACTTATCCGGATTTCTCATAGATTCCCACCAGTGGCCCTTCGATAGAGTCCTCCTTGTCCACCTTTTTCAGAAGTCTATCGAAGGAGAGGCCTTGAGATGGTTTTCTTCTCTACCAGCCACTGACCTAATCAACTTTGATATGGTCTCTGAAAGATTTATTACCCACTTCAACCACATGGCAGCCTTGCCCCCTACCTTGTTTGACCTCGTAATGGAAAAAATGAAGTCCGATGAAGACTTCACTCACTTTGCTAACAGGTGGAGAGCTATGGCTTCTAAAGCAGAGGTTGTCATCCCTGAAGCACAAGCGGTCACTATGCTCGTTAACAACGCTACCCTTCAGCTCCGAGCTATTCTCATGCTTAGCGAACTTCAAACATTCGCTCAGCTGTATAACCGAGCTAGGGTAGTTCAGTCTCAAATCCGAGACTCCACTCTGCCTTCGTTCTTTGAGAACAGAAACAGGAACAAGAAAGCCACACCAACTCCTACCATGGAAGGAGTCACCATCAATGAACAGGTCAATATGCTAGCACAGCCAACCAGGGTTACCAATTCCCATCCTAAGTCTGACACTTAGCCCAATCTGAAACAATATTCAGCCGTTCTTCCCCCGACTAATTACAGTCGTCCTATGGCTAAGCGAGCATCATATCTGCCTTTGCCGGAATCATTGGCAGACATTTTTTATGCCTTGCTAGCTTGTAACGCCGTTCAACTCCCACCTCAAAGAGAAGGTGTTCCACGCAATACAGACACGTCCAGGTATTGCCCCTACCATAGGATCCCGGGACACACGATCTATAATTGCTTCACCTTCAGGGATTGGGTGTATGACTTGAATGATTAAGGTCGGATAAACTAGGAGGACATGAGAAAGGCTATTGATGCTTTGAAAGGTAAGAAGGAACTAGGAATTGTGAAAGACCCGTTACCTTCTCATCAAGTGGTTCAAGATTCCTCCAGTTCTCAAGGAAAGGTCAACACTTTGATCAAAGACTTGGAGCCCGTAATAGTTTGCAAAGAACAATACTGGGAGTATGAAGGGTCTGGGATAAAACATCAAGATCCCACCGGATCGCGTGTGACTAAAAGAGTTACTCCAGAAGTCTCTACGCTTTCCCCTAACGAGCCTTTGGTCCTAATCCGACCCAAAGAGCAACCAACAACCCTCAAGCCGGTCACTCTCATTCAGATCCCTCCGATCACAGCCGAGGGGCCCACCCTATCCATCTTTTGTCCAACCAGGAACCAGGGATTGATGACCGGCTTCAATCCCATAAGGTCACCAATGGAAGCAGATCCAATCTCGGTGGGGGTAATGCTCATGAATCGCATCATTCCTCCGAGCCAACCCTTGGACTCCCAGGGTAACTCAATACCACGGGGAATGCCCAGTCTGAGTATGACATCCTCCAGTATTTAGAGAAGACCCCTGCTAAGATCTCTATCCTTGAGCTAATCCGGAAATCCCCCACATACAGGGAGACGCTGTTTAATTTCCTACAACAAATCACGGTCAATGAGGATCTTCCTAGTTGAGGAGTCACTAATGCCATCCTCTCAGTCACTCAGACCCCCATGATCTCCTTCCCGGAAAAGGATCTAGCTCCCCCCGAGTGCCGATCCCTTCCTTTGTGCCTAACCGCCACTCTCAATGGTCATTCAGTAGACTCCATTTTACTGGATACCGGAGCCTCTATCAATGTCTGTCCCCTTAAGACCCTCAAAAGGATAGGGATAGATCTAGAAAAGGTTGAGTCCACCTCTATGATGGTCTCAGCTTATGATAATTCCCAAAGACCAGCAGATGGAAAGATCTTCCTGCAACTGGAAATCGGCTCGGTAGCCATGATTTCAGAATTCTACATACTGGATGTTAAGCCAATCTACAATGCTATTCTAGGGAGACCTTGGATGGACCAAACCTTGGGAGTCCCATCCACCAACCACCAGTCCTATAAGTTCCCGTATAACGGGAAGATTGTGAAGGTCAAAAGCACTCCCTACATTAAGTCATTGGACTCAGTAACAGCAGAACAGATTCCGTCCATGATAACTTCCAGGAAAGGTAAAGAGCCTGTTCTTTCATCAGTGAATTCTCATCTTAGGCCTAAGCCTGGCATAGGTTGGCAGCTCTTGAGTAAGATGGGGTATAGCTCAGGCTCCGGGTTAGAGAGAGAAGAACAAGGCATTCGTGACCGCATCTTAGAGAACCCTGTCATTGGGGGATGTGACCTGGGTTACAAGTCTACTAAACCACCAAAATGAACAAAGAAATGGTCCCTCGTGAATCACTTTGTGAGAAAGAAGCAGGGATTGCCCAAGATAGAAGAGGGAGTGCAAGAAGATAATGAGGGTAGTCGAGAAGGAAATGAAGAAGATTTTGGCATATCATCCTTGTTTCATGAATCAAGCAGCCCACCGATAGGGCTCTTCTTGGCCAGGAATGAACCAACTCCTGCTACGTTCATTCCTTTCTTGTTCCACCCACCTTCCATCCCAATGCTCTCAGCTCCGGTCGACGCCACTTCTTCTGAATGTTTCATGTTAGAGGCGTTTGGTCGCGAAAAAAAAAGTCCAATTCTCATCCTGAAGGGGGGGAAGTCACTTTCGAGGAGCTTACGTGGTGGGGCAACCCCGCCATCGTTGAATCTTTGTCCCAAGGGTCTACCCTTGTCCCATCCAGGACAAAACTGACCCATTCTCCAAGTCATGTACATAGTAGTTTAGGAATTAGGATAGCCTCCTCCCTGTCTAGAGATTGTAGGGCTAAGCAAGTTCCTTTGTTCTTAGTTCAGGAGTTAGCAAATAGGTGTAAAGTTTTGAACAAGTTGGATAAGTTTCTTCAGATAGGGGTCATATCTGAGCCATTGGAGCTTGTGAAAGACGAATCTTACAGCGATGGTCTGAGAGTATTTGAGCTTAGCGAAGAGGAAGAGGAGGATGACTTGGCCGAACCACTTGTCAATGGGACGAGACGGTTTGATGAACCTTCATCAGTCATCGACGAACCCACTAAAGAAGTCAACCTTGGAACAGAGGAGGATCCGAAGATAGTGCTAATTAGCGCCCGATTGAGTCCATAAGAAGAAGGGTCCATCATAGCCGTGCTCCGAGAACATTGTGATGGTTTGCTTGGTCATATGAGGATATGCCCGGATTAAACACAAAATTGGTGGAACATCGGCTAATCCTCAAGCTTGATGCTAAACCCATGAAACAAAAGTTGAGACGACTACAATCGGAATTAGCACTTAAAGTAAAAGAAGAGGTTGACAAATTACACAAGGCCAAGTTCATTCGGATAGTGCTCTATCCTAAGTGGGTGGCTAATATCGTCCCCGTGGCAAGAAAAGACGGAAAGGTTAGGGTTTGCATAGATTTTCGCAATCTCAATCAAGCCTGTCCAAAGGATGATTTCCCACTACCTCATATAGATTTCCTAGTCGATAACACGGCTGGATTTGAAATGTTGTCCTTCATGGATGATTTTTCGAGATATAATCAAATCCGACTAGCTAAAGAAGACCAAGAGAAAACATCTTTCATAACCCCATGGGGAACTTATTGCTACATGGTCCTGCCATTTGGGCTTAAGAATGCTGGAGCCACCTACCAGAGGGCAATGATGGCAATCTTTCATGACATGATTCACATCGACATGGAGGTTTATGTAGATGATATCTTAATGAAGTCTAAAACCAGGAAGGGACATGCTCAAATTCTTAGGGCTGTAATGCAGAGGTCAAGAGAGCACCAACTGAAAATGAACCCAAAAAAGTGTGTATTCGGTGTTTCCTCTGGTAAATTGCTAGGGTTCATGGTAAGCAAAAGGGGGATTGAGATCGATCCGGACAAAGTGAAGGCGATAGTGGAAATGCCCCCTCCTAAAAATGTTAGGGATATAAAGGGTCTCATCGGCCGTTTGCAATTCATCAGACGGTTCATATCTCAACATTCTGTGAGATGTAAACCCTTTTATGATTTATTGAAAGGAGGGGCAAAGTTTATTTTGAGTGATAAGTGTCAAAAGGCCTTCGACGAATTGAAGAGCTATCTCCTCATTCCACCAGTCCTTATGGCTCCTATCCTAGGGCGGCGTTTATTGCTATATGTCTCCACCACTGAAGAATCGGCTGGAGCAGTATTGGCCCAACTTGACGACGAGAAGAAAGAAAGAGCAGTGTACTATCTCTCCAAACTCTTCAACGATGCTGAAAAGTGATACACTGCCATGGAAAGGACATGTGCGGCCGTCGTCTGGGTAGTGCAGAAATTGAAGCACTACTTCCTCGCCCACGAGGTCAAACTCCTAGAAAGAATGGACCCGATCAAATATTTGCTAGAGCGGCCAGTTGTAACGGATAGGCTGGTGCGATGGCAGACCTTCTTGAACCAATTTGACACTACCTATGTAAATCAGAAGGCTGTGAAGAGGCAAGCAATTGCCGAACACCTAGCTCATCATCCGCTGCCTACATTTTCGCCCGCCGACAAGGAATTCCCGGATGAGGAGTTGGGTCTAATAGTGGATGATACTCCATCCTAGGTCCTTTACTTCGACAGGGTGCTTAATTCTCAAGGCAGTGGGATAGGGGTGGTCCTCGTATCTCCGGAAGGGGTAAGTATTCCGCACGCTTGCCAACTCTCCTTCTTAGTGACCAACAATGTCGCTGAATATGAGGCTCTCCTAGCTGGCTTAAAATTGGCGCTGGTCCTCAAAGTCCTGGAATTGAGGATAATTGGAGATTCTCAATTGATCCTCCGCCAAACCGTGGGCAAGTACCAAACCCGGGATTCAAAATTGAAGCCATATCAGGAGTTAGTGAAGTCGCTAACCAGGCATTTCAGAAGGATTACCTACGTACATGTGCCTAGGTCTCAGAACATCCTAGCAGATGCCCTGGTCTCCCTATCTTCAGCACTAGAGATTCCCGTCACCAAAAGTTCAGCCACCATCACTCTACACAAGCAAGACTCGCCCTCCCTCCGGGACCCCTGGTTTCAGCAATTCCTTCACTCATCTGAACATGTCTCTGCTATCACGGAAGAACTCACCCACGATTGGGATGATGGGAATCCGTGGTATTTTGATATCATGAACTACCTTCGCGATGGGTCATTCCCATCTTATGCCGCATCTTCTGACCGTAAGGCTATCCGCCGTGCATCTCAACGATACCTTATCTTAGGCGGACGTCTTTTCAGAAGATCCTTCAGCGGGGTGCTCCTTCGGTGTCTAGATGATACCGAAATTCATCATGTCATGGAAGCAGCTCATGCAAGCGATTGTGGCGGTCATATCTATGGTCGTGTCTTAACTCAGAAGCTCCTCATATCCTATTATTGGCCTTCAATGGAGGCTGATTGTTCCATATTTGTTCAGAGGTGCTTGAAATGCCAGTTACATGCTAACAAGGTTCATGCACCTTCATCATCTCTCAAATCCGTCATTTCCCCTTGGCCCTTCGCCATGTAGGCATTTGACGTTATAGGACCTCTGGAGGATCGATCAGGCGAAATAAAAAGGAAATCATTTATCTTAACTGCCACTGAATATTTCACTAAATGGGCTGAAGCGGAAGCGTTTGTGGAAATCAAAGCATCCACGGTGGTGAAGTTCATCAAGCGCAACATTCTCGCCAGGTTAGGGACACCGCGCGATCTCATCACCGGCAATGGACCACAATTCATCTCCCAAGAGCTCCAGGACATGTGCAGTAAGTATGGCATTAATTTGCACCATTCTTCGCCTTACTATCCACAAGGAAACGGTCAAGCCGAAGCCACCAATAAGACTCTCATTCGAATCATCAAAAGAACTTGCAGATCTCACAATTATTCAGACTGGTCAGATCGCCTAGTAGAAGCTCTTTGGGCGTATCGTACT
Organism: Zantedeschia hybrid cultivar; assembly: GCA_030544215.1. Lineage (NCBI taxonomy): Eukaryota > Viridiplantae > Streptophyta > Magnoliopsida > Alismatales > Araceae > Zantedeschia > Zantedeschia hybrid cultivar. The sequence continues at coordinate 58,551,282 of JARZZO010000008.1, read as the reverse complement.
TCTGTCTGAACCCCCACCGGACAAACACCTTATGCACTGACATTCGGAACATATGCGGTACTTCCATATGAGATTCTCCTTCCTTCTCTAAGAGTGCAGTTGGATAATGGAATTAGCGACGCCGAACGTCATAAGGCCATGTTAACCCAAATGGAACTATTAGACGAAAAAAGGATAATGGCGGCAAACCACGCTCAAGTTTACAGAAATAGGATCGCAAGATTCTATGCGAAGAAGGTTCTCGAAAGAAAGTTTGAAATTGGGGAAATGGTACTCAAGAGAAAAATGATCAAAATTCATGGTCCCAGGAGCAAGTTGCAAGAAAATTGGGAAGGTCCATTTGTAATCAAGGAGGCATACTCAGGTAATGCATACTGCTTGATCAATGAAAAAGGAGAGGAGTTACCCCACCCATGGAATGGGGTGTATCTGAAGAAGTTTTACACATAAAAAACGCAAAAAAAATCAAAAATTTCAAAATCCAAAAATAAAATACTTCAAAAAGCAACAAAAATATTTGTAAATATGCACATACTTCAATGAAAATGACAAAAAAATTAGATAAAACACAAAATCCAGCTGTCTGGTGACTACCACATAACCCCCTGTCTAGGTCTAGTTGCATGATGGATTGGGTTAAACATTAAGGTTTGGCTAAGACTTTGGTCCACCAGAACCTTAGATGTGTCTACTTTATTTTCATACGGATCCCTATGATCATCATGAGATGCACACATCTACACGTTTTTCAAAGAGAACCTTCTTAAAATGAGTTCGAAGTCTTTAGTATACTGTCAAACTGCAACCTTTGCTCTTCGTCTCTCGACCGATCAGGATAGTCGACACTCTTAAACGGTCGAGCTCAGCAAACTGCGGTTCCTCAACAACCCGATAGATGTAACCCCTCAAAAGGACCCAAAAATGAAATGTAAAGGACCAGAGCATGTGAAGAGGGCAGTGTCCCCGTGGGCGGAATATCAAATAACTCCGAAAAATGTCAAGAGTGGAAAAGAAATACAAAAAAAGAAAAGGGGTTTAAGCAATCATACAAAAAAGCCTGGTTGTGACCGTGCCTAGCCATGAAATCTACCAAAGGCCTGAAAAGTCAAAATAGGGGCATCTAGGAGGTCCAAAAGGAGTCCGTTTTGTCATAGCTTGCCCTTTTAACGGTTTTGTCGATCCTCCTGTGAGGTTTGTCTCCAAAATTTCTTCACTTTTTCTCCCTCAAGGTTTTAGCACGAGATAGCAATCTAAAGACCGAACATCATTTTAAATGGTTCGTTTTTCAAAAATCGTCACATGCTAACATGATCACAGGAGTCCAAAATGAGTGAAGAGTAATGTCAGTGTTTCTGGTGAACCAATTCCTTAACCATAATCTCAATGAGCACTCTCAAAGACTTCAGGCTTAGGTCAATGCATGCACGTCACCAATAGGTGCGATGGCGTCTGATTCCGGGTCAGCATCTCGCGGTTGACCGTTAGGGTTCCAAGGTGTTCCATCTTATACCTTCTAGATTGTGAGGAAAGAGACTCGGGTCGGGCAAATCATTTATCTCAAAACCTTTTTGGGCAAACTTGGTGGTCAGAAGCAGCTGGGAGCCTAAGCATGGCATGACGGTATTGTCATCAGTATGAATCTTAGCCGGTCAAGGTTAGTTTGAGGAGTCTAGAGGCCCAAATCAATCTAGATGTGTGCTTAGGATACCTGGGAAGTTGAGTGTGCATTTCCCTTCCATCATTCAATCAGGCTAAGTTTGGGCAGTCACCAGGTGGTCGGCATCAAAAACATGTTTTCATCCACCACATACCCCACTTATTAATATCCGCTAGTATTTGCATATTTTGTTATCTCATCGATTTCAATGCTCTTTCTTTTGTTTGATTAGTAGGACACGGCCCCTTGACCCTATGCGAAGGCTAGGGAAAAGGTAGTTGCTCTTTTGGGCAAAGGGCCGAAAACATATACTACTAATTGTTTCCCCTAATGTTGTGCATGCAGGAATAATAGGTATGAACAAAAAGCAAAACAAGAAGTGCCTGGATACAAATAGTGAAATATGCAAGCATAACATAATGTTCATACATCACGACACAGGAGCATACCCCTGCGTCAGCTCTCAATCCCTCTTCCTTCCTTCCGCTTCATCATCTCTCCTATCTCGAGAAGAGTGCCACATCTGACTCTCAGCGTCATCCTCTCGAGCACGGTGATGACCTGATGCCGGTCGCATAGACCCCGATGAGCTAGCAGGTCGCAGTGCTCTCCACGCATCCTCAGCAAGAAGGGAGTCAAGGTCTCTAAAGACAAAACTCCCAGCAGGTGCCTGTCCAGCCGACAGGGCAGGAATAGGGGGACGGGCTCCTGGACTCTGTGTGCTGGATCTCGTGGCTCGTTCTCGCCCCTTCTTCATCACTCGGTCCCACAGGGTCCGGTACTTGAAATCGAGCTCCCTCACCTCTATCTGCGACCTCGTCAGTTCCTCCCGCAAGCGGCTATCTTACCCTCCTAGTACACGTCGGGGTGGGATCCTTCTCTTGCCCTGGCCCGAGCAGTCCGCTCCTCTAAGACCTGATCTCTCAATTGTTGATTGAGGCTCTCTAATTCTTGCGCCCTGGCTAAAGCGGTCTCCACCTCCTGGCGCTGCAAAGGAACTTAGGGTTAAGCAAGCTCAATCGGAATAACACAAGAGCGGAACAAGTCTCACCTGCTGTGCCAAATCCGCCTCCCGGGCCTCCACACGACGGAGGGCATCCTGCAACCTCGCCTCCCAATCGGCAGGGGCAGTTGGCCCCTGGGATGATGAGCCCGCACCAGGATCTCCTCGTAGCCCGTGACGGGCTAGCGTCTCTCTCTGCATCACAAGGGTTTCACAAAATAAGAGGACAACTTCACACTCGAAACCAAAAAAAAAAAAATCAAACTTCTCACCAATTCACCAATCTGGCGAAGCAGGTCACTCATCTGCAGAACCAGAATCTCATTCTGATTCTTTAGGATCTGCACAGCTTCGGTTTCAGGCATCTGTTGTAGGAATACCACCAAGATTAGTCAATGAGAGAAGATTGGGTGAAATGGATTAAAGGGTTTAGAGTGTCGCACCTGCTGCGCATCCAGAAACATGTGATCCGCGTACTGTCCGGCGTAATCCCCCAAGTATTTGTAACTGTCTCGCAGGAATTTATCCTCCTGCAGGGCATCCCCGGTGCGGTACCATACTTCAATCTCAGCCCGCCTCACCACTCGCCAATCCTGACCAATTGCAGAAGATCGGCGACGACCTCTGTTCATATCAGGATAGGTCGGAAAGGCGAGTAAAGGCTGATGCCATCCCCACGTGCGGTAGGCCATCCGAACAAAGAGGCCGTCACAGATGTTCACACACAGCAAAGGCACCTCCCGCCGGAATTGGGAGAGACTCTGAGACACCCATGGATGATCGGCCAAGTCCTCCTCTGCATATGGCATCCACACCACCTGAATGAAGTAAAGGGTCAGACTTAATCATTTGTTAAGATGCATATATATCTCGAATCACTCACCATATGAGGAGGAAATGTGTCGAGATGGGCACGGATGTCCTCCACGCGGTACATCACGGGACGATAATCCCAGATCACTTCCCACCACGCCATAAGTGGAGTCCATCCCTCGCGATCCACAGAGACGGCCCCGCAGCCGATGGGAAAGCGGGTATAACCCCAGATCTACAAGGGACAACACATTCAATGTCAACCAACATAAGTGAGGAAGAACGGAGATCAACAACCAAGAAGGATTACCTGAAGAAAAGGCGTGAATCCACCAAAATTGCAAGATCCCCGGCGATAGCTCACCAAATGGGAAAAGAGGTGACCCAACATCGCAGCTCCCCATGCCATCTTCTCCGTTGCTTGGAGATCCTCCAACAGCGGCAGATACTTCAAGTTAACCTTGTCTGAAGCTGTAGCAAATAACAACCTTCCGAAGAAGAACAAGAAGAAGATCCATAAGTTCTCATCGTCTGAGCGGCCATCCAAATCCAGCAAAGCCTCCACTCTCTCGGCAAAAGCCTCAAGGGTCTCGCTCGGCATCCGTCGTACCCGACTCAATCCCACAAACCGGGCAAAATGTCCGAGGGGTATGTGAGATAGTGCTCCTTGAACCCGATAATAACCCTCACCCAGGAGTCGATCTGATAGCTGCCTGTAATCCCTGAGCTCAGGACCCACTACCGGATCACCAATGACCGACAAGCCTGTCAAAAAGGAGACGTCCTCCAGCGTGGGAAGCATGTGTCCCCAGGGCATGATGAAGGCTCTGCATCTGTCATCCCAGCACTCTCGCAGAGCCACCAAGAAGGGCGCATCAACCATGAATGGTCGGATCCGAAACAACGACCCGAACCCAAACGCATCCACCTGGAAAAGGAGCCGATCGGGCAGCGCATGGTACCAGGCCCAGACCAACTCCCAAGAAACTCGGCCCCGGACTCTCTGTGGACCCTGTAAATCCCAACAAGATTAAAAGTTAGGGGCATGATCATACAAAAAAGATTTTGAGTAAGTGAGGCAGCTGGCCCCCACCCTGACGGACGGCGGGCCTGCTCGCCGTCCGTACGGGCGGACAGCGGGCCCCTCCGCCGTCCACGCGGACGGGCGGCGGGGCCGTCCGCCGTCAGTATGAACGGACGGCGTGATCTCCTGCCGTCCACCACGCTAGCCACCGCGATCAAAGAACAAAGGAGTGAAGGAACTCACCTTCTTCTTCTTCGGGGGCACCTCCTCGTCGCCACCACCTTCCTCATCATCTTCTCCTTCTTCTTCTTCTTCCTCTTCATCAACTTCATCTTCCTCCTCTTCATCATCCCCTTCCGCCGCCCTCTCTCCTTCTTCTTCTTCCTCTTCGACGCGAGGCGTGTCCTCGCCGCCGCCGCCGCTGGTGCTCGCTCCATCGCTGCCGCCTCATCATCGCCACCACCGGTCCTCCTCCTCCTAAGAGAGCGGGGAAGCCAAACTCGCGCCATGGGAGAGTGAGGGAGAAATCGAAATCGGAAACGAAGAGGAAGAAGGGGTAGGGAGAGCAACTAGGAGGCCCCGGGCTTCTTAAAGCCATTCGACGAATCAGACGGCCACACATGCGGCCGTCCGTTGTCTTGGACGGCCATAAGAGTGGCCGTCCGACGCGGGTCGGACGGCCACATGCGTGGCCGCCCGACCGGACGGACGGCCACACGCGTGGCCGCCCGACCGGACGGACGGCCATACGCGTGGCCGCCCGATCAGTCGGACGGCCACCAATGCGGCCGTCCATTGTCTCAGACGGTCACCCGCGTGGCCGTCCGCCGTAGCCCTATGTCCGAGAAGTTTTTTCTGGAAAGCAAAATTTGTATTATTCACTAGAATTTCAATGAATACATTATTCCAGTGCTCTACGGCCCATGAAAAAGGCACATACAGCAGGTCGTACATTTGTCAAACAATCCACATATCTCTCGACTCCCTCTGAAGTCTCTGCTACATCAAGACGAGCCTCGGTGAATCTAGAGTGACGACGCCATGCACGTCGGAATCGCTCTATAGCTTGCGCTTCCCTCGCGTACCCTGTATGCCTCGGCACAATCAGCATATCATGCAAAGCGGGGAATGGCACCTGTCTTGGAACTCCAATATGGAGATGGCAACGATGCCCTTGGTATACGGCTAACTCGTCAGGGCCGATTAGCCACAACTCACGCTCATGAGAAGCCCTTGTAGTAAACTCCATACCCACAAGGATCATCGGAACAAAGATAAATTTTTCTACGGTCAGAAAGTTCAGGTAATCACGCCAGTCATCCCTCGTCTTGAGATGAGCCGTGAGACACCTAATTTGATGCTCAAGACCAAGAAGCGAGCGTGCAGGATACCATGCGCTGTGCTGAAATATCCTGGAGGTTGAAGCCACTTTCTCATCAAAATAAAAAACTAAGTGCATCTCTATCCACAACTGCAGGGTGAATAAGCTCCCCCTTACAGATCGTCCTATGCTCATGTGGCTAAGCCCTCCATATAGATGTGACAGAATCACCGGGGCGAGAGAATGACCTTTCCACAATAAGCTCAGCACACCCACATACTCCCTTTCTAGCACAGAGCCTGAAGTTGGAAACCACAAGACTCCCCCGAGGACTAGGCATAAGCCTCGCATCAGTCTCTTAGATTCGACCGTCTTGCGTTTAATCTCTCGGACCAACCAGTGCGCAAGGCGATCGACGAGGATTCCTCGCTTGTCAGTCATGCAGCATACCTCCCGTTTGTCCTGCACTATATCAGCAAAGATTACCTCCCATGCAGGCAAAGCAGAGGGATCGCCAGTGGCTAGGCCCTCCCAGCCATAAAAGATTTCTACCTCCTCCACCAGCACTGTCACCTCAAACTCTCGGAACACGAACGTATGCGTCTCCGGATGCCACAGTTCGAGCAGTGCACCCAGCCCCTCCCAGTGCCAGTGAATGGAGGTGAACCACTTCGCAAACACAATGGATCGGGTCAGATTCCACCGGCGCATATACACCCTCATGTCTAGGGTGATCTCGTCCATTAGGGCCGCAAGCCATACATACTTGCGAGTATGCCGAGCATCAGGGAATTTGGGAATAGGCTGCAGGACAACCAAAAGTCAAGAGGAGAGAGTCAAGGTGAACAACATAAAAGTTTGAGCATACCTATCAGATAGAATCTGGGGTTCCCTGGCAGTCGCATGAGTAGAAGACGAGGCCATTTTCCCTACAGAAAGTTTGAGTTCTCGAAGAAAGCCTCGGGACAACCCTCCCCTTTTAAGGCCATGGGATAAACTACAAACTTTCCATGTTCCATAAAAGACGGAGGGCATACATATCCCTTCCACCTTTTCATGGACGGCATATCCCTTGGCCTTCCATCCTTGCATAAACGGCACATCCCTTGGCCTTCCACCTTTTCGTAAAAGGCATGCTAGTTGGCCTTCCACCATTTTAGAAAAGGCTCACCTACGAAAAGGCATATTGCCCTTCTCCCCTCTCCACTTTGAGGAGGTCACTTCACCCCCAAGTTCAGGAGACCACTTTGCTTAATATCAACAAATTAATGGTTATTCCTGGAAATTGAGTCGAAGCCATATCGGATTGGCATTCTACCATTAGAATAGCCATATCTTCCATATCGGCTTCGACTCGAAACTAACTATTTGCTTCTCATCCTTCTGCAGTTTAAATACTTAAATGATGTGACCATTGGATATATGAACTTTGCTAATGTATGTTTTTGCAGCTGCAGGAAATCTGAAACAAGTAGGACCGAAGATACAGGGGGCTAATAACTTTGGGCGTATAGACTCTGAGTTCCTCTTTAAACAAAACAATGAGGAGTCCATATTCCCCAAGTTATTCGATCGGCTAATAAATCCCTCCTGTTTGCAGTAGGAATTTGTTTTCTAAATTTAAACTGGCATGCATTGCATAAGCATGATCCACCATTCCCGTCCTAGGGGCAAAGACCATAATTTATCACTCTGCTTAACCCATTGTTGATCTGTGAGTCTGGCAATTGTTCGTTAGCCCTTTGAATTGTAAGACCTCATCCTTTTTCCAATACATGTGCTTGAGATTCTCTCACTTGGCGATCACATGATGCGCCAGGCCACCGCGCGCCCGTTGTGTCGAGACCTTTTCAAGTCACACTCCTCCATCTTTCATGCTTGAGATCCCCTTGGGCCAGATCGTTGCATCCTGGTGCGCCAAGGCCTCGCGGTTCCAGCACCCGAGGGTCCCACGGATTGTGATTCTCCAGTTTGAACGTTGTTCCCCTTCTTAACCACTCTTGCAACTCGAATAGCCAGCTCTCATGCTTTTGCCACGCTCTCATACCATCTTTGGATATAGCTCATCCCTTCTCTGGGCGGTCCAAAATCAGTTTCAATTTTCGGAACACCTATTTATCATTCTGTTCCACTCGACTGCAAAACAGGTGTCTCGGAGGGGCATTTATAGACACCGATTTTGGACCTCCCTTTGGTCATGAACCCCATCCATCATTAGCCCATCACCACCAAACCCCTCATCTTAGCCATCTCAGCCCACTAATAACTAGGCCCATTAACAAATCTCGACTTTAGCCACCTTTTCATGCAAGGCCAACCTGTCCGCCTTCCACCATCCTTCGAAGGCCAACCTGTCTGCCTTCCACCATCCTTCGAAGGCCAACCTGTCCACCTTCCACCATCCTTCGAAGACCAACCTGTCCGCCTTCCACCGCCCTTCGAAGGCCAACCTGTCCGCCTTCCACCGCCCTTCGAAGGCCACCCCTTGCCTTCTACCACCCTTCGAAGGCCAGCTACCCGGCCTTCCACGGGATTGGAAGGCAAGATGGTTGGCCGCCCACTCCCCTAACTCCCATCTTGACCTCGTCTTCCCACGATCTCCTCTACTCGCCACCCTCACCTCCACTACTCCAATCATTCCTCACTCCGGCGATTGCCCCGCGCACCACCTCCGACTCTTGACCACTTCCCATTGGCTCTATGATGATTTACGGGGATTTAGACCCCTATTTTCCCTTCACGTATTTAAACCCCCCATGTCCCCTCGAGAAGGGGGGTTGGCAAGTGGGTTGGTTTTGAGGTTAGAGGGGGAGTTGAGCGGACAAGGAGTCAGAGAGCTTCAGGAAAAACTTCAAGCGAGAGAAAGCCTTGGCAGTCGAGAAGCCGAAGGGATCTTTCGCATTCCAAATGGGCTTCTTCTCTTAACTCTCTCCTTACTTTTCTCCTTTCCACTTCATTGCATTCCCACTCTCCATCCACTCCGTAACATCATCTCCTCCTCTCACTCTTTTTTTCTCTTTTAACACATCACTTCACTTTTCACACACGAGCACCCCTATCTGCATGCATGCATGTTAGGATAACCTAGCAACCCTTACTCCCCAGAGGTTTTAAACAAAAAAAAATGGGAGGTGGGTGGCCATAACATATGGTCATCTTCCCTCCCCAAACACCCATCCGGTGCGTCTCCTTCCAATTCTAGTTGATTTCTATATTTGCATGGATATATTCTACATATCACAGTCCTAATTGGGTTATCTTCTTCTTTTGTCTTGTCTTTTCCTTTCAGGGACCCTTACTGCATTTCTGCGTGCAGACTGCCGAGCTCTCCTCCTCTGGCCGGCCGGAGGAAGAGAAGAGGAACCTGCCGTCTCCCGCACCCTCAGAACGCGATCACTCTCACCATCCTGCGGAGAACAGGGACCGTAAGGTAATGCTCCTGGCGATCACACAATTTGATTTCTAACCATTCCAAATCGCCGCAACGCTAAGACGAACGGAGAAGCCCTCGCCCAATGCTCGCAGCAGTGACAGGGGACGTTCCGGGCGCCTACACCTGCCGTACCAAATTCTCCTAGCACAGGTCCAACCACTGAGGGCACGCTCTCTCATGAGCAGGTTAGTAGCATGAATAACAATCAGTCCTAACAACCTCTAAACCAGCAGGGTTACAAGCAACAACAATCGCAGTATCAGCAACCCCAGCAGCCAAATCCACAGTATCAGCAGCCTCAGTACCAGCGGCCTCAGCAGCCGAACCAACAGCCACAACAGCAGCTACAACGGCAGTTACAATACCAGCCCCCACAACAACAACAGTAATAGCCGCGCGCACCGCCGGTGTATTATAATGTACCTCCTCCTGCTGATTATAACCAGCAGAGAAAGCCTCCAGGCCCGAAAAGGGCAGAATATCCAGTCCTTCCAAAATCCTTGACAGATATCTTCAGTGCTTTAATGGCAGCCAATGCCTTGGTCTTGCCAAGAAAAAAAACAGTTTGGCCCCAAAATGCTGACACTTCTAGGTATTGTTATTTCCACCGACAACCTGGACACACCATAGATACCTACTTCCAATTCTGAGATTATATTCATGATCTCAACGAGCAGGGAGGCATTGATTGGGAAGAAATGAAGAAGTATATATCCGCCTTGAAGGCGAGAAGACCACAACAACAACAACAACAACAACAACAACCAAGAGTGCCGGCACAGGCAGCGGCGCCTTCAAACATGGGTATAGTGCAAAACCCACTCTCGGAGCACCAGAACTAGAATCAAGTTGCCCCTATTTTGACAAATAGCCGGTCTGAGGCTAACTGAGGGCAACAGTGGAAGATAGAGGACTCTTCCTCTATTTATTCAACGGGTCACACTCCGAGCACCACTGAGCAACCACCACGCCACACCCTCCATATACCTAAACCACAACCCGTTACCATCACGCCTATACCCACACCCGCATATCACTCGCCCGCACCCATTAACCTATCACCACCGCCCACTTTTCTTAAACCCATTACCCCCACGCCACCACGCCTCCATCAAACAACCCCCCGCAAGCTAATTACGCACCCCTCATGCCATCTAGACCATTACTCCGCATACCGTTTCCCACATCACCTACTACCACCACTTACCCAAATACCATACAACCATCTAAACCATTACTCCGCGTACCATTCTCACTTCATCCGCACCGACCAATTACCCCTCCACTATCCAACCATCTAAGCCTCTTATCCATACCATGCCATCGCCCACTAACCCCACGCCATCACCCGCATACCAACCCTTCACACCATCCACTAACCCTACGGTGGTCAAGTTATCACCCGGCCCTTCCACAAGTAAAGAACATGCACTCAGGAGTGGGAGGATCTTCAATAAGGTCTTTCCTCAATCAACAGTCAGAGACGGCCCATCACAGCCGCCAGAGGAAGCTCATAATGTTGAGAGTGCACTAGGCACTCAATATGACCTGCTGAAACAACTGGACAGAACACTGGCACGAATCTCTGTGCTAGAGTTGATCAAGAGATCGAAGACCCATCAGGAAGCCCTCATGGAGTATCTACAAAAAGTGATGGTCAACGAAGATGTACTGGTAGAGAAGATCGCCGCACTACTAGTTCCTCAGGGGGATCAGCCCTCTATCTTATTTCATGTCTCGGAACTAGCACCACCAGCAGCCAAGAGCATGGCTCTGAGTATTACGGTTAATATCTGCAAGAAGGCTATAGATGCATGTCTGGTCGACACGGGGGCTTCAATTAATGTTTTGCCTCCAAAAACCCTTGAATTGTGTGGTGTACCTAAGGAAAAATGGCTGCCTATCCCTATCTCTGTAACAACTTATGATAACTCCACCCGTTCCCCTCTGGGAATGGTCTATTTAAAAGTAGAGTTAGGCCCTATATGTCATGTTGAGGTCGAATTTCACATTTTGGAAATCGATCCTTCCTTGAATGCTATTTTGGGTCGTCCTTATGTTAAAACCCTTGAGGCGATTCCCTCTATGAATCATCAGTGCCTCAAATTTCCCTACAAAGAACGAATCATTAAAGTTACGAGTATGCCGATCCTTGCTGCTGCTCACTCCTTGAATATCAAGCCAACTTTTTTACCTGGCCGACAACTTTTCTGTCGATATTACAGGTTTACCGTCCGGTGGCTGATCCTTTAAAGGCCGCCACTTTTACTCTTTATCCACTGGATGCCATAAAACGGGGGAAGTGCATGAGTACTCCTGGTTGGAAAATAATGATGAAGGGTGGTTATCAGTCTGGAAAGGGCCTAGGCACACAATTACAAGGCAGAACCACACCCCTCAAAGACAACCGAAGGATACCTGGAAATGGCCTGGGCTATAGGCCAAGAAAAGTGAAGCATGACATTGTTCAATAGGAAGAAAATGAAGACGGCCAAAAGATATGGGAGACAATGTCTACACCATGCAAAGAAGGTCGGGACCACTTAATATGGACCCTATACACACATTTCGTCAAAGGGCCCGTGATTAGTCATGACAACACAGTGGTCATCACTTCCTCTTTTGACCTCCATGACATATATAGAAGAGACCTGGCCAGACATTGTTCATAATTGCTAACGTACTAGTCCTTGGAGGCTCTACGGCCAATGAAAAGGAGGAAGTTCCAAGACCCTGAGTGTGAATGGTACAGATGGTTTGATTTAAGGTATCTGTACATTGCACTAAATAGACTATTTCTTGATCCTTCAGAGCCGAAGTGGCCGCCACAAATAAATGAATTGATTGAAGGGCCTGGTGCCATTTTTGATAAAAGAATTCTGCTGTCTGAGAAAACAGATGAAGGGGAGTCAGATGACCCCTACGAAGCTGGTTATACCACGGATCTTCTTTGGAGGGGGACTTATCCCTCTCACATTTTCACACTCCATACGTTATTCCGCACTCTGCTTCTGACCCCAACTTGGTTGCGGGTCATTACTGAAGATGTTCCACGGGCTCTGCCCATCATGATTACTCTGTCCCCATGGGACTTCATTCCCCAACCTCCTCTCGATCCAGAGAGGATTTATGATTTGATCTGGGACATACTACTGTATGATCCACCCAATCCTTTGGCCTTGGTGCCACTTCCTCCATCCCATTCTCCTCCTATTCACCTTCATTCTTATTTTATGATTAATTCATCTTTTCTCCAAAAAAAAACGCCAATTTGACAACAAATTTCTCCCAGATCCTTATTGAGGAAATTCCTACTTGTACGATTGTACTCCATCGCATGGGTCGTTCGATCAAGATTCTCTTTTAGATCTACTATGCCCCTCCTCTCGGGAGGATTCTCCTGTATTTCCGCTTGTATCCTATAATTTTCATTCTTCTTCGTCCTCATTAGGTCAGGATAGGGAGTCTAGCGAAGTTAGGGAGTCTAGTACTAGGCAGGTTAGCGAAGTTAGGAAGTCTAGAAAATCTAAGGATAAACAAATTCCAGATAGATACCTCCAGGATTCAGTATTTAAATGCCTTTCTTGCTCTATAATCTCTCAGCTATTAGAGAATCCTATCCAGATGCCAGAAGATTGTGTAGATGATGAGTCAGTTAATGATGGATATGGGGTGTATGAATTGATACACGGAAAATATCCCATTATTGAAGATGAGGAAGATGACGAGGACGCGGCTGAGGCATATGCCAGTGGAGTAAAAAGATTCGATGAACCCTCAGCTGCCGTAGAAGAGTCCACCAAAGAGATCAATCTAGGGACTGAAGACGAACCTAAGGTTGTCCTCGTTAGCAAAAATCTTTCTGAAATGGATGAGAAGGCAATGGTACAAGTTCTTAAGGATTATAAGGACACTTTCGCCTAGAGTTATGAGGATATGCCAGGGTTAGACTTATCACAAGTGGAATACAGGTTGACATTAAAGGATGGAGCTAGCCCGGTTAAACAAAAGTTAAGGCGATTCCACCCACAAATAGCTTTGAAGATGAAGGTAGAGGTCGATAAGTTACATAAAGCCAAATTCATTAGAGTTGTCCTCTATCCACAATGGCCGGCCAACATAGTCCCGGTTATGAAGAAAGACGGGAAGGTCAGAATCTATATTGACTTCCGATATGAAACCCTATCATTTGTGGATGGATTTTCAGGATATAATCAGATCAAATTGGTAGAGGAAGATCAAGAAAAGACATCATTCACTACACTTTGGGGGACATACTGTTATGTCGTCATGACTTTTGGATTAAAGAACGCTGGAGCCACTTATCAGAGGGCTATGATGACAATATTTCATGACATGATGCATATAGATCTAAAAGTATATGTGGATGACTTGTTAGTGAAATCTAAGACTAAGGCTGAGCATGCCAAAGTTTTGGCAAGAGTATTAGAAAGATCAAGAGAATATCAGTTAAAGATGAACCCAAAGAAATGTGTATTCGGGGTATCCTCAGGAAAATTACTTGGATTTATTGTCAGTAAACGGAGAATTGAGATCGATCCCAACAAGGCAAAGCCTATCAGAGAGATGCCACCTCCCAAGAACTTGAAAGAATTAAGAGGATTGATCGGGACGTTGCAATTTATTTGTCGTTTTGTATCCCAGCACTCATAAAGGTGTAAGCCGTTCTACGAGCTTACCAAGCCGGGAGTCAAATTCAATTGGGACAATAAGTGTCAGGAGGCGTTTGATGGATTAAAGAATTATTTCGCAAGTCCTCCTATTTTGAGACCACCATCTCCGGGCAAACCATTGATACTATATATTTATGTCCTGGATGATGCGGTGGGGACTGTCCTAGCACAAGAGGATGAAAAAGGAAAGGAGAGGGCAGTCTACTATCTCTCTAAACTTCTCAACTCCGCTGAACAGAGATACACAGTGATGGAGAAAACATGTGCAACATTGGTCTGGGTGGTTCAGAAATTGTAGCCTTACTTTCTACCCTATGAAGTTCATTTCATCGCTAGGATGAATCCGATCAAGTTTCTCCTTGAGAAGTCTGTCCTTACTGATAGGTTAGTACGATGGCAAAGCTTTCTATCTCAATTTGATATCACTTACATTCAACAAAAAGCGATCAAAGGCTATGCCATAGCAGAACATCTCGCTCATCACCCCCTTCCTCGTTTTGATCTAGTCCGATCGGAGTTTCCGGATGAGGAACTGATGTCCATAGACCAAATCAGAGATGACATGTGGACTCTGCATTTTGACGGAGCTCTGAATTCCCATGGAAATGGTATTGGCATTGTTCTATTATCACCTGAAGGTGTCACCATTCCACAAGCCTTTCAGCTTGACTTTCCAATCACTAACAATATAGCTGAATACGAGACACTCCTTGCTGGCCTCGAGGTTACTCATCTCCATGGTGCCACCAAACTCAGAATTGTGGGTGATAGTCAATTGATTCTTCGCCAGGTGTTAACCAAATATCGAACTCTTGATCCCAAGCTCAAGCCTTATCAAGAACTGACTTTTGCTTATGCTAAGCTTTCCACAAAATTGATCTTCATCCATGTTCCTAGGAATCAAAACATCTTAGCTGACGCTTTAGCTTCACTTGCATCATCCCTCAATTTTCCAATCAGCAGACAATCCGAGTCGATCATTGTTCATAGGCGTCTTTCACCTGCCGTAAAAGACCCTTCATTCCTTAGGACTAAGGAGAAGCTGTTGAAGAAGGTCAACGATGGAAATATTGTGAAAAAAAGAGAGATTATGTTAATAGAGCTGTTAGAAGAGATGGATGATGAACAGAAACCATGGCACTATGAAATTACCAAATATTGTAAAGATCAATCATATCCTGAAGAAGCCACAACTGAGGAGAAAAGTGCTATCAGGAGAGTTGCTCAGAGATACACCCTAGTTGGAGGAGCACTATACAAAAGAGGTTTTGATGGAGTTCTTCTAAGATGTTTAGACGAAGATGAGCTTTGGAAGATCATGGAAGGAGCTCATGCTGAAGTTTGTGGTGGCCATGTTAATGGACAGATGTTAGCAAAGAAGATCCTTAGACAAGGATTCTATTGGCCAACCATGGAAGAAGATTGTGTAGGAGAAAAACTTCACGTCGATAAAATCCATTCTCCTACATCTTCACTCCATCATGTTTCCTCCCCATGACCTTTCTCCATGTCGGCTTTCGATGTCATTGGACCCCTTGGCAATCCTGATTCTGGCATTAAGCAGAAGTCCTTCATCCTCACGGCAACGGAATACTTCACCAAGTGGGCGGAAGTTGAAGCGTACACGGAAGTCAAAGCATCAACCGTCTGCAAATTCATCATGAAGAACATCATCACGAGATTTGGAATTCCAAACACCATCGTCACCGACAATGGACCGCAGTTCGTTTCACAAGAGCTGAAAGACCTCTGCAACAGGTACAAAATTGCATTGCATCATTCATCTCCATATTATCCGCAAGGCAATGGCCAAGCAAAGGCAACTAATAAAACTTTGATAAAAATCATCAAAAAGATGTGCAAGTCTATAAATTCATAGACTGGTCAGGAAAATTGATTGAGGCTCTATGGGCATACCGAACTTCAATCCGCACACCCACCGGGCAAACTCCTTATTCCTTAACATTTGGAATGGAGGCAGTAGTTCTATACGAGATACTTATACCGTCATTAAGAATACAATTGAATAAGGAATTTTCTATTGATGAACACCGTTCAACACTCCTTGCTCAATTGGAACTCTTAGACGAGAAAAGATGGTTAGCTGCTAATCATGCAAGAGTATATCGAAAGAGATTAGCACGTTTTTATCAAAAGAAAGTCATTGAACGTAAGTTCAAAGTTGGTGAAATGGTCGTCAAAAGAATCTTTGTAAAACCTGGTGGTCCACGTTCTAAGCTCCAACCCAATTGGGAAGGACCTTATGTTGTATCGCATGCTTTTCCTGGTAACGCTTACCGTTTAGTTAATGTAGAAGGGCAAGAATTAACTCACCCCTAGAATGGTCTGTATCTTAAGAAATACTACCCTTAGGTTAAAGAGTCGATCAGCATGGCACGAAGACTAGTGGAATCAGAAAAACTCAAATTCCCTTATTAGTCTGAATAATTTAATTCAAACACATTATTACACATACTGACACGTTTGGTTCGTAAGTAACAAGAGATGCCAAGTCCTAAGGAATACCGGAAGCTTGACTAAAAGTGTAAAGTGCAAATCATTCTTTTCAAACAAAATTCTGTTTTTACATTCAGCCCACGATGTCGGAACGAGGTTTAGAATAGAGTACCAAGAATACTCGCCATCTTAGTAGGAGGCCGTCATAAAAAAAATGGGAGAGATCCGTCCCAGGAAAAGAAAGAGAAAGGAAAAAGCAAAAGACAAAAGCCAAATGTCAAATCAAAAGGCCATTATACTACAAATGTTACATCAAAGCTATGAAATGAAATAAAAAGGGAAAGTAAGGTCGATAAATACCCCAGAAAGAAAATGACCGAACCCTAACAGATATTAGGGTAAGAAAGGAACATCTTTTTGGGTCTCCGGAACCTTCTCGTGGGCTTTCTAAACCAATTCTTCCTTTCTTTCTGAAGAGGCGTACTCCAAACTTAAGGAACGACCTAGATTGAATAAGGATCAAATCATCAAATGGGATCACGAATAGAAACACAAGTTCAAGCACGATGGGTCTAAGTTAGATTATTAAAGAATAATTTGGAAATTAAGTTAATAAATAAATATGTTCTTTTGATCTAGGTACCATGTTGGTCTTTTAGTTTGCACAATATCTCAAAATAAAAAAAATGCATATTTCAAAATCCAAAAAAATAGATATCTAAAAAAAAAATGCATATTTCAAAATCCAAAAAAATAGATATCTAAAAAAAAAATACATATTTCAAAATCCAAAAAAAGGTACATATTTCAAAATAAAAAAAATATATATATACATATATTTCAAAATCCAAAAAAAGCACATATCTCAAAATAAAAAAAAATAGATATTTCAAAAATCCAAAAAAAATATATATGTTTCAAAACCCAAACAAAATGAATATTTCAAAACAACAAAAATATTTCAATTAGCATTTGCTTATCGCATCTAGTGTGTTTCATTCCTTTTATTTTCAGTGAGCATCTGTCTGCTTGCATGTTGCATTTTTTCTTACAGTTTGATTATTCATGTTACCTTTGTTAATAAAGGCTATGCCTCTTGACCTTTCTATCAAGAAAAGGATTGATTGATCAGTTACTTGACTGGACCAGAGGCTAAGCCTAAATAGATACTTAACCTATTTGTTAAGTAATGTACAGGACACAGGACAAACACGTGAGACACAAAGCTGAAGACAAAATTTCATATATATATCAAAAGGTGTTTATACATGATACACAAAAGAAAAGAAAAGTACATATGCAGCCCTCATGGCTGACTCTCCCCTGCCCCTTCATCAAATTGGCTCTGAGCCTTATCAGGAGCATCCGGTGGCGGTCCACGAGTCGGAGGCGGTGGCGGTCCCATAGCGCTCGGCCCTGCTTGGCCGAAAGATATAGCAATGCTGGCCGTGAAGGCGCTCGCCTGACCTCAATCCAGCGTTCGTTGCCGCGCACGCTGGTACCACACCTCAATACTCTAGCGCTCGTGCTCTGTTATTGAGAGTCTGCCCTAGAGACTCTCCATCCGAGCCCGATCTCGGTCCCTCTCCTCGGTTAGAATCTCCAGGCGAACCTGGAGTCGTGCAACGTCACCGGTGGAGAGGCGCGCCACCTGAGCCTCCAACTCGGCAATGCAAGCGGCTGAAGTCCGAGCTTGTGCCAACTCTGCATCCCTCTTTTGAAGGGCCTCTTGAAGCTCAGCGACCTATAAGAGAAAACACTGTCAGTTCAAGATAATCAAGCAAATCAAATCCAACAATAGAAAAAGAAAGTCAAAGATGAACAGAACTTACTCTAGTAGCTCGGTCCTCCTCCCCAATAGAAGCTTGATGGATAGCGGAGGCAAGCTGACTCTGGAGATCAGCAAGGGTGGCCTCATAAGAAGTAGGCAGGGCAGAGGATGAGGCTCCATGTGTAGGGGGAGCCGCCTGGGTGTAGACAGCTCGCTGCACCAAAAGACAACCGTCAGTGGCTAATTGTCAAAAGAAATTAATTAATTAAAATATTCATACATAACATGCATACATACCAAATCAAAGAGCTCCTTCTGGACTTGTTCCAACTGGGCCTGGGCATCTTGGAGACGAGCCCGGAGGTCGATGATCACAGCATCCCGTGCATCCTGCATACCATACAGACACACATTCATTCACAGATATAAATTAAGATAATAATAAAATGAAAGAAGCATAAGTCATACTTACATCGAGAGGTCGGAGCAGCCGTAACTGATCGGCGTAGTGGGCCCGGTATTGCTAGAGGTAGGCAGTGCTATCCTCCGCACGGGACTCCACTCGGACGCCGCGGCAGTGCCAGTCCCCGTACTGCTCCGGGAACTTGGCACGTCAGTTTGTGAGGGCTTGTTTCCCCCTCATGCTCCTCCCTACTCTCTCCGGAACCTCGTCCACCCATTCCTGGTGGAGGCCCAGGGTCCTCATGACGAGCCGAAGGCGGAGGGGCTCGATTTCGTTCAGGCAATGCAACCACATTTGCCTGCCGAACCTCCTCCGGCCAGCCGTCACCCACGGCTGGCCCTCCTCGCCCATGCCCATGTATGGGCGCCAGATCACCTGCATATAAGTTAGATGCATTCATATGAATAAAATTGCATTTAATAAAATGAAACACTGCATTTAATAAAATTTGATAAATTAAAGACTTACCAAAAGCTCTGGATAGTCAAGGAATTGATGGCGGAGAGCCGTCAATTGATGGTGCTGCGGAGCCGTGTCCACGATTGGCTGCCAACGGCGAGCCAACGGGACGGCATCTGGTCAAACAATCGTCGCTCAGCCGAGCGGGAAGTAAAGATAGCTCCACACTTGCATGCATAAACATATAAGTTAGAAAGCATCATATCATTACATTGCATAAACACATGATTAAAAATAACTTATACCTGAAGCAATGGCGAGAAGCCACTGACGGTGGTCTCGTGGTCCGGCGTGACCGCGAAAAGATCAGCAAAGAGGTGGGCCAGAAGGGCCGCACCCCATGCATACTCATGCAGACTCTCTAGATCATCTAATAAACTAAGAAACCTACAATGGATATGGTCGCCCTTCGTAAAGAAGAGCAACCGACCAAAGAAGAAAACTAAGAAAACCCTAAGCTATCTATCTACCTCCTCTATCTGATCAGGGTCTCTACAATATATAGCAGCAGAAGACTCAGCTAGCCTAGTCCTAAACTCCTCCTGGGTCTCGTCAGACCAACGTCGGGGCTCTACTAAACCTAGAGCGGCCTCTACCTCCACTCTAGGGACTGTCCTAAACTCTCTATCTAGGGTGGACACCTCTATACCTAGTAAGGCCTTTGCTAACCCTTGGTAATCGGGGTAGGTCACTCCGCTCACCGGCCTACCATCTACTCTGAGGCCAGTGATCCTGGCCACATCCTCTAAGGTGGGGATCATATGTCCCCAGGGTATTAGGAAAGCCATGCTTTCCCATGCCACCTCTCCCGCAGCGCCTGCAGGTGGACCAAATCGAGCCAAAATGGCTCGATCTCGAGATCTCCCCAAACCCCATCCAGCGCAGCCGCGCCTTCTGGAAGTCTGGGAGTCCACGGTATGTCCCTATAACTAAATCCCATGAAGTTCATCAGTTAATAGATATAGAAAATCAATAAAAATTGAAAGGCGTCGAGCTACATGGACACCCATTGAAAGGCGTCCACATGTCTTGACGCCATTTCAACCTATTTTGCTAATCTAATTAAAAACTGAATTTTACTTTGAATGGCGTCGGACCAAGGGGACGCCTTTTGAAAGGCGTCACCTGGTCTGGACGCCATTTAAGGCAGATTTCGGACTTTTTGAGAAAGTCCCTTTCTCCCCCATCCCTCATTCTATTCAATCAAAATTCACATCCATAGGAAGCTTACCAAGTGGAAGGTCTCCTCCTCTTCTTCTCCTCCCTCGATTGCCGCCGGTGGGGGAATTTCTTCTTCTAGAATCGCCGCCACTGCCTCTAAAGCCATAGCTTCTTCAGGGGGAACCGCTTCGAGGTCATCCGCCCTCCTTACCACCTGTGCGGCAGGACGACGCTTGCGTCTCCCACTTGAGCCTTCACCGGAGTCCATAGCTTTGAAGGAAAGGAGAAGAGAGAGCTCGGGTTTAGAGAGAGAACTTGAGAGGAAGAGAAGGAGTCATCGGCGATCGTGGATGATCGCCGGAGGGACAGGGGAGTCGCCGGAGGTGGAGATCTCCGGAGAGACAGGAGAGAGAAGAGAAGTTTTGGAAGAATGAGGAAGAAAGGAAGGAGCCTTTGCAGGTTCTGTTAGGAGAAGTTGAAACGCATCGTAGTACAGCGACGCCATTTAGGGCGCATAAACTGAGGCGGCAAAGGACAGAGGTTTGAAATGGATTAAAAGGCGTCTATACACCACGACGCGTTCCAGTTTAAACCGCCATTTCTGGTTAGAGTAGTACAAGGCATGATGATTAAACACGTTCAGGTAACACGACGCGTTTCAGTGGATTAATCACAGAATTAATGGCAGAATTCTGTGGAAAAGCAAGAGAGAGAATTGAAAGGCGTCTACAGCAGTGCACGCGTTTTCAGCATAATTCGGGATTTTAAGGATTAATCTCTGATTTTTGGGAAAAGATTTTTGGTTTAAAGGCGTCTACACATGTGGACACGTTTTAAGCATTATTATGATTTTCAGAATTAATCTCTGATTTTTGCAAAAATAGACTGAATGACGTCTACATATCTGGACGTGCTTTCAACATAATTTGCGATTTTAATGATTAATCTCTGATTTTTGGAAAATGAATTATGGTTGAAAGGCGTCTTTCTGAGTGAACGCGTTTTGCATTAAGTAAACCCGAATTGCAATGTTTTAAGGAAAAAATAAAGTTTTTATTCAAGAAAAAATCTTGGACAAATCACAAAAGATCAAGGATGAATTTCAAGACATAAAGGATGAATTCTTTATTGAAATAAATTCTTAATTACATCATAAAGGAAAAAGGGAACATTCAAGGAAGGAATTTCCGAAGTCCCATTATATATGGATAAGATAATCCTCTATCTGTTTCTTGAGAGGATTTTGCACGATGATTGAAGTTAATATTCCACAGTGTGACTATAAGTTCAGTGGCTTCATATTCTTCATCGGATTCTAAGGCACGCTTCTTGATTGGAGATGTATAGAAAAATTCAGGGAATTCATAGCGAGGTAGGCTGAGTTGAATATGACATCGATTAGGATTGTACAACACGAACTCAGTAGTCCCGATCAGTTTAAGCTCTGCACCCGCTGCGTAGCGCACTTGAATTGGTTTTCCTACGAGAGCAAGAGGTGAAGAGTCAAACCCATTTGCTGACATTGTTCTCAAATAATCTTTCCAGTCAGCTCGAGTCTTGAGTTTTGGCACTCGATTGATCATCTTCTCATTGAATTTCACGATGTTGGAGATATGGAAGATAGGACTATTCTGATAGATTTGAGATGGTCTTGCAGAATTTCTAGTGTGATATTCAAACTTGAAGTGCAACTCAACCCATAGTGCGAAAAGTAGCATGCAACCATAAGGAGGCTGACCTGTAGACGCTGCAGAGAGCCCACTGTAGAGATAGGCTAGAATCGCTGTATCAATTTGTCTTCCCTCAAAGTTCTCGTAGATTGCACTGACTCGATCATCTTCTAGTATGTTATCTTGAGCAGGAAAGAACAGAGCTCCAGCTAGACACGTGGTGAAAGCTTTCATCATGTTCTTAGTGTCATCCTCTCTAAGATCTTCAATCTCGTACAAAGTCCACTCCGCTAGCTTAGCAAGATTAATTCCTTTCTTGGTGAGGCATCATTTAACTTCTTTTGGATCTTTCATGATCTTCATCAACAATTGTTGACCTGTGATCTTTTCCCTCATCAGAGCCATCTTATTCTGGATCACTTCGTTGTTGTTGTTCAACTTGATTTTGGGAAGGCCCAGTAGAAGTTCAACCTCTTCTAGAAAAATAGTACATTTAAATTCAGGAAAGAGGAAAGTATGAGTTTGAGGATGCCACAACTCAATCAAAGCACCCATAGCTGCCCAATCCACGTTTGAACTTTTGTAATGCTTTGCATGAACTATTAGACCTTGGATGTTCCACTTGGAAACAAAGGATTGCATGAAAATTGTGATACTTTTAGCAAGCTTACGAATCTAAGGAAGAGATGTGAATTTCCTTGGGCCGGGAAATAAAGGATATACCTAGAAAATAAAAGAGAGTTGCTATGAAGAACTTGAAGAACATGGAGAAAAAAGGAAATTGAAGAAAAAAGATTGAAGGAAAAGATGATTTAACTTACTTGAAGGTTAGGATCTCTTCCATTTAGATGATCTTTCACGTCGAAGAGCCTCTCTAGCGTCTTCTTCACCCGCTTGCTTGAAGAATCCATCTTGTTCTTGAAACTTTTCCTTCTTGAAGCTTTGAAACCTTGAAAATCCTTAAACTTTGAAGAAAATCTCTAACTTTAATCTCTATATTGTGTTAAGGATGCTATGATACAAGTTTATAGAGTTTATATAGAAAGAATTGCGATTCTAGGAAGGCTTTTTCGGATTGGAGAAGGAATGAGCATGGAAAGAGTTGGAATTCGAGTAGAAGTTAGCCAGAACCTGTTTCTGTGACTGAAAAGGCGTCGTTAAACAGCGACGCGTTTTGGTTAATCTTAATGACGTCGGCGCGACACGACGTGTCTCAGGGTTTTCGTTATTTTGCCCGAAAAGTCATGTTTATCCAGAATTAAATGATTTATTTGGAGTTACTGATGATTTTTTTGAGTGCAAGAAATTCAGGAAAATCCAAATGAAGCTGAAAAGTCAAAGAAGATCCCACTGTGGGAGTTTATGAGTTCCGACCGTGGCTAAAAAGACGGTTATCTCTATCCCTTGTATTCTATCATGTACTTAATTTGCATTAGCATTACTATATGTTAAATATTTATTAGAATATGTCAAGGACCTTGTGGTTTTGATGAAACTAGAATTTGAGTTCCCCTCCAACAAAAATAATGACAATTCTAGAGAATTCTTAATCGCACGGATATGCCGTTGGATTGTTAATTAGTGAGGACGATGGTTCCACTTTTGTGAAACAGTGCGTGGATAAACAAGCTTCGGCTTAGCATTGAATTATAAGAATTGGTATCTTAACTCATTAATGACAATTTAACAATATTATCCTTGATTAATTTATATTTCATTTGATTTTATAGTTTTCTTTCAGCCCAGCATGCATCATGTAGGACTTTGATATCATTGTGATAAGAATTAATTATTGATTAAGTTTCGGACTATTGATCAAATAATTCCAACATGATATGAAATATTCTATTCTGAATTGAGTATCTTGATTATCCTTGAGGTTCGCTTGAAGATATCCTTGGAATTCTATCCTTTCTTGGACTCTTTATCCAAATATTCTTGTTTTCTTTTAAAGATCCATCATAGCTGCAGCACGTCCACATTGGCTGGCAATCGCTCTCCATGATGAAACCTGCAGTGTCTATGACGTGGGGTACTTCCCAATTGTGGAGGTTGATCGACCTTATTTTATTTCCATATCTACCTCATCCAAACATGATTGATTTCATTGATCACCTTGAGTTATCTTCATTGAAAATTTTGAGAAAATTTCTAATCATGTGATGTTAAGAGCGTGTCTCATCACACCTTGGCATCACCTTTTCAGCACATTCCATTTCATTTTACTCCCTTGCAAAGACGATGCCAAGGTGAGACAGCTGTAGACACGCTAATTTTGACATCATTTTGAGTAAATTTCATGTCATATAATAATGCCTCAAAAATGGTCTGATATTTAATCATTAGTTAATTTTTTATTAATCTTTCTGAATTAATTATCTAAATGACATCGGTCAGACAGACATACTTTAAGTTTATTAAAGAAATTCATTTTAACTCGAATTTTTAATCAAATATGAAAGATTCTAAAAGGCGTCGACTTGTGTAGACGCTATTTAGAGTTTAATTCTTATTTTGATTATTAATCTGATTTTTAATTAATTTGTTAATAAACTAAAAGACGTATGCCATACACGACGCCATTTAAGTTTCCTAAGCTGATTTTATTTTTTCTTCTCGATGTTTATCCTTATCTTAATTAGTCTAAAAGACGTCTTTCATGTGCGACGCATTTTAGATAATTACAGATAATGATAAATTAATCTGTGTTTATCTGTTTATTAGTTGGATTAACTTTAAAATTCTTCATGTTAATCTTTAAGTAACCGCGGATGTGTGAACTTAATCTTCAAAATTCCCGGAGTCTGCATCTTTTCTTTATCTATTCTTCGTCCTTTCAAGATCCATTCAAGAACCAAAGCTTCCCAGGGGCCATCCAATCTAGTTCTTAATTTTTCATTAATCTCTGCTTGTTTCACCATATTAGTTCAAGATCTTATTCATCACATCACTCCATGCAACACACACTCACTAGCATAATTTCAAACCTATTTGTTTAAGGGGTTTAAAAGACCATCAAAACAAGTAAGTTCTTTGTTTAAGTTGCATGATTAGAATCTTCATTAGAGTAGATACTACCTCTGCTTGAGTTCTTATTATTTTCTTTTATCTTTGTTTGTTGCAAGGTACAAAAGGAGATAAAGAGGAGAGAATCAACAACAAGGAAATATGGATGATCCTCAAAGTCCCATAAACATCCAAAGCAAGAACAAAGTCAGAATTACTCTCTTTCTTCAGTTGGTTGAATGAAGGAAATCAAAGACTCAACATCTCCCAATTCTAAAACAGGTAAGCGATCAATCTTTTCTTTTGGAACTTTTTAGTTAAAAATTTATGACGATCACATTCACTTTGTTTTCAATAGGTTTATTTGTCACATAAACAATATAAATTTTCATGATAATCACGATTACAAACATAATTCAAGCACAATAAGTCTAGATTAGGTCATTAAAATGATGTGGGAATTAAGTTGACAACTGAATATGATCTTTTGATCCAAGTTCCATGCTGGTCCTTAGTTTATTCAGTTGGTGTCTTATTTCAAAACTACAAAAAAATTGAATATTTCAAAATTACAAAAAATTTGAATATTTCAAAACTACAAAAAAATTGAATATTTCTCCGGCCTAACGGACTTTTGTAAAATAGTCTTGATTTCTCTATTGGAAACTTCCACTTGGCCACTAGTTTGTGGATGATAAGGGGTAGCCAGTTTGTGATTGATCCCATATTTCTTAAGCAAAGATCGAAATTGGGAATTCGTGAAATGCGTGCTCCCATCACTTATAATAGCTTTAGGACATCCGAACCGTGAAAAGATATTTTTCTGGACGAATTTCATGACCACTTTATGATCATTGGTTCGGGTGGCTACTGCTTCAATCCACTTAGAGACATAATCCACCGCCACTAAGATATATTCATGTCCAAAAGAAGGTGGAAAATGTCCCATAAAGTCTATTCTCCAAACATTAAAGACTTCAACCACTAGAATCCGATCGAGTGGCATCATATCCCTTTTTGTCATATTTCATATGGCTTGACATCTGAGACAGGTTCTGCTGAACTCATAGGCATCTTTAAAGAGTGTGGGCCAATAAAAACCACTTTGTAGGACTTTGGTGGCAGTTTTCTTCCCTGAGAAATGGCCCCCACAAGAAAGATTGGAGCAGAAGTTTAGCACACTCTATTGTTCTTCCTTAGGGACACATCGTCAGGTGACTGATCGGGACATAATTTGAATAGTTCATGATCTTCTCAGAAGTAATACTTTTCTTGTGAGAAGAATCTGTCCTTCTCACTTTTGGTCCATCCTTCTAGAAGTTGATTGGTCATCTTGTAGTTGACAATATAAGCATACCAAGGTGCAACATTGTGAGAAATGGCCAAGAGATGCTCATCAGGGAATGAATCTATCATTAGGGCACTCTTAGAAATGAGAATTCAGAATAGGTGGTCAGCTACCACATTCTCATAGCCCTTTTATCCAGAATTTCTAAATCAAATTCTTGAAGGAGTAAAATCCATATGATGAGTCGGGGCTTTGCATCCTTCTTGGTCAATAGGTATTTCAAGGCTGAGTGATCGGAATAAATTATGACTTTTGCCCTTAAAAGATAAGATCAAAATTTTTTCTAGGGCAAAAACCACAGCCAATAACTCCTTTTCCGTGGTAGTATTATTCATTTGGGCATCTACAAGGGTGCGACTTGCATAATAGATCACCACGGGACACTTGTTGATCCGTTGTCTCAACACTGCACCAATAGCATAGTCAGAGGCATCACACATGATCTCGAAAGGTAGAGACCAATCAGGAGATTGAAGAATCAGAGTTTTGGTCAAAGCTTCTTTCAAAGAATTGAATGCCTTTATGCCTGGTTCATCCAGGTGGAATGGGACATCCTTAGCTAGGAGAAGAGTTAGAGGTCGGACAATTTGGGAGAAATTCTATATGAACCGACGATAGAAATCGGCATGACCAGGAAATGAACAGATTTGCCAGACAGAGGTGGGAGGAGAAAGATTAGATATGAGGTCAATCTTAGCTTTATCTACCACTATCCCCCTTGTAGGTGCTTAAATTGTGTGCGTGTAGGCGACGGAAATGACCCCGCGTTCAACTGGTAAGCGGAGACCGACCTCCGTGGCTACGAACCCAGAATAAAGAACAAATGACTTGATGAACTAAAACACCAAGAACTAAAATGGTGATCGCCAGGGTATTTTACCTCGACCTAGAGGGACTACCTTGATCGCGAATGACACTCCAAAACCTCCGCACGCAACGGGATTTGTAGTCCACACTCCCTTCTCCTCGGCCGGCCAAGAAGACGGGGCCTCACGCTTTGATTTTCTGCAAATTAATCATGAATTAAAACACCCATTAGACTCTCAATTAGCATAGCATCCGTAAATTAAGCAAAAGCGATATATCAAT
Source organism: Zantedeschia hybrid cultivar (assembly GCA_030544215.1). Taxonomy (NCBI): domain Eukaryota; kingdom Viridiplantae; phylum Streptophyta; class Magnoliopsida; order Alismatales; family Araceae; genus Zantedeschia; species Zantedeschia hybrid cultivar. Next base: position 58,523,913 of record JARZZO010000008.1, on the reverse strand, counting down.
TAGAGGTGAGTTTACCGAATATGTAGGTGAAAAGGATGAGTGACCAAGTGTTATGGCCACCCACCTTCCCGTTTTTTTGTGTTTTGGATCAAAACAAACCCCTTAGCAGGGATCTAAGGTACCTAATCATGAGTGCGTGTGTGTGCAAATGGAATCTAAATATGGACAAAATCCTAGACGGGTGCATGCATGTATGGGACTATGAAGAGAATGATAAAAAATAATAAAATGAGAGAGGAGAGTAAGGTTCCCCGTTTGACATTGAAGAGAGTGTTGCACGGGCACAAGATTGATGGCACATTCTTCCTTCCTAGAGCCTCTAAGACTCCATAGTTGCTTCCTTCCCACAAGCTTCAGAGAAGAGGTCTAATGTTAGACTTCGAAATCACTCTTTTCTCTCGCTTTTAATGTAAAATGGTACCCTCCCCTAGTGAACCTCCCTTGGGGGCGTTCCCAAGGTGAAGGAGAGCTTAAATAGGCAAAGGAGATCGAGTTAAAACCCTAGAAACCCCTCATTTCATGGACCAATGGATGAGAATAAAGAAGGTTGGATAGAGATCTCTTCAACAAAATCTAAACCAAAACCAATCAAAAATTGACACCTAAGCCCTAAATCACCTTCATCTTAATCCATTAGAGTGAAAAAATGCGGAAGATATGGTAAAAAATCCAAGAGAAAAGTGCAAAAAAAGGTTAAGATAATCACGAAAAACCAACCAATCAAACGGCCAAAGAAGTGGCCATCTGAAGCCAGAAGGCCAGAAAGGTGGCCGTCTGAATTCAGAAGGCCAGCAAACTGGTTGTCTGAACTTAGAAGGTTAGGAACGTGGCCATCTGAACTCAGAAGGCCAGCAAACTGGCCGTCTGAACTCAGAAGGCGAGGAAGGTGGCCGTCTGAGCTCAGAAGGCCAGCAAACTGGCCGTCTGAACTCAAAAGGCCAGCAAACTGGCCGTCTGAACTCAAAAGGCCAGGAAGGTGGCCGTCTGAAGGATGTTCAAACGGCCATCTTTCTGGCCGTCTGAACTTCAGAAGGCCACTAGTCTGGCCGTCTGAAGGATCAGACGGCCTGCACTCTAGCCACTTGATGGACTTGACAAAGCTTTTTAAATCCAAATGCAAAAAATACACCCTTCTTTTTTTTTTTTTGAAAAATGAACGTTTTGTGACAACATTTTTTTTTTACAAAAAGAAATTAAATTTCAAGGAATCCTAATGAGCGGGAAACGACAAAAAGATCAAAACAAAGGCCCACTAACACAATAAAGCTCAAATCGGTCTATGGAATGGGTCAAAATTGGGTGTCTATAGCTGCCCCTCCGTGGCATCCTCTTTGCAGGGGAGTACGGCGGACTGGTAAGTGGATGGTACGGACACTACACCCTATTTTGGACCACTCCAGTTGATATGGAACCTGCTAAAAGTCTGACAACAATGGTAATGCAAGGTAAGAGTGATGAAGGGGAAAAGAGTTGTGTACCCATAAGCTACAACCCAAGAGGTGCTCTGGCAATTGCCGCGAGTCTCCGACACACAATGGGACGTCTGTCCGGTCGAAGGAATTTAAGGGATGACAACCAAAGGCGCGGAAGGTGCATTCCAAGACTTAATCAAAACATTGCACAGACGATAAAAGATTCCAACATTGGATGATTAAAGTACGGGGTGACAGGGTCCTACTCTTCTCTGCAATGATATGCTGAAAGAATGGATGATGCATGCTGGGTTTAAAATAAAAAACCTATCTAATGCAAGACACTGGAGGATTTATTCTAGGCTATTCAAATAACTTAAACCTTATAAATCCGTCATCATTTTTGTTAAAGGGGAACTCCGGATTTATGTGCCTTAAGTTATTAGCCTCCAGTTTTTCTAAACTAATGCAGACTTTTCAATCTTCTTCTTCCTGGCCGTCTGAAGGTTTTATGTTGTCCCTTTACTTTTCTTTTATTGTGGGACTCCGGCGCATGGCAGTACATCTCTATCCACATTTTGGTATAAAATAAGTGTGAGAAAGCTTGGATGGGACCCTTCCAATCTCTCATGGCGTCCTCTTCTTCCTCCAAAAGGCTACCTTTGGGCTTCATGCTTCGCATGCCTGATGTTTTGACCGAGATCGAGGGTTATCTTAGCAATCGTGTGGCTCGTGGTAGGTATGCCCCTAATAATGATGTTGGATGCAGGGGTATGCCCCTGATGATGTTGTTGGATGCAGGGGTATGCCCTTGATGATGATGTTGTATTCATGACTTTTGTGATTGCCACTGAACTTGCTTTTCTTCATTGCCTGTTCCTGCGCAACACCACTGAGAAAGAATGTTATTTTCATAGTTTATTTTAGCCCCTTGCTCAAAAAGATGAATACCATTCTAGCCTTGGCGACGAGTCAAGGGGCCTTGTCTTATTAAACAAACATAAGGAAATAAAGAAATATGCAGCATGCAATCATGCATATGCAATTTGTTTGTACAAAATGACAAGTATTCATACAGATGAATGTATTTGTGTGTTTTTTTTTTTTTTTTTTTTTGGATTTTGAAATATGTGATTTTTTTTGGAATTTGAAATATGTGATGTGATTTTTTTGGATTTTGAAATATGTGATTTTTTTTCGATTTTGTAATATGTAATTTTTTTGGATTTTGAAATATGTAAATTTTTTGGATTTTGAAATATGTGATTTTCTTTTATTTTTTATTTATTTTGAAATATGTAAATTTTTTGGATTTTGAAATGTCCCTTGCTGAACTCCTCAAGCGTCCTATGCGCATACCTAAGCCGATTTGGGTCGTTAATAGTCCTTGACCAGAACCCACTCAGTTAAGTTTTATACTGATGACAATACCGTCGCACCAAGCTCTGGCTCCCAGCTACTCCCGACCAATAGGTTCTTCTCAAAAACATATCAACGATAAATGATTTGCCTAACCCGGGTCTCTTTCCTCACAACTTAAGTAGTAAATGATAGACCACCCTAGAACCCTAATGGCCAACCACGCGACGCTAACCCGAAAATAGCGGCATCGTACCATTCGATCAACCGCTTGCATTGACCTAAGCCCAAAGTCTTAAAGGAAATTGACAGACTCTAAAAATCGGCATGGTACACAGATCAAAAGAACCTTCGACTAGACTTCACACACCTTTTCTTTTCTAAGAGGGTTTGGTTTGGGAAAGTGTGACAGTTAAATTTGCCATGTCATTAGTTCCATTTAACTTTTGAATCTTAGTTCACTTCAACCTCACTAAGAAGAAGAGAGAACACCCAAAATAAAAAGAATGAATAGATAAGCCGCTTGAGAGGGTTAGGTGACCTCAGGGATTATCTTTCCTCCACCCTATTGCCTGTTGGGATTCGATCTCCTTTTTTTCTTTTTCTTTTTTCTTTGTGGCCTTATTTTGATATTTGACTTTGTAGGCCTTTTCTTCATTTGCCTCCTTTTATCGACTTGACATTTGGTCTGGAGGCTTTTGCTTCTTTTTGCCTTTGATGTGGCTTTTGCTTTTGATTTCTTTATTTGACTTCCTCCTACTAAGGCGGTGGATGGACTCGGGAGTCCTCCTATGAGGCCACGGTCCCCCAACTTTGGCCGAATAAGAGGAAAAAAAGAGTGTTCTATCTCCTTCTAAGCTTGGTTTCCATTCTCTTTAACTCGTCTGTTATTTGTTCCTTAATGATAGGCGTAAGTGTGTGTAAAGACTTCCCCTTTTTCAAACGTCTAAAAGAAATAGAGCCAGTTTATGAAAATCTAACCTTAAGCCCCACTGGTCATATCACCATGCCGACTATCCTATTCCTATTTGAAACAAAAGATGAATGACCTAAGGGTAGAACTTCTTCAAGTAAACACCATTCCATGGATGAGATAACTCTTGCCCTTGCTCATTTACCAACTTATATGCATTCCTACGATACACCTCTTTAACCACAAACGGCCCTTCCCAATTTTCAAGCAACTTATTTCTTGGTCCATAAGATTTTATGAATATTCGTTTTAGGACCATCTCTCCCACTTCAAATTTACGTTCAATTATCTTTTTGGCATAAAATTTTACAATTATTTGACGATAAACTTTAGCGTGATCGGCAACAATCATTCGCTTTTCATCTAAGAGCTCCAATTGGGTCAACAAAGATTCCCGATGTCCATCGGAATCTAAATCCTGACCCAATTGTACTCTTAATGAGGGGATAAGGATCTCGTATGGAAGTACCGCCTCTGATCCGAATGTGAGAGCAAAAGGGGTTTGACCGGTAGGAGTTCGGATTGAGGTGCGATATGCCCATAGAGCATCCACTAAACGTTCTGGCCAATCTGCGAAATTATGTGATTTGCAAGTTTTCTTTATGATTCTGATGAGAGTTTTGTTTGTTGCTTCCGCCTGACCATTACCTTGTGGATAATATGGAGATAAATGATGTAATTGAATGCCGAACTTACTGCACATTTCCTGAAATTCCTGGGCGACGAATTGCGGTCCATTGTCAGTGACGATGTCCTTTGGGGTTCCGAACCTGGCCAAAATGTTGCGCCTGATGAACTTGATCACTGTTGAGGCCTTGATCTTGGAGAAGGCTTCTGCTTCAGCCCATTTAGTGAAGTATTCTGTAGCAGTGAGGATGAAGGACTTCTTCCTGATTTCTCCAGTTCTGTCTTCCAAGGGTCCAACAACATCAAATGCCCACATGGCAAAGGGCCATGGAGCGATCACTGGGTGAAGAGATGAGGAGGGAGCATGAATTTTGTCGGCTTGAAGCTGACACTTCACACAATGTCGAACGAAGATGTTACAGTCTTCCTCCATGGTGGGCCAGTAATAGAGCTTGAGGAGTTTTTAAGCTAGTGAGCGGCCATTGACATGGCCGTCACATTCACTAGCGTGAGCAGCTTCGATCACTTGTTTAGCCTCTATTTCATTCAAACAACGAAGAAATACTCCACTAAGTGACTTCTTGTGTAGTATACCTCCTAGAATTCTATATCTCTGTGCCACCCGATGGCTTGCCTTTCGATCCTGAGATGTGGCATATTCTGGGAAAGACTCATCCTTATAGTAATTCTCAATATCAAAATACCAAGGGTTCCCATCATCAAAGTCCACCACTGGCTCTACATAGGACACCTCTAGTATCAAGACTTCTTCATCAGGAGGCTTAAGGAATTGCAGGAACCAAGGGTCAGAAAGAGAGGGAAAGTCCATTTTCTAGATCAGGATTGTTTCAGATGATTTGCCTGGTGGGAATTCTAAGAAGATAGCGAAGCAAGGGCATCCACTAGAATGTTCTGGGATCTTGGGGTATGAACATAGGTAAGTCTTCTAAACTGATAGGCTACACTTTTCACCAATTCTTGATATGGCTTCAACTTGGGATCTTTAGTTCTGTACTTGTGAAGAACTTGTCTAAGGGTTAGCTGAGAATCACCAATGATGCGCAACTCTTTGACTCCAAGTATTACTACCGTCTTCAGTCCTGTTAAGAGTGCTTCATATTCTGCTATATTGTTGGTAGTAGGAAATGTTAATTGTCGAGCCTGAGGGATGCTCACTCCTTCAGGTGACAATAAGACTGTCCCTATTCCCTAACCTTTAGAGTTGAGAGCACCATCAAAATAGAGAACCCAAGATGGACTGTCATCCACTAAAGATCTCAATTCTTCATCGGAAAACTCAGTTTCGACAGGAGAAAAGATTGGTAAGGGGTGATGTGCCAGATGTTCTGCAATGGCTTGTCCTTTGATGGCTTTTTGATTCACATATGTTATATCAAATTGATTCAAGAAACTTTGCCATCTAACCAAACGATCCGTCAATACTGGCTTTTCTAAGAGAAACTTGATCTGGTCCATCCTAACCAGAAGCTTTACCTCATGAGCAAGAAAATAATGCTTGAGCTTCTGAGCTACCCAGATGAGAGTTGCACACGTCCTTTCCATAGCAGTGTATTTCTTTTCTGCTTCATTGAATAATTTAGAGAGATAATACACCGCCCTTTCTTTCTTCTCGTCGTCATATTGGGCCAATACTGCTCTAACAGAATCGTCAGTAGCAGAAATATAGAGCTGTAGGGGACGTCCCGCCACTGGGGGCATCAGGACCGGGGAACTTTGTAAATAGCTTTTTAATTCATCAAAAGCTTTCTGACACTTCACATTCCAATCAAATTTTGCCCCTCCCTTTAGCAGTTCGTAGAATGGCTTGCACCTCTGTGAATGTTGCGAAATAAACCTCCGAATAAATTGCAATCTTCCAATAAGTCCTCGAACTTGTTTGATATTCTTGGGAGGTGGCATTTCAGAATGGCTTTGGTCTTGTTAGGATCTATCTCTATTCCTCTCTTGCTTACAATGAATCCTAATAGCTTTTCCGATGATACTCCGAACACACATTTGTTAGGATTCATTTTCAGTTGGTGTTCCCTTGACTTTTGCAAGACCTTTCTTAAGATTTTAGAGTGATCTTCTCGAGTCCTTGATTTTATCAAGACATCATCTACAAACACCTCCATATCCACATACATCATGACATGAAAAATGGCCATCATAGCCCTTTGATATGTTGCCCCTGTGTTCTTCAACCCAAAAGGCATAACGACGTAACAATAAGTTCCCCATGGGGTGGTGAAAGATGTCTTCTCTTGATCTTCTTCAGCTAATCTGATCTAGTTGTATCCTGAAAAATCATCCATAAATGAAAGCATCTCGTAGCGTGCGGTATTATCTATCAGGACATCTATGTGTGGGAGTGGGAAATCATCCTTGGGATAGGCTTGGTTCAAATCTCTAAAATCTATGCACACCCTAACCTTACCGTCCTTTTTCATCACTGGAACGATGTTTGCTACCCACTGAGGATAGAGAACAACTCTGATGAATTTTGCTTTGTGGAGTTTATCAACTTCTTCTTTGACTTTCAGAGCCAATTTTGGATGGAGTCTTCTCAATTTTTATTTAACTGGCTTAGCATCAAATTTTAGGACTAGCTGATGGTCTACTAAGGATGTATCTAGTCCTGGCATATCCTCATAAGACCAAGCGAAGCCATCCGGATATTCCTTTAACACAGTTGTTATCTCAGCTTCTTCTTTTACACTCAAATTTGCACTAATAAGGATTATCTTAGGATCTTCCTCTGTGCCAAGATTAACTTCCTTGGTTGGCTCATCAACTGCAGATGTTGGCTCATCAAATCTCTTTGTCCCACTTACATAAGGAGTTATCGAATCCTCTTCATCCTCATATTCTTCCTGCTCATTAATTTCTCCCACTTCTAACATATACACCCCAAGTCCATCAGATTCTAAACATTCTGTGACTTTCTCATTTTCAATTATATTGATGCAATCTTTCTATGAGAAAGCAGACACTTGGATGAAACTTCCGCATCTATGTGCCAACTCTAAAACAAAGCGTCTAGGAACTTCTCTTCCTTTCCTTTTTCTGTGGTGTGGACCTGAAGAGGTACCTTCTGAACCTATTCCTATTCCTAAATTACTATGTACAAGCGGGTGGATGATTGATGAATTCAACTGATGGGAAAGAGAGGTCCCTTGAACAAGGAAGCTCTCTGTACATTCATTCTCCCAGTATAAAGGTTCTTCCATAGTGATTTGGCATTCTCTCCTTTTAAAATGGGCATTTTTTTTTCATGATCAGAAGTGATGAATGAGAAACAATGTTGGGGAGATTCTGGTATTGGAAGAGTGATGAGTGGAGGGACTGGAGGGTGAAACAAGAATGGAATGAAAGTGAAGGGACTATGATACTGATGGGCTAAGAATATTCCTATTCCTAGCTGTAAGGGAGACTCTAGAATCTGTAGACAGAATAATGCCTGGAGTCCTAGTTCTTCTTCCACTTCTTCTTTGTCACTCTCATTAGATGGATTGTCCCTCACCTGATATATCATACTCTCTTCCTCTTGAAATCTAGTGGCCCCTGAGGTAAAGTGTTCCCAGAGCATCCAATCCAAGGGTTGCCAATATTATCTCTGTGCAGATACCCCAATCCTACTCCATTGAAATTTTCTTCATCCTCGATGGGCTGTCTCATTTCTTGCTCTTCCTTTCCTAACCCTTTTCCCGGATAATATCCCATCTTTATCATCATTTGCCAACCCTTTCTTTCTTTATCCACTTTAGTCTCCTTCTTGAGTGGTAATGAAGCAATAGCTGTCCCAAATTCTTTTCCAAACTAAGCTGAATTAACTGTGGACAAACTCTCTTCATTTTTTCTCTCAATGACAGTCATGTAGGGAAGTTGTTCTGTGGTTATCGTCTCCAACATTTCCACTATAGGGGTGCTTTTGATCTTCACTATTTTTCCTTTGAATGGGAATTTGTAACATTGATGTGCTGTAGACGGAATTCCCACAGTCTGCTCTATCCAAGGTCTTCCCAAAATTAGCTTGTAGGTTGGTTCAACATCTAAAATGAAGAACTCTGAAGGCATGACTATCGGCCCAACTCCGACTTGGAGAATGATTTTTCCAGGGGAAGTCCGTTTGGAGTTGTCATAGGCTGAAATGGTGGTTAAAACCCTTACCAACTCTTCTTCCTTTACTCCAATTTGTGTCAATGTCTTCATCGGGCACACATTGATGGATGCCCTAGGGTCAATCAAAGTAGAATCTACTCTTACCCCATTTAGTGTAATGGTAAGTAGTAAGGGTAAGGAACGGTGTTCAGGAGCAGCCAAATCTTCATTGGAGAAAGTGATCATTGGTTGCCCCTGAGTGACAGAAAGAATAGCGTAGGAGACATCATTAGCTGGAAGATCCTCACTCACCATGACCTTTTGGAGGAATTTGAGAAGTGTTTCCTGGTGTGAGGGAGATCTTTTGATTAACTCCAAAATAGAGATCCTTGATGGGGTCTTCTCAAGATGTTGGAGAATGTCATATTCTGTAGACGTGGAGCTTGATTGAGTGTTGTACTCTTCTTGAGTCTCAGGCATCCTGGAAGGTCGTGGGATTATCCTATTCCTGAGTGAAATATTCATGGTGTTTTCAATGGGAGTATAGACTTCTTTAGGACTTGGTGTGATCAATTGAAGTGGACGGGAGTGATTAGGAGTCATGAGTGAGGATGTGGTTTGAGTCAAGAAATTCAGTGAAGGATCATGACCTGATGGTGTGGTTGGAACATGTTATTTCTTAGGCCAGAGGAGCACTAAAGGCCTTCCTACTTCCTGGATAACTCTCACACTCATTTCCATCTTTTCACAATGATCTTCTTCATCTTCCCCATATTCTCGGACTAGTGGTCCTCCTTCATACCCCCAAAATTGTTCTCTTCGGATTACTCGAGATTTTTGGTCAACTGTGAAGGTGTTGAACTTCTCTTCTTGTTCTTGTCCTGATGTAGATGGGTCTATAACCTTTTGATGATCTGGGAGAGGGTTCTGAACTATGCTAAGGTCCCGATTCCTTCCTTTCAAATTAGAGACAACAATTCTGACATCTTCCCAATTAATACGCCCCTCATCGTTCATGTCATAATCCCAATCTCTAAATGCAAAGTAATTGTGAATGACATGCCCAGGAGCTCTGTGAAAAGGACAATATTTTGAGATATCCACATTGGGAGAAATCCCTTCCCTCTGAGGTGGAAGCTGAATGGCTTTGCAAGCCATAAGAGCAAAGAAGATATCATCCAAAGATTCTGTAAGTGGGGGGTAGGAAGTTCTCTTTGGAGCTGGTTTACCATAACTGTTTGGTGGAGGAACGACAGAGTACTACCGAGGATTGTTGGCAGGAATGGTAGTAGGACCAGGATTGATGGGTCGCCCTTTGGTTGGCTGATTAAAGGCATTGATGTTTTCATTGGTAGTGACCCCCTCAGTGGTTGGCATAGGTGTTGCCTTCCGATTTTGAGGGCGGATGTCAAGGAAGAAAGGGAGAGTGGAATCTCTGATCTGAGTCTGTATCACTCTAGCTCTATTGTACAATTGAGTAAAGGTGTGGAGTTCACTGAGCATTAGAATGTTTTTAAGCTGAGGTGTTGCATTATTCACAATCATGGTAACTGCCTGAGCTTTTGGAATGATAACTTCAGCTCTTGATGCCATCACCCTCCATCTATTGGCAAATTGGGTGAAATCTTCATTCGGTTTCATTTTCTCCGACACTAGATCAAAAAGGGTAGGAGCCAGATTAGTCATGTCACTAAAATGGCTAATGAATTTTTCAGAAACAGTGTCGAAATTGAGCAGATCTGAAGATGGAAGTGAGGTAAACCAACGCAGAGCTTCTCCTTCTAAGGATTTCTAAAAGAGGTGGACCAACAACACTTTGTCATATAGCAATTGGTGTTAATCCATAAGAAAACCCGACAGATGGTGATGTGGGTCAGTACTTCCATCATACTTTCGGTACTTCGGAGCCTTAAATCCAGGTGGAAAGTATGCTGGGGGAAGTTTGCAGTATTCAACTAAAGAATACGGCTTAGAAATTGTTAATGATTCAGCAAACAATTTTCTGAGGTAAGGCTCCATTTCCTGCTGAGAAATATACTCTGGACTGGTTTTGATGCAGTTGGAATTGGAGAGATTAGTTGCTAGGGTGTGGCTGCAACAGGAAAAATGGGTGAAATTGAAGCATTTGGATTGGACTCCAATTGAGTCTTGCAAGGAGCTTTGTTTGAAGATGCCTGGTAAGGTGTGCGGGATAGATCTGGAAAGGCGGGATGATTGATTGAAGTCTTGCCTTTTGAGGCGATCTGGATAAGTTGCTCAGGTGTGTACCTTGCCAGCACTCTGATTAAGTCAGCATCATCACTAGGATTCTATGTCGCCGACCTTCCAACTCTGAGACTAACTGGTTCATCCCCTCCATGGTAGGAGACCTCGTCTGGATCCTCATGACGTGAGGCATCCCCTTGATGTGTGTTGAGCATACCTACATATGTACTAGCTCTCATGTCTTCTATCTCAAAAGGAAATTCACTTTGAAACATGGGATTTGAAAACATGTTGTTCATTTTCCTTTGTTTTGCAAACAAGTTGAACAAGCAAAAAAAAATGTTAATTTAGAGTTCAGGTCTGTGTACTTTGTGTTTTGAGACTTAAAAAAGATTTCCTATTGAATGTTCAATATACACTCATCTCAATCCCAATGTTCTAATAGAACTCACTCATGGTACAACCAGCTCGATCACCGTGCAGGAATTCATGGAGTACGGAGACTAACGGAGGTTCTCTATCTGAACTACTTTTCTGCTCAGGCGGGAATCCCCAAACAGAGAGTTAATCCAAAAAAGAGTCTTTCCTAGAAAAATGTGCAGAGGCTCTCCCACCGACCCCCTAAAAGGAGTATTAAATGTAAATCACATAAAAAATGAACCTCATAACATCAAGGATCAAGAAAAATATCACTAAAAACATTTGATGTGGCTTTTGCTTTTGATTTCTTTATTTGACTTCCTCCTACTAAGGCGGTGGACGGACTCGGGAGTCCTCCCATGAGGCCACGGTCCCCCAACTTTGGCCGAATAAGAGGAAAAAAAGAGTGTTCTATCTCCTTCTAAGCTTGGTTTCCATTCTCTTTAACTCGTCTGTTATTTGTTCCTTAATGATAGGCGTAAGTGTGTGTAAAGACTTCCCCTTTTTCAAACGTCTAAAAGAAATAGAGCCAGTTTATGAAAATCTAACCTTAAGCCCCACTGGTCATATCACCATGCCGACTATCCTATTCCTATTTGAAACAAAAGATGAATGACCTAAGGGTAGAACTTCTTCAAGTAAACACCATTCCATGGATGAGATAACTCTTGCCCTTGCTCACTTACCAACTTATATGCATTCCTACGATACACCTCTTTAACCACAAACGGCCCTTCCCAATTTTCAAGCAACTTATTTCTTGGTCCAGAAGATTTTATGAATATTCGTTTTAGGACCATCTCTCCCACTTCAAATTTACGTTCAATTACCTTTTTGGCATAAAATTTTACAATTATTTGACGATAAACTTTAGCATGATCGGCAACAATCATTCGCTTTTCATCTAAGAGCTCCAATTGGGTCAACAAAGATTCCCGATGTCCATCGGAATCTAAATCCTGACCCAATTGTACTCTTAATGAGAGGATAAGGATCTCGTATGGAAGTACCGCCTCTGATCCGAATGTGAGAGCAAAAGGGGTTTGACCGGTAGGAGTTCGGATTGAGGTGCGATATGTCCATAGAGCATCCACTAAACGTTCTGGCCAATCTGCGAAATTATGTGATTTGCAAGTTTTCTTTATGATTCTGATGAGAGTTTTGTTTGTTGCTTCCGCCTGACCATTACCTTGTGGATAATACGGAGATAAATGATGTAATTGAATGCCGAACTTACTGCACATTTCCTGAAATTCGTGGGCGACGAATTGCGGTCCATTGTCGGTGACGATGTCCTTTGGGGTTCCGAACCTGGCCAAAATGTTGCGCCTGATGAACTTGATCACTGTTGAGGCCTTGATCTTGGAGAAGGCTTCTGCTTCAGCCCATTTAGTGAAGTATTCTGTAGCAGTGAGGATGAAGGACTTCTTCCTGATTTCTCCAGTTCTGTCTTCCAAGGGTCCAACAACATCAAATGCCCACATGGCAAAGGGCCATGGAGCGATCACTGGGTGAAGAGATGAGGAGGGAGCATGAATTTTGTCGGCTTGAAGCTGACACTTCACACAATGTCGAACGAAGATGTTACAGTCTTCCTCCATGGTGGGCCAGTAATAGAGCTTGAGGAGTTTTTAAGCTAGTGAGCGGCCATTGACATGGCCGTCACATTCACTAGCGTGAGCAGCTTCGATCACTTGTTTAGCCTCTATTTCATTCAAACAACGAAGAAATACTCCACTAAGTGACTTCTTGTGTAGTATACCTCCTAGAATTCTATATCTCTGTGCCACCCGACGGCTTGCCTTTCGATCCTGAGATGTGGCATATTCTGGGAAAGACTCATCCTTATAGTAATTCTCAATATCAAAATACCAAGGGTTCCCATCATCAAAGTCCACCACTGGCTCTACATAGGACACCTCTAGTATCGAGACTTCTTCATGAGGAGGCTTAAGGAATTGCAGGAACCAAGGGTCAGAAAGAGAGGGAAAGTCCATTTTCTGGATCAGGATTGTTTCAGATGATTTGCCTGGTGGGAATTCTAAGAAGATAGCGAAGCAAGGGCATCCACTAGAATGTTCTGGGATCTTAGGGTATGAACATAGGTAAGTCTTCTAAACTGATAGGCTACACTTTTCACCAATTCTTGATATGGCTTCAACTTGGGATCTTTAGTTCTGTACTTGTGAAGAACTTGTCTAAGGGTTAGCTGAGAATCACCAATGATGCGCAACTCTTTGACTCCAAGTATTACTACCGTCTTCAGTCCTGTTAAGAGTGCTTCATATTCTGCTATATTGTTGGTAGTAGGAAATATTAATTGCCGAGCCTGAGGGATGCTCACTCCTTCAGGTGACAATAAGACTACCCCTATTCCCTTATCTTTAGAGTTGAGAGCACCATCGAAATAGAGAACCCAAGATGGACTGTCATCCACTAAAGATCTCAATTCTTCATCGGAAAACTCAGTTTCGACAGGAGAAAAGATTGGTAAGGGGTGATGTGCCAGTTTCGACAGGAGAAAAGACTAACGGAGGTTCTCTATTTGAACTACTTTTCTTCTCAGGCGGGAATCCCCAAACAGAGAGTTAATCCAAAAGAGAGTCTTTCCTAGAAAAATGTGCAGAGGCTCTTCCACCGACCCCCTAAAAGGAGTATTAAATGTAAATCACATAAAAAATGAACCTCATAACATCAAGGATCAAGAAAAATATCACTAAAAACATTTCTGAACAAGACCCACCTAGCGGCCAAATCGATGGCCGTCTGACAGATCAGAAGTCCACTTACCTGGCCGTCAGAAAGATCAGAAGGCCAGCTAACTGGCCGCCAGACAATTCAAAAGGCCACTTCACTGGCCATCTGACAGATCAGAAGACCACTTCACTGGCCGTCTGATGCTTTAGAAGGCCAACAATCTGGCCGTCTGAACCTCAGAAGGCTAGCAATCTGGCCGTCTGATGGCCCAGTCTATAACTCACAAAAAATCTTAAAAATGAAATATTTGCAGGAAATAAATGAAGAAAATAGCGTGATAGGCATAAGTGGTCCCACCGTGATCGCCAAAAGGCTGTAGGCGCCGGAAATGACCTCGCACTCAACTGGTGAGCGGAGAACGACCTTCGTGGCTATGAACCAAGAATAAAGAACAAATGACACACCCATTAGACTCTTAATTAGCATAACATCCGTTCATTAAGCAAAAGAGATATATCAATTAGAGGTGAGCTTACCGAATATATGGCCACTCACCTTCTCGTTTTTTGGTGTTTTGGATCAAAACAAACCCCTTAGCAAGGATCTAAAGTACCTAATCATGAGTACGTGTGTGTGCAAATGGAATCTAAATATGGACAAAATCCTAGACTAGTGCATGCATGTATGGGACTATGAAGAGAATGATAAAAAATAATAAAATGAGAGAGGAGAGTAAGGTTCCCTATTTGATGTTGAAGAGAGTGTTGCACGGGCACAAGATTGACGGCACATTCTTCCTTCCTAGAGCCTCCAAGACTCCATAGTTGCTTCCTTCCGACGAGCTCCATAGAAGAGGTCTAATGTTAGGCTTTAAAATCACTCTTTTCTCTCTCTTTTGATGTAAAATGGTACCCTCCCCTAGTGAACCTCCCTTGGGGTGTTCCCAAGGTGAAGGAGAGCTTAAATAGGCAAAGGAGATCGAGTTAAAACCCTAGAAACCCCCCATTTCGTGGGCCAATGGATGAGGATAAAGAAGGTTGGATAGCGATCTCTTCAACAAAATCTAAACCAAAACCAATCAAAAATTGACACCTAAGCCCTAAATCACCTTCATCTTAATCCATTAGAGTGAAAAAATGCGGAAGATATGGTAAAAAACCCGAGAGAAAGGTGCAAAAAAAGGTTAAGATAATCACGGAAAACCAACCAATCAGAAGGCCAAAGAAGTGGCCGTCTGAAGGATCAGACGGCCAGGAACCTGGCCGTCTGAACCCAGAAGGGTAGGAAGGTGGTCGTCTGAACTCAGAAGGCCAGTAAACTGGTCGTCTGAACTTAGAAGGCCAGGAAGGTGGCCGTCTGAACTCAGAAGGCCAACAAACTGGCAGTTTGAACTCAGAAGCCAGCAAAATGGCCGTCTGAACTCAGAAGGCCAGGAAGGTGGCCGTCTGAACTCAGAAGGATAGCAAATTGGCCGTCTTAACTCAGAAGGCCAGGAAGGTGGCCGTCTAAACTCAGAAGGCCAGCAACCTAGCCGTCTGATCTCAGAAGGCCAGGAAGGTGGCCGTCTGAACTCAGAAGGCCAAGAAGGTGCCAGTCTGAAGGATGTTCAGACGGCCATCTTTCTGGCCGTCTGAACTTCAGACGGCCAATAGTCTGGCAGTCTGAAGGATCAGACGGCCAGCACTCTGGCCCCCTGATGGACTTGACAAAACATTTTAAAAAATGAATATTTTTGAAATCCAAATGCAAAAAATACACCCTTCTTTTTTTTTTTTTTTTGAGAAATGAACGTTTTGTGACAACATTTTTTTTGACAAAAAGAAATTAAATTTCAAGGAATCCTAATGAGCGGGAAATGACAAAAAGATCAAAACAGAGGCCCATAAACACAATAAAGCTGAAATCAGTCTATGGAATGGACCAAAATTGGATGTCTACAGTGTGCTATTATCATGATATCATGTGTTATATGATTAACAAATCTAATAAAAATCGTGATCGCCAGAAACCGAGGGTTTCAATGAAAAGATGATCGCTTACTAACCTTGTAAAATCGGGAGATTGGGTTCTTTTGTTCCCCTCTTTTGGCTGGCCGAAGAAGAAGAGCCTTCTTTTTGTTTACTCTTGTTTTTGTCGTTGTTTTCTTGTGCTTTTAAAGCCTCCAATCCTTCCTTTCAAACCTTCCTTCAAATTCTTGGTGTCCTTCAAACCTTGCAAGAAAATATTAAACAAAGAAAGAAAAGAGAAGATTAGAGCGATAGGGTAGAGTAGTATCTATTCTATCTAGTGAGTTAAACATGACGAAGAAAACTCACTTGTTTTGGCTCTTTAAACCCCTAACATGAATATGGGTTTGGAAAAGGATGTGGTGAGTGTGTGTAACATGAAGTGATGAGATGAATAACTTTGAAGAAAATATACGAAATCAATGAAAAACTAGAAAGAAAACTAAAAAAGAAGATGATTAGTTGGCCCCTCTATAGCCTTGGTCTTCAAAAGCTTAAAAGGATGAATAGGGTGAAGAGAAAGAATCCTTAGATGAAGCCCCTCTTGTTGTCCACATTTTCTTGCTTGAGAGCCTTCAAACACCTTGCTTTGAGCTCCAAAATCATCAATTACCAACCTTTTTCAAGGTCCAAGGTATATTATATATATAGAGAGTGGTTTTGGAGTGTTTTGGCTTCAATAGGGCTCTTCTTCCGCACTTGGACTCGCCTTGGATGAGCATCCATGAGTTAGAAATCCTTCCAAGCATCGAGATCATATTTGCTCGGCCAAATCACACTTATCAGGAAACTCTTGAAACGCGCCGTCCATCCGGGACGCCATTTAGCTAATTAGGAGGGGTCAACATAGAAAGAAATTCCGGAAGGAAACCGTAAAAGATTAGGGAAGCTAAAAGGTGTCGTCCATGGGAGTCATGATTTAGATAATTAGGAAATTAATTCAAATTTAAAATTGAAAACCTAGACGGATTAGGACCTAAACAACGTCATCCATAGGCGACGTCATTGGCAATTTACTTCCGGACTAATTTCTACTAGAAATCTAAATAGCGTCGGCCACGGTCGACATTAATTAGCGAATTTTGACAAAAATCAATAAAAATTAATTAATCATTAAAAATCAGACCATTCTTAGGCATTATAAGTGTGACATGAAATTTACTCGATATGAGGTCAAAATTAGCGTGTCTACTACTGCCCTACCTTGGCATTGACTTTACATGGAAGTGAAATAGAATGCAATGTACTGAAAAAGTGATGCTAAAGTGTGATGAGACACGCTCTTAACATAATATGATAAGAATTTTTCTCAAAATGATCAAAGAAGTAACTCAAAGAGATCAATGGAATCAATCATTGTAGGTGCTCAAATCGTGTGTGCTATCATTATGATATCATGCATTATATAATTAATGAATCTAATTTAAAATTGTGATCGCTAGAAACCGACGGTTTCAATGAAAAGATGATCGCTTACTAACCATGTAAAATTGCGATATTGGGTTCTTTTGTTCTTCTCTTTCGGCCGACCGAAAAAGAAGAGCCTTCCTTTTTGTTTACTTTTGTTTTGTAGTTGTTGTGGATTTTACTCCTTCTCAAACTTCCAAAGTCTTCCAATCTTGCAAAAGAACCAAACAAAGAAAAGAAAGAAAAAGTGGATAAGAACTATGATGTAGTGTAGTATCTATTCTATCTAGCGATCTAAACATGCAACTAAACAAAAATAACTCACTTTTTGTTTCTTTTCTTTAAACCCCCAATTCATGTAGGCATGGAAATATGATGTGAGTGTGTGTGTATGATGGAGTGACGTGATGAAAACTATATGAAAACAGTGATGAAACTATATGAAGTCAATGAAGAAACAATAAAAAAAAAAAACTAAAGAAAAAGAAGGTTGGTTGGCCCCTTCATAGCCTTGGTGTTCTTAAGCTTCAATGGAGGAAAAGGATGAAAGAGGAAGAAGCTCTTCTTGCTGACCATGTTTTTTGCAGTAGAGGACTCATTTTCACCTTAATTTTAGCTCCAAAACACCAATGACCAACCTTTTTCAAAGGCCAATGTTCATATGTATATATAGAGACTTCAATTAGGATTGTTTGGCCTTTAAAAGAGCTCTCCCGCGGATAAAACTTGCCATAGATAGACATGGAAAGAGTTGGAAACCCTTCCAACCTTTGGAATCGGATTATCTCGACCAAATCATACTTATAAGAAAACTACTCGAAACGCGTCGTGATCAAGAGATGCCATTTAGCCAATTAAAAGGGGCCAACATAGATAGAAATTTGTGAAGGAAATCGGCAAACATTAGGAAAGCTAAAACACGTCGACCATGGGAGTCGTGATTTAGATAATTAGGAAACTAATTCAAAATTAAAAATAAAAAATCGAGACGGATTAGGACCTAAACGGCGTCGACCATGGGCGACGTCATTCAGTTAAATCCATCTAAATTTAGGAATTTAATTCCGAACTGATTTCTTTTAGAAATCTAAATGGCGTCGGCCATGGGCAACGTTAATTAATTAATTTCAAAAAAAATCAATAAAAATTAATTAATGATTAAAAATCAGACCATTCTTGGGTATTATAGATGTGACATAAAATTTACTCAATACAAGGTCAAAATTGGCGTGTCTACAGCTGCCCCACATTGGCATTGACTTTACAAAGGAGTGAAATAGAATGGAATGTACTGAAAAGGTGACGCCAAGGTGTGATGAGACATGCTCTCAACATCATATGATAGGAAATTTTCTCAAAATGATCAATGAAGTTAACTCAAAGAGGTTAATGAAATCAATCCTATTTGGATAAGGTAAACAAGGAAAACAAATAAGATCGATCAACCTCCACGATTGGGAAGTACCCTAAGTCACAAATCCTGCAGGTTTCATCATGGAAAGTGGTTACCAGCCAATGTGAACGTGTTACAACTATGATGGATTTTAAAAGGAAACAAGAAAATTTAAGATAAAGAATCCAAATAAGGATATAATTTCAAAGATATCTTCAAGAAAACCTCAAAGATAATTGAGAATCAATTCAGAGTGGAATATTTCATATCACGTTGGAATTTATTATTATTTTTTAGATCAATGGTCTGAAATCTAATCAATAACTAATTATTACCACAATTATTTCAAAGTCCTACATGATACATACTGGGTTAAAAGAAAAATAAGATGAAATAAAATATAAATTAATCAAGGATAATATTGTTAAACCGTCATTGATGAATCAAGACACCAATTTTGTAATTCAGTACTAAGCCGAAGCTCGTTTGTCTACGTACTATTTCACAAAAGCAGAACCATCGTCCACATTAATTAACAATTTAACAACCTATCCATGCGATTAAGAATCCTCTAGAATTATCACTGTTTTTGTTAAAGGGGAACTCAAACTCCAGTTTCATCAAACTACAAGGTCCTTAATATAATCTAATAAATATTTATATAATGTAAATCAATTACATAAAAGAATATAGGAGATAGAGATAACCGTCTTTATAGTCACGGCTGAGACTTATGAACTTCCACAGTGGGGCCTTAGTGAAATTTTCAACTTCATTTTTCTCTTCTTAAAATTTTCTTGCACTCATATTTCATCAGTAATTTCATGCAAAGGAATAAACATGAACAAACAATATATAATATGCAGTTTCGAAGAATATCAGAAAACTCATAAAAGACGTCGCCCTGAGTCGACGTCACTTAAATGACGTCTCCCTGTCCATATGCGATTTAACTTCCGAAACAGGCTGCTCTAACTCCAATCCGAACTCTACTTTCTCCCTTTAAAGTCCCTCTTCCAACTCGTAAAGGGCTTCTCAACTTCGCAAATCACTTTATAAAACCTCCTCTTCTTAAATCAAACCAACACATCAAGCAATCAAGAATGAAAGTTAGGAAATTCTCTTCAAAACTCAAGAGAAAGAAGGAAAAAGAAGAAACTAAATAATCAAGGAGGGAATATGTTTTATTCAAAGAAGATGGCTAGCTTTGCTAAGGACTCATCAAACAAGAAGGCAAGGAAAATGATTAAGAGGCTTTCTGATGTGGAAACCCATCTAAGTGGGAAAGATTCTAACTTACAAGTAAGTCGCTCTCTCTCTTCCTATCCAATTTTTATTCTATCTCTATGAATTCTCCATGCTCCAAATTCTCTCCAATATAATAGAACTATGCTATTTTCTTTTCAAAGGATATCCTTTCTTCCCTGGTATAAGACGATTCTCTTTACTTCTATGGATCCAAAAGCTTGCGAACAAGATCATCCATGCCAAACATTACAAGAGTGCATGCATGGATTGGGCTTCAATGGGTATTTTGATCGAGCTATGGCACCCTCAAACTCATACTTTTCTTTTCTCCACATTCGAAGCCACCATCTTCTTAGAAGAAACTGAACTCTTATTAGGTCTTCCTAAACTTAAGATCAACAATGATGAACCTAATTTGACTAAGATGATGTTCATCAATTCTTGAATAAGATTATGAAGAATTCAAAAGAAATTCAAGATTGTCTTACTCAGAAGGGGATCAATCTTGCAAAGTTAGCTGAATGAACCTTGAAAAGGATAGAAAATCTCAAGCAAGAAGATACAGAGACTGTGATGAAGGCATTCACCACATGCTTGGCTGGAGCTCTACTATTCCCTGCCCAAGATAATATTTTAGAAAATGATCAAATCAGTGCAATCAATGGGATCTTTGAAGGAAAGCAAATCAGCACAGCGGTTCTAGCCTATCTCTACAGTGGGCTCTCTACAGCGTCTACAAGTCAACCTCATTATGGTAATATGCTACTCTTAACTCTATTGATAGAGTTCCACTTCAAGTTCAACCACGCTGAAGAAAACGTCCCAGGGATATCTCAGATGTATCAGCGTAGTCCTATCTTCCATATCTCAAATATTGTGAAGTTCGATGACAACATGACCAATCGGGTGCCCAACCTCAAGACTCGAGCTGACTAGCGCGGTTACTTCAAGACTATGCCCAGAATTGGATTCGAATCCACGCTCTCATGGAGAAGGCGGTCCGCGTGCACCGTGGTATTGGCACAGAACTCCGACTGATTGGGGTAACCGAGTTCGTTCTCTACAATCCTCATCACTGTCATCCTCAATTTGACGTACCACGCAACGAATTTCAAGAAATATCTTCTCTTTCTCTAATTAAGAAGCGGGCTTTGGGAACTAACGAAGACTTTGAGGCAATAGAACTCATTGCAACTCTATGGAACATTGAATTCACCCGTTGTATTAAACTTCCTCATGAAGCCAATCGAGAATTGTGGAAATCATACGTAAAAGAGCTTATGAAGATTCGTCCTTGAAAGCCCTCAATTTCTATCCAAAGTTTGATGTAATTTCTGAATTTTCAATTAAATTCTAATATTTGTGCAATTTTTTGGAATTTTTCCTTAAGCAAAACCACTCATTTCCTCAAAATAGGAAGTTTCGGACTCATTAATGCAAATAGCGTCGACTAAGGAAGATGCTTTTGAACGAAATTCAATTTCCGAAAAATCAAATTTACTTGAAACACGTCGACCATGAGTGATGCTAATAACTTCCCTTTCCCATTTTCCTAAGATTTCTGAGCATTAAATTTCCTAAAACACGTTGACCATACTTGACGCTAATCACTGACTTCCTCCAGATCTCTTCTGATTTTCTCCATAGTCCGTGGTACGGCTCTGATCGTCAAAGGCGGTAAATCCTAAAACACGTCGACCATGGTCAACGCTTTTATCTCATTTTCAAAATTCAAAATGCCTGCCTCAGTTTGCGCGCCACGAAAACACGTCGCCCTGAGTACATGCCATTTAAACAATTTGAATAGGGGTCGCGAGCCTGAGTCTTCCTCCTTCCTCATTCCATCTTGCTCGTTCTCTCTCCTCCCTTTCTCTTCCTCTCCGGCAACCAACATGCTCCGGCGAGTTCTTCCCTTCTCTGGCGATCTCTCTCCGTTATCGGCTACCCTCTCTCTCATTCTCTTTCTCTCTCTTACATTCAAGCTCTCTCACGAACTCTCGCCCTCACAAAACTCCTTCTCATTCCCTTGGTTCTCCTTTACTCTCTCCGGTCCGATATGGAGCGTAGAGGGCCAAGTGGGAAGCGCCAACGGGTCGCGGCGATCCCGGTAATAGAAGTAGACGAGGAGGAAGGAATCCTAGTCGGGATTATGGATGAGTCGGCCCAAGTACTCGTGGAGGTCGAGGCCTTCATGGAATCTGAAGAGGCTCCCCTGGCGGCAGCACCGGCGGAAGAGGCGGGCCCTTCCATGGTAAGTTCCAAAACCTTCCTTATTTATAGTATTTGGGGGATGAGGAATCGAAGGGGGGAATGCCATGGGTCCTCGACTCCATGGTTGAATAGCGTCGAAACCAGGTGACACCGTTCAAACGGCGTCGACCATGGCCGACGCCATTCAAGGCAAGGTTCCTATTCCAAAATTAATTTTAAAAATTAATTATAATATATAATGATTTTTCTAACATTTTGTTGACAACTTGGCAGGGAACGATGAGGACCCGGATCTCCTAGGATCTCGTGATAGCGGTATACCGAGGGCTTCCGGATTTCCAGAAGGCTCGCCTCAGGGGAATGGGGTTCAAAGAGCTGTTAGACATAGAGCCATTCTGGCAGGACCTGGTCCTCCTTCAGGTTCTGAGGGAGAGGTGGGATCCATAATGCATGGCATTCCTGATGCCCTGAGGACACATGGTCCCCAGCCTCGAGGATGTGGCTAAGATCACCGGCCTTCGAGTGGAGGGTCGGGCGGTGAGCGGGATTACTTATCCCGATTACCGTGAAATGGTAGGACGCCTCCTAGGTCTAGATGTGTCAGGGCCACCAGGCAGGGAATCTAGGACCCTCTGGCATGTAGAGGTGGCGGATGCCTTGGGACTAATGGACCCTAGGAAGGACCATGGAGAGTCTAGGGAGGGCTTTATAGATAGATTAGCCAGGTCAGCTGTCGGCTCTTATTGTTAGGATGAGAGCTAGAGAGAGTTGATAGACCGGCAGCTTAGGATCTTTTTAGTTTTCTTGTTCGGTAGGTTGCTCTTCGGGACGAAGGGCGACCAAATCCACTGTAGATTTCTTAGTTTGTTAGAGGACTTAGATAGGATCCATGAGTATGCCTGGGGTGCGGCCCTCCTAACCCACCTTTTTGCTGACTTATCCGCGGTTACGCCAGACCACAAGACCACCATCTGCGGCTTCGAGCCGTTTCTCTAGGTACAATTAGTTTATTTAATTCAACAAATACATATGAAATGGTTTAATGCATGCAATGATTTCTAACCTATATATTTCCCTGTGCAGATTTAGAGTTATTTCTATTTTCCTCAGGGCCGAGCTAAAGCCATTCAGACAGATGCCGTACCACTGGCGCGCAAGTGGCGGCTAGTTGTGGACACAGCTCCACAACACCATCAACTGACGGCTCTCTGCCGTCAGTTTCTCGACTATCCGGAGCTTTTGGTGAGTTATTTATTTAATGTAATCATATTTATCTTAATTAAATGTAATTTATTGATTATGAATGCAACTAACTGAATTGTATGCAGGTGATCTGGCGCCCATATCTGGACATGGGAGAGGCAGGGCAACCGTGGGTGATAGCTGGACAGGCGAGGTTCGGCAGGCAGGTCTGGGTCCACTACCTGAACGAGATCGAACTCCTCCACCTGCGACTAGCCATAAGGACCATAGGCCTCAACTAGGAGTGGATCCAGGAGGAGATTTCGAAAGGGGTCGGCAGGTCAATGAGGGGTAAGTAGGCGTGTTCGGACTGGCATGCCAAATTTCGCGACCAGTTCGATGACTGGCACCGGCGCGGTGTCCCGGTAGAGTCACGCGCGGAGAATGGCGAGGGCTACCTCCAATAGTATCGGGTGCACTACGCCGCCCAGCTACGACAGCTGCGTCCTCTCGACGTGAGTATGCTTTTATGTTTCTTTCATTTTATTATTATCTTTACTTCAGTTTGTGAATGCACGAATGACATGTGTGTATGCATGTGTAGGATGTGCGAGATGCAACCATCATCACACTCCAAGCTCGACTCCACGACGTAGAGGCTCAGCTGGAGTAAGTTCAGAAGGTGCTCCACGATCTGGTATGAATAAATTATGACATGAATGAATTCTTTTATTAGTTACTTGTGTTGATGCTTAGCCACTGACGGTATTCTCGTTGATACAGCGTGCCGCTTACACACATGTATCCCAACCTTCTCCGCACGCAGCTAGGGCTTCTTATTCAAGCGCCTCCCATGACGTCATCCTCACCGATCTCCATAGCCAGCTGGCCCAAGCCATCCGCCGGGCTTCTCAGGCTAAAGAGGATTGCGCCACTCGAGTACGTCTTCAGCCTTGACTTTTTATTCTTGAACTGTAACCTTGCTAATTTAGTTGACTTCGCTGACAACATCTTTTCTTGTAGGTTTCTGAGCTCTACGAAACCCTTCAAAGGGCTGAGGCGGAGCTGGAGCAAACACGAGCTGCCGCGGCTCGTGTTCCCGAGTTGTAAGAGCAGCTAGCGCGCCTCTCCACTGGTGATCTCCCTCGAGCGTTAGCATGACTCCAAATGAGTCTGGAGGTAGTTACTGAGGAGAGAGACTGGGAGCGGGTCCGGATGATGGCTGACCTCCAGTCTCTTCAAGGCCGTCTATCCGTCGCGAAGCACGAGCGGCAAAGTGTAGAGGAGAGATACCAACGTGCCCGATAGAGGGCCCGTGAGAGAGGTCACGGCAGTATATTCACTTCGAGTATCGCTGTGTCTTCTACTTGGGTCGAGCCGAGTACCATGGGCCACCACCACCTCCAAGCCGAGCACCAGAGGGACCGAGCGAGGCCCAAAGTCAGTACGACGAGGGTGCCGGTAAGAGTCAGCCAGGAGTTGCTGGTGCTGGTGTTGATGATGATGTACTTTTCTCTTTTTGAGTCCTCATGATAGACTTTCATCTTTACATGTACAAAACTCTTGATATATGAATGAAACTCTTTATGTACTTCCACTGTCTCTTTCTGACTTTGAATCCCTTTTGTATACATGTGTCCTGTATATGACTCGAACAAATAGGTTAAATATCTGTTCCGGCTTAGTCCCTTGCCCAGTTAAGTAACCAACTACTTGTTCATATCCTTGGTAGAAAGGTCAAGGTGCGAAGCCTTTATTTAATGAAGGCAAATGAAGATGATTCAAGACAATAATTAAAATGCAACATACAAGCATGCAAATACTCATTGAAAATTAAAACATACAACACTCATGACCTAGCAGACAAATGAATTGAAATATTTTTGTTTTGCAATTGCATAATTTTCGAAATATTCATTTTTTTGTGGTTTTGTCATATTCAATTTTTTTATGGTTTTGAAATATTCAATTTTTTTTGTGATTTTGAAATATTCAATTTTTTTTGTGATTTTGAAATATTTATTTTTTTTCTTAATTTTCAAATATCCATTTATTCCTAAAGATCAACATGGTACATGGATCAAAAGAGTTTACTTATTCATCATCTTAATTCCCTAATCATTCTTTAATAACCTAACACAAACTCATTGTACTTGAATTATGCTTGTATTCATGATCCCATTCGACGGTACTACCATTAGTCAACCTAGGCCGTTCCTTGAGCTCGGAGCACGCCTCTTTAGAGAGAAGGGAAGAATTAGTCTAGAAAGCCCGCAAGAGGGTTCCAGAGACCCAGAAAGATATCCCTCGTTACCCAATTATCTGTTGGGTGTAGACACACTAATTTTGACTTCATATTGACTAAATTTCATGTCACAATTATAATGACCTAGAATCGTCTGATGTTTAATCATTAATTAATTTTTATTGATTTTTCTCAAATTTTGTTAATCACTGTCGCCTAAGCGCGACGCCATTTAGATTCCTAGACGAAATCAGATCAGAATTAAATTTTCAAATTTAGATAGATTTAACTGAATAGCATCGCCCAAGGGAGACGCCATTTAAGTCCCAATCCGTGTGGGTTTACGATTTTCAATCCGAATTAATTTCCTAGATTATCTAAAGCACATTGCCCTTAGGAGACGCAATTTAGGTTTCCTAATATATTTCATTTTCCTTTCCGGATTTTATTTCTATTTTGGCTGCTTTAATTAGCCAAATGACGTCTTGGTTGGGCGACGCGATTTGTGAGTTTCCTGATAAACATGATTTGGCCGAGATAATCCGGTTTCCGAAGTTGGGAAGCTTGTTAACTCCTCCATACTCGTCCAAGGTAAGTCCGACTGTGGGAGAGAGTCCTTTTGAAACCCTAAACACCCATAAACCTATTCTTATAAATACAATACCCTTTGGACCTTTGAAAAAAGTTTACCATTGGTGATTTTGAAGCTTGAAGCAAGGTATTTGAAGGCTCTAGAAGAGAAAAACGTGGACAACAAGAAAAGCTTCATCCAAAACTTCTTCTTTTTCATCATCTTCATCCTTAGAAGCTCTTGAAGACAAAGGTTATGGAGGAGCTAACCAATTATCTTCATTCCCTAATTTCTTTCTAGCTTTTCATTAATTTCATTGATTTCATCATTATTTTCCATAGCCCATCATCATCATCACTCCATGTTCACACACTCATATTTTCATACCCACATGCTTATAGGGAACAACAATCAAGTGAGTAGATTAGTTTAGTTATATGTTTAAATTTCTTATTAGAATAGATACTACACTACTCTAGTTCTAACTAGATTTTTTTCCTTGTTTAATCTTTCTTACAAGGTACAAAGAAGAAGAAAGAAAGAGATTCAAAGGAACGATCATTAAGAAAACAAAAGTAAGAACACATTGATAAAGGGGCTCTCTTTCTTTGTATGGCCGAAGGAAGGGAATCAAGGACTCAACGTCTCCCAAATTTGAAAGGTAAGCGATCAATCTTTCTTTTTTGAAACTTTTATAGTTTCTAGCGATCACGTTTTCTTTAATTTTAATAGTTTTTTATTATTCATATAAGCAACATGAAACTCATGAACATCACACACTTAATTTGAGCACCCACATTGGGGTTCAATCATTTTCACTTTACAAGGTATTTTTCAACCTTGCGCTCCCTTTCATTTGATTTTGTGGCCTTTTGGTGTAACGTTTGTATTGTAATGGCCTTTTGATTTTTGTTGGCTTTTTGCCTTTTGCTTTTACTTTTGTGGGGTGGATCTTTTCTTTTCTCCCTTTTTTTTTTATAACGGCTTCCTACTAAAATGGCGGGTATTTTCGGTAGTCTATTCTAAGCCTCGTTCCGACATCGTGGACTAAGAGTAAAAAATAGAAGTTTTGTTTAAAAAGAATGAGTTGTACTTTACACCCTTAGTCAGGCTTTCGGTGTTCTTCGGACTTCACATCTCTTGTTACTCACGAACCAAGCGTGTTTGTGTGTGAAATAATACGCTTAAATTAGATTATCAAAGACTAACGAGGGAATTTAAGATTTTAAATTTTCTAACTCTACTAGTCTTAGAACCATGCCGATCGACACAACTTAATCTAAGGGTGATATTTCTTAAGATACAAACCATTCCTAGGATAAGATAGCTCTTGACCTTCTGCATTAACTAAGCGATAGGCGTTACCAGAAAAGCATACGAGATAACATAAGATCCTTCCCAGTTGTGTTGGAGCTTAGAACGTAGACCACCAAGTTTTATGAAGATTCTTTCTATAACGATTTCACCAACTTTGAATTTTCGTTCAGTGACTTTCTTTTGATAAAAATATGCTAATCTATTTTGATATACTCGCGCATGGTTGGCGGCTGACCATCTTTTCTTGTCTAAAAGTTTCAATTGAGCGAGGAGTGCTGAACGATATTCATCAAGAGAGAACTCTTTGTTCAATTGTACTCTTAAGGACGGGTTGAGGACTTCGTATGGAACTACCGCCTCCATTCCAAAGGTTAAGGAATATGAAGTCTGCCTAGTGAGCGTGCAAATTGAAATTCGGTATGCCCATAAAGCCTCAATAAGCTTTTCTGGCCAATCAGAGAACTTATTAGATTCACATATTTTCTTGATAATTTTTATCAAAGTTTTATTAGTCGCTTCTGCTTGGCCATTGCCTTGCGGATAATATGGAGACGAATGATGCAATATAATTTTATACCTGTTGCAGAGGTTTTTCAATTCTTGTAATATGAACTGTGGTCCATTGTCGGTAACGATGGTGCTTGAAATTCCGAATTTTGTGATGATGTTCTTCTTGATAAACTTGCAGACTATTGCCGCTTTGACTTTCATGTAAGCTTCGGCTTCTGCCCACTTGGTGAAGTATTCCATTGTCATGAGAATGAAAGATTTCTGCTTAATGCCGGAATTGGGATCACCAAGGAGACCAATGATGTCGAAAGCCCACATAGTGAAAGGCCATAGGGAGGAAACATGATGGAGTGAAGATACGGGAGAATGAATCTTGTCGGCATGAGGTTGACACTTAGCACACTTACGAACATACCCTACACAGTCTTCTTCCATGGTTGGCCAGTAGAATCCTTGGCTAAGGATCTTCTTTGATCACATCTATCCATTAACGTGGCCACCACAAACTTCAGCATGAGCTCCTTCCATAACCTTTCAAAGCTCATCTTCATCCAAGCATCTCATAAGAACACCGTCAAAACCTCGTTTATAAAATGCTCCTCCAACTATGGTGTATCTCTGAGCAACTCTCCTGATAGCCCTTTTCTCCTCAGCTGTGGCTTCTTCAGGATAGGATTGCTCTTCACAATATTTGACAATCTCAAAATAGCATGGTTTCTCTTTATCATCCATTTCTTCTTGCAATTCTAGTAGCATGATCTCTCGCTTCTCCACAAAATCTCCATCTCTAACCTTCTTCAGCAATTTCTCCTTAATCCTAAGGAATGAAGGGTGTCTTTCACTACGGGTGAGAGACGCCTATGAACGATGAATGATTCAGAGTTTCTGCTGATTAGGAAATTAAGGGATGATGCGAGAGAAGCTAAAGCGTCAGCTAAGATGTTCTGATTTTGAGGAACATGGACAAAGATCAATCTAGTGAAAAGCTTGGCATAGGCAGAAGTGAATTCTTGATGAGGTTTGAGTTTATGAAAAAGATTTCGATACTTGGTAAGCACTTGGCGAAGGATTAGCTGACTATCACCCACAATCTTGAGCTTGGTGGCACCATGGAAGTGAGCAGCCACGAGACCGGCTAGAAGAGACTCATATTCAACAATATTATTGGTGACAAGAAAGGCAAGTTGAAAGGCTTGTGGAATAGTGACACCTTCAGGTGATAGCAGAATAATGCCAATACCCTTACCATGAGAGTTTAGAGCTCCGTCAAAATGCAGATTCCACATATCATCTTTGATTCTATTAATGGACATCAGTTCCTCGTCTAGAAACTCTGATCGGACTGGATCAAAACGAGGAAGAGGGTGATGAGCAAGATGTTCTGCGATGGCATAGCCTTTGATTGCTTTCTGCTGAATATAGATGATATCGAATTGAGAGAGAAAGCTTTGCCATCGTGCTAATCGATTGGTGAGAACATATTTCTTGAGGAGGAATTTGATAGGGTTCATCTTAGCGATGAAATAGACTTCATGAGCTAGAAAATAGTGTTTCAGCTTATGAACCACCCATACTAATGCAACACATGTCTTCTCCATCGCTGTGTATCTCTGTTTTGCGGGGTTGAGAAGTTTAGAGAGATAGTAGGCTGCCCTCTCTTTTCCTTCTGCATCTTCTTGTGCTAGGACAACACCCACTGCGTCATCTAGGACAGAAATGTAAAGAACTAAATGCTTGACTGAAGATGGTGGTCTCAAAACAGGAGGACTTGCAAGATACTTCTTCAATCCATCAAATGCCTCCTAACACTTATCGTCCCAATCAAACTTGACTCCCGACTTAGTAAGCTCGCAAAACAACTTATACCTTTGTGAATGCTGGGAGACGAAGCGTTGAATAAACAGCAATATTCCGATCAATCCTCTCAGCTCTTTCAAATTCTTGAGAGGTGGCATTTCAATAATAGCTTTAGCCTTGTTGGGATCGATCTCAATGCCCCGTTTACTGACAATGAATCCTAACAACTTCCCGACGACACACCAAATACACATTTCTTTGGATTCATTTTCAATTGATATTCCCTCAATCTTTCCAAAATCTTTGCCATAATTTCAGCATGCTCAGCTCTAGTCTTAGACTTTACCAGTAAGTCATCTACATACACTTCCAAATTTATATGCATCATATCATGGAATATAGCCATCATAACTCTTTGATAGGTGGCTCCAGCGTTCTTCAACCCAAATGGCATGACAACATAACAGTATGTGCCCTATGGTATAGTGAATGAAGTCTTATCTTGGTCCTCTTCTGCCAAGCGAATCTGATTATATCCTGAAAAGCCATCCATGAATGACAGAGTCTCAAATCTAGCTGTATTGTCAATTAGCATATCTATATAGGGCAGTGGGAAATCATCTTTTGGACATGCCCGGTTCAAATCTCGAAAGTCAATACAGATCCTAACCTTCCCATCTTTTTTCATGACCGGGACTATATTAGCCACCTATTGCGGATAGTGGACAATTCTAATAAATTTGGCTTTATGCAACTTATCGACCTTTTCCTTCATTTTTAAAGTCATTTGTGGGTAGAATTGCCTTAATTTCTGTTTAACCGAGCTAGCTCCATCTTTCAATGTTAATCGATGATCCACTAGGGAAGAATCTAACCCTGGCATATCTTCATAGCTGCAAGCAAAAGTGTCCTTGTAATCTCTAAGAACTCAAACCAATGCCTCTTCATCCAATTTTGAAAGACTTTGACTAATGAGGACAATCCTAGATTCTTCTTCGGTTCTTAGATTGATTTCCTTGGTTGGTCCTTCTACAACAACTAAGGGTTCATCAAATCTCTTCATCCCACTAGCATACACCTCGACTGCGTCCTCATCTTCTTCTTCTTCTTCAGTGACTTGGTCCTTTAGTACCAGCTCATATACCCCATACCCGTCATCTATCAACTCATCTGCCTTAGACTCTTCTAACAACTAGATATGATTCTCTAATAATTGAGGGATTTGATAGAACGAAAAGCACTTAAAAGCTAATTCCTAGAGGTATCTGATGTAGACTGGATCTATCACGACCGGACTCCGAGGCCGGAATCCGGAAAAGAGGATCCGAAGCCGGTTCGGATCAGTGTTGTTGGGGCCCGACGGGGATCCGGAAGGCCGAGGAAGCGGAGGCGGAGACGAGGGTCCGAAGGCCGAAGGGCGCCTTGGTCGGTGCGGACTCGTCCTCCGGGAAGTCGGGGTCGAGGCTCCTTCGGCGGGCGAAGGGGCGGTGCGGATGAAGCTCTTCCTGGCTATTCGGCCGACAGGCGACGAAGCCGAAGCCGACGGTCCGAGGCCGGAAGGGTCTCGGACTCGGCTTGCCCTTGGATAGTGAGCCCAAGAGCCTCTTTTGTCGGACGAAGGGACAACGCGGGGCCGAGCCTCCCGTTGCAGGGCAGCCGTCGGACGGCGTCGAGACCAAGGAGGGGAATCCGAGGTCGGCGGCCGAGACCGACTCGGGAAGGTCGGCGATGATTCGAACCGAGCTCCTGCAGGAGGGAGAGAAGAAGAAACCGGTCAGCAGGAGTCCCGGGCTCTGGCCCTTAGGAACCCCCTCCGACGGTCAAGTTAGCTTCTGAAGATGATTCGATTCAGAAAGCAAGAAGTAGCTCTAATGCTATTTGGACCATAGTCCTTAAGGGTCTCGGAGGCAAAGAGTTGCATACCTTTGGCAATAAATAGCGGTGTATTTATAGCAGAGGATAGAGGTTGGTTAACGGTGGTAGCCGATATAGGACTATGTTTGGGCTTACTGGTAAACCGCCATAGTGCCAGATCCGCCACCGGAGTGGGCCGGACTCGACTATCGGGCCGAAGGGGGTTGGGCCGCTGAGGGGCCGAAGCCTGCTGGGCCTTGGGCTGCCGTGCTGTTCCCGGGCCGAAGGCTAGTGGGCCGCTGACGGGCTGAAGCCTGTTGGGCCGGGAGCGACGGTGCCGCTTACTGGGCCGAGGGCCGTTGGGCCGCCAATGGGCTGGAGGCCGCCAGAGGGCCTGGTACTGCTGCTGTTGGGCTGAACGGGGTTTGGGCCTGCTCTAATGGGCCGAATCGGATTCTGCCTCATCACATAGCCCCCCACTCTTGTCTTTCTCAGTTCTGAGATGGCGAGAGTATAGCCCGAAGCTATGGAAAGGGCATCGTAACAGGTGTCTTACCCGAAACTCTGCTCTCCTTTTCTACTGGGAAGAGGGGGCCCTCGGTCGACCGAGGGCTATGCGGTTGCTTCGTCCCCGCTCGGAGTGGTGACGAAGGCTCAGAGCTAAGAAGCCGAAGGGCCGAGCCCTCTGACTCGTGTCAGGCTCCATTAAATGGACGGGATGGCGCGTCTCCTCGCGAGGAAGCACGGGACACTCGTCGCGCATCCGGCCGCTCCGTCGAAAACACAAATGGATCCTGACCGCTCACGGGTCGCGGATCGCCTCGGCTCTCTGTCCGAGGCTTTCACTCGGATTGCCGCCTCTTTCATCTTCAGCACGCGGATCGGGACACGTGGCGCGTATCGAGCGGCCAGCCGAAGGGTCGGAGCGCCCTCGGCCGTTAATTGTTTCGCTGCAAGTCCCGGAGCCGGTCCGTCATCATTGCCGAAGGACGACGCACGTGGCGTGCATCTGAGAGGGGCGAGGAGACGAGCGGGACGATCTCGGCCGTTGGCTTCGGCGGGAGGCGCTCCGAGCGAGCTCTATAAATACAAGGCCTCAGCAGGGCACTGTTCTTCTTCCTGCTGCTGTGCCTACGTTTCCTTTACAATCTTCCAAGCTCTTCTTCCTTCTCCTGCGGAGAGCTAGCTTTCTGAAGGCTTCGTCCGAGCTCGCCGGCCACCTTGGAAGGTCTCCATTCCTTGGAGCGCATCGCTGGTGGAGTTGGGAGGTTGTGAGGAGTCGCACTCGGCTCAGGAGAGACCTTCTTCCCCCTTTCTGCGAGTAAGCCCCAGCTTTCCTCCTTCCCTTCGTGGCCTTATGGTCCGGGATTCTTCTAGTGAGATTACTCCTTCGGACGAGGAGTATACTCCTTCCCACTCCCTGCGATCTCTCTTGTCGGATTCCCTCACCTCAGACTCCTCCGCCCCAGCAATGTCCGACGAACCCGAGGTCTCCGGGACTGAGGGGTCCGAGGCTTCCGGAGCCGAGGTTTCCGGGGCCGAGACCTCCGGGGCCGAGTATGCCGAAGAGGCCCGGAGCCCAGGCCAGGCTTCTACTTCGGGACGCCGTCGTCCGGATATGGGTTCGGAAGCATCCTGCGCCCTTTCGGACGCCGAGGTGACGCGCCTGGTCTCCTATTTCCAGCTCCCTTCCTGGACGACGGTCATTCGGCCTGACTCCGCCACCCGGGCTAACACCTTCCGCCCGGGCTCCTTCTCCATTTACGTTGATAGCTTCGAGGCGGGTTTCCGTCTTCCACTCCCCACCTTCGTCATCAACCTTCTCAGTTTCTATGGGCTGGCTCCGTCTCAGCTCTTTCCCAACTCCTGGCGCACCGTATACGGTTTCTTGAGCGTTTTTGCTCAAGTGAAGATCCGCCTATCCATCAATGTCTTCCGCTGCCTCTTCAAAATTCAGACGCAGGGGAAGTCCGAGTGGTATTGCTTCGTCCCTCGGGTTGGGCGAAGCGTATTCTCCGGGAAGCCTTCGTCCATCCACGGCTGGAAGAGGAAGTTCGTCTTCGTCTCCCTGCCGGAGAAGGAGAAGGGTTTGTGGCCCTTCCCTACTGAATGGGCGCCGCTGGCTGCGGGCCTCTCGGATTCTCCTACCCTTACCCCGGTCCAGAGCATCCTCGTGGGTCACATCCAGATGATGGCCCCGTATAGTGTCTGGGGGCTTCTCAGCGCGTCGGAGCGTCTGGTGACCGCCGGGGTATGGCCGGATCCGAGGTCCGATCCGGTGCGGGCCTTCCCCTATCTTCCTCCTGGGGAGACTCCGCGGGGCCGCGGAGGAAGGGCTGCCGCTCCTCTGGCCGAAGCTCTTCCGGCTGGGGACGCTGATGAAGTTTCGGCCGAGGGTAAGTCGGCTCAGAGTTTGCACTTGTTCTCTGTTTTGTTTCTGACGGGTTTTTCTTGCTTGCAGCGATGGCCGATCTAGACTCCCTCCTCGACCGGATATCCGACCGGCGTGTTCCGGGCCGAGCGCCGACCCCGCAGGCGGCAGGCAGGACCGGCCGAGGCGCCGGGGCCCCGAGGACCCGAGGCGGGGTCCCAAGGACGGCGGCTTCTTCTGAGGGCCGTGCCGCGGCTGCTGCTCTCGAGAGGGAGCGAAAGTCGAAATTCGCCGCTCGAAGGAGCGGCCGAGCGTCGAAGCGCCCTCGGTCGGAAGAGGCCGTGGATGCGGAGGAGACTCCGCTGATCAGGAGGAGTGCCGAGGCCCGAAGGGCTGCGAGGCTGGCATCTCCAGAAGCGCCGAGGGGCGATTCTCCTTCGGCTGTAGCGGCCGGGGTTGGCGACGAAGGCGCCGGGTCGTAGGCTCCGCGGGTGCAGCGCAAGTGGTGACGCCCCGAACCGGGGATCTACGAGGACGAGAGCATGGAAGACTCGCAGACGTGCCTCCGTCTGCTCCGCAGTCTCACTCTCCCTTCGGCCTTTGAAGGGCTGAAGCACCATTCGGTCCTCAGCCTGGCGGCGATGAGCGCTCGGCTGTCCGTCCAGGTAACATACTTGTAGGCGCTTCAGTCGAACTTTCCTTCGCTTTCTCTTGATTTTCCTTTTTTCTGATCACTGTTCGCTTTCGGCTCGCAGGCTGCGGTGACAGGCAGCGTCCTGTTGCACCATCAGGAGCAGCTCCGGCTCCAGCTCCTGGAGGCCGAGAAAGAGTCGGATGGCTCGGGCGAGGGTACTTCGGTGGTGCCCGACATCGAGCCTCTAGTCGAGGGGCTCGTGACCTCGAGTGCCCAAGTGCGGGCGCAGCTGGAGGAGAAGACAGCTGAGGCCCGCGCCTCCGCCGAGGCCAAGGTGAAGGCCGAGGGGGAGCTCGCCGTGGCACAGTCCGAGATCCGGGCCCTCAAGGCCCAGATTCAGGAGAAGGACTCCCGGCGGGCTTCGGAGAAGCGGCGACACGCCGAGGAGGTATCGGCGCTGAAGCGGGAGCTGGAGGAGGTGGCAGACTTGGCCGTAGCCGAATACAAGGCCGGCCCGGACTTCACCGAAGAGATCATCCAGGCTCAAGCGCAGGCTTCTTCCACCGTCTTCGACCTTGGGTTGGCTGTTGCTCAGAGGGCCTGCCCGAGTGTCGATCTGACGGGGGTCGACCTACCGAGGGGCGCGGAAGCCAAGGAGCTCCTGTCTTGGTGGCAGGGACTTATGGCCGAGAGGGCCTCGATTCCTGCGCCGGATGATGAAGCTGCGCCCGCTGAGGGGGTCCCTGAGGAAGCTGCCCCTGAGGAGGCCGCCGACGAGGAGGTTGCCGCGGAGGAGGCTGCCGCTCCTGAAGCGGTGCAGATCGTCGACTCTCCCTCTCCCTCCCCCTCTCCGGGACAAGCCGCAGCCGAGGCGGAGGAGGCCGAAGCCGAAAAATGACGTGGGGATCTTCCCCGATTCCTGCCTCTTCTTCTGTTGTAAGCCCCCGGCTTAGGATATGGCCGGTTTACGCTTCTTCTTGTATCGTAAACCTCCGGCCAATTATACAGCCCGCTTCTACTTCTTCTTCTGTTGTAAGCCCTCGGCCTAGGATATGGCCGGTTTTTGTACTTTCTTCTCTATAAATACAAGGAAGGTGTTTGGCTTTACCTTGGTGTTTGCGTATGATTGACCGACTATGGCCCTTCAGGAGCCTGAGATCCCGTCGTCGTTCGCTATAGCTTGTAAGGCCGAAACCCGATGCCGATTCGGATAGAATGTCGTCACAGTATTCGGCCGGGGCCTTTACTACTGTGGTCCACATGATCTCGAAGGGGCATCTTGCCGCTTCTTACGTTAGTCGGATGGCCGAAGCCATTCATGCTTCCGCTTGCGCGAACCGAGATATGCCTTGGCTCCTCCCGAATCGGTATACGTGGCCGGAGCCATTCCTGGTACGGTTTACACGGACTTAGAAAGAATACCATGCCGCTCCCGATACGGGTTGCATGGCCGAAGCCACTCCCGGTACGGTTTACACGGACATAGAAAGAATACCTTGCCGCTCCCGATACGGTTTGCATGGCCGAAGCCACTCCCGGTACGGTTTACACGGACTTAGAGAAAACCAAGCCGCTCCCGATACGGTTTGCATGGCCGAAGCCACTCCCGGTACGGTTTACACGGACTCAGAAAGAATACCATGCCGCTCCCGATACGGGTTGCATGGCCGAAGCCACTCCCGGTACGGTTTACACGGAATTAGAGAAAACCAAGCCGCTCCCGATACGGTTTGCATGGCCGAAGCCACTCCCGGTACGGTTTACACGGACTCAGAAAGAATACCATGCCGCTCCCGATACGGGTTGCATGGCCGAAGCCACTCCCGGTACGGTTTACACGGACTTAGAAAGAATACCTTGCCGCTCCCGATACGGTTTGCATGGCCGAAGCCACTCCCGGTACGGTTTACACGGACTTAGAGAAAACCATGCCGCTCCCGATACGGTTTGCATGGCCGAAGCCACTCCCGGTACGGTTTACACGGACTTAGAAAGAATACCATGCCGCTCCCGATACGGTTTGCATGGCCGAAGCCACTCCCGGTACGGTTTACACGGACTTAGAAAGAATACCTTGCCGCTCCCGATACGGTTTGCATGGCCGAAGCCACTCCCGATACGGTTTGCATGGCCGAAGCCACTCCCGGTACGGTTTACACGGACTTAGAGAAAACCATGCCGCTCCCGATACGGTTTGCATGGCCGAAGCCACTCCCGGTACGGTTTACACGGACTTAGAAAGAATACCATGCCGCTCCCGATACGGTTTGCATGGCCGAAGCCACTCCCGGTACGGTTTACACGGACTTAGAAAGAATACCTTGCCGCTCCCGATACGGTTTGCATGGCCGATGCCACTCCCGGTACGGTTTACACGGACTTTAGAGAAAACCATGCCGCTCCCGATACGGTTTGCATGGCCGAAGCCACTCCCGGTACGGTTTACACGGACTTAGAGAAAACCATGCCGCTCCCGATACGGTTTGCATGGCCGAAGCCACTCCCGGTACGGTTTACACGGACTTAGAGAAAACCATGCCGCTCCCGATACGGTTTGCATGGCCGAAGCCACTCCCGGTACGGTTTACACGGACTTTAGGGAAAACCATGCCGCTCCCGATACGGTTTGCATGGCCGAAGCCACTCCCGGTACGGTTTACACGGACTTAAGAGAAAACCATGCCGCTCCCGATACGGTTTCCATGGCCGAAGCCACTCCCGGTACGGTTTACACGGACTTAGAGAAAACCATGCCGCTCCCGATACGGTTTGCATGGCCGAAGCCACTCCCGGTACAGTTTACACGGACTTAGAGAAAACCATGCCGCTCCCGATACGGTTTGCATGGCCGAAGCCACTCCCGGTACGGTTTACACGGACTTAGAGAAAACCATGCCGCTCCCGATACGGTTTGCATGGCCGAAGCCACTCCCGGTACGGTTTACACGGACTTAAGAGAAAACCATGCCGCTCCCGATACGGTTTCCATGGCCGAAGCCACTCCCGGTACGGTTTACACGGACTTAGAGAAAACCATGCCGCTCCCGATACGGTTTGCATGGCCGAAGCCACTCCCGGTACGGTTTACACGGACTTAGAGAAAACCATGCCGCTCCCGATACGGTTTGCATGGCCGAAGCCACTCCCGGTACGGTTTACACGGACTTAGAGAAAACCATGCCGCTCCCGATATGGTTTGCATGGCCGAAGCCACTCCCGGTACGGTTTACACGGACTTAGAAAGAATACCATGCCGCTCCCGATACGGTTTGCATGGCCGAAGCCACTCCCGGTACGGTTTACACGGACTTAGAAAGAATACCTTGCCGCTCCCGATACGGTTTGCATGGCCGAAGCCACTCCTGGTACGGTTTACACGGACTTAGAGAAAACCATGCCGCTCCCGATACGGTTTGCATGGCCGAAGCCACTCCCGGTACGGTTTGCATGGACTTAGAGAAAACCATGCCGCTCCCGATACGGTTTCCATGGCCGAAGCCACTCCCGGTACGGTTTACACGGACTTAGAAAAAACCATGCCGCTCCCGATACGGTTTGCATGGCCGAAGCCACTCCCGGTACGGTTTACACGGACTTAGAGAAAACCATGCCGCTCCCGATACGGTTTGCATGGCCGAAGCCACTCCCGGTACGGTTTACACGGACTTAGAAAGAATACCTTGCCGCTCCCGATACGGTTTGCATGGCCGAAGCCACTCCCGGTACGGTTTACACGGACTTAGAAATAATACCATGCCGCTCCCGATACGGGTTGCATGGCCGAAGCCACTCCCGGTACGGTTTACACGGACTTAGAAAGAATACCATGCCGCTCCCGATACGGTTTGCATGGCCGAAGCCACTCCCGGTACGGTTTACACGGACTTAGAAAGAATACCTTGCCGCTCCCGATACGGTTTGCATGGCCGAAGCCACTCCCGGTACGGTTTACACGGACTTAGAAAGAATACCTTGCCGCTCCCGATACGGTTTGCATGGCCGAAGCCACTCCCGGTACAGTTTTACACGGACTTTAGAGAAAACCATGCCGCTCCCGATACGGTTTGCATGGCCGAAGCCACTCCCGGTACGGTTTACACGGACTTAGAGAAAACCATGCCGCTCCCGATACGGTTTGCATGGCCGAAGCCACTCCCGGTACGGTTTACACGGACTTAGAGAAAACCATGCCGCTCCCGATACGGTTTGCATGGCCGAAGCCACTCCCGGTACGGTTTACACGGAGTTTAGGGAAAACCATGCCGCTCCCGATACGGTTTGCATGGCCGAAGCCACTCTCGGTACGGTTTACACGGACTTAGAAAGAATACCTTGCCGCTCCCGATACGGTTTGCATGGCAGAAGCCACTCCCGGTACGGTTTACACGGACTTTAGAGAAAACCATGCCGCTCCCGATACGGTTTGCATGGCCGAAGCCACTCCCGGTACGGTTTACACGGACTTAGAGAAAACCATGCCGCTCCCGATACGGTTTGCATGGCCGAAGCCACTCCCGGTACGGTTTACACGGACTTAGAGAAAACCATGCCGCTCCCGATACGGTTTGCATGGCCGAAGCCACTCCCGGTACGGTTTACACGGACTTTAGAGAAAACCATGCCGCTCCCGATACGGTTTGCATGGCCGAAGCCACTCCCGGTACGTTTTACACGGACTTGGAAAGAATATAATGTGCCTCCTGACAAAAGAAGTCTTTATTCATACTCTTCGGCTGTAAACCTGAGGAAAAGTGACTTACACATAATAACGCCGAAGGCGCTCAACATTCCATGTGCGAGGGAGAGGCTGGCCCGAAAGGGTTTCCAACCGATAAGCTCCACGCCTGATCACCTCCCTGACTCGATAAGGCCCCTCCCAGTTGGGGGCAAGTTTTCCTGAGGCTTCGGCTGGTTTGGAAGCATGAGCGTTCCTCAACACGAGGCTCCCTACTTCAAAGCTTCGGGGCTTTACTCGAGTGTTGTGGTACTTCGCCATGCGCTGTTGATAAGCGGCCAGCCGGACGCGAGCCCTGTCTCGGGTTTCTTCAATGAGGTCCAGGTGGTCTTTCATTCCTTCTTCGTTGGCCTTCGGATCGTAAGCGACGACCCTGGGAGAAGGAAGGCCGATCTCTACCGGAATAACGGCTTCTACGCCGTAGGCCATGCGGAAGGGAGTTTCGCCGGTGGGGGTTCGGCTTGTCGTCCGATAAGCCCACAGAACACTTGGCAGCTCCTCCACCCATCGGCCTTTAGCTTCGCCGAGGCGGGTTTTCAATCCCTGTAGGATGCTTCGGTTAACGACTTCGACTTGGCCATTGGTTCGAGGATGTGTCACCGAAGTGAATTTGTGGAGTATGCCGAAGCTGGCGCAGTTGTCGCTGAACCGCCGGCTGTCGAACTGCTTCCCATTGTCAGAAATGATGGCCCGAGGGATGCCGAACCGGCAAATGATGGACTTCCAGACGAAGTTCCAAGCATTGCCATCGGTTATCGCAGCGAGGGGTTCGGCCTCGACCCACTTAGTGAAATAGTCTACCGCTACGATGAGGAATTTTCTCTGGCCGGTGGCGATGGGAAAAGGCCCCAGGAGGTCAATCCCCCACTGAGCGAAAGGCCAGGGGTCGGATAAGGGGGTCAGAAGGGTGGCCGCTTGGTGGATGAGGGAGCTATACCTCTGGCACTGGTCACAGCGCCGGACGAGGGCTAAGGCGTCCTCTCGGAGTGACGGCCACCAGTAGCCTTGCCTTAGGAGCTTGTGAGCCAAGGCCCTTCCTCCCGCATGCGCTCCGCATACCCCCTCATGGATTTCTCTCGTGGCGTAGTCGGCTTCAGCTGGGCCGAGGCACCGCAGCAGTGGTCGGCCAAAGGATTTCTTGTACAGGGCCCCGTCCAGAAGAAGAAAGTGGGATGAGCGCTGTCGAATGCGCTTTGCCTCCTTCGGATCTGGCGGGACTTCTCCTTGGAGGAGGAAAGCGACGAGGGGGGTCATCCATGTCTCGGCTTCGGCCTCGACCTCGGCGACTAGCATGGCCTCGGTTTCGCCGAGGCTTGGTTCGGCGAGCTCTTCGACGAGGATCATTCCCCCCCCCCCCCCCCCCCCCCCCCGTCTTGGGTTGACGCCAGCCGGGAAAGTGCGTCGGCTCGGGCATTCTCGGCTCTCGGGATCCTCACAACTTCATAAGAGTCGAATTGGGCGAGGATCTTGCGAGTCACCTGGAGATAAGAAGCCATCACTGCGTCCCGGGCCTCATACTCCCCGGAGATGTGGCCAGCGATCAGCTGGGAATCGCTGAAGGCCTTCAGGTTCCGGACGCCGAGCTTCTTTGCGGCCCAGAGGCCGGAAATGAGAGCTTCATACTCGGCGGCATTGTTGGTTGCTGGGAAGGAGAAGCGCAGGGCGTACTCCGTGACGACCCCTTCGGGCGACGCCAGGATCCATCCGGCGCCGCTGCCCGTGGAGCATGCGGAGCCATCTACGAAGAGTCGCCATTCGTCGGCCGGTACGGGAGCCAAAGTAGCTTCGGCTTCGGGTGTGTTTGGCACTGGCTGGGGCGCCTCGGAGGCGCCAGGAGTAAGTTCGGCGATGAAATCTGCCAACGCCTGGGCCTTTATAGCTACCCGCGGAGCGTAGGAGATATCGAACTCTCCCAGCTCGATCGCCCATTTTGCCAGCCTGCCGGACACCTCTGACCGGGAGAGGACTTGTCTCAGGGGCTGGTCGGTGAGGACCTTCACGGAATGGGCCAGAAAATAGGGCCGGAGCCTCCTTGCGGACGAGACAAGGGCCAGAGCCAGCTTCTCCATGACAAGGTACCGGAGTTCTGCCCCTTGAAGGGCTCGGCTGGTATAATAAATCGGCTTCTGCATGCCTTCTTGCTCTCGGACGAGGACGGCACTGAGAGCTGTCTCGGAAACCGCTAGATATAAGCTCAGGGGTTCACCAGGAACTGGTTTGGATAAGATGGGGACTTTGGCGAGGTAGGCCTTCAACTGGTCGAAGGCTGCTTGACACTCTTCCGTCCACTCGAAGCTGTTTGGCCTTCTTCAGCAGCTTGAAGAAGGGGAAACAATAGTCAGCCGCCTTTGACATGAAGCGACTGAGGGCTGCGATCCTCCCGTTCAGCTTCTGTACCTCTCGGATGTTTGCCGGGGGGCGCATCTGCACGATGGCCGAAATCTTCTCGGGGTTGGCTTCCACCCCTCGACGGGTGACCATGTAACCGAGGAACTTGCCGGAGGCCACCCCGAAGGCGCACTTAGTCGGATTCAGCTTCATCTTGTACTGCCTAAGGGCGGAGAAAGTCTCGGCTAGGTCGGCCAAATGCTC
This sequence comes from Zantedeschia hybrid cultivar, assembly GCA_030544215.1. NCBI lineage: Eukaryota > Viridiplantae > Streptophyta > Magnoliopsida > Alismatales > Araceae > Zantedeschia > Zantedeschia hybrid cultivar. The sequence goes on along the minus strand of JARZZO010000008.1, from coordinate 58,482,046 downwards.
AGAAGCGACACGGCTCTTGACCAGCATGTCGTCTATGTAGACCTCCATGTTTCGGCCCAGCTGTGGAGCGAACACCTTGTTGACCAGGCGCTGGTAGGTTGCGCCGGCGTTCTTCAGACCGAAGGGCATTCGGGTGTAGCAGTACAGGCCCAAATCGGTCGTGAAGCTGGTCTTACTTTCGTCATCCGGATGCATCCGGATCTGGTGGTAGCCTGAATAGGCGTCGAGGAAGCTTAAGAGCTCGTGGCCGGACGTCGCGTCCACCACCTGGTCTATCCGAGGCAGCGGAAAGCTGTCCATCGGACAGGCCTTGTTGAGGTTGGTGAAGTCCACGCACATACGCCACTTACCCTCTTTCTTCGGCACCATGACCACATTGGCGATCCACTCCGGATGATGCACCTCTCGGAGGTGTCCGGCGTCCAGCCCCTTCTGTACTTCGGCTTGGATAGCGGTTCTCCTTTCTTGATTGAAGGTGCGCCGCTTCTGCTTCACTGGGGGCTGGTTGGGATCGGTGTGGAGACGGTGCTCGGCTATCTCCGGGTCAACCCCGGGCATGTCCGATGGGGACCAGGCGAAGACGTCGAGGTTCTCTTTCAAGAACTCGGTGAGCTTCTCTGCTTCAATCTCTTCCAGGCCGGAGCCTATCATCAGGACTCGCCCCTCGCCTCCCGGAACAGGGACGGCGAGGAGTGCCTCTCCTGGAGATGCCTCGGTTGATGACTCGATCGTCAGGGTTTCGGCTGCGGCCTTCCCTTTGACCGAAATCATATAGCACTGCCGGGCTGCTTCTTGGTTTCCTTTGGCCTCGCCGATCCCGTGGTCGGTATGAAACTTCAGCTTCTGATGGAAGGATGAGGGCACGGCTCCGACCCCGCCGATGAGCCTTCGGCCGAATATGGCGTTGTAGGCTGACTCGATCTTTACAACGGCAAAGTCCGTTTCAACGGTCAATTGCCGGGGGGCGGAGCCCAAGGTCACAGGAAGCCGAACAATACCTTCTACTCGGCAGGGCGAGCCGTTAAAACCGAAGAGGGGGCCCCAATGAGGCTTCATACTAGCCTCACTCAATCCCATCTTCTCGAAACAATCGTAAAACAAGATGTTTGGGGCACTTCCATTATCCACAAAGATCCTATGTACATCATAGTTATTTATTACAGCGTTGACGAAGAGAGCGTCATCATGAGGGACCTGGACATCAGTCAGGTCCTCGGCGCCGAAGGTGATATCTTCCAGACGAGGCCGCTTCGGCTCGCCGTCGACCGCCGCCACGGTGCTGCGTTGCCGCGACCTTGATCCCTCCCCGGGCCCTCCGGATATCATCATGATAGACCCAGAGCTGGGTCTTTGATGGGACGATTCAACCGGGGCCGCGGTGGCTTTTGGCGGAGGAGCGGCTTCTATCGCCGGGGGCGGTTGCTGTCTGGGTGCTGCAGGGACGTCTCGGTTCTGCTGCGGCGGCTGCTCCCGCCGATATTGCGGCAATCTCCCCTCCCGGATGAGGCGGTCGATTTCTTCCCGGAGCTGCCGGCACTCGTCCGTCGTGTGGCCGATCTCTCGGTGATACTCGCAGTATTTGCCGGGGTCCCTTCGGCGAGGATCGGTCTTGATGCGATCAGGCCGCCGGAGCATGCCCTTCACCTCCATGAGCATCCGGGAAGGGGGAGCAGGTAAGGGTAGGTACCGCGGCTGCGGGTCCCGTCGCCTCTCCCTGTCCCAATCCTCCCGGCGATAACGCTTCCGGGAGGGCTCTTGGTCCTCGGGCCGAGGTCGGGCCGCCGGGGGAGCAGGCGTTGAGGTAGTCTCGGTTGCGCCTTTACCCCTGGACAGCATCAGGGCCTCTCGGTTGATGTACTTATGGGCCCGGGCCACGAGGTCCTGGAAGGTAGGGGGATGGCGCTTCCCGATGGAGCCGAGGAGCCCCTCATCCCGGCACCCGCTGATCACGGCCGAGACCGCGATCGAGCTGTCGAGGTTTGGGATCTGGGCGGCCTCGGTCCGGAACTTGGTGAAGTATTCCTGGAGGGTTTCGGTGGGGCCTTGCCGGATGGCTAGCAAGCTGGCGGAAGTTTTGGACTGCCGGGTGGCATCATAGAACTGGTCGATGAACAACTGGCCCAACTGAACCAGGGAGTGAATGGAGTTGGGGGCCAGAGCCTCGAACCAGGTGAGGGCGATTTTTTCAAGGGTGAGGGGGAAAAGACGGCAGCGGACTGCCTCGGAGATCCCTCGGACCCGAAGGTAAGTGTTAAACTTCTGGAAATGACAGACCGGATCTGTCATTCCGTCGTAGAGAGGGCCCTTCGGCAGTTTGAAGTTGGAGGGTACCTCGGTGGCTAGGAGCTCTGCCGTGAATGGGGTCTGCTCCAGGATGCTGCTGGCGAGGGGGGCCCCGTGAGGCCGAGACATCATCTGCTGCATCTCTTTGCGCATCGCCGTCAGTCGCTGGTCCAGGTCCGGGGCGGTCGAGGTGGCGACGGATTGTCCTCCGGTTCGGGCCGGACGGTACTCGGACGAAGCATAATCCTGCTCCGTCAGGCGATCAACGCGAGGAGTCCGGACAGGCAGCGTTGAGGGCTCGCTGCGCGTCTCCGCGGCCTCGTTGAGAGGAACCGGCGCAGGTGCCGGCCGGAACCGGGCACCTTGTACCGGGCAGAGTGGGGGGAGCGGCGCCTGCTGAGGAGGTTGTCCCGTCAGCCCTATGTGCTGGGCGATGGCGGACACCATCTCCTGGAGAGGCGCTAGGGACGTGACGGCAGCGGCCAGCGTCGCCACTTGCTGCTGGAGCGCTCCCACTCGGTCTTCCGAGCCGAGAGACTCCGGTATGGTTGGCAGAGGCAGGCTCGGCGGGGCAGAAGGTGCGCCTTCGGAAGGCAGCATCTGCGCCGAGGCCTCCCGCGCTTCTGCTTCGCCTTGCCCGGATCGTCGGGTCACCGGTCGCTGAGACATGACTTGTTTTGTTGGTTTCCCACAGACGGCGCCACGTGATGTAGACTGGATCTATCACGACCGGACTCCGAGGCCGGAATCCGGAAAAGAGGATCCGAAGCCGGTTCGGATCAGTGTTGTTGGGGCCCGACGGGGATCCGGAAGGCCGAGGAAGCGGAGGCGGAGACGAGGGTCCGAAGGCCGAAGGGCGCCTTGGTCGGTGCGGACTCGTCCTCCGGGAAGTCGGGGTCGAGGCTCCTTCGGCGGGCGAAGGGGCGGTGCGGATGAAGCTCTTCCTGGCTATTCGGCCGACAGGCGACGAAGCCGAAGCCGACGGTCCGAGGCCGGAAGGGTCTCGGACTCGGCTTGCCCTTGGATAGTGAGCCCAAGAGCCTCTTTTGTCGGACGAAGGGACAACGCGGGGCCGAGCCTCCCGTTGCGGGGCAGCCGTCGGACGGCGTCGAGACCAAGGAGGGGAATCCGAGGTCGGCGGCCGAGACCGACTCGGGAAGGTCGGCGATGATTCGAACCGAGCTCCTGCAGGAGGGAGAGAAGAAGAAACCGGTCAGCATGAGTCCCGGGCTCTGGCCCTTAGGAACCCCCTCCGACAGTCAAGTTAGCTTCTGAAGATGATTCGATTCAGAAAACAAGAAGTAGATCTAATGCTATTTGGACCATAATCCTTAAGGGTCTCGGAGGCAAAGAGTTGCATACCTTTGGCAATAAATAGCGGTGTATTTATAGCAGAGGATAGAGGTTGGTTAACGGTGGTAGCCGATATAGGACTATGTTTGGGCTTACTGGTAAACCGCCATAGTGCCAGATCCGCCACCGGAGTGGGCCGGACTCGGCTATCGGGCCGAAGGGGGTTGGGCCGCTGAGGGGCCGAAGCCTGCTGGGCCTTGGGCTGCCGTGCTGTTCCCGGGCCGAAGGCTAGTGGGCCGCTGACGGGCTGAAGCCTGTTGGGCCGGGAGCGACGGTGCCGCTTACTGGGCCGAGGGCCGTTGGGCCGCCAATGGGCTGGAGGCCGCCAGAGGGCCTGGTACTGCTGCTGTTGGGCTGAACGGGGTTTGGGCCTGCTCTAATGGGCCGAATCGGATTCTGCCTCATCAGTATCTATTGGGAATTCTCTTACCCTTAGATTTCCTAGACTTCTTAATCTGACTAACTTCACTAGACTCCCTAACTCTTGACTGCCTATCACTAGACTCATTATCCTGACCTAGGGAGGATGAAGAAGGATAAAAATCATTGGATACATGAGGGAATACAGGTGAATCCCCCCGAGATGAGGGACATAGTAGATCTAGAAGAGAATCTTGTCCGAGTGACCCTCGTGATGGGGTACAATCTGACGAGTAGTATGAAGTTTCCTCAACGAGGATTTGGAAATTTTGAATGTTGATCATGAAACATGAATTAATATGTAAAGGAGAAGGATGTGAAGATGGAGGTAACGACACCAAGGCCAAAGGATTAGGGGGATCATATACTAATATGTCCCATATTGAATCATAGATCCTCTCAAGATCGAGAGGAATCTGAGGAAGTAGGTCCCAAGCGGACAAAGTAACAATGATGGGTGGAGCCCGAGGCATATCTTCAATAATGACCCTCGACCAAGTCGGGGTCAGGAGCAGAGTGCGGATGAGGGTATGGAGGGTGAAAACATGATGGGGATAGGTTCCTCTCCAGAGAAGGTCCGTGGTGAATCCAGGTTGGTAGGGGTCATCAGGCTCCCCTTCGTTTGTTTCCTCGCTCAGCAATACTCTCTTATCAAAAATGGCCCCAGGCCCTTCAATCAACTCATCTATCAGTGGCGGCCACTTTGGTTCTGAGGGATCAAAGAATAACCTGTTTAATGCAATGTATAGGTCCCATGTGTCAAACCAGCGGTACCACTCGCATTCTGGATCTTAAATTTTCCTCCTCTTCATTGGTTGCAGAGCTTCCAAGGACCGGTACGTCAGCAACTCAAAACAGTGTCTGGCTAGGTCTCTCCCATAAATGTCATGCAGGTCGAAGTGAGAATTGATCACCACCGTGTTGTCATTATCATGATTAATTACGGGTCCCTTAATGAAATTTGTATGTAAGGTTCAAGTCAAAGGATCCCGGTTTTCTTTGCACAGTGTGGTCATTGTCTTCCAGATTTTCTGACTGTCTTCGTCTTCCTGCTACTGAACAATGTTTTGTCTCACCCTTCCTGGCCTATAGCCCAGACCATTACCAGGTGCTCTTCTGCTATCTCTGATAGGTGTGGTTCTGCCCTGTAATTGCATGCCTAGGCCTTTCCCTGGTTGATAGCCACCTTTCATCATGATATCCCAGCTAGGGGTACTCATGCACTTCCCCTTTTTCACAGCATCGACTGGGCAAGGAACATATATAGTGGCTTTCAAAGGATCCGCCGAAGGAGAATAGACCTATAATACCGACAGAATGGGTTGTCGGCCAAGTAAAGGAGCTGGCTTGATGTTCAAAGAGTGAGCAGCGGCAAGAATCGGCATGCTCGTTACTTTAATAATCCATCCTCTGTATGGGAACTTGAGGCATTGATGGTTTGTTGATGGAATTGCCTCAAGGGATTTGATGTACGGACGGTCAAGGATGCCTTTCAACGAAGGGTCGATCTCAAGAATATGGAACTCGACCTCGGCGTGACAAACAGGACCTAAGTCCACCATCAAATAAACCATTCCCAAAGGGGAACGGACAGAGTTGTCGTAGGCGGCAACATAGATGGGGGAAGGCAGCCACTTCTCCTTAGGTATACCAAAGAATTCTAGGGTCTTCAGTGACAACACATGAATGGAAGCCCTTGTATCAACCAGACATGCATCCTTCTTACAAATGTTGACTATAATACTTAAGGCCATGCTCCTAGCTGCTGGTGGTGCTAGTTCAGATGTGTGAAATGAGATGGAGGGCAGATCCCCTTGTAGAACTAGCAGCGCAGTGATCTTTTCTACCGGCACATCCTCATTGACCATAACCCTTTTGAGATACTCCATTAAAACTTCTTGGTGGGTCTTGGATCTTTTGATTAGTTCAAGCACTGAGATGCGTGCCGATGTTCTGTCTAGGTGCTTCAACAAGTCATATTGAGTGCCAGATGCACTCTCTTCATTATGTACTTTCTCTAGCGGCTGTGATGGGCCGTCTCTAACTGTGGATTGAGGGAAGACTTTGTTGAAGATCCTCCCACTTCGGAGCGTGTGTTGCTCATCATTGGAAGGACCAGGTGATATCTTAACTACCACTGGGTTGATGAGGGGTTTAGAGGGGTAATGGGTGTTAGTCCTAGGTGGCCTATAAGCCAATATGACTTTATAATCTCGTTCACATTTATTAATATAATGGCATAATATTCATTGTGTGTAAATCGTATTAATTATCATCTCATAATGAAGTCCGTGAATATATGTGATAGTGATCATATTATGATGAGATCATACTAGTGAGACTGATCACTTAAACACACATATTCTTAATCGTTCCTAGTCGGAGGATATCTGAGAAGGACATCGGATATCCGGTTAGACTAGTTCAAATTACTCTCGCTCATAAGATGAGGGTGACTGATCTCATAGTCACTTGTGTGTAGACACCAAGGCGAATCTGTAGGTGCTCATTAGAGAATGAGTTCACTGAACTGATCCGACTGAATCGCTGGATGGTACTATACCTCACTGTCAACCAGCTTAATTCTATTGTCGCAGTTGCGTGGATGGTCCTCAGACCTGAGACACCAAGGACAACTTGTCGGTAGACTTCTGTGCTTTGACCTTGGTTTATGAATCTCTAACCACGGGATTCTAAACAACCAAAGATCGGGTACAGCAGAATACCGTCGAAGGGAATTGTATGTCAATAAGGAATCATTTGCTCTCGGTACGATGAGAGAGAATGCTTTAGGAAGGATGCGCGAAAGTCCCTGGCCATGGCAGATGATAATATCGGGAAAAGAGTTTTCCGATACTTATCAGCGGCATCCAATCCAAGTGAGTCGACCGGTTAGGGTTTGACAGCACGCCATATCCTAAGTTGATTTGAGAGCATTGTACGAATGAAGGATTATATCCACGTCGTAACTGTCGGTGGAAAGGTTCCAAGAGTGGGTTGTTTGGCACCCAACATGATCGGAGGCCCGATCGAATTCGATATGCGACATCAATTCGATTGATTAATTAATTAATAAAGAGTTATTAATTGATTAATAAAGCCAGTGAAGAGTCACTAGGCTTATTGGGCTATTAACCGGAATGGTAATTGGGCCTAGAGGGTCACACGCAAATGATTCTCAAGGCGATGGATAAATAAGTGGATTTTATATAAATCGGGGGGTTTTATGAAAAACTACGCAGTTAGTATAAAATGTAGCGAACGGGCTGAGCAGGCCAAGCTGCTGCTAACCCTAGCCGCCCCTCCTCTGTTTCTCTCTCTCTCTAGTGTCCTAGAAGAATCTAGATCTCCGGATCTGCTCCATCGCATCTCCGAATCCCGTTTGACGGGAAATCGTCCGTGCATTGCGACGATCGTTGCGGCGAAAGGCGCAGACTTCATGGGCTGCAAAGAACGAGGAACGTGAGGATATTCGTCGCGAGGAGGATCGCGTGGACTCCGCTAGAGGCCGGGCGCTTGCACGGCTTGCGGTGTCGCACCGACGGAATCGAACGATTGCGGATTCGAATCCGCACACGGTAAGAACCGATTATTCGATAATCTGGTTTTTAGATTCTTCGAAATGGGAACGGATCTCCGTTAATATTTTATTTTCTGCTGCGTGGGAGATCCAAAGAAACTCGAGAACCCAACAGTGGTATCAGAGCCAGGTTCCACTGTTTCTCGGCCCGTTTCGATCTCCGAAATTAATTTTTCCATGATTTATTCAATGCTTTTAAACTTGATCTTTGTTGGATCTGTGTTCAGGAGTTGAACACTAATAATCAGATTATGATTCTGTAATTTTTGATATTAATTTTTGGGATTTTCGGAATTCTTCATGAGTTGATGATCGGGGGTCTTTCGGCAGCTTTGTACACGGTTCCCAAGTGTTGGGATGGCGAGCCGAGACTCCGGATCCCCAGTGGATAGTCACCACTGTCCACCGGGCATCATTGCCGGCGCCAGAATGCCCTTGGAGGGCTCCGAAATCAAGCCCTAAGTCTTCCTCTTCCCACGTTTTTCGTGTGAAGAAAACCTATTTTTGGGGACATTTAAAGGGGCTCGGGCTGCATGTTTTTAGCACCGCCGGAGGGCCAGCCGGCGTCGGCGGCGTCGCCGGTGTCGGGGGTGACACCAGCGGGATCAGCGGGGCCCGGCCGCCGGCCGCCCCAGCCATCAACCCCAAGCCGCCACCTGCATTGTTTTAGGGTTTCCTGCATAAAGGAGGGGTTGTCAGGTTGAAGGAGAAAGGGGCCGGCCCGAGCCGGTTTGGGGGTGGGCCGGGCTGGTCCGACCAACCCAAGGCCTGGGCCCAACCAGGTCCACCCTGGCTAGGACCAGGGGGCCCTAGTTCGAACCCCAGGCTAAACCAGGCTGGGCCCTAGCTCACCTACTTGGCTAAGCCCCCTAGCCCTTTTAAACCCATTAAATAAATCCCCTAAATTCCTAATTAAAACATCATTGACCCAATTAAATTCTAATTAGATTTTAAATTAAGAATTTCAAAGTGTTTTGAAATTAATCTTTTTATCTAATTTTATTTAATTGAATCATTAATGATTTTGGAATCATTAGATTAACAAGTAGTTGTTAACTAATTAAATTTGTTCTTAATTTAAGTGTTAAATTAATAAATAATTTTAATAGACTAATTTAAATGTTAAATTAGTAGTTATTAGTTAATTAAAGTTAATTGTTAGTTTAAGCGTTAAATTGATGATTAATTTTAATTAACTAATATAATAGTTTAATTAGCAGTTATTAGTTATTGGTTTAAAAGTTAAACTAATAATTCATTTTAATCCAATAATCTAATGGTTAAATTAATGGTCAATTATTAATTAGTGTTAATTATTAGTTTAATAGTTAAATTAATAATTAACATTTATTAATTAACTAGTCTAAGAGTTAGATTACTAATTAATAACTCATTATAGTTAATTATTAATTTAAGTGTTAAATTAATGATTGATTTTAATTTACTGATCTAAGAGTTAGATTAGTGATTAATTATTAATAGTCTAATTGTTATATTATTAATATTCTTTAATCTAAGTGTTAGATTATTTAATTATTAGAAGTGTTCTAATTTGCATGGAATAAACTGAAATTATTAATTTGGAGTGTGTACATATGTGATGTGTGTTTTATATGCTTTTAAATTGATTTAATTACATGTTAAATTAATTAAACGAGTTTTCAAAATTCAAATGTCAATTTTGATTGGAACCCAGCTTTCTGAAGCCAAAATTATTTTATTTTGAAAAACTCTTTTATTTTAGCCATGTGATGTGCTGAATCATGTGTGGAATGTTTAAAACACACCGTGGTCATGGATATGCACTTTTAATTATTTATTTGATGAATGATATGTCTGGATCGTGAATGTTTGAATTGTGGATATTTATTATTTGTTAATAAATAGAGGTCTACGTACCTCTCTCTCTCTCTCAAACTCCGATGTACTTCTGCCTCCCTCTCTCTTATACTCGCCATAAGGCCTTCTTCTGTTTACATGTACATTTAGATTTAGATGTAATCTGATCGAGGCAACCGAGAAAAGAGCGAGGACGATCCACAGCTGCAACCAGGAAGGCGAATCAATGCAGATCCTTTGCCTTTATGTTTGCAAGATTATATGATGTAAAAGTTATGTTAGATTGTGTGTGTGCGTTTGATTGATGGCTCCAATCAAACCCACTGTGCTGTCCATGACCACACTAATGACATGTATGAGATGCATTGTTTACTATTTGATTGTGAATCAAAACAGGTATAGTATTTATAAAATATATACGATATATTCATATACTATCACCTAGGAGAGACCAAGATAAAAGTTATCTAAATACCCTCATTTTAATTCTAAGCCGTAACGTGAGTAGTTAAGAACTTGCCGCGTGGTCCACCATCGTTATAGTCATAGGATTCGAATCACTTTAGGCAGGCTTGTTGTATTACCACAAGGTTTGTTTAATTGTGAGGAGAGACTGTGGCTATGGCATTAGATGCCTATGTGATCGGGGTAGAGGAACCATGTAGCTTTGTTGTGCTATCCACAAGGGCTGCATGCAAATCTATGCTCATCTCGTAACGATGGTTAGCTTATACTAGAATTAGTGGCTTGTTATACTATTCACAAGGCCATTAAATCTTTGGGGACTGAAGCTATGATCGGATATTGCAAGGGGTTGCAAGTCCCATGAGATGGGTGCTCTGTGATTGTTTTACAACTTTCTTATACTATCCATAAGGTTGTAATGCAAGTCATTGAGATTTTGATCCCCACTAGGAGACTGTTGGCGTCTCCCGTTCTGTATAACTGAGGGTTATACTGTCCGTCGAAAATTAGTGGGAGTTAAAACTTGAACAAAAGACCATGTCTTGTTTTATATTTAATATTTGAGCATCTGCTAAAATATAACTTATCTCCTGTAGGGAAATATGTCGTCGAATAACCCACTCCGTGACATACTTGATTACTTGATGCCCTTTTGACTTACCTAATCTACTCAGATTGGCTCAGACACTTGAAGAATATCTCCAGATCTGAGCAGAGTGCCTACACCCTTGATGCTGATCCTCTCGCTGAATCGGCATTAGATGCTCCTGAAGCAGTGATGATAGCTAACGATAAAAGATCGAAGGACAAAGGCAAAAGAGTAGTAAAAGGTGACTACTTCTACTGTAAGCAGAATGATCGCTGGGATAAGAACTGCAAGGAGTTAAACGATAAAGATCACGAAAAGGTGAAGCTGTCTAAAACTTCAGATATCTATATGATAGATATCAACTTGTCAGTTAGAGACTCCACATCTTGGGTATTAGATACTAGATGTGCTTCTCATATATGCCACAATGTGCAGATGTTGACAAGTAAACGTAAGCTGAGAAAAGGCGAGGTGGAATTGAGGTTAGGAAACGGCGCATAAGTTGCAGCGATTACTGGTGGGACAGCAAACCTCAAGCTTCCATCGGGAGACGTCTTATCATTATAAGATTGTTGTTATGTTCCTAGCATAATAAAGAACATCATTTCAGTATCTTGTTTGGACAAGATAGGATATAGGTTGTCTATTAAGAATAAAAGTTGTTCGATTTATTATGGTAATAAATCGATAGTTTCGGCGTCTTTAGTCAACGGACTATATCTTTTAGATATTTCTTATTACAATCTTCATATTGATAATGCTCTTAAGAAGAACAAGAATTGTGTGAACCAAGCCTACATGTGGCATTGTAGACTCGGACACATTGGTGAAAGTAGGTTGCAACAGTTGCAGAAGCATGGTTATTTGAATGCATTCGATTATGAATCGTTTGCGACATGCGAGTCTTGCCTTATGGGAAAGATGTCAAAATCTCTATTTACTGGACATGGAGAACGTGCCAATGATATTTTGGGATTAATATATTCAGATGTATGTGGTACAATGTCCACTCAAGCCAAAGGTGGCTTTTCATATTTCATCACATTCACCGACGACTTCTTAAGATTCGGCTATGTGTACTTAATGAAGTACAAGTCGGAAGTATTTGAGAAGTTCAAGGAGTTCAAGAATGAGGTAGCAAAGCAGTTAGGAAAGAGTATTAAAGCTCTTCGATCAGATTGAGGAAGAGAATACTTAAGTACTAATTTCACACAATTCTTAAAGGATAATGGTATCCTTTCTCAATTGACCCCTCCTTATATACCACAGATGAATGGTGTATCTGAGAGGAGGAATCGCACCTTGTTGGATATGGTGCGATCCATGATGAGCTTTTTAGGATTACCAGTGTCCCTCTTGGGGTATGCTCTAGAGTCAGCAGCATACCTACTGAACAAAGTACCCAACAAGTCTGTGACTTCTACTTCATATGAGATATGGAAAGACAGGAAACCAAAATTTAAACATGTTAAAGTTTAAGGTTGTCCTGCCCATGTAAAGAGGCATGATCCAGACAAGTTGGAGTCACGAACTGATAAATGTAGGTTTGTGGGATATCCAAAGAAGACCTTTGGATACTACTTCTACCATCTTGGTGAACAAAAGGTGATTGTCGCCACGAAAGCTGTCTTCTTGGAAGAGGAATACCTTCTCCAAGAGGACAGTGGGAGTAAAATAGTACTAGAAGAGGTTCCAGATCCCCAAACAACTGCATTATCATCAGATGAGATATGTGGGACATATCGTTGAAGGTGAGTCTAAAGTTGAATATAATGAGGATGATGATCCTAAAACTCACTAGGAGACCATAGAAAGCCCAAAAGCCGGGAAATGGTGAGATGCCATGAACTCAGAAATCCAGTCCATGTACACCAACCAAGTTTGGAACTTGGAGGACTTGTCCGAGGGTATTGTACCCATCGGATGTAAGTGGATCTTTAAGAGAAAGATCAGTGCTAATGGACGGATCGATACTTATAAGGCAAGGTTGGTGGCAAAGAGATATCGTCAAAGGCAAGGAATTGACTATGATGAAACTTTCTCACCAGTTGCCATAATAAAATCGATCAGAGTTCTACTCGCCATTCCTGCACATTTTGATTTCAAAATCAGACAAATGGATGTGAAGACTGCCTTCCTCAACGATAACCTTAATGAAGAGGTGTATATGATACAACTAGAAGGTTTCACATCCAAAGAATCTCTAGATAAAGTGTGCAAGCTTCAAAGGTCCATTTATAGACTGAAGCAAGCTTCCCGGAGCTGGAACATAAGATTTGACGAGGCTGTCAAGTCTTATAACTTCATTAAGAATGAAGATGAGCCTTGTGTGTATAAGAAGACCAGTGGGAGTGCAGTCACTTTCCTAGTTCTTTACATAGATGACATACTACTCATTGGGAATGATATAGCTATGATGTCATCGGTAAAGATCTGACTATCGAAGAACTTCTCCATAAAGGATTTGGGAGAAGCATCCTACGTATTGGGAATATGGATCTATAGAGATAGATCAAAGAGGATGTTTGAAATGATCCAATCCTTGTACATAGATACCATAGTCAAAAGGTTTGGCATGGAAAATTCTAAGAGAGGTCTCATACCGATGAGACATGGAATTAATCTCTCAAATGAGCAGTTTCCTAAGACTCCTAATGAGAGGGCACTCATGGATAGAGTACCCTATGCCTCTGCTATAGGATCTACAATGTATGCCATGATATGTACATTGCCTGATGTTGCATTTGCTCTAAGTGTTACGAGTAGATTTCATGCTGATCCAGGCGAAGAGCACTAGAAGGCAGTGAAATGTATCCTTAAGTACTTAAGAAGAACTAAGGATATGTTTCTTGTCTATGGAGGAGGTGACATGAAACTGCGAGGCTTTACGGACTCGAGTTTCCAGTCTGATCCAGATGATAGCAAGTCTACATCTAGATTTTTGTTTACTTTAAATGGAGGCGTAGTGTGCTAGAAGAGTTCCAAGCAAGCAACCACTGCAGATTCGACGACAAAAGCTGAGTACATCGCTGCAGCTGAAGCCGCCAAAGAAGTAGTGTGGTTGAAGAAATTCATCACCGAACTCGGCGTAGTTCCCAGCATCTCTGAACTTATTCCGCTGTTGTACGACAACAATGGAACGATTGTGCAAGCGAAAGAGCCGCGGTCTCATCAGAAATCGAAGCATATTCTGAGGCGCTTTCATCTTATCAGAGAGATCATATCTAGAGGAGATGTAGTGGTGGAAAGGGTTCCATCAGTCGACAATGTAGCAGATCCACTAACAAAGCCGTTGGCTCAAATTATGTTTGAGCGTCACCTAGAGTCTATAGGCTTACTGTATAAAGGTGATTGGCTTTAGTCCAAGTGGGAGATTGTTACTCATAGGTGGCCTACAACCCAATATGACTTTGTAATCTCGTTCACATTTATTAATATAATGGCATGATATTTATTGTGTGTAAATCGTATTAATTATCGTCTCATAATGAAGTCCATGAATATGTGCGATAATGATCAGATTATGATGAGATCATACTAGTGAGACTGATCACTTAAACACACATATTCTTAATCGTTCCTAGTCGGACGATATACGATAAGGACATTGGATATCCGGTTAGACTAGTATAGATTACTCTCGCTCATAAGATGAGGACGACTGATCTCATAGTCACTTGTGTGGAGACACTAAGGCGAATCTATAGGTACTCATTAGAGAATGAGTTCACTGAACTGATCCGACTAAATCACTGGATGGTACTGTACCTCACTGTCCGCCAGCTTGATTCTATTGTCGCAGTTGCGTGGATGGTTCTCGGACATGAGACACTAAGGACACCTTGTCGGTCGACTTTTGTGCTTTGACCTTGGTTTATGAATCTCTAACCACGGGATTCTAAATAGCCAAGGATCGAGTACAGCGGAATACCGTCGAAGGGAATTGTATGTCAATAAGAAATCATTCGCTCTCGGTACGATGAGAGAGAATGTTCTAGGAAGGATGCGCGAAAGTCCCTGGCCAAGGCGGACGATAATATCGAGAAAAGAGTTTTTCGATACTCATCAGCGGCATCCAATCCAAGTGAGTCGACCGGTTAGGGTTTGACAGCACGCCATACCCTGAGTTGACTCGAGAGCATTGTACGAATGAAGGATTATATCCATGAGGTAACTATCAGCAGAAAGGTTCCAAGAGTGGGTTACTTAACCTCGATACCTTCCAGGTTCACGTGGTGTTGCTTGGCACCCAACGTGATCGGAGGCCCGATCGAATTCGATGTGCGACATCAATTCGATTGATTAATTAATTAATAAAGAGTTATTAATTGATTAATAAAGCCAGTGAAGAGTCACTGGGCTTATTGGGCTATTAACTGGACTGGTAATTGGGCTTAGAGGGTTACACGCAAATGATTCTCAAGACAATGGATAAATAAATGGGTTTTATATAAATCGGGGGTTTTAATGAAAAACTGCGCGGTTAGTATAAAATGTAGCGAACGGGCTGAACAGGCCAAGCTGCTGCTAACCCTAGCCGCCCCTCCTCTGTTTCTCTCTCTCTCTAGTGTCCCAGAAGAATCCGGATCCCCGGATCTGCTCCGTCGCATCTCCGAATCCTGTTTGACGGGAAATCGTCTGCGCGTTGCGGCGATCGTTGCGACGAAAGGCGGATACTTCCTGGGCTGCGAAGAACGAGGAACGTGAGGATATTCTTCGCGAGGAGGATCGCATGGATTCCGCTAGAGGCCGGGCGCTTGTGCGGCTTGTGGTGTTGCACCAACGGAACCGAACGGTTGCACATTCGAATCCGTATACGGTAAGAACCGATTATCCGATAATCTGATTTTTAGATTCTTCGAAACGGGAACAGATCTCCGTTAATATTTTATTTTCCGCTGTGTGGGAGATCCAGAGAAACTCGAGAACCCAACAATGTGTTCATATCTGGATGATGGTGGGTTATTTGGTGGAAGTGCTGGAACGCAGATGAGTGGTTTGGAGGGTTGTATAGTATTGGGGTGGGTAGTTGGTGTAGGTGATGTGCGAAATGGCATGCGTAGCAATGGTTTAGATGGCATGAATGGCTCATAACTGGGTGGTGGGGGGTTATTTGGTTTAGATTTAGTGGGGGGTTTAAGATAAACGGGTGCCGGTATGGGGGTGATGGTGACGGATAATGGCTTAGGTATGCGGAGGATGCGGCAAGGCAGTTGTTCGGCGGTACTCGGAACATAGCCCGTTGAATAAATAGAGGAAGACTCCTCTTCCTTCCACTGTTGCCCCCTGTTAGCCTCAGACTTGCTATAGGTAAGGATCGGGTCAACCTGGTTTTGGTGCTCCGACAGCGGGTTCAGCACTATACCCATGTTTGATGGTGTTGCTGCTTGGGCTGGTGCTCTCTATATCTGCTGTTATTGCTGATGTGGTTGTTGTTGTTGTTGTTGCTATTGTTGCTGCAGTCTCCTCGCCTTCAGGGCGGCTATATACTTTCTCATCTCTTCCCAATCGATACCCCTTTTCTCATTCAGGTCATGGATGTAGTCCCTGAATTGGAAACATGCATCCACTGTATGCCCAGCTTGTCTCTGGAAGACACAATACCTAGAGGCATCAGCGTTCTGGGGCCAAACTATTTTTTCCTTTGGCAAGACCAAAGCATTGGCTGCCATAAGGGTGTTGAATATGTCTGATAGGGACTCTGGGAGCAGAGGATAAGATGCCCTCTTTGGGCCTGGAGGTTTTATCTGTTGATTGTAATCACCTAAAGGAGGCACATTATGGTATGCAGGTTGCTGACGAGGCTGATTATATGCTGGCTGGTATGGTTGCTGAGGCGGCCTAAAGCCCTGCTGGTTCAGCGGTCTCTGCCCTGTGTACTACGGTTGTTGCTGCTAGTTCCTTACGAATTGTGTCGGGTTATTGTTCATGGTACTGATTTGTTCATGAGAGAGTGTGCCTTTAGTGGTCGGACCCATGTTAGAGGGATTTGGCATAATAGGCTTCCGGGGTGGAGGCCTACTAGGTCTGTGAGGGTCAAAAACACTGGAGAACGTAGCATCTTTGAATGCATTCTGGGAATGACGTGCCCTCTCATATAATTCTGCCATGCTAGTCAAGTTGTTTAATGTGAGAATCAACTTGTATTGTGGGATAGCATTAGAAATCATCATCTTCACTTGTTAGGATTCGGATAGATGATCCTTGATCTTCTCTGCCATACCCCTCCATCTATCAGCAAATGTGATGAAACCCTCATCAGACTTCATTTTTTCAGCCACTAAATCAGTTATGGACAAAGAGGGTGCTACTCTGTCCTAGTATCGCTAGATGAATTTTCGCGACACAATGTCATAATCTTCTGCATCAGACAAATCCAAGGAGAAAAATCACTCGAGGGCTGGTCCTTCTAATGATTTCCTAAACAAGAACACCAGTGACCTCTTGTCACTCTGCCAAAAGGAGGATTCGTATATAAACTCCTTCAGATGGGTGAAGGGGTTACCAGAACCGTTGTACTTTCTATACACGGACATCTCAAAAGGCGATAGATGAAATACTGGCAGATTGGGGATGAACATTTCAAGGACAGCCTTGACTCCCATCATCTTCTTGAAACTATTGAACTACTCGCCCATGCGATCCATCTTTGTGAGTAGAGCCTGAGAGTCACTGGATTGATTTGGGGAGAAGGAGGTGGTGGAGCATGATAGTATATGCAGGCCCGCTGTGGCCTGATAAACGGAGGAAGCACGGTGAGGAAGAACCTGATGAATGACAGGGGGAACCGCAGGATTCGGTTTGGCAGAATGCAAGGGTGTCTTCCCCTTGAGAATAGATTGAATTGCCTCAAGTTGCTGAGGATCCACATGGATAGCCAGGGCTCCTAAGACAGTAACTAAATCAGGAGGATTGGTAGATGAAGGCTCAGCCTGATCTTGAGCCTCTTCGAAAGTGGGATTGGAAATCACATGTATGTGGGGATGATCAGTACTCGGGTCGTACTGGTTATGAGTAAAATGGATCTGACCTTAAGGGGCATGGGTGTTTCCCTCATACTTAGGATGATAGAAGTTGGAATTGCGGAGGGCATTAGCATCTCCCCCGTTCTCAGAATAATAATCAAATTCTCGAGGGGCATTAGCATCTCCCTCGTACTCAATCATGGCATCCTACTCGTAAGCAGCCATACTCAAAGTTTTACCTGATGAAGCATCATGATGTTAAGTTTTGGCAAGGAAGTTCAAACACGTTGCACAAAGTTTAACAGACAAATGGATGATTACATTGTTTTAGGATTCCTTGTTGAATTACTTGAGTTTTTAGACACAAATTCACTCAACGGGGTCGGATCCTAGTTTCAGTTTAGTTTCCATCGTGATATTCTAAAGATTTGCTCACAACGTCATGAATAACTTCTCAGGACTTCAATTGGTACACCAACCCGATGAACAAAGAGGAGTACCTTGCTTTTGGAGACTTATGGAGGTCTTAACACCAACCACTCTTGTCTGACCAAGGGACCGACCCAGTCAGAGAGAGATGAAGATGCAGATGACCTACGGCCTGGATGGCCTCTAACGTAGTATAGTAAATATAAGTAATCAAAAAATGATCAGAAATATGAGGACTAATGGCCAGAAGGGAAATTGCCTGAAATGCGTCGGTCTGAGTCATTGTTTATTCAAAGCAGTGACTTCTGGTCACAGTGGCTCGGGCAGGCAAATAAGCAGTTGATGTAGGCTGAATGGCGTCATGCACGAACGACGTCTTTTAGAAAGATGTTGTTCTGTGTCGACGTTATTCAAGTCCAAAAAATAATAAACAGTAAAGATATCAGGGGCATTTCTCTCCCAACTCAACAGGATGAATAAATAATCAAATACTCATGCGAAAGTAGTTTAAACAGATAAATTAATCATGTAACATCATGGATATCAATCAAATAAAACACACTTTCCAACACCACAACTCAAGGCAATCAAGGGGAGGGCAAGATTTTACCACAAAGGATGTGCACGAGGTGCACGTGGGAATAGAAATCAAACAACCAATCATCAAATCATTAACTGTGCTCGAGGGACACAAGCGGTGCACCAAGGATGCCCGAATAGAAATAACGAAAGTAAATAAAAAAGAATGGCAAGACAAGTCCCACCGTGATCGTCAAAAAGATGTAAATGCTCAAATCGTGTGTGCTATCATCATGATATCATGTGCTATATAATTAATGAATCTAATTTAAAATGGTGATCGCCATAAACCGAGGGTTTCCATGAAAAGATGATCGCTTACTAACCTTGTAAAATTGGGAGATTGGGTTCTTTTGTTCTTCTCTTTCGGCCGGCCGAAAAAAAAGAGCCTTCATTTTTGTTTACTTTTGTTTTGTAGTTGTTGTAGATTTTACTCCTTAATCTTCTTCTCAAGCTTCCAAAGTCTTCAAATCTTACAAAAGAACCAAACAAAGAAAAGAAAGAAAAAGTGGATTAGAACTATGATGTAGTGTAGTATCTATTCTATCTAGTAATCTAAACATGTAACTAAACAAAAATAACTCACTTTTTATTTCTTTTCTTTAAACCCCTAATTCATGCAGGCATGGAAATATGATGTGAGTGTGTATATGATGGAGTGACGTGATGAAAACTATATGAAAACAGTGATCAAACTATATGAAATCAATGAAGAAACAATAAAAAAAACTAAAGAAAAAGACAATTGGTTGGCCCCTTCATAATCTTGGTCTTCTTAAGCTTCAATGGAGGAAAATGATGGAGGAAGAAGTTCTTCTTGCTGTCCACGTTTTTCTACAGTAGAGGGCTCATTTTCACCTTGATTTTAGCTCCAATACACCAATGGCTAATCTTTTTGAAAGGCCAATGTTCATAAGTATATATAGAGGCTTCAATTAGGGTTGTTTGGCCTTCAAAAGGACTCTCTCGCGGATCAAACTTGCCACAGATAGACATGGAAAGAGTTGAAAACCCTTACAACCTCTGGAATCGGATTATCTCGACCAAATCCTACTTATCAGGAAACTACTCGAAATGCGTCATGATCAAGAGACGCCATTTAGCCAATTAAGAGGGGTCAGCATAGACAGAAATCCGCGAAAGAAACCGACAAACATTAGGAAAGCTAAAACACGTCGATCATGGGAGTCGTGATTTAGATAATTATGAAACTAATTTGAAATTAAAAATCGGAAACCGAGACGGATTAAGACCTAAACGACGTCGACCATGAGTGACGTCATCCAGTTAAATCCATCTAAATTTAGGAATTTAATTCCGAACTGATTTCTTGTAGAAATCTAAATACGTCGGCCATGGGTGACGTTAATTAATTAATTTCGAGAAAATCAATAAAAATAATTAATGATTAAAATCAGACCATTCTGGGACATTATAGATGTGACATGAAATTTATTCAACATAAGGTCAAAATTGGCGTGTCTACAATCCTGTTTGGATGAAAGAGACTAAGGAAATAAAATAAGGTCGATCAACTTCCACGATTAGGAAGTACCCTAGGTCATAAACCCTGCAGGTTTCATCATGGAGAGCAGTTATCAACCAATGTGGACATGCTACAACCATGATAGATCTTAAAAGGAAATAAGAAAGATTTGAGATAAAGAATCCAAATAAAGATAGAATTTCAAAGATATCTTCAAGAAAACCTCAAAGATAATTGAGAGATTAATTCGGAATGGAATATCTCACATCACATTGGGATTTATTAGAACAATGGTCTGAAATTTAATCAATAACTAATTTTTATCACAATGACTTCAAAATCCTACATGATGCATGCTGGGTTAAAAGAAAATTAAAATGAAATAAAATATAAGTTAATCAAGGATAATATTGTTAAATTGTCATTGATGAGTCAAAACACCAATCTTGCAATTCAGTGCTAAGCTTGTTTGTCTACGGGTCGTTTCACAAACGTGGAACCATCGTCCCCATCAATTAACAATCTAACGGCCTATCCGTACGATTAAGAATCCTCTAGAATTATCACTGTTTTTCTTATTGGAGGGGAACTCAAATTCCAGTTTCATCAAAACCACAAGGTCTTCGATATACTACAATAAATATTTATCATGTAGTAATGATAATGCAAATCAATTATATAAAAGAATACAGGGATAGAGATAACCATCTATTTAGTCACGGTAGGGACTTAGTGAAACTCCTACAGTATGACCTTATTAGAAACTTCGGCATCATTTCCATTTTCTTGAATTTTCCTGCACTCAGATTTCATCAGTAACTTCATGCAAAGGAATAATCATGAACAAATAGCAGATAATATGCAGTTTCGAAAAATGCCAGATAATTCCTAAAACGGCGTCGTTCTGAGTCGACATCATTTAACTTACCGAAACAGGTTGCTCTAACTCCAATCCGAACTCTACTTTCCTCTCTCAAACTCCCTTTTCCAACTCTGAAAGGGCCACCCAACTTCGCAAATCTCCTCTATAAATCTTCCTCCCATTTGAGTCTTGATGATACATTTACAAGACTTTTGATATGAATAAGACTCTTTTTGTACTCTGACCGTCTCGGTCTAGCTTTGACTCCTTCCTTTTGTATACTTGTCCCCCGCACATGACTCAAACAAATAGGTTAAATATCTATTATAGCTTAGTCCCTTGCCCGGTTAAGGAACCGGCTACTCGATCCTATCCTTGATAGAAGGGTCAAGGGACTAAACTTTTATTTAATGAAGACAAATAAAGATAATTAAAGATAATAATTAAAAAATACAACATACAAGCATGCAAAATGCTTATTGAAATTAAAACATGCAATCACTCATGATCTGACAAAGCAAATGCTAATTAAAATCATATCCTATTTGTTTTTGTTATTTTGGAATATCTATTTTCTTTGTGGTTTTACAATATTCAATTTTTTTGTGATTTTGAAATATTCAAAATTTTTTGGGTATTCAAATATTCATTATTTTTGTGATTTACAAATATCCATTTTTTTGTGATTTTGAAATATCCACGTTTTTTGGGTTTTCAAATATTCATTTTTTTTGTGATTTTAAAATATCTGTTTTTTTTAGACCAACATGATACATTGATCAAAAGAGCTTACTTATTTGTTATCTTAATTCCATAATTATTCTTTAATAACCTAAAATAGGTTCGTTGTGCTTTTATTGCACTTATGTTCTTGATCCCATTTGATGATCCGACCCTTAGTCGACTTAGGCCATTCTTTAAGCTTGGAGCACGTCCCTTAAAGAGAAAGGAAGAAATGGTCTAAAAAGCTCTTGAGAGGGTTTCGGAGACTCAGGAAGATGTCTGTCCTCTACCCTATTGTTCGTTAGGGTTCGGTCATTTTCACTTTGCGGGGTATTTTTGACCTTGCGCTCCTTTTCATTTGGATATTTGTGGCCTTTTGACTTAACATTCATGGCCTTTTATACTTGATTTGGCTTTTGCCTTTTTTATTTTTCTTTGGTGGAGCGGGTCTTTTATTTCTCCATTTTTTATGACGGCCTCCTACTAAGATGGCTGGTATTTTCAGTAGTATATCCTAAGCCTCGTTCCGACATCACTAGCCGAGTATAAAAAGGAATAATAAAGCCAGAATGGGTTGCACTTTTACACTCTCGGTCAAGCTGTCATTTTTCCTTGGACTTTACATCTCTTGTTACTCGAGGACAAAGCATGTTTGTGTGTGAATAATGCACCTGAATTAGACTATCGAAGATTAACAAGGAAATTTGGGACTTCAAAATTTCTGACTCCACTGGTCTTTGCACCAGGCCAGTCAACACAACTTAAAATAAGGGTAATATTTCTTAAGATAAATCATTCAATGGATGAGATAGCTCTTGACCTTCTGCATTAACTAGTTTCTAGGCATTACTAGGAAAAGCATCTTTTATAACATAAGGTCCTTCCTAATTGGGTTGGAGCTTAGAACGTAGACCACCAGGTTTTATAAAAATTCTTTTAATTACCATTTCACCAACTTTGAATTTACATTTAATGACTTTCTTTAGATAAAAACGTGCTAATCTATTTTGATATACTCGTGAGTAATTAGCCGCTAACCATCTTTTCTCGTCTAAAAGTTCCAATTGAGCGAGGAGTGCAGAGCGATGCTCATCAATGGAGAACTCGTTGTTCAATTGTACTCTTAATGACGGAATGAGGATTCGTATGGAACTACCGCCTCCATTCCAAATGTTAAGGAATATGGAGTCTGCCCAGTAGGCGTGTGGATTGAAGTTCGATATGCCCATAAAGTCTCAACCAGCTTTTCTGGCCAGTCTGTGTATCGATTAGATTTACACGTTTTCTTGATGATTTTTATCAAAGTCTTGTTAGTTTCCTCTGCTTGGCCATTGCCTTACGGATAATAAGGAGATGAATGATGCAATACAATTTTATACCTGTTGCAGAGATCCTTCAGCTCTTGTTATATGAACTATGGTCTATTGTCGGTAATGATGGTGCTTGGAATTCTGAACCTTGTGATGATATTCTTCATGATAAACTTGCAGACTGTTGATGCTTTGACTTCCGTGCAAGCTTTGGCTTCTAGCTACTTGGTGAAGTATTATGTCGCAATGAGAATGAAGGATTTCTGCTTATTGCCGAAATTAGGATCA
Source organism: Zantedeschia hybrid cultivar (assembly GCA_030544215.1). Lineage (NCBI taxonomy): Eukaryota > Viridiplantae > Streptophyta > Magnoliopsida > Alismatales > Araceae > Zantedeschia > Zantedeschia hybrid cultivar. The sequence continues at coordinate 58,458,875 of JARZZO010000008.1, read as the reverse complement.
CCGAGAGGTCCAATGATGTCGAAAGCCCACATGGAGAAAGGCCATGGGGAGGAAATTGGATGGAGTGAAGATGCGGGGGAATGGATCTTGTCGGCATGAAGCTGACACTTAGCACACGTACGGACATACCCTATACAATCTTCTTCCATAGTTGGCTAATAATATCCTTGTCTAAGGATTTTCTTTGATAACATTTATCCATTAACATGCCCACCACAAACTCCAGCATGAGCTCCTTCCATGATCTTCCAAAGCTCATCTTCGTCTAAACATCTCAGAAGAACACCATCAAATCCACGTCTTTATAACTCGCCTCCAACTAGGGTGTATCTCTGAGCAATCCTCCTGATAGCCCACTTCTCCTCAGTTGTGGCTTCTTCAGTATAACTCTGATCTTCATAATATTTGGCAAGTTCGTAATATCATGGTTTCTCTTCATCTTCCATCTCTCTTGTAGCTCCAATAGTATGATTTATCGCTTCTCTACAATATCTCCATCTCTGACCTTCTTTAGCAACTTCTCCTTAATCCTACAAAAGGAAGAGTCCTCTACAATTGGAGATAGACGCGTATGAATGATGATTGATTCGAATTGTTTACTGATTGAAAAATTTAGAGATGATGCGAGAGAAGCTAATGCGTCAGGTAAGATGTTCTGATTCTAAGAGAGATGGACAAAGATTAGTTTGGTAAAAAGTTTGGCATAAGCTGAGGTGAGTTCCTGATAAGGCTTGAGTTTGGAATAAGGAGTGCGACATTTGGTGAGCACTTGGTGAAGTTCAATTGACCATCACCTACAATCCTCAATTTAGTGGCACCATAGAGATGAGCGGTCTCGAGGCCGGCAAGAAGAGCCTCATATTCAGCTACGTAATTGGTAATATGAAAAGGAAGTTGAAAGGCTTGTAGAATGGTGACACCTTCAGGTGATAGGAGAACGATGCAGATACCCTTACCATGAGAGTTCAGAGCTCTGTCAAAATGCAGAACCCAAAAGTCATCTTTGATTCTATTTATGGACATCAGTTCCTCATTTGGAAACTCCGATCGGACCGGATCAAATATGGGTAGAGGGTAATGAGCAAGATGTTCTGCTATGGCATAGCCCTTGATTGTTTTCTGCTGAATATAAATGATATCAAATTGATATAGAAAGCTCTCCCAACGTGCTAATCGATCTGTAAGGATAAATTTCTCGAGAAGGAATTTGATCGGATTCATCCTAGCGATGAGATGGACTTCATGGGCTAGAATGTAATGCTTCAACTTCTGAACCACCCACACCAACGCGGCACACGTTTTCTCCATTGCCGTATACCTCTGTTCAGCGGGGTTGAGAAGTTTAAAGAGATAATAGACTGCCTCTCCTTTCCTTCTTCATCTTCTTGTGCTAGGACTGCCCCCACAGCATCATCTAGGACAGAAATGTATAGAATTAAATGTTTGTCTGAAGATGGTTTTCTCAAGACATAAGGGCTCGCCAAGTATGTCTTCAATCCATCAAATGCCTCTTGGCACTTATCGTCTCAATCGAATTTGACTCCCGACTTAGTAAGCTCGAAGAACGGCTTACACCTTTGTGAATGATGGGAGACAAAGCGGCAAATAAACTGCAACCTACAGATCAATCCTCTCAGCTCTTTCAAGTTCTTGGGAGGTAACATTTCAATAATAGCTTTGGCCTTGTTGGGATCGATCTCAATGCTGCGTTTGCTGACTATAAATTCTAACAGCTTTCCTGATGATACACCAAATACACATTTCTTTGGATTCATTTTCAATTGATACTCCCTTGATCTTTCCAAAACCTTTGCCAGAATTTCAACATGCTCAACTCTAGTCTTAGACTTTACCTATAAATTGATAAGTTGATAATTTGATCATTTAAGGGCAATCATACGCATCATACTCACGTTTTTATCTGTAAAATAGTATGAAATGAGAGATAATTTCGTACCGATCCCAACGGTATTAATTTTGTCAAAATTCGACTTAAAAACATCATCATTTCATGTGAATAATGGAGCATAGCGTATTTGCGACTTCTCGATAAATCTGAGATAAGATTTTAGCATAAATGCAATTCTATTCATGATATATATCTAATTTACATTTATTTTTGTAAACAAGACATGAAGACAAAGTTGTGCAGTGGTTAAGTCTCTAGGAGACGTATGGGAGGTCCAATGCTCGAATCTCAGCAAGAATATCTTTCATTTTGACAAAAAGAATAAAACAGGGGGTAAAAATGACATTTGATGCCCTAGTGTTGCCCTAATTCTATATCCAAGAAGAACCCAAGAGGGGCCAGCCCGCCCGGCGTCGTCGTCCTCGGTGCCACGTGTCGCTGCACGAGCCTCCCTACCTGCTCTGCACTGTCGATCGAGCCCAGCGTGGGCCCACCTGCCTCCCGGTCCAAAGGCCCATGCGGCCCACCTGCACCCACGCGCCTCTTCACAGGTGCATTGCACCAAGCCCACCTGTGTGCACTCACGCCAGCCCACACACTCTGTTGTGCGCCCACCTGCCACACGTCCTTGCCTGGGGACCACTATGCCGGCATCCCCTCTACAGAAGCCATCTGAGCCAGGCTATTTACTGTTTGTATTATATATTTTTAGTGTAGTTTTGTTTATTGACAGTGAACTTGAGTTGTTAACCCTCACAGTTATTTAATTTGTTTGGTAAATACTTGTTGTCCCATTGTGTGGATTTTGAGTAAGTTAAGATTGAGTGTAATAATGGTATTTAGTTATTTAATCGTATTTCTATGTCTTGCCTAATTCTACTAATTAACTAGTGTTACCTTAGGAGTATTCTTAAGTGTTTTAAGTGAAATTTCATATTAGTTTCTTGTATTGATTTAGTTAGTTTTCTAAGTCTGAAATGTCATAGTTATCTTAGTCTTAATTCTAAAGTAGGTCATTGTCAACTAATTTTTTAATTTTTTTTTTTTTCAAAATCGAAGATTTTTAAAGTTAAGAATTTATTTCCCTGTGGATCGACCCGATTCTCACCACTTTCTAATTTCAAATAAAAATTGAGAGATCGGTAATATTTGAAGTTGGTTGCCGTGAGCGTTTAACGACGCATATCGCGCGCACATCAATTTTTGGCGCCGTTGTCGGGGAAGTAGATTTGTAATTTTGATTATTTTGGATTTAGTGTAATTATTCCTTAGCTAACCTTCTTTTTTTTTTTTTTTTTGTAGATGCATAAAAAAAAGGGGGGGGGGGGGGAAGCGAACCATTGGTAAGTGTGTTCCAACTTTTTCAATTTTCTTATTTTAGTTAGTTTCAGTTTTTGTAGTTTCTAATTTAGATAGGTTTCCATTAACTAAAAAAAAAACAAAAAGAAGAACATTCAAATTTAAAAATCTTCATTTCCAGATTAGAAATCTTCCATGCTAGGCATTCATCATTCTAGGAAATCATGAGTTAGCTTCTTTTCATAGTCATTTCCACATTTTGTTGAAGATTGCGGGGGAAAGGTACGTGTTTCAATTATAGCAAGTCATTCATGATTGCATCAACAAACATTGCCTTGATTTAATGATTGCCTTGCATTGCATTCAAAAAGACTTAAGGACAACAACTTTAACCACATAAGGTAGAGATTTGATCACCCTTCCTTAACCCACAAATCACCTTCCTTGCATTGGCATTTCCTAATCCAATTAAAAGCAAGTCGAAAGAGAATCTAAGGTTTACACCGTGAGTGGTTTAAATTTCGAGTTGCCTCCACTTTTGGCAACGGTGTCTAGGCTAGAGGTTAAAAGGCAAACACCTAAGCGGGAAAGTGGTTCTCTAATTAGGTCCCTACGAAAGTAGGGGGAGCCTCCCACTACCCCACCTCTTACCTGGCCGTTGATTGATTGTGGTTGTGACTTGAGGTGGATCCCATTCACCTTGTAAGAAAATTCGCATAGAGAGTCTAGGTCAACATTAGATCATTAGGGTAATTTGATTGCCAAAATTGTTTACATTTAAAAAAAAAAAAAACAAGAATTAGAAAATAAAATTCAAATCCATCTTCTCTCTCTTAGTCCTAGTGTATGCAAGTAGAAGATCTCAAAACCCTAACCTTCTAGGACCATTTGCTGAAATCGAGAGAATCCTACACCAAGGAAACCCACCACACGATCAAATGGCTGATAATCATGATCCACCGAAGCAAATGAAGGACTATTTCATTACAAATCAATATCAACCTTCATCATGTATTCATCTTTTTTAGAATCCAGCCAATCAATATGAAATTAAATCTAGCACCATTCAGATGCTCACATCCTTTTATGGGAATACGAACGAAGATCCTTATAAGCATCTGGATGAATTTCTAGAAATCTGTTCCACGGTGAAAATCTAGAATTTCACCGATGATGGCCTTAAGCTGACCTTATTTCCCTTCTCATTAAAGGATAAAGCTAAATATTGGTTGGAGACTATAGGTAGGTCCATTAGGACATGAGAAGAAATGCAAAAAGAATTTCTGAAGAAGTTCTATCTCATAGGGCGGACTAATACCATGAGAAGGGCTATCACGGGTTTTACCCAAACTCCCGGTGAAATGATTCATGAATCTTAGGAAAGACTAAAAGAATTGCTTACAAAATGCCCTCATCATGGACTTTCAAAATGGCAAATTGTCCAAGCATTTTATGAAAGATTGTCTGAACAGTTCCGACAAATGGTGGATGCCTCATGTGGAGGGGCGTTTATAATAAAAAATGAAGATGAGGCTTATGATTTATTTGAGATGTTAAGTGAAAATTCCATTAATCATGCCTCATTATCATCTTATGAGAGGTCTGTTGGGCCATCTAAACGGGCTGGAATGTATGAACTTAAGGCCCGTGGAGAGGCCGAATCCAGAATGGACATAAATCTGATTAATCAGAAATTATATAAGGTAGACATCTTCGCCTAGAAATTAGACCAACTCTTAGCCTTAAACAAGCAAGAGCCTACTTACCCAACACAATCTAGTCCATATGAAGGCCCATCTTCTGCCAATCATGACATTTGTGCCTTATGCGCAAGTCCAACCCATCAAGTGAATGAATGTCCAACCGCGGCCCAACTTCTACCATTCATTCAAGAACAAGTTCAGGCTGCCCAGGGATTCTTCAGGCCCAATAATGATCCATTCTCAAATACTTACAATCCTGGCTGGAGAAACCACCCTAATTTTTCTTGGAAGAATCAGCAGATCCCATTACCAATGTCCAATCCTCCCATGCATCAAACTCAAAAGCCACAGAATTCATTTTAACATCAATCTAATTTCTATGGAAATGTTCAGGCCAGGGGATCCCAAGCCCAATTCTCTCAACTGGCCCACTACCAATCATTCCAATCAGGACAACCAACCCAATACCATCCTCCACCCACTTACCAACAACCTCCTCAGCCCAACTTTGATGACAAATTCACTCAACTCCAACAACTGATTTTTACCCAACAACAATCCATTTCTAAGTTGGAAAGTCTAATAGGCCAACTAGCTGAAGCTACGATGAGAAGAGAAGTGGGTCAACTTCCTAGTCAACCCATTGCCAGTCTAAGGAATCAACCTCCGGGGTTTTCACAGCAATTGGGCCTTTTACCTCAGCCTGGCCCATTACCACAACCTAGAGGACCGCAATTTGAGAATGCTAAAGCCATTTCAGCCCTTAGGAGTGGAAAAAATTTAAAAAACCCACATGCAGATGGAAAGTTAGCCGAAGGTTTCACTTATGGGCCTCATGAAATTAAAAGTGAGAGTGAGGCTGAACCCAACATGGAGAAGTTGGAGGAGGATCCGAAAGGAAAAGGGAAGATGGATGAAGGCCCAAGTTCTTATCAACCTAGGGTGCCATTTCCAAATACTTTGTTAGCTAAGTCCAATGCCAAGAAGAAACTGGCCCAGAATGAGGAGTTGTTGGACTTATTCAAACAAATTCAGATTAATATTCCACTCCTCGATGCCATCAAGTATGTGCCAGCTTATGCTAAGTTCCTCAAGGAATTATGTACTCCACGAAGAGAATCTAGAATGGCACCCGAAAAGGTTCGGCTCTCAGAAGATGTGAGTGCAATTGTGATGAATCATCTTCCCAAGAAGTTGAAGGATCCTGGAGCACCTTTGATCTCATGTGACTTAGGTGGAGTTACATTTGATAGAGCTTTATTGGATTTAGGTGCTAGTGTGAATCTCTTGCCAACAGCCATTTATGAGAAATTTGATATTGGAGAATTAAAGCCCACATCCATCATCTTGCAGTTGGCCGATAGGTCTGTGAAGACTCCACGGTGATTAATTGAGGATGTTATTGTGAAGGTTCATGATCATTATTTTCTCGTGGATTTTCTTATTCTGGATATGGCACTACCTGAGGAACTCATTCACACCCCGATCATCCTAGGTCATCCATTTTTAGCCACTGCCAAAGCTAATATAAATTGTGAAACTGGCATGATAGACATTTCATTTGGGGGTCAAAAAGTCAAGATAATGTCTTCAAAGCATCTCAATATCCAGATTATGAAGAAGAATGCCATATTGTTGATATCTTGGATAATATGGTTGAAGAAAATGCGATGATCATGCATGATGTAACGACCCGCCACCCTATAATCGGGGATCCGATTACTAAATGGGTACCGAATCATTAATTTGGAACCAAACTAGGATTTAAGTAAGTCTGGGAAATAAATAATAAACTAAGCTAAACATTCACATCGCATTGAATAGAAATGAAAGTGCAGGAATTAAAAGTTATTACAATGCAACTTGATACAGCAAATAATTACATTCTCCAACAGAAAGGAAATAATTAAACGTACAGGCCAGAAATAAAATAACAACTACATCGGGGCATACCCCGGGATAACTGCTGACGGCGCTCAATACACGGCTGCACTCTCCTCGCTAGGTCTGCTGGGAGTCCTCACCTGAAAACCGCAGGGGTGAGTCTCAAGACAAGACTCAGTAGGGATCCTTCGATCTCCACTGCCCACGCACACACCCACAAGTGTAAAATATAGCCGACAGTAAAGTAACGAGCACAGTGGTAAGTACAAATTCTATTTCTCAACGTGAAATCACATGTAATCGAAGTGTATTAAACATGCATATTTCTAAACCAGACGACTAGGGAACCTACAACCGCCGTCTCGATAGAACACACCAACCACACAAACACAGTGGGGAAAAACCTCGACCCGCTGAGACCAAACAGTAACCCCTCGGATAGCACTCTAGCTACTCCGGCCCAACTGGCTCAGGTGGTTACTCCTTCTCTCAGCATGAGTGACACTCCGAATGTACCACGCCCACACCAGTACTAGCTGACCCCGGAGTTCACCAGGTGACCCTCTCTCACTAGGCATCACCCCGCCCACGCCCCCACCGGCGCTGTGCTCCACCCACACCAGCATAGGGTGATAAAGCGCTACAACTGTCACTCCAGGTCCACAGTAACACAAAACCCAGCACAGTACGATCCGGTCACGTGAGAAGTCCGCGATCGCATAACACATAACATAATGCCATCCGGTCATGAAGAATCCATCTCTACTAAGTACACTAAAGCATGCACTAACTAACTATCTAGCAGTATGAACACATTTTACTGGCATGAATTAGTGTAGTTCTGTCTTGAATCGCGTCGCCCAAGGCCGACGCCATTCAAGCTCCATGTACTGGTTCAAGAAACACCGGCCTCATAATCTGGCCTAAAAGGCGTCGACACCAGCGGTCGCTTTTTAAAAGGCGTCGACATCCTCAGACGCCAATTTAGCACAAAATCCAGGAAAGTAGGACACATTAATCAGGGGGAATTCTGCCTTAAAAGGCGTCATGGTCACCCGACGCTATAACGAATCGCGTCGCCCACCCATGACGTCTTTTAGTCCTAGAATCCCCGAACTGGCAGACCCTCAGTAGGACGATTCCTGCCTAAAAGGAGTCGTGATGGCTCGACGCGCGTCAAAAAGGCGTCGTCCATGCACGACGTTTTTCAACCCCAGGAACCGGATCTGTCATGAGCCCGAGGGCTCCCCTTTTCAACCCCAAAAACCCCAAAATCACCCAAAAACAGAAGAGAAAGAGGGGCGAATTCAACCTTCAGGAAACCACATTCATAGAAATCCCCCATATCATCGAGAAGAGCTCCTAAACATGCTTGTTCTACCCCCCAAAATCAAAGATCCATAACATGCTCAGATGAGGGAAACATGGTTTAAAACACAATACTATGGGAACCGTCACCCTACCGGTCACTTGAACTCCTCCAAGCTTCAAGCCGTCCACCCGTCTCGCCCCACGCCGCCGCCGGTACCGCCGTGGTCGTCTTTACTCCACCGTGACGTAGGCCGCCGTCCGAAGAGTAAAACACCGCAGTGGAAGTGGAGGTGGTAGTGGTGGGAGCTAGGTAGGAGATGGAGTGGAGGGAACTATGAAATGGTGGGAGGAAAAGAGAGAGAGAGGAGAAGGGATCGCCGCCGAGATCGCCGGAAGGGAAGGAGGGAAAGAGAGAAGGAAGAAAGTAGGGGAAAGAAGGAGGGCTCGCGGGGTTAACCAGAGATTGGCTAAAACGCGTCGACATTCACAGACGTCTATCAGGTGATGTGACGGCCGCTCTGACAGGAGTCTGAAACGCGTCGTTCTACACAAACGCCGTTCAGAAAACATGTCAGGGCCGTACTCTGACAAACCCAGAGTCGCAGTCTGAAAGGCGTCGTCCCATGCGGACGCCGTTCAGACGACACGACAGGGCCGTACTCTCGCGGCCCAAAGCCAGCCCACGTGGCAGAACCTAAAACGCGTCTGCAATGGTGGACGCCGAAAACCGGATCCGAAAGTCTCGATCCTTACACATGACCATCTAAAGGAAGCGAATGCTTTAAAAGATTCCCCAAGCCCATTAACATCTTGGCCCAAGGTTGAACCATTATCAGCCTTGCAATATGAACCTGCTTTGCCATCTTTAAAGGACCCTCCTGTGCTTGAACTCAAGACATTACCTGAATCTCTTAAGTATGTCTTCTTGGGCCCCGACCAGACTCTTCCGGTCATCATTGCGGCAAACCTAACATCGCCGCAAGAAGCCTAGTTAATTGAGGTCCTTAAAGCCCATAAAGGTGCCTTTGGTTGGTCAGTGGTAGATTTGAAAGGAATAAGTCCGTCTATTTGCATGCATCATATCTACATGGAAGAGAATTCCAAACCAAGTCGGGAGATGCAAAGGCGGCTTAATCCAAATATAAAAGAAGTGGTGAAGAAGGAACTTGTGAAATGGCTGGACGCAAGTATCATTTACCCCATATCGGATAGTAAATGGGTCAGCCCAACCCAAGTGGTACCCAAAAAATCTGGATTAACGGTTATCAAGAATGATCATGGGGAAGAGGTGCCCACTAGGCTCACCACGGGATGGAGAGTGTGCATTGATTACAAAAGACTTAACCTCATGACTAAAAAGGACCATTTCCCACTTCCGTTCATGGATCAGATCTTAGAAAAGTTATCGGGCCAGAAGTACTTTTACTTCTTAGATGGGTATTTCGGGTATAATCAAGTGGCTATTTGCCCGGAAGATCAAGAAAAGACCACCTTTACGTGCCCCTATGGCACGTTTGCTTATAGAAGAATATTATTTAGACTACGACCCTGGGTTGTCAGTGTACGGTCCGGTCTTGTCATCTGAATGACGTCGGGCTTGCACGACGTGTTTTATCCAACTTATGTTTGACTCCGCGAACCCTCCTTCCTTTCCCTCATTCTCTCCTTTCCTCTCTCTCTCCTCTTCCCCCTCCGAGCTCCGACGAACCACCTCCCCTTCTCCTTGGTTTCCTCCCTCCATTCCATCTCTCCCTCCACTCCATCAACCTCCTAACTCCCACCACTACCACCACCATCTCCTCCGCGGCGTTTTTCTCTCCATACGGCGGCCGACGTCCCGGTGGAGTAACGACGTCCACGGCGGTACCGGTGGCGGCGTGTGGCAAAGCGGGTTGGCGGCTTAGAGCTAGGAGGAGTTCGAGTAACCGGTAGGGTGATGATCCCTGTTGTATTTCGTTTAAAAATCATATTTTTCCCACTTTTGAGTATGTTTAAGGGTTTTCTTGGGGTGAAAATATTAAATGCATGTAATGTGAAATTGGATGTTTTAATGGATATCGAGGTTCTTCTCCTCCTTCTCTACTTTGTTCGTATTTTTACATGATTTGAGGGAAGAAATTCCACCCCGTGGATTGGGGGAAGGCGGAGGAAAAACCTATCTGTGAAGGTTGAATGGCGTCGGGGGACAACGACGCCTTTTATAAAGGCGGCTTCCATCCACAACGCGATTTGACCTAGATAACAGACTCTATCTCTGGAACTGAATGGCGTCCAGGGACAGCGATGCCATTTTAATCGCATCCTCCGTGAACGCGCCTTTTAGGCCAGTTTTTCCATTGAACCAGTTTAGAGGTCTTGAATGACGTCGGCCTTGGGCGACACGATTCAAGCTAGAATTCCACTAATCCATGCAATTAACACATGTTTACACTGTTAGATAGTTTAGTTAATTGCATGTGCAGAAATGTACTCAATGATATTGGATTCTATGTGATCGGATTGCACCGTGTTGTGTTTTGTGCAATCGTGGGCCTAGAGTGACAGTTGTTAGCGCTTACGCACCCTGTGTCGGTGTGGGAGTGACACGGCGCCGGTGTGGGAGTGGCAAGGTGACGCCTAGAGAAAGGGTCACCTGGTATACCCCGGGGTATAGCTAGTACCGGTGTAGGAGTGGTACATTCGGAGTGTCACTCGTGCTGGGGGAAGCAGAAACCACCTGGAGCCTGTCGGGCCGGAGTAGCCAGCACGCTATCCGAGGGGTTGCTGTTTGGTCTCAGCGGGTCGGTGTTTTCCGTATTCGGCCATGCGATTTGTGTGTTTCACCAAGACGCGGGTTGTGGACTTGTGACGGAGTGGTTTTTAGAATTGTGCATGTTACCGTTTGAATGCATGTATTTCATAACGAAATTGAAAAATGTATTTACTGCTTTAATTATTTAAATTGTCTATATTTGTGTTGTTATACTTGTGGGTGCGTAAGTGGGCGATGGGGATCGAAGGATCCCTACTGAGTCTTTTCGATGAGACTCACCCCTGCGGTTTTCAGGTGAGGGATCCAGGCAGGCGTAGCGATGAGAGTGTTGCTTTAGGTCACGCGCCAGCTGCCGTTATTCCGGAGTATGCCCCGATGTAGTTGTCATTTTATTTTCTGGCTTGTATGCTTAATTATTTCTTTTCAGTTGGAGTATGTAATTATTTGCTGAGTCGAGTCGCATTGTAATAATTTTTAATTCTTGTACTTCCTTTTCAATTCAATGTGATGTGAATGTTTAGCTTAGTTTATTATTTATTTTCCAGACTTATCTAGATCCTGGTTTGGCTCCAAATTAATGATTCGGTACCCATTTAGTAATCGGATCAACGATTATAGGGCGGCGGGTCGTTACATCAACGGTGCATGATGGCTATATTCTCTTATATGGTAGGAGAATTTCTCGAAGTTTTCATGGATGATTTTTCGATCTTCGAGAATTCTTTTGAAAACTGCTTGGAAAATCTTAAACAGGTACTAGCTAGATGCATAGAAACCAACTTGATACTTAGTTGGGAGAAGAGCCATTTTATGGTTCGAGAAGGCATTGTTCTAGGCCACATTGTATCTGAAAGGGGAATAAAGGTAGATAAAGCTAAGATCGATCTCATATCTAATCTTCCTCCTCCCACCTCAGTCAAACAGATCCGTTCATTCCTTGGCCATGCCGATTTCTATCGCCGGTTTATCCACAATTTCTCTCAAATTGCCCGGCCTTTAACTCTTCACCTAGCTAAGGATGTTCCTTTCCAAATTGATGATTCTTGCATCAAGGCATTCAATTATCTAAAGGAATCTTTGACCAAAGCTCTGATTCTTCAATATCCAGATTGGTCTTTGCCCTTCGAAATCATGTGCGATGCATCTGACTATGCTATCGGTGCGGTATTGGGACAAAGAATTAACAAGTGTCCCGTGGTGATCTATTATGCAAGTCGCACCCTTGCAGATGCTAAAATGAATTATACCACCACAGAAAAGGAATTATTAGCTGTGGTTTTTACCCTAGAAAAATTCAGATCTCATCTTTTAGGGGCAAAAGTCATAATATATTCTGATCACTCAGCTCTGAAATACCTTTTGACCAAGAAGGATGCGAAGCCCAGACTTATCAGATGGATCCTACTCCTTCAGGAATTTGATTTGAAAATTCGGGATAAGAAGGGTTCTGAAAATGTGGTAGCTGACCACCTATCCCGAATTTTGATTTCCGATAGTGCACCTATAACTGATTCATGTCCTGATGAGCATCTGCTGGCTATTTCTCACAATGTTGCACCTTGGTATGCTCATATTGTCAATTACAAGGTGACTAATCAGCTTCCGGAAGGATAGACTAAAAGTGAGAAGGACAAATTCTTTTCCCAGGAGAAGTATTATTTCTGGGAGGCTCCGGAACTATTCAAATTATGTCCTGATCAAATCATTAGGCGATGTGTTCCTGAAGAAGAACAACAGAGTGTTCTCAACTTCTGCCATAATCTGGCTTGTAGGGGCCATTTCTCGGGAAATAAAACTGTAGCCAAGGTCCTGCAAAGTGATTTTTACTAGCCCACACTTTTCAAAGATGCCCATGAGTTCAACAAAACTTGCCTCCGATGTCAGGCTGTAGGAAATATGGCGAAAAGGGATATGATGCCACTCCACCTAATCTTAGTGGTTGAAGTTTTTGATGTTTGGGGAATTGACTTTACGGGACCTTTTCCACCTTCTTTTGGATATACATATATCCTGGTAGCGGTGGATTATGTCTCTAAGTGGATTGAAGCAATAGCCACACGAACCAATGATCATAAAGTGGTCATTAAATTCGTCCAGAAAAATATCTTTTCTCGGTACGGGTGGCCTAAAGCTATCATAAGTGATGGGGGAACGGATTTCACGAATTACAAGTTTCAAGTTTTGCTTAAGAAATATGGGATTAATCACAAGATGGCTACCCCTTATCATCCCCAAACCAGTAGCCAAGTGGAAGTTTCCAATAGAGAGATTAAGAATATTATGCAAAAGTTCGTTAGGCTCGATAGAAAAGATTGGTCTGAAAGATTGGATGATGCCTTATGAGCCTATCGAACCGCTTACAAAACTCTTATTGGCATGTCTCCTTATCACCTGGTTTTTGGAAAAGCGTGCCACCTTCCGATGGAATTGGAACATATTGCTTATTGAGCCATTAAACAAGTCAATCTGGACCTAGCCTAAGCTGGTTCCCACCGAACCCTACAACTGAGTGAGCTAGAAGAGTTGCGCAACGAGGCCTATGAAAATTCAAAGATTTATAAAGTCAAAACTAAAACTTTCCATGATAAACATATTGTGAGAAAATCTTTTCTTCCAAATTAGAAAGTTTGGCTATTTAACTCTAGACTTCGCCTATTTTCAGGAAAACTGAAATCTAGATGGGATGGACCGTTCGTGGTCGTTAAAGTCTTCGATCATGGGGCTGTTAAAATTTGGAATCCTAAGAGTGGGAACACTTTCACCGTTAATGGTCAACGGTTGAAACCATTTATTGAAAACCTTCAAAATGAGCCACCTGAATCTATAGAACTGAGTGATCTACAATAACTGAACTTCCGTCTGACTGAAGACGATAAACTTAGCGCTTGTCGGGAGGCAACCCAATATCTTTAGTTCAACTTTTGTTTTCTTTTTATTTTTTTTAGGATTGTAAGCGGCAATCGGCTTTGGTAAAGTCGCATCATCATCATTACAGGTTGTCTCTCTCCTTCACAATTCTCTTATGGCTAGCATGTTTTTCATATCTTTTATGCCATTGAGGATAATGTCAATCAAGTTGGGGGGTGAGACAATCAATTTGATATGCATTTATTTGCAAAATTTTTTGAAGAAAACTGATATCTTTCACTAAAAAAATGGTCAAAATTTTAAATTTTATTTCAAAAACTTCTTTTCACATCCTATAAAAATTGCATGAAATCATGTTTCATTAAGTAAATCTTAAACAAATCAGTTTTTTTTGTTAGTCACATTGGTTAAAGAGCATTCAAAGTTTAAAATATCCCACTTCATAAAAATCCACGCCAAGATAATTTTCACACACACGGTAACTTAGAATGAATGAAAGATCTTAAAAGTATAGAATTGCTAGAATTAGCCTTAAGGATAGGGCTACTTATTCTAATTTTTCTTTTTGGTTGAATGAAAGGAATGTTAGGATTTGTAATAGGGGACTGTCCCACTCAGCACTCGAAAGAGGCGGTCATTTAAAATGGACACCTGTAAACACTAAAGGCAATAGAAGGTGTTAAAAGAGCTAAAGGAAGGTAGGTGGCAAAAAGTACGCACCTCCCCTCAAGCAAAGTAATGAGAGTAACAAAAAGTAAGTACTCTCAAAGGCAATTGCACAAATAAATGAAAAATAAAGTCGCACTAAAAAGTCCATCATACCAGAAATATGACCAAGTCGTGAAAAGTACTGAGTCGGGGCGAGAGCTGAAAAACGGTCATCGCTGACTGATCGGAAAATCCTTTATTCTCTTCTCTTCCCTAGGTAGTCTTATCTAGATGGTTAGTAAAGGCAAGAATATAACAGAAAGGTCATAAACGAATTCTAAGCGTGCCAATTTGCATAAGCACCTGTCGCGAACCAAAATATTGTGGGATATGAAAACTTTAGCTTAACCAATCGGCTACCACTTAAATTATTTGTGATAGATAACTACAAATGAAGCATGATAATTCATTGTTTGTCCTAATTTTTCCCTTATTTGCATTGTTGAGGGCCTAGCAATGAGTAAGTTGGAGGGTGTAATAAGTTGATAATTTGATCATTTAAGGGCAATCATACGCATCATACTCATGTTTTTGTCCGTAAAATAACATGAAATGAGAGATAATTTCGTACCGATCCCAACGGTATTAATTTCGTCAAAATCCGACTTAAAAACATCATCATTTGATGTGAATAATAGAGGATAGCGTATTTGCGACTTTTCGATAAATCTGAGATAGGATTTAGCATAAATGTAATTCTATTCATGACATATATTTAATTTACATTTATTTTTGTAAACAGGACATGAAGACAAAGTGGTGCAGTGGTTAAGTCTCTAGGAGACGTATGGGAGGTCCAATGCGCGAATCTCAGCAAGAATATCTTTCATTTTGACAAAACGAATAAAGCAAGGGGTAAAAATGCCATTTGATGTCCTAGTGTTGCCCTAATTCTATGGCCAAGAAGAACCCAAGAGGGGCCAGCCCGCCCGGCATCGTCGTCCTCGGTGCCACGCGTCGCCGCACGAGCCTCCCCGCCTGCTCTGCATTGTCGATCAAGCCCAACGTGGGCGGGAAGCTCGCCGCCAACGGCCACGCGTTGTCAGCGCCCGCGTACGAGCCTGCCTCCCAGTCCAAAGCGCCCGTGCGCCCAACCTGCTCCCACGCGCCTCTGCACCGACCCGCCTGTGTGCACTCACGCCGGCCCACACACTCCGTTGTACGCCCACCTACCACACGTCCTTGCCTGGGGACCACTGCACCGGCATCCCCTCTACATAAGCCATCTGAGCCAGGCTATTTACTGTTTGTATTATATATTTTTAGTGTAGTTTTGTTTATTGACAGTGAACTTGAGTTGTTAACCCTCACGGTTATTTAATTTGTTTGGTAAATACTTGTTGTCCCATTGTGTGGATTTTGAGTTAGTTAAGATTGAGTGTAATAATGGTATTTAGTTATTTAATCGTATTTCTATGTCTTGCCTAATTCTACTAATTAACTAGTGATACTTTAGGAGTATTCTTAAGTGTTTTAAGTGAAATTTCATATTAGTTTCTTGTATTGATTTAGTTAGTTTTCTAAGTCTGAAATGTCATAGTTATCTTAGTCTTAATTCTAAAGTAGGTCATTGTCAACTAATTCTTGAATTTGTTTTTTTTTTTCAAAATCCAAGATTTTCAAAGTTAAGAATTTATTTCCCTGTGGATCGACCCGATTCTCACCACTTTCTAATTTCAAATAAAAATTGTGAGACCGGTAATATTTGAAGTTGGTTGCCGTGAGCGTTTAATGACATGTATCGCACGCACATCATAAATCATCCACATATACTTCCAGATTTATATGCATCATATTATGGAATATAGTCATCATAGTCCTTTGGTAGGTGGCTCCAGCATTCTTTAGCTCAAACGGCATGACGACATAACAGTAAGTTTTCCATGGTGTAGTGAATGATGTCTTCTCTTGATCGTCTTCTACCACCCTAATATGATTGTATCCTGAAAAGTCATCTATAAAAGACAGTCTTAAATCCAGTTGTGTTATCAATCAACACATCTATATGAGGCAGTGGGAAATCATCTTTAGTACACGCTCGGTTAAAATCTCAAAAGTCAATACAGATCATGACCTTCCCAGCCTTTTTCATGACCGGGACTATGTTAGCCACCCATTAGAGATAAAGGTCAACTCTAATAAATTTAGCTTTATGCAGCTTATCGACCTCTTTATTCATCTTCAAAGTCATATGTGGGTGGGATCGCCTTAACTTCTGTTTGACCGGGCTAGGTCTAGCTTTCAATGTCAATCGATACTCCACTAGAGAATAATCTAACCCCGTCATATCTTCATAGCTCTAGGCGAAAGTGTCATTATAATCTCTAAGAACTCGAACCAATGCCTCTTCATCTGATCTGGAAAGACTTTGACTAATGAGGACAATCCTAGGTTCTTCTTCGGTTCCTAGATTGATTTCCTTTATTATATCTTCTATAGCAACTGAAGGTTCATCAAATCTTTTCACTCCACTCGCATAAGCCTCAGCTGCATCCTCATCCAGTTCTTCTTCTTCAGTGACAGGATCTTTTTCATGTACCAGCTCATATACCGCATACCCGTCCTCAACCAACTCATCTGCCTCATAATCTTCTAACAACTGGATAGGATTCTCTAATAATTGAGGGGTTTGATAGAATTGAAGGTACTTAGAAGCTAATTCTTGGAGGTATCTATTGGGAATTCTTTTACCCTTAAGTTTCCCAGACTTCCTAATCTGACTAACTTCATTAGACTCCCTAACTTCATTAGACTGCCTACTACTAGAGTCACTATTCTGACCTAAGGAGGACGAATAAGGATGAAAATCATTGGATACATGAGGGGAACAGGAAAATCCTCTCGAGAGGAGGGGCAGAATATATCTAGGAGAGAATCCTGACCAAGTGACCCGCGCGATGGGGTACATTCGGACAGATAGTAGGATGTCACCTCAATGAGGATTTGTGAGGAAGAGATTGCCAAATTGGCGTTTTTTTTTTTTTGACATTTTTAGTGTTTATCATGAAACAAGAATGAATTTGAAAAGTGGGATGATCATGAGGAGGAGAAAATGGCACAATTGCTAGGGGATTAGGAGGATCATACAGTAGTAGATCACATATCAAATTATGGATCCTCTCGAGGTTGAGAGGAATCCGAGGTAGAATGTCCTGAGAGGAGAGAGTAATGATAATGGGCGGTACTCGGAGAATATCTTCAACGATGACCCTCGACCAGGTCGGGGTCAGAAGCAGAGTGCGGAATAGAGTATGGAGGGTGAAAACATGAGAGGGATAAGTGGACCTCCAGAGGTGATCAGTTGTTAAACCAGTTTCATAGGGGTCATCTGGTTCTCCTTCATCCATCTTATCACTCAGCAAAATCTTTTTATCAAATATGGCCCCAGGCCCTTCTATCAGTTCATCAATCAATGGCGGCAACTGTGGCTCAGCAGGGTGCAAGAATAGTCTGTTCAGTGCTATATATAGGTCCCAAGTACCAAACCAGCGGTACCACTCATATTCAGGATCATGGAACTTCCTCCTTTTCATCGGCCGCAGAGCCTCCAAGGATTTGTATGTCAATAGCGATGCGCATTGTCTGGCAAATTCTCTTCCATAAATGTCATGCAGATCAAAGTGGGAAGTTATTATCACAGTGTTATCATTATCATGTCGGATCACGGTCCCTTTTACAAAATCGATAGACAAGGTCCAAGTCAGGGGATTCCGATTTTTCTTACACGGTGTAACCATTGTCTTCCATATTTTGTGACCATCTTCTTCTTCTTGCTGCTGGACAATTGTGTGTCTTACTTTCTCTAACTTTTAACCCAGGCCATTCCCAGGTATCCTTCTGTCATCTTTCACTGGCTTAACTCTACCCTGCAGCTGTGCCCCCAAACCTTTTCTAGGCTGGCACCCAGTCTTCATCATGATATTCCATCCAAGGGTACTCATGAACTTCCCCCCCTTTACAGCATCAATCGGATAGGATGAAGGAATGGTGCATTTCAATGGGTCAGCCGATGGTAGGTAAGTCTATAGCATGGACAGGAAGGGTCGTTGAGTGGGTGGAGAGACTAGAATTGGATTTGTATTTAACAAGTGCGCAGCAGCAAGAATAGGCATGCTCGTTACCTTGATGACTCGTCCTTTGAAGGTAAATTTAAGGTACTGATGATTTGTAGATGGTATAACTTCGAGTAGCTTAATGTAGGGGCGACTGTGTATCCCTTTCAGTTAAAGGTCCATCTCTAGAATGTGGAATTCAACTTCGACATGACATACTGGTCCCAATTCAACCTTCAAATATATCATTCCCAGAGGGGAACGGGTGGAGTTATCATAAGCAGTCACAGAGATGGGGGAAGGTAACCATTTTTCTCTAGGTACACCACAGAATTCCAGTGTTTTTGGAAGCAACATATTGATAGATGCTCCAGTATCCACCAGACATGCATCCACGGCTTTGCTGCAAATGTTAACAGTTATACTCAGCGCCATGCCCCTTGCTGCCAAGGGTGCCAATTCAGAACAATTGAAGGATATAGAGGGCTAATCCCCCTGAGGAACTAACAGAACAATAATCTTTTCTACCGGCACGTCTTCATTAACCATGACCTTCTGTAAATATTCCATCAAGGCTTCTTGATGGGTCTTAGAATCTTTTGATTAATACTAGAATAGCGATGCGTGCCGATGTTCTGTCAAGATGCTTCAGCAAATCATATTGAGTACCTGAGGCACTCTCTTCATTAGTTACTCGTGAAGGACTTTCTTGGACGGCAAATTGTGGGAATACTTTGCTGAAGATGCGGCCAGTACCAAATCTCAACAACGGATGAGGCAGGCGATGCCTTCAGTACTGTCGGATCTATAAGGGGTTTGGATGGCGTGATGGGTTGGCTTTGCGGTATAATGGGGGATTGATTAATGCGGATGAGGGGTTAGATGGGAGGATAGTATCGTGGTAGATGGGTGACGGGTTGATGCGGATGAGAGGTTTGGATGGTGATAAAGTGTTAAATTGATCATTTAAAGGCAATCATACGCATCATACTCACGTTTTTATCTGCAAAATAGCATGCAATGATAGGTAATTGCGTACCAAGTCCAACAGTACCAATTTCGTCAAATTCTGACTTAAAAACATCGTGATTTCATGTGATTAATGGAGTATAGCGCATTTGCGGTTTTTCGACAAAACCGAGACGAAATAAATAAATATAATAATATTTTTATGATAATGTGCTAATTTATATTTATTTTATGTGAACAGGACATGCCGATGATGCGGTGTAGTTGGTGGAGTTTTCGAAAATTTGGGGGAGGTCTAGTGTTCGAATTTCGATAAATTCGACTTCATTTTGTCCAAAAGATTAACGCAGGGGTAAAAACGTCATTTGAGGCCCTAGTGTTGCCCTAATTCCATGGCCAAGAAGGACCCAAGAAGGGCCAGCCGTCTTCCTAAAGCCCACTTTCTTTCTTTTAAAAATCTTCCTTCCCTTCCTCTCTGTTTCCTTCTCTCCTCTCTGTTTCCTTTTTTTTGTCTCCCCCTCTTTCCCTCCGCACGCCTTCCTTCCTCTTTTCCACGCCCCTCTTCCTCTCTATATATTCCTCCCACGTCCTTCTCCTTCTGTTTTGAAAAAAAAATTTCCCAACAGCCGGATCCTCCTCCTTCTCCAGTTTCCTCTTCCTCTCCTTTATTTTCTTCTCTCTCCCACACCTCTCTCTCTCGGTTAATCCCTTTCTTCCTCCCAGCCGCAGCAGCCTCCCCTTTGTTTTCTCCTTCTTCCTCTCCGTTTCCCAGCTCTCTCTCATTTTCTTCTCCTCTCTCTCTCTCCGTTTTCCCAGCAGCTCCTCCTCCTCTCTCTTAGTTTCTCCCACACACGCCTCTCTCTTCCTCCCCTCTTGCCCAGCTTCTCTTTCTCTCCCTCCACAGATCTCTCCCTCTCGGTCTCTCTTTCCCTCCCTTATTCCCGCAATCTATTCCCCACTCCCTCTCTCGGTCTCTCTCTCTGGTTCCCACGCACATCCCACGCTCACCTGCACCTCCACGCGGCAGAGCTCCAGCACCCCTTCCACCAGCCGCTGGCCAACAGCTTCCAAGCGAAGCCCTCCAGCTCCTACACCAGTACGCCAGCAAGCCTTCACGTCCACATGCTACAGCGAAGCCGCCAACCTCCACGCGTTTCCAGCGCATGCACGCCTGCATGCATGCAGGCACGTCCCTCCAAGCTCAAGCATCCATGCGCCAGCTCCACGCGTTGCCCAGCCGCTTGCAAGCTCCCATGCGCATGCCCTCAAGCCCTCCAGCGCATGACAACCTCTTCCACCGCACCTGCACGTACCAGAGCACCAGCAGCCACACTCCTTCGCGGTCCAATGCGCCGGAGACCCTCCTCTGCTACTGTGCTGTGCCCTACACTACTGTTGGACTTGGTCTAATGCGCCTGTACCCTCTAAGCCTCCTAGTTCCACCGCACCTGCTGCATTTGTATTATTAGTATAATATGTTATTTTAATTTGGTTTATTTTAGTTTAGTTAAGTTAAAGTTGTTAGTGTTTATTATTTCTTGTTGCATAAAACTCGTTTAGTTTAACATAGAAGTTATGTTAATTTTATAATATTTTGTTAATCTCTCTCTCCTCTCAATTTTAAAGGTGGTTGTGATTGTGTTTTTAAAAATTAGGTTAGTTAAATTCGTAAATTTAGTTTAACTTAATTAGGTAGTTAATTAATCAATTCAAATTCCCAGTTTTTTTTTAGATAATTAAAATCTAAGGTTTTTGAAATTAAAATCTTAATTCCCTGTGGATCAACTCGGACTCACCATTATTAATTTTCAAAATTGAATTTAAATGAGCCGAATAAATTTAGATTGAACGTTCTTATGAGTGTTTAACGACGTACAATTCGGAACGATCAATTTTTGGCGCCGTTGCCGAGGAGTTAGATTTTTAATTTTGATTATCTTGGATTTAGTGTAATTATTCTTTAGCTAACCTTCTTTTTCTTATTTTTGCAGGTATATGGAAAAAAAAAAAAAAAAAAAAGGAAAGCGAAATCATGGTAAGTGTGTTCCAACTTTCTATGTTTCAATTTTCTGACTTTAGTTAGTTTCCATTTTTGTAGTCTCTAGTTTAGATAGGTTTCCATTAACTAAAAAAGAAACAAAAGAAGAACATCCAAATTTAAAAATCTTCATTTCCAAGATTAGAAACCTTCCATGCTAGGCATTTATCATTCTAGGAAAACATGAGCTAGTTTCTTTTCACAGTTATTTCCATAAATTGTTGAGGATTGCGGGGAACAAGGTGAGATTTCTACCTTCCTTAAATACCATGTTCATGGATTTTCATGATTACATAGAACTCCTTGTTTGAATTGGTTGTGTACTTCACATAAAAATATCTTAAGGGCAAGTCCATTAACAAAATAAGGTGGGGATTCGATTACCCTTCCTTGGCCCAAAAACAACCATCCCTTGCACTCTTTCACTAACCCAAGCCCATTAAAAGTGAGTAGGAATTCAATCTAGGGTTCACAATGAGATTTGGGCCTAGCTTGAGCCCACTATCACTTTTGGAGACCGGTGTCTAAGGCTATAGGTCAAATGGCAAACGCCTAAGTGGGTCAATGGTTATTTAATTAGGTCCCTACGAAAGTAGGGGGAGCCTCCCACCACCCCACCTCTTACCTGGCCGATTGATAATTGTGAGGGTGGACTTGAATTAAACCTAGATTAATTTGTGAGAAACACATCATGTAGGCTAGTTTAACCATAGTTGTCTTAAGAATAATTGTGTGCTAACTTGTTTGCATCATTAATAAAAAATAAAAATAAAAAGATTTTCAGCATGGAGTGGACTCAAATGAATCAATTTCTTGGCCCATGTCTTAATACCATCACACCTTTCCCTCCACCACCTAATATAGATTTGGCTCACAGATTGGATAAGCTAGACAACTTGGCCCACACAATTGATCAATTTCTAGTTTTGGGCCCAGAGATCGTCCTCATCTCCCACATAATCATATACCTATCAAGAGAGATGCCCCATTTGGGCCAATCAGGACCATTATGATACCCCACCTACTCTTCAATTTCCACCTCACCAGATCCAAGTTCCAAGTCTAGCTATCCAAGACTTCTCGGATTGGCCCCAATTCCAAGTCTACTCTAGTGGTTTGGCCCACAATCATGGACACTCCGATTATCCATTGTCCACAAGCTCTTGTCCACCTTGCTTCCAATCAAATTATTCGACATATTCTTATTCTTCGTAGTCTGATTATCAGCCCAATTATCCGCATCCTCAAGATGATCAATTCATGCAACTTGAACAAATAGTCTTGACTCAACAACAAATCATTGGTAGAATGCAGGCCCTAATTGACTATTTGACTGAAACTAATCTAAGGATGGATTTAGAAGAAGTGCTTAGCAAGCCCATTGAAAATCTGCAATCTTTTTCACCTGATTTTAATCAACAAATCAACTCACAAATTCAACTTGAAATCGCTCAACCCGAAAATGGTCACATCATGCCTGATCTTGAAAATGGAGAGAATCTTAAGGAGTTGTATCAAGTGATAATAGGGAATGCTAGCATGAATCAATCTAGGAAAAATCCTGAGACTGGTCAACAAGATACATCTATGATCATACCTGTCTGCCCTGAGGAAAGCTTAAGTGATAGAAAAGGAGAAGGGGAGAGGTTAATCCGGATTTTGAACACTTCATGTTCCCCACAGTGGAAGTCAATATATATGCTAGTCCGAACCTCGAATATTTTTCCTTCCCAATAGAGAAAGTGGATACTCTAGAAGATATATACCAGGTGGATAGAGAGAAGATGGAAAACCCTCAGACTGACCAGCAAAGTGAATTCACGATCACACCTATCTCTCTTGAGGAGAGCTTGAAGGAAAAAGGAGAAAGAGAAATGAGGGATTTGCTTGATATTGATCTGCACTTTGAACACTTTCTATTTCCCACAGAAGAATTAAATACACATGATGGTCTGGATTTTGAATATTTCTTCTTCCTAATAGATCAGAAAGTGGATAATCTTGAGGAATTGCATCAAGAGAAAACTAAAGCCATAGACTTAGCTAATCATCAAGAAGAGCCTATTGAGGGTCAGTTGGGGGGAGATGAAGGAGACGAGAAGGATTCTAGTGAGAGCCCAGATATTCACCTACCTATGATCCATTTCCCGAGTGTTAGAGAATCTAAACCCAATAGCCTCCAAAAGCTGGCCCGACTCAAGGAGGTGATGGAATTATTGGGCCAAGTCCACATCAACAGCCATTTTCTCCAAGAAACTCAATGTGTTGCCCAACTCAATATCGATAACATCAATCTTTACAGGATTTTATTGAAATTTGAGGCCAAACTGAACATGTTCTCAATCTCTATCTTTGAGAAATTTGAAATCCACAAATTAAAGCGCACGTCGATTGCTTTGCAGTCAATTGATCATTTCATTAAGCAGCCACATAACATGATCCAAGATACCCTTATTCAGGTGGATAGGAGCCACATATTTGTTAATTTCCTCATCTTCGACATTGGATCATCCCCTACATTGAATCAATGTTCCATCATTTTGGGAATTTCTGATATTTTTCTAGGAGATCAAATGCTTCAGTTCAATCAAGGAAAAGAAGTAGGGTACGTGGTTGACATGACCTATGAATCAATTAGAACCAATATCCTATTGACCATGTTGAAAAATTCTTTTCTTTGGAATCTCAATGATAACATTCTGACTCATCAGCTACATGCAATGCTGAGTGCACTCTAACCAACAAACTTCAAAATGCATGCATTGGAATTTGTGCTAGTAGGCATTGGATAGTGTGCACATTTCGTCTGACTGAAGACGATAAACTTAGCGCTTGTTGGGAGGCAACCCAATATTTTACTTCCGTTTTTGTATTTCTTTTCCTTTTAGGTCCCTGAGCAGCAGTCACCTTGGGTATGTCGCATCTTCTTCACCACAGGTTGTTTCTCTCCTTCACAAGTCTCTTCTGGCTGACATGTTTTTCATATCTTTTATGCCATTGAGGACAATGTCAATCAAGTTGGAGGGTGGAACAATCAATTTGATATGTATTTATTGGAAAATCTTTTGAAGAAAACTGATATCTTTCACTGAAAAATGGTCAAATTTTTTAAAAAAAAATTCTTTCAAAAACTTCTTTTCACATCGTATGAAAATTGCATGAAAATCATGTTTCATTAAGTAAATCTTAAACAAATTAGTTTTTTTTTATTGTCACATTGGTTAAAAAACCTTCAAAGTTTAAATATCCCACTTCACAAAAATCCACGGCAGGATGATTTTCACACACACACGGCAACTTAGAATAAATGAAAGATCTTAAAAGTATAGAATTGCTGGAATTAACCTTAAGGATAAGACTACTTATTCTAATTTTTCTTTTTAGGTTGAACGAAAGGAATGTGTATGATTCATAATAGGGGACTGTCCCACTCAGGACTCTAAAAGAGGTGGTCATTTAAAATGGACAGCTTAAACACTAAAGGCAATAGAAGGCGTTAAAAGAGCTAAAGGAAAGTAGGTGGCAAAAAATACACACCTCCCCTCAGGCAATTCAAAGAGAGTGGCAAAAAGTACGCACTCTCAAAAGCAAAAGTACAAGGAAATGAAAAAAAAAGCTACGCTAAAAAGTCCATCGTACCAGAAATATGACCAAGTCGTGAAAAGTGCTGAGTTGGGACGGGAACTGAAAAACGGTCCTCACTGACTGATCGGAAAATCTTTTATTCTCTTCTCCTCCCCAAGTAGTCTTATCTAAAGGGTAGTAAAGATAAGAATATACCAGAAAGGTCGGAAACGAGTTCTAAGCGTGCCAACTTTCATGCACAATCACCTGTCGTGAATCAAAATATTGTGGGATATGAAAACTTTAGCTTAACCAATTGGCTACCACTTAAATTGATTGTGAAATATACTACAAATGAAGCATGATAATTCATTGTTTGTCCTAACTTTTCCTTATTTGCATTGCTAAGTGACTAGCAATGAGTAAGTTGGGGGATGTGATAAAGTGTTAAATTGATCATTTAAAGGCAATCATACGCATCATACTCACATTTTTATCTGCAAAATAGTATGAAATGATAGATAATTGCGTACCAAGTCCAACAGTACCAATTTCGTCAAATTCTGACTTAAAAACATCGTCATTTCATGTGATTAATGGAGTATAGCGCATTTACGATTTTTCGACAAAACCGAGACGAAATAAATAAATATAATGATATTTTTATGATAATGTGCTAATTTATATTTATTTTATGTGAACAGGACATGCCGATGATGCAGTGCAGTTGGTGGAGTTTCCGGAAATTTGGGAGAGGTCTAGTGTTCGAATTTCGATAAATTCGACTTCATTTTGTCCAAAAGATAAAAGCAGAGGTAAAAACGTCATTTGAGGCCCTAGTGTTGTCCTAATTCCATGGCCAAGAAGGACCCAAGAAGAGCCAGCCGCCTTCCTAAAGCCCACTTTCTTTCTTTTAAAAAATCTTCCTTCCCATCCTCTTTGTTTCCTTCTCTCCTCTCTGCTTCCTTTTTTTTGTCTCCCCCTCTTTCCCTCCGCACGCCTTCCTTCCTCTTTTCCACGCCCCTCTTCCTCTCTATATATTCCTCCCACGTCCTTCTACTTCTGTTTTTTAAAAAAAATTTCCCAACAACCAGATCCTCCTCCTTCTCCAGTTTCCTCTTCCTCTCCTTTATTTTCTTCTCTCTCACACACCTCTCTCTCTCGGTTAATCCCTTTCTTCCTCCCAGCCGCAGCAGCCTCCCCTTCGTTTTCTCCTTCTTCCTCTTCGTTTCCCAGCTCTCTCTCGTTTTCTTCTCCTCTCTCTCTCTCTGTTTTCCCAGCAGATCCTCCTCCTCTCTCTTAGTTTCTCCCACACACGCCTCTCTCTTCCTCCCCTCTTGCCCAGCTTCTCTTTCTCTCCCTCCACAGATCTCTCCCTCTCGGTCTCTCTTTCTCTCCCTTATTCCCGCAATCTATTCCCCACTCCCTCTCTCGGTCTCTCTCTCTGGTTCCCACGCACATCCCACGCTCACCTGCACCTCCACGCGGCAGAGCTGTAAGGACTGAGGTTTCGGATTCAGTATTCGGGTCGGGTTCGGGCCGGACCCCCTAGTTTGGACCCTGAGGGGTCTTGAGATTTCCGACTGAATGACGTCTGCACTGCTCGACGTCTTTCAAAAGACGTCTGTCTATGTAGACGCCATTTAAGTCTGCTTTCTGATGTGCCACGTGTGCGCCACGTGGGCGAGTTTCGGGCCGCGAGAGTACGGCCCCTGTCACATCGTCTGAACGGCATCCATGTTGGTCGACGCGATTCAGACTGCGACCCCTGCGATGTCAGTGTACGGCGCCAGAGCGTTATCAGTACGGCCCGTCCTGTCGTCTGAACGGCGTCTGCCTCGATCGACGCGTTTTAGCCAGATTCAGATTGACCCCGCGAGCCTCCCCTTCTTTCCCTCATTCTTCGCCTCCACCCTCTCTCTCTCCGCCCTCTCCGCCCTCCCTTCCCCTTTCCCTTCCTCTTCTTCCTCTTCCATCACTCCAATACTTCCTTACCTCTCACCTCTACCTCCACCACTTCCTTCGCGGCGTTCCATTCTCCGGACGGCGGCCGACGTCCCGACGGAGTGGCGGCGTCCTCGAGGGTACCGGCGGCGGTCTGCGGTGCGGCGGGTCGGCGGCACGGAGCTTGGTAGAGTTCAAGAACCGGTAGGGGGACGAACCTTATATGGACTGTGAATGTATTGCTTGTGTTTTCCATGGCGGAGCATGTTGTATTTGGGGTAGATTGAGCATGTTTAGGGGGTTTAATGGGGTTTCTAAGCATGAAGAATTATGGGCTTCAAATGGTAATTCGTTTTCCTACTTCGTTTTCCCCCCTCTTGGGCGATTTTGGGAGGTTTTGGGGGTGAAAGGGTGCCCTCGGGCTGAGGATAGGACTTCGTTTCTGGCGCTAAAAGACGTCATGGATGGACGACGCCTTTTAGAAGGACGTCGGGACATCACGACGCCTTTTAGGCAGAAATCGCTCCACCGAGTCTCTATCAGTTCAGGAAATCTGACGCTAAATGACGTCATGAATGGACGACGCCTTTCAGAAGGACGTCGGGTCATCATGACGCCATTTAGGCAGGAAATTCCCCGACTGTGGGATCTGCAAATCTGAAATTCTGGGGTGAATGGCGTCTGTGGGTTCTGACGCATTTTAAAAGGGCGGCTTCCCAGGTGAACGTGTTTTAAGGCATGAGCTGTTTTAAATAACCTGTTTGAGGGGCTTGAATGGCGTCGACCTCGGTCGACACGATTCAAGACAGAACTACTTAACTCCTGTTATTTATCACATGTTTCACGATTGGATGGTTCGAATGCATGCTTTAAGTTGTATACTGAGACGGAGATTACTGTGTGAATGGAATCATGTTGTGTGTGTGTGTGCTTATGCGAATATGGAATCGGAATAACTGTGGTTTACGTTTGTCACCATGGGCCGATGGGGAAGGGCCATGGTGTCTGTGAGGCATTGTGCCGTACCGGTGGGAGGAGGGGTACATGTTGTGTTTTACCTTTGGCTGAGGGAAGCAGAACCACCTTGAGCCCGTCGGGCCGGAGTAGCCGGTGCGCTATCCGAGGGGTTGCTGTTTGGTCTCAGCGGGTCGAGGTTTTCCCTGTTTGTCGTGGCAGCTTCCGGCGCGTTTCTTACTGTGGAGCTGGTTGTGGTACTGTTGGAGTTGTTTTACCCCTGTAGTCACTGGGCCTGATGTAACATTTGATCAAGGTTACGAGTGGTACCCTTCGTCCTTTGGCCTGACGCAGCCCGGGAGGTTAGGGTTGTGGGTAGTTCCTGTAGCTTCGGCTTGACGGGGGTTCGCCAGTCCCCAGGGCCCTCCTGAAGCGCCGAGGCCTGGCGTAGAGGCAATCCGGTCAGTAGGACAGTAGTCTAGACCGTTTGTGTGCACACGTAGCTGAGCCGTGGTGGTACACTGGTCCCAGTTAGTCCTAGTTTGACTCACTGCCTCACCCTACAGTGCCCCGGAACACTGTAGGGGCGGACAGGCGTGAGTAGTGGTGGTAGTGTTGTAAGGCGACGTTTGACTTCGGTCGACAGTGTGGTTCAGTCACTTTGTGGACTTTGACTGTGAGACGTGACTTTGTGTTGGGTTCTTCGGGTTACTTAGAACTATTCCTGCTTCACTGCTTATGCGTATATTTCATATCAGATTTTGGTGCTATGTTTACTGCTTTACGTAACTGCCATATATCCGTATTGTTGCACTTGTGGGTGTGTGAGTGGGAGGCAAGGGATCGGATGATTCCTACTAAGCCCAATTCTGGTGTGGCTCACTCCCTGCGGTTTCAGGTGTGGACCTCGTGGCGTGTGGCGGCGTGTGGTGTCTTCTTGGTGTGCGGACCAGCAGCTGTCTCAGTTCCGGAGTATGCCCCGATGTTGTTGTACTTTACTTCTGCCTGTACTTATTTAATTTGTTGGACCATGTAATTATTGTTGGACTGTATACGGACATTGTTATCTTACTTCCTGCGTACTTGTTATATCTTTGTAGTCCGTGAGATTGATATATTTAGCCTTGTTTAACGCTTACTCCTCCAGACGTGTTGTGTGAGATCCGGGTGTGAACCCGCAGTTAATAGGCCGACATCCATTTAGTGATCGGGTCTCCGGTCATAGGATGGCAGGTCGTTACAAGAGCTCCAGCACCCCTTCCACCAGCCGCCAGCCAACAGCTTCCAAGCGAAGCCCTCCAGCTCCTCCACCAGCACGCCAGCAAGCCTTCACGTCCACATGCTACAGTGAAGCCGCCAACCTCCACGCGTTTCCAGCGCATGCACGCCTGCATGCATGCAAGCACGTCCCTCCAAGCTCAAGCATCCATGCGCCAGCTCCACGCGTTGCCCAGCCGCTTGCAGGCTCCCATGCGCATGCCCTCAAGCCCTCCAGCGCATGCCAACCTCTTCCACCGCACCTGCACATACCCGAGCACCAGCAGCTACACTCCTTCGCGGTCCAATGCGCCGGAGACCCTCCTCTGCTACTGTGCTGTGCCCTACACTGCTGTTGGACTTGGTCTAATGCGCCTGTACCCTCTAAGCCTCCTAGTTCCACCGCACCTGCTGCATTTGTATTATTAGTATAATCTGTTATTTTAATTTGGTTTATTTTAGTTTAGTTAAGTTAAAGTTGTTAGTGTTTATTATTTCTTGTTGCATAAAACTCGTTTAGTTTAACATAGAAGTTATGTTATTTTTATAATATTTTGTTAATCTCTCTCTCCTCTCAATTTTAAAGGTTGTTGTGATTGTGTTTTTAAAAATTAGGTTAGTTAAATTCGTAAATTTAGTTTAACTTAATTAGGTAGTTAATTAATCAATTCAAATTCCCAGTTTTTTTTTAGATAATTAAAATCTAAGGTTTTCGAAATTAAAATCTTAATTCCCTGTGGATTGACTTGGACTCACCATTATTAATTTTCAAAATTGAATTTAAATGAGCCGAATAAATTTAGATTGAACGTTCTTATGAGTGTTTAACGACGCACAATTCGGAACGATCAGATGGTAAGGGTGTGGCATTTGGCGGATGGGTGATAGTATAGGGAACAGTATGCGCAATAATGGTTTGAATGGGACAATGGGTTCGTAGACAGGTGGTGAAGGGTTATTTGGTCGTGGCATGGTGGTTATGGGTTTGAGGAAGGTGGGTAGTGGAGTAGGATTAGTGGGTATGGGTGATGATGGGGTTGGCAACGGCCTAGAGATATGGACGATGCGGTGGGGCGGTGGTTCGGCAGTATTTCGGCTGTGGCCTGTGGAATATATAGACGAGGCCTTCGACTCTTCATTTCTGCCCTCTGTTAGTCTCAGACTGGATATTCGTGAGGATTGGGACAATTTGGTTCTAATGCTCCGGCAGCGGGTTCTGTACTATGCCCATATTCTGTGGTGGTACTGCTTGCTGACTGGCATTCTCTGCTGTTGCTGTTGCTACTGTCGTTGTTGCTGTTGTAGTCTTCTCGCCTTTAAGGCGGCAATATATTTCCTCATTTCTTCTCAATCTATGCCTCCTTGGTCATTTAGATCATGGATGTAATCCCTGAATTGAAAATAGGCATCTACAGTGTGCCCAGACTGTCGGTAATACACACAATACCGTGAGGCATCTGCATTCGGTGGCTAGATGGTCTTTTCCTTAGGCAATACCAAGGCATTGGCTGCCATGAGAGCATTAAAGACATTAGAGAGAGTCTCTGGTAATTGGGGATATGCCGCTCTCTTGGGACCAAGAGGTTTCCTCTGCTGGGAATAATCATTCGGAGGAGGAACCTGGTTGTAATTTGACTGTTGCCAGGGTTGATTGTACACTTGCTGAGGAGGGTGTTGGGGTAACTAAAGCTGTTGTAGTTGTTGATGAGGTCGTTGTTGGAATTGCTGATGGGGTAGTTGTTGGAATTGTTGAGTAGGTGGCCTGTAACCCTGCTGATTTGACTATCTTTGTGCATTATATGGTGACGGTTGACTTCTGACTAGCTGACCCTGGTTATTATTCATGATGTTAACCTGTTCATGGGATATGGTTCCCTCAGTGGTCGGTCCAATTGTAGTAACATTTGGGACGTTAGGCTTCCTGGGTAGTGACCTGTACGTCCGACGGGGATCAAACACACTAACGAATGTTGTCTCTTTTAATGCATTATGGGCATAGCGCGCCCTCTCATATAAGTCCGCTATGGTAGTCAGATTGTTCAAAGTCAGGACCAACTTATATTGTGGCGTAGCATTAGCAATCATTATTTTCACTTGCTCTTGCTCACACAAATTGGCTCTTATCTCTTCGACCATAGATCGCCATCTATCGGCGAACACCACAAAGTCTTTATCTGACTTCATCTTTTCATTAACTAAGTCTGTGATTGATAGGGTAGGTTTGCAACCCGATCCTTGTACCGTTGCAAAAATTTCTTGGATACTACATCAAAATTTTCAACTTCACTCGGATCTAAGGAGAAGAACCACTCCAAAGCTGACCCTTCCAATGACCTCCTGAATATGAAAGCCAGTGCTCGCTTGTCGTTTTGCCAAAAGGAGGATTCATACAAGAATTCTTTAAGATGGATGAAAGGATTGCCCGTGCCCTCGTACTTTCGGTACACTGGCATTTCAGAAGGCAATATATGAAAGATAGGTAAATGGGAGAACCATTTCAGGAGCGGCTTGTGTACCCATGGTCCTTTGGAAATTTTTGAACTGCTCATCGATCTAAGTGATTTTGTTAAGCAAAATCAGAGTGGTTGTATCTACTGGTGGAGGAGGTGGTTGTTGAAAAGCCTGTCCTATAAACCAAGTGGGAACAGGAGGACAGTAGGGTCGCGAACTGGCAGTATTTCCGGCATGCCCGAAGGCATTTTGATAAACCAGAGTCTGAGGCCTGATGGGGTGTCGCGAACTAAATTGTTGGTGGCCCATGGGCCGAGGAGTAGAAATACGGAGGCCTTCGATGGCCTGGATAGGGACTTGAGGTACAATATGACGAACCGGAGGGTTTGGTTCAGAAGAATTCAAGAGAGTCTTTCTCTTCAAAATGGATTGAATTGCCTCAAACTGACAAGGATCCACATAATTAGACAGGGCTCCCATGAGGGTAGCAAAATCGGAGGAATGAGAAGAAGGTCCAACTTGGTCTTGGCTTCTTCATAAGTAGGGTTAGAGATGACATGAACATGGGGGTGATTGCCCATATCTGGATTGTATTGGTCATAAGGGGAGTAAGATTGAAACTGAGAGGCATGAGCATCTCCCTCGTGCATAGTTTTAAACTGGTTGGGGTTATGAGAGGCATAAGCATCTCTCATCTTATTAATAGGACAGATCATAAACGCAAGGGGCATGAGCATCTCCCTTGTACTCAACCATATCTTCTTGTTCAAAGACAACCATGCCGAGAGTTCTACTTGAGCGCAACATCATTGTGTTTAATTATCAAAGAATTCAAACGAGTTATTCAAAGATTAGCAATCAAGTTGATTGTTACGTTGTCTTAAGATTCCTTATAGAGTTTAAAACAGATTTTTAATTGATATTCACTTAAGGAAGGATCCTAGTTTCAGTTTAATTTCCACCGTTATGCTCTATAGCTTTGCTCACAACGGTATGATTGACTATCCAGGACTTCAAATGGTACAACCGGCCCGATGAACAATGAGAAATTCCTTATTTTTGGAGACTTACGGAGGTCTTAACACAAACCACTCTAGTCTGACCAAGGGACCGACCCAGTCAGAGAGAGGTGAGAGTGCTAAGAAGGGTGTTCCAAAAAGAAAGGGGGTGAGCCCCAATGCAAATGACATGTGGCCTAGATGGCCTCTAATGTAGTACAATAAATATAAGTAATCAACAAATGATCAAAAATCTAAGGACTAATGGCCAGAAGAAAAACTGCCTGAAACGCGTCGATCTGAGTCGACGTTATTCAAACTAGTGACTTCTGGTCACAGTGGCTCGGGCAGACAAACAAGCAGATGATGCAGGCTGAATGGCGCCGTGTACGGGTGACATCCTTCAGAAAGACGTCGTTCTGTGTCGACGTTATTCAAGCCAGAGAAGCAGTAAACAGTGCAAATATCAGGGGCATTCCCCTCCCAACTCAATAGGATGAATAAAGGAACAAATACTCATGCGAAAATAGTTCAAACAGATAGGCTAATCATGCAACATCATGGATATAAATTAAGTAAAACACATTCTCCAATACCACAACTCAAGGCAATCAAGGGAGGCAAAATTTTGCCAAAGGGGTGTGCACGAGGTGCACGTGGAGATAAAAATTAAATAATCAATCATCAAATGTGCCCGAGGGACACAAGTGGTGCACCGAGGGTGCCCAATGGAAATAACAAGAGTAAATAAAAGAGAACGGCAAGACAAGTCCCACCGTGATCATCAAAAAGTTGTAGGTGCTCAAATCGTATGTGTTATATCATGTGTTATATGATTAACAAATCTAATAAAAATCGTAATCGTCAGAAATCGAGAGTTTCAATGAAAAGATGATCGCTTACTAACCTTGTAAAATCTGGAGATTGGGTTCTTTTTGTTCCCCTCTTTTGGTCGGCCGAAAAAGAAGAGCCTTATTCTTATTTACTTTTATTTTTGTAATTGCTTCCTTGTGCTTTTCAAACCTCCAATCCTTCCTTTCAAACCTTCCTTCAAATTCTTGGTGTCCTTCAAACCTTGCAAGAAAACATTAAACAAAGAAAGAAAACAGAAGATTAGAGCTATGGGGTAGAGTAGTATCTATTCTATCTAGTGAGTTAAACATGGACTAAACAAAGAAAACTCACTTGTTTTGGCTTTTTAAACCCCTAACATGAATATGGGTTTGGAAAAGGATGTGGTGAGTGTGTATAGAATGAAGTGATGAGATGAATAACTTTGAAGAAAACAATGATTAAATTATACGAAACCAATGAAAAACTAGAAAGAAAATTAGAAAGGAAGATAGTTGATTGGCCCCTCTATAGCCTTGGTCTTCAAAAGCTTCAAAGAATGAAGAGGATGAAGAGAAAGAAGCCATAGACAAAGCCCCTCTTACTGTCCACGTTTTCCTCATTGAGAGTCTTCAAACACCTTGCTTTAAGCTCCACAATCAACAATTACCAACCTTTTTCATAGGTCCAAAGGGTATTATATATATAGAGAGTAGTTTTGGAGTGTTTTGACTTCAATAGGGCTCTTCTTCCGCACTCGGACTTGCCTTAGATGAGCATCCATGAGTTAGAAACTCTTCCAAGCATAGAGACCGGATTAGCTCGGCCAAATAACACTTATCAGGAAACTCTTGAAACGCATCGTCCATCCGGGATGCCATTTAGCTAATTAGGAGGAGCCAACATAGTAAGAAATTTCGGAAGGAAACCGTAAAGATTAGGAAAGCTAAAAGGCGTCGTCCATGGGAGTCGTGATTTAGATAATTAGACAGCGTCCAAGTTAAAGGGTCCTGATTTTCTTTGCACGGAGTTACCATGATTTTCCATACCTTGTGCCCTCCTTCACTCTCTTCCTGTTGTACTATCTCATGTCTTACTTTTTCCGACCTGTATCCCAGACCACTTCTAGGAACAATCCTCTCACCCCTAACTGACTTAAGTATTCCTTGCAACTGTGTTCCCAGACCTTTTCCAAGCTGATATCCAATCTTCATCATGATATTCCATCCTATGGTACTCATGAACTTTCCCCATTCCATTGCACTAACAGGGTATGGTGACGATAGGATAGATTTCAGCGGGTCTGCTGAAGGAAGATAAATTTGTAAGAGAGAGAGAATCAGTTTCTGAATAGGTGTGGGAATGGGAATCTGATTGACATTAAGGGAATGAGTAGCAGCAAGGATCAACATAAAAGTCACTTTGACAATGAGCCCTTTGTAAGTAAATTTGAGGCACTAATGGTTAGTGAAGGAATGGACTCAAGGAGTTTGATGTAAGTGCGTCCAAGGATGCCTTTGAGAGAAGGGTCCATTTCCAGAATATGGAATTTGACCTCTAGATGACAGACAGGGCCTAGTTCTAGTTTGAGGTAGACCATGCCCAATGGAGATGGGGTGGTATTATCATAAGCAGTTACAGATATGGGGGATGGCAACCAGTTCTCCTTCGGTACGCCATACAGCTCTAATGTCCTTGGTGGCAACACATTAATGGAAGCTCCCATATCTACTAAGCATGTATCCACAGCCTTCCGACAGATGTTCACAGTAATACTCAGAGCCATGCCCCGTGCTGCCAGGGGTGCCAATATAGAAGTGTGAAATGAAATAGCCGACTGGTCACCCTGCGGCACTAGAACGGTAGTGATCTTCTCCATAGGCACATCTTCATTCACCATCACTCTCTGCAAGTACTCCATCAATGCCTCTTGGTGAGTCTTGGACCTCTGTATCAGTTCTATCATGGAGATACGTGCCAGTGTCTTGTCTAAATGCTTTAGCAGGTCATACTAAGTGCCTGGTGAACTCTCTTCATTTTGTGCCTCTTTTGTTGATTGTGAAGACCTTCTTGAACAACAGACTGAGGGAACACCTTATTGAAAATCCTACTGCTCTGGAGCATCAATGGTTGCGGCTCAATAGTAGAGGGTGGTGGTGGTGCCTTGACAACTGCCGGGTTGATGATTAGGGGTTTGGATGGCATGAGAGGGTGGTTTTGAGTGGTAGGTGGAGGTTGTAGGATACGAATAAGTGGTTTGGTGGGTTAGGGGTTATTGTGGCTGGGTGATGTGGGGAAGGGTATGTGTAATAAGGGTTTGGACGACATTATGTCGTCATGGATGGGTAGGGGGTTGTTTGGTGATGGCACTAGCCTTGGGATAGTGGATACAGGTGTAACGATGGCAGATGGTGGAGTGTAGGTGGTGGGTATGGTAGAATTGGTTTTTATGAGTTGTTGCTGTGGAATGGGTGTCAACGGCTTTGGTGGAGGCCCAGTGATGCAGATAATGGGACGTAGTGGCTGAACGGTATTATCAAGAGTGTGAATGGTGGAGTATATAGAAGAGGACTCCTCTACTTTCCATTGCTGACCACTATTCGCCTCAAGTTGGATATTAGTGAGGATTGGGACCATTTGATTCGGATGCTCCAGTAGCGGGTTCGGTACAATTCCCATATTTGACGGCTGTGGTGCTGCCTACTGAACAAGTGCCCTCTGAATCTGTTGTTGTTGTTGTTGTTGCTACTGTTGAGGAGGCCTTTTAGCTTTCAAAGCAGTGACATTTCATCTCAGGCAATTCCTCCTTGATCATTAAGGTCGTGAATGTAATTCTGGAACTAGAAACCGACATCCACTGTATGCCTAGGCTGACAATGGAACACACAATAGCGGGATGTATTGGCATTTTGAGGCCAGATGGTCCTTTGCTTCAGTAGCGAGAGAGCATTGGCTGCCATAAGAGCATTGAAAATGTCAGAGACAGACTCCGGAGTGGGGGGTACGAAGCTCTCTTAGGACCGGGAGGTTTCCTTTATTGGGAGTACTCTGTCGGGGGTGGCACTTGATTGTAGCCAAGTTGTTGACGAGGTTGATTATAGGTAGACTGGGAAGGCTGCTGTGGGGGTCTGAAGCTTGGTTGGTTCTGAGGCCGCTATCCATGGTATTGGGGTGGTTGATTCCTCATAAATGGGGCTTGGTTATTGTTCACAGTGTTGACCTACTCATGAGACATGGTACCCTCAGTGGTTGGACTCGTACTAGAGGAACTAGGCACATTAGGCTTTCTAGGTGGAGGCATGTTGGGTCTGTGGGGGTCAAACACACTGGAGAAGGTGGAAATTTTAAAAACATTCTGGGCATAGCGCGCCCTCTCATACAGATCTGCCATGTTGGTGAGGTTGTTAAGAGTAAGGACCAACTTGTACTGGGGGGTGGCATTGGAAATCATCATCTTTACTTGTTCTGGCTCAGATAAATGGTCCTTCACTTTTTCAGCCATCGCCCGTGTAACGACCCGCCATCCTATAATCGGGAATTCGATTACTAAATAGGTATCGAATCATTAAAATTTAAACTCAAACCAGGATCTCGATAAGTTTAGGAAATAAATGATAAA
This sequence comes from Zantedeschia hybrid cultivar, assembly GCA_030544215.1. Lineage (NCBI taxonomy): Eukaryota > Viridiplantae > Streptophyta > Magnoliopsida > Alismatales > Araceae > Zantedeschia > Zantedeschia hybrid cultivar. The sequence goes on along the minus strand of JARZZO010000008.1, from coordinate 58,421,764 downwards.
CTAAGCTAAACATTCCACCTCACATCGAATTGTAAAGGAAGTGCAAGAATTAAAAATTATTACAATTCGACTCGACTCAGCAAATAATTACATATTCCAACTGAAAAAAAATAACTAAGCGTACAAGTCTGAAAAGGAAATAACAACTATATCAGAACATACTCCGGAACAATGATTGCTGGCGCGCAACTCGAGACAAAATCCTCTACGCTATGCCTACTTAGAACCCTCACCTGAAAATCGTAGGGGTGAGTCTCATCGAAATAGACTCAGTAGGGATCCTCTGATCCCTACCACCCACTCACGCACCCACAAATGGAACAACATGAATATAGGTAATTAAATAAGTAAAGAAATAAACACATTTCTCGAATTCCGATATGAAACACATGCATTCCAAGATACAACAGGCATAACTCTAAAATCACTCAACTCAACACTAGAGTCCACAACCAGCATTCTTGCGAAACACACAAACTACGCAGCTGAACGCGAAAAAATACTGACCCGCTGGGACGGAGCAGCAATCCCTCGGATAGCACACTGGCGACTCCGGCATATCTAGCTCTAGGTGGTTCTGCCTCCTCCCAGCCACGAGTGACACTCTACAGTGTACAACTCTCACACCAGTACTAGCTATACCCTGGGGTACACCAGGTGACCCTCTCTCACTAGGCGTCACCCCACCACTCCCACACCGGCGCTGTGTCACTCCCACGCCGACACAGGGTGTCAAGCGCTAACAACTCACTCTAGGTCCACGATCGCACAAAACACAACACAGTGCGATCCGCTCACGTGGAAATCATCATCCTCGAAGTACAGTTTCAAACATGCATTTAACCGAATTATCTAATAATGTAAACACAAGTTAATTGCATGAATTAATGGGGTTTCGTCTTGAATCGCGTCGCCCATGGCTGACGTCATTCAAGACCCCTAAACTGATTCAATTTCTCACAGGCGCTAGGACCCAAGAACACTGGCCTGAATGGTGTCACCCATGGCCGACGTCATTCAGCTCTTTATCCCACGTTAGCCTTCGGAACCAGAATTGGGCCGTTGAATCGCGTTACCTAATCTTGACGCCATTTTAAATGGCGTCACCTGGTCTCGATGCCATTCAACGCCCAAAACCGAACTTCTCCGGTCTCCATCGAGCCAAAATCGGGGGTCCTTCTTCTCCCCCAAAACACACAAAACGAAAAAGAGACAAGGGGAGAAATCCAATAACCAATTTAATACCCAAAACCCCATTTCATAAAAATGCCTATTTTCATTAAAAAGTCCCTTAAAACATGCTTTCTACCCAAAAATTTTCATACACATCGCATGCTTCAAAGAGGGAAAATCATGATTTTGAACAATACATAACGAGGATCGTCATCCTACCAGTTACTTGAACTCCTCCTAGCTTCAAGCCGCCGCCAGTACCACTGTGGACGCCGTCACTCCACCAGGACGTCGGCCGCCGTCCGGAGAGCAATGTACCGCGGAGGAAATGGTGGTGGTAGTGGTGAAAGGTAGGAGGTTGATGGAGTAGAGGAAGAGGAGGAATGGGGAGAGGAAAGGAAGGAGAAGGGGAAGGGGACGGATGGATCGAAGAGAGGGAAGAGAGAGAGTGAGGAGAGAAATGAGAGAAAGGCGGGAAGGCTCGGGCGTCCAACCGAAACAGACTAAATTGCATCATTCCCAGACAGCGCCATTCTAACGACGGGACGGGATTGTAGACTGGCAGATGTCTGAATGGCGTCGGTCATGTAAGACTCCTTTCAGACGATCAGATCGGGACCGTACACTCGCGCCCCAATACTCCCTTACGTGGCACCCCCGCATGGCTCCTAAATGGCGTCGCCCTAGGCCGACACCACTCAAATTTACATCTCGCAAGCTCGACGCGATAAAGTGCATATGCCCTAGGCCCACAAGGGCCCAAACCAAGGGATCCGACGCCAAAAACCAACCCGATAACCGGATCTGAAACCTCAATCCTTACAGCCCGCCATCTGTTTGCAAAGGTGATGAAATCTTCATATGGCTTCATCTTCTCGGACACCAGATCGGTAATAGACAGCGATGGAGCAACTCGGTCCTTGTACCTTTGTAGGAACTTCTTGGACACAGTATCAAAGTCTTCAACCTCAACAGGGTTAATGAGAAGAACCGCTCAAAGGTTGATCCCTCTAATGATCTTCTGAATAGGAAAGCCAGAGACCTCTTGTCGTTTTGCCAGAACGATGACTCATACAAGAACTCCTTCAAGTGGATGAAATGATTACCAGTACCATTGTATCTCCTATAAACTGGCATCTCCGATGGTAACAGATGGAAGACTGGTAAGGTTGGTATAGAAATTTCGGGAGCAGCTTTTGTATCAATCATTCTTTTCAAGTCTTTGTATTGCTCATCCATCTGGTTTAGCTTGGTAAAGAGAGCTTGAGTAAGCGGATCAGTTGATTGTGGCTGACGGGTATGGAATGCTTCCCTCCTAGAGTAACTTGGGTAAGGTGGACAGTATGGCTGAGGTCCGGCAGCATTTCCGCCCATTTGAAAGAATAGGAGTATGTGGTCTTGCAAGATACCGGGAGGTAGAATGTTGATGGCCCGCTTGTTGAGGGGTGGAGATACGAAGGCTCTCTATGACCTGAGTGGGGATCTGATGAGAGACTGGGATAGTCGGTTCAGATGAACCTAAGGAAGTCTTCCTTTTTAAGATGGATTGGGTTGCCTCGAGCTGCAAAGGATCCACATGGGTAGCGATGGCTCCCAAGACAGTAACCAAATCTGAGGGGGTATGGACGAGGGCTCAGTTTGATCTTGAGCTTCTCTAAAAGTAGGATAAGATTCAGCTCAGTATGAGCACCAGCATTGGGATTATATTGGTCATACTGAAAGTGGACATGGTTCTGAGCAGCATGAGCATCTCCCTCGTGTTCAACTTGGAACTGGATATGATTCTGAGGGGCATGAGCATCTCCCTCGTGTTCAAAATAAAAGTGGTCATAATTCTGAGGAGCATGAGTGTCTCCTCGTGTTCAAATAGGTTGTCATATTCGTAGGAAGCTATGCCAACGATCCTACCTGAACCTAACATCATAGTGGCTAATCAACAAGGGCTCAAACAATTTTGCACAAAAATTTTCAGATAAGTAGATGTTTACGTTGCTTGAGGATTCCTTATTGCGATTAAATGGATTTTAAAGACAAATTCACTCAAAGGGTACGATCCTAGTTTCAATTTGATTTTTCTCCGTTATTTTCTATAGCTTCAACTCACAATGGATACAATGACTACCCAAAACTTCAATGGTACAACCAACCTGATGAGCAAAGAGAAAATCCTTTGCTTTTTGGGGACTTACGGAGGTATCGACACAAACCACTCTAGTCTAACCGAGGGACCAACCTCAGTCAAAGAGAGGTGAGAGTGCTGAGAAAGATGTTTCCTAAAAGAGGGAGTTAACTCTCGATGAGTATGACCTGTGACCGGGACGGTCTCTAATGCAATAAATAATAATAATAATACAAAGATGATCAAGGATCTGAAGGGTTGATGGCCAAAAAGGCTTCTGCTTCAATTGCATCGTCTGGTGTCCACGTGATTCAAGACAGTAGACCCCCTATCAGTAGTGCCTCGGGCAGTAGAGCAAACTGACTAAATAGCACCAATCCTGGACGACGTGTTTCAAATTGCGTCGTATGTTCTTGACGCAATCTGAAGCCCGTACACAGTTCAATAAAAGAGGAACTCCCCTTCAGATAGACAGAATATGGAGGAAATAAAAGATCATGTAAAAACTACCCAAATCAACAGATATCATGCAAATATCAAATAAATCAACTCAAGCATCATGCTTTCACAATCATAATTTTTAGGCAATTAAGGAAGGGCAAAATTTTGCCGCTAAGGGTGTGCACGAGCTGCACGAAGGGAGAAAACCAACCAATCAATCACACGAGCGGCACAAAGAGATGCACACGAGGGTGCCAAAGGATGCACACGAGGGTGCTCAATAGAAAAGAGAGTAAAAATAAAAGAAACGACAAGAACAAGTCCCACCATGATCGCCAAAAAGCTGTGAATGCTCAATCAACATGCTATCATATCATTATTAACATTATCATGAAAATATAGAAATCGCGATCACTAGAGATCGAAGATCTCAAAAGAAATAAGTGATCGCTATTTACCTATCAACTTGGGAGATTTTTTTATGGGTTCTTCTATTTCCTCATTTTCGGCCGGCCAAAGAAGAAGAGCCTTGTTTTAAACTTTTACTCTATTTTTGATGCTTTTCTTCTCTCTAAATCCTTGCAAAGAAAGAAAAAACAAGAAGACAAAAGAAAAGAAGATGGTTAGAGCTATAGATGTAATGTAATATCTATTCTAAAAAGAACACTAAACATGTAACTAACTAAGAAAACTCACTTGTTTTGTTCTCTTTTAAACCCCTAACATATAGGTGGATTAATATGAATGTGGTGAGTATGTAAAATCAAGAAGTGAATGCTATGAAAAACAATGATCTAAATCAATTAAAACTATGAAAAACTACGAAGAATAAGAAAGGGAAAAGAAGAAGGTTGGCTCCTCCATAGCCATCATCCTTCAAAGCTTCAAAGGAAGAAGATGGAAGAAGAAGGGAGAGATCCAAAGCTTGGCCACGTTTTCTGCAGGAAAGCTCTTCTTTCACCTTGATGGGAACTTCAAATCACACAATTGCCAACTTCTTTAAAGGCTCAAAGGAGTTATATATATATAGAGGGATATTTGAGAGCAACTTGACTCCAAAAGGGATCTCCCACGGCCTCCGCATTGCCATGGATAATTATCATCAATTGAAAACCTTTCCTACCATGAAAACCAGATAATCTCGGCTAAAGTGCACTCACCATTAATCCTCTGAATCGCGTCTCTCCCAGACGACGTCATTTGACTAATTAGAGGGGCCAAATTAAGAAAGAAAATCCGAAAAGGGAAGCGACAACAATTAGGAAACCTAAATGACATCGACCATGCAAGACGTCATTTAGATAATTAGGAAATTAACTCATATTCAAATTGACAATCGGAGAGGATTAGGAAACTTAAATCGCGTCGTCCATGGGCGACGTCATTCAGTTTAATCCATCTCGATTAAGGAATTTAAGTCCGAATTAATATCGGCTAGAAATCTAAATGGTGTCGGTCATGGGCGACGCTAATCAACAAAATTCTAAGAAAAATTAATTAATTATTAAAAATCAAACCATTTCGGAGAATCATAATTATGACATGAAATTTACTCAGTGTAAGGTCAAAATTAACATGTCTACAAAGCTTAGCAAGTTATGGGAATGGGTTGGTTGAAGTGGAGGTAATGAGTTTTGGGGGTGACGGGTTAACAATGGCAGGTGGAATTGCAATGATAGGTTTGGAGGGTTGGTTTTGTGATAGCGGAGAGTTTTGTGGTGGTGGGATGCTGTTAGGAATATAGATGAGGGTCCTTGATGGTTGTGGACATGGAGAATGGTGAGGAGAGACTGTGGGTTGAGGATTTACCCTGAGGAGTCTAGGAGATTGGGTGGTTGTGGTAAGTGGTAGAACATGTGGTGTTTTCACTTGATGGTTAGTGGAGTGGCTGTTCATTAGTGGTTCTTGACGTACAATGATGGGGTTAAGTTGTTGATTTTGCTGAGTTGGTAGTTGGTCTTGGTGTTGATGCTTCAAAAGTAGGTCTTGGACTATATCTATGTCCAAGTATGGCTATGGGGGCTACTGAGCCTACTGCTGTTAACGTTGTCTCCTAGTCTTCAAGGTGGTTATGTATCTTCTCATCTAATCTCAATTCATTCCCCCTTGATCATTTAGGTTGTGAATGTAATTCTTGAAATGAAAGCAAGTGTCCACCGTGTGCCCTACCTGTCAGTAATAGAAGCAATATCTCGACATATCAGCATTCTGGGGCCATACCGCCCTCTCCTTGGGCAACGTAAGGACATTGGCAGTCATAAGAGCATTAAAAATGTCAGTGAGGTCTCTAGGAGAGGGGGATATTATGCTCATTTGGCACCAGGTGGTCGGTGTGGGGCATAATTACTAGGAGTAGAAGTTGGTTGTAGTTCTATTATTGTTGTGGCTACTAGGGTTGTTGATTCTGAGGTTGCCTGAACTATTAGGGTTGAAAATTTGATTTCTAGGGTTGTTGGTTCTGAGATTGTCTGAACTATTGGGGTTGGAAATGTGGTTGCTGGGGTGGCCTTTGGTTGGTGTTCTAAGAGTTTCTTAGGATATTAACAACATTAACTTGCTCATCGGTTGATGTGCCCTTAATAGTTGCCGCCCCAATGTTGTTATTGCCCTAAGGGGGGTCGGGACCACCCTTTCTCATATTCAGCTTGCGCTTTTGGTCAAACATGCTCATGAATGGGAAATCTTTCATCTGCACTCGAAGATATTAAGCCCTATCATATAGCTCATCCATGGTTGTCAATTTGTTTAGAGCTAGGAAATGCAAGAACTGAGGTATAGTATTAGAAATTATTCATTTTCACTAGTTCTGACTCAGGCAATGTATCTCTCAGTTTCTCGGCCATGGAATGCCACCTATTGGCGAAGGTGATGAAATCCTTGTCAGTCTTCATTTTTTCAGCCACTAGATAAGTAATAGAGAGAGATGGGCCTACTCTATCTTTGTAGTTTTGGAGGAGCTTTTTCTGAACAATCTCAAAGTCCTCCTTCATTGGGCTCCAATGAGTAGAACCAGTCCAACTCACTTCCCTCTAAAAACCTTCTAAAAAGGTAATCCAAGGACCTTTGATCATTCTGCCAAAAGGATGATTTGTATATAAAATTTTTAAGATGAATGAAGGGATTGCGTGTCTCTGTACACACGTTAATTTTCATTTCACATTGAGAGATTTAATGTCATATTATAATGTCCTAAAGTGGTATTTAATTTAATCATCTAAGTAATTTATGCTTATCAATATTTGAATTTAATTATGTCTTTTGAATCGCATCTTCCAAGTTGGATGCTATTTAAGTTTCTAGTCCTGATTGGTTTCTAAACTAAATTTGTAATCAATAATTGTATCTGAATCGTAGGCATCATGGAAGACGCCATTTAGAATTTTAATCACAATTGATTAACTACTTGATTCTTGAACGAATGACTATTTACTTGAAATGCGTCGACCATGGTAGACCTCATTTAACTTTTCATATTTATCTCTGTTTTTTATTTCTTATTTGGCCTCTCTAAAAGTTGTCTTGGTTGGTAGATGCCTTTCTAAAAGGCATATGTGCAACTATACACACTTCAGTTGCGTAGCCCAAAAGGGCCAATCTAAGTTAAATTGAGCCATTTCTCTCCAATGAAGTTTTCTTTTATACAGATCTTTCTTTCCATGGATTGGTCCGAGTTTGAGATTCCTTGTCTTGGAGTGTCTTGGAGCCTAAGAACTATATTTTTCATTGAATTATTGTGGGAATTGAAACTCTATATATACATATGTGCCTTAAAGCCTTAAATGGGTTGGTCAATTGCACATTGTAAGTTCCAACAAATTAAGAAGAGAGCCCTCAGCCCTTTGCATGAAAATCAACAAGTTTTGGTGACTTTCCCTTGTAGGTGTTCAAGTAGGGTGTATGGTTATCATGATCCCATGTGTTCATATGATTAACAAACTAATTTAAACAAAGTTATCGCCAAAAATCGAGGGTTTCAAAAGAATAAGTTGATCGCTTACTAACTTTGTGAAATCAGGAGATTGGATTCTTTATTCCTCTCTTTCGGCCGGCCGAAAAAGAAAAGCCTATTTTCTTTATTTAGTCTTGTTTTTGTTGATTGATTTTGTTTTCCTAGATTTCCTCCAAATCCTTCCAAGTACTTCAAAAGCTTTTTCTTTTCTTTTTTTTGTACCTTGCAAAACAAGTGATCAAAAAAGAAGAAGAAGAAAACAATGATTAGAACTATGATAGTGTAGCATCTATTCTAGTCAAGAGATTAAACATAAACTAAACTAAAAAGACTCACTTTTTATGTTTTCTTTAAACCCCTAACATGAATAGGATATGAAGAGTATGATGTGGTGTATGTGATGATGGAAGTGATGTAATGAAAAAAAAGAAACTGATTAAAATAGTGATGAAATCGGTGAAAAGACTATGAAAACTAATGAAAACTAATGGAAAACTAGGAAAAAGATGATTGGATTGGCTCCTTCAAAGCCTTAGTCTTCAATTGCTTCAATCGAGGAAGAGGATGAGGAAGAAGACCCTTTGGTTTGCTGTCCACGTTCTCCCCCTTGAGAACCTTCAAAACCTTTGCCTTGAACCTCCAATTCTTGATTTTTCCAACCTCTTTCAAAGGCCAAAATGATATGTATATATAATATTAGGTTTTAGGGAGGTTTAGGGCTTTCAAAGGGCTCTCCCACACCTTTGCAACCTTCCTTTGATAGACATGAAGGATTTGAGACCTTCCCATCCTCGGAAACCAGATAATCTTGGCCAAATTAGACTTATCAAAATAAGCTTAAATCGCGTCGTTCTAGGGAGACGTCTTTTAGCCAATTAAGCATTAGAAATAGCAATAAAAATCCAGAGAAGGAAGCCGGCAATATTAGGAAACCTAAATGGCATCGTCCTTGCACGACGTCGTTTAGTTAATTAGAAAACTAATTAAAATCAAATTGAAAAATCAAAACGGATTAACAAACTTGAACGGCGTCGTCCTAAGGCAACGTCATTCAGTTAATCCCATCTCGATTAGGAAATTCGAATTCGAATTAATTTCTGCTAAGAAACTAAATGGCGTTGGCTTAAGGCGACGTCATTCAACTAATTTTTTCAGAAAAAATTAATAAAAAATAATTAATGATTAAAAGTCAAACCATTTCGAGGCATTATTATTATGACATGAAATTTACTCGATATGATGTCAACATTAACGTGTCTACATCCCTATCTCCAAGAGGCCTTCTTCCTTCAAAGGTGCCTTCAACCAAATGTGACTTTTGGAGAGGCCAACTTCTTCTTCTTTCTCTCTTTCTTCTTTCTTTCATTCTTTGATTTCAAATTTTAGTTTCATTTATCACATCATACTCATCACTCACATCACATCATCATAAACCACCATCCCTTTTGCATATAGGGGTTTAAAAGAAAAGACTAAAAAAAATGAGTTTTTAGCTTTAGTTTCATAATTATTTCTTATCTAGAATAGATACTACACTATAATCAAAGCTTTAATCATTATTTTTTCTATTTATTTTATTTGCTTTCTCTACAAGGAATACAAGGATTGCAACAAGCCTCATCATAAAAAGAGAGTGAAGGAACAAAAAGAGAAGAGAGGTTCTTCGTCCTTGGCCGGCTAAGGAAGAAGAAGTTAAGAATTCATAACCATCCCGAAAATCCAAGTAGTTAGACGTGCTTTAGAATAGCATTCTCCAAGGCATATGCCATTTACTCTATCTTAATTGCTGCTCGAGGAGGGTCTGTGAATGAAACTAGTTTACTGAATCGTGCCTACCATGGTGGACACAATTTAAAAACATGTGCTAAATCACAGACGCAATTCGGATCTTAGATACAGGTTGTTTTGTTGCCCCTTTTCGTCCATTTCAATCATTTGTCTGCATACCCCAGGCGCCAAACATCTTCTTGGTGCTCGTAATTCTCTCCAGTTGAGGCAGTCACTCTCTTCTAGATTGCACAAACTTGGACGAGGCTTCCGTAAATCCTTAAAAGCAAAGGACTCCCTCCTTGCTCATCGGATTGGTTGTACCTTTAAAGACTCGGGAAGATTATTCTTTCATGGTGAGTTGTGAGAATCCATAGAGCATAACAGTGGTCATTGTTAGGATCCTACTCATTTGAGAGAATCCCACCTTGTTTAAAACACATCTAATATAACAAGAAACTCTAAAGCTGATGTAAACATCCGCTTTATTGATTATTGTTTGCAAAATTGTGTGAATCCATCATTGATTGATTTTTTAATATGATGCTTCGTTCATGTAGAATTGTTGGAATGGCTGCATATGAATATGAGAATGTGTTTGACCATGAGAAAAATTCGTATGATCCCCAAAATCAATCCCAAATCAATCCTGGAGAGCCCCAATATGATCAACATAATCCAGCTTCAAGATATTACACTCATTCTCCGGTCCATGATCTTGAATTTGAACCAAATCCAAATCCTTCTAATGAGCCTCAGGACCATAATGAGCATTCATCATCTACCCCATCTGCAGATCTTGTCTGCTCTCTCAGAGCCCTCGCTAATCATTTGGATCTTCTACAACTCAAGGCTATCCAGGCCATCTTGAAAGGGGAAACTCCTGCGGGTCCTTACGAACCCATCAATGCCTCTGCTCAGACTACTACTTAGACTATTGTTCAAGTTTTTACTCAGGCCATGGAGGGCCTCCACATTTCTACTTCCCAGCAACAAGCGGGTCAACAACGATACACCTTCAGATACCTTTCGAGATCTCAGAACCCCATGATTCAAAAGGCCTCCTTGCATGATGGAAGTGTTGTTGAAAAACCCTACTACCTTATATGTCCCCAATATCACCCACAACAATCCAAAAGTCTAGTTTATCTTCCACTATCGCCACCCCAGAATGACCAATTGACACAGACTCTCCTTTCCAAACTCAACCAAATGGATGAATAGTACAAGAATCTGAATAAGCTGGTCGATGCAAGGGCAACACCTAAAGTTTCGGTCTCAGTGCTCCTAGTCTTTCACTTACCACCTTTAGAGATGCCAATTTATTAAAAGTACAATGGGTCGGAGAACTCATTTATCCATCTGAAGGACTTCCCTTACGAGTCCTCCTTTTGGCAGAGTGATAAAAATCCTTGGCATTCTTATTTAGGAGGTCATTAGAAGGTGTAGCATTAGAGTGGTTCTTTTCACTAGAGCCCTCATAACCTGAAGATTTTGATGTTGTTTCGAAGAAGTTTGGCTCGATCCTTTTAGTGATAGATCTAGTAGCTAAGAAAATGAAAACTGAAGAAGACTTCAATACCTTTGCTGATAGGTGAAGGTCTATGGCAGAAAAGTCAAAGACCACTTATCGGAGTCAGAACAAGTGAAGATGATTATTGCTAACTCCACTCCTTAGTATAAGCTTGTCCTATTACAAAACAAGATCAACGTAATGGATGAGCTCTATGAAAGGGCACGTTATGTTCAGACAGCATTCAAGGACTCTTCATTTCTAAGCTTGTTTCAGCCTCCCAAGCCTAATAGACCACTCCTAGAAATGCCAACAACACACCCCATTCTTCCTACCAAGGTTGTTGAGTAATTTGTGTCTTTATTTTACTCCCATGTTTTGGTGATAACAATCAATGAAAATATTAACAATAAATATTATTTACTTTTCTTTTGATAGTTTAATTTAATTTGTTTTTATGCTGTCAATTTCAATGTTACATGCTCAGTTTTAGACTTAGTCGATTTCAGGAGATTTATGATCATATCGATTATAAACTTAATTAGTATATCGATTAAGTCTCTATAGCTAATCGATTAACGCCTTATTCATAAGTTCTATCTCAGTTAATCGATTATGTCCTCCATTCGATTGTATGACTCACTTTGATTAACGTTATAGATAGAATCGATTAAGTGTTTTAGATTCAACTTCAATTAATGTTAGGACTCTAATCGATTAAGTGTTCTACTATAGTCTCACTTCGATTAACGTTGTAGCTCTAATCTATTAAGTGTTTTAAGTTTCAACTTTGATTAACATTATAGTTCTAATCAATTGAGTGTTTTAAGTTTCAACTTCGATTAACGTTGTGAGTGTTCAATTGTAGTGTATGAAAATCATGAATCCCATATTCATATAGATATAAACAAACTATAAAGATCGTGATCGCCAGAAACATAGGGTTTTAATGATAAAAAATGATCACTTACCTTTCAAACTTTGGGAAATTGGAATTCTTTTTGTTCCTTTTCTTTGGCTAGCCAAAGAGAAAGGGCTTTCTTCTTATTTGCTCTTGCTTTTGTTGTGGATTTCTTAACTTATTTTCTCCTTTCTCCAAGCTTCTCTCCTTTCAAACCTTGCAAAAGAAAGTTAAATAAAGAAAAGAATATGGTTAGAGGTATGGGGTAGTGTAGTAACTATTCTACCAAACAAATTAAGCATGCAACTCAACTAAAATAACTCACTTTTTATGGTTCTTCAAACCCCTAACATGAACATGGGTATGGAAAGAATAATGTGGGCGTGTATTAAGATGAAGTGATGTGATAAAACTACGAAGAAAACAATGAAGAATCTATGAAAAACTAGAAAGAAAATATGTAGGATGGTTGGTTGATTGGCCCCTTCAAAGCTTTGGTCTTCAAAAGCTTCAATGGAGGAAGAGAAGGATGAAGAAGAAGCTCTTCCTTGATGTCCACGTTCTCCTCCTTGAGAGCCTCCAAAAGCTTTGCTATGAACTCCAAATTCTGCAATTGTCAACCTTCTTTGAAGGTCCAAGGGGTATTGTATTTATAAGAATAGGTTTTGGAGTGGTTTGGGCTTCAAAAAGACTCTCTTCCACAGTCGGACTTGCTTTGGATGAGCATAGAGAAGTTTGCAACTTTCCCAACCTCGGAAACCGAATTATCTCGGTCAAATCATGTTTATCAGGAAACTCTCAAATCGCGTCGCCTAAATAGGACGCCATTTGACTAATTAAAGCGGCCAAAATAGAAAGAAAATCCGAAAAGAAAACCAAAAAAGTTTAGGAAAACCTAAATCGCGTCTCCCTAGAGCGACGTGCTTTAGATAATTAAGAAATTAATTTGAATTAAAATTCGGAAACCCAGACGGATTAGGACCTAAATGGCGTCGTCTTTAGGCGACGCTATTCAGTTAAATCTATCTGAATTTAGGAAGTTAATTCTGAACTGATTTATGCTAGAATCTAAATGGCGTCGGCCATGGGCGACGCTAATAAACAAATTTTGAGAAAAATTAATAAAAATTAATTAATGATTAAACATCAGACCATTTTGTAGCATTATAATTGTGACATAAAATTTACTCAATATGAAGTAAAAATTAGCGTGTCTACAGCTGCCCCACCTTGGCATTGACTTTGCAAGAGAGTGAAATGGAATGGAATGTGATGTAGACTGGATCTATCACGACCGGATCCCGCAAACGGGGATCCGAAACAAGGGGGATCCGGAGCCGGTCCGGATCGAGCGGTGACGAGGGGACCCGACGGGGATCCACAGCGGGGCGAAGCCGAGGCCCTTTCGGAGTGAAGAGGATCCGCCCGCGGGGGGCGCGATCTGCCGCCGGAGCTGCTCTTGGATAGTGAGCCTCTGCTCCTTCGGTCGGATGAAGGCGCGGCGCGAGCAGGAGCTCCTGTCGGCGGAGCTGTAGACGGGCGTCGGAGCCGAAGCCGGAAAGTCCGAGATCGGACGGGGGGACGGCTCGCTCTCCGACGAGGGGGTCCGAAGGCGCCTTCAGCGCGAGGCCGAGTCTCCTGGCGCGGGGCGACCGACGGGATCGCCCTCGGACGGCGAGTCCGAAGGCTACTTCAGCGTGAGACCGAGTCTCCTGGCGCGGGGCAGCCGGCGTTCGGCGTCGAGACCGGGGAGAGGAGTCCGAGGTCGGCGGCCGAGACCGACTCGGGGAGGTCGGCGATGATTCGAACCGAGCCCCTGCAGGAGGGAAAGAAGAAGAAGAACCAGTCAGCAGGAGTCCCGGGCGTCAGCCCTGGGGAACCCCCTCCGACGGTCAAGTTAGCTTCTGAAGAAGATTCGATTCAGGAAGCAAGAGGAAACAGCTAGAACCCTATTCGGACAGTGGTCCTTTAAGGGGTTTCGGAAGCTTAGAGGGGCATCCGTTTTTCCCACCACCCCTTTGGCCATAAGTAGCAGGATACTTATAGCGGAGGGTAGCGGATGGTTAACGGTGGCAGCCGATATAGGACTAAAAGGAGGCTTACTGATAAACCGCCATAGCGTCTGATCCGCCACCGGAGTGGGCCGGATTCGGCTACCGGGCCGGAGGGGGTTGGGCCGCTGACGGGCCGAAGCCTGCTGGGCCCTGGGCCGCCGTGCTGTTCCCGGGCCGTAGGCTGATGGGCCGCTAACGGGCTGAAGCCTGTTGGGCCGGGAGCGACGGGGCCGCTTATGGGTCGAGGGCTGCTGGGCCGCTAGCGGGCCGAAGGCCGCCGGAGGGCCTAGCACTGCTGCGGTTGGGCTGAATGGGGTTTGGGCCTGCTGCAATGGGCCGAATCGGATTCTGCCGCATCACATAGCCCCCCACTCTTGTCTTCCTCAGTTCTGAGACGGCAAGAGTATAGCCTGAAACTGCCAGAAAATAAAGAAAATCACAGCAGGCGTCTTCCTGGGAGTCGTATTCCCCCTTCTTCTGGAAGAGGAGGCCCTCGGTCGGCCGAGGGCCGTGCGGTCGCTTTGTCCTTGCTCAGAGGGTCGGCGAAGGCTGAGGGCTGAGAAGCCGAAGGGTCGGTACCTCTGACCCGCGTCAGGCCTCATTAAACGGACGGGACGGCGCGTCGCTTCGCGAGGAAGCACGGGACACGCGTCGCGCATCCAGCCGCTCTGGAGAAAACACAAACGGATCCCGACCGCCCCTGGGTCGCGGATCGCCCCGGCTCTCTGCCCGAGGCTCCGCTCGGATTACCGCCGCTCCCTTTGTCGCCTGCGGATCGGGACGCGTGGCGGGCATCCGAGTGGTGAGCCGAAGGGTCGGAGCGCTGTCAGCCGCTGATCGCTCTTGCTTCAAGTCCCGGAGCCGGTCCGCCATCATTGCCGAAGGACGGCACACGTGGCGGGCATCCGGAAGGAGCGACGGGACGAGCGGGACGATCTCGGCCGCAGGCTTCGGCGGGAGGCGTATCGACCGGGCTCTATAAATACAGGCCCTCTGCGGGGCACTGTTCCTCTTCTTGCTACCGCGCTTACGCTCCCCCCCCGCAACTGCCTGAGCTCTTCTTCCTTCTCCTGCGAGAGGCCAGTTTCCTGAAGGCTTCATCCGAGCTTCGTCGGCTACCGGGGGAGGCTCTTCGTCCCTCAGAGTGCATTGCCTGTGGAGTCTGGAGGCTTGAGGCGACGCCTGGTTCAGGAGAGATCCTCTCCTTCTTTCTGCGAGTAAGCCTCAGTTTTCTTCCCTCTCTCCGCGGCTTTATGGTCCGGAGCTCTTCTAGTGAGATTACGCCTTTGGACGAGGAGTACATTCCTCCCAACTCTCCCAAGTCTTCCCTGTCGGACCCTCTTGCCTCGGGATCTTTTACTTCCGCGATGTCCGGGGAGTCCGAAAGCTCCGGGTCCGAAACTTCCGGGACTGAGGTTTCTGGAACCGAGGCTTCTGGGACCGAGGCTTCTGGGACCGAGGCTTCTGAGGCCGAGGCTCCCGAGGCCGAGGCTTCCGGGGCCGAGGCTTTTCAGGAAGTTCGGGACTCGGGCCAGGCTTCCACCTCGGAACGCCGCCTCCCGGATGTTGCTTCGGGGGCTAGCTGTGCCCTTTCGGATGTAGAGGTGAGGAACTTAGTTTCTTACTTTCAGCTTCCCTCTTGGACGACCCCTCTTCGGCCCGATTCCGCCACTAGGGCAAATACCGTTCGCCCGGGGTCTTTTTCCATCTACGTCGACAGCTTTGAGGCGGGATTCCGTCTCCCTCTCCCCACCTTCGTCGTCAATCTTCTTAGCTTCTACGGGCTGGCCCCTTCTCAGCTCTTCCCCAATTCTTGGCGCACTGTGTATGGATTCTTGAGTGTCTTCGCTCACGTGAAAATCCGCCCCTCCCTCAATGTCTTTCGCTATCTCTTCAAGATCCAGACGCAGGGGAAGTCGGAATGGTACTGCTTTGTCCCCCGGGTTGGCCGGAGGATTTTCTCTGGGAAGCCTTCGTCTATCCATGGCTGGAAGAGGAAGTTTATCTTCGTCTCTCTGCCGGAGAAGGAGAAGGGTGTGTGGCCCTTCCCCACCAAGTGGGTGCCGCTGGCCGAAGGACTCTCGGGACCTCCTGTTCTGTCTCCCGTCCAGAGTACCATCGTGGGTCACGTTCAGGCGAAGGCCCCTTACGACGTTTCGGTGCTTCTTTCCGACGCGGAGCGGTTGATAGGTGCCGGGGTTTGGCCGGACCCTAAGCGTGATCCGGAGCGGGTCTTTCCGTACCTACCTCCCGGGGAGGCTCCGCGGGGCCGCGGGGGAAGGACTGCCGCTCCTCCGGCCGAAGCTCTTCCGGCTTTGGAGGCTGACGAAGTTTCGGCCGAGGGTAAGTCGGCTCTGAGTCTTTTACTTGATCGTTGTTTTTGGCTTCTGATATCCCCTTCTTGCTTTGCAGCAATGGCCCAGCTCGACGCCGTCCTCGACCAGCTATCGGATCAGCGCGCTTCGCGCCGGGCGCCGGCCCCGCAGGCGGTGGGCAGGCCTGTCCGAGGCACCGGGGGTCCGAGGACGAGAGGCGGGGGCCTCGGGACTGCGGCCTCCGCCGAGGGTCGTGCAGTCGCCGCTGCTCTTGAGAGGGAGCAGAGGACTAAGTTTGCCTCTCGGGGAGGCGGCCGAGCGTCGAAGCGCCCCCGGGTAGAGGAGGCCGAGGGAGAGGTGGAAGTCCAGTTAATCAGGAGGAGCGCCGGGGCCCGAAGGGCTGCAAGATTGGCGTCTCCTGAGATGCCGAGGGGTGACTCCCCTCCGGCCGTATCGGCAGGAGCCGATGGAGGAGATGCCGAACCGCGGGCGCAGCTCGAGCGGCGGCACCCCGCATCGGGGGAGAGCATGGAGGACCCGCAGACGTGCCTTCGTCTGCTCAACAGCCTCACTCTCCCTTCGATCTTCGAGGAGCTGAAGGCCCACTCCATCACCGATCTGACGGAGATGAGTGCCCGTCTGTCGGTTCAGGTGAGCTCCCCGAAAGTGTTTCAGCTCATCTTCAGCTTCTTCTTTTGATTCTACTGGCCCTCATCTGCCCTCGATCTGCAGGCTTCGATGACGACCCGTGTCCTGATGCATCGTCAGGAGCTGCTTCAGCGTAAGCTTCTGGAAGCCGAGGCGCATCCGGTTGGTTCGGGGGAAGGCACTTCGGCGGCTCCTCGCATCGAGCCCCTGGTTGAGGAGCTCGTGACTGCGAGTGCCCGAGCGCGGAAGCAGCTGGAGAAGAGGGCAGCAGAGGCCCGTGCCGCCGCTGAGGCCAAGGAGAAGGCCGAGAGCGATCTTGCGGCGGTCGAGTCCGAATTCCGGACTTTCAAAGCTCAGACCCAGGACAGGGAGGCTCGGGGAGCTTCGGAGAAGCGCCGCCTCATCGAGGAGGTGTCGACCTTGAAGCGGGAACTGGGAAAGGCAGCGGAGTCGGCCGTGGCCAACTACAAGGCCGGGAGCGACTATGCCCAGGAGATCCTCCGAGCCCAGCTGCAGGCTTCTTCGGCGGTTTTTGACCTCGGACTAGCAGTCGCCCAGAGGGCCTGCCCGAGCGTCGATCTGACCGGGGAAGCCATGCCAAAGGGCGGGGAAGCCAGGGAGCTTTTATCCTGGTGGGAGGAGCTCGTGGCGGAGAGGGCCCCGCCTCCAGCTGATGCCGAGGAGGCCGGTGCCGAGGAGGCCGAGACCGAAGAGGCCGATGCCGAAGAGGCAAATGCCGAAGGGGCTGCTGCTGAAGATGCCTTTACTGAAGGCGCCGCTTATGAAGCGGTGCAGGTCGTCGACTCTCCCTCTCCTTCTCCTGACCGAAACGTCGTCGCGGTGGAGGAGGAGGGGGTTGTCGAGGACTGATTCGAGGGTTCCCCTCGGTTTTCTTTTTGCTCTACTTTTGTAAGCTCTTGGCCAGGCGTACGGCTGAGCTTTGTATCTCCCTTTATTTTAAAAAATGGAAGGAAGGTTTTTTGGCTTTACCTGGCTGCTTGCGTGCGATCGACCGAATGTAGCCCTTCAGGAGCCTTAGATCCCATCGTCGTTCGCTATAGCTTGTAAGGCCGAAACCCGATGCCGGTTCGGACAGAACGTCGTCACAGTATTCGGCCGGGGCCTTTACTATGGTAGTTCATATGATCCCTTAGGGGCATCTTGCCGCTTCTTACGCTTGTCGGATGGCCGAAGCCCTTCACGCTTCCGCTAGCGCGAACTTATATATGCCTCGGCGCCTCCAGAATCGGTATACGTGGCCGGAGCCATTCCCGGAACGATTTACGCGGACTTAGAGAAAACCCTGCCGCTCCCGATACGGTTTGCGTGGCCGAAGCCACTCCCGGTACGGTTTACACGGACTTAGAGAAAACCTTGCCGCTCCCGATACGGTTTGCATGGCCGAAGCCACTCCCGGTACGGTTTACACGGACTTAGAGAAAACCTTGCCGCTCCCGATACGGTTTGCATGGCCGAAGCCACTCCCGGTACGGTTTACACGGACTTAGAGAGAATACCATGCCGCTCCCGATACGGTTTGCATGGCCGAAGCCACTCCCGGTACGGTTTACACGGACTTAGAGAAAACCTTGCCGCTCCCGATACGGTTTGCATGGCCGAAGCCACTCCCGGTACGGTTTACACGGACTTTAGAGAAAACCTTGCCGCTCCCGATACGGTTTGCATGGCCGAAGCCACTCCCGGTACGGTTTACACGGACTTAGAAAAAACCTTGCCGCTCCCGATACGGTTTGCGTGGCCGAAGCCACTCCCGGTACGGTTTACACGGACTTAGAGAAAACCTTGCCGCTCCCGATACGGTTTGCATGGCCGAAGCCACTCCCGGTACGGTTTACACGGACTTAGAGAAAACCTTGCCGCTCCCGATACGGTTTGCATGGCCGAAGCCACTCCCGGTACGGTTTACACGGACTTAGAGAGAATACCATGCCGCTCCCGATACGGTTTGCATGGCCGAAGCCACTCCCGGTACGGTTTACACGGACTTAGAGAAAACCTTGCCGCTCCCGATACGGTTTGCATGGCCGAAGCCACTCCCGATACGGTTTACACGGACTTAGAGAAAACCTTGCCGCTCCCGATACGGTTTGCATGGCCGAAGCCACTCCCGGTACGGTTTACACGGACTTAGAGAGAATACCAGGCCGCTCCCGATACGGTTTGCATGGCCGAAGCCACTCCCGGTACGGTTTACACGGACTTAGAGAAAACCTTGCCGCTCCCGATACGGTTTGCATGGCCGAAGCCACTCCCGGTACGGTTTACACGGACTTTAGAGAAAACCTTGCCGCTCCCGATACGGTTTGCATGGCCGAAGCCACTCCCGGTACGGTTTACACGGACTTAGAGAAAACCTTGCCGCTCCCGATACGGTTTGCATGGCCGAAGCCACTCCCGGTACGGTTTACACGGACTTTAGAGAAAACCTTGCCGCTCCCGATACGGTTTGCATGGCCGAAGCCACTCCCGGTACGGTTTACACGGACTTAGAGAGAATACCATGCCGCTCCCGATACGGTTTGCATGGCCGAAGCCACTCCCGGTACGGTTTACACGGACTTAGAGAAAACCTTGCCGCTCCCGATACGGTTTGCATGGCCGAAGCCACTCCCGGTACGGTTTACACGGACTTTAGAGAAAACCTTGCCGCTCCCGATACGGTTTGCATGGCCGAAGCCACTCCCGGTACGGTTTACACGGACTTTAGGGAAAACCATGCCGCTCCCGATACGGTTTGCATGGCCGAAGCCACTCCCGGTACGGTTTACACGGACTTAAGAGAAAACCATGTCGCTCCCGATACGGTTTGCATGGCCGAAGCCACTCCCGGTACGGTTTACACGGACTTTAGAGAAAACCTTGCCGCTCCCGATACGGTTTGCATGGCCGAAGCCACTCCCGATACGGTTTACACGGACTTAGAGAAAACCCTGACAAGTTTTTCTGAAAGAAAGCGAGTTCCTTTATTTATAGCCTCCGGCTAAAAAGCCTGGGGAGAGTTGACTTACATGTAATAACGCCGAAGGCGCTCCACATTCCATGTGCGAGGAAGGGGTTGGCCCGAAAGGGTTTCCAACCGGTAAGCTCCTCGTCTGATCACCTCCTTGACCCGGTAGGGCCCCTCCCAGTTGGGGGCAAGCTTCCCCGAGGCTTCGGCTGGCTTGGAAGCATGGGCATTCCTTAACACGAGATCCCCCACTTCAAAGCTCCGGGGCTTTACTCGAGTGTTATGGTACTTGGCCATTCGTTGCTGATAAGCCGCCAGTCGGATACGAGCTTTATCTCGGACCTCCTCAATGAGGTCCAAGTGGTCTTTCAGATTTTCCTCAGTGGCTTCCGCATTATAGGCAATGACTCTGGGAGAAGGGAGGCCGATCTCTATGGGAATGACGGCCTCTACCCTATAGGCCATGCGGAAGGGAGTTTCGCCGGTGGGGGTTCGGCTCGTCGTCCGATAGGCCCACAGGACACTCGGCAGTTCTTCCACCTATCGGCCCTTAGCTTCGCCGAGTCGGGTTTTCAATCCCTGCAAAAGGCTTCGGTTAGTGACTTCGGCTTGGCCGTTCGCTTGAGGATGCGCTACCGAAGTAAACTTGTGGAGTATGCCGAAGCTGGCGCAGTTATCACCGAACCGTCGGCTATCGAACTGCCTTCCGTTGTCTGAGATGATGGCTCGAGGGACGCCGAACCGACAAATGATGGACTTCCACACGAAGTTCCAAGCATTGCTGTCGGTTATTGAGGCGAGAGGTTCGGCCTCGACCCATTTGGTGAAGTAGTCGACTGCCACGATGAGGAATTTCCTTTGGCCGGTGGCGATGGGAAAAGGTCCCAGGATGTCGACTCCCCATTGGGCGAAAGGCCAGGGATCAGATAACGGGGTCAAGAGGGTGGCCGCCTGATGAGTGAGGGAGCTAAACCTCTGGCACTGGTCGCAGCGCCGCACGAGGGCTAAAGCGTCCTCTCGAAGCGTGGGCCACCAGTAGCCTTGCCTTAGGAGCTTGTGAGCCAGGGCCCTTCCTCCCGCATGCGCCCCGCACACCCCTTCGTGGACTTCCCTTATGGCGTAGTCGGCCTCGGCCGGGCCGAGGCACCGCAGCAAAGGTCGGCCAAATGATTTCTTGTACAACACCCCGTCCAAAAGGAGAAAGTGGGATGAGCGCTGCCCGATGCGCTTCGCCTCCCTAGGATCTGGAGGGACTTCTCCTTGGAGAAGGAAAGCGATGAGGGGAGTCATCCATGTCTCGGCTTCTGCTTCAGCAATCTGCATGGCTTCGGTTTCGCCGAGGCTGGGTTCGGCGAGCTCCTCGACGAGGATCATCCGGCCTCCGCCCCCGTCTTGGGTTGACGCCAGCCGGGAAAGGGCATCGGCCCGGGTATTCTCGGCTCTCGGGATCCTCACGATTTCACAAGAATCGAATTGAGCGAGGATCTTGCGAGTTACCTGGAGATAAGACGCCATCACTGCGTCCCGAGCCTCATACTCCCCGGAGACGTGGCCGGCGATTAACTGGGAATCGCTGAAGGCTTTTAAGTTCCGGACGCCGAGTTTCTTTGCGGCTTGGAGACCGGAAATGAGGGCTTCATACTCGGCGGCGTTGTTAGTTGCAGGAAAGGAGAAACGCAGGGCGTACTCCGTCACGACCCCTTCGGGTGATGCCAGGATCCATCCGGCGCCACTGCCCGTGGAGCACGCGGAGCCGTCTACGAAGAGTCGCCATTCGTCCGGTGGTGCCGGTGCTGAAAGAGCCTCGGCTTCAGCCACCTTGGGTTCTGGCTGCGACGTCGCGCAAGCGCCGGGGGTAAGCTCGGCGATGAAGTCTGCCAATGCTTGGGCTTTTATTGCTACTCGAGGGGCGTAGGAGATGTCGAACTCTCCTAGCTCAATTGCCCACTTCGCCAATCTGCCGGACACCTCTGGTCGGGAGAGAACCTGCCTCAAGGGCTGGTTGGTGAGGACTTTCACAGAATGGGCCAGGAAGTACGGCCGAAGCCTTCTTGCAGAAGTGACGAGGGCCAGAGCCAACTTTTCCAGGGCTTGGTACCGGAGTTCCGCTCCCTGAAGGGCTCGGCTGGTGTAATAAACGGGCTTCTGAATGCCTTCTTGCTCTCGGACGAGGACGGTGCTGAGGGCCGTCTCGGAGACTGCGAGGTATAGACTCAGAGGCTCTCCGGAAATCGGTTTTGACAGGATGGGGACTTTGGAGAGGTAGGCCTTCAACTGATTGAAGGCTGTCTGACACTCTTCCGTCCAGTCGAAGTTGTTGGCCTTCTTCAGCAGCTTGAAGAAGGGAAAACAGTAGTCGGCCGCCCTGGACATGAAGCGGCTGAGAGCTGCGATCCTCCCGTTCAGCTTCTGTACCTCTCGGAGGTTAGCCGGGGGGCGCATCTTTATGATGGCCGAAACCTTCTCGGGATTAGCCTCCACCCCTCGGTGCGTGACCATGTAGCCGAGGAACTTGCCGTAGGCTACCCCGAAGGCGCACTTGGCCGGGTTCAGCTTCATCTTGTACCGCCTGAGGGCGGAGAAAGTCTCGGCCAGGTCGGCCAGGTGCTCCGCAGCAACGCGGCTCTTCACCAACATGTCGTCTATATAGACTTCCATGTTTCGGCCGAGCTGCGCGGCGAATACCTTGTTGACCAGTCGCTGATATGTCGCGCCGGCGTTCTTCAGACCGAAGGGCATTCGGGTGTAGCAGTATAGACCCAAATCGGTGGTGAAGCTGGTCTTGCTCTCGTCGTCCGGATGCATCCGGATCTGGTGGTAGCCTGAATAGGCGTCGAGGAAGCTTAAGAGCTCGTGGCCAGAAGTGGCGTCCACCACCTGGTCTATCCGAGGCAGTGGAAAGCTGTCCATTGGACAGGCCTTGTTGAGGTTGGTGAAGTCCACGCACATGCGCCATTTGCCATCTTTCTTTGGCACCATGACCACATTGGCTATCCAGTCTGGATGATGCACCTCTCGGAGATGTCCGGCGTCCAGTCCCTTTTGTACTTCAGCCTGGATGGCGGCTCTCCTTTCCTGGTTGAAGGTGCGCCGCCTCTGCTTCACCGGAGGCTGATTGGGATCGGTATGGAGTCGGTGCTCTGCTACCTCCGGGTCCACCCCGGGCATGTCTGCCGGAGACCAGGCGAAGACGTCGAGGTTATTTTTCAAGAACTCGGTAAGCTTCTCCGCTTCACCTTTCTCCAGGCCGGAGCCTATCATCAGGACTCGTCCTTCGCCTCCTGGAACAGGGACGGCGAGGAGTGCTTCTCCCGGAGACGCTTCGGCTGATGACTCGATCGCTAGGGTTTCAGCTGCGTTCTTCCCTTTGACCGAAATCATGTAGCATTGCCGAGCGGCTTCTTGGTTTCCTTTGGCCTCGCCGATCCCGTGGTCGGTATGAAACTTCAGCTTCTGATGGAAGGATGAGGGCACGGCTCCGACCCCGCCGATGAGCCTTCGGCCGAATATGGCATTGTAGGCTGACTCGATCTTTACAACGGCAAAGTCCGTTTGAACGGTCAATTGCCGGGGGGCGGAGCCTAAGGTTACAGGAAGCCGAACAACACCTTCTACTCGGCAGGGCGAGCCGTTAAAACCGAAGAGAGGGCCCCGATGAGGCTTCATACTAGCCTCACTCAATCCCATTTTTTCGAAACAATCGTAAAACAAGATGTTTGGGGCGCTTCCATTATATACAAAGATCCTATGTACATCATAGTTATTTATTACAGCGTTGACGACGAGAGCGTCGTCGTGAGGGACCTGAACATCCGTCAGGTCCTCGGCGCCGAAGGTGATGTCTTCCAGACGAGGCCTCTTCGGCTCGCCCTCAACTACTGCTACTGTGCTACGCTGCCGCGGCCTGGACCCTTCCCCCGGTCCTCCGGATATCATCATGATAGACCCAGAACTGGGTCTTTGATGGGATGATTCAACCGGGGCCGAGGTGGCTTTGGGCGGAGGAGCGGCTTCTGTCGCTGAGGGCTACTGTTGTCTGGGCGCTGCAGGGGCGTCCTGGTTCTGTTGCGGTGGCTGCTCCCGGCGGTACTGCGGCAGTTTCCCCTCCCGGATGCTGCGGTCAATCTCTTCCCGGAGCTGCCGACACTCATCCGTCGTGTGGCCGATCTCCCGGTGGTATTCGCAATACCTGCCGGGATCCCTTCGGCGGGGATCGGTCTTGATGCGATCGGGCCGTCGGAGCATGCCTTTCACCTCCATGAGCATTCGGGAAGGGGGAGCAGGTAAGGGTAGGTACCGCGGCTGCGCGTCCCGTCGCCTCTCCCTGTCCCATTCCTCCCTGCGATAGCGCTTTCGCGAGGACTCCTGGTCCTCCGGCCGAGGTCGGACCACCTGGGGAGCAGGTGCCGAGATGGCTTCGGTGGCGCCTCTTCCTCTGGACAGCATCAGGGCCTCCCGGTTGATGTACTTGTGGGCCCGTGCCACAAGGTCCTGGAAGGTCGGGGGATGGCGCTTCCCAATGGAACCGAGGAGCCCCTCGTCCCGACACCCGCTGATCACGGCCGAAACCGCGATCGAGCTGTCGAGGTTCGGGATCTGGGCGGCCTCGGTCCGGAACCTGGTGAAGTAGTCCTGGAGAGTCTCGGCAGGACCTTGCCGAATAGCCAGCAGACTGGCGGAGGTCTTGCTCTGCCGGGTGGCATCATAGAACTGGTCGATAAACAACTGGCCCAACTGTGCTAAGGAGTGGATGGAGTTGGGGGCCAGCGTCTCAAACCAGGTGAGGGCGATCTTTTCAAGGGTGAGGGGGAAGAGACGGCAGCGGACTGCCTCGGAGATCCCCCGGACCCGAAGGTAGGAGTTGAACTTCCGGAAATGACAGACCGGATCTGTCATCCCATCATAGGGAGGGCCCTTCGGCAGCTTGAAGTCGGGGGGCACCTCAGTGGCCAGGAGCTCCGCCGTGAACGGGGTCTGCTCCAGGATGCTGCTGGCGAGGGGCGCCCCGTGAGGCCGGGACACCATCTGCTGCATCTCCTTGCGCATCGCCGTCAGCCGCTGGTCCAGGTCCGGGGCGGCCGATGTGGCGACGGATGGCCCTCCGATGCGGGCCGGATGGTACTCCGACGAAGCATAATCCTGCTCCGTCGGGCGATCGACGCGGGGAGCTCGGGCAGGCAATGCCGAGGGCTCGCTGCGCGCCGCCGCAGCTTCGTAGAGAGAGGCTGGCGCAGGCACCGGTCGGAACCGGGCGTCTTGTACTGAGTAGAGTGGGGGGAGCGGCGCCTGCTGGGGAGGCTGCCCCGTCAGTCCCATGCGCTGGGCGATGGCAGATACCATCTCCTGAAGAGGCGCTAGGGACGTGACGGCAGCGGCCAGCGTGGCCACCTGCTGCTGGAGTACCCCCACTCGGTCTTCCGAGCCGAAGGACTCCGGGATGGTCGGCAGAGGCGGGTTCGGCGGGGCAGATGGCGCGCCTTCGGAAAGCGGCATCTGTGCCGAAGCCTCCCGCGCTTCCGCTTCGCTCTGCCCGGATCGTCGGGTCACAGGTCGCTGAGACATGACTTGTTTTGTTGGTTTCCCACAGACGGCGCCACGTGATGTAGACTGGATCTATCACGACCGGATCCCGCAAACGGGGATCCGAAACAAGGGGGATCCGGAGCCGGTCCAGATCGAGCGGTGACGAGGGGACCCGACGGGGATCCACAGCGGGGCGAAGCCGAGGCCCTTTCGGAGTGAAGAGGATCCGCCCGCGGGGGGCGCGATCTGCCGCCGGAGCTGCTCTTGGATAGTGAGCCTCTGCTCCTTCGGTCGGATGAAGGCGCGGCGCGAGCAGGAGCTCCTGTCGACGGAGCTGTAGACGGGCGTCGGAGCCGAAGCCGGAAAGTCCGAGATCGGACGGGGGGACGGCTCGCTCTCCGACGAGGGGGTCCGAAGGCGCCTTCAGCGCGAGGCCGAGTCTCCTGGCGCGGGGCGACCGACGGGATCGCCCTCGGACGGCGAGTCCGAAGGCTACTTCAGCGTGAGACCGAGTCTCCTGGCGCGGGGCAGCCGGCGTTCGGCGTCGAGACCGGGGAGAGGAGTCCGAGGTCGGCGGCCGAGACCGACTCGGGGAGGTCGGCGATGATTCGAACCGAGCCCCTGCAGGAGGGAAAGAAGAAGAAGAACCAGTCAGCAGGAGTCTCGGGCGTCAGCCCTGGGGAACCCCCTCCGACGGTCAAGTTAGCTTCTGAAGAAGATTCGATTCAGGAAGCAAGAGGAAACAGCTAGAACCCTATTCGGACAGTGGTCCTTTAAGGGGTTTCGGAAGCTTAGAGGGGCATCCGTTTTTCCCACCACCCCTTTGGCCATAAGTAGCAGGATACTTATAGCGGAGGGTAGCGGATGGTTAACGGTGGCAGCTGATATAGGACTAAAAGGAGGCTTACTGATAAACCGCCATAGCGTCTGATCCGCCACCGGAGTGGGCCGGATTCGGCTACCGGGCCGGAGGGGGTTGGGCCGCTGACGGGCCGAAGCCTGCTGGGCCCTGGGCCGCCGTGCTGTTCCCGGGCCGTAGGCTGATGGGCCGCTGACGGGCTGAAGCCTGTTGGGCCGGGAGCGACGGGGCCGCTTATGGGCCGAGGGCTGCTGGGCCGCTAGCGGGCCGAAGGCCGCCGGAGGGCCTAGCACTGCTGCGGTTGGGCTGAATGGGGTTTGGGCCTGCTGCAATGGGCCGAATCGGATTCTGCCGCATCAGAATGTACTGAAAAGGTAATGCCAAGGTGTAATAAGACACGCTCTCAACATCATATGATAAGAATCTTTCTCAGAATGATCAATGAAATAACTCAAAGAAATCAATGGAATCAATCATGTCTCGATGAAAGAGACAAAGAAAGTAAAATAAGGTCGATCAACCTCCACAATTGGGAAGTACCCTAGGTCACAAATTCTACAGATTTTATCATGGAAAGCGATTACCAGTCAATGTGGACGTGCTGCAACCATGATGGATCTTAAAAGGAAACAAGAAATATCTGGAGATGAAGAATCCAAATAAGAAAGAATTCCAAAGATATCTTTAAGAAGACTTCAAAGATAATTGAGATCCTCAATTCAGAATGGAATATTTCATATCATGTTGAGATTTATTAAATCAATGGTCTAAAATTTAATCAATAATTAATTCTTATCGCAGTGATTTCAAAGTCCTATATAATGCATGCTGGGCTAAAATGAATAGATAAAATGAAATAAAATATAAATTAATTAATAATAATATTGTTAAATTGTCATTGATGAATCAAGACACCAATCTTATAATTCAATGCTAAGCCGAAGATCATTTGTCTACGCACCGTCTCACAAAAGCAGAACCATCGTCCTCATCAATTGACAAACTAAAGGCCTATCCGTGCGATTAAGAATTTTCTGGAATTATCTCTATTTTTGTTGAAAGAGAACTCAAATTCCAGTTTCATCAAAATCACAAGATCCTTGATATACTCTAATAAATATTTATCATATAGTAATGATAACGCAAATCAATTACATGAAAGAATACAAGGATAGAGATAACTACCTTTTTAGTCACGATTGGGACTCAATGAAACTCCCACAGTGGGACCTTTATTGAAATTTTCAACTCCATTTTTCCTTTCTTGATTTTCCTGCACTCAGAATTTGTCAGTAACTTCAAACAAACGGATAATCAACATAAAATATCAGTAAATATGGAATTTTCGGAAAAGTATTAGAAATTCAGAAAACTCATTAAATGGCGTCGTTGTTCACAAATGTCATTTAAATGACGTCGCCCCGTCTAGACGCCATTTAGCTTACAGAAATAGCTATTTGTTCTGACTACAATCCGAATTCTACTTTCTTTCATATAACTCCCTCTTCCAATTCGGAAAGGGCTTCCCAACTTCGCAAATCCTCTTATAAAATCTCCCTCTCTTCAATTCAATTCAATTCAACAAGTAATCAAGAGAAAAAGTTAGAGAATTCTCTCCAAAGTTCAAGAGAAAGAGGGGAAGAACAAAGAAGAATCAAGAGAAATTGAGCAATCATTTTATTCAAAGAGGATGGCAGATTCTTCAAAAGATTCTTCAAGTAAAAGGATGAGAAACATGATTGAAAAGCTTGAAGAAAGATGATTCTTCAAGTAAGCTATTCTCTCTCTAATCAAACTCTCTTCTTGCCACTCTCTACATGTCCTCCATATTCTTCATGGACATGATATAACTATTTTAAATTTTTATTCAAGGGATATCCTTTCTTCCCCGATCTAAGACGATTTTCTTCTCTTCCATGGATCCAAAAATTAGTTAACAAAATCAATCTCTCCATGCAATCATACATATCCAAGTGGCATATTCAAGGATTAATCATCCATGCCAAACATTACAAGAGCACATGTATGGATTGGGCTGCAATGGACGCTTTAATCGAACTGTGGCATCCTTAAACTCATATTTTTCTTTTCTCCACATTCGAAGTCACTATCCTAAAGTTGAACTCTTATTGGGTCTTCCTAAGCTTAAGGTCAACAATGATGAACTCAATTTGACTGAGATGATGCTCATGAGGGAAAAGATTAGTGGTCATCAATTCTTGGAAAAGATCATGAAGAATCCAAAAGAAATTCACGGTTGTCTTACTCAGAACAGAATCAATCTTGCAAAACTAGTTGAATGGACCTTAAAAAGGATAGAAAATCTCAAGGAATAAGATACAGAGGCTGTAATGATGGTATTCACTAGATATTTGACTGGAGCTCTACTATTCCCTGCCCAAGATAATATTTTAGAAGATGATCAAATCAGCGCAATCAATGGGATTTTTGAAAGGAAACAGATCAGCATAACGATTCTAGCATACCTCTACAGTGGGCTCTCTGCTGCTTCTACAAGTCAGCTTCCTTATGGCAGTATGTTGCTCTTGGTTCTATGAATGGAATTCCACTTCAAGTTCAACCATAATGAGAAAAATGTTCCAAGGATATCCCAAATGTACCAGCGCAGTCCTATCTTCCGTATTGCCAACATTGTAAAGTTTAATGACAACATGACCAATCGAATGCCTAACCTCAAAACTCGAGCTAACTGGCGCGTTTATTTCAAGACTATGCCAAGAACTAGATTCGAATCCACGCCACTTGATCTCATAGAAAAGACAGTTCGAGTGCGACGTAGTGCTGGCACAGAGCTCTGATTGATCGGGACGACCGAGTTCGTTCTCTATAACCCACAACGCTGTCATCCTCAACTTGGTATGCCTCGCTATCAATTTCTGCAAATATCATCTCTTTCTCCAATTAAGAAACGGGCTTTAGGAACTGACAAAGATTTCGAGGCGACTGAACTCATTGCAACTTTATGGAACATCGAATTCACATGTTCTGTAAAAACTCCTCATGAAGCTAATCGAGAATTATGGAAAACATATGTAAAGGAGCTTAAGAAAATCCGACCTTAAAAGCTCTCAATCCTCACCTTCCAACTTAATGTATTTTCTGCTTTATTTTTAATGAAGAATTATTCCTTTATTGCAATAAAATCTTTCATTAATATCGTGCAATTCTGAGATTTTCCTTGAATAACATTGTGATTTTTCCTCAAAATATCAAGGTTTGGGCTAATTTGATTCAAATCGCGTCGACTCAGAGAGACGCGTTTCAGTCCAATTCAATTTTCCAAAATAAATATTTAATCCTTTAAAGACCCAAATCGCGTCTTGTCAGGCTCTTTCTCTCTCCTATTTTTCAGAGATTTCCAACCATTAATCCACTGAATCGCGTCTTCCTTGAGAGATGCGTATCTCTAATTAATCTGTAGTTATGTGGTATGGCCCTGACCGAAAAAAGTGATAAATTCCAAAAGGCGTCGCCCATAGGGGACGCGTTTAACGAAATTCAAAACTTTTCTCTTGCCTCCTCAGTTTGTGCGCCACAGAATTGCGTCACTGTTCCCAGACGCGGTTTAACAAATTCTAACAGGGTCACGCGAGCCCGAGCCCCTTTCTTCCTCATTCTCTCTTTGGCTTTCTCTCTTTTCACTCCTCCTTCTTCTCCGGTGATAACCGGCACTCCCCTCTTGTTCCGGCCATCTCTCTCAACTCCGGCGAGCTTCTCCAACTCTGGGGAGCTTCTCTAGCCACCCTCTCTTATCTCTACGCTCTCTTTCTCATTCACAAGCTCTTTCTCACTCTCTTGAGCTCTCTCTCCAACACGGTCCTATGGAGCAAGGAGGGTTGAGCGGGATTGGCAAACGTCACCGAATCACCGCCATCGAAGTGGTGGAATTGCCCGACGGCGAGGAAGTTCCCGAAACGGACGGCGAAGCAGCAGCGGGACTCGCGGAGGTGGCGGCTTTTATGGAAGCCGAAGAAGCACCACCCGCGGCTCAAAAGGGCGAAATGGCAGCGGCACCGGCCGAGGAAGCCGGTCCACGTTTGGTAAACCTTAAAAAACCCTATTTTATATGTTAGATTTCAATTTTGGGGGGAAAGAGGAGCTCCACCACAGGTTCTCAGAACCTGTGGTGAATGGCGTCTGGGTACAGGGACGCCTTTTGAAACGCGTCAGCCTAGCCCGACGCCATTCAAAAAAGTTGGTCAATTGTCTTAAAAATTGATTATTAATATTCTGACAATGATTTTAATCAACTATCTGGACAATGTAGGACACGATGAGGACCAAGATCTTATGGGATCTAGTGGTAGCTGCTTATAAAGGTCTCTCGAACTTCCAAAAGGCGCGACTAGCGGAGATGGGCTTTAAGGAGATCCTAGAGATTGAGCCATTCTAGATAGATTTAGTGTTGCTGCAGGTTCTTAGAGAGCGATGGCACGTTGAGAGTCAGGCATTTCTGATGCCCTGGAGACACATGATCTCCAGTCTCGAGGACGTCACTAGGATCATCGACCTTCGTGTGGAAGGTCGGGCAATTAGTGGAATCACATATCCCGATTACCGAGAGTTAGCATTAGAGCTCCTAGGATTAGAGGTGACAGGGATTGAGGGCTAAGAGTCTCAGACTCTCTTGAGAACAGTCGTCAAGAGATCCTTAAGATTAGTAGAGCTTAGGCAGCAGACGGATGAGTCTCGAGAGAAGTTGAGAGAAAGACTAGCTAGGGTAGCTAGTGCAGTCTATTACCAGGATCCGAATGATAGGGCTAGTGTAGATAAAGACCTTAGGAGGTTTTTAATGTTTTTCTTTGGTAGGCTTCTCTTTGGGACGAAGGGCGACTACATCCACTGTCGTTTCCTGAGTCTCCTTTCGGATCTTGATAGGCTAGGCGAGTATGCCTGGGGTGCGGCCCTTCTGGCCCACCTCTTCACTGATCTCTCTGTCGTCACACCAGACCAGGAGACCACCATCAGCGGCTTCGCGTCATTCCTCCAGGTATTATCTTATTTTAAATCTATTCATTTCATTAAATGCTTATGATGCAATGCATATGGTCATAATGATTCTAACCTATATGTTCTTATATGTAGATCTCGTCATATTATTACTTCCCTCTGGGCCGGGCGAGGCCTTCTCTCCAGCCAGCGGCGGTACCGTTGGCCCGACGGTGGCGTCCGATAGTGGACATGGCGTCACAGCATCACCAACTGACAGCTCAATTCCTCAACTACCCAGAGCTACTGGTCAGTTTTAATTCTTTTCTTTCAATTATTAACTATTTCATAGTTTATTAGAATGTTTAAACATTTAATTAAAATTAATTACAATGTCTTGTAGAGTGTTTAAATATTTTATTAGCATGTTTAATTAATTTAATTAATTATTTTTATTAACATGTCTGTTTGATATTTAATTGATTTAGTTAAATGTTAAATGATTGATGAGGAATATTTGAATTTACATCTTATTAGATGTTTATTGCTTTGAACATGACACAGTTTATTGATTTATTTTATTATTAGTTTTATATGTGATATGCAATGCGATTAACCTACGTGAATACAGGTTATTTGGCATCTATACCTCAGTATGGATGATGCAGGACAGCCCCGGGTAGAGTAGGGATGGGGTCGATTCGGGCGCCAGGCGTGGCGGCATTGCATAAACGAGATAGCCCTCCTACACATGAGGCTGGTGATGCAGACACTTGGGCTGCATCAAGAGTGGGTAGAGGAGGAGAGCCCAGAGGGGATCAGGAGAACTATGTGGGGCAAGCAAGCCCGCACTAAGTGGAGCGTTAAGTTCCCGGATCAGCGGGACGACTGGTACCGATATGGGATACCGGTAGAGTCATAAGCGGTGAGCAGCGATGCTTATCTTCAGCACAACCAAACCCACTATGCTACCCACCTCCAACTACTCCGTCTTCTCGATGTAAGTATATTGATGTGTATGACATGATTGCTTCTTTCATTTTATTAATTATCTTGCTTATATTTGTGAATGTATGATATGATATGGTATGAATATGTAGGATGCGTGGGATGCCACCATCATCACCCTCCGGGGCAACCTCCAGGATGCAGAGGCCCAACTGAAGTAGATGCAGAAGGAACTGAATGAACTGATAAACATGATATGCATAAATGAAACATGAATGCTTCCTTTTATTAAATTTTTTTGACACTCGCACACTGACGGTGGTCTCTTCTATTACAGCGCACCGCCTACACTTACGCGGCTCCTCCCTCGTCTTCTGCCAGCGCTTCTTTTTCCAGTGCTTCTCACGAGCCTACCATCACTTACTTGCGGAGTCAGTTGGCCCTAGCCATCTGCCGAGCCATTCAGGCTGAGGAGGATGCTACTGTCCGGGTAAGTCTTCAACTTACTTTCTTCATTTCCGCATGGTACTCTTTGCTTGCTTGATTAGTTGACTGACAGTGTCTTCTGTTGCAGGTTCAAGAACTCTGTCAAACTCTCGAGGAGGCTCGAGGTAGAGCGGCCCATGTCACTAAGTTGGAGGAGCAACTGGCGAGGCTCTCTACAGGCGACCTTCCTCAGAAGCTTGCACGCCTCCGGTCACGTCTGGAGGTCATTACTAAGGTGAGGGAACATGAGCAGCAGGAGAGGTACCAGATTGACGCAGAGATGTCTTCTCTCCGAGTCCAGCTTGGAGTTGCCGAGCATGAGAGGCACAGTATAGAGGAACGTTATCGACGTGCTCGTTTGCGGGCTCAGGAGCGGGGACAGGCGAGTGCCTTCACCGCGAGCGTTGCGATCTCTTCGGGCCAGGTGGGGCCGAGTGCTATGGGACCACCACCTCTGCCAACTCGTGGACCAGATGGACTGGATGAGGCCCAGATTCAGTATGACGAGGGCGCGGGTGAGAGTCAACCATGAGGGCTGCTTGCTGTATCTTTTCATTTTGTTGTATCTTCCTTTTATGAAGTCTTATTGATGGACTTTTCATCCTGTATATAAAAGTTTTGACATATGAGAAGGAAACCTTTTCATACTTGATTTTTCTGTCGACTTTTCTTTCCTTGTTCCTGTGTCCTGTGCATGGCTTGACAAACATGTTAAATATCCGTTCTAGTTTAGCCCCTTGCCCAGTTAAGTAACTGGTTACTTTGTCCTATCCTTAGTAGAAGGGTCAAGGGGCAAAGCTTTTATTTAATGAAGGCGAAATAACGGAACTAAAGGAGAAATAAATGATAAAATGCAACATACAAGCATGCAAATGCTCATTGAACACTCATGATATGGCAGACAAATGCTAATTGAAATATGTTTGTTTTGCAATTGTAATTTTCAAAATATCTAGTTTTTTTTTTTGAAATATTCAATTTTTTGTGATTTTGAATTATTCAATTTTTTTTTGTGGTTTTGAAATATTCAATTTTTTTGTTTTGAAATATTCAATTTTTTTTGTTTTGAAATATTCAAATTTTTTTTGTAATTTTCAAATATCCATTTTTTTTATTTTTGAAATATTCATTTTTTTTGTAATTTTCAAATATTCATTTATTCCTAAAGACCAGCATGGTAAATGGATCGAAAGAGTTTACTTATTCGTCACCTTAATTCCCTAATCATTCTTTAATAACCTAATCCGAGTTCATCGTGCTTTTATTGTGCTTATATCCTCGATCTCATTTGATGATCTGACCCTCAGTCGACTTAGACCATTCTATAAGCTTGGAGTACGTCCCTTAGAGAGAAAGGAAGAAATGGTCTAGAAAGCTCCTGAGAGGTTTTCGGAGACCCAGGAAGATGTACGTCCTCTACCTTATTGTCCGTTAGGGTTCGGTTATTTTCACTTTGCGGGATATTTTTGACCTTGTGCACCCTTTCATTTGGATATTTATGGCCTTTTGATTTGACGTTTGTGGCCTTTTGTACCTAATTTGGCTTTTGCCTTTCTGATTTTTCTTTTGTGGGGCGGATCTTTTCCCTTTCTTTTTTTTATGACGGCCTCCTACTAAGACGGCCACATGGGATTAGAACACCTATTGTCCATTATGAGATACAAAACCCTACAAATTTTGACTTTCTTTTTGGGGTTAATTATGTCTCATAAGGAGGATTGATTTCTAATAAAATAAGTTCAACCCTTATCGCCCCACAATTTTGAGATTACTTTGAGTTGTGTGCTAAAATATCTTGTTATTCTGTGCCCTCCACACTCACTCAAACCCCCAAAGTACTCACTGGGTAGTCTAGGTACAACTTGTTCGGCAGCCAAGTGAGAGTCCTTAGCTTGCGGAGGCTCATGGAGGTTCTTTATTGATAGAGACTAGTCACACCTAAGTAAGAATCCCCAGGTGGAGGGTCAGATCCCGAAGGAGCATGTCTCTCAAAGAGATGGTGTCGTCTCTTCTCAAAACTTGTATACTACAACCCCAAATAAGCCCTAAAAGGAAACCACCAAACCTATTCACGGGAAAAAAAAAAAAAAGAATGATGGGCCTAAAACAGGTGGATGGCCAATAAGCATGCCGTTACCAAAATAAACGGCCAACTATCTAGCCGTTGGCAGGACTAAATGGCCAGCCATCTGGCCATTAGGAATACTAAACGGCCAAATCTAGGCGTTTAAAGTGATGGACGGCCAGGTAACTAGCTGTTTACTAAAGTAGACGGCCAAATACTTGGCCGTTCAGAATAGTGGATGGCAGCAAGAGATGCCGTCTACTGTAAATGATCTTCAAACATTACCACATGCCCAACGGTGTTGGAGGGTCTCACTGTGATCGCCAGAGGGTTGTAGGTGCCCGAATCATCTCCCTCTCCTCTCTTCTTCGTGAAAACTTTAGAAGCCTATGGGACTACAACGCGGTGATGAAGAAAAAAGGAAATGATTGTGATCGCCAGGAGCATTATCGTGGGACCCGTGCTCCGCGGGTTGAAGGAAGTGATCGTGTCTAAAGCTCACAGGGATTGAAGGTTCCTCCTCTTCATCTCTAGCCGGCCAAGATGAAAAATTGGGTATATGTGCTTGTGGTTCCTATTCATGCAGAAACAAAATTAAAAGGACAATTGGAGGGGATCGCACCAGTTGGGTAGTTGGGAGGGAAAGTGACAAGTGGTATAGCCACTCACCTCCCATTTTTTATTTTGGAAAATCTCTGAGAATATATGCTAAAGATGTCCTAGATGATGCATGCAAGTGCGTGTGTGACAATGAGTGGGAATGAGTGAAATTAAAAAAAAAAGAATGCAAGTGTTGTGAAGATGTAGGGAATGAAAGGAAGGAGAAGATGGAGTTGAGAAGGCAAGCCCGTCAGAGTCCGATGGATGGATTTGAGAAGGCAAGTCCGTCAGAGAGTCCGGTGGGATGGATGTCAATAGGCGCAAGGACTCCTCCTGTTTCCCTCCTCCTCTTTAAGATTTTGGCTCGTATTCTGTTATCCCTCGCATTCCTTCTCAACCTCTATCCCATTCATCTGGATGGGATATTTATAGACATGTCCGAAAAACCTTAAAATAGGGTCTAAATCCCCGTTAATGAGCAAAGGACCAATCAGATATGGTCAATGAGGGGGATCATGGTCCCAGGAATCGGTTAGTGGCATGTACTCGGAGTTAGTGGGACATGTATGTCGAGTCTTGGGGAGAATGTGGGTCGAATAAGTCTAGCTTTCCAGTTTACTAGAAGGCCAGAGACCTAGCCATCCAATAATTGGAAGGTCAGAGACCTAGCCGTCCAATAGATTAGGAGGCTAGCACCTAGGCCGTCTAGTAAACTAGAAGGCCAGCAACCTGGCCGTCCAATAAACTGGGAGGCCATATCTATGTCCACCTAGCCAACTATGGCCTATTTGCAAAAAGGTTCGAAAATGGTCTTAATAATTGGGTTATTTGGGGTCAAAGTGGATAGGAAATAGTAGTCATGCACATGATATCCAATCTGAAACCACAGGGTGGCCAAAATCAGACGTCTACAACAACCTCCAAGCCTATGGAGTTGCTTCACATGGATCTCTTTGGGCCTATTAGGACAACTAGTCTAGGTGGAAAGAACTATGAATTTGTCATGGTTGATGACTACTCTAAGTTTACATGGGTGACTTTCTTGAAAAATAAGTTAGATACACTAGAGACATTTTAGAAGTTCAGTAGAGTAGTATAGAAGGAGTAGAAATTCAACATCATCTCCATCAAATCATATTATAGAGGATAATTTGATAATACTGAGCTCAAAGATTATGTAATGAGCAAGGAATACAACATAACTTCTCAGCATCAAGGACACCTCAGCAGAATAGTGTAGCAGAAAGGAAGAATAGAACACTACTGGATATGGCAAGAACCATGCTATCAGAAATAAATCTACCAAGATATTTTGGACATAAGTTGTAAACACAGCATGCTACATCGTCAACAGAGCAATGATCAGGCATTCTGAAGAAAATCCCATATGAGTTGTACAAAGTAAAGAAATCAAAGATTGTCATCTAAAGCCATTTGGATGCAAATCCTATATTCTCAACAATGGCAAGGACAACATTGGCAAGCTTGATGCCAAATCAGATGAAGGTTTGTTCCTTGGATACATTTCTAAATCTCATGGTTATAGAGTATTTAATGAAAGAACTTTATTAATAGAACAAACTATTTATATTATATTTGATGAGACTAATGATTCTTCAAAAGAAAGAGAAAGGTATTATGATGATGATGCAGGTGAATTGATTAAGAAGATGGACAAGCTGGACTTGGATCAAATTGAAATAGAAGATCTACCTTTGGAAGAGCTATAGCAAAGTAAAGATCAAGATGAAGACATACCCAAGGAGTGGAGATATCACAGAGATCATCCCAAGAAAAATATGCTTGGAGATCTAAAATAGGGAGTTCAAATCAGGAGTAAAACTATTCCTTGTGATTACACTACTTTTGTTTCTCAATTTAAGCCAAAAACAGTCAATGAAGATGAATCGTGGTTTCAAGTCATGCACGAAGAATTGAACTAGTTCCAGAAAAATTAAGTTTGGTCTCTTGTGCTTAAGCCATTAGATCATCCAGTAATAACCACCAAATAGGTGTTTAAAAACAAATTGAATGAATATGGTGTAATTACTAGAAATAAGGCTAGACTGGTTACTCAAGACTATAGTCAGGAGGAAGGCATAGATTATGATGAAACCTATGCCCTAGTTCCCAAACTTGAGACTATTCAGATTCTACTTGCATATGCATCAGTATTCAATTTAAAATTATTTGAAATAGATGTTAAAAGTATATTTTTAAATAATTTTGTAAAGGAAGAAGTTTATGTTAAACAACCTCTAGGTTTTAAAGATCATGCTTTACCAAACCATATTTTCAAAGTGCATAAGGCACTATATGGTTTGAAACAAGCTCTTAGAGCTTGGAGTGAAAGACTAAGTGCTTTTCTCATCCATCATAATTTCAGTAGAAATAGAGTAGATAGCATTTTATTTATTCTATATAATAAAGAAGAGACTTAGATAGTTCAAATATGTGTAGATGACATTATTTTTTGAGCAACTAATAAATTTCTTTGTAAGAAATTTGAAAAGTTAATACAGGGAAAATTTGATATGAGCTTAATGGGAGAACTAAGCTACTTCCATAGACTACAAATCAGGTAAATGAAAGAAACAATCTACATACGTCAAGCCAAGTACATGAAGGACCTACTAAAGAAGTATCGCCTTGATAAAGCTAAGGCGTTGACAACTCCCATGAGCACCTCCACCAAACTAGATCTAGATCTTCAAGGTAAAAGTGTAGATTAAAAGATTTACAGAGGTATGATAGGATCTCTACTGTATTTAACTGCTCGTAGACCAGACATTTTATTTAGTATATGAATGTGTACTCGGTTTCAAGTAGATCCTAAATAATCTCATTTGACTTGTGTCAAAAGAATCTTTAGGTATCTAGTTGATACCAGTGAATTAGGACTTTGGTATCCCAAGAGATATAATTTCAATTTGCTTGGATATTCTGATGTTGACTATGCTAATTGCAAGATAGATAAAAAAAAAAGCACCAGTGGTACTTGTCAATTTCCTGCAGGTTGCGTAATTTCATGGTCCTCCAAGAAGTAGAATTCTATAGCCTTGTCAATAG
The DNA here is from genome assembly GCA_030544215.1 of Zantedeschia hybrid cultivar. NCBI lineage: Eukaryota > Viridiplantae > Streptophyta > Magnoliopsida > Alismatales > Araceae > Zantedeschia > Zantedeschia hybrid cultivar. Next base: position 58,383,416 of record JARZZO010000008.1, on the reverse strand, counting down.
CAGAAGAAGAATATGTAGCAGCTAGAAGCTGTTGCGCTCAATTGTTGTAGATCAAGCACCAAATAGAGGACTTTGGATTCAAGTTAGATAGAATTCCCATGATGTGTAACAACACTAGCATCATCAACCTGACAAAGAATCTAATTCAACATTCCAAGACCAAGCATATTGAGGTCAGACATCATTTTATTAGAGACCATGCAGCTAATGATAGTATTAATATGAATTTTGTTGATACTTTGCATCAACCAAATGACAACTTCACAACACCCCTTCCTGAAGATAGATTTACCTCTATCAGAAGAGAATTGGACATGTGCAATTTGTGAGGATGTTAATTAGTTTTTGAATAATCAAAAATATGAATAGACTCTCAAATTGTATGAGTAGATTGATCACTTTTGTCTGTTTAATTGAAAACTCCTTATTAATCGATTCACCTGTTGACTTAATCGCTACTTTAATCGCTTCTCTGATTAAGGACTCTTAATTGATTCAACTTAAATCGTTAATCAATTAACTCTTTATTCTATAATTTGTGCTAAATTGCTTTGAAGTTAATCGATTAGCTATTAGCATTCTTAAATTGATTCACTCCATTAATCGATATTCCACCTTAATCGATTTCCCTAGATAATGGTTACCTTTGTTGCCTATTAATCAATTCATTCTATTAGTCGATGTCTTGCCTTTAATCGATACTATTCATTAATCAATATGTTCACCTAATTGATTCAACTCTCCTTAACCTATTAAAGATGCCAGTTCTATTCAATTATAGTATACTCTGTAATCGATTATCCTTCAGATCCATTACTTCTCACTTCGATTATGGGTATCCTGTTAATCAATCTCTTTTTTTTTAATTCATAGACCACCTTTTGACCGAGTGCCTATATAAAGAGAGGATTTGACCATTCTTCTTCCCTCCTTCCAAAAGCTATAGCCTTCGTCTTCCTTGCTCTTGAATCCTCCTGCGTAAAGAAAGATTCTTTGGTTTTCCATCTTCAAGCTTGATCTTGTTTGAAAGGTAAAAAAAATTTTCTCATCTTGACCTCCTCTATCTTTTCCCTATGTTTATTCAGTGATTTGATCATTTTTTTTCTCATTTTGCGCACTTTCTAAACCCCTAGAATTGTTGAGATGACCACTTCTACTTCTGCATCTCACTCCCCAGCCACTGGAGTCGAAGTTGTTGCTCCAACAGGTTCTGCAGTGCATTTGATTTCGATGACAAAACATTAATGATTCTTAACAATCAAGGTAGATTTCTGCAACTGCAAGAGAGTAGATTTAGCATATTTGAACAAGAAAGGCCTTGAGAAAGTAGAGAAGCTATTAGTCGAGCTAAAGTAGAAGCAAATATCTGAGACTAGTGAGCCATTATACAAAGATTTGGTGAAGGCCTTCTATGCGAATGTTGTGGAGAAGACCAGCAGCTCCATCATCAGCAACACTAAAGGGAAAAGGATTGAAGTGTCTATTAACTTATCGGAGCATCTATTTTGATGTGCAACAACTGGGCTAAGTCCAGATGCCAATGTGGACAGTGTGACCAAGGCTAAAACTATAGTTGGGACGAGATATGTGCTGAAGAAAGGGTGTGTGGATGTCACCTAGTTATTAGTAGAGAAGAGGATGTTGCACTTGATAACAGCACATCTTCTAGTTAGTAGAAGAGCTACCTTCTCAGTGCTGACACAAAAGGACTCATATTTTCTTTATTGGATGCCAAAGAGAGTAGATGTGAATATGCCTACTCACATTATCTGGAGAAGCTAAAGAAGCATCAGAAATCTTACAATGTCTGTCTTTCCTACGGTCATCTACTTAGAGTAATCTTTAAGCATTTTAGAATGGACTTCAGAGATGAAAAAGAGATGTTCCACCTGCTCTTGACTTCAAGTAGCTTGAAGAGAAGTTAGTTCTCATTTGTTGATGGCAGATGGTTCAAATCCGCAGTCCCTCCAGAGGACCCAGAGATCCTATTGGGCCAGGCAGCATAAGCAACAACAGTAGAGCAACAAGAAGTAGCAGCAGCAGCAGTGGTATCAACAGAGGAAATAGCACCAGTAGTATCAGCAAAAACAGTAGCAACAACACCATATATCATAGAAGTTGTGGACCCTCTATAACCAAAAGCTACTGCAGATGTAGAGATGCAAGATCAGCCTGCAGACATCTACGCTGAAGGATCCATTCCTCAACTAGCATGTGTTGAGGGGCAACCATCTAGTGAGGGGTACATGATTTATGCATCCTAAAATAGAATCCATATCCTCTCCTCCTCCTCCATCCATGCCTCAAAAAGAATAAGTGAGAAAGAGGCAAGAAAATAGGCCAGACAGATTTATTAAAGTAATGAAGATATTGGATCAGCAACAGGCTGATCTAGATGAGTTGAAGTCTAAGATGACGGAAATGAAGAGCTTATTAGGGGATGTGCTCAGATCTGTGTCAGAACTAAGATTACGATAGATGAGAAGAAAGATTATCCTAGTAAGAAGAAGAAGGATTGGAGTGGAGCTACTTTGCCTCCCACCTTACCTTCTCCTTCCTCTCCTATAGAACCTTCCTCACCTAAAGAGCCTACACCCTCTAGAGAACCTACTCCTCCTAGAGTTTCCTCTCCTATGCATCCTTCATCTCCACCTCTACTTGTTGAGTTTGTGGCTGAAGAACCTTCTTCTCCTCAACCACTTCCTGTTGTTCCTGACTCAACACCCTCTACAATTCCTCTCTCTGAGAGTGTTAACATCTTAGATAACGTTCCTACACCCTTCAGCCATCCATCCACTTTCAGAACCATCTGAGGAACCTACCACTTCAAGAACTTTACCATCTCACCCACCTTCAGAATCATCTAGTGCACCTCAAACTGAGGTTGTTCTACCAGTACCTATTGGTCTTTCAACTTTTTTTAATCCATCAGATATTCTCAGTTCCTCCTGTAGACCTTATAAACCTTTTCATCCTAGTGGACCTTCTTCATCAGAATCTACTCACTCTAATGATGAGCATTCATCAGGGTCACTATCTCCTTCTCTCCCACTTTTGTTGTACCTCCTCCACAATCTTTTATGGAGTCGGCTCCTGCCTCTTCTGGACTAGAGACCACTTCTCACATGATGTTCTCAATCAAGCTAGAACTAGAAATGGGTAAAGAGCCAGAAATTGAGGATGACACTCTCTCAGTAAATGTCTTGGTGTCCCCTAAGAAGAAAACGAAGACAAAATCATCTGCAAAGGGGTCTAAGAAGCAGAAGAAGAGAAGGGTCAGAACACCAACACATATGTTCCCTCTCGTCAAGGATATATTTCCTACTATTCCAAAAAGGAGATTGTTGTATATAGATTGCTTGGAAAGGAATGCTAGGTTAGAAGTATTGGAGCTTCATGTATTATCTCTAGATGAATACATTGAGCAATATATTACTCAACACAAGATCACCAGTCAGGAAGTTAAGACTGTCATAGAGAATTCAGCATTCCAAATTGAAGAAGAGTGGAGAAAGGATCATTTTATAGATGTCTTCAAGTTTACCAGGAACAACCTCAGTAGAGCTGTGTAAGGTTTGCCTCCATGGACACTGCTTGAACAGATGGAGGCCATACATGAGCCCAAGTGGGGCAGATATAAGGAAACAACAAAGTAGGAATATAGAAGCTTTTTGCACTTTAATGAGAGGAGAAGGGCTACAAATGCACTAGAGCTTCTGTTAGGTCAATTTCAATATCTCATTCGGGTGGCATAGCTAGCTCAACAAGGACCCTAGATTGAGCTCTCAATGGACCTTGACTTGAAGTCCATCCCATGTTGTATTAAGTACCCCCAAGTGCACTACCTTATGATGGATACACCCATGGGGGGGCAAATTATGGAGTTGTATGCCAAGGTAAAAGCCAAACAGTATGTTAAGTTCCACACTGTGTCGTCTTTCCCTCAGTTTCTGAAACGAGCTCTTAATAAGGATGTGATCTCCTCGGAAGCATTAACTCAGGTCTATTCTCAAGCTAAGAGATACAATCAAGAAGAATGGGCACAGGCTTATCTAGAGGCCCATAAGTAGATGTTGGATATTAATAGAGAGAGAGGTCCCAAAAGGAAGAATCCACTGATTGTGAGAGAATTTGAGGATCAGCAGTTCATAGCTCACTCTGACTAAGATTTATACTACAGAATACAGTGCAAGGATGCAGAGAAGCTACGAATAGTACTGTCAAAAGAAAATTGAGGCTGGTCAACCCACTGAACTCTCCTCAGAGGCCTTCCTATCCATATCAGAATTCCTTGAACATAAGACCTAGGAGATAATCACAACTCATATTCTCATGGTTCCCCAATCTTTTATGTGATTCCTGTGATCATCTCTCTATACCTTCCCCTTTCTCCTTTTTGAGTGATTGACAAAAAGAGGGAGAAATAATCTAGCCAACAAACTATATCACATTTCTTAAATTCATTCAAAGTACATAATTATATTCCTAGCATATAGCTTTTTGTTCTAAATGTTCTTTGATCTCTATGTGTGATGTGCTTAAACTATGTGTTATATTCTTACATTTTCAGAAGTTTTCTTATCACCAAAAAGAGAGAGATTGTTGAGTAATTTGTGTCTTTATTTTACTCCTATATTTTTGTGATAGCAAACAATAAAAATATTAGCAATAAGTATTCTTTACTTTTCCTTTGATAGCTTAATTTAATCTATTTTTATACTGTTAGTTTCAATGTTGCATGCTCAGTTCATGACTTAGTCGATTTCAGGAGATCTATGATCATCGATTACAGACTTAATTGGTATATTGATTAAGCCTTTATCGCAAATTGATTAATGTCATATTTACAAGTTTTGTCTCAGTTAATTGATTATGTCTTCTATTCGAGTACATGACTCACTTCGATTAACGTTATAGACCTAATCAATTGAGTGCTTTATATTCGACTTTGATTAATGTTATGACTCTAATCGATTAAATGTTTTAAGTTTCTCACTTTGATTAATGTTATAGCTCTAATCAATTGAGTACTCTATTCTCACTTCGATTAAGTTATAGTTCTAATCGATTGAGTGTTTTAATTTTCAATTTTGATTAATGTTATAGCTCTAATCGATTGAGTTTTTAAGTTTCAACTTCGATTAACATCACAGACCTAATCGATTATGTGTTTCAATTTCGACTTCGATTAATGTTGTCGTTCTAATCGATTAATTGTTTCACTTCAATTACTGATATCTATTTAATCGATTAGTCTTGGTGTTTGTAAAAATTAATTGGTCTGTTTACTCTTTAATCATCGTTTTGATAAAATCGATTAGCCTTATCGATTAACATTCCAATTACTATTTTACGACTAATCGATTATGCTCTCGATGCTTACAACTTCAATTACCGTTGTATGATTAATCGATTACTCTCAACTTTACAACTTCGATTACCACCTTGTGTCTAATCAATTTTTGTATTACATTAATTATTTTTGAGACTCGAACTGAACTTTGATTATCTTTATCTTCTCAAATTGATTAACATCTGGGTTCGATTGATAAGCCATCTCACTTTGACTACTTGTATCTTCTAGCATACCACTTTAACATCAATTTAGTGTGTCTTCTAGTTGATTATGTGCCTCATTTAGTCAATGGCTACTATTTAAATCTAAGTGTTTACACAATGAACTTTTACTTTATTGAAACCTGTGACCTGTCTAACCATATATGTGTCAAAACTTTTGTTGGTCATTGTGCTTACCTTCTTTTTGTATTATATTATATCAACTTGAGAATACCTACAGCTCTAGCTAACATCTTTTTACATCTGGTCAAACTTCCTAGGACTCTAAACTGTTATATTATTAGTGAATTTCTGCGGAACCGATGTACAAGGCTGACAAAGTCTAGTTGCCTTTTTTGTATAACTTTCCATTTTAGGTCTTTCACAGAAAGTTTCATCAATCAGTTTGAGGTTGCACTTAAGTGCACCAGACTGCAGACACCTGAGTAATTTGCAGCCATCTTGATAGCAGAAGATCTCTATGACTATCTAAAGAAATTTAAATGTTAGACACAGTGGGAAGCTCGTCTCCAACGGATCCTGTGATGCATTCTAACAGACAGATTTTGAAGACAGGTTATATAACCTGTAGATTCAAGCTGGAGAGAGAGATATACAGATAGTTAACCAAAAGGGAGATAGAAGAGAAACACTCTGAGATAATCCGAAAGCTTCATTGATAAGAAGGCACCCACAAGCCAATCAAAAGCCTTCTTCACACTTAAAAGATCATCCGAAAAAAAGGAGAAGTTTTTCAAAACTCAAAATCAATCTATGTAATCCAGAGCTCTAGGAGACTATTTGAAGATCAAGAATTATACTTCCTTGCTTTCTACTTTTGATGATCTAGTTGGTGTTCATCTGTGAACACTAGCCTTTTCTAAGGCACTCCTGTACTTTCATAATATTTCTTGTGTTGTTTCCTCTTCATGATTATTAGAAGAGAAGACATGTGACATATAGGTAGTTATTTCCTCTCCAGTGTGTTGAAGAGAAGACTAGCAGTTGCTGGGTGTTTTGTAGATTAGTAAGGGGTTAGTACCTTATGACTATGTATAACCTGTAAGGAGTTTGTACCATGTGTAGTGGAACTCCCAAGAGGTTGCTTGGGGACTAGACGTAGGTCTAGATAGACCGAACCAGTATAAATCTTTGTATGTTCTATGTGCTTGCTCCTTGTTCCTTCTCCTTTTGTCCAGTTAGCTTTTTAATTCCGCAATTTAGTCTAACTAATTTTTAGAAACCCATTCACAACCCCCCCCCCCTCCGGGTTATACATAGCTGGGTAACAAAGGAGCGACACTGAGGGCATGATCACTAATGATCAAGTCAATTCCGTGAATAACCCTCCTTTTATGAGAAATCAAGCTCCCCAGTTCAATAACCAAAGGCCCCCTTTCCAACAATCCTACAGACAACAGTAAGTAAAACATCCACCATAGTTAACCTACAACCAACAATCACCCTCACCCCAGAACTACAATCAAGTCCCACCTTCAAATAATTACAACTAACAGACAAAGTCTCCTAGCACAAAAAGAACTCAGTATCCCCCTTTGCCTGAATCACTATCTGACATCTTCAAGGTCCTGATGGCAGCTAATGCTCTTACATGACCAAAGGAGAGGACAATGTGGCCCCAAAATGTTGATATGTCTTGGTACTAGGTATTCCATCGACAACTAGGCACACCATTGATATATGTTTCCAGTTCAGAGACTATACTCATGATCTGAATGATCAAGGGGAAATAGATTGGGAAGAGATGAGGAAGTATATGTCTACTTTGAAGGCCAAAAGACCACAACAAGCACAGTAGCAGCAAGCCCAACCAACACCGGCTCAGCAAGCAGCACCGCAACATCCAAACATGGGCATTGTGCAAAAGTCTTTCTTGGAATACCAACAGAACAAGTAGGTTGCTCCCATTTCCACACAAGGACAACCTGAGATGGATAGAGGTCAAAATTGGAATGTCGAGGATGCCTCTTCCATCTATTCCACTACCCATTAGGCCAAAGCCACATCTCAATCCCCGCGAACCATTATCCATGTACCACAACCCCCATCATCAAGTCAATCTTCCCCGTCGCCGGTTATCACCATTCCAGCTCATTCACCTCAATCAAAACCCCTCATCATAGTCCCAACACCGATTAACTGTACCATTCCACAACAAAATAACCCATCCAGTCCTCACCCCTTACCATCAAAGCCACTCCTATACATTCCCACTTCCATATCCATCAACACTCCACAACCCTCCAAGAAACTTATTTGCATCCCTTTACCCACACCAACCACAGTCTAATCTCCTCACCCTTTACCTACTAAGCCTCTCATCATCAAACCTTTGGCCGTCAAATCACAAGTATCCTCAGATCTGCCTCGTCCAACTAACCACAACTTCTGGTGCTCCGGAGTGCGAGGATATTCAACAAATTGTTTCCACAATCTTCTAACTAGGAAAATCCACAGTAGAATCAAGAAGAACAGCCTGTCGAGGAAAACGTGTTAGAAATATAGTATGATCTATTGAAGCATCTGAACAAGATACTGGCTCGTATCTCTGTTCTTGAACTGATCAAAAGGTCGAAAACTCATCAGCAAGCCCTTATGGAATATTTGCAAAGAGTTATGTTCAACGAGGATATCCCAATCAAGAAAATTACTATTGTCTTGGCTCCAACCAGTAATCAACTAGTCATAGCATTTCATAGCTTTGAATTAGCACCCCCTGGCAGCTCGTCAAAAGGCTTTGAGTATCACAGTGAACATCCGCCAGGTAGCAGTAGATGGTTGCTTAATTATTGACTCTGGTGCTTCTATTAGTGTGTTGCCTCCCCATACTTTGAAGTTGTAAGGGACCCTTGAGAGGAAGTGGATGCCCTCTCCTATCTCGGTCACAGCATATGATAATACTACAAGGACACCATTGGGCATTGTCAGCCTCAAAGTGGAATTGGCCCCAGTCTCCCTGACCACTGAATTTCACATCCTTGTGATAGACCCATCATTAAAAGGCATCCTAGGCCATCCTTACGTTAAAGTCCTTGAAGTTGTACCCTCCATGAACCACCAATGTCTTAAATTCTCATTCAAAGGATGAGTTGTGAAGGTCACTAGTATACCTATCCTTGGTAGTCTTATATTTCTCAAACTCGCCAGCTAAATCATCTTGCATGCTAGTTAACGAAGTAAAGCGTATGCTACAATGTTTGTTGAACCATACCTTATAGACCTCTTGGTCCCAATGATGATGGGCAGTGCTCCCTTCCTCGGGTTCAGACATGGTATTGGTTAAGTGTGAAGTAGTTTTTGCTCATTTAGCAAGTACTAGATCTTATGGTGCCATATATCATAGCTAGTCCCATCAAGTTTATCACTCTTAGTTAAATCAGCAACGACGTTCTTAGTGGCTATATCGTCATCACTACACATAAAAAATAAATAGAGGTCTAAGTTGACATTATTTGCACATCAAGTGATTTGTCTCAGAAATCCAAACTAAAGATATTAAACCCTCTTATATAATAAGATCAAAAATAGGTCTAGGATCCTATAATCATCTCCCATTAATATAAGATAAACTTAATATCAATAGGATGATTTTGAACATTTTTTCTATTGAAAGGAACAAACATCTCTCATTTGATATTATGCCAAATAGTTAACTATCATGAACATTAAGATTAAGTGATTCGACATATTTTAATGTTCTTTCAAAAAATCAATGATTTTTTAAATATTTTAGAACTTCCAAATTTCATAATAAATTTCATCAAAATCACATCTAGATTTGTCATAAACATTTCACCAAAAAATAGCATGATACTAAATTGTCGTGATTAACTAATTTTTTTCATGCTTTTTAAGGAATACCTCGGAGGCCGTTAAAGAGAGGCTACTAGAGTCCGTCCTTGTTTCATGCTCCAAATCCCAGGGCCTATAGTGATCCCCACAAAGAAGTACCAATAAGAGAGGCAGGAGGATGGGAAAAACGAAGGCTTCAGAGGAAGGGAGCCTAAATGCTCTCTTTTCTTTCTTTCACTCTCTCTCTTTCTCTTTTTATTTTACTCTTTCTCCCTCTCTGTGTGTTGGATGCCAAGCCGTGAGCTTGCTCAAAATAGGTGGGTGAGAGAGGTATTTATAGGGGGGAACCAAGGGGGGGTGCCATATGCATTAAACCCCCATGTTACATTAAAGAGAAACAAGAGTTAGAGAGGAGAAGCGTAGAAGGGAGGTAACTTCCTTGGGGGGACTTCCCATCTCTAGATCCTCCACTTTTGGTAACTCCCACTTGGGAGTTACCGCATGGTCTTCCGCCAACTGCCCCTTTTGGGCATCCAAATGGGCCAGGCCCATTTGTCGACAAAAACTAAGTCCGTGGGCCGCCTTTTATAGGGTTGATAGGCAAAAGCCCTTGTTGCCGCAGCCACAATTTCCACCTAAACCACCTTCAGGTAATCGGAAAGAGTTAAACTTGCTATATCGCTACACCCGCAATTGTTGTTTTTAATAATTGTTTTTAAATTTTTAATAAAATTGGAGTTCTTTTGACTGTTCATTTGGGATCATTTTTTTATTTTTCAGATTTTTTCAGTTGTCTAATCAAATATTTGATTGTATAGATGTACGGCACAATGGGACCCATCAAAAAAATTAAAAAAAATGTGATTAAAAACACCAACAGGTGCAACAAGTTTAATTCACTAAGAAAATTACCCCAGAATAGCTGCTTGATAGGTAGAAAAAAGGTTTTATGCTTTCATTGCAATGACAAGTGGTCCAAAATATCATAAATGCCAGCCTCTCATGATCTTTAGTTTGCAACTTCCTTTGTCTGCTGACAATGATTTTGAAAATTATTCAGAAAATTCAATCTCTTAGCTAAGGTTGTACCTGACATTTCTATTCGTGCCTTTACTAGGGATTTTACTGATAGAACATGAGATCATTGGGAACCCTTTAGGGACGTGAAGTGTTGATTCTTGTTGATCCTAATAGCACCAATAATTTCATGCATCGTGATGTATCCTATGCCACATAATGGGTTTAGACCTCCTAAAAAAAGACGTATATAGGAATAAGAATTGAACGGATTTCAAGAGAAATAATTCAATAATCTAATCAAATAACAATAATATATTTTTTATGTCGGCCTTTTGCCAATTGATTCTGAGTAATTTTATCAAGATCAGAAGTGAATTGTGCAAAAGCTTCTAACCAAAGTTGGTAACCAAGGCTCATATATCACTTGCTTCCTATGATGTCTTTCAAGTTATGCTGGCTATTGGAGACGATCACAACAGGACTTTGTTCCCAAGTGAATTTACAGTTCCAAGGCCTTTCATTAACTTTACATTTACGTGTTTTACCACTGTGAGGCAGTGATATTATTTTAGGTAATACTTGACTGCAAACATTGGATGAAGTGCGGTGAGATTACGAGCACATGGTTTTGAAATTTGAATTGGATGGGCACCTTTACATAGCCCGGTATCCATAAAAACAATTTAGGACCAATGAGAGCCACTGAATATTTGGCGATGCCCTCCAGTCTTACATTTGCACCCACCACCTCTTAGTGTTTGACAAATAATATTTTTATAACTTATTTGTGGAAATTTATTCGTGTTCTTTGATGAAACATTACTATACAGTGTAGATTAGCAAGTATGTTTGCATCACTTCTAAATTGTTTTTTCAATTCCTGTACAACACAAATTATATGGTAAATCCTCTAAATGCCAATTTGGTGTGAAAGAGCAGTCATATTGTTTCTGCAAATGGTGTAGTTGTAGATCTTTCCAAGATTAGTTGTATTTTAGATTGGCCAGTTCCTAACTCTTTGAAGACTTTATAAGGATTTCTTGGGCTCACAGGTTTTTATAGAAAATTTACATAAATTATGGCACGATAGCTAGTCTGCTAACTCAACCTTTGAAAAAGGACTCCTTCCAATGGAGTGTTGAGGCACAAGTTTCTTTTCTTACTCTCAAGGATAATATGATCAAGGCCCCATTATTATTTCTTCTTGATTTTGCAAAACCTTTTGTTGTTGAGTGTGATTCTTTGGGCATGAGAATGGGAGCTATATTTGTGCAAGAAGGTGGACCTGTAGCTTTTATTAGCAAGGCACTTTCATGTCAACAAGCTTCTTATCGACTTATGAGAGGGAAATAGAAAGTATTTTGTTCACACTATGAAGGATGAGAATTTCGCTCGACCTAATAACAAATGGGTTGGCCCACTAGTGTAGTCTTCTCCGGAGCCAGAACAGATACAGATAAATCAACCCCACTACGGGGCACAATCTGAGTCCGCCTCCTAGGAGGGCCCTTGCAGAAGTCCAATGCGAACTAGAACCCTTATTTTGATCAAACTAATCCTGCCAAGGAGATCCCTCTTCCATCAGGCGAGTTCGATCACGGCCAGAAGCGTTCCTAGGATGGTTCAGAATCCTGCCCAGATACGGATACTTTTCCCAATAAGAGCTTTTCAATTCAGGACTCGAGGGGAAGGCCTTCCTAGAACTAGGCTTTTCTGATCGCGATCGACCTCTAATAGAGACCTGAACTACTATATAAGGACCCTTGGTCCAACCGGCCAGGTAGGCTCTTTAGAACGCAGACCTCCCTTGCTTTTTCCTTTCAACCCCAGCTTTCTAACTTAAGCATCAGAAGGGGATCCTCCGGTTCATCGTCAGAGGCCCTTAACGGTGTTCTCTTTTACAAGCCTATAAATTCATGGCCTTCTAATACTCAACGAAAGTTTCTGATCGTGGGGAACGAGATTTCGACCCAACATCTTTTAGTGTCGTCTATAAGAAATGCAAGCCAAAAGCCATGGTGAGGGCAAACAGTAGCTAAGTTTCCAGGGAAAAGGAAATTGTAGCTGATAGCATGCGCACTTCCACCGCCTCCAGCCCTCGAAGCCCAAGTTGAACCAGGACTTGGTGATGAGCATACCGTTCGCCCTCCTCCTGAACATATGCATCAACTGCCCCAAAGGCTTGATCTCTAAATTCTGGTTGATACGGTTCAATGACTCAAGGCGAAAGCCGACCGCCTTGAGGGAGAAGCGCTTTGCTGGGGGCATGATTGCTTGGAGAGCCCTCCCTATAGTCCCCATAGTGCCCATCCTCCTCAGAGGCCTCATGGTTGAGAAAACTCGATACCTCTGCCATTGCCTCCTCCGCGGCATGTTACTCCCAGCCAAAGGATAGCCTTCTCACCACAACCCTAAGCTAGATGAAGCTCGAGGGCGGTCGCACGAACGGTCTGCAAGAGCCCACCACTCCACCCGTCGCTCGCCTAGCCTACCACGGAGCCATGAACCTCCCAAACCAAGGTATGACACCACCGCCATCACAGGCATGATGTACCTACTCATAATAGTTGTTATGTCATATACTTTTATAACATATTAATGAATTCAATTAATTTAAGTTGGACCAATTAACTAATTATGAGAGATTATTAGTGAATTTAACTAATTTAACTTAATCTAATTAACTCATTAATAAAGGTCCATTAGCCCATTTAAGTAAATTAAAATAGCCCATTAACTTAGTTAAAAATCTAGGTTCAGATAAACTAGACAACAATATAATAAAATGATGATAACTTTCTATACAAAACTCAGATTGCGGTATAGTTGGTATTGTTAGGAAGAGAACAAAAATATCTACAACTTCGTAGACATTTTTATCAATTTAGATGTTTTAAGGGTCAAAAATAATAATGTTCAATTTAGAAAGGGTTGCCTATAGAAAACAAGTCTTAATCGGACTAGGATATGAATTAAAAAATAATAAAAAGTATTAATTAAAGTTAACCACGACTTAAAAAGTGTTATAAAAGGCATTTGAGTTGGATTTGAAGTAGAACATAATAAATTTAAATATGTTTCGGACTCTAACTCGTGAGTGAAAAATCATAATTGGAATCATACTCGAATTAGAATTCTACGCACATATTTACTTAACACAATTCTGATATTTTAATTATAACTTTACGTAAAAAAGTTTAAATTAGATGACATAACACTTATTAAAAAGCTAGCTCAAAATTCTACAAGTTTTATGAAGACTGTTTTTCCAAAATATGTCATTTATTTGTTCAAATTTGTAGATTTTTAGACGGGAATAAAATCTACCAAAAATTTAGGTGAATTCTATTTCAAGTTGGAAACTTATCTATAAAAGAAAGGTCTCGCTTAAGGCAACTCCGATCAGAAAAGGGTAGAATGAGTTTGTGAAGGATTATAAGAGAGGAAAACACTATTTATAATCACTCAAATTCATACACACCGTACTCTAGCCACAACTTTACTTGAAGAGATTAGTTTTTATGTCGTTCTTGAAAGAAAAAGAGAGGGAAGTCTATTAGACTATAAAGGGGTGCTTCTTCAATGAGAGAAAGCTCTTTTGGGACCTTAGAATGCATAGAGAAGAGCTTGGAAGGACTGAGGTTGTAGAACTTGCTTGCAGGAATTCTAGGATCTACTAAGAATCGATTTTTCTTCAAGAGCTAAGTCAATAATCCTAAGCATGATCCATTTGTATTAAAAACTATATTATTTTCAAAAAATTTCAAAAGCTAATAAATTGGTAAGAAGCTTTATGTATATGTCTACTTCATGATTATCAAGTTTCATCTTTCTATGATCTCATTCACTATTTATTCCATAATTATTCTCTCAACATATGCAATCTATCATTCCATCTATTTTGTTTTCAACTATAATCACCTGAGTTATAGATGTTTATTCTCCTTGTCCGATTTCCAATTACGTTAACATTTTGACATAAGCTTGTTTTGGATGTTAGATTTATGTACGATAAATTTGACAATTTTATATATTTACTTGATATTTATTCTATAATTTTCTTGTCATACTAATCTATCCAAACAATTTTAAAATCATGTAAAATTTTGTAAAGTCTTTTATTATATTGTCCTTGACTTCTCTGTAAAGTTTAAAAAAAATTTTGACCTCGTTTGATATTTATTTTTTTCTCTATTTTGATTTGCTAAAATTCTATTTAAGTCGGATTTCTAAGATCGAAGCGGGACTCCAAAATCATATCAAATCAACGCAAAAAATCATGAAACTTTGCCAAACCTTTTAGTGTGATCTTATTAACATATTCACCAGATTTGATTGTTTTAAAATTTATTTGATATTTATCTTAATTATTCTTGATATTTTGAAATTTGATATCTATGCCGAAAAATTATGAAATTAATTCTAAAAATTTTAAAAGATTACTCATATCTTCAAAAATATATTCTAACCCTGTTTAATCAAATTTAACTTGATTTGCATTTTTAGAACATAGTACACTTTATTATGACACTATATACGATTCTATGTGAATAAAGAATATTAAATCTATTTGACTCAATTTGACCATTAAGTTTCTATAGATTTACATCTCTGATCTCTTTAAGATATATGTGATCTAAGTATATAAAATATATATATGTGGACAGTGCCATCGTAAGAGAGTTTTAGGTAGACCCTGTAAGCATTCACAAGATAGGTCAAAATCTACGGGCAATGGGTATACAGATGGGGTATCTGCGGTTATGCACAATAGCCAAGACCTTTGTGCCACTTGCTTAGGTGTATTGGTATTTGTATAGGTTGTTCCTTATGTTGTAATTCGATGCATGTCCGATATATAAGTGAAAATATGATAATTAATACATCCTTTGATATGATCATCCGATTTGACTTATGATATAAAATTTGATTTAATCTCCTATACTTATATATTATCTAAATCACTTATTTGATCAGCCATGTTCATACTTAATTAGCTATCTATACCATCTTTTGATTAGTCTATTGATCAACCTTTTATCTCTTTCAATTTGATAATCATGCTCTAATCTGATTACCCTTTCATTCGTGATCTTATGATCATGCTATGATCTATGTCTTATGAATCTAAGTTATAAAAATATAATTAAGTTAACATGTTACTAGCCATGTGAGATTTGATATGTGCTATGGGAACCTCTTAATGCCACTTTGATTGGAGAATAGGAGAAGAATAAGGGCGAATAAGCTTAATTTAGCTTGACAAACAGAATGGCTTATACCGGTGCAGAATAACGTATTCGGAGAATAAGGAGAATAAGTCATCCCACCCTAGACCCATGAATTACTTATTCTTCTTATTCTGTCAACGGGCTCCACAAAACTATCAAACCGAAATACCTCTTATTCTAGTATACGCCATTCCATCAATGGGCCCCACATAATAACTTATTCTCCAAACAAAGTGGGGCTTATAGATTAGAAGTTATTTGTTTGATAAGTGTACCGGCTAGAGAATTATGATATAAAATATGACATTTGTTATTTAAATATCATGATTTGACTATATAATCATCTTATTTTAGATCTGAATATTTGTATTAAAAAATATTCGTAAGATGATATTTGACAAATATGATATGCTTCATATCATTTTCTTATTATATTATATGTAGAATTTGATCATATTATCATAGTTAGTATAATTATATAATGTGATTTGTAAAGTTACTATATGTTAAGTCATGTGATGGTTTGAAGCCTACTAAGTGGCGGACTCATAAATCCGACCAAACATTTTTCAAGAAGAATCGATTCAGAATTAGACTAGGTGGAAAGTCAAGCATGTTTAACCTTTAGAAGAGTTTTTAGAAGTTTATTTTTCAATTTAGTAGTTTGATGTAGTAAGATTAGTTATGAAAAAATTAATGTAATTTTCTTTATTTAGTGAGACTGAGAGTTGAGATATTATTTGATGGACGTTATAATTTCTGAACTTTAGTATTTTACTATTTATTTGGACTATGTGATGGTAATGACATTTATTTAAGTTGTCTTATAGTATATTTATCTCTCATATCTATTTGTTAAGCTGATGTTGTGTACTCGAAGTCCAATGTGAGTCGATGCACTGAATCGGATTTCGGGGGCTAACAGTAGTTCTTCCTTAAGATCTTCCTTGAGCTCCTCAACTAAGTCTTCTCGTGCATCTTCCCTTTCAGGGTCACCAGCCTCACCTCGACGACAACATGCCGAGTTTGATCGACACTCTAGGCACTCTTATTCACTTTTCTCATGGGGAAAGGTAAGTTCGAAAACTTGAGGAAAAGGTTTAGAAACTACTTCGACATGACCGAAGCTCCGAGCTAGATGATTTGAGAAGTAGGGGCTCTTATTTTACTAAGAGGGGGGTCCGAGAAGAGCCCTTGCACTATGTTTTAGGATGACGATCCTGAAGGCGTACGACGAGATGAAAGATCCGGACGATCACTTGTAGATGTTTGAGAGCACATTCTCCCTACTGAACGTACCAGATGAAATTAAGTGTTGGGCTTTCTTAACCACGCTAAAAGGAAACACTCGACAATGATTCAATCAGCTAAAGCTTAATTCCGTCAACAATTTCAGAGAGTTATAGCATTCCTTTCGAAACAACTTTGCTGCCAACAGGCATATGCCGGTGACTACTACGTCATTGTCTTCTACCACAAGGCAGTCCTGAAGATCCCTAATCTAGATGTGCCTAATGCTACCCAATATTTTGTTGCCACGGGAATGAGCCAACAAATCTAGTTCGAGCTAAGCAAGGAGCTCCCAACTAACTTCTCCGACTCTGTCTACAAAGCCAATTTGTGTATTAACAGTGAAGAGCTACTTCGCATCTGCAAGACTCTCCAATAGCACCCTGATGCAAAAGACAAACAAGAGGTGTGACTAGCAATAGGCTGAAACAAGAGATGCCTCGATCGCGATCAAGATTGGCGCTAAGAGCAGGCAGAGGACCAGGATGACCCGTATGCCAGTCAACGAGAGGAAAGCTACACTCTTGTGAACACTCCAATTGACTAGATCCTCTAAGAGGTCAAAGATGAGGCCTACATCTACTGGTCCAAGAAGATGAAACCAGTCCCCGGAGTAGAGAAGACAGGAAGGTTTTGCTTTCCACAACGAATACGGCCACTTCACATCAGAGTGCCATGACCTTAGAAAAGAGATTAAAGCCCTAATCTAGCTTGAGTACTTGAAGGAGTATGTCGCTAACAATAGTTGCTGGGAGTCCGGCCAGGAGTCTCGAAAACGTGACAATCGGTCACCCTCGCCAGATAATCGTGGTTGTCCCACTCAACCAGAGTGAGTTGTCCCAACTAATTGGAGTCGGCTACATGAATCATGTCTCGCCATCTTAATATATCTAGTGCTAAATTAGAAGTAACACGTAACAATACCAAATCTTTTCGAACCACATCCAACTACCTCATCTTAAGTATTCCTTAGTGTCTTCTACCCTCCGCCACTCTAATTCTATCATACCTCTTAACTGGTGCTGAACTTAAACGACGATGTACATGACCAAACTATCGTAGCCTATTCTCCCTAAGCTTAATGTCAATGGGAGTCATCCCTAAGTTCTTACATCGATATTTACTACTAATTTTATCTTTTCTAGTTTTACCATTCATTAACCTCAACATCCTCATCTCAATAACACACAATTTTGCACATGATCATTTCTCACAGTCCAACATTCGGAATCATATAACATAACAGGTCTTACAGTTGTCCGATAAAACTTAACTTTGAGTTTTAAGGAAACCTGTCGATCACAAAGGGCTCTATATGCACTTCTCCACTTCAGCCAACTTGCCTTGACTCTGTGAGTAACATCTTCTTGTATCTCTCCATTATACTGAATAATAGATCCTAAGTATCGAAAGTTGTTACTTTTCATAATAACTTGATCCTCAATAGTAACTAAATCTACCTAGTCAAACTCTCTATTACTAAAATTACATTTCATGTAAGTTGTCTTAGTTCGACTAATCCTAAAGCCTTTAGATTCGAAAGAGGATCTCCATTATTCTAGTTTACCATTTAGACTCTTAATATCCTCATCAACTAGAATAATATCATCTACAAATAACATAGACCAAGGGATGTCACCATGTAAGTATTTAGTGAACTCACCTATAACTAATGTAAAAAGATAAGGACTTAATGCTGACCTTTGATGTAATCCAATAGTAATCAGGAACTCTAATGTCTTTCCAGCAATAGTCATCACACTCGTAGAAGTCCTCTCATATATATCTCTAATCACATGAATATATCCTTCAGATACTCCCCTCTTCTCTAACATCCATCAAATTAGTTCCCTAAGTATACGGTCGTAGGCTTTCTCTAAATCAATAAAAAAACATGTATAAATCTTTTCTCATCTCTCTATATTTCTCCATCAATTGTCTCACTAGCAAAATAACTTCCATAATAGTCCTACCAGGCATAAACCCAAATTGATTTTTTGAAACATTAAGAACACACCTAAGACGCTTCCCTACTACTTTCTCTCAAGTTTCATAGTATGACTCATAAGTTTAATTCTATGGTAATTATTATAATCTTGAATATCTCCTTTATTTTTAAAGTTTAGTAAACCACTTAATACTTATACTACCTACACTTTTTCAAAGTTCAATAAATATCCCATTTGGTCCAAAAGACTTACCAACTCCTATACTTTTTAAAACATTTTCAACTTCTGAAGCTCTAATCCATCGAATATATGATAATTAACTTATCTACTAAACTCATTAGTTCCTTCACGAGGGTAACCTCTCAAGTGATCCCCATTTAACAATTTTTCAAAATAAGTACTCAATCTCTCCTTAATCTAGCAATCCTTCATTAGAATTTTACCATCCTCACTCTTACTAATATGATTAAAATCCTTACCGTTTTGTCTCTTAGTTTAGCAAATTTATATATATCTTTTTAAACTTCTCAGATTTTCAACTTATGATATAATTTCTCAAAAGCTTTTAACATACCTTCATTAATCATATCTCTTTTCTGAGAACTCTTTTACCTTTTTAGATTTACCTAAGATTTCTTTTGCTACTCTATTTGTACAAGTAGCCATTCTATTTCATATTATATTATTTTTTCTCTCAATATCTCATATATTCTCATTTAATAGATACTTTTTAAAAGTATTTAAATTCTCATTTTAAATTCCACCATTTAATTTTTGGGTAACTATTTACTACACCCTTTTTATTCAACTTTTGAATGTAAACATCCGTTACTAAAATCCTATATCGAGGGTCTAGAATCTCTCATGAATGACTTTACAATCTTTACATAATGATCGGTCAATTTTTTTATAAGAAAATAATTTATTTGACTTTTATGCGTTCCACTTTTGTAACTTATTAAATATTCATCTCTTTTTACAATAAGTATTTATAATTATTAAATCATATGCAGTAATAAAGTCAAGAATGATCCCACCCATGTCATTTCTATTACCAAAACCAAAGCCTCCATGGACCCTCTCATAACCACTATTATCCTTTCCTACATGGCCATTTAAATCTCCCTCGACAAAAGTTCTTTCACTATTAGGGATATCTTAAATCAAAATTCTCCTAGAATTCTTTCTTAATACTCTCTTCTAATCTTACGTGAGGTGCATAAGTACCAATTATATTTAAAACTTCTTCACCTACTACAAGTTTAAATAATATGAGTCTATCCTCCTCCCTTCTAACTTCTACAACCTTGTCTTTAAAACTTTTTATCTATGATAGTAGCTACACAATTTCTATTATTACTCTCACCTACATATCAAAGTTTGAAATCTACAATTTCTTTAGCTTTAGAATCCTTCCATTTAATTTTCTGTAAACAAGTTATGTTGACCCTCCTATCTCTCACTAGTTTAACTAATTTTAAGCTTTTACCTATTAGGGTTCTTACGTTCCATGTCGTAACGCCCCAAAAATCCTTATTCAAAGTTTCGAGTGCGGCAAAAAGGGAACGACCCAACTTCTTCTTACATGAGAATGAGAATAATCCACAAGGTATAATTTACAAAAATAATGTAAATTACAGTGTCCAGATCCAAAATTTACATTGCCATACCAAAATCCATTTCAGGGTATGCAACATAAATATATTACATCTATACATCTCATCTTTAGACTCAAAACTACTGTTTAAAACACTTTCTAATAACAGGACTAGAGATGATCCTTCGTTTGGTCAAAACCTTTCCACTGTCCTAGAACTGGACTCCTAGATCTATTTCTTTTTCTGAAAAAAAAACGGTTAAAACTTATTCAAGTCAAGTGACTTAGTAGACATCAGACCCTTCCACATGGCTTACCATATGATATAAAAAAACTGCATGTATATTATTTATAACAAGAGTAAAAAAAAATCTGCTAATGACATATAAAATAAAAATAGTGTCTTACTGTCAGACCTTTGGCGAATCATATTTTAAAAGACAAAATTGCATAATTTAAAGAGCAGATTTGAAACATGCATGCTTAGAGGTAGGATACATCATCTTAGTTTCGTATGCTTATTAGAATTTCATAATTCTGTTTCTTATTTCCTCTTAGTTCTTCTTCTTCATGTCTGGAATAATTCAAATATGCATACTTCTTCTTATTGCCACCCTTCCCGTGGCGATTTCACATAAAATATTTTACTTAAGACATATGCCAGATATTTCTTTTCATTATGTTTAAGTGGCAGCATAGATAACACAATTCCAGAAGTTATTGAAATGCAATTCCTACATGTTGTGACATATTTTGGGTGAAAATAAAAGTTATTTATGTGCATAAGCAAGGTGACTTTGGTCAATTAGAGTTCTTTACTTTACATAGATTATGTCTTTTCATATGTGTGCAGGTGGCGCAATGAAGAGTAACATGCCAAAACAATTATAGAGAAATGCAGTTATTAATTACTAACATATAGAACGGCAAAAGAGATGTAGCAAATAGCATCAATCACATGCTTTCTTCTTAATATAAGGCAAAAGTAAGTAAAACAAACTCAAAATAGAAAATAACCAGAGTAGGGTAATCATATGCCTACCTTAGTTGTGATGAAATTCTCAACTGTTGTCTTTTCGCCCTAGGGTGCTTCAGTAAGGAAATATTACCCAAAATTTGGTCCTTCTCTTTCCTCGATCCTTCTCCACGACTTGAATCATAGGACAGTTCTTGATGATATGTCCCACTTCACCACACTGAAAACATTTTCTAGTTGCCGATAACATTCATTTCCACCATGACGCTGGCCGCATTGAGGGCAAACTGGTTTTTGAGAAGGTATAGTTTATGTATCCATCAGCTGTGCTCTTTTTCTCCAGTTGTCATGAGCTAATCCGATGGTGGTGGGGCTCTCTTCTTTCCCTTCTTTTGCTGCTCAGCCAAAAAAATCATCATACTTCCTTTCAACAATATGAGAGATTCTCAATACCGCTGCCCAAGATTGAGCGTCTTGGGCTGCGATATAACGCTGGATCCCATTGCGAAGTCCCCTTATAAATTTCTTAATCTTTTGGGACTAATCATTGAAAACATGGGGTGCATACTTGCCTAATGCTGAGAATTTGACCTCATACTCAACAACAGATAGAGAACCCTGGACCAAATTTATGAATTCATTTCTTTATGATCCTGGACATGCTCTGGGATGAATTTATCTTTGAAAGCCTGAGTAAACTCCTCCCAACTAGCCTCTTGATTCTCAAACATGGTACAGACCACTGCCTTCCACCAAACGTGAGCATGGTCTTATAACATGAAAGTCACAAAACGGACCTTATCCTCCTCTGGGCGTTTAATGACATCGAAGATCTTCTCCATTTCCTCTAACCAACTTTCAGCCTTCTCAGGCTAACTATCCCCTTTAAAAGTAGGAGGCAGTAATTTTTGGAATTACTTCATCATCATGTCGTGAGAAGCCCTAATCTGTATCTATGCTTGCATTGCGGCTTGAGTTTGGACCTGGGTCTAAAGCAACTAGCTGAACCCTGGGAAGGCCTGAACAAATGCTTCCAAGTTAATAGCAGTCTGCCCTTGGTCAGAGGCCACTGCCTTTCTTGAGGAGTATCCTCATATAGGTTTCAAACAGTCTAAGTTGTTCATGGAGCCATGACCTATAGAATGGACAACCTAAATTAGCATACTTCCAAAATTCATTAAAAAATCATAATTTCCTTAAGATCCTCATATACCTACACCTCATGGTACTTTGCAAATCTTGTGGCATGGCTTTTAGAATCTAATGGTTATGGATTTTCCACTCTCATTTACTCTTATACCACCTCCTATAACACCCAAAAAATCCTTATCCGGAGTTTCAAGTGCAGCATACTAGGAACGACCCAACTTCTTCTTACATGAGAGTGAGAATAATCCACAAGACATAATTTACAAAAATTATACAAATTACAGTGTCCAGATCCAAAATTAGCATTGCCATACCAAAATCCATTCCAGAGTATACAACATAAATATATTACATCTATACATCTCATCTTTAGACTCAAAACTATTATTTACAACTCTTTCTAATAATAGGACTAGAGTACCTATGATCCTTCACTTGGTCAAAACTTTTCTACTACCCTAGAATTGGACTCTTGGATCTATTTCCTTTTTCTAAAAAAAAATAGTTAAAATTTAAGAATAAGTCAAGTGACTTAGTAGACATCATACCCTTCCACATGGCTTACCATATGATATAAAATAAATTGCATGTATATTATTTATAACAGGAGTAAAAAAAATATGTTAATGACACATATAAATAAAAATAGTGTCATACTAAACTTTTGGTGATTCATATTTTAAAAGAAAAAATTGCAGAATTTAAGCAGCAGATTTGAAACATGCATGCTTAGAGGTAGGATACATCATCTACATAATTTCATTTCTTATTTCTTTTTGGTTCTTCTTAGACATAATTCAAACATAAATACTTCTTCTTCATGTCCACCGTCGAGTCTGGGTGTCCCTTGTCCCGCGCCAAAACCATGAAGCCCAATGCGAGCCTCTACGTATTGGGCATCAACTAGTCAGGAGATAGATAGAAGTGGTGCAGCAGTTGCTCTATGAATAGCAGGATCAACAACTGGAATCTCACCTCAAACATGGGCTTTATATGCCATGAACGAGTGAGGCCTCACCGAGAAGATCCTCTCCTCTTCTGTCAGCACCACAAGGTTGTAGTCATTCGGGATGTTGTAGGTTGAACGGAGCTCCACTAGAAACTCCACTATGATGCAGGATGACCCCATAGCCAGTCGGTCTGCTTCCACCTTCCTAACATAGTCCATGTCCTTTGCGGGATGACTGGCCATTGAGACTAGCAAACGGAAAGAGAGAGAAAAGAAGAGTAATGGGAGCTCGCAATGTCCTTACTTTAAAGGAAGGAGGGGCTTGTAAAGGTTTTCGCTCGAGGGAGGATGAAACAGTAGGGCTCCTCCTAGGGCCACTGCTCCTCGGGCATCCATGTTAATATGGCGGTTTGACGTTTCCGGACAGAGCATCCCTTGGAAGGTGAACTGACCATGACGCCAAGGGGTATGATGAGCAAAGCGGCACAAAAAGCCAAATGGACGCGACGTACGGAACTGGACTAACCGTCGTAGAACAAAGCTATAAGAAGAACTAGCGCTCCTTACGGCGAGAAAAGTGCCTCATCATTTTGAAAGTCTCGAGCCGAGCAGTGACGTTCGACCGGCTTTCCTGTGCATGAATGTTATATGTTACTTGTCCTTTCTTACCTACCATAATGGAAGGGTTGACCTCCCAGACGGGCTTGACATGATCAAAATGGTTGACCATCATCAGAGCACTCCTTGCAGCACTTATGCACAAAGGAATGGGGAGTAAGTGAAGGATGAGAATTTTGCTTGACCTAATAATAGATGGGCCGGCCCACCAGTACTGTCTTGTCCTGAGCCAAAACGGCTCAACATCTAGAGAAATCAAGTCCACTAGGGGGCTTGATCCGAGTCCACCCCCTAGGGAGACTCCTGCAGAAGTCTAATGTAAACCAGAATCCTTACTTTCATCGGACTTTCCTAATCAGGATTGACCTCTAAAAGGGACCTAAACTACTATATAAGGATTGTTGGTCCAACCGGCTAGGTAGGCACTTTGGAACCCAGACCTTACCTGCGTTTTTCCTTCAACTTCAGCTTTCTAACTTAAGCATCGGAGGGGGATCCTCTGGCTCATCGTTGGGGGCCCTTAACAATGTTCTCTTTTGCAGGCCTACAAATTCTTGGCCTTCCGGTACTCAGCAAAAGGCTCTGATCGTGGTTGACCAGATTTCGACCCAACACATTACATTAATGGAAATCCTATTTACTGGGCAAACAATTTATGATTAGAATAGATCACCAGAGTTTGAGACATTTACCACCATAAAATTTACATATCCCAACTCAACAAAAGTGATTAGTAAAGAATATGGGGTTTGATTTTAAGCTCGAATATAAACCATCATCATAATCATGCAACAGATGCACTTCCTAGATTACCCATTTCTATTTTTGGTTGTGCAAAATTTTATAGCTTGTAGACCTATCCAGGTTATTTGGATCCAACTAGGTATGCTTGAAGATCTTGTATACTATATTACAAAGGTAAGTTGCTTTTATACTCTGATTTCTCCTTAAGCAAGCAAGTAGTATAGGTTGATCATGAGTTTCCCATGGAAGGCCTTGCTGAATATGATAAGACATTGTACAACATCAAAAGAGCATTCCATTGACAAGGCCTTAATAGGGATGTTAAGCACTATATCAGAGAATGTGACACTAGTTAGAATGTAAATATATTTTCGTAGTTCCTGCTAGTCTATTACAACCTCTCCCAATTCTACATCAGATTTAGATAGTCCGTGGATTTCGTATATTTTTTGTCTCCCTACAATAATAGCACCTCTATTACGGTATTAGCGGATAAATTTTCAAAATATACCTATTTCATTCCTTTACAACATACATACTCTGCTATTAGTAGCGGAAGAATTCACTAATAGTATTGTTTGCCTAGCAAATAGGATTTCCATAGCCTATTATTTCTTTACCGAGGTGCAACAAAATTTACATCCTAACTTAGAATGAATTCATGGGTATTGCTAAGCTTCATCGATTACCATAGCCTATTGTTTCTTATGGAGATCCAATCTTCTTTTGTAAGTTTTGGCAAGAACTTTTCCATTTGCAGGGGATTTCTCTTAAAATGATCTTTGCTTATCACCCTCAAATGGACAGATAGATTGAGGTGGTTAATAGATGTTTGGAGTACCAACAACCAAACATGTGGCCATCATGGCTGCTTGAATTTTCATACAAGACTACTGTTCATTCTTCCAGTAGTACTACACCTTTCAAGATAGTGCATGTCTTTGGGATTCATCCTCCACATATTTCTTCCTTTGCACCAAGGATAGCTTAAGTTCCACAAGTTGAAGATTCCCTAGAAACTAGGGATGCTATCCTTCAACACCTTTGCTCACATTTGGGGAGAGCACAATTGAGAATGAAGCAATTGGCAGATTCCAAACAACAAGAAAATTCATAAGGTTGGGGACTCATTGTATCTCAAATTATAGCCTTATCGCTAGGAATCCATGGTTTCACGCATCGACTACAAGCTCAGTGCTCGTTCTTATGGTCCGTATTATACTATTTGTTGTGTTGGACATGTTGCTTATTAGCTAGCATTGCGGCTTCACATCCTTTTTTTTCATATTCTTCTCACATCTTGTATCTTCAATTTAGATAGTGAGAGAGCCAACAAATTCACTCAAACGATGATTTTATTTCCTTCTCCCAAGTGAACCCTAAGAAGTGGTTGGATAAGCTCACAAGGTTTTGTGACTGGCGTTTTGGCATTCTAAATCTACTATAGTCCCTTACACCCGTTTATGCAAATTGAATTGCTCATTATTTCTTGAGGAATCTCAACAGCAGGGATGTCCACACGTAAATGTTCTTGTGAGGTGGGCAAGCATTCCTGTATTGTTCTAGTATTCGACTGTGCATACCTAACAACATAAGAGAGATGGATTAAAGAGGATGGAAGCCCTCTTTGGTCCAGAAGCTAACGATAAGGGTGGCACAAAAGAAAGTAGCAACTGCATATGCTTCAACGTGAAAAGCAACATCCAAGGGCTTGTTGCTTCACCTGGTTCCCTTTTGTTTTTTGCACTAACCCCAACTACTTATTTTGCCATGGTGTGTACCTTGTTTGTTCTTTTGGAATGTGGAGGGGTGGGATGTGGCCTTCATCACAAAATAGTATGAATAACATTTTTACCCCAGGTAGACCAACCGATGTAAATTTTTCTTCCTTATTCTAGTTCCGATATAATTGAAAATGTGACTCTAATTTTCTCTTTTTATAAATTTTGTATAATAATTTTATATCAGAAACATATTACCGTTCCCTCAAACCAAAATTTCTTTGCTAAATGTATTTATCTAAAGTCACTGGATGGAATCTATGGCATGTTTACTAAAAACTCTTATGTATTGTGATTATTAGTTATTAACTATAATACTTAACAAAATCAAAAATTAAAATTACAACACAAACTTAATAGCTTTTTGTTTTCCATTTCAATAACTTATAAAAACTCTTTTTATTTCAATTCCAATAACTATTGGATGGAGTTTTTCTAGGGGGCATTGCACCAAGTATTTCTCAATTAAGAAAGCACATTGTTCATATGATGCTGACCATACAATCAGGTAAAGGCACCTGACTAGACGAGCAAAACAAATGCATCCATCTATATTAGCAAGTTAAGGGAACTGTTGTTTGTTTGCTGATACCTGGCAAGTAAAGGAGAGAGAGTAACACTTAAAAGAATGCAAGAAAGAAAAAGAGAGAGAACGTGCTTGAATGGATATTATAAGATGAGAGAAAATATTTTAAAAGAAATATGGACTCTTTGGGGAAGAGAGAAAGCGAATAGCCTGTGTATGAGAGAGACGGTGAGAGAGGGTGGACGTGATGAAGCCATTAGGAGAGAGGTGATTGTATCCCACATTGTTGGGTTGGATGTTCTAGTTTTAAATAACTTAGCACTTTCATGAGAGGTAAGGATATAAATTTTTAGGTTTCAACTTTCAAATGATGATAACCATATCATCAGTGTTCCTCTTTGCGTGGATCCAAAGTTTTGTCTTCGACTGATGTAATAATAACATGCCATCTAAATCATAAAATTGAGGTGCCTTAAGATTTTATTTTTGTCAGAAATTGCATGCTTTGGCATAATTAAACTTGAATTTTATCTTTTCATATTTTTATTGTCTTTTTGTGATTTTTTTACATTTTATACAAACGTCAAACCTTACTTACTGGTTTTCCTTCTACCATTAATACTAAGAAATTGGAAATCTACCCTTGTGGATTGTAGTGGTAGCTTCATACTTACTAACATAAGGAAAATTTCACTCATCATATAGAAGTAGCCTCAAAGAGTACTTTCTGTAATTTCTTTTGACAAGAATTCAGGATGTTACACAACTCCTTGAGTTGTGGAGGGGTTGCTTCCTTTAAGGATGAAGGGGGCATGCCCCTCATCGGGGGGTTACAGGAGGTTATCCCCCTTAGCAGCCCTCCCCCCTCCCCCCCTTTGGAGAGGGCAGCTCAAGGTGAAATGCCTCCACAGTTAGGCTCCTCGAGCTACACACAGGAGCTCCTCCCACCCGCTACAGCCTACACCCACCCCAACGGAGAGGGTGCCGTATCTAGCAGCACCCTGCAGCTACAGAAGGCAGCCTGAGGGGCAAATGTTATGACACACATTCTCTTCTCCACTCACACCATGAGAGAGAGAGAGAGAGAGAGAGTAAATAAGGAGATGGCATGTTCTAAGTTTATTCAAGAGAAGTAACCACTGAGGTATTGATGTCATTAAATTAGTGCAAGAGATAAGTACATGCAAACAGAAATTCAGAGAGAGAGAGAGAGAGCAAATAAGGAGATGGCATGTTCTAGGTTTATTCAAGGGAAGTTAACCACTGAGATACAGTGAAGAAATTAGTGCAAGAGATACGTACATGCAAACAAAAATTCGGATGATTTTGAGTGCAAACTTTCTTGCTGTAGAAGCATATATTCATAAAAAAAAAATTTCTT
Source organism: Zantedeschia hybrid cultivar (assembly GCA_030544215.1). Taxonomy (NCBI): domain Eukaryota; kingdom Viridiplantae; phylum Streptophyta; class Magnoliopsida; order Alismatales; family Araceae; genus Zantedeschia; species Zantedeschia hybrid cultivar. Next base: position 58,354,836 of record JARZZO010000008.1, on the reverse strand, counting down.
TATGAAGAACTGAATTAGGATTTTCACTCAAACTTGACATCCAAGCATCTTCGAGAGTTATGAATTTGCATTCCCAATGAGATTTTCTTAGAAAGAAGAAACTGATGATAAAGAATATCATTTGTTGCCAGGAGAAGACAATAGAAAATGATGATGTAACATCCAATAGAATATGCTAACCTACATTGTTAGTGTTAACGATGTAGAAATATAACTGGTATACAAATCTTCGGTAAAAATAGTATACAGAACTCCACAGACATCATCACAAAGCCTTCTAACTCGAACGTCACATTTATTCCATATTTAATAAAAAAAGGATGGAAAGAGAGAGAGAGAGACCTTGCTTATTCTTATGAAACAGATGACATGTATTTACTAATGGCAGCAAGAATCCTCTCCTTGTCTCTAGTTGGAAATGCCTCTAGAAGAATCCCATCTTTATAAAAGTGAAAGAGTGGCACAGACTGCACAATTCACATGTATAAGCACATATTATATCTCAAAACAAAAAGACAATGATCGAAAGGGAAAAGGGAAAAGGGAAAAGACCTAAGGTATTTAGCAATTTATCAAAAAGATAACAGGTACACATTTTCTCGGGCACATTCAGGGATATTTTTTTTTCTGAGCTGACTAAAGCTTTCAAAGAAAAGAGGATCAAGGGTATTCTAGAGAGCTTCTGTAAAATGCATGCGCAGGACGATCAGGATTTATAAGTAATTAGATATTTTGAAATGTACAAGAATGCTAAAGTTTTCCAGGTTAACATAACAAATAAATTTCCAAAAAAAAAAAAAAGAGATGAGGGTAGGCTCTTTTACTACCAAAAGATATGTTTAGTCCATGTAAGCTGAGAATAAATATTTTCCAGTCTAGTAGAACTTGACAAACATGAGACACCACTCTGAATGTATATCAGCGATACAAACACCCTTCAATTACATAAGAAAACTAAGGATGGAAGAAAAAGAAATTCACGTATAGAGCACGTATAAAGAAAGTAAAGTGGACTACGAAATCCATGCATAGGGACTATGCATGGTTCTCCTAAAACAACCAACATCAACTTCTTTACATAAGAAAACTAAGGATGGAAGAAAAAGAAACTCACGTATAGAGCAAGTATAAAGAAAGTAAAGTGGACTACCAAATCCATGCATAGGGACTATGCATGGTTCTCCTAAAACAACCAACATCAACTTCTAGCAATCACATTCAAAATGTAACTAGGAATTTAACACGGAACTTCCTAAGATCCTTCAGTACTTCGTAGTACCCTTCAATACCACAATGAAGGATAACAGCATCAAAAATATTACTAATAACAATAAGGAAAGAAGGAAAAAAGAAGCAATAGGGAAAGGACAGTCGCACAAGAACAAATAAAGTCCAACAAACTTCATGTTTTCATTGTGTATGGTTAACAACCTTAACACAATAGATTATTATGCTTTTAAAACAGATTTTCCCCTCTGGCTTGTAAAACTTTTCGACCTGACTACAACTCCAAAGAAAGAAATGAAACTCAAAAAATAATTGCTCTTACTGATTACACATCCTTAACCCCATCCCATGCTCTTACTCTAACTAGGCTCTGAATAAAATTAAAGAACTTTAGATAAAAAAAGGAAAGAGCTTGTCAAGACTTCTTTAATAAGGAAAGAGCTTACTAAGAATTCTTTAAGTTAGCCTTAGCCTCAACATGAATTTCCACACATGATCTTCCATATCATTACCTATTTTGCATTACTTTAGAGCACTAAGAACAAGATCCAGTAAGTAGCTTGACAATTGTCTATACATACTATCAAAAGAAAACATATCCATAGATCGACTTATTATGTCGCTAAATGAATTTCAACATATGATTTTCCATATCATTTTGTATGCTACGATATTTTTGAGCACTAGAAACAAGATCCAAAGAGTTTTGACAACTTCTCATACATACTCTCATTAAGGAAACATATCCAAAGATCAACTTTTAATATTGCCAAAGCATCGGCCTGGGTTAATGCAAAACTCACTGCATATTTGTCGTACCAGCTAAGCACTAAGATGCATCAAAAAATGACTTTCAGCACGTCTCTTTGTCTATAAGCAGGGAGTGGGAAGCAGTAACGAACAACAGACAAGTACTAAGCCACTGCCAGAAGACACCAAAACTAAGTGTAACATTCGATTATTAGCATGTAATTAGCATAATTATGTTACTAATTAATTTTGAGCTAATACATTATGTAAGTTAAGATATGCATAAAGATTAAACTTGATTGGTTAAATCCTATAAAATAATTAGATATGATCAATTGTGATAGAAAACTTAGTATAAATTATAATTGGATTTAGATTTGAATGATTAATTTGAGATTAAGATAAGTATGCAATTATTAAAGGTAGGATGATCATTTGATGAATAATTAATTTATATAGTATAAAACTAAAATCTATAGTTAGAAATTTGTCTTTTATTAATTAGTACTTATCCTAAAAATATTAGTATTTTATTAGTTAGTGGGATGGTCAAAGTTAGTATTAACCTTAGTTAAGGTTAGTGGGATGGTTAACCTTGGTTAAAGTTAGTGGGATGGTCAACCTTGGTTAAAGTTAGTGGGATGGTTAGAAATAATATATTTTTAACTCATCTAAGTAACTATAGTAAGACTAACTAAACCCATCCTATTTAAAGAGCTTAACTTGGGTTTTAGCCTTGGTTTGGCATCTTCTCAGCACCAAAACGTGGGGAGCAGCAAGGGAAGCATTTGGGAGGCCATCCTTGAGAGTTCTTGGTGTTCTTGAAGAAAGTAGGTTACATGGGTGCTAGTTTCATAAGAGTTTAGCTTAGTTAATTATAGGAAATAAGTAAATCTTTAATATATTTTTTTTATATCTTCAAATTATATGTTCTTGTGAAGTTCTTAGGTGTGAAATAGTTGAATGATGTAGAGATTTAAATTTTCAAAAGCCTAAAATAGATTAAGCATAGTAGAAGTTAAACTTCAGCAACTCAGATTTTTCTGTAACTCTTATGACAGTAGGGTAACCTTAAAATTTTTATGATTTTATTTTGTATAGAAAACTTATGAAATTTTTATGACATAACTATGACATGATTGGACATCTCCAGAAAAATCGGCATAAATTTTCATGTTCATATGGTGATACTTCTAGGTCATGAACAAGACTGTGATTTCCAGATATAGCTTTCTGAGTTCATTTGATAGTATGTTAGGACATGAATTTTAGTGATTTATATGTCTCACAAAATAATCTAAAATTTTTGTTACATAATACTTATGCTAGTATAAATCTTCAGAAAAAAGTTTCATGAATTTTGATATTCATATGATGATGTTTCCAGGTCGGGTAACATCATATAATTTGTAGATACAGTTTTCAGATTTCATTTGATAACATGTTAGAATGTGAATTTTAGTAATTTATGTATGTTACAAAATAATCTGAAATTTTTATGACATAATACTCATACCATTATACAACTTCAGTAAAAGTTTCATGAATTATTATATTCAAATGATGATGCTTTCAGGTCGGATAACATGGTATAATTTGTAGATACAATTTTCAGATTTTATTTGATAGTATGTTAGAACGTAAATTTTAGTAATTTATGTGTCACAAAATAATCTAACATTTTTATGAAATAATACTTATATTATTATACATGTTCAGAAAAAGTTTCATGAATTGTTATATTCATATGATAATGATTCCTGGTGTGTGTAACAGGGTTCATATTCCACTCTGATATTTCAGTAACTCAGGGATAGTATCCTGGTGTTTGATTTTCTGCTATCTTTGTGGAGGACCATTTGAACCCACATTTTTACAGGATGTACCTAATGTGAATTAGTATAATATATGAAATTTTCAGGATTTTTGGAAGTACTTTTCTGTATTAATAAAATCAGTGTTTTAAATGTGGACATATTACTTATGTAGGAGATTTGTGATTACTAATATGCGTTGTCTGAGTTTATAACAAGTTGTATTTTACTAATCTTAAGTTATGTATTATGTTCTGTATTCTGACCATGTTCATATATTGACAAGCTTGTGTAGCTTTGATTCAGAGTTGGCATGATATTATGAATCAAGGTAGGCCAACTCGTGGGTCGGACTCGGATCGGTCGGTCCTGACCGAGTGGATCGACCGATCCAACCCGATCCTGAACCGGTCCGGACCGAGCCGGACCGGTCTGGCCGATCCAATTTTAAAAAAGGGAAAAATAGAAGAAAATAGGGAAAAAATAGAAAAACAAGTCCAAAAAATAAGAAAAATTTTCAAAAAATCAAGAAAAATTATATATTTACCCAAAACTTATCTAGGACCTTGGGTAAGCTCTTGAATTTTTATTAACTTTGAAAAAAACTTGAATACAATACATGGGGGGGACATAAAACCTTACCCCTAAGTATTACATGATAGTAAAAAAAAAACCACTCACACAAAGTGACAGAACAAGTAGACATACATTTATTCTAGCCTTACATTGTAGGTGCTATACAAATGTTGCACATAATCGGCCCAAGACATATAAGCTTGGTAACATTGTTCATATTCCTGTACAAACCGGTTATACTCATCTGTGAATGGGTAGATTATTGTCACCGGTATCCATCCTTGTGTCTTTGGCTCATGATAAGATCTTTCTGAGGTTGAGGATTGATAAGAGAAAATATCTGAAGTTGGAGGATAAGTGGGATATCCTCCTAAGTAACTCGATGCATCATAGGGTGGTGGATGTTGATAATATGTACCTAGATATCCATAAGGACTATAACCCTCTAATGGAACTTGAGAGGATGCATCAGACGAATGCTCTTGAGAGGATGTTCTCTTTAGGAACTCTTGTTGTTGTTTCCCTTTGCCTTTATTTGTTGCTGATGTGTCCTTAGCCAACCTACTGGAATGGTCATCATCCTGCGTAGCATGCGTAAATTCTTGCTCTCCTGTGAAAATCATTGGAGGAGCTTCACCATGTTGACTTGATCCACGTCCTCGAGATGACCGTTGTTGCAAGGATCCACCTTGACTTCTATGTGGATCATCATCGTCATCGTCAGGGGTAGTCATTGCCGAAGTAGAATCGTCTGAAGTTTGGTAAATGACCTTGTCGCTCGGCTCTGGTGTCTCGTCTGACTCATCTTCTTGTACAGTTTCTAAATCTGCAATATCTTCTTGGGGGTTGGTCCAGGAATACCATTACCCACATCTCCAATAGTCTCAATCATGTCCTCCCAATAAGGACCCTTTGCAGCATTGGCAGGTACACTGTTATAAACAAACCATCTCGAAACAGCACGGCCAATCTTCTCCTTGCATACCTTCAGGTTCTTCATAGCAGCTGTGATTGATGGTTGTCTATCTCTCCATCTTGTTAGGAAAACATCTATAGGACCCACTCTAGGATCATTGTCCCTAGTCAAGTCATGAATTTCCTCCTCGTTGGATCCATGTCCGGATCCACTCCCTTGCCCAACGTGTCGACCGGTGCGTCTATACACATCCTCATTAGTAAAAGATCTTCTACTTTCGTCCATGGCTCGACGTATATCATCTTTAAATTAAAATAGATGATTAGACTAATTTAATCGAGATGAAGTATAAACAAGTAAATAATTAATTGAAAATTTTAAATCAAAGAATACCTCGAGAAAAGTCTTCAAATGCAGTGGATCTCCTTCTGGTAGGGTCTATGTCTCCCTCCCGAGATCCATCTCCCGGAGGGTGAATATGAATACCTTGACCTGAGGGCCGTGTCATTTCCTCCCTAATTTGGCCTCTCATCGTTGATGCTGCTCCTTTTTCCAACTCTCTTTGTCGTAGGTAATTTTTGAATTGATTTTTTACCTCTAGTGGTGTAGCAGTACAAGCCTTCACTTCTCCTTTGACACCCCCAATATGTTGCTTTAGACGAAAAACTCCACCCGAAATAATCCGACTGCAGTAGTTGCATTTGACCTTGCGTGAAGCCATGTCTACGACGGTGCAGTGGTTCCATCCCGGGTCACCACGAGAGGTGACAGATGTGGCCTCATTATACTCAGAAGTCGACATCTTTAAAAATAAAAAATATATTAATAGGGAAAGAGATAATTAGTAATTACATAAAGAGAAATGGTGAGAAATAAGAAAAAACATAGAGAAAGAGAGTGAGATTTCATATCATACCTTAAGGGAGAGTGAGAGATAATGAGAAAGAAAGCTACAAAGACAAAAAGAAGTTAGAGAGAAAAATTAAAATACAATAAAAATAATATGATGAAAAAAAATTGATGTAGTCCGTCGGTTTGTCCTTTAGAGTTTAGAACTCTAAAGAGCTTTGGAAGTTTGGAGAGAAAGAAGTTAAGAGAGCTTTGAGTCTTTGAGAGAGTATGAGAGCTTAGAGAGAGAGAGAGAAAAGTTTTAGAGAGAGAGAGAAATGAGAATTTGTGTGAATGAGGGAGAGAAAGGTAGGAGGGGGTTTTATAGGGACTTGGGGGGACTTGGAGGGGCTTAGAAGCCCCTTCTAACCGTTGGGAACCCATTCAAATGGGTTCCCAACGGCTACCCAACGGCTAGTTCTGAACTAGCCGTTGGGGGCCCGGGTCGGCCGGATCGGTCCGACCCGGTTCGACTCGGGCTGGGGTCAGCCGACCCGGCCGACCCAACCCGATCCCAGCGATCCCGGGCTGGGGTCGCTGGGTCGGGGCTCGGGGTCGGTTCGGACCGTCCGGTTTCCGAGCAGACCGGGCGATCCGATCCGACCCGGACCGACCCGGCCTACCATGTTATGAATCATGTATCTCAATTTCCTTATTGGCATATAATTCTGATGCACATATGTATTATGTGATAGTTTTGTTTTTGTTATGTTTAATGTTCTTATGCAATGTACATATTCTGCTTCAATTATTTGGATGGCAAATTCTTATGAAGGCAGTCTCATTTACCTACTGAGTTACCATTTCTTTGGTACTCACGCATATTTTTCAGGTGATCGGACAGACGGAGAAGCATAGTGAGTTTGAAGTGGGGTCATTCAGGGTTCGCATAAGACGATCTCTCTTTTTGGGCGAGCCTAAAGGATTGAACCATGTATATACTTATGCTTTTGTTTTTGTTGGAATGTACAATGAAGATCCTGACATGCAAAAATGACAATCTACTATGCAGCGCTTTAGTATAATGTTATGAACGGTAAAACTTCTTTAGTATTTAGATTTCTCTTAAAAAAATTTATACTACGCTTCCATTTGAAACATAATATCCTCCCAATTATCTATTTTGAGGAGTCTTTTCCCCTTGTTGCGCTTTGGCCATCTCTATAATTACCTTATATATTATGGATTACCGGGTCAGGGTGTGACACTAAACAAGTCCCTTAGCGACATTGAGCATAGGAACCTTTATCGTTAAAAGCATGGTGTGCCAGATCGGCACAGATCAGATTAGATCGACTAATCTAATTGTTTTTCAGCGTAACGAGTCTTATCCCAATCCTATTCGTGACGATCCTAGGTTAGATAGATCTAGATTGCCTGATCAATAAATCTAAGGGAGGATCAGCCGATCCCAACTACTAGGGATGTAAACTGGGCGGGTTGGGCTGGGTTATGTAATAATTTGGGTCTAGCCCAAATTCAAAATAGCCCAGCCCAATTTTAGCTCAACCCAAATTCAGCCCAAATTTAACCCAAATTCAGCCCCAATTCAATAGTGAATGGGTTGGGTTGGGTTGGGTTGGGTTGGGTTGGGCTGGCCCGGTTTATAAATGGTTAGTTAGAAATGTTTTACTTTTTGTATGAATTATTGTAAAAGTCAATAGATTAAACTGGGTCAGCCCGCTTTCAACCCAACCCAGCCCAGATTTAACTAATGTCAACCCAACTTTAACGCAACCCAATTTATATAACTTGGGCCAACCCAATTTCCTTTAATATGGGTTGGGTTGGGCTGGGCCACGGGCTGGCCCACCCGATTGACACCCTTACCAACAACCCACTAGGGCTCCAATGGCTAATTTAACAAGCCAATGTGATGTAGAATACGAAGCAAAGAATCCCTCCCCCATTCCCTTTTGCTTTTATTAGGCCAATTTATGGTCCATCATGTTTTTTATATTTTCTAGGAGTTATAAAAAACAGGAATAAGGGATGGGAAGTCCTAGAGTCAGGGAGGGAGTCTAAGAGTCGGGAGTTACATATCTCCCTATATGTATGTCGTTTTTCAGAGATGAAGATGATGAATGACTGAAAAGAAAAATACATGTGTGTGTTTTGTTCTCTGTGAGAGAGAGACCCCCTCCACCCCCTCTTCCTCGGTGTGACGCCGAGGGACTCCCCTGCTCCAGTGTGACGCCGGAGTACATCCCGCCGGTGCGACGCCGGCTGGTTTCTTCCCCTCCCCGGTGCGACTCCGGGGAAACTCTGCCTGTCGGTGTGAGGCCGACAGGAACTCTTTCCCATTTCTCCCCATCTTCCCCTTTGTCCCGCATCAGTTTTTGGTATCAGAGCCAAGTTCTTTGGGTCGTCTTCACTATCCAAATCCTATGCCTCCACCCCGCCGGCAACCACTGCCACCATCGCCTGCGCCGCTCGCCGCCTTCGCCCCGCCCACCGACGCCTTCCCTGTCGTCGGCTTCCACCCCGCCGTTGGCGCCAGACCGCGCCACCGCTGCCGCTCCATTTTCCCGAACCGCCGCCACCTTCACCGACGCCGTCGTCCCCGTCCAACGCCTGCTCCGCACCCCCGCCATCACCGCCTTGCCCCGCCGACACCACGGCTCCACGGTCCCATCGCCGTCATCGCGCCTGCACGCCGTCGCCGTCGCCGTCGCCGCCTGCCACCGCGGGCTCCGTCGCCTGCGAACCCCCGCCCAAGCCTTAAACCCCTCTCGATTCGTGCAGGTGAAGAAGAAGAAGAAGAAGAAATAAGGAAGAGGAGAAGGGTTCGTGGCCCTTTTGATCTAACCCGGTCAAACCGGGTTTGACCCGGTTCGGATTGAGCCACAGCAACGTGGTCCGAGCCATGTCCAGTGGTTCGAGCCTATTGCGATCTGGTCCGAGCTAGGTGCGATTGGCTTGAGCCACTTGGCCTTCAAAGGACCCAATCAGCCTTCTGGTTCAACCAGGTTGTCACCTGGTTCAGTCCTGGTCCGAGCCAGGGTGCCGTCCAGGTCCGTTGCTGGCGGTCGGATGGTGCAATTAGAGCCGTTATCACACCTCCCTCATGCAGAGCTCGTTCGTGCTCTGATTTGCGTGCCGTCTGCTTCACTGAGTTCGTCTTAACGAGGCCATCCCAGATCCAAAGTGTTGCGTCTCCAACTTGCCTCGTTTTGCGTGCCACTTCAGCACGCATATCGAGGACCTTGACCGCGCATCTCGAGACCCACGTCAGCCGTCTCAATTTGCGTGCCAGTCTCCCGGTGCAATGATTTCACAGCGGCCAGCAGCCAGACTTGCCTTGTTTTGCGTGCCGCACTTGCACGCATTACGAGGACACTTGTGTTCACCGTTTCGAAGTAGTCCCGGACTCCGATTTGAGCACCGTCAGTGACTTTGGATTCGTCTTAGCGAGGCCCATCCAATTTCAGCACACATCAAACCCGATCTGCATAGATTTGCGTGCCACTTCTGCATGTATATCGAGGTGATCTTTTGTGCCCCGTTTTGCGCACCGATCGTACCGTTGGCATCCCAGCAGCGAGACGGACCTCGTCAGCTCTTCTTCACCTAGTGGTGCATTGATCTGCACGTCATCTACTCTATCCGGACCAATTTGTCTTACAAGTCGGAATCTTAGGTACGTTTCCTCACGATGGACTTTTCGTTTGAGGTGGACCTACCCGATTCTATGCAAGCCAGGGTGTTTCTTACGGCAAGTCCGTTCGGTAATTTTATTTCGCAATCGATTGTGGATTCTCTATCCCATACGGACTATATAGTTGTCTCTGGAGACCGAGCTTGTGTGCAATTTTTCCATCTTCTAAAGGACAAAGGTATTTCCCGATCTGTCAGATATTATGATCATGCATGGTGCAAGGCAAGGTTAAGAAACCCGGGATCAGGTCCCAGATCGGCCGGTCCAAAACCGATCGGATCGGCCGATACCGATCAGATCGGATCCGATCCCGGCCGATCCTGACTGAGTCAGGCTTGGCTGGTTCGGATAGCAGAAAAAAATAGAAAAAAAATATGAAAAAATGTGGAAAAAATATAAAACACAAGTCTGATGCATAATTGTGTTGAAATACATTGATTTGAAGTACATAAGATGTTGTTGGACAAAAAAACCTTGAATAAACTTACATATATGATTATGAACTTACATTTATTCCAAACGTACATTATACTGAATGAACATATGGCTAACATACTCAGCCCATGACATATAGCTCTGGTAGTATTGTTCATATTGCATCACATACCGGCTATAGTCATCCGTATTGGTATAAATGACTGAAAATTGTGGATATTCTAGACAACCCCCTGAATAGTCGGATGTACCAGAATGTTGAGGAGGGTAAACTACATATCCAGTAGGCTGACTATACCCTTCGTATGGAGAATATGATGATGCATCTGATAGTTGCTCCTGATATTCCTGAGGAGCTTTACCTTTGTCCTTCCTCCTTGATCTGCTGAATGTTTGAATGGAAGATTCTTCACGTCCTGCTCTGCTACCATGATGTTCATCTTGGGTAACATATGTGTATTCTTCTTCTCCAGTGAATTGAATTGGTGGAGCTGGGGCTGGGGCACTGGTAGCATCTCCGCCATCCTCAGAACTGTCGGAGCTCGTCTTTGATGTCGAGTCATTTGAGATTTGATATTAGACCTCATCACTTGGTTCTGGCGTTTCATCATCTTCCTCGATAGTCTCCAGATCAGCAATTTGAATTCCAGTACTACTCTTCCTTTTGCTTGATGCTTGTTTTTTGCTCTTCTTCTGACGTTTTGGAGAAGGAGGTTGAAAATCAGTAAGTAATGGAACATTATCTAACTCACCTTCCGCCCATTCCCGATCATTTGGGTTGAATTCAGGCTCATTTGAGGTGCTTGCATCAACCCATGCATTTAGTGGATGTTGCTCCTCGAACAGCTCATCCAAGTCTATGGGTTCTTCTGCATGTGTCGTCTCTGTGGCTTGTCCGGAAATTCTCTCTTTCTCCTGCCTTTGAAGGTTTCTTATGAGCTCCAGATTTTTTAGCTTCAACCTCATGTTATAATGACAGAATACTAGCTTCTCTAGACGGCTCAACTTCAATCTATTCCTTTGCTTGGTGTGAATCAAGCCAAAGGTGCTCCAGTTTCTCTCACAGCCTGATGAAGAGGTTGTTTGACGTAAGACCCGAATTGCAACATAGGCTAGATCTTCATACCCATATGCTTTTCCATGATCTAGCCACCAGTCAGCTGTAAATAGAAAATTGGCCATGTCAACAATGTGCAAGCTATAATTAAAATTTAAGTAGAACATCTAGTTAATAATTTTCAAACTTGGACTCAAAATTTTGGCAGCTCTTTGAGCAGTACTTGTCCCAAAGTGGTATAACATCATTCTGTAATCATGCATTTGCTTGCATGCCAATATTGCTCTGTCCTCATCTGCAAGCATGCGCTTAATAACAGACTTAGCCCCCATCAACACTTCCGAGCAACTATCATAGCTATCCTTCTTCCCATCAATTCTAAACATGTACTGAGGGTTGAAAAAATAACCTAAATAAATAAGTCGAAGTTAGTTATTACTTAAGAAAAATGTGTATACAAATAATACATATAGAAAGTTAGTAGCTTACCAGCTGTATGAAGATCGTGATATAAAGTGTGTTCCCAACGTCTGTCTGTTATATCCCACCACTTCACAAAGGTTATTGGGTTGTTCAGTTGAATAAGCTCTTTAGCTCTGTCCATAGCTTCATATAAATATCTCATATCCGATCTTCTTTCTCCATCACAAGATCGCAAGACACGGACAAACGGTTCTACAATATTTAACACCGCTTGCACCCCCCTCCAGAAGGGTCTAGACTGAATTAGATCAGCCACTTTCTTACCTTTCTCTCTGACCTAAGTTGGTACATGCCGCAATATGTGATTCTCCCAATCTTCCGATGCCACCATCCTAATCAAGTTGTTCTTTTGTTGACTTAAACTATCTAGAGAGATATATTGAGATGCAAACCTGGTGGCTCCCGGACGAAGCAACTCTCTTCCATGAGTATGTGTGCGCATGATATCCAGAATATTGTTGTGGTTGTAGATGAATGTGGTGATAAATCGACCACTCTTGACCACTCCATCTACCATCGGATCAGAGCAAATGTCTTCCAACATCAAGTCAATACAATGAGCAGAACAGGGAACCCAGTATAGATGTTCTCTCTTCTGCATCAACATTTGTCCAACTAACTTGAACGCCGCTGCATTGTCCGTAACCACTTGAACAATCCTTTTTTCGCCCACTTCTTCCACCATTTGATCCATTAATTCACACAGGTACTGGGCATTCTTTATTTTTCCAGATGCATCAATAGACTTCCAAAATACGGTTCCAGCCAAGGTTCAAAAACTCGGCTCGGATCGGCACGGATCGGCCGAGTCGGACAGGTTTTGGGCCAACCGTGCCGATCCCGAGTAACCTGGCCGAGTCCAGGACTCGGATCGGCCGGTCCGAGCCGGATCGGGCGATCCGGGACCGGATCGGGCCGGGTCGGCTCGGATCGGCCCGACCCGGCCCCCAACGGCTAGTTTGACTAGCCGTTGGGGGTCAAACTAGCCGTTGCTGGCCGTTCCCAAACGGCCAGCAACGGCTAGTTTGGGCCTTGGGGGTCTATTTAAACCCCCCCAAGGCCCTCCTAAGGCTCCACAATTGCCCTTTGAGCCTCCTAACATTCTTGCTCTCTCTCTCTCATAGAATTCTCTCTCCATCTCTCCCACGAGGTCACTTCTAGTCTACTACAAGCTCCGCAGTCTCTCATCTTCTTGTGCTGTGAAGGAATGGCATCTCAAGGTGCTGCTGAGCGGTCATCTGGGAATCCTCCTAGTGCTGATCCTGCTTGGGGTCATTGCACACCGGTGGACATGAGCCAAAGAAAGGTACAATGCAAATATTGCAACCGGGTTGTCTCTGGCGGGGTCTACCGATTCAAACAACATCTTGCTGGAATAAAAGGTGAAGTTGCAGCATGTGCTCGAGTTCCTTCAGAGGTTAGGATCCAATTTCGAACTTACATGAAGGAGAAGGAATCAAGCAAAGCAAGTACTGCCAGAAGAAGACAGGAAATTCGAGAGGAATTGACTGAACCAGCGCGAAGGTCTGATGCTGGAGTCCGGCTTGGTGGAAGTAATCAACCTATAAATGTTGATGATTGGGATACAAGTAAGTTTCTTATTTAACTTATTTTCATGTTCTTCATTTAACGTTTTCAGACAAATAGTTATAGTAGATTAATTTTTTTTCTTTTACATTTAAAGCTGAATTGCGACGTGCAATGGAAGCAAGCCGGCGGTCCTTTGCAGATGAGGACTTATTTCGGCACACTGGAAGATATGAAGGACAAGGAAGTGGCTCCACACCTTCTGCACAAGGGAGCACTAGCGCCGGCATGAGCACTAATGTATGCGAGGAGCTGCCTCAGGAGTTCACTAGAGCTGGAGATCCTAGAGTAGGTCCAATAGATCCCTTGCTCACCAAGAAGAGGGATAAACAACCTTCTATTAGTGCTGCATTCAAGAACTTAAAACTTTGTAAGGAGAAGATAGGGAGAGCTACATCTAGGTGGTTTTTCTATAACAGTATCCCTGCTAATGCGGCCAAGGGGCCATATTATGAGTCCATGATTGAGACCATACAAGAAGTTGGCAAAGGGGTTGAGGGACCTTCTCCATATGAGATATACAACAAGTACTTGGATATGGAAGTTGATGACATCCGAACATACATTAAATCATTTGAAAGGATCTGGAATGAGTATGGATGCACTTTAATGTGCGATGGATGGACAGGTACATAAATCTTATATTCAGTTTCTTATCTTATCTTCATTTTTTCTTAATCAGAATGGGTCTCTTTCTGATTTCTTATCACGTTTGGAATTTTACAGGGATAACAAGAAGAAGTATGATCAACTTCTTAATTTACTGTAAAGCTGGAACCGTATTTTAGAAGTCCATTGATGCATCTGGAAAAATAAAGAATGCCCAGTACCTGTGTGAATTAATGGATCAAATGGTGGAAGAAGTGGGCGAAAAAAGGATTGTCCAAGTCGTTACGGACAATGCAGCGGCGTTCAAATTAGCTGGACAAATGTTGATGCAGAAGAGAGAACATTTATACTGGGTTCCCTGTTCTGCTCATTGTATTGACTTGATGTTGGAAGACATTTGCTCTGATCCGATGGTAGATGGAGTGGTCAAGAGTGGTCGATTTATCACCACATTCATCTACAATCACAACAACATTCTGGATATCATGCGCACACATACTCATGGAAGAGAGTTGCTTCGTCCGGGAGCCACCAGGTTTGCATCTCAATATATCTCTCTAGATAGTTTAAGTCAACAAAAGAACAACTTGATTAGGATGGTGGCATCGGAAGATTGGGAGAATCACATATCGCGGCATGTACCAACTAAGGTCAGAGAGAAAGGTAAGAAAGTGGCTGATCTAATTCAGTCTAGACCCTTCTGGAGGGGGGTGCAAGCGGTGTTAAATGTTGTAGAACCGCTTGTCCGTGTCTTGCGATCTTGTGATGGAGAAAGAAGATCGGATATGGGTTTTTTATATGAAGCTATGGACAGAGCTAAGGAGCTCATTCAACTGAACAACCCAACAACCTTTGTGAAGTGGTGGGACATAATAGACAGACGTTGGGAACACACTTTACATCACGATCTTCATACAGCTGGTAAGCTACTAACTTTCTATATGTATTATTTGTATACACATTTTTCTTAAGTAATAACTAACTTCGACTTATTTATTTAGGTTATTTTTTCAACCCTCAGTACATGTTTAGAACTGATGGGAAGAAGGATAGCTATGATAGTTGTTCGGAAGTGTTGATGGGGGCTAAGTCTGTTATTAAGCGTATGCTTGCAGATGAGGACAGAGCAATATTGGCATGCAAGCAAATGCATGATTACAGAATGATGTTATACCACTTTGGGACAAGTACTGCTCAAAGAGCTGCCAAAATTTTGAGTCCAGGTTTGAAAATTATTAACTAGATGTTCTACTTAAATTTTAATTATAGCTTGCACATTGTTGACATGGCTAATTTTCTATTTACAGCTGACTGGTGGCTAGATCATGGAAAAACATATGGGTATGAAGATCTAGCCTATGTTGCAATTCGGGTCTTAAGTCAAACAACCTCTTCATCAGGCTGTGAGAGAAACTGGAGCACCTTTGGCTTGATTCACACCAAGCAAAGGAACAGATTGAAGTCGAGCCGTCTAGAGAAGCTAGTATTCTGTCATTATAACATGAGGTTGAAGCTAAAGAATCTGGAGCTCATAAGGAACCTTCAAAGGCAGGAGAAAGAGAGAATTTCCGGACAAGCCACAGAGACGACACATGCAGAAGAACCCATAGACTTGGATGAGCTGTTCGAGGAGCAACATCCACTAAATGCATGGGTTGATGCAAGCACCTCAAATGAGCCTGAATTCAACCCAAATGATCGGGAATGGGCGGAAGGTGAGTTAGATAATGTTCCATTACTTACTGATTTTCAACCTCCTTCTCCAAAACGTCAGAAGAAGAGCAAAAAACAAGTACCAAGCAAAAGGAAGAGTGGTACTGGAATTCAAATTGCTGATCTGGAGACTATCGAGGAAGATGATGAAACGCCAGAACCAAGTGATGAGGTCCAATATCAAACCTCAAATGACTCGACATCAAAGACGAGCTCCGACAGTTCTGAGGATGGCGGAGATGCTACCAGTGCCCCAGCCCCAGCTCCACCAATTCAATTCACTGGAGAAGAAGAATTCACACATGCTACCCAAGATGAACATCATGGTAGCAGAGGAGGACGTGAAGAATCTTCCATTCAAACATTCAGCAGATCAAGGAGGAAGGACAAAGGTAAAGCTCCTCAGGAATATCAGGAGCAACTATCAGATGCATCCTCTTGTGGATATAGTCAGCCTACTGGATATGTAGTTTACCCTCCTCAACATTCTGATACATCCGACTATTCAGGGGGTTGTCTAGAATATCCACAATTTTCAGTCATTTATACCAATACGGATGACTATAGCCGGTATGTGATGCAGTATGAACAATACTACCAGAGCTATATGTCATGGGCTGAGTATGTTAGCCATATGTTCATTCAGTATAATGTACGTTTGGAATAAATGTAAGTTCATAATCATATATGTAAGTTTATTCAAGGTTTTTTTGTCCAACAACATCTTATGTACTTCAAATCAATGTATTTCAACACAATTATGCATTAGACTTGTGTTTTATATTTTTTCCACATTTTTTCATATTTTTTTCTATTTTTTTCTGCTATCCGAACCAGCCGAGCCTGACTCAGCCAGGATCGGTCGGGATCGGACTGACTCGGATCGGAATCGGCCGATCCGATCGGTTTTGGACCGGCCGATCCGGGACCCGATCCCGGGTTTCTTAACCTTGGTTCCAGCTTTGCAGTAAATTAAGAAGTTGATCATACTTCTTCTTGTTATCCCTGTAAAGTTCCAAACGTGATAAGAAATCAGAAAGAGACCCATTCTGATTAAGAAAAAATGAAGATAAGATTTATGTACCTGTCCATCCATCGCACATTAAAGTGAATCCATACTCATCCCAGATCTTTTCAAATGATTTAATGTATGTTCGGATGTCATCAACTTCCATATCCAAGTACTTGTTGTATATCTCATATGGAGAAAGTCCCTCAACCCCTTTGCCAACTTCTTGTATGGTCTCGATCATGGACTCATAATATGGCTCCTTGGCCGCATTAGCAGGGATACTGTTATAGAAAAACCACCTAGATGTAGCTCTCCCTATCTTCTCCTTACAAAATTTTAAGTTCTTGAATGCAGCACTAATAGAAGGTTGTTTATCCCTCTTCTTGGTGAGCAAGGGATCTATTGGACCTACTCTAGGATCTCCAGCTCTAGTGAACTCCTGAGGCAGCTCCTCGCATACATTAGTGCTCATGCCGGCGCTAGTGCTCCCTTGTGCAGAAGGTGTGGAGCCACTTCCTTGTCCTTCATATCTTCCAGTGTGCCGAAATAAGTCCTCATCTGCAAAGGACCGCCGGCTTGCTTCCATTGCACGTCGCAATTCAGCTTTAAATGTAAAAGAAAAAAATTTAATCTACTATAACTATTTGTCTGAAAACGTTAAATGAAGAACATGAAAATAAGTTAAATAAGAAACTTACTTGTATCCCAATCATCAACATTTATAGGTTGATTACTTCCACCAAGCCGGACTCCAGCATCAGACCTTCGCACTGGTTCAGACAATTCCTCTCGAATTTCCTGTCTTCTTCTGGCAGTACTTGCTTTGTTTGATTCCTTCTCCTCCATGTAAGTTCGAAATTAGATCCTAACCTCTGAAGGAACTCGAGCACATGCTGCAACTTCACCTTTTATTCCAGCAAGATGTTGTTTGAATCGGTAGACCCCGCCAGAGACAACCCGGTTGCAATATTTGCATTGTACCTTTCTTTGGCCCATGTCCACCAGTGTGCAATGACCCCAAGCAGGATCAACACTAGGAGGATTCCCAGATAACCGCTCAGCAGCACCTTGAGATGCCATTCCTTCACAGCACAAGAAGATGAGAGATCGCGGAGCTTGTAGTAGACTAGAAGTGACCTCGTGGGAGAGATGGAGAGAGAATTCTATGATCGAGAGAGTGGGAGAGAGAGCAAGAATGTTAGGAGGCTCAAAGGGCAATTGTAGAGCCTTAGGAGGGCCTTGGGGGGGTTTAAATAGACCCCCAAGGCCCAAACTAGCCGTTGCTGGCCGTTTGGGAACGGCCAGCAACGGCTAGTTTGACCCCCAACGGCTAGTCAAACTAGCCGTTGGGGGCCGGGTCGGGCCGATCCGAGCCGACCCGTCCTGATCCGGTCCCGGATCGCCCGATCCGGCTCGGACCGGCCGATCCGAGTCCTGGACTCGGCCAGGTTACTCGGGATCGGCACGGTCGGCCCAAAACCGGTCCGACTCGGCCGATCCGTGCCGATCCGAGCCAAGTTTTTAAACCTTGGTGCAAGGTTACACCACAGGGTTCATATATTAGCTTGGGCAAAGAATGGATGGACGTACAACAAGTTATGATTGATCTCACAGGACGGGATTGTCTTTTACGACCCGAGGGATACCATACATCCTTTCGCATTCTCAATTCTATTTATCATACTCAGGAGAAGCTTCAACAGTTATTAGCTTGTTTAGCGAGAATGGCACCCTCATCTATTACTGGTTGGGATCACGATTTATTCATTACTTTTGGACTACATTTGATTGATGATACAGTGTTCAAAGTTGATGCCTCATGGGTGGTTCACAGTTGGGATCACGCATTATTTAGACGGTCAGGATTGGATCGCATCTATGATGATGTGTTTTGCACAGATCTACTTGATACTGCACCAGTTCCTATTATCTCATGGGATCAGGACTTACTTGTTGAGGCAGAGTTACATCTTATTACTGATGATATTTTTGCTGACTCAAAACCTCATCCAACATTTACTGAAGATGTGATGATAGCTACTCTGTACGAGGATATGTATGACTTGCTACAGTCTCCCGTGGATATGATATGGCAGACTTTCTGTGATTCACATACAGCAAACTGGGTGGTGATTCTTGATATGATTATCTGCTTGAAGACTCCCACAGATGATCCAATCGTCCGCTTGATTATACTGGCGCATTTCAAAACTCGAGGACGAGTTTTTTCGAACCAGGGGAGATTGATGTAGAATACGAAGCAAAGAATCCCTCCCCCATTCCCTTTTGCTTTTATTAGGCCAATTTATGGCCCATCATGTTTTTTATATTTTCTAGGAGTTATAAAAAACAGGAATAAGGGATGGGAAGTCCTAGAGTCAGGGAGGGAGTCTAAGAGTCGGGAGTTACATATCTCCCTATATGTATGTCGTTTTTCAGAGATGGAGATGATGAATGACTGAAAATAAAAATACTTGTGTGCGTGTTGTTCTCTGTGAGAGAGACCCCCTCCACCCCCTCTTCCTCGGTGTGACGCCGAGGGACTCCCCTGCTCCAGTGTGACGCCGGAGTACAGCCCGCCGATGCGACGCCAGCTGGTTTCTTCCCCTCCCCGGTGCGACTCCGGGGAAACTCTGCTTGCCGGTGTGAGGCCGACAGGAACTCTTTCCCATTTCTCCCCATCTTCCCCTTTGTCCCGCATCACAATGGAGCTAACTCTGTGCTAGAGGGCCTCCAATGGCTAGTTGAATGTTGACAATGGCTCGTAGGAAGGCATCCAGCTCCTAATAGATTTGACTATAAATGATGGATTGTATTTTGGTCTTTTTCAAGGACAAGAACAAAAGATTCATATGTTTGTCAAAAACCAAATGCAAGACACCTTGAATCTTGATAATCATATACCTGGCAAAAACCAATCCCACTTTTTAGTTAGACTATGAAAAATTACGACGTTTCTTATAAATGTTAAATGGTTATATACATCAGGAAAAAAGGTAGAAAACATAATATAGAGTTGATAATAAATGATTTTGATTACATAAGAAACCTGTAAGTTTATTAAAATAAAGTCCTATTTTTATGGTTCAATTTTTATGTTATATATTACCTCAGTATTATGTATTTGTGTTGGTCCCCCAAGAAAAAATCCAGTCTACCACTGGGTAGAAGGGATGTAAGGCTAAATGAAAAGAGTTTATATAGAATTAGTGCTTATATGCACAAGTGAGACAATAAGAGAATATCAAAAACAGTCTTAGGAGGATTTTATAGCTTGATCCAAGATATTCCTAATGAAGAAAGAATTTTCATAAAGGAGACTTAAGTGGTCACAGAAGTAGGGATAACAGAAGTTATGAGAGAATTTATGGAGGCTCTGGGCTTGATGATGGAAACAAAATCAGTCCTGGCTGCAGGTTACGAGGGAAACTAAATAACTTTTCGTAAGTCGGGCACTTTAGGCCAGGCCAACTCCAACTCACTAACAAGAAATTCAGCTACAAAGAGAGATATAACCACTGTTAGCATAGGAGAATTATTTTCTTTCTAAGATCGGAGGGAACGGAGGGGAGAGGTGCTAACAACCTGTTCAGTTAATCTCAAAGAGCTAACCAAACCGAGGTCGTGCCTAAATGGATTTATAAGTCCCATTGCTGGACATTGGGTCAACTAAGACTCTCCTAGTTAGCCCATTGGTTGGATAGGAGTTCGGAGGAGATTTCCCGTGCCAGGATGAGACTGACTTTGCTGGTTTTCTTGCTTTCTCTGACTCCGAACTGGCACGAGCCTCAATTATATAATAATTGTGCATACTTATTTTTTTGAAAGAGATGAGCATTAAATAATTCATAAGAACAGAAGATGAAGAAATCAAATACATTGCTTTCTTATTACAAGTCAATTGATCATTCTTATTAGGAAGGTAAATTGTATGGTTGCATGTTTCCTCGATCCACTTCTAGGAGGCCTCTACCTAAGACCACATCAACTCATTGTGCAACTCCCTAAGAACACATCATTATCTTTATAGAAGACATAGTTCCAAGTAGAAGACAGTCAATAAGGAATGAGGGAAGTGAAAACAATTGCATAGGCAACAAGTCATGCCCTTAAGAATACTGTTAAGTAGTTCTTGCATGCAAGGGTTCCAGCACATACCACATCCACTCCATATTCTAAAATATGTTGAGTGAAGTTGCTCAAGTAGGTCTTAATGTAAAGGCTCCTACACCATGAGACATTTTATGGAACTTGACTTGATGGAGAGGTTGCTGAGTTTCACAAATAGTTTGACAACTTTAAGGCTGTTTGGGAAAAAAGAGGCTACATATTTTATATGCGATGGATGGACAACAGTAAGAAAGTTTATGATTACCTTTCTCGTATGTTACACCTAGTGAACAATGCTTATGAAATCACTTGATGCCTCCAACCAAATTAAAAATGCAAATTACCTATTCAACCTTATAGAAGATATGGGGGAGGGTATTGGTGAGGAAAACATTGTCTAAGTCGTCACTGACAATGAAGCTAGTCATAAGGCAGTTAGACCAAACTTTATGGACAAAAAGATACACTTCTACTGAATTCTCTATACCACAATATTTTGGACTTGATAATGGAAGATATTTGATAATGATCCTTTGTAACTGACTTCATGGCTAGTGCATAGATGATTATTAGCTTCATTTATAGTTATAACAGGCCCCTAAACATGATGAGGATTAACACAAATCGGCAACATCTTCTCTATGCTAGTTCCACTAGGTTTGCTTTATATTACATTTTTTAGAGAGTTTGAATAAATACAAGCACCAGTTGGCAATCTTAATAAATAGTCATGAGCATTTTACACATATTGGCAAGTTAAGGGAAGAGTTTAGGAACATTGCAGTTATAGTAAACCGCCTAATCAGCAATCACCAGTTTTGGAATAGAGTGGGATACTACCTCACATTGATGGAGCCTTTAGTGTATATATTAAAAATGGTCAATGGAGATGATAAAAATATGGGATATTTATACAAAGCAATGGACAGAGCAAAGGAAAAATTAAGGGATAAGCATCATAATGCCTAGGAGAAATGGCAGGCCACTATTAACAAAACGATGGGAGATGACTCTCCATCATGATCTACATGCATATGGTTAGTTCTGCATTTTATAATTACTATGTACTTTATACATGAACTCCAACTAATTTATAGCGGTACTGATTACACAAACACAAGGCGTTTTCTCAACCTTCAATATCAATACAATAACACAATGATTAACGATAAACTCCTTACAAGGACAATGCTATATGTTGATTATTAGAACCATGGACATAGTTGTCACAACTAGGGACGTAAAAGGATACATATCGGGTCGAATAGTGGCTCTATCCTTACCCTTATGCTTTAAGCAACGTGTATATTCTTATCCTTGTCCTTTTATATCCTTATCCCTCAAAATTATCGAAAATTATCATAAACGGATATGTAAAGGTTAAGCTATTAGACAATATTACGTGTGAATAAGCTTAATCTTTTATAGCTCTTAGAGGAAACAAAGGAATTCTACTTTCAAAATATACATATGTCTAGTTCTTTCTAAGTAGTTCTTATAAATTTAGTTATAAATCATGTGACATATGTGATACTGAACCTTGCAAACTAGTGAATGAGGGAGAGAAGGGGTTAAAAGAATGATGTGGACAATAAGTCATGTAATTATATAGGAACATGATTGGAGATTTCATTTAGGGATGAGAGTTTTAAACAAGATATGATCAATAGTGAAGATGAATGAAAGAAAACAGACGGATACTCAGATAATCGAACTAGGAAAAGGGTGTATCCTTATACTTATCCTAAATCATTCGGATACTGATAGTATCCTTATCCTTATCCTTTAAACTATATCTTTTTATGACATTTAACTTCGGAAATGGATGGATAAACAAATTTCCGGGTACCATCACAACATCTACATAGGCAACGCCTAGACAACAAGGCATTTTTTCAAGGCCCAAGTGGTCGAACACCTTCATGGGTATTGAAAAAGCGAGCCCAACTGCTGTTTAGGCATACTTAGGCCAGTTCATAGGTCAATCAAATTGGGTCCATTGGTGGACCCAACCCTTAATATAAATAGCGTTGTGGGGATGACTGGGCCTGAGTTCTCAATTCCCTTCATCTCATCTTTCACACCATTTCAGCTTCCTTGTGGTCTATAGCCTCATCCCTCCTTAATGAACCAATCTTGGGCATCTATAATGAGGCACTCCTACACACATGACAAGATTCTCCTCTTACTACAGTGGACATAATGAGGCAACAAGGCCCACTTACCAACTTGGAACTCTGCTTACCAAATGGCATCCTTCCTACAATGAGTAAGATAACAAGGCATAATCTTTTTAGCAAGTACGATAGATAAGAGCAGTTGAGTCCCTTTCCTTGTCCTTTCACCCTCCTTGGGTTCCATGTGTCTCCATTTCTTAAGTCTCTCTCTCCCTCTCTCTCTCTCTCCCCCCCCCCCTTATACTTGTAACAATTAAGTGGTGGATTCAAAACAACTATAGAGATGTTAGTAGAAACCTACTAGCATAAGTTGCCATTAAAGTATCAAGCAAGACAACTACAACTAGCAAATGTAAAAGGAAATGGAGTATAATCAGCCTTATTCACACTAATAGAAATAGATTGAGTGCTTTCAGGCTAGAGAATTTAGTCTCCAATCATTAATATATATGTCTCAAGATAAGAAACATCAATTAAATATTGACATTGGCCAAGAAAAAGTACATGCAAACAGCTGGATAGTCTATATAATTGTAACCTAAAGAAGTAGATAATTTAGATGCGGTGCCATGATTGTTTTTGGGGGGTGGGGGGGGTAGCATGTGCTCCTTCAGTTGAGAGATGCTAGCATGACGATTTTGTTTCCCCATTTTTCTAACCCTTACAGAAGAAAAGTTTAGTGAAGGTTATTATTGTCAATTTGCCGTGGACAGCAAGAAGGTTCTTGCTTGGGCGGGGGGTGTGAGAGATGGTCGTGAGTTGGGTGAGAGAGAGGGCCTTATCGAGGATGGGCAATGGAAGATCGTGCAGAGGAAATTGCGGGCTCGTGGGGACAAGAAGACTCTGTCTTCACTCTCGATGAACAGAGACTCCTGCATCAAGTGCCTGGGGAGTGGCCATTGGGCTAAGGACTGTAAGGAGAAGGTTCGATGTATTTTTTGCCACGAGCAAGGTCACAGGAGCTCATCTTGTTCTCTCCGACATCGCAAAGACCTTCTTTCTCCTTCAGGACTGAAGCCCAAGCCTTCACAAGCTAGGATCCTGGTCCCTTGGCCGCCTGCAGTCGTAGGGGCTCATTCTTGGTTGGAAGATTGCATGGTGGTGTTGGTCTTAAAGGAGCTTTCTAAGTTGTGTTCATTGGACGCTTTTAAGGCATTAATGGAAGCTTTCCATCACCTCTGGCCAGAGATTAATAGCTGGTGGATTAGGGAGCTGGACCAATGCTTATTTCTGGTCAAGAGTCCTCGTCCAGATTGGTTGTCCCCTGCTATCAAGACTCTTCATGGTAGGCAGAGCAAAGTAGTGTTTGAATGTTCGCCTTGGTCTGCCCTAGCTTCTACCTACCATGTTCCTCATGGTCGTAAATTGTGGATACAGTTGTTCTGCATCCCGCTTCATATATGGAAGGGGGAGACATTCCAATCTATCATCTCAAACTTTGGCCTGCTCAAGGAAGTTGATCCTCAGTATTTGGATGGCTCATTGTTCTTATTTGCACAGGTTCTAGTGAAGGTGTACTCAGTAGAAGATGTTCCTGATAGAGTGTTGATTCATGTTGCGGGGAGAGATTTCAAGGTGAAGCTTGTGAAGGAGATGTCGTCGGCCTCCAAGTCAAATAAGGCTACTGATATGGATTGGTCCTGGGCTGAGGTAGTAGCGGAGTACAAGAATTTTTAGGGGAGGAAACAGGGCTCGATTCTTGCTCCGATTGGGTGTTCTCATGTTGTTTCTTCCGAGTTGGTCGAGTCACTCCCTGTGACTCAGCAGCCAGAAGCGACAGGGACAAGTCAGTGTTTGGTTAAGGGAGGGGCTCACCGGCCATCTAGAGCGTCGGTTCAGGTTCTTCCTCAGGCCAGGCAGCAGCATGGAACCTGGGTTCCTGTGAGCCAACAGGTGGCTGAGGATGTGCAGGGGCACTGTTGGGATGTTGCATTGTTCAAGGCGAGGGCGACGGGATGGATTTCGTCGAGTCCCGAGGCTCCAGTAGTCAGGTTCCTGCATGCTTGACCGTTGGACTTAACAGGCGGGGAAGACGAACAGTGTCAGGCTGAGGGGGCTTATCCGATTCCGGGTGAAGAGTTGGCGGTATGTGAATCGGATCCTGATTTAACATCCGGCCGGCCGGTTCAAATCAAGTCAGCCACCCGATTTTCTGCTTCTGACTGTGACCAGCCCGTGAACTGGATTTTAAGTCATCAGCCAGATCGCGATGAACGCACTATTCATCTTCTTCCTCCTCCGTCTGGGGCAGCACTGAGTAAGACTCTTACAGCGAACTAGGGGAGACTCTTCCACCACAAATGGGCCTTAGGGAGGCTTCTCAGGTTGGTTCCGGGACTTATGACAGCTTCTATCCTCTTAACAAGGACCGAAGGAGTTCTGTTAGGCCTCCGGCCTCATCAAGTATTTCTGCTCATCCGGCGGGTACCCTGAAGCAGAGGAACTCTTCCACTGAGGAAGTTGTTTCCGTATAGAAGCCGTTTCAATTTGCAGAGAATGAATTGGAGGGTCTTCAGTTTGCCTTGGAACCTGAGGTACTGGCGATCCAACTGTCGGGGATCGTAGACTCAGTTCAGGGGAGCTCCGACAAGGATGTATTCAAAGCCCTTGTTCCCTATTCTTCTAGCTCTACTGTGGGGTATGAACACTGAGTGGAGGACATCATGGACTTTGGCAGGAAAATTGGTGTTTCTTTTCAAGGTAAAGAAGATGTTGCAATCAGTTTTATTAAGAAACTGAGACGATCAGAGGCTTTGCAGTGTTCTTTAAAGAGGAAAGGGGCTGGAGGGGGTGTGAAAATAGGGAAGAGGGAAGTCAATTTCATAAACCAAAATGAAATTGTAGATTCTCTAAGACCCAAGAAGCAGGGGAGCATGAAATCTTTATAATGATGTTATGTTCTTGGAATATTAGAGGTCTTAATGGGGAAATGAAGAGAAGGCTCATTGTGATCTTGTCAGGAATCATAGACTAGAATGTATTTGTTTGCAAGAGACTAAAATGGAAGTTGTGGATAGACAGATCATTAAGCAGCTTGGAGGCTCATTGTTAACAGAATAAGCTACATTTCCTGCACAAGGAACAAGTGGGGGACAGCTTATTATCTGGAATGGCAACATATTTAAAGGGAGGATTTGTGATAAGAGCACATTCAGTATTTCAGTAATTTTTAATGCAGCGGCTGGTTCAGAGTCTTGGGTTGTCACCTCAGCCTATGGTCCTCATTTTTAGCAGGCTAGGGTTGAGTTTTGACAAGAGCTGGATAGGTTAGCTTTGCTATTTCAAGGAATGTGGTGTATACTTGGAGATTTTAATTGTGGTAGATACCCATAGGAGAGAACTGGCTGTCAGAATTGGAATTCAGACATGGAGAGATTTGGAGCTTGGATATCTAATTGTGGAATGGTGGATCTTGAAATTCCAAATAGAAAATTCACTTGGTCTAACCTACAACTGCATGGCACTCAATCAAGGTTGGATAGGGTGTTCGGTTCAGCCGATTGGATTAATAAGTTTCCTGCTTCTCATGTTTTAGGTCTGAACAGGATAGTTTCATATCATATTCCTTTATTACTGAGGACTAAGGAAGAGAAAAGGAAGCCTAGAATCTTCAGGTATGAGTTAGCTTGGCATACACATGAGGACTTTAAGGGGCTAGTAACTCAGTGGTGGGAGGAGGAGGAATCCTTTCATCAGGCGGCTGTTACATTTTCTAACAAGCTGAATAGGGTGAAGTCGGCTATTAAAACATGGAGTGCAGTGACTTTTGGGGCAGGTTCTTCTACTAGGCAGCAGATTATTCAGAAAATAGATGGGCTGGAAGCAAGAGCTGATACGGTTGGGTTATCTGAAGAAGAAAACAAGGAGCTGGCTGAACATAAAAAGGAATATAATATATGGCTTCTAAGAGAAAAGATAAAGTGGAAACAGAGGTCGAAAGAGCTGTGGCTGAGAGAGGGGGATAAGAATACAAGATTTTTCCATGCAACTGCAAGTGCTAAGAAAAGGTCTATGAGAATTGATCAAGTGAAAGTTGATAACCTTATGGTAGAGTCAGAGGAAGAGACTAAGAAAACCTTTGTTTCCTATTATGAGAATTTGTTTAAGGAAGATGAGTGGTGGAGACCTCACCTTCAGGATGGGGTTTTACCAAAAATTAAAGAAAGTCAAGCTTATGAGTTGTATGTTCCATTCTCAGAGGAGGAAGTCAAATCTGCAATTTTCAGTATGGAAGCTAATAAATCACCAGGACCCGATGGATTTTCTATGAGTTTTTATCAGTATTTCTGAGATACTATCAAAGAAGACTTGATGAAGGTGATGAAAGAGTTCTATGAAAGGCCACTGAGCATCAAAAGATTTAACTCCACTTTTATTGTTCTAATCCCAAAGCAGGAAGGGGCTAATATTATGTCTGATTTTAGGCCCATCAGTCTTTTGAATGGCTGCTATAAAATTATTACCAAGGTGCTAGCTAATCGGCTTAAGAATGTGCTGAAGGAGGTGCTTAGTTCAAATCAGGCAGCATTCCTTAGGGGCAAGTAGATTTTGGACAATTTTTTGTCAGCCCACTAAACCATTGTTTCTCAGAAAAGTAGTAGAAAGGAGGGTGTGCTAGTTAAATTGGACTTTGAGAAAGCTTATGATCGGGGAAGCTAGTTGTGCATTTAGAAAACCTTTGGTGTAATGGGTTTTAATCATAAATGGATTGGTTGGATCATGAGCTGCATATCCACCGCTAAATTCTCAATTTTGCTTAATGGAGAACCATGCGGTTATTTTAAAAGTTCGAAGGGATTGAGGCAAGGAGATCCTATGTCTCCATTGATTTTTATTTTAGTTGGACATATTTTAAGTACCCTATGGGAAAGGGCAGCAACACAAGGATTGGTTGATGGATTTTCAGTGGAGAGAGATGGATTTTTGCTGTCACATCTTCAATTTGCTGATGACACACTGCTATTCTCCTCTGGAAATGAGGCTATGCTTACAAACATTAAAAGATTATTGATTCTAACTGAAGCTATCACAGGGTTGGCCATCAATTTTCGAAAATCTAAGGTGGTAGGCATTAATTTGGGCTTGGAGAGAGTTCAGGAAATTGCTTATTCATTTATATGTAAGGTGTCATCTTTCCCAATTTCTTACCTAGGTCTCCCTCAGTCTGATGTTCAATGTAAAGTCAGATATTGGGATGATCTTATTAGAAGGTTTGAGCAGAGATTGGAAGGGTGTAAGGCTAAGTTTTTATCAGCTGGAGGAAGATGGGTGTTATCTAAATCAGTCATCTCGTCTTTGGCAACTTATTATCTATCCATTTCAGAATTCTGAAAAAGGTGGAAAGAATACTTGAATATAAGATAAGCCTATTTTTCTGGAAAGGAGGAAAGAGAGATTCAAGAGCATTGCACCTTGTAGCATAGGATAAGGTTTACAGGAGAAAGGATCAAGGTGGGGTTGGTTTGGTAAAGGTTGGTACCTTTAATCAAGCTTTATTGACCAAGTGGATTTGGAGAATAGGAGAGGAGGAAGATGCTTTATGGATAAAAATCATTAGGGGGAAATATTACCATGGTACATCTAGATGGAATTTGAATCCAACCTCCTTATCTAATATGTCCCCAATATGGAGGAATATTAATAAGATGGTTGATCTGATTGCCCCTCCAATTTCTTTTCAAGCGGATAATGGGTGCTCGGTTAAATTCTGG